>BSQW01000011.1:25781282-27039950 GCA_030161315.1 Eutrema japonicum | reverse complement strand
GATATAATTTTGAATCATAGTTTTGTAACAATAATATAATTTATTAGTTTTTGTTTTTTTTTCAAAGATATTGATCGTAATTGTACCATTACGATTATCAGTTGTACTTAATTGTACAAAACATAGAGCATCAAAGAAACACGTAATTATACCATTACGATTATTAGTTGTACTTAGTTATACAAAACATAGAGCATCAAAGAAACACTTAGTTGTACCATTACGACTATATGTTTTATTTAGTATACCATTCGCTACTATCATCCACCAAAATGATATACAAGGGTCCTCACACATTCTTTTTTCCTTCGTCCATGTTCTATGGTTGATGGGAATCTTGTTACTTGAGTTTTCCTCTTTCTTTTGACATACACTGGAGGTAAGGCAAACAAAGCTATTATGTCATCGAGAACATTTCAATGAGACTTATGGGGGACCGGATAAATCGTCCTGTAATACGCCAATGATCATTACTCCATCCAGTAGTATTTAGAGCACAAATCATATATCTGGATTGAAAGTAAGAAAATTTGCAAAAAGCAATTAAGTGGAGTTGTACTAGTTACACTTAGTTGTACCATGATAGAATGTGAGATAAAATTGTAAAGTTACTTGGATCTCCGTCTCTGCGCGTGAAGCGGTTGCAGATGCTATTGCATGGATAAAAAAAATTGTCTATATCAAAATGCTTGCAACTGCAAGTGAACCTTCTTAAATCAACCAAGTAAATATTTTCATCGCGTCCAATCACATTGTATTCGAACGTCAAACTATTTAGCTCAATCATCGTTAATAGCTTCACTTTCTTACATCTTTCGTGCATTATCTTCTCCACACGAGACAACAGTTTTTGTGCCATTGATGTTTATGCGACTACCTTCATATATTTGTTAAACCATTCACCCATTTTCCCAATAATTGAATCAATCATTGGTAATAAAGAGTGTTTTCTTGCTTCTCTGAAAACACCATTGATGGATTCAACACAATTGGTGGTGTCTATGTTGCATCTTTCTCTTAGAAAATAACATCTTGCCCATTTTCCCACTTCAACACTTGTATCCAGATACGCACTTGTAGCAGGATACATTTTCCTAAAAGATCCATAAAGTTTTAAAAACTCAACCTCTGTTTAAGCCTTAGCGCAATCCAAACACTTATTTGCAACTGTTTGTTTTTTTGGATGTGAGAAATGCTTCCTTTCACATTTTGAGACAAGTGGAATACACAATACCTATGATGAGACAATGGGTATACCACACATATTGACTTGATGAGACTTTGGTTCCTATAAAAAAGAAACACCATTCCACAAACATCCGGTACAACTGATTTCACCTTATTGAAAAACCAACTCTAATTTGCATATTTCTCACCATCAACAACACCAAAAGCAATTGGATAATGATGACGATCATGATCCTGAGCTGTAGCAACAATAAGTACACCACCATGTACAGTCTTAAGGTGGGTTCCATCCACAACGATAATTTTTCTCATGGCTTGGAAGCCTTCAATGCAAGCTCTCAACGCGAAGACTAGATACTTAAACATGTGTTCCTCATCCACTTCCACATGTGTAACTGTACCAAGCTTCATCTTCTCTACCATGTACATATAAGAATACAACATGTTGAAACTTTCGTATGGACTACCCCAAACATCACTAGGAACTTTTTCTTGCCTCTCAATGCAGTAGAGTATAACACTTTAACACTAAGTCTTCCTTGAACCATACCGATGATATTTTTTGGAGTTGGGATGTCAAATAAACCTAGATAATCTTCATACAGAACATATGCAATCAAACTTGGTGTGCCTCTCCTTTCACTTCTACTTGTACTCGTAGTTTCCCGAGAGCACGTATGCATCTTGTGATAAGTCCTAATAGAGAAATAATCAGAATTCCCAGTCTTTGCAGCCCGTAAAGACCACTTGCAACCGTTTTTTCTATCACAATATTTTACCACGTATAACTTGGTATCCGACTTGATTATGTCAAACTTAAAACAATTCTTATGTGAACCCTTTTCAACTAAATCTTGTACTTCCGTCTTACTTCCAAACTCTTGACCTACAACCACATCAATACAATCTTCCCATTCATGACTTAGAAACTCATCATAATTATTTATGTTAGGTGTGGCGTCAATGTCTTCACACATACTAACATTTTCATCATGCCATCATTAACTATAGCATTCACTTCATTCCACCAGCTCATTTTCCTCTAGTGGCTCCCTTGAGTAAAGAATCATGATGCCATCATTAACTATAGCATTCACTTTATTACTTACAACAACTGTGCTTCCTCGATCCTCTATTAAGACTTTCTCAAACTCCTGATTTTGCTCACACACCTGATTTTGTTCGATATCTTTGATGAGCTCCACATGCAAAACACCTTTACATCCATCTTTATTTACTTCAGTTAAATAACACAAAACATCTTCATCATCCAAGATATATGATTGTTTTTTTATGAACATTAACCAATGAAATACAACTAATTTTCAGTTTTGTCGTAGCTTCATATATCATAATATTCATGCATAATTTATCTACCAACTCATCATAATTGACCTTCTCAATAGATGTCTTTACCATTAAAGTGTAAGTTCTTTCTTCTCTTGAAATCCAACGTACTTGATTTTCTTTCTTTGAATAACATCCCCCATACTCAAAACGTATGATTGTGGAATGGTTACTATTCATTATAACCTGAAAAAGTGAAGGAAAAAACATTACTACACATTTACATATGTCAACTTGATATGCTCAAATTAATACCCTATTTAGATACTAAATCAGTAGTTATAGTATAGCTAGGGGTCAAACACAAGGACTCACAGAGACACACAATAGATTATGAATGTGGGAATTACGCTAAGTGATTAATGGTATTGAAAACATGACGCAAATTAAAACGGCTGTAAAATCAATTGGAGAAAGATAGGTTCAGGGTATTTCTCAAGGAATCACTAAATGGAGATGAATTAACTAACATGATTCAGATTTAGCACGGTTCTTGAACTCAAATTACTAAGATATAGTTAACCAACTCTCGTTGTGAAAACTATCTAAATCTAAATCCTAGAAATTCCAAATCTCTTTGCGAATCCTAAAATCTAAATCAGCTTTTTTATCAAGTTTGATCTGTTCACAAAACAACTAAACCAAATCTCTTTGCGAATAGTTATTTTTCTCACCTTAGGTTCTATCAGGTAATTAATCGCACTCTCGTGCCTAATCAATTATCCTAAGATCTAAGTTCTAGGTGATCAATCTAGAATTAGCTTTGCAAACAACCTATGGTGAAGAACTAATTCAGATAGTGAATCCTAATAACAAATCAATCTAGCATTCAGAGAAAACCCTATTGAGAACCCTGAACCTAACAAGGGATCTACTCAGACATGGAAATTGAAACAATCAACATAACTGAATAAATCATCAATAGCATAAACAAGAGTAGAGAATAAAACAGGGGTTCGAAATCTTCTCTCAAAGGAACAGAGTTCTAACTTGTCTCCCCTCTCCAAAACTCTCTCAGAAATCCTCAAAATAAACTTAATGAAAAGCACACAGCCCAAGTGGCTGTAAAACCTAATTTAATAGTCTAAACACGAATTGGGGCCTTCTTGTAAATATCAAAGTCTTCTGGGCAAGTTCTGCAATTATTCAAACTTCATTAAAAGTCGCGGGTTGTGATCTCCTCGATGGGTGTCGATCGATACTTGACGCTTCGATCAGGTACTTAGTCACCAGACTTCAGTTTTGCTCCAGAATGCTCCATAAAACTCCGATATTTCCAATAATGCTCCATAAAACTCCGATATTTCCAATAATGCTCCAAATGTGCTAAAATTGTAAAAGACTCTAAAAAACTCTATAATAGAATAAAGACTCTATAAAACGGACTTATATCATGGCCTAAACAGGGTAAAAACCATGATATATCAACTCCCCCAGACTTAGCCTTTGCTTGCCCTCAAGCAAATAGAAGACTAAACCAGAGAAAGAAGTTTGAAAACGTAGAGACTCACCTGTTCTTGAAATGTTGCAATGACCAATTTCCCAAGCACCCAAAAGTTACCTAACCAGCTTTTGATCTAACCACCATGTACTTCTCCGTAGACATTCGCAGCTTCCCAGACTACACACATTATCTCACAGCATCGTTCAATAAAGCCATCCTCGCCAGTTTCATCGCTGTGATTAATATCAAGAACATTCTAGATTCTTTCCCATACAATATCATGACAAGGAACCACCCTTTTTTCACATTTTTTGGTATTATTTATCTCCCCCAGACGTATTTCTTATTATGTTTTCTTCCTATTTTTATTTAGCTTTGCATATACATATCAAGGTATGAGACGCGAGTATTGATGGTGTTTGCCACCTAATCCCTGGTTCTTCCCTCTCAACGTATCAAAGGATGTAGGCGAATAATGGCATCATAGGAAAATCCTAGCCTCGCTTCCAATCCTTTGTGTGATCATTCCCTCTCAAGTAGAATAATGGGATCGCTGGAAAGTTTCCTAACCCTCTACTCAGAAGAAAATCATTTCATCTTTTAATGCACTTATTAATTAACTAGTAACAGGGAGAGAAATACCGTAATTTTAAAACACATGGGTTCCTTTGTCAGATACGAATGAGGAATCAAGTTCTATAGATACTAACCACATTGATGAAGTGCAAAAATTTGGCTCAGGCTTTAAGGAACTTTGCTGGAAACATGAGTGTCTTCTGGTTAACTGGTCAGCCTTTGAATTTTCATTAGTCGATCTAGAACTGATTCTGTAGCAATGGTCACTTAGAAGCAAGGTCCGATCAAAATTCAAGAAAAAGATCATAGTCTCCAACTGACTCTAAGTTTTGACTCAATAAAACAACGAATGACTCAAAAACGGACTGACTCTAAGAAAAACAAAAACAAAGTCAGCGACTACCTCCCCCAGACTTAAAAAACACTGTCCCCAGTGTTATCTAGCCTAGAGTTGGTGAAAGAAAACAAATGAATCAAATGGAATTATGATAAACAAGAAGTTACCGTGCTGGAACATCGAGTATCGATCGACACACAGCTTGGTATCGGGCGATACCAAGCTTAAATTGATACATGTCTTCTCAGTCACGTAGGGTGTCTACCGATTCCCAAGGGTATTGATCGACACTCAGGCGATTTCGTTGTGCTCCTTGCTTATCCTGAAACAGACCCAAAAACGAGAAATAAAACGATAAAAACTCAAAAACAAACTCACCAGTGGGTTGCCTCCCACCAAGCGCTCGTTTAATGTCATTAGCTTGACTATACCGCCATTCAGGCAGTGGGTGCATCATCCAGAGGCATTATGTGTCCTTCTGGAATCTCAGCTTTTGCCCAATAGTGTTTCACCCTTTGTCCATTGACAGTGAACTCCTCTCCTGAAGGACTTGTCAGGACAATCGCACCATGTGGTCTAACTTCTTTGACTGTGAAAGGACCTGACCCACGAGAACGTAATTTACCAGGAAACAATTGCAAACAAAAGTTATACATAATTACCTGATCATTTGGTTCAAAGTGCCTGGAGATGATCTTTTTGTCATGGTAAGCCTTAGTCCCCTCCTTGTATAGCTTGGAGTTCTCGTAGGCAAGGTGCCTAATCTCATCGAGCTCATTCAGTTTGATCAAGCGCTTCTCAGCAGCAGTCTTGATGTCAAAATTCAACAACTTTGTAGCCCATGCTGCCTTATGCTCGATTTCCACTGGAAGATGGCACGATTTTCCATACAGCAAGTGAAACGGTGTAGTCCTAAGTGGTGTCTTGTAAGCGGTCTTGTATGCCCAAAGTGCGTCATCTAGCTTCACAGACCAATCCTTCCTTGTAACGTTCACTGTCTTTTCCAGGATTTCCTTTATCTGTCTGTTGGAAACCTCAACTTGCCCACTGGTCTGAGGATGATAAGGAGTAGCAACACGATGGTTCACACCATACTTCTTCAGCAACCTCTCGAAAATCTTGTTGATAAAGTGAAAATCACCATCACTTATCACAATTCGAGGTACTCCAAATCGAGGGAAAATGATGGTCTTAAACAGCTTAAGAACCACCGAAGAGTCATTGGTTCTGCTAGCAAGTGCTTCAACCCACTTAGACACATAATCCATAGCAACCAAGATGTATTTGTGTCCATACGATGAAGGAAAGGGACCCTTAAAATCAATGCCCCAACAATCGAAAATCTCAACCTCAAGGACGAAATTCTGTGGCATCTCATATCTCTTACTGATCTTCCCTCTCCTCTGGCACGCATCGCACTGCGAAACAAATGCATGTGTATCCTTAAACATAGCAGGCCACCAGAAGCCTGCTTGAAGAACCTTGGACATTGTCTTGAAGGTGGCAAAGTGTCCAGCATAATCGGATCCATGGCAATGAAACAACACCTTCGGTACCTCTGATTCAGCAATGCATCTTCTGTAGATACCATCAGAACAGTGCTTGTACAAGTAAGGTTCATCCCATAAGTATCTCCTTATGTCCCGCAAAAACTTCTTCTTGTGATAGCTCTTGAGGTGCTTTGGTTCCGCATCCGCAGCAAGGTAGTTGGCGATATCAGCATACCATGGTTGATCAGAATCGGCTGTAGTTACCAGGTACTCCTCTGAGGCGCCAAGGTGTTCGACCATCAAGATTGGTTCTGGAATTGCCGGGTATCGACCGATACCATAAGAGTGTCGATCGATACCAAAACCTGCAATTCGTGGGAATTGCTGAGTTTCTGCGAAGCCCATCTGAAATTAAGTCTCAATGAAGTAAATGGATTCTTCTGGTAGTTGGTCATCAATGGGGATGTCCGCATCGATCCGAATCCTCAAAAGATGGTCAGCGACCCCGTTCTCTATGCCTTTCTTGTCCTTAATCTCGATGTCGAAACCCTGTAGCAAAAGAACCCAACGACAAAGACGAGGCTTAAGGTCCCTATTCTGCATCAGAAACTTGAGAGCGGCATGATCAGTATGGACAATCACTTTGCTCCCAATCAAGTAGGATCGAAATTTCTCAAAAGAGAAAACGACTGCAAGCAGTTCCTTCTCGGTAGTGCTATAGTTCCTCTGAGCATAATCCAAAGTCCTACTAGCATAATAGATGACGTGCAGCTTCTTATCCTTCCTCTGACCCAGCACAGATCCAACAGCAAAATCGCTAGCGTCACACATGATCTCAAAAGGCAGAGTCCAATCAGAAGGTTGGACAATAGGAGCACTCACCAAAGCCTTTTTTATCTCCTCAAAGGCTGCAAGACAGTCAGATGTGAAATCGAATTTGATCTCCTTGCATAATAAAGCAGTGAGTGGACGTGCTATCTTGGAGAAATCCTTGATAAACCTCCTGTAAAACCTAGCATGACCAAGGAAGTTTCGAATATCCTTCACAGAATTTGGTGGTTGGAGGCTCGCCATAACCTGAATTTTTGCCTTGTCAACTTCGATTCCAGCCTCAGAAACTTTGTGCCCAAGCACGATACCATCCTGAACCATAAAGTGACACTTTTCCCAATAAAGGACCAAGTGTTTCTCTTCACACCTCTGTAGCACCTTGCACAGGTTAGCCAAACAGTCCTTGAACGATGATCCATACACTGAAAAATCATCCATGAACACCTCCATAAAATCCTCAATCATGTCTGTGAAGATAGACATCATGCATCTCTGAAAAGTGGCTGGAGCGTTACACAATCCAAATGGCATTCTCCTGTATGCGAAAGTGCCATATGGACATGTAAAAATGGTCTTCCCTTGGTCGTTTGGATGTATCGGAATCTGGAAGAAACCTGAATACCCATCGAGAAAACAGTAGTAGGGATGGCTAGCCAACCTCTCCAACATCTGGTCAATGAATGGCAGTGGGAAATGATCCTTCCGTATAGCTGCATTCAACTTCCTGTAGTCGATGCACATTCGATGTCCAGTGATCGTTCTAGTAGGAATCATCTCATCCTTATCATTCTTCACCACGGTTATCCCTCATTTCTTAGGAACAACGTGCACTGGACTGACCCAAGAGCTATCCGAAATAGCATAGATAACACCAGCTTTCAAAAGCTTCATAACCTACTTTTTGACCACTTCCATCAGATTCGGATTAAGCCTTCTCTGATGTTCAATTGAAGTCTTTGACTCGTCCTCAAGGTGAATCCTATGCATGCACAGGTCCGGTGATATACCTGAAATGTCATCAAGAGAATAGCCAAGAGCTTTACGATACTTGCGCAGCAGTAAAGTAACCTCTGTGTTGTTCAAAGAAGCATTGACAATTACTGGGTATGTAGAATTAGGACCAAGAAAACTATACCTCAGATTTGGTGGGAGTGGCTTTAGTTCCACTTTGGGAGCGTTCTCTGCACTCCAATCTCCAAGCCCAGCAGCTTGCTTAGAACTCTCGGCCATCTCTCCCTCGAGTCGCAGGGTATCGACCGATACCAGAGGGATATCGATCGATACCGGCGATGCTGATTCAAGCATCTTCGAGTATCCAGCTGTATCATCACACGAATGCACCTCTGTAGTGGCAGAAAAGACCAATGCTCTCTCTAATGGATCCTTAGGATGCATCTCCAGGAAGTACTCTTCAGCTATGTCACTGAAGGTGTCGACAAAGAAAGTCTGCCCATCGATGGTTGGTCTCTTCATCATCTTATCCATGTGGAAAGTCATGACCAAATCACCAATGTTGAGAGCGATTTTCCCATTCTTGCAATCAATCAAAGCACCAGCTCTTGCAAGGAAAGATCTGCCTAGGATAAGAGGATCCTTATGCTCAGCATCATAATTCAGGACGATGAAATCAGTTGGGATCAAGCAATTCCCAATCTTAATCGGAACGTCTTCGAGTAATCCCTCTGGAAGCCTAACTGAACGATCAGCGAGTATCAGGGATATCCTCCTGGTTGTGAAGTCTGTCATCCCCATCCTTTTGGCAACTGAATATGGCATGAGGTTGACACTTGAGCCAAGGTCACAGAGAGAACGCTCAAACCTGTCTGTGAATATCGTACAATCCAACACAACACTCCCTGGATCTGGCAATTTCTTTGGAATCCTATTGGTCAGGATTGCACTGCACTCATGAGTAATTATCAAGCATCCTTCTTTAAGATTCATGTTGCTGGACACCATCCTCTTTACATATCTCCTGAAGGCCGAAGAAGTCTTGATGGCGTCGATAAAAGGTAGTTCAACGATCAACTTATCCATGATTGCTTTGCATCTAGAGTCTTCTACCTCCTTCTTAGTATTCCCAGTAGCTCTAGGATAATGTATCCTTGGTTTGTAAACTCTTGTTGCGACCACATTAGGCACTTCCTTCGAAACCTTAGGAGTATCGGCTGCGGGATCAGTATCGATCGATACTGGACTAGTGTCGATCGACACTCGCGGTTTTGATTTGTCACGTGAAAGTATCTTGAGAGGTGTCGATCGATGTTGGCTAGTGTCGATCGATACCGGAGCGATTTCGGTGTCCTCATCGTCAAGATCAACGAGAATATCTGCAATCGGGTCAATTTGTACTCCTGGAGTGACCTCTTTTCCACTCCTTAAGGTGATTGCGTTGATGTGAGCTCTTGGGTTCTCTACTTTCCCCGGGAGAAAGTCTTCCTGCCTTTTCACAGCCTCTGAAGTCTGAGCTATATGGAGTTCCAGCTTCTTCTGTTGAATGTTGATAGCGTCGATTCTTCCACTCAGATCATTGTATAGGACACGATCTTCCCATTGAAATCCACTGTAAGCTTCTGCTATCCCTGAAGTGAAGAAGTTGCTCAAACATAGCCTCGATCTTGCTATCTGGAAGCTTAGTAGGTACAGGCTGGTAAAATAAATTCCCATAGTTCCTGACATACCCACTGTTCTGAGATGGTTTCTGGCCAAACTGATTCGACCCTCCTTGCTGCGAGTTGTTGTTGAAGTTTCGGTTGTTGCTGAAGTTTCTCTGGCCCTGAAAACCAGAACCACCAATGTAGTTAACATCCTCTACTTCATCCTCGTTGAATACCTCGACATCTTCAGCAAAATGGACAGCTTTCTGTGTCTTGCCCATCAGAAGACTGTGCATAGAATCCAACTTAGCTTGAAAGTCAGCGATCTGTGAACCATCCACGTAACCAGCTAGCTTCTTCCGCTCAAAATCAGCATTCTTGGTGCTATTGCTAGACGCCAAGTTTTCAATCAGGACATAGGCTTCATCAGGGTACTTGGTGTTGAAGTTTCCATTGCTTGAAGCATCCAAAGTCATTTGGTACCTCCAATCAAGTCCTCTAAAGAAGAATCCCATCAGCTGAACATCAGAGTATCCATGATGTGGACAGTCTCTCTGATATGATTTGAACCTCGTCCAAGCAGCCTTGAACGCCTCAGTAGGTCCTTGAGAAAATTGCGAGATTTTGTTCCTCAAATCCTCGGATCTTGCATCATCATAAAAGTTGGTCAGGAAAGTAGTCTTAGTTTCCTCCCAGTGAGTGACTCTGTCGGACCTTAACATCTTCCACTTCATCTTCATCAATATTTTTGACTTCATCAGCAAAGTGTACAGTCTTCTTCGACTTCCCGATCAGAAAATCCAGCTTGGCCTGAACTTCAGCAATCTGCGATCCATCAACTCCTGCAGCCTGCTTCTTCCGCTCAAAATCAGCATTCTTGGTGCTATTACTAGACGCCAAGTTCTCAGTCAGCACAACCGCATCATCTGGATACCTGGTGTTGAAGTTCCCATTACTCGCAGCATTCAAACCCATCTGGTACCTCCAATCGATCCCTCTATAGAAAGTACCCAGCAGCTGAACCTGAGTGAACCCATGGTGTGGACAATCTCTCTGATATGACTTGAAACGAATCCAAGCAGCCTTGAGTGCTTCTGTCGGACCCTGAAAACCAGAACCACCAACGTAGTTAACATCTTCCACTTCATCTTCATCAATATTTTCAACTCCATCAGCAAAGTGTACAGTCTTCTTCGACTTCCCGATCAGAAAATCCAGCTTGGCCTGAACTTCAGCAATATGCGATCCATCAACTCCTCCAGCCTGCTTCTTCCGCTCGAAATCAGCATTCTTGGTGCTATTACTAGATGCCAAGCTCTCAATCAGCACAACCGCATCATATGGATACCTGGTGTTGAAGTTCCCATTACTCGCAGCATCCAAACCCATCTGGTACCTCCAATCGATCCCTCTGTAGAAAGTACCCATCAGCTGAACCTGAGTGAACTCATGGTGTGGACAATCTCTCTGATATGACTTGAAACGAATCCAAGCTCAGCATTCACTGCGTTCGCGTTCCCAGCGACATTCCCATCCACAACAGGAGCAGGTGGAATGATGTTCCCCTCTCCATCCAGACGTTGTCCTCTCTCATTGCACAAACGACCCTCTAGGTCTCTGCTTGATTGTTGTTCATCTCTGCTGGTTTATTTGCCTTCCTGTTTGTGCGTTCCACAAGTGCTAGTTGCTCCATTGACACTTCAACTAGCTTAGTGCTCTTGTTCTTTCTGGTTTCACGAAAAGGCATGCACCTGAAAACAAGAGTCAAAAACGTTAGTATCTTGTAACACGATGAGTATCGACCGATACCAAGTGGTGTCGATCGATATCAACCAAAAAAAACGTCGAGTGTCGACCGATACTAGGTAGTATCGATCGATACTGACAAGCTTAGTCGAAATTCTCAAACGTAATCTAATGGCGAATTGAGTCCCCGGCAACGGCGCCAAATTTGATATGCTCAAATTAATACACTATTTAGATACTAAAGCAGTAGTTATAGTATAGCTAGGGGTCGAACACAAGGACTCAGAGAGACACACAATAGATTATGAATGTGGGAATTACGCTAAGTGATTAATGGTATTGAAAACATGATGCAAATTAAAACGGTTGTGAAATCAATTGGAGAAAGATAGGTTCAGGGTATTTCTCAGGGAATCACTAAATGCAGATGAATTAATTAACATGATTCAGATTTAGTACGGTTCTTGAACTAAAATCACTAAGATATAGTTAACCAACTCTCGTTGCGAAAACTATCTAAATCTAAATCCTAGGTTTTCAAAATCTCTTTGCGAATCCTAAAGTCTAAATCAGCTTTTTATCAAGTTTGATCTGTTCACAAAACAACTAAACCAAATCTCTTTGCGAATAGTTATTTTGCTCACCTTAGGTTCTATCAGGTAATTAATCGCACTCTCGCGCCTAATCAATTATCCTAAGATCTAAGTTCTAGGTGATCAATCTAGAATTAGCTTTGAAAACAACCTATGGTGAAGAACTAATTCAGATAGTGAATCCTAATAACAAATCAATCTAGCATTCAGAGAAAATCCTATTGAGAACCCTGAACCTAACAAGGGATCTACTCAGACATGGAAATTGAAACAATCAACATAACTGAATAAATCATCAATAGCATAAACAAGAGTAGAGAATAAAACAGGGGTTCGAAATCTTCTCTCAAAGGAACAGAGTTCTAACTTGTCTCCCCTCTCCAAAACTCTCTCAGAAATCCTCAAAATAAACTTAATGAAAAGCACATAGCCCAAGTGGCTGTAAAACCTAATTTAATAGTCTAAACACGAATTGGGGCCTTCTTGTAAATATCAAAGTCTTCTGGGCAAGTTCTGCAATTCTTCAAACTTCATTAAAAGTCGCGGGTTGTGATCTCCTCGATGGGTGTCGATCGATACCAAGGAGGTATCGATCGAAACTTGCCGCTTCGATCAGGCACTTAGTCACCAGACTTCAGTTTTGCTCCAGAATGCTCCATAAAACTCCGATATTTCCAATAATGCTCCAAATGTGCTAAAACCTGTAAAAGACTCTATAATAGAATAAAGACTCTATAAAAAAGACTTATATCATGACCTAAACAGGGTAAAAACCATGATATAGCAGAACTCTTCTAAGTAATACATGTTCTCACAGTTGTACCAGTTATTTCAGTTGTTCCAGTAATACTCGTTCTCACAATTGTACCAGTTATCCCATTTGTATATGTTATTGCAGTTATACCAGTTATCTCAATTGTACCAATTATCTCAGTTATTTCAGTTGTACCAGTTATCCCAGTTGTTCTAGCTCTCCAAATCGGTCCCTACAAATCCCAACAGTTCTAATTTCAGATTTTCCAAAAATTCAACCAATACAACCCATAAATTACCAATATAGAACCTTAATTGACCAACAAAACATGCTTACTAACCCAACAAATATTCAAAAAGAACAAAATTAAAAGATCTACAATTTTTTCAATTGAAATATCTAAATTGAGAATGAACATTACTTGAATCTTCAATGGTGGAAAAGCTACAACAATATAGAACAAAACAATAGCATACAAAGAAAGATTATGATAAATTATGCAGGAAGATTAAGTACGCTGCATTGAACTTCAATCTCCAATCGTCATGGTCGGAATGGATTGAACGAAAAAGAAATCCAAGGAGAACGGCGAAGTAGCTGGGATCGTTTGTTTTTTTTTATCGGGATTGTTTTTTTTTAAATTCATTTAAAATTTCAAAATTCAGTTTAATAAAATAATTAAATATAAGAAAGGAAAAATGATTTTGTGTATTATTGTAAAACAAAGAATGTATGACAATTGATGAAGGGTATGGAAGCAAATTTTGACTTCATGAAAGGTATTTGAGCATTTGGTCTAAAAGAGGATCACCTCTTGCCTTACCAAAATTCTCACAAAACCCGATTATAAAAATTATTTTGTTATTTTTTTGTTAATGGATTGTGTTGTAACTTCCTAGAATTTGTGTTATGGCTTTTGTCGAAGAATTTGAGAGTTGTCCTCCACAGGAAATTAATGAAGACTCAACCATAGAACCGCGAGAGGACAACGCTGAAGGAGAAGTTGACTTTGAGGCTAATCATTTAATCTTATGGCAGTCAACGGATATCGAGGAGGAAAACCAGCCATTGCAACCCGAGAGGATGTTCTTTGGTCCCAATGAGTATAACAAGATAGTAAAATTGGGAACATGGTGTTTGATACACTCAAGGTTTACCCTTAAGAAACACAACTGCAAGTGTACAACAATTCAGTAGTATATTAAGGTATCGAATCCACAGAGACTTAATTGTTTCAGTACGAATTTTATAACTAAAAATCAAACTAGAACAAATCGATAGGAGTTTTGTAGTTGAGTGTCACAAAAATAGCAAGTAAACAAATAAGAAAATAAAAACGATGAATGTAAACAATTAAACGAAACGTTAAGCTTTAGGGAATTCACAAGGATTCATGGATTGGTTCGATCGGTTAAAACAATGATAAGGGTAATCGATTACGGTAGTTCTAGAACTCAAACACGAAAACGTATTAGATATAACATCACCTAATACCTAAATCTAAACTACTCAAGTTTTGTTGGTAATTATTACGCAACCAGATCAGCAATAAAGTCAAGTTAAATTGGCGTTCACAAAATTTTATAAGTATGATTTCGTATCTTATAGCGCAATTGCTCACCTGCACTAATTCAAGTTAATAATTTCAGCACATTAGTGATTTTATCTTCCTAAGATCAACTTCTAAGTGGCCAACAAAGAATCATGCAATATGAACAAGTATAGAAAGAAGAACTCCTAAACGTATTTAATCCCTTTATCTAACAACTTATCAAATTAAACCATGAAATCCCTTTGAAAGACTCTTTAAACCCAACTGGAAAACTACTCATACATAGTCATACAACTCATTATCATGATTAATAAAATTTTTAGATCAGTCAAATAAAATAAAAGAAAGACAAAGAACATAGAACAAAGACGATGAAATCGGCGATGATGGTGAACGGTGGTGTGGCCTTCTCTTCTCTGGTGTAGCACGCCCCTTTTTAGGTCTTAGACGAGGTATTTATATTGTCTTCTCATCTTTAGAGGCGTCTAGGGTTCGTCTTTAGGCGAAACAAGTGACATATTTGAAGTGGGCTTGAAATTGGGCCTGATCCGGGATGAAGTGAGGCTGTCCGTGGGTAGATGTCTCCTGGCCGCGGGTATATGGCTCTTGACCGCGGGTAGATGGCTCTTGGCCGCGGAAGCGAGCCCTCTGGTCGCGGTCAGGGTGTATTTTCTGCTTCTGCTTCATTTCAGAGGTAGCTTGACAGGGATCCATTGCTGTTCATGGTTCTTGAGATTGAACCGTTGGATCGTACTAAAATCACTTGGAAGTGAAAGGTGTTTGATCCTTCTATATCGTGTCAAAAATTGGGCTATCTCAGATGGTGATAAGGTCTTCATCTTGTGTCGAACTTCTGACGGTCCAAAACTGTCCAAAAATGGACTTTTACTCCACTTTGTACTTCTTTTGTCCAAATTATCTGAAAAGACTTTTGAAACTCCAAAACACTGAAATCACTTGAAAACCAATAGAAACCGAGTTAAAACACTTGCAAAAGATCTTAAAATGATATCCAAAAAGGTGTAAGAACGAGTTATATCAACTCCCCAAGACTAAGATCTTTGTTTTTCCTCAAACAAAATAGAAATCAAAGTTCGAAAAGAAATTTTAAAACCACCTGAATTCACAAAGCTCAGAGACCGTCCTTTTAAACCATAACCATTTGAACCACATCCATCTAAACTCAGCCCAGAAAATTATCACCAAAGTACAAGCGTCGCTAGTCTACGGTATCCGTCATGCCAAATCCAAACTATCTGGACCCAAATTTTGGTCAACTAGCTCTCTATGTTCATTAAAGTTCGTGTGAAATTCTCATCAAAAGGACTAACCAAGACTAACGAGGCTAGGTATTTAAGGCTTTTTAGAGGTGAGGTAAAAAATATTACAGGTTACCGTTTTCAACGGAGGATGCAAGATATTATGCAAAACAACAAGAGATGATGGACATGTTGATAACTACAATTTCCATGAACCTCCTCCAAGTCCATGAAACTCCTCCAAGTCCATCAAGCATCCTTAGCTCCCAAAAGTACCTAAAACATTCCAAAATTCTCCAAGTCTCTCTAGGACCAATCTAAGACTCATTAAACTCTAAATATGGATGCAAACTCGAAGCAAACTATCAAATGCATGCTAAAACACATAGAAACTATCCTAAATGCATGCAAGAATGAGGTATACAATGCAACTATATATATCAACTCCCCCGAACTTGTCTTTTGCTTGTCCTCAACCAAACAAACACAAACAAGTCTAATAAGAGGTTTAAAGGTGGGAGCAAGCATTCGATATGATCATCTTAAATAATACTAACATGTTGCAAAAACAAACACTCAATTCACTCTAACTCTTTAAAAGCTTATCGCAACTCTTAATATTTTCTCTAAACAACAAGATCTCGCACCTACAAGTCGTCTTCTCAACCAACCCTTACATTCATTTGATATTTTTCAAGTGTGGTCTCACAAATGGGTAAGTGATCAACTCCAATCGGTTTGGAGGGAAAGGCTTTTAGCACTAAGATATGAGTGCAAGGAGGCTTATTCTTTTTGGGTGGCTTACTCTCAAGTAAACGAAATGAAATATGTTATGCAAAAGCAAGGAAGACTAGAAACATTTTATACATACAAAGTTTAGCTCATATTTTTCTACCCCTTCCTAGCCAAATATTCTACTAAAATGGTGATCCCATTTTCTTTTCTTATTCTTTTGAAGCTCATAAGCCCCCCCACCCCCAAAGCCCTTTTGGCTAAATCAAAACTCTTTTTTATTCCCTTTATTCTTTCCAAACTCCTAGAGACTTATTTATTTGACCCATATTTTCTTTCTTTTTACTCTCCCCAACATTTTGTTTCTTTTTGAACCGTGGAGTGTGCTTTTGTTTTCTTTCATGGGTCTTTTCTTTTAAGTTCTTTCTCTAGAGTTTGCTTTATCAACCAATGGTTCTTCTTCCTTTTCCATTTCCCATCTCACTTTTCATAATCCCACGGAAATCGGTCGAAATATTCGTAGGGATTTCCGACGGCTAGTAATCCGTCGGAATATTCCGACCGATTTCCGAGGAAAATGAATCCCTCGGAAAGGCCATCGGAAATCCCTCAGAATATTCCGACCGATTTCCGAGGGAATATATATATTATTGCTTTGTAAATACTTCTCCCCTTGTATATATGTTTCTTGCTTTGTTTGTAAACGGTTTGGAATGTTTCTGCTGGATTACAATTGTTTTATGCGCTTTGTAAACATTACTTGCCTTTTTTCACATGTCTTTGTTCCAATTTTTAATTCGTGTGTTTCCTGTCTCTGGTATTTTGAAGATTCTTGTGTATAGTTGTAGAGAACAAACAAACATTTCTCTATAAATACTCCTCCCCTCGATCATTCACAACAAAAAACAAAATTACACAATGTCTTATTTTATATCATGGATGGACAAACCTCCGCGTGATTCCGCTACGGGAGAATTGACGGATGAGTTCGCACAAGGCGTGGAGGAGTTCATGAAATATACGTTAAACAATAGTATGACATCATAATACGGTAAAATGTATTGTCCTTGTACTAAATGTCGGAATCATAGATTAGTCTCAGTTATGGATGTAAGGAAGCACTTATATAGGAATGGATTTATGCATGGTTACAAGATTTGGTATACCCCCGGAGAAACCGATTCAATGGTGCAATATTATGGTAGCACATTTGATAGGTTTGGTAGTACTTCGGGTACTAGGTTAGAGGAACCAAAACCGGAAGTAGATGTAAACGCAGGTTACACTATGATGGTGAATGATGCGTTTCGTGAAAACATAGCATCGTATCATGTTGAGGATGGTAGCATCCTAAGAGATCGCTTAATATTTTCTTACAGCCATTAATCTATGAGTTGAAAATATTGTGGAAAGATGGTGTTGAAGCGTTCGATGTTTCCCTGCAACATAATTTTATGATGCGTGCGATAATTATGTGGACCATAAGTGATTTCCCAGCATACGGTATGCTATCTGGATGGTCGACGCATGGAAGGTTGGCGTGTCCGTATTGTCAAGATAACACTGATGTGTTCCAATTGAAGACTTAAGACTTCTTGGTTCGATTGTCATCAACGATTTCTACCGCATGATCATCCATATTGTCGGAGCACAACATTGTTTAGAAAGAACAAAAAAGTTATCGATGGTCCACCTCATGAGTTAGATGGGAATTATATTATGAATCAGTTCAGAGATTTTGGTGCGGAGAAGACAGCTTCGTGCGGGGGTAATGGACATTATCCCGTTGACGGTTGTGGTGAGTACCACAATTGGCACAAAAAGAGTATTTTCTGGGATTTGCCATATTGGAAAGACCATTTGCTGCGCCATAATCTAGATGTGATGCACATTGAAAAGAACTTTTTCGACAACATCATGAACACTATTCTAAATGTGCAAGGAAAGATGAAAAATAATTTGAAGGCCAGATTGGACTTGCTGATATGTTCAAATTAATACTGATATGCTCAAATTAATACCCTAAAAAGTACTAAAGAAGTTGCTGCAGTATGTCAGGGGTCGAACACAAGAAATCAGAGAAATCGCGCAATATATTGTATAGTATCGAATCAAGCAAAGCAATTTAGATGAGACAAAAAGCAATAAACAGTAAACGAGTTGTAATTCGATGGGAAAGAGATATGTTCAGGGTATTTCTCAGGAAATCAATGAATGCAGGTAAACTAACTAATCAGGGTTCAGATTACGCACGGTTCTTGAACTCAAATCACTAAAGTATAATTAACCAACTGTCGTTGCGAGAATTATCTAAATCTAAACTTTAGAATCCCAAATCTCTTTGCAAATTCCTAAGAATAAATCAGCCTTAATATCGAGTTTGATATGTTCACAAATCAACTAAACAAAATCTCTTTGCGAATAATTAATTTGCTCACCCTAGGTTCTATCAGATTATTCAATTGCACTGTCGTGCCTAATCGATTAACCTAAGATCTAAGTTCTAGGTGATCAATCTAGAATTAGCCTTGAGAACAACCTAAGGCGAAGAACTAATTCAGATTATGAACCCTAAAACAACTAATCAACCTAGCATTCAAAGAAATCCCTTATGAGAATCCCTAAACCTAACAAGAGATCTACTCAGACATAGAAATTGAAGCAATAAACATGTTTGAATAAATACTCAATAGAAAATAAGAAGACTAACAAAAGGGTTCGAAATCTTCTCTCGGACGAACAGAGTTTCAGACTTGTCTCCCTTCAAAAGCTCTCTCACAAATCCAGAATAATAATAAAGCGTAGCCAACAAAGTGGCTGTAAAATCCTAATAAATAACCTAAATCACATTTTGGGGATTCTTGTAAATAATAGAGACTTCTGGGCAATTTTGCAATTCTTCAACTCTTCATTAAAGTCGCGGGTCGTGTCTGCTGCGGTGAGTATCGACCGATACTAGGCAGTATCGATCGACACTGATGCTTCAAATCCGGTACTCAGCTACACGAACTTCAGCTTTGATTCAAAATGCTCCAGAAAGCTCCAATATCTCCAATTATGCTCCAAAGTGCTAAAACATGTAAAAGACTCTAAAAGACTACGAAAACACTAGAAAGACTCTAGTAAAATGACTTATATCATGGCTTAAACGGTGTAAAAACCATGATATATCAACTCCCCCAGACTTAGCCTTTGCTTGCCCTCAAGCAAATAGAAGACTAAACGAGAGAAAGAGGTTTGAAAACATAGAGACTCACCTGCTCTTGAAACACTGCAATGACCCTTTTCCTTAGTGCTCCACGTATCACATAACCAGTTCCAAATTTAACCACCATGTACTTCTCCGTAGACATTCGCAGCTTTCCAGACTACACACATTATCTCACAACATCGTTCAATCAAGCCTTCCTTGCCAGTTTCATCGCTGTGATTAATACCAAGAACCTTCTAGATTTTTTCCCATACAATATCATGACAAGGAACCATCCAATCTCACACTTTCTGGTATTATTTCTCTCCCCAGACTAATTTCTTATTATATCTCTTGCATGTACAAATTAAGGTTCGAGACGCGAGTATTGATGGTGTTGGCCACCGAATCCCCGGTTCTTCCCTCAAAAGTAATCAAAGGTGTAGACGAATAATGGTATCACAGGAAATTTCCCTAACCTCGCTTCCACCTTTATGTGATCATTTCCTCTGAAGTAGAATAATGGGATCGCTGGAAATTTTCCTAACCCTCTACTCAGAAGAAAATCATTTCATCTTTTAATGCATCTTATTAACTTGTAGCAGGAAGAGAATACCATTACTTTAAACACGTGGGTTCCTTTGTCATATACGAATGAGGAATCAAGCGCTATGGAAATCAGTCACATCAATGAAGTGCAAAAATTTGGTTAAGGCTTGAAAGAACTTTGCTGGAAACATGAGTGTCTTCTAGTTAACTGGTCAGCCTTTGGATTTTTCATTAGTCAATCTAGAACTGATTCTGTAATAATGGTCACTTAGAAGCAAGGTCAGATCAATAGATTCAAGAAAAAGATCACAGTCTCCAACAAAGTTTTGACTCAATAAAACAGGTTTTGACTCAAAAACGACTAACTCTAAGAAAAAAAAAAACAATGTCAGCGACTACCTCTCCCAGACTTGAACAACACTGTCCCCAGTGTTATCTAGCCTAAAGTTGGTGAAAAAAACAAAAGAACAGAATAGAAGAAGAAAAACAAGAAGTTACCGTGCTGGAACATCGAGTATCGACCGACACACGGCCTGGTATCGAGCGATACCAGGCTTAAGTCAATACGATGAACTTTCTCATTCGCGTAGGGTGTCGACCGATACCAACAGGGTATCGATCGATGTTCAGGCGATTTCGAGTTTTTGCTCCTTGTTTATCCTGACACAAACACAAAACAAAAAATAAAAAGAAAAAGACTCAAAAACAGACTTACCAGTGGGTTGCCTCCCACCAAGCGCTCGGTTAACGTCATTAGCTTGACTGTACCGCCATTCAGTCAGGAGAAGATTGAGAACTTACTCCCAGGCAAACTCCACAACTTGACAACGCTAGCCTTAGAGTTCTGCTCATTATGCTCTCCAAAAACTCCTGTCCTTTCTCTTTCAGCTCCGAAGTGAGAAGAACTCTAGCCTTAAAGAATGGTTTCGAAGTTCTTTTGCACTTCACCTTGTATTCAATCGAATCCCCATCATACTTCTGAGGGATTAAAGTCAAAGAAGGAGCATCCGTCATTCTTTTGCTCTTCACCTTCTTCTTCGCCTTAGATGTTTTGACGTCTTTCTTGGTGATGACAGATGGACGATCTAGAAGGTCTATGACAGTTGGCTCGTCAGGAGGCTCTTCTAAAAGATCAACTACTAATGCCTCTCTAGTAACAATGGTGATGCAAGAGATATGTGTGGGAGTTCCTCTAGTAGGAATGGCTTTGTAGTGCACCTCCTTGTCAATATACGAGAACGAGATTCTCTTGCTGGGTGTGTCCATAATGGCACCGACCGTAGCCATGAACGGTCTTCCAAGAATCAACTGCGTATTAGATCTTGCACTCATCTCGACAACATGAAAATCAGCAGGAACCAGACAGCCTCCTACTTTAACCATCAAATAAGGGGTTGTACCGTATGGAACCGATGTGGAAGAGTTCGCGAATGTGATAGATGTCTTGGGAGATCGAATATCAGCTCCCAATCTCTCTACAATGACGCTAGCCCCTGAGTCAACGAGAGACTCTTCGAATTCAACTCCAGAGATAGAGCATGGAACTGAGAATATGCCTGTGTCTTCCCTCTTAGTCAACTGCCTCAGTGGAGGTTGTGTACTTCTGGCGTTGATGAAGGGTGCCTTAATATCTTCCGGAGTTTCTCTGAGGTGTCTGGGTGGCATGGGGTATGGCTCCTTAGGTTTGTAAACCCTTTCTGCACTCAACTCGGGTTTCGTTTCAGCAACTGAACTGGTATCGACCGACACAGGAGTGGTGTCGATCGATGCTTTTGCTCTGGAATCGTCCCTGGCAGAACTTTGGACGTGTGTCGATCGATACAAGGAAGTATCGGTCGACACAGGGGTGGTGTTCGAATTCTCATCGTCACATATATCATCAACAAAAGGAAGCTCCACAACCAACTTATCCAGCATAGCCTTGCATCTGGCGTCCTCCCATTCCTTCTTTGTCATCTTAGGAGGCATATGATAGGGTATTACGGGTTTGTACACCCTCTCCTTGACAATCTCTGGTCCCTTCTCGATCTGCGCCTCAGTATCGATCGACACAGAAGGAGTATCGATCGATACACGGGGTTTTGGATTCCATCGTGCAGGTGTCTGGACTGGTATCGATCGAGACAAGGGAGTATCGGTCGATACACGGGGATTTTCAGAATCCCAGTCGTCATCTTCAGCAAGATCGACGAAAGTCTCTGCCATTGGGCTGTTCTTCACTCCTGTAATCACCTCTTTTCCACTCGTCAAGGTGATGGCATTGATGTATGCTCTTGGATTCTCAGTTTTCCCTGGAAGAAAACCTTCCTGCCTCTTCACAGCTGCTGCAGTCTGAGCAACCTGAGTTTCCAGCTTCCTCTGAGTCAGATTGATAGCTTCAATTTTTCCATTGAGATCAGTGTACATAGAGTCAATTTTCCCATTGAAATCCCCTTGCAGCTTTTGCTGTCCTTGAAGAATTTGTTCAAGCATGGATTCCATCTTACTCTCTGTGGATTTTGGAGAGATGGGTTGGTACGAAGAGTTTCCATAATTGCGAGTGAAATCGCTGCTTTGGAGTGGTTTCTAAGCAAATTGATTTGCTCAAAAACCAGACTGGTTTCCCTCAAACTTGTACCCACCTTGCTGAGTGTTGTTGTTGAAGTTTCGGTTATTGATGTACCAAAATCGCTGACCCTGAAAACCAGAACCACCAATGTAGTTAACATCCTACACTTCATCTTTATCAATATTATCGACTCCATCAGCAAAGTGTACAACTTTCTTCGACTTCCCGATCAGGAAATCTAGCTTGACCTGAACTTCAGCAATCTGCGATACAGTAACTCTTCCAGCCTGCTCCTTCCGCTCGAAATCAGCATTCTTGGTGCTATTACTAGACGTCAAATTCTCAATCAGCACAACCGCATCATCCGGATACCTGGTGTTGAAGTTCCCATTACTCGCAGCATCCAAACCCATATGGTACCTCCAATCGAGCCCTCTTTAGAAAGTACCCAGCAGCTGAACCTGAGTGAACCCATGATGCGGACAATCTCTCTGATATGACTTGAAACAAATCCAAGCAGCCTTGAGTGCCTCTGTCGGACCTTGAGAAAATTGAGAAATCTTGTTCCTGAGCTCCTCAGATCTCGCATCATCATAGAAATTGTTCAGGAATGCTTTCTTCGTCTCATCCCATGTAGTTAGCAAATCAGGAGCCAACTGTTTCAGCCAATAAGCAGCATCCCCACTAAGAGAGTATGGGAAAAGTTTGCAGAAAAGGAACTCATTGGGCACTCCATTGTACTTTATACCAGTGACCAAATCCTCGAACCTCTCGATATGGTGCATGGGGTGTTCATGAGATAGGCCATGGAAAGGATTATGACTCACAAGAGCGTAGTATGCAGGTTTTAGCTCAAAGTCATTCTTCTGAAAAGTTGGGATGCGAATCGCAGCTCGATTGGCATAGAACTGATCAGGTCTGTTATGCTCACCAAGCATTCTACCTCGATCAACCGCATCATTCCCAACGTTGGCACGCGCAGCTGGCGCGACAATCTCACCAACAACAACATGAGGGACAATGACGTCTCCAGCTTCATCAAGTCGCTGCCCTCTCTCATTGCACACTTGACCCTCTTGGTCTCTCAAAACTCCAGCTTCATCAGGTCTTAGTACCACTGGGTTGTTCATCCCTGATGTTTGTTTTGCCTTTCTGTTTGTGTGTTCCAAACGTGCTAGCTTCTCTAACGACATATTAACTAGCGGAGTGCTCTTGTTCCCTCTGGTTTCGCGATTAGGCATGCACCTGAAACCCAAAAGTTAGGAACGTAAGTAATCAAAAATCGTGATGAGTATCGACCGACACTGGGTGGCGTCTATCGATATCAACAAAAGAAAACGACGAGTATCGACCGACAGTGATTAGTATCGATCGATACCGACGAACTTAGTCGAAACTCGACAGCTAAAATCTAATGGTGAAATTGAGTCCCTGGCAACGGTGCCAAATTTGATATGCTCAAATTAATACCCTAAAAAGTACTAAAGCAGTTGCTGCAGTATGTCAGGGGTTGAACACAAGAACTCAGAGAAATCGCGCAATATATTGTATAGTATCGAATCAAGCTAAGCAATTTAGATGAAACAAAAAGTAATAAACTGTAAACGAGTTGTAATTCGATGGGAAAGAGATAGGTTCAGGGTATTTCTCAGGAAATCAATGAATGTAGGTAAACTAACTAATCAGGGTTCAGATTACGCACGGTTCTTGAACTCAAATCACTAAAGTATAATTAACCAACTGTCGTTGCGAGAATTATCTAAATCTAAACTTTAGAATCCCAAATCTCTTTGCAAATTCCTAAGAATAAATCAGCCTTAATATCGAGTTTGATATGTTCACAAATCAACTAAACCAAATCTCTTTGCGAATAATTAATTTTTTCACCCTAGGTTCTATCAGATTATTCAATTGCACTGTCGTGCCTAATCGATTAACCTAAGATCTAAGTTCTAGGTGATCAATCCAGAATTAGCTTTGAGAACAACCTAAGGCGAATAACTAATTCAGATTATGAACCCTAAAACAACTAATCAACCTTGCATTCAAAGAAATCCCTTATGAGAATCCCTAAACCTAACAAGAGATCTACTCAGACATGGAAATTGAAGCAATAAACATGTTTGAATAAATACTCAATAGAAAATAAGAAGACTAACAAAAGGGTTCGAAATCTTCTCTCGGACGAACAGAGTTTCAGACTTGTCTCCCTTAAAAAGCTCTCTTACAAATCCAGAATAAAAATAAAGCGTAGCCAACAAAGTGGCTGTAAAATCCTAATAAATAACATAAATCACGTTTTGGGGATTCTTGTAAATAATAGAGACTTCTGGGCAATTTTGCAATTCTTCAACTCTTCATTAAATTCGCGGGTCGTGTCTGCTGCGGTGAGCATCGACTGATACTAGGCAGTATCTATCGACACTGATGCTTCAAATCAAGTACTCAGCTACACGAACTTCAGCTTTGATCCAAAATGCTCCAGAAAACTCCAATATCTCCAATTATGCTCCAAAAGTGCTAAAACCTGTAAAAGACTCTAAAAGACTACGAAAACACTAGAAAGACTCTATTAAAAGGACTTATATCATGGCTTAAACGGGGTAAAAACCATGATATATCAGATACCCTAAAAGTACTAAAGCAATAGTTGTAGTAAAGTAGGGGTCGAACACAAGGACTCAAGAAAATCGCTCAATAAACTACTTAGTGTCGAATCAAGCTAAGCAATTCAGTTGAAACAAAAGCAATAAATAGTAAAATAGTTGTAAAATCGATGGAAAAATATAGGCCCAGGGTATTTCTCAGGAGATCAATGAATGCAGATAACCAATCAGTCAGGATTCAGATTTAGCGCAGTTCTTGGACTCAAATAACTAAGCTATAATTAACCAACTGTCGTTGCGAGAATTATCTAAATCTAAACTTCAGAATCCCAAATCTCTTTGCAAATTCCTAAGAAAAAATCAGCCTTAATATCGAGTTTGATATGTTCACAAATCAACTAAACCAAATCTCTTTGCGAATAATTAATTTGCTCACCATAGGTTCTGTCAGATTACTCAATTGCACTGTCGTGCCAAATCGATTAACCTAAGATCTAAGTTCCAGATTCGTCATCCTAGAATTAGCTTTGAGAACAACCTATGGTGAAGAACTAATTCAGATGGTGAATCCTAACTAATCAATTACCAGCAATCAGAGAAAACCCTATGAAAAAACCTTAAACCAAAGATGGATCTACTCAGACATGGAGAATGAAACAATCAACATAACTGAATAGATCATTAAATTTAACAATAAGAAAAGAGTAATAAGAGGGTTCAAAATCTTCTCTCAGATGAACAGAGTTCTGACTTGTCTCTCTCACCAAGCTCTCTCTCCAAAACCAAAGTAAAATAAAGCATAGCCAACAAAAGTGGCTGAAAAACCTAATTATAATGCTAAAACACGTTCTGGAGCTTATTGTAATAATTAAAGACTTCTGGACTAAGATGCAAACTCTCCAGACTTGTAAAAAGCCGAGTTTCCTGTTTTCCCGTGCAGTATCGATCGACACTATGTAGTATCGATCGATACTCATCCTGTGTGTCGACTCTTCTGCTCGTCAGATTGGACTGTCTTCACGAAAACTGCCATAACGTTTGATCGCACCGTTGGAATGGCCCCAAACCACTTCCAAATGAAAGCTAATCCATTGATATGTCTAGTGTCCAAATTTGAGCTCAATCTATCGGTGGAAAGTTCGTCAACGAATGCCAAACGTCTGAGGTCTATGCATGACTTTGCATCTCCATATGCTCCAAAATGCTCCAGAATGCTTCAATATCTCCAATTAAGCTCCAAACGTATCTAAACCTGTAAAAGACTCGAAAAGACTCCAAAATACTAGAAAGAATCCATAAATAGGACCTATATCATGGTCTAAAAGGGGTAAAAACTAGGATATATCAACTCCACCAGACGTAGCCTTTGCTTGCCCTCAAGCAAATAGAAGACAAAACCAGAGAAAGAGGTTTGAAAACACAGAGACTCACATGTTCTTAAAACATCGCAATGTCCTTTTCCCAAGCTTTCCAGGTATCACCTTACCAGTTACAAATCTAACCACCATGTACTTCTCTGTAGACATTCGCAGCTTCCCAGACTCCACACATTATCTCACAACATTGTCCAATAAAGCCCTCATCGCCAGTTTTATCGCTGCAGCCAATGTTCAAGAACCTTCTAGATTCTTTTCCATACAACATCATAACAAAAGAACCACCCAATTTTCACACACTCTTTGGTATAGTTTTTCTCTCCCCCAAACTTATTTCACATCACATTTTCTTGCATATACATATTAAGGTTTGAGACGCGAGTATTGATGGTGTTTGCCACCGAATCCCCGGTTATTCCCTCAAAAGTAATCAAAGGTGTGGGCGAATAATGGTATCACATAAAATTTTTCTAACCTCGCTTTCACCTTTGTGTGATCATTCCTTCTGAAGTAGAATAATGGGATCGCTGGAAATCTTCCTAACCCTACTCAGAAGAAAATCATTTCATCTTTTAATGCATCTTATTAATTAACTTGTAACAGGGGAGAGAAATACCATCACTTTAAACACATGGGTTCTTTTGTCAGATATGAACGAGGAATCAAGCTCTATGGACATCAATCACATCGATGAAGTGCAAAAATTTGGCTCAGGCTTCAATGGACTTTCCTGGAAACATGGGTGTCTTCTAGTTAACTGGTCAACCTTTGGATTTTTCATTAGTCCGATCTAGAACTAATTCTGTAATAATGGTCACTTAGAAGTAGAGTAAGAACAATAGATTCAAGAAAAAGATAACAGTCTCCAACAGGTTTTGACTCAATAAAACGACGAACTGACTCAAAAATGACTAACTCTAAGAAAAAAAAACACGCTGTCAGCAACTACCTCCCCCAGACTTAAACAACACTGTCCCCAGTGTTATCTAGTCTAGAGTCGGTAAAAGAAAACAAAACAGCTGAGTGAAGACGTGAAAATCAGAGAACTTACCTGTGCGTTGGGTATCGACCGTCGATACAAGGACCATTGGTCGATGCAACGTATGTATCTCCTGGTGTCGATCGATACCAGTGATGGTATCGGTCGACACAGACCTTTTTCATCTGATTCACACGAAAACACAAAACACAAAAACGAAAAATAAAAAAATAAAAGACTTATGTACATACTCACCAGTGGGTTGCCTCCCACAAAGCGCTTGTTTTACGTCACTAGCTTGACTTTACGAACGATCAGTCAGGATAAGAATGAGAACTTACTCCTAGGCAAGTTCTACAACTAAACACTTCCAGCTTTAGAGTTCTGCTCAACATGCTCTCCACAACCTCTTTTCCTTTCTCTTTCAGCTCCGAAGTAAGAATGACTCTAGCCTTAGAGAATGGTTTTGAGGTTCCTTTGCACTTCACCTTGTATTCAATCGAATCCCCATCACACTTCTGAGGGATTAAAGTCATAGAAGCAGCACCCTTCACTCCTTCGCTCTTCACCTTCTTCTTTGCCTTAGATGTTTTAACGTCTTTCTTGGTGATGACAGAAGGACTATCTAGAAGGTCTATGACAGTTGGCTCGTCAGGAGGCTCTTCCAAATGATCAACTACCAACGTCTCTCCTGTAACAATGGTGATGCAAGAGATATGTGTGGGAGTTCCTCTAGTAGGAATGGCTTTGTAGTACACCTCCTTGTCAATGTACGAGAACGAGATTCTCTTGCTTGGTGTATCTATAATGGCACCAACCGTAGCCATGAACGGTCTTCCAAAAATCAACTACGTACTAGATCTTGCAATCATCTCCACAACCTGAAAATCAGTAGGAACCAGGCAATCTCCTACGTTAACCAGCAAATCAGGGATTATACCATATGGAAGTGAGGTGGAACAGTTCGCGAATGTGATAGCACTACAAGAAAACAAGGGTATTTCCGACGGCCAAATCCGTCGGAAATCCGTCGGAAAGGGCCTTTTCCGACGGATTTCCGACGGATTTAAGCTATCGGTTACAGTTCGTCGGAATTATGGTTTCCGTCGGAATCCGTCGGAAATTTCCGACGGATTTTTACCGTCGGAAAGCCGTCAGACATTTCCGATGGATTTCCGACCGCGTACTTTCCGACGGATACTCCGACGGATATTCGGTCGGAAATGATGTCGGAAATCCGTCGGTTATCCGTCAGTAATTTCCGACGGACTTCCGACGGATATATTACCGACAGAATTTCCGACGGATGGTGATCGGATGAATTTGTCGGAAGTCCTTCGTAAATCCGTCGGAAGATATTTCCGACGGATTTCCGACGGTAACTATTTTCGACGGAGTTACGACGGATAATTTGATCGGAAGTTGTCTCGGAAGTCCGTCGGTTCTTCGTCGGAAATAGGTTCCGACGGATTTACGACGGTAACTTATTCCGACGGTTTTACGACGGAATTGGTATTTTGAATTTTATTTTGAATTTTATTTAATTATTTATTTTTTTGAAATTTATATATTAAAATTATATAAATTAGAAATATAAATTAAAAATAGAAATAATAAATATATAAATTCATTAAACAAAATTAAAAAATTCATTACACATTAAAATAAATTGTTCAAAAAAAAAGCATTAAAAGAAAATATTTAAACGGTTGGAGAATCTCCGTCGTCGTCGGGATTATTATCCCGAAACATATGCGGGAAACATTTCTCCATCATCTTCTCCAAGCAGGAGAGCTTCTTGTTGGTAGTCTGTTGCTCCGTCCGTAGCTCTTCAACCTGCTGGTCACGGTCTTTCACCGTTTGGGTGAGCCTCTCGATTTCTACCCGGTACTCCGAAGGATAACGAGGAAGCGAGGAAGAAGATTCCTGGGTCGGAAGGGTGCCTAACCCAGCGAATCGACCTTTCACTTGCCGGGTTTGCTGCAAATAATTATAACCGATAATAATTAAATAACGAAAATAAAAAAAAAACGAAATGAAATTAAAACTTACCTCAAGTACAATCTGGTTTATCTCTTCCCGGGATAAAGAGTTCGAGGACGTCGATCCTTCGATAGTGAGCTGCGATATTGATAGTTCACGGTCCAGCTTCGTCTTCTTGCTCTTCTCGACAACATCCCGCATCCCCAAGTTCTGTATCTGACCGGTTTTCTTGTTGGTGTGTCTATGCTCGATGAGTTGAAGATAATCGGGTTCGGAAACAGATTCTCTCGCCTGCGAAAATTTGTTAAGTTAAATAAATATAAAAAACAGAATTAGCAATAAAAAATTTAAATTAAACTTACCATTTCCATCGCTTCCCGTTCGATGGTCTTTGCGCCCGCGTTGTGGATGTAGACCCCTTTCCCGCCTCGTTGGCTATTTCGGTTCTTCGACTGTTGCTCGGAGGTCTTTTTCGTCGCAGGCCTACTCTAGTACTCACAGAAGCCCTTCCAGACGTTGTCGTCAAGGTCCTTCGGCTTGTATTTGTTGTGCTTCCACTTCTACTTCCACTCGTACATGTGCTCCGAGTACGAGTTTGCGGCATACTTGTCGAATGTGTCAAGGACTTTGCGCGTATGATGAGAGTCCCACGTGAACTCTTGCTACAATTTTTTAAAAATATATGTTACATGTCAAAAAGAAAAATTGACAAAATGAAATTCAAAATAAATAATATATCAATAAATAACTAACCGCGAAAGTCCGGTGCCACACGTCTTTCTCCTCGGTAGGCATGTCCGAATACTTCTCGTACGGTTTGTCCAACATGTTGTGGAGCATCCGTAATATCGCCTTGGTGATCTGAGTTGACAGCTTAAACCTGAAAACATTATGAAAAGATATAAATATGTTAAGTTTAAAAATCTAAATAAATTGAAATAATGTAAAAAAATTTTCTTACCAAGTGCCGTCCTCAAACTTCGGGTCGAGTCGAATGCAATGGCCCCGGTTAGGCTGCCGGACTAGCTCCTCGATCTCAATGTGGCTCCGAGCAGCGGATTGCTGGGAATCTGGGATGTGAGTTCCCAAGCTCGTTGGTCCCGGAGGAGGCGTACACCGAGAACCCCGAGAACGGCGTCCTTGGTTGCCGCCTCCCAACTGAAGAACTTCGTCGTGATCACTGCGGAAAACGGTAAAATTGTTAGTAAATTAACAAAAAATTCAAAAGTTACCAAATTTTTTGAAATTTTCCGAAAAATTCAAAGTTTACTAAAAATTCAAAATTTTCAAAAATTTTCAAAATTTGCTAAAATATTTTAAAATCAGTTTTAATACATAAAAATATTTAGAAAACGTTTTATTACTATAAAAAATATTTAAAACGATTTTATTTCTAAAATAATATTATAAAAACGTTTTTATTATTAAAAAAATATTTTAACATCAACTTAAATATATAGAAATATTTTAAAAACGTTTTTATTAGTTAAAAAATATTATAAACGATTTTAATATATATACATATTATAAAAACGTTTTTATTACTATAAAAAATTTTAAAAACAATTTTAATATATACAAATATTATGAAAACGTTTTTATTAGTTAACAAATATATTAAAAACGTTTTTAATATATAAAAATATTGTCTAAACGTTTTTATTACTTAAACAATATTTTAAAAACGATTTTAATATATACAAATATTTTTAAAAATTCTAACAATATCTAGAAACGTTTTTAAAATATTTTTAAAAAATAAAACAATATCTAAAAACGATTTTGATATAAAGAAACGTTTTTAAAAAATCAAAAATTTGTTTTCTAGATCTAACAATTCTAAATCAACAATCTAAACACATAAACCCTAACAATAATATTATTCTAAATAACAAATTCTATTATAACCACTTAACAATTCACATAAATAGAATTCTAACAACCTAACTAATATATTCCCTAAAACTAACATTATCTAAAAAAAAATTAAAGGAATTGATTAAACTTACATGGTTTTGTTGGAGAAGAATTGAGGAATTGATGAAGAGGAGTTGAGGAATTGAAGATAAAAACTGAAATTGTGAAGAAGAAGAAGAGAAGAGGGAGAAGAAGAGATTTTCGGTAAGGAAGAAGAAGAGAGAAGAGGGAGAAGAAGCGACGGAAGAGAGAGAGGAAGAAGAGAGAAATAAGGAAAAAACTTACGCTTCGTCGATATAATTCGATGTCTGTCGGAAATCCGTCGGAAATCAGTCGGATTTCGAAAAATAATTTCATTTACGTGGTTGATATTCCCGCGGTCTCGAAAATATCAAAGTCCGTCGGAAATCCGTCGGAAATTTCCAACGGATTTCCGACGGATTGGAGAAGATAAGGTATATCCCTTGCATGTTTGTCGATTAGTCAGTCACCAAGCACGTGTCTAATTTTTCATATCCGTCGGAAATTTCCGACGGATTTCCGACGGATTGGAGAAGATAAGGTATATTTCCGATTGGATTGGAGAAGATTGGAGAAGATAAGGTATTTTTCATATCCGTCGGAAATTTCCGACGGATTCAGTTGCCTCTGCTAAAAAATCAATCCCTCGGATATAACCCAGGTTTTATCCGAGGTATATTCATCCGTCGGAAATCCGTCGGAAATTTCCGACGGATTTCCGACGGATATTCAAAAATCTTGTTTAGGGTATAGGGTATAGGTTTGTTTTTGTGATAAAAGTTTACAAACACTTGTATGATGTATATAAAATAGGTTAACCTTGTATATACATCAAGAAAATGTGTTATATAGAATTTATATAGAAGTTATAATATAGGTTAACCTTGTAACCAAAATTTTTTTTGTGGCAAAATTCCGATTTTGTTACACTTAATCAAATGTCTAACTTTATAAAACTTCGACATAACTGATATATTACACATTACAATTCTAGTTCAAATATATGTACATATTTTACGGTGCAAATTTTATAATTAAAACTACTGTCAATCCGATGATGAGTAATATGATTCTCCTGAATCGGAAGGTTCCCCAAATTCGTCAAATTCTTCTTCTGAATCCTCAAATACTCGATCGTCTGACTGTATGGTGAAATCAACGACAAGGTCGACCTCAAGGGAATGCTCGATTGAACCCAAACCTACGGAGCTTTGTTGGAGGGGTTCATGATCAGACATCCCATGAACTCTACCTCTCGGGTTTATCGATGTTACTGTAACCCACGGGTCTTGCTTGTTTGTCACCCGCGGATAGGGAATGTAGCATATCTACACCATGTACAAATTTAACCACGAGAATGCAACAAAACTAAATTAAAAATTAACGTAAAAGAAATACAAACCTAGTCTGCTTGTGATGCAAGTACAAATGGCTCGTATCTCTGGAGTTTTCTTCTGCTATGTAATGATGTAACACCAAATTGGTCGTGTCGCACACCGCTTCCTACTAATGGGTCGTTCCAGTCGCATAAAAATGCAACACATCTTAGACCGAGCATTCCCGGGTACTGAACATCGAAAATCTCACGTACGACACCATAGTATACAAGATCACCTGACTGAGTTGATACACCGTAATCTGAAGTTATCGCACTCCTATCATCCCGAAGAATCTTAAAAGCTTACCCCCGTGTGCTATACATCACATGTGACTGCACGGTTGCTAGTGGAAATCTCACAATTTCTTCTAACCACGTGGGAAATGTTTGTCCGTTTGCCTTCTCTGTCGTCACCTGCACAATTAAAATAAAAATACATCAAATAATTAAATCTTTCATTACATATGATGATTGCTAAAAACAAGGCAATTAAAAGACTTACATAATCTCTTAACCAACGTCCGAACTCTTCCTGTTTGAGCTCGATTAGCTCGTCCTCTGTTTTGTCAGGAAATGCAAAACGTTGATAAGCCATATACATCCTGTGAGATTGAAACAATTATCACGTTAGTACATATATATATAATCAAGAACCCAATAAGTAATTAAAAATTAAGTTCAATATAATACCTCTCATATTCATCAACTCCGTCGCAGTTTGTGAGAATATACATATGCAAATGCTCTCGCTCTTGTGGTGAAAGTCTCCTCTTCTTGCCTTTTCCACTAAGTCGTCCAATCTCTAAAAATATATGAGGTACATCGACCGGATAGAAAGGTAGGACGCCTCCGTCATCATGTCGAGTTGCTCTACGACTCTTTGTTTTGACTTGTGATGGAAAGTAGGACTCGGCAAAATGTGAGGTTTCTTCATTGATGGTCTGTGCGACGATAGAACCCTCCACTCTACTCAAAATTTTCACCTTCTTCTTTGGATGTAACATATACCGTTCGAAAGGATACATCCAACGGTACAGAACCGGGCCCCCAAGCTCTGCTTCTCGAGGGAGATGAATTGTTAAATGTTCCATAACATCAAAGAATGAAGGAGGAAATATCTTCTCCAAATTGCAAAGGATTACAGGTATATTAGCCCCAAGATTGCGGATACCGTCTGATGTAAGAGAGCGAGAACATATATCTCGGAAAAAGGCACCAATCCCTGCAATATATGGATAACAAATGAATAATTAAATAATGAAGTATATATTGTATAAAGTAGTAAATAAATAATTTCATGATTGTACCTGCAATTGCTTCGTGGACATTACGTGGTAGAAGACATGCAAAGGCAAATGGAAGGAGGCGCTGAATCACCACATGACAATCATGACTCTTCATCCCAGTAAACTTCTCTTCTCCATGATCAACGCAGTTCCGAATGTTAGATGCGTATCCGTCCGGGAATCTAACACTTTCGGTAATCCAGTCAAAAAACTCGGCCTTTGAAGGTTCATCGAAACGAAAAGCCGGGACCGGAGGCTTCCCGTTCCCTGTCACATGTAGTGCTCTACGAGAACAAATGTCTGGCAAGTCCAATCTAGACTTCAGATTGTCCTTCGTCTTCCCTTTGACATTGAGAACGGTGTTCATAATGTTGTCGAAAAAATTCTTCTCAATGTGCATGACATCCAGATTATGCCTCAAAATATGGTTCTTCCAATAAGGCAAATCCCAGAAAATGCTCCTCTTGTGCCAATTATGAACGTTGCCACAACCATCAACAGGATGATGTCCGTTACCACCACAATCAACGGTCCTCTCTGCACCAAAATCTCTAAACTGAGTCAACAAATACTCACCATCTAACTCAGGAGGAGGACCGTCAAATACTTTCCGGTTCTTCCTAAACAATGTGGTGCTCCGACGATAAAGATGATCGCTAGGTAGGTATCGCCTATGACAATCAAACCAAGACGTTTTCCGTCCGTGCTTCAATTGGAATGCATCAGTGTTATCTTGACAGTACGGGCACGATAACCTTCCGTGCGTTGTCCATCCTGATAACATGCCATATGCTGGAAAATCGCTAATAGTCCACAAAAGTACCGACCGCATGATGAAATTTTGGTGACAAGAAACATCAAACGCTTCAATACCTTGGTCCCATAACATTCGCAGATCATAAATCAATGGTTGCAAAAACACATCAAGTGATCTCTTCGGATGCTCTGGTCCAGGAACGAGAATGCTAATGAACAAGAACTCCCTTCGCATGCACAAAGATGGCGGCAAATTGTAAGGTGTTACAATTACTGGCCACAAAGAATATTTTCTGCCGTGCTTCCCAAAAGGGCTGAAACCATCGGTACATAATCCAAGGTATACGTTCCTTGCCTCAACCGCAAAGCTGGGATAAATGGATTGAAAATGTTTCCATGCTCCTGCATCTGACGGATGGGCGATTTGTCCATCTGTTGTATGCTCTGCATGCCATCTCATTGCTCCTGATGTGCGCTCTGACTGATATAACCTCTTCAATCTCTCTATTAACGGTAAATACCACATCCGTTTATATGGCACTGGCACTCTTCCACCTGTTTCCTTATACCGAGGTTTGCGACAAAAACGACATGTCGTACGATCTGCGTCCTCTCTCCAGTAGAGCATACAATTGTCTATGCATACATCTATAATCTTATACGGCAATCCTAGACCTTGAACAAGTTTCTGTATCTCATAGTATGATGCCGGTGCAAGATTATCTTCTGGCAAAATTTCTTTCACAAAATCAGCGATTGCATCCACGCACTCCTCACTCAAATTGAAATCCGTCTTTATACCCATCATCCTTGTTGCAGTTGATAAAGGGGAATGTTCACCTCTACACCCATCATATAACGGATGTTTAGCAGCGTCTAACATATCAAAGAATCTCCGAGCTTCTTAATTAGGTTCTTCTCCCCTATCTCCATACTCAGCAACCGATGGTATACTTTCACGAAATGCATCGTTCACCATCTGAACATGACCTACAGTACTTTGTTCTTCCATTGCGGGTTCTTCTAAGCTAGTGTTATCCCCAATATAATGTTCACTAGTACTAGCATAATTATCCACCATTGTATAATTTTCTCCATGATAATACCAAATCTTGTAACCCGACATAAACCCATGACAATACAAGTGTGACCATACTTCATCTATCACGATAAATCTACGATTCCCACAATTGGTACAAGGGCAATAAATTTTACCGGTTTTTTTGCTTTCTTCTGCATACCCGCAAATGCCATGAATTCCTGTAGACCTTTTTTGAATTCCTCCGTAACTAGGCCCGTGTCCGGAATTTGATGAGGCTTGTCCATACATGATCGAAAATAATTATAAGGATTTGAAGAAGACATATTCGTAAGGAATTAGATAGCAGAGATTTTTTGTTTTTGTGATTATAAATGAAGAGTGGAAACGTTTTTATAAGGAAAATTTTGTGCATTTTCCGACGGATTTTCGACGGATATAAAGTAGATATTATCGATGTCGGCAACCATGTCGGCAACCATGTCGGCATCTGTCGGTAATCCGTCGGAAGTCCGTCGGAAATCCGTCGGAAAATTCAGACGGATGAATGTCGTAGGAAATCCGTCGGCAGTATGTCGGCAACATCAGAATTCATCAAAAAGTCGTCGGAAATCTGTCGAAAAGTGTCCGACGGGTTAATATTTCTGACGTAATTCCGACGGATTTCCGATGGATGAGAAGTTAGTCGGAAATCCGTCGGAAAGTCGTCAGAAATCTCCAACGGAATTATTGCCGTCGGAATTGCCGTCGGAAATACACCTGTTTTCTTGTAGTGTAGATGTCTTGGGAGATCGAATATCAGTTCCCAATCTCTCTGCAATTGCCCTTGACATGAAATTGACGAGAGTCAACGAGAGACTCTTTGAATTCAACTCCAGAGATAGAGCATGGAACTGAGAATATTCCTGGGTCTTCCCTCTTAGTCAGCTGCTTCAGTGGAGGTGGTGTACTTCTGGCCTTGATGAAGAGTGCCTTAATCTCTTCCTCAGTTTCTCTGCAATTTTGGAAGTAACACTCCAAAGGACGGTTTTCAAAAGCTTCTTCAAAAGAGATAGTGTGGGGAATCCTCCTAACCATCTTCTAAAAAGCTATAAACTTCTCCGCAGTAATAGGGTTCATGAGATGTCTAGGTGGTCGAGGGTATGGTATCTTAGGCTTGTAAACACGTTCCTCAGTCATCCTTGGTGTGTTAGCAATTTCTGGGTCGGTCTGCGAGGAGTATCGATCGATACTAGGTTGGTGTCGGTCGATACTGGGTTTTTGTGTCGCTTCTGCAGACTGGTATCGATCGATACAAGGTGAGTGTCGATCGATACTAGTGGAGTGTCGATCGATACTAGGTGAGTGTCGATCACTAGTGGTGGATACGAACACATCCATCTCAGGCTCAAAATCATCTTCAATCTCTGCGAATTTTTCCTCATTTAGACCCTTTTTCACCACTGGAATGACCTCTTCAGCACTTCTTACAGTGATTACATTGACGTATTCATTTTGTGGATGAACCATCTTTCCCTTGACAGTTGCTGAAATCTGAGCTACCTGAGTTTTCAGCATCCTGTGGCTAGTACTGAGAGCCTCGATCTTTCCACTCAGATCTGTGTACATAGCATCCATCTTCCCATTGAAATCCACTGTTATCTGCTGCTGTCCTTGAACCAGCTGTTCAAGCATAGACTCAATCTTGCTCTATAGGGTTTTAGCCGGCAGAGGTTGATAAGACGAACTCCCATAGTTCCTGGTATAGCCATTACTCTGGAATGGTTTATGGGCAAACTGATTCGACCTCAAACCAGCTCCACCAATATAGTTAACATCCTCCACTTCATCTTCAGCAGCAAAGTGGACCGCCTTCATCGTCTTGCCCATCAATAGATTGTGCATAGAATCTAACTTGGCTTGAACCTCAGCAATTTGCGAACCTTCCATGCTACCAACTTGCTTCTTGCGCTCCATGTTTGCATTCTTAGTACTATTGCTAGATGCCAAGTTCTCAATCAGCACATAAGCGTCATCAGGATACCTGGTGTTGAAATTCCCATTACTCGCAGCATCCAAAGCCATCTGGTACCTCCAATCAATCCCTCTATAGAAAGTACCCAGCAACTGAACTTGAGTGAACCCATGGTGCGGACAATCTCTCTGATATGACTTGAAACGAATCCAAGCAGCCTTGAGTGCCTCTGTCGGACCCTGAGAAAACTGAAAAATCTTGTTCCTAAGCTCTTCGGATCTCGCATCATCATAAAAATTATTCAGGAACGCATTCTTCGTCTCCTCCCATGTAGTCAGCGATCCAGGCGGCAACTGTTTAAGCCAATAAGCTGCATCTCCACCAAGAGAGTATGGGAAGAGTTTACAGAAGAGGAAATCCTTGGACACTCCATTGTATTTGATGCTAGTAACCAAGTCTTCAAACCTCTCAATGTGGTCCATCGGGTGCTCATGAGAAAGACATTAAAAAGGGTGCTGGCCCACAAGAGTGAAGTATGCATGTTTCAGCTCAAAGTCATTCCTCTGAAAAGCAGGAGGGCGAATTGCTGAACGATTGGCATAGAACTGATCAGGCCTGTTGTACTCACCAATCGTTCTACCACGATCAACCACATCATTCCGAACATTCACAGCAACTGCAGGGACAATGATGTTTCCAGCTTCATCAAGTCGTTGCCCTCTCTCATTGCACAATTGAAACTCTTGGTCTCTCAAAGCTCCAGCATCATCACGAATCAATACCACTGGATTGTTCATCTCTGCTGGCTTCTTTGCTTTCCTGTTTGCACGTTCCAAATTTGCTAGCTCCTTGTTGGAAAGATCAACTAGCTGAGTGCTCTTGTTCCTCCTGGTTTCGCGAGTGGGCATACACCTGAAACACACTAGACAAAGCACGTAAGTAACAAAAAAATACGATGAGTATCGACCGACACTGGGTGGTGTCGATCGATACCAACAAATTTAAATGACGAGTATCGACCGATACTAGTGAGTATCGATCGATAACGACGAACTTAGTCGAAATTCTAGACTAAAATCTAATGGCGATTTTTAGAGTCCCCGGCAACGGCGCCAAATTTGATATGCTCAAATTAATACCCTAAAAGTACTAAAGCAGTAGTTGTAGTAAAGTAGGGGTCGAACACAAGGACTCAAGAAAATAGCTCAATAAACTACTTAGTGTCGAATCAAGCTAAGCAATTCAGTTGAAACAAAAAGCAATAAACAGTTAAAGAGTTGTAAAACCGATGGAAGAATATAGGCTCAGGGTATTTCTCAGGAGATCAATGAATGCAGATAACCAATCAGTCAGGATTCAGATTTAGCGCGGTTCGTGAACTCAAATCACTAAGCTATAATTAACCAACTGTCGTTGCGAGAATGATCTAAATCTAAATTTCAAAATCCCAAATCTCTTTGCAAATTCCTAAGAATAAATCAGCCTTAATATCGAGTTTGATATGTTCACAAATCAACTAAACCAAATCTCTTTAAGAATAATTAATATGCTCACCATAGGTTCTGTCAGATTACTCAATTGCACTGTCGTGCCAAATCGATTAACCTAAGATCTAAGTTCCAGATTCGTCAACCTAGAATTAGCTTTGAGAACAACCTATGGTGAAGAACTAATTCAGATGGTGAATCTTAACTAATCAATTACCAGCAATCAGAGAAAACCCTATGAGAAAACCCTAAACCTAAGATGGATCTACTCAGACATGGAGAATGAAACAATCAACATAACTGAATAGATCATTAAATTTAACAATAAGAAAAGAGTAACAAGAGGGTTCGAAATCTTCTCTCAGATGAACATAGTTCTGACTTGTCTCTCTCACCAAGCTCTCTCTCCAAAACCAAAGTAAAATAAAGCATAGCCAACAAAAGTGGCTGAAAAACCTAATTATAATGCTAGAACACGTTCTGGGGCTTATTGTAATAATTAAAGACTTCTGGACTAAGATGCAAACTCTCCTGACTTGTAAGAAGTCAAGTTTCCTGTTTTCCCGAGCAGTATCGATCGACACTAGGTAGTATCGGTCGATACTCATCCTGTGTGTCGACTCTTCTGCTCGCCAGATTGGACTGTCTTCACGAAAACTGCCATAACTTTTGATCGCACCGTTGGAATGACCTCAAACCACTTCCAAATGAAAGATAGTCCATTGATATGTCTTTTGTATAAATTTGAGCTCAATCTATCGGTTGTAAGTTCTTCAACGAATGCCAAACTTCTGACGTCTATGCATGACTCTGCATCTCCATATGCTCCAAAATGTTCCAGAATGCTTCAATATCTCCAATTAAGCTCTAAACGTATCTAAACCTGTAAAAGACTCGAAAGGACTCCAAAATACTAGAAAGATTCCATAAATAGGACATATATCATGGTCTAAAAGGGGTAAAAACCAGGATATATCAACTCTCCCAGACTTAACCTTTGCTTGCCCTTAAACAAATAGAAGACAAAACCAGAGAAAGAGGTTTGAAAACACGGAGACTAACCTGTTCTTAAAACATCGCAATGATCATTTTCCCAAGCTTTCCAGGTATCACCTAACCAGTTCCAAATCTAACCACCATGTACTTCTCTGTAGACATTCACAGCTTCCCAGACTCCACACATTATCTCATAGCATTGTCCAATAAATCCCTCATCGCTAGTTTCATCGCTGCAGTCAATGTTCAAGAACCTTCTAGATTCTTTTCCATACAACATCATAATAAAAGAACCACCAAATTTTCACACACTATTTGGTATCGTTTTTCTCTCCCCAGACTTATTTCACATCACGTTTTCTTGCATATACATATTAAGGTTTGAGACGCGAGTATTGATGGTGTTTGCCACCGAATCCCCGGTTATTCCCTCAAAAGTAATCAAAGGTGTGGGCGAATAATAGTATCACATGAAATTTTCCTAACCTCGCTTCCACCTTTGTGTGATCATTCCTTCTGAAGTAGAATAATGGGATCGCTGGAAATCTTCCTAACCCTCTACTCAGAAGAAAATCATTTCATCTTTTAATGCATCTTATTAATTAACTTGTAACAGGGGAGAGAAATACCATCACTTTAAACACATGGGTTCCTTTGTCAGATATGAATGAGGAATCAATCTCTATGGACATCAATCACATCGATGAAGTGCAAAAATTTGGCTCAGGCTTCAATGGACTCTGCTGGAAACATGGGTGTCTTCTAGTTAACTGGTCAGCCTTTGGATTTTTCATTAGTCCGATCTAGAACTGATTCTGTAACAATGGTCACTTAGAAGTAGAGTCAGAACAATAGATTCAAGAAAAAGGTCATATTCTCCAACAGGTTTTGACTCAATAAAACAACGAACTGACTCAAAAACGACTGACTCTAAGAAAAACAAACACGCTGTCAGCAACTACCTCCCCCATACTTAAACAACACTGTCTCTAGTGTTATCTAGTTTAGAGTCGGTAAAAGAAAACAAAACAGCTTAGTGTAGACGTGAAAATCAGAGAACTTACCTGTGCGTTGGGTATCGACCGTCGATACAAGGACCATTGGTCGATGCACTTGACCTTGTATTCAATCGAATCCCCATCACATTTCTAAGGGATTAAAGTCATAGAAGCAGCACCCTTCGCTCCTTTGCTCTTCACCTTCTTCTTTGCCTTAGATGTTTTGACGTCTTTCTTGGTGATGACAGAAGGACTATCTAGAAGGTCTATGACAGTTCGCTCGCCAGGAGGCTCTTCCAAAAGATCAACTACCAACGTCTCTCCTGTAACAATGGTGATGTACTATATCATGGTTTTTACCCTGTTTAGGCCATGATATAAGTCCGTTTTATAGAGTCTTTATTCTATTATAGAGTCTTTTACAGGTTTTAGCACATTTGGAGCATTATTGGAAATATTGGAGTTCTATGGAGCATTCTGGAGCAAAACTGAAGTCTGGTGATTAAGTGCCTGATCGTAACGTCAAGCATCGATCGATACCGCCTTGGTATCGATCGACACCCATCGAGGAGATCACAACCCACGACTTTTAATGAAGTTTGAAGAATTGTAGAACTTGCCCAGAATACTTTGATATTTACAAGAAGGCCCCAATTCGTGTTTAGACTATTAAATTAGGTTTTACAGCCACTTTGGCTGTGTGCTTTTCATTAAGTTTATTTTTGAGGATTTCTGAGAGAGTTTTGTAGAGGGGAGACAAGTCAGAACTCTGTTCTTTTGAGAGAAGATTTCGAACCCCTGTTTTATTCTCTACTCTTATTTATTCTATTTGATGATTTATTCAGTTATGTTGATTGTTTCCATTTACATGTCTGAGTAGATCTCTTGTTAGGTTCAGGGTTCTCAATAGGGTTTTTTCTGAATGCTAGATTGATTTGTTATTAGGATTCACTATCTGAATTAGTTCTTCACCATAGGTTGTTTGCAAAGCTAATTCTAGATTGATCACCTAGAACTTAGATCTTAAGATAATTGATTAGGCGCGATAGTGCGATTAATTACCTGATAGAAACTAAGGTGAGCAAAATAACTATTCGCAAAGAGATTTGGTTTAGTTGTTTTGTGAACATATCAAACTTGATAAAAAAACTGATTTAGACTTTAGGATTCGCAAAGAGATTTGGAATTCCTAAGATTTAGATTTAGATAGTTTTCGCAACGAGAGTTGGTTAACTATATCTTAGTGATTTGAGTTCAAGAACCGTGCTAAATCTGAACCCTGTTAGTTAATTCATCTGCATTTAGTGATTCCCTGAGAAATACCCTGAACCTATATTTCTCCAATTGATTTCACAACCATTTTAATTTAAGTTCTGTTTTCAATACAATTGATTGCTTAGCGTAATTCCCACATTCATAAGCTATTGTGTGTTAGTCCTTGTGTTCGACCCCTATCTATAATATAACTACTGCTTTAGTATCTAAATAGGGTATTAATTTGAGCATATCAAATTTGGAGCCGTTTCCGGGGACTCAATTCGCCATTAGATTACGTTTGAAAATTTCGACTAAGTCTGTCGGTATCGGTCGATACTACCTAGTATCGGTCGACACTCGACGTTTTTCCTTTTGAGATATCGATCGACACCACTTGGTATCGGTCGATACTCATCGTGTTACTGAATACTTACGTTCTTAACTTCTGTTTTCAGGTGTATGCCTAATCACAAAACTAGAGGAAACAAGAACACTCAGCTGGTTGACCTGTCACTTGAGCAACTAGCTCTTTTGGAACGCACAAACCGAAGAGCAAAGAAACCAACAAGAATGAACAACAATCAAGCAGAGTTGGTTCGAGATGAGGCTGGTGCCTACAGAGACCTAGAGGGTCGTTTGTGCAATGAGAGAGGAGAACGTCTGGATGGAGAGGGGAACATCATTCCACCTGCTCCTGTTGTCACTTTTTTTGCTGGGAATACCGCTGGGAACGCGAACGCAATGAATGCTGAGAACGCTGTGGTTAATCGTGGTAGGAAGATTGGTGAGTGCAACAGACCTGACCAATTTTACGCAAATCGCTCTGCGATCCGTCCTCCTGCTTTCCCAAGGAATGACTTTGACCTGAAACCTGCATAATACACTCTTGTGGGACAGCCCCTTTTCATGGTCTTTCCAGCGAGCATCCCATGGATCATGTTGAGAGGTTCGAAGACTTGGTCACTAGCATCAAGAGCAATGAAGTGTCTTACGACTACCTCTTCTGCAAGCTTTACCCATACTCTCTTGGTGGGGAAGCAACCTACTGGCTAAAGCAGTTACCTCCTGGATCGCTGACTAACTGGGAGGAAACTAAGACTGCTTTCCTGACCAATTTCTACGATGACGCAAGATCCGAGGATTTAAGGAACAAAATCTCCCAATTTTCTCAAGGACCTACTGAGGCGTTCAAGGCTGCTTGGACGAGGTTCAAATCATATCAGAGGGACTGTCCACATCATGGATACTCTGATGTTCAGCTGATGGGATTCTTCTTTAGAGGACTTGATTGGAGGTACCAAATGACTTTGGATGCTTCAAGCAATGGAAACTTCAACACCAGGTATCCTGATGAAGCCTATGTCCTGATTGAGAACTTGTCGTCTAGCAATAGCACTAAGAATGCTGACTTTGAGCGGAAGAAGCTAGCTGGTAACGTGGATGGTTCACAGATCGCTGATTTTCAAGCTAAGTTGGATTCTATGCACAATCTTCTGATGGGCAAGACACATAAAACAGTTCACTTTGCTGAAGATGTCGAGGTATTTAACGAGGATGAAGTAGAGGATGTTAACTACATTGGTGGTTCTGGTTTTCAGGGTCAGAGAAATCAATTCAACAACAACCGAAACTTCAATAACAACTCGCAGCAAGGAGGGTCGAATTAGTTTGGCCAGAAACCATCTCAGAACAGTGGGTATGTCAGGAACTATGGGAATTCATTTTACCAGCCTGTACCTGCTAAGCTTCCCGTTAGCAAGATCGAGGCTATGTTTGAGAAACTTCTTCAGGGACAGCAGAAGCTTACAGTGGATTTCAATGGGAAGATCGATGTCCTATACAATGATCTGAGTGGAAGAATCGACGCTATCAACATTCAACAGAAGAAGCTAGAACTCCAGATAGCTCAGACTTCAGAGGCTGTGAAAAGGCAGGAAGGTTTTCTCCCAGGAAAAGTAGAGAACCCAAGAGCTCACATCAAAGCAATCATCTTACGGAGTGGAAAAGAGGTCACTTCAGGAGTACAAATTGACCCGATTGCAGATATTCTCGTTGATCTTGACGATGAGGATACCGAAATCGCTCAGGTATCGATCGACACTAGCCAGCATCGATCGACACCTCTCAAGATACTTTCACGGGACAAATCAAAACCGCGAGTGTCGATCGACACTACTCCAGCATCGATCGATACTGATCCCGCAGTCGATACTCCTAAAGTTTCGAAGGAAGTACCTAATGTGGTCGCAACAAGAGTTTACACACCAAGGATACCTTATCCCAAAGCTGCTGGGAAGACTAAGAAGGAGGTAGAAGACTCTAGATGCAAGACAATCATGGATAAGTTGATCGTTGAACTACCTTTTATCGACGTCATCAAGACTTCTCCGGCCTTCGGGAGATATGTAAAGAGGATGGTGTCCAGCAACGTGAGTCTTGAAGAAGGATGCTTGATGATTACTCATGAGTGCAGTGCAATCCTGACCAATAGGATACCAAAGAAATTGCCAGATCCAGAGAGTTTTGTGTTGGACTGTACGATATTCACAGACAGGTTTGAGCGTTCTCTTTGTGACTGGCTCAAGTGTCAACCTCATGCCATATTCAGTTGCCAAAAGGATGGGAATGTCAGACTTCACAACTACGAGGATATCCGTGATACTTGCTGATCGTTCAGTTAGGCTTCCAGAAGGATTACTCGAAGACGTTCCGATTAAGATTGAGAATTGCTTGATCCCAACTGATTTCATCGTCCTAAAGTATGATGCTGAGCCTAAGGATCCTCTTATCCTAGGCAGACCTTTCCTTGCAACAACTGGTGCTTTGATTGATTGCAAGAATGGGAAGATCGCTCTCAACATTGGTGATTTGATCATTACTTTCCACATGGATAAGATGATGGAGAGACCAACCATCGATGGGCAGACTTTCTTTGTCGACACCTTCAGTGAGATAGCTGAAGCGTACTTCCTGGAGATGCATCCTGAGGATCTATTAGAGAGAGCATTGGTCTGTTCTGCCACTATAGAGGTGCATTCGTGTGATGATACAGCTGGATACTCGAAGATGCTTGATTCAGCATCGCCAGTATCGATTGATACCCCTCTGGTATCGATCGATACCCTGCGACTCGAGGGAGAGTTGGCCGAGAGTTCTAAGCAAGCTGATGGGCTTGGAGATTGGAGTGCAGAGAACGATCCCAAAGTGGAACTAAAGCCACTCTCACCAAATCTGAGGTATAGTTTTCTTGGTCATAATTCTACATACCCAGTAATTGTCAATGCTTCTTTGAACAACACAGAGATTGCTTTACTGCTGAGCAAGCTACGCAAGTATCGTAAGGCTCTTGGCTATTCTCTTGATGACATTTCATGTATATCACCGGACCTGTGCATGCATAGGATTCACCTTGAGGACGAGTCAAAGACTTCAATTGAGCATCAGAGAAGGCTGAATCCGAATCTGATGGAAGTGGTCAAAAAGGAGGTGATGAAGCTTTTGAAAGCTGGTGTTATATATGCTATTTCGGATAGCTCTTGGGTCAGTCCAGTGCACGTTGTTCATAAGAAAGGGGGGGATAACCGTGGTGAAGAATGACAAGGATGAGATGATTCCTACTAGAATGATCACTGGACATCGAATGTGCATCGACTACATGAAGTTGAATGCAGCTACACGGAAGGATCATTTCCCGCTGCCATTCATTGACCAGATGTTAGAGAGGTTGGCTAGTCATCCATACTATTGTTTTCTCGATGGGTGTTCAGGTTTCTTCCAGATTCTGATACATCCAGACGACCAAGGGAAGACCACTTTTACATATCCATATGGCACTTTCGCATACATGAGAATGCCATTTGGATTGTGTAACGCTCCAGCCACCTTTCAGAGATGCATGATGTCTATCTTCACATACATGATTGAGGATTTTATGGAGGTGTTCATGGATGATTTTTCAGTGTATGGATCATCGTTCAAGGACTGTTTGGCTAACTTATGCAAGGTGCTACAGAGGTGTGAAGAGAAACACTTGGTCCTTAATTTGGAAAAGTGTCACTTTATGGTTCATGATGGTATCGTGCTTGGGCACAAGGTTTCTGAGGCTGGAATCGAAGTTGACAAGGCAAAAATTCAGGTTATGACGAGCCTCCAACCACCAAATTCTGTGAAGGATATCCGAAGCTTCCCTGGTCATGCTGGGTTTTACAGGAGGTTTATCAAGGATTTCTACAAGATAGTACGTCCACTCACTGCTTTATTATGCAAGGAGATCAAATTCGATTTCACATCTGACTGTCTTGCAGCCTTTGAAGAGATAAAAAAGCTTTGGTGAGTGCTCCTATTGTGCAACCTCCTGATTGGACTCTGCCTTTTGAAATCATGTGTGACGCTAGCGATTTTGCTGTTGGATATGTGATGGGTCAGAGGAATGATAAGAAGCTGCACGTCATCTATTATGCTAGCAGGACTTTGGATGATGCTCAGAGGAACTATAGCACTACAGAGAAGGAACTTCTTGCAGTCGTTTTCTCTTTTGAGAAATTTCGATCCTACTTGATTGGGAGCAAAGTGATTGTCCATACTGATCATGCCGCTCTCAAGTATCTGATGCAGAATAAGGACATTAAGCCTCATCTTTGTTGTTGGGTTCTCTTGCTACAGGGTTTCGACATCGAGATTAAGGATAAGAAAGGCATAAAAAACGGGGTCGCTGACCATCTTTCGAGGATTCGGACGATGCGGACGTCCCCATTGATGACCAACTACCAGAAGAATCCATTTACTTCATTGAGACTGAATTTCGGATGGGCTTCGCAGAAACTCAGCAATTCCCACGAATTGCAGGTCTTGGTATCGATCGACACTCCTATGGTATCGGTCGATACCCGGCGATTCCAGAACCAGTCTTGACGGTCGAACACCTTGGTGCCTCAGAGGAGTACCTGGTAGCTACAGCCGACTCTGATCAACCATGGTATGCTGATATCGCCAACTACCTTGCTGCGGATGCGGAACCAAAGCACCTCAAGAGCTATCACTTCTGGCATGAACCTTACTTGTACAAGCACTGTTTTTATGGTATCTACAGAAGATGCATTGCTGAATCAGAGGTACCGAATGTGTTGTTTCATTGCCATGGATCCGATTATGCTGGACACTTTGCCACTTTCAAGACAGTGTCCAAGGATCTTCAAGCAAGCTTCTGGTGGCCTACTATGTTTAAGGATACACATGCTTTCGTTTCGCAGTGCAATGCATGCCAGAGGAGAGGGAAGATCAGTAAGAGACATGAGATGCCACATAATTTCATCCTTGAGGTTGAGATTTTCGATTGTTGGGGCATTGATTTTATGGGTCCCTTTCCTTCATCGTATGGACACAAATACATCTTGGTTGCTGTGGATTATGTGTCTAAGTGGGTTGAAGCAATTGCTAGCAGCACCAATGACTCTTCGGTGGTTCTTAAGCTGTTTAAGACCATCATTTTCCCTCGATTTGGAGTACCTCGAATTGTGATAAGTGATGGTGGTTCTCACTTTATCAACAAGATTTTTGAGAGGTTGCTGAAGAAGTATGGTGTGAACCATCGTGTTGCTACTCCTTATCATCCTCAGACCAGTGGGCAAGTTGAGGTTTCCAACAGACAGATAAAGGAAATCCTGGAAAAGACAGTGAACGTTACAAGGAAGGATTGGTCTGTGAAGCTAGATGACGCACTTTGGGCATACAGGACCGCTTACAAGACACCACTTGGAACTACACCGTTTCACTTGCTGTATGGAAAATCGTGCCATCTTCTAGTGAAAATCGAGCACAAGGCAGCATGAGCTACAAAGTTGTTGAATTTCGACATCAAGACTGCTGCTGAGAAGCGCTTGATCAAGCTTAATGAGCTCGATGAGATTAGGCACCTTGCCTACGAGAACTCCAAGCTGTACAAGGAGAGGAATAAGGCTTACCATGACAAAAAGATCATCTCCAGGCACTTTGAACTAAATGATCAGGTACTTCTGTATAACTCTCGTTTGCAATTATTTCCTGGTAAATTGCGTTCTCGTTGGTCAGGTCTTTCACAGTCAAAGAAGTTAGACCACATGGTGCGATTGTCCTAACAAGTCCTTTAGGAGAGGAGTTCACTGTCAATGGACAAAGGGTGAAACACTATTGGGCGAAAGCTGAGATTACAGAAGGACACATAATGCCTCTGGATGATGCACCCAGTGCCTGAACGGTGGTACAGTCAAGCTAATGACATTAAACGAGCGCTTGGTGGGAGGCAACCCACTGGTGAGTTTGTTTTTGAGTCTTTTTATTTTTATTTTTCGTTTTTGGGTCTATTTCAGGATAAGCAAGGAGCACAACGAAATCGTCTGAGTGTCGATCGATACCCTTGGGTATCGGTCGACACCCTACGCGAATGAGGAGGACATGTATCGATCAAAGCTTGGTATCGCCCGATATCAAGCTGTGTGTCGATCAATACTCAATATTCCAGCACGGTAACTTCTTGTTTATCATAATTCCATTTGATTCATTTGTTTTCTTTCACCAACTCTAGGCTAGATAACACTGGGGATAGTGTTGTTTAAGTCTGGGGGAGGTAGTCGCTGACTTTGTTTTTGTTTTTCTTAGAGTCAGTCTGTTTTTGAGTCATTTGTTGTTTTATTGAGTCAAAACATAGAGTCAGTTGGAGACTATGATATTTTTCTTGAATTTTGATTGGACCTTTCTTCTAAGTGACCATTGCTACAGAATCAGTTCTAGATCGACTAATGAAAAATCCAAAGGCAGACTAGTTAACCAGAAGACACTCATGTTTCCAGCAAAGTTCCTTAAAGCCTGAGCCAAATTTTTGCACTTCATCATTGTGGTTAGTATCTATAGAACTTGATTCCTCATTCGTATCTGACAAAGGAACCCATGTGTTTTAAAATTACGGTATTTCTCTCCCTGTTACAAGATAATCAATAAGTGCATTTAAAGATGAAATGATTTTCTTCTGACTAGAGGGTTAGGAAAATTTCCAGCGATCCCATTATTCTACTTGAGAGGGAAAGATCACACAGAGGATTGGAAGCGAGGATAGGATTTTCCTATGATGCCATTATTCGCCTACATCCTTTGATACATTGAGAGGGAAGAACCGGGGATTAGGTGGCAAACACCATCAATACTCGCGTCTCATACCTTGATGTGTATATGCAAAGCTAAAAAAATAAATAAGAAGAGAACATAATAAGAATTAAGTCTGGGGGAGAGAAATAATACCAAAAGGTGTGAAAAAGGGTGGTTCCTTGTCATGATATTGTTTGGAAAAAAATCTAGAAGGTTCTTGATATTAATCACAGCGATGAAACTGGCGAGGATGGCTTAATTGAACGATGATGTGAGATAATGTTTGTAGTTTGGGAAACTACGAATGTCTACGGAAAAGTACATGGTGGTTAGATAAAAAGCTGGTTAGGTAACTTTTGGGTGCTTGGAAAATTGGTCATTGCAACATTTCAAGAACAGGTGAGTCTCTACGTTTTCAAACCTCTTTCTCTGGTTTAGTCTTCTATTTTGCTTGAGGGCAAGCAAAGGCTAAGTCTGGGGGAGTTGATATATCATGGTTTTTACCCTGTTTAGGCCATGATATAAGTCTGTTTTATATAGTCTTTATTCTATTATAGAGTCTTTTACATGTTTTAGCACATTTAGAGCATTATTGGAAATATTGGAGTTTTATGGAGCATTCTGGAGCAAAACTGAAGTCTGGTGACTAAGTGCCTGATCGTAACGTCAAGCATCGATCGATACCTCCTTGGTATCGATTGACACCCATCGAGGAGATCACAACCCGTGACTTTTAATGAAGTTTGAAGAATTGCAGAACTTGCCCAGAAGACTTTGATATTTACAAGAAGGCCCCAATTCATGTTTAGACTATTAAATTAGGCTTTACAGCCACTTTGGCTGTGTTCTTTTCATTAAGTTTATTTTTGAGGATTTCTGAGAGAGTTTTGGAGAGGGGAGACAAGTCAGAACTCTGTTCCTTTGAGAGAAGATTTCGAACCCATGTTTTATTCTCTACTCTTATTTATTTTATTTGATGATTTATTCAGTTATATTGATGGTTTCAATTTCCATGTCTGAGTAGATCCCTTGTTAGGTTCAGGGTTCTCAATAGGGTTTTCTCTGAATGCTAGATTGATTTGTTATTAGGATTCACTATCTGAATTAGTTCTTCGCCATAGGTTGTTTGCAAAGCTAATTCTATATTGATCACCTAGAACTTAGATCTTAGGATAATTGATTAGGCGCGAGAGTGCGATTAATTACCTGATAGAACCTAAGGTGAGCAAAATAACTATTCGCAAAGAGATTTGGTTTAGTTGTTTTTGAACATATCAAACTGGATAAAAAGATGATTTAGACTTTAGGATTCGCAAAGAGATTTGGAATTCCTAGGATTTAGATTTAGATAGTTTTCGCAACGAGAGTTGGTTAACTATATCTTAGTGATTTGAGTTAAGAACCGTGCTAAATCTGAACCCTGTTAGTTAATTCATCTGCATTTAGTGATTCTCTGAGAAATACCATGAACCTATCTTTCTCCAATTGATTTCACAACCGTTTTAATTTAAGTTCTGTTTTCAATACAATTGATTGCTTAGCGTAATTCCCACATTCATATTCTATTGTGTGTTTCTGTGAGTCCTTGTGTTCGACCCCTAGCTATACTATAACTACTGCTTTAGTATCTAAATAGGGTATTAATTTGAGCATATCATGATGCAAGAGATATGTGTGGGAGTTCCTCTAGTATATGGCTTTGTAGTACACCTCCTTGTCAATGTACGAGAACGAGATTCTCTTGCTTGGTGTATCTATAATGGCACCAACCGTAGCCATGAACGGTCTTCCAAGAATCAACTACGTACTAGATCTTGCACTCATCTCCACAACCTGAAAATCAGTAGGAACCAGGCAATCTCCTACGTTAACCAGCAAATCAGGGATTGTACCATATGGAAGTGAGGTGGAACAGTTCGCGAATGTGATAGATGTCTTGGGAGATCGAATATCAGCTCCCAATCTCTCTGCAATTGCCCTTGACATGAAATTGACTCTAGCCCCCGAGTCAATGAGAGACTCTTTGAATTCAACATGGAACTGAGAATATTCATGGGTCTTTCCTCTTAGTCAGCTGCTTCAGTGGAGGTGGTGTACTTCTGGCCTTGATGAAGAGTGCCTTAATCTCTTCCTCAGTTTCTCTGCAATTTTGGAAGTAACACTCCAAAGGACGGTTTTCAAAAGCTTCTTCAAAAGAGATAGTGTGGGGAATCCTCCTAACCATTTTCTCAAAAGCTATAAACTTCTCCGCAGTAATAGGGTTCATGAGATGTCTAGGTGGTCGAGGGTATGGTATCTTAGGCTTGTAAACACGTTCCTCAGTCATCCTTGGTGTTTTAGCAATTTCTGGGTCGGTCTGCGAGGAGTATCGATCGATACTAGGTTGGTGTCGGTCGATACTGGGTTTTTGTGTCGCTTCTGCAGACTGGTATCGATCGATACAAGGTGAGTGTCGATCGATACTAGTGGAGTGTCGATCGATACTAGGTGAGTGTCGATCACTAGTGGTGGATACGAACACATCCATCTCAGGCTCAAAATCATCTTCAATCTCTGAGAATTTTTCCTCATTTAGACCCTTTTTCACCACTGGAATGACCTCTTCAGCACTTCTTACAGTGATTACATTGACGTATTCATTTTGTGGATGAACCATCTTTCCCTTGACAGTTGCTGAAATCTGAGCTACCTGAGTTTCCAGCATCCTGTGGCTAGTACTTAGAGCCTCGATCTTTCCACTCAGATCTGTGTACATAGCATCCATCTTCCCATTGAAATCCACTGTTATCTGCTGCTGTCCTTGAACCAGCTGTTCAAGCATATATACTCAATCTTGCTCTATGGAGTTTTAGCAGGAAGAGGTTGATAAGATGAACTCCCATAGTTCCTGGTATAGCCATTGCTCTGGAATGGTTTCTGGGCAAACTGATTCGACCTAAAACCAGCTCCATCAATATAGTTAACATCCTCCACTTCATCTTCAGCAGCAAAGTGGACCGCCTTGGGAAAAGGGGGCGTCGATTCGTCTTCTTTAGTCGCAGAATTTGAGGAGTCGTCATCATTACACTTTTCTCTATAAATAACGCACGAGCCTTCCCCATTTTTCACTTCTTCCTTTCTCTCTCTAGCGCTCTCCCTTCTCTCTAGATTTATTTATTTCCCCATTCTCCGATCAGCTTTCCGCCATGATTTCTCCGATCTGTTCGAAGATCTTCGAGTTTCTTATTAGATCTTCATTCTTTTCTTCATTGATTTCTTCCTTTCAATCGAGATGATCTCGAAAACTTCCTCCTCTTCTGTTAATGACCGAACTCCACCTCCAAAACTCCCTGATCTTGAGTTATTTATTGATAACTCCGATTCAAGTTCGGACCATTTGAGTGATGTTCGGCAAGAACTGATCATGCGCAATTCTCAGCGTGTCGTTGTCAGACCAAGCAGCTCAAGGTTCGTTATCTAGGTCCCTCATCTTATTGATGAGGATGAGCCCGAAGTCGAGGTTCAAGCTCAGGATGCGCATGAAGAGGTCGCCGAATCGGGTGATCAAGTTCGGGCGGATCGGGAGTTCGCAGCTCGGCTTGCAGAGGGCGAAGATGTAGCTCGACCGGATGATCATGCTGCTTTATCGGCAGTTCGTCAAGGTGATGGAGACAATAACCCCTCACCAACGGTCAGACGGGCGATTGAAAGGCCTTTGACTGTTGGGCTGTCTCGCTCTAAAAGAGAGACGGTTCAAGACACCTTGGAACAATGCAATGCTTCGGATGATCTGGTTTTTAAAATTCTGAAAACCACTGATCGGCCTTGGGATGCCCCTGAAGGTTATATATGTGTCTATGAGGAGTATTTTAGAAGCTGCAATCTTCAGTTTCCTCTTCCAGAGCTTCTTTACAAGTACTGCAAAAGACGACATGTCGCGATCTCTCAACTGATGCTGGCTACGATAATCAACATCATGGGTCTCCTTGCTCTTGGGGATGAGTGCGGTATTCCCATCACGGTCAAGATCTTCGAAAAACTGTTTCGGTTAATTCTATCGAGGGCTAGGCCTTGGTTTTTGTCGGCTAACACAGAGCCGGAGTATGATCGTGTTACCGGGAACAAGCCGAGCAAGGTTAACAACTGGAGTTCCCGATACTTTTATGTCAACATCGATGAGTTCTCTGTTGAGCGTCCGGACGGGAGCTACCGAACTCAGTGGAGGACTCCTATTGGTAGATATTGGTTTCTCGATCTTTATTTTTTGTTTTGTTTTGCCTAAGTTCTGTTTCTCTTTCTATCCTCAGATCGTCACGTACCAGGCTTTCTTATCACCACAACCGGATTTATTTTTATTCACGCGAAGTAGTTAAGCGCGGCTGGGAAAGCTCGGTGGCCCGAGGCATACTAGGAAAAACTTGACATAAAAGTCAAACGAGCTCTTAAAGGTACACGTTGGTAAATTTTTCTTTGCAATCCGGCAGTCATTTTTTTCCGATTTGTTTTACATGTATATTTTGTTTTTATCTAGCGAATCCCTCTCGTCGAAAAATGAAGCCCGATGACATTCTTAACCTGACCGCCGATATGGACGGCGAAGAAGAAAATTTTGAGGTCCCGTCCGTCGTTTAGGACGGAAAAACTGCTGCCGACGAGGAAGTCGTCGAAGAACAGGTTCCGGGTGGGGAACCGGTTCATACCGAAGGACGAACTCCTCTTGCAGATGTGATGACGAAGAGAAAAAAGAAGAAGAAGGGCAAGATGCCGGCCAAGCAGGCCGTTGAGCTCGGTGCGGAGGATGCCGAACATCAGAATGTCGCGAATGACACGGTTGTCGTATCGGAACGCTCTGCTGCATCGAAGAGGCAACGAACTTCTGGGGATGCGGCCCATTCTGTCAGTTTCGGCTACGAAAAGAATGAGCCGGTGACAAGCGACGCGGAGGCTTGTGCCGATCTGTATCGGTAATTGAATTTCAGCTCGTAGGTGCTTCCTCGAGTCGAGGACCTTTTCCAGTCCGATTCTTACAAAAAGCTGGCTCGTACCACTGCTGAGGTAAACGAGCTTTCTGAGTTCGGTTGATACTCTCTTTTCTCCTATATATATATTTTAGATTCCTTATCGTGACAGGCTTTTCCCTTTTTTAGATGGTCGCTCAAACGAACGAGCTCGTCGGCACTTATGACCGTGAGCTCGATTATGCCCGCCAAAAGGCCCTTAAGATTGGCGTACAGGCTATGGAACTCCGTAAAGCATTGCTCGTTGAGCAGGAGAGGACGAGGGCTGGAGATTTCGCAGTTGCCGAACTGACGAGAGAGATAGCCGCGTTGAAGGCCTCTAACGCCGAGCTTGCTAAGGAAAAGGATGCCCTTGCTCTTACCCTGCTTCGGAATACGTCTCGTCTGCGAGCCGGTCGTACTCAGCAGATTATGAAGAGGAAGGAAGCCACTGAGAAATGCCAGGTTCGGCTCCACAAGGTCAGGGATCATTTGGCGGCCCTTGATCGGGTTAAAAAACCGTTCCTTGCCATTAACCAAGCTCAAGGGGTTCTCGGCTTCTGCGATAGCCTCTAGACGAAGCACGGTATTGTCGTCCCGCCATCTTATATTAAAAACTCAAAAAGATCAAGGCCGTGAAGTTGGCCGAATATGAGGGGATCGATCTCTGCGAACTTGCCGAGGGAGATCTGGTGGTGTCGCCTTTTATTGAGCCAATTCATCCGGAGATTTCTCTTTCGATGGGTACTGAGGTCCCGACGGGCATCAACATGTTTGGTTCTAACCGGGCTGCAATGTCCGGCGAAAGAGCTGACGCTATGCGAAACCAAAATGTCTGACTCATGTATCTATTTTTTTATATAACTTGGTTTATTTTCCTTCTCTCATGTGGTGTTTCGACTAATAATTTTTTGTTTTTTTCCCAAGGGGGCTTATAACTCGACATTTTGGATCGAAGGGTTCTTATAGTCCGGTATCCGCTATATTTTTGTACGAACTCTGATTACGACTTTTACTTAATCGTTTTTTGGAGTGTTTATCTTATTGAATCTCGGCTTGTTTGAAGTCGTAAATTTATAAGAACTTCTCAAGTCTGCCATACACAAAATGGGGCCATAAATAGTACGGTCTTAGCCAAGGTGAAGAGGGCGAACTCGATTCTACGATCTATTTGAAATCGGCGATCTGTTTAGCAGATCGGCTTATGCTTCGCGATTGTTGAGAAATTGGCTTAGAATTTTGCGAGGAATGACGTTCGGCTTTACCTTAGAGCTCGGCATAAGAGTACGTGAACATCTCGTCTAAAGATACTCTTAGGTTTTCTCAGATCGAATCCTAGTGTGCGAGACATGCTCGGCTTATTTAGCTCAAATGATCTGAAAGTAAGTTAAATGCGAGACTGGTCTCAGCTTTATATATGGAAAGTGTTTTATCCATAGCACCATGAGGATGCGTGCGAGAAATAGCTTGACTTTATTCGATTTTATCGATCGTCTGGCCAGGACGTCGATGTGGGGACCGTGATGGTTGAAGGTGAACTTTTTGGAAGTTCAATAGTTGGTTTGAGACTTCCTTTCGCGAACTAGTAGTGTTCGGCTCTGGAGGTACGAACTTTTGAGTTCGGCGAACTATTTAAAGTTTAGCTTTTAAGGGTACAAACTTTTAGAGTTCGGCGAGCTGTTTAAAGTCCGGCTTTTAAAGGTACGAACTTTTAGAGTTCGGCGAGCTGTTTAAAGTTCGGCTTTTAAAGGTACGAAGTTTTAGAGTTCGGCGAGCTGTTTAAAGTTCAGCTTTTGGAGGTACGAATTTTTAGAGTTCGGCGAACTGTTTAAAGTTTGCTTTTTTTCCTTGGATACTAAAATTTTATTAAAGTAACAGCTGAACCCAAGGTGGGCTGCCTACGTACCCTCGAAAGAAAGATCAAGCCATTCGTAGTTCATATTACAGCAATTTGTTTTTGGCGCTTTTAGTAGTAGTAGCGCTTGAGATTCATTGAGTTCCATGATCACGGGATCGGTGTTCCGTCCAACTCCATGAGTTCATACACTCCGGGTTTGACGACCCTCATGATATGATAGGATCCTTCCCAGTTAGTGCCGAGTTTTCATGCGTTCTTCTCTTCGGTGCCTTCGAAGACTTTGTGTAAGACGAGATCGCCATGTTCAAAGTGACGTCCGCGAACTTTCTTGTTGTAGTAGCGTGCTGCCAAGTTTTGATAGTTCTGGATATGAAACAAGGCTTGATCGTGTTGTTCTTAAAGCGCGTCGAGGTTGTCGAGCATGATTTCATCATTCAGATCGGTATTTTCCACGAGCATCGTTCTGCGTATTGTTGGAACATTTAGTTCGGCAGGGCAGAGAGCTTCAACGCCGTAAGCCAGGTAGAAAGGAGACTGTCCGGTGGATTGTCTTGGAGTGGTGTGATAGGACCATAAGACTCTATCGAGTTCGTCAGCCCATCGACCTTTTCTGACATCCAAACGTTTCTTGAGTCCGTCAATAATGGTTTTGTTTGTTTACTCGGCCTGGCCATTTCTTTTAGAGTATCTCGGTGTGGAGAAACTTACTCGAATTTTCTACTTGGCACAGAAATCACCGAACAATGTCGATATAAATTGCGACCCGTTATCGGTGACGATCTCGTACGGGACTCCATGTTGGCATATGATGTTTTTCCAGACAAACTTCTTGACGTCGAGGGCATGGATTTCAGGGTATGACTCGGCTTCGACCCATTTGGTAAAGTAGTCTGTCATAACAAGGATGAACTTTTTATGCGTGGTGGAACGTCGCAGAGGACCGATTATGTCCATTCCCCAGCGCATGAACGGGTATGGGGCTGTCGATGTAGCTAGCAGCTCGGTTGGGAGATTTATCATCGAGCCATACCTTTGACATTTTTCACACATGGCTACGAATTTATCACAGTCCGCTTGCATGGTCGGCCAGTAGTATCTCGCCTTTTTTATTTTTAAGGCCAATGAGCGACTTTCGACATGGTTTCCGCCATCACTTTCGTGTATTTTTTTCATGACTTCTTAAATATCATCGCTGGACACGCATTTGAGAATGACGCCTGCCGCACTCCAACGAAATAGTTCATCACAGATAAGTATGTATCGAGCAGCTCGCATTTTGAGTCGCCGGGCTGCCCATCTGTCGACTGGGACTACCCCGTCGATGATATATATTTTGATTTCTTGTGTCCAATATGTGGGTGTGAGCTCGCTTAAGGGTTCGATGTTCATTGGCACATGAAGGCCCTCTGATGGTTTTTCGGTTTCGTCGTCGGAATGGTTTTATGGATCTTGAGTCGGATCGACGACGAGTTCGGTTTCATCTTTATGTTCGTCGTCTGTTATCTGCATTCACATTTGTCTTCCTGTGACGGGCTCGGTTGCGTGATAGCCTTCGTAATTGCACCTGCGAGTGGTGATATTGTATTCCTCTATCTTTCCAATGCTTGGTTTGGGTATACTTTCGCCTAGTATAGTCCTTTTGAGATGAGGATCCGAACTTGACGCTAATGCGGCAAGTGCGTCAGCCGAGGCGTTTCCCCCCCCCATGGGATTTTGGTGAGATCAAAATATTCGAACTCGGTGGCGAGTTTTTTTACGAGTTTGAGGTACGCGTCCATTCGATCGTTTTTTGCGTCATACTTTCCGCTGAATTGGCTGGCAACAAGTTGTGAGTCAAAATAGGCATGTATGCGAGTTGCGCCGATGGCCCTAGCTAAGCGGAGTCCGGCGAGTAATGCTTCGTACTCTGCTTTGTTATTTGATGCGTTGAATGCCAGACGGAATGATTGTTCCTAGATTTCTCCGGTTAGAGACTGAAGTCGTATGCCTACCCTGACCCTCGATGGGATAATGAACCGTCCACGTGGAGGATCCATTGTTCGGTAGCTATACCATCAGTATTAATGAACTCATTCGGTAGCTCAACAAGAAAATCAGCGAGGACTTGTGATTTGAGGATCGTCCGATTCTTGTAATCGATATCATATTCACTGAGCTCGATTGCCCATTTGGAAAGTCGAACGGATTGGCTTGAACTGTGCAAGATCGTTCGGAGTGGCTGATCGGTCAAGATGGTGATAGAATGTGATTGGAAATACGGTCTAAGCTTCCGAGCAGCGATGACGACGGCGAGAGCGAGTTTTTCAAGGGTTGGATATCGGCTCTCGGCGCCATCGAGCGATTTCCTTATGTAGAAGATTGGTTTATGCTCGCCTCTGTCTTCCCGAACCAGAACTCCGCTGACCGCCGAGGTCAAAATTGCGATGTAAAAATAAAGATTTTTACCATCTTCGGGTTTGGCTAAGATCGTTGGAGTGGATAGGCACTCCTTGAGTTGCTTGAACGCTTCTTCGCATCGGTCGTCTCATTCCAGGTGCTTGTTACCGCGCAGCAGCTGATAGAAAGGGAGGCACTTGTCGGTAGATCGTGAGATGAATCTGTTGAGTGCGGCTATACGGCCGATCAATCGTTGGACTTCTCTTTTCGTTGTTGGGGACGGGAGATCGAGGATTGCGGAGATCTGTTTAGGGTTAGCCTCGATTCCTCTTTGGGTGATGATATATCCGAGGAACTCTTCTGATGTTACTCCGAACGTACACTTAGTTGGGTTTAGTTTCATGCCATACTCGTTCAATATGTCAAAACACGTGTTGAGATGTCCGATATGATCCTTAGCGACAAGCGATTTGACGAGCATATCGTCGATGTAAACCTCCATGGTTTTACCGAGCTGGCCAGTGAACATGCGGTTGACAAGTCTTTGGTATGTTGCTCCGACATTCTTCAGGCTGAATGACATGAGTTTGTAGCAATAGATGCCGCGATCGGTAATGAAAGAAGTTTTCTCATGATCGTCTGGATGCATGAGTATCTAGTTATAGCCCGAAAACGCATCCATGAAAGAGAGGAGTTCGTTTCCGGTTGTAGCTTCGACGAGTCTGTCGATATGTGGAAGTGGAAAGCTGTCTTTTGGACATGCTTTGTTGAGATCGGTAAAATTAACGCAGATTCTCCATTTTCCGTTCTTCTTTTTCACGACGACTGGGTTTGCCAGCCAGTCCGGGTATCAAACTTCCGTGATTGACCCTACACCAAGCAGCCGTTCGACCTCGTCATTGACAGCTTGGGCCTTCTCGGGTCCGAGCTTGCACCGTTTCTGCTTGATCGGTTTGAAAGTAGAATCGATGTTGAGTTCGTGGCTCGTGATCTTTGGATTGATTACGGGCATATCGTTGATGGACCAGGCGAAGGTTGATACGTTCCTTTTGAGAAAGCTGACTAAGTCGTACTTGATCTCTTCATCGAGTTCGGCTCTGATTCCGACACATCTGTCGGGGTTGAGTTCGTCGATGTTGACTTGAATAATTGTTTCTCATTTTGGCAGATCGGGGATGTTAACGGTTTTATTCGTGTCATTTACGCATGTGCGGGGTGCCGTCCTCAACTTGCACTCGTTGATATAGCAAGTTCGGGACATCACTTGGTCACCTCTCAGAGTAAAGACTCCGGATGGTGTCGGAAACTTTAAGCATTGATGATAAGTCGAGACGACGGCCTTAATCATGTATATCCATGGCGTTCCAAGTATTACGTTGTTGATGGCGGGTTTATCTAGGACTAGGAATTTGACCATCTACATGACCCCTCCAACGTAAATGGGAATTTTTACCGTTCCTGCGTTCATGGTCTGCTCGCTTGAAAATCCTGTTAATGGTTCGATATTCGGCTTGATCTGAGTATCCGGGAAATCCATGTTTCTAAGCGTTTCTTTGAATATTACGTTAACCAAACTTCCGGTGTCAACGAGGATTCGTCTGACGGCGACATCTCCGATAAGTATTTCGATGACTAGTGGGTCGTTATGCGGAATATGCAGTCCTTCAGTGTTGGCTTCATAGAAGGTGATCAGCGCTTCGCTCGTTGTAGTTCGGTTTTCGCGTAGTGCGGCTAGTGCTTCTCTACTGTATTCCTTAATTGCCCTGACGGAATAGTTGTAAGATTTCAATGCTCCCATGATCATGTTGACGCGCTTCAGGACTTAGTGAGTGTGTTGATTCTCCATTCGCTCCTCCCGATCTCGTTTCTGTTGACCTATGTCGGAAGCATCTTTCGCTTGTTCGGGATCTTTGTTCGGTTTGTCGTTGTCGCGACGTCGTCTTTCGTTGTCGTTGCGGCCGGGTCTGTTTGCAGGTCGGAATGCTCCTTCTACAGGGACTTCTCCTTTCTTGTAATTCATCAGCAAGAACTCCTGGAGATGCCGGCATTCTTCGGTGGTATGGACTTCACGATTATGAAAGTGGCAGAACAGACTGGACTCGCTGTCGTACTCCTTTGAGTCGTCTGATCGGACCCATGTGTTCCAGTGTTGTTACGACTGAACGGCATTGACCGGTTGCTTCGGAGGGGCGTATTGCTTTTCTTTTATGAGAAGTTGCTTTGGAGGAGCGTATTGTTTTCCTTTGCGGCTTCCTCCTCCTGCTCGAGGATGTAGATATGCGACTTATGCAGGATATCCTCCAAGGATTTCGGCCAGTTCCGTTTGATTTCCTTTTGAAAGTCGGACCGATACCAGGTTGCCTTGTAAAGGGCCTCTATCGCGGCTTCATCGTCGATTGTGCAATGAGATACCACCTCCTTGAAGCGGTTCATGAAGTTGCGTAGAGGTTCGTCGCTTTTCTGTTCGAGTGCCCAGAGGTCGGCATTCCTTGTCTTATGTTTCATGAACATAGTAAAGCGTTTGAGACATTTTGTTGTAAGCTCGTTGTAGTTGTTGATTGAGTTCGCATCGAGTTATGAGAACCAGTCGAGTGCGGTTCCACAAAGATTTTCCACGAATAGCCGGCACATGGTTGCGTCTTTTTCTTCCTCGGTATTAAAGCGAAAACGGTTCATCGTGATTACGAATGAGGTCAGAAAGTGACGTGGGTCGGCATGTCCATCGTATGCGGTAATCTTAACTCTCTCCAGACGCCGGAGTGGAGTGTTGATGACCCGATATGTGAACGGTGTCCTTTGTGTTTCCTGGATAACTCGGTCGATCTCTGGTGCCGAGATCGTAGCCTGATGGACTTTGGATCGGATATCCTGAAGTTGAGCTCGAACATCCTCGAACTCTAGTCCTATAGATGCTTGGTCGGTGATGTGGGTTCCCGGGTTGGCTGTGGACCTTCTTGTTGGCAGGTCTGCCGTGTTCGGATTTCGGGTACCGGTTAACTCGGGTAAGAGGTTCTGACGAAGTTTATTTTTGTTTTCGGGGGTGATCAGGCTCTGGCTGAATAGTCCGATCTGGTTTCTGAGTTCGGCCTGTGAAGCCAGCAGAGATTCGAACCGTTCTTAGTTTTTCTTAGAGATTTATGCGAACTGAGCTGCCATGGCCTCTATGAATGTGGCTGGATCGACTAGTGTCGGAGCTGTTGGAGTGACTCCCAGAGGGTTCGGCGGGTTGTGTCCTCCGGTAGGTAAGGTTGGAGGGTTTCCTCCTGCTGGTGGTAGATCGATATCTTTTGGGATGGTCCTGTCGTATGTCTGATTGATACCGTCGATGATGACTGCTGGAGTGTTTAATGGGTTTGCCATTGCCAAACTCAATCAATCGAGATCTGAAAGTTCTGTTTTTATCTCTCCCCACAATTGGCGCCAATTGTTGATTCTAAAAATCACACAAGGAGTAAAACAGGGAACTTTGATCGGAATCTCGTTTTATTGATTGAATTCGACGTTACAAAAGAGGTTTGGTGAAAAAGAACTAAGGAGACTAAAGAATTTTAGATCGGCGCTTGATGGAGCTCTCTCTCTTTTCTTCTGTCTCTCAGATGATTGCGAATGCCTTGAATGAGCTTGCATCCTCCCAATTTATAAGATTTAGAGTCGGTCATCAAGAGAACATTTCCTTTTTCCAAGTTCGATTAGGAAAGGAAATATTCTGAATTCCCTCCGAGATAAGAAAATCTTCCGTATATCTCGGAGGTCGGTCTGCGCCCTATTGTAATGGATCGGGCTTCTCGTTGGGCCATTCATTTCGGTAATCGAAACAAATGGGCTAGTTTTGGGCTTGAAGTTCAGCCCGATGAACCTAGGTCTATCTTCCTCTTGTCCGAACCGTCGTAAACCGGTACTGTTTAAACCGATCTCGGTTCGAACCGAGTTAAACTGGGGAGTGCTAAACTCCCCTCTAACAGGTCCTAGCCAGAGTACTGTTCCGGACACAGAGAGTGTAGCTCAACCGAGGATCATGACCATCGAGGAGCTCGTTCAACAGCTGGGACGAGAACTACTCAAAGTTTTTGATCCGGAACTCCGGATTCCGAGATCTACTTGGTAATAATTTGTTTTATTCTTAATTAATTATTTTTTAGGTTTGATAACCGTTATTTAATTTGTTTAATTTGTAGGTTTAGAATCTCCGGGAATGGCATTAGCAAGTCGATTCATAGGTTTAATTTGTTGCACATCATCCTCGACAAACCATACCCAAAATTTTCGGAGGTTCCGGCAGACGAACAAAAGATGTGGTTTCGTACGTTTGCGGTAAGTAAATCTTTATTTAATTATTGTAATATATTTTGAGATTTTCTTAACATCTATATTTCTATTTCTTTTCTGTAGCAAGAGTTTAATTGGAACCATACGATCACAAAGACGGTAGAGACGAAATTTTATTCGGAGGCAATTTTATTCGGAAGCAATTCTCGCGTCACATGAACGAGTGGAAGAAAACTTGGAAAAAGCGGAAAGATAAGCCAAAAGGCTTGAACAAGGATGTGTATACGGAATACATCCCGTATTGGCAACAACAGAAGACCATAGCTCTATCTCAGACTAACTCCCAGAACCGGAAGAGTCGCCGAGGCGGGAAGGGAGAAGCTATCCGCAACAACGGGGCAAAGAGCTTCTTGACAACCGAAATCGAAATGGTGAGTATTTTTGCGGTATTTAGTTTTTTTATAAGAAAACGATTATCTTTAACGGTTTTATTTATTTTGTAGACGAAGGAATACGGCGAAGTTCCCGATCTTCTGCAAGTGATGGTGAGGACGCACACCAACAAGAAGACGGGCTTTATTGACGATGAAGCCGTCAGGGAGATGGTCGAAAAGATGACGAAGGTGCAAGACGAGATTCTCACACAGAGATCGCAGGACGGCTTCATCGGATCAAACGAAATCACTCGGGCCGAGATGAACAACCTAGTCCTCGAGGTAATTAAAAAATATAGATTATTATTTCAATTTAGATAATTATTTGTTAATAAAAAATTCTAATGTTTTTTTATTGTTTTCGTAGGAGATACCCGTTAAAAAGGGTCGTCGGCCGGGGTTGGATAAGCTTGTGACCCAACGTGCATCTTCTTCGGCCAGTTTCTCGATGTATCCCGACCTTATCCGGCAAAACCAAGAGCTCAAGGAGAAGGTCACGGTTTTGGAGGACGAGCTCTCGACTCAGAAAAAGAAGAGCGACAAGATGGACGAGTGGTTCAAATCGAAGTTCAATGATTACCCGCCGTTTTGATTTCGTTTTTTTGTGTGTAATTTTTCAACTTTCAAAAACTTTTAAAAAGTATGTTATTTTGTAATTTAATTATATAATTAATTTTCTATTTTCGTTTAAAATTAAATAAATTATTCCATATTTTATTTTAAAAAGTATTACAAATTTAGTAAATTAATTTTTAAATTTTTCTTTTAATTTTTCAATCCGTCAGAATTTTCCGAGGGATTTCCGACGGATTGAGGATCGATCGATCCAAAATTGTTATCGATCGATGCTCAATCCGTCGGAAATCCCTCGGTAAATTGCGAGGGATTTTCAACGGAGTTTACTTTCGGATTTGTCCGAGGGATTTCTGACGGAGTTTTCCGGATGGAGGAGTCCTCGGAAATCCGTCGGAATCAATTCCGATGGATTATTTCTTGAAAAGTCGTCGGTAAATGTTCCCTCGGAAATCCGTCGAAAATTTCCGATGGATTTTTGTTTCCGACGAAATAGAACGGACTGCCAAAATCCGTCGGAAATCCCTCGGAAATGGCCATTTCCGACGGATTTGGCCGTCCGAAATGGCTTGTTTTCTTGTAGTGTGCGGAACCATTCTAAAGATGAGAATGGACACTCGGGTTATTAGAGAGTCGTAAAAAGGAAAAGATAATTCGAGTGTTTTGTTTGAACCATTGTAATGTATCACAAGCCCATAAGTGAGAGAATTAAATTCAATTAAGTCCCATATCAAGGGGTTGGTTTTGAATTCAACAAGCATTTACAAGATAAATAGTTAAGAGTGGAGAGATCAAAGCAAAAAGTTTTTGAGTTTCAAAAGGTTGTTCAAGCAACATGATAATATTACCTAAGGGTATCATATCGAGTTCTAAGCTAAGCTTGGTTTTAATCATTGTCCCATATGCATATGCAATGCAATCCTATATGTTTATAGACTCAATCCTAAAGAGAAGAATGCAAAAATGGAAAGTTAGATGACTTCTTTTTGTTTTCTTTTTCAAAAGATTTCAATTAAAAAAAAAAAAAAAATTCAAAATTTTTCGTTTTGATGCATGTTTCTTACGGGTAAAACCTGAGTGTATCATTCACTAGACCTAAAGGCGTGCCACTAAGAAGGGGTACGGCTATAAGGCTAAGTGGTCAAGTCATATGATAGGTTCTATGCAACCACATTTTCCCAAAACCATTGGTTAACCTCTTTTCTTTTCTTTTCTATCTCCTTTTTTCTTCTCTTCCCGTGCGATTTCTTTCTTCTTTTTCATTCTTTCTTCTGTCCATTCTTCTTCTCTCCACGTCCGATCGCATCCGGCAACATCTCTGGTAAGTCTCTTCTCCTTCCTCCGCTTCTTCTTCTCTTCTTCTTCACCACTTCGTCTCGTTCTTCTCTTCTTCTTTTTTTTTCAGATCTGGCCGGAGGAGCTCGCGAGGATTTGGGCTAGGGTTTCGGTCTTCGCCGGTTTTGTCGGTTGCTTGCAGTGTATGAGTCTCTTCGGGCTCGCGGTGTGGTTGGTCCGAGGAGGCGGCGGTTCTTCTTTACAAATCCAGCCGCCGGCGAGGCTTCTTCTAGGAGCAGATCGGCGCCGGTGAGGGAGAAGAAGATGCAGGCGGAGGAGCAGATGCGCCGCGAGGAGGAGCAGATCGGGATGCACTCGAAGAAGATGCCAAACGGAGGAGCTTACGAGGAGGAGCAGATTGGGATGCAGGTTCGTGGTGAATGGCGACGGCGAGAGCTAGGAGGAGGTTAGTCGGTGGTCACGAGTCAGGCTGAGTTCGGGATGCACTCGGAGGGTCGGTGGAGCAGATCCGCGGTGAATGGCGGAGAAGAAGATAAAAGAAAATCTTCGATCTTTTTTTTTTCTTTCATTTTTTTCATTTTTTGTTTATTTTCATTTTTGTAATTAATTATTTTAATAAATAAAAAAATAATTATTTATTTACAATTATTTTTTTACAAGTACACTACAAGAATACACTCGATTTCCGACGGGTATATTGGTCGGAAAACGGTCGGAAAGCGTCTTTCCCTACGAATTTCCGACCAATTTGGCCCGTCGGAACTATCGCGTCGGAAATCAAATATGGTCGGAAATTGGTCGGAAATTCCCGACAGATTACCGACCAGAGCATTCCCGACCATTTACCGACGCTAAATATCACCCGACGATTTTCCGACTAAAGTCCGATGCACCCATTCCCGACCAAATACCGACCAAACTAAGTTCCGACCACATTCCAACCATTATAATACCCGACGATTTACCGACAAAAGTCCGATGACCTTGTTTCCGACCAAATGCCGACGTTTATAATTTCCGACCAAATTCCGACCTTTCTAATTCCTGACCAAATACCGACCAGACTAAGTCCGACCAAATTCCGACCATAATAATACCCGACGATTTACCGATAAAAGTCCGATGACCTTTTCCAACCAAATACCGACGTTTTTAATTTCTAATTTCCGACCAAATTTCGACAAAATATATTATTTTGAAATTATTTTAAAAATTATGAATATTGATTAATAATTCAATTGAAAATAAATTTATTCGAAAATGAAAATGAAAATTAATATTAAACATTAAAATATTTGAAAATAAAATTGTTTAGAAATAAGAAAAAGTGTTTTTAAAACATTAAACATTAACATTATTAACATTTGCATATCCGGATTCGGATCCGGATCACGTTCCCGGGAAATCCGGAAACTTCGCTCTCATCCAAGACGACATGCTAGCGATATCTGACCTCGCCTCCGAAAGCTCATATTGCGTGGCACCTAACCTGAATTCGGTGTCCGTCTTCGCCGCCTCCAAAGCTTCTACTTTGGACTTGAGCTCTTCATTCTGCTTGATGAGATCTTCAGAGAAAAAAGAACCAGAAGAAGACCCATCGTCCATAAACGGGATCGTACCCAAACCGCCGCGACGTCGCCCTTTTTTATCAAGGGGAAATTCTTGTATAAAATATAAATAAGTTAGAACATAATAAAATTATAATGTAAAACTATAAGAAAAAAAAACTTACGTTCAGAACGAGTTGGTTGACCGCTTCCCGCGACATCTCAAAGGAGGAGGAGGAGTCACCTTGTGACTGCTGGGTCAGCTCGATGTCGGTCTTCTGCTTCGTCACGTTCTCGTAGATCTCCCTTATGAGGGGATCTTGAATAAACCCGGTTGTCTTGTTCGTGTGGCACCTCTTCATTAAGTCCAAATGATTCGGACGCACACCTCCGGCCTCATTAGTCTATAAAAACAAATAAATTTAAATATGAATAAATAATTTAATAATTAATTAAGTAGAGTAGAGAAAACAATGTAAACAATAAAAGATTACCATTTGAATTTCTCGGGTCTGGAAGCTGCTCGATCCGGAGTTGTGGATGTATTGGCCCTTCCCGTTGCGATCACTCTTTCGGTTTCCCGAATTAGTCTTCGAGAGTTTCTATGTCTCCGGTTGTTGCCAATATGGTCCGTAGTGATTCCAAACCTCCAAATTCAAGCCTTTCGGCTTGTCTGCCCCTTTCCTCCACTTTTTCTTCCACTCGTTCATGTGTCTCTTGAACTGCGTACTCGCTTCCTTCATAAATAATTTTTCCACCGTGACAGTGTGAGAAGGATGCCATGTAAACTCTTGCTACGAAAACATAAATAAAAATGCTTAGCAAAATATTAAAAAAATACTTATAAATATAAGAAAAAATATAGTAAGTGACAACTTACCGCAAATTGTCTAAACCAAATTTGCTTCTCATCATACGGGACTTCTGAAAACTTCTTGTACGGTTTGTCGAGGATCGAATGGAATATCCTCATAATGGCCTTGCTAATCCCGTTGTTCGATATACCAAACCTACAAAAAAAGATAAACTATAAACAATTTGATATTAAATATATATATATATATGAACTAAAGGTTTTTACCATGTCGATCTTCCAACGAGATGTGGATCAAGCCGGATGTGCAAGTCCCGGCCCGGTTGTTGGACTAACTCATCGATGGTCATGATTCGAGGAGCTTGACTCTGCGACTCTGGGATAGTCGATGCGGCCGGACTTGGTGGTTCTGCCCCTCGAGTCGAACCACCGGTACGTGGAGGTTGTTGCATCCCTTGAGACGAACCACCGATGGTCAAGTTCGCGAAACCATTGTAAGACCTTAACAAAAACGCAAAATTTGTTAGATATTAAATGCAAAATTATAAAAAATTTATGAAAAAGAGTAATAATAAATTTATTAATTATGCAAAAGTAATGAAAATTTCGATGTCAATTATAAATTGTTAGGATGTAGGATAAACATAATTTGAGATTACCGGACACATAAATTTTTTACCGACTAACTCATCGATCACACCAAAATCTGTTCGTCCAAATTTCCTTAGTTTCCGAGTATCGACGTCCACCTATATTAATGTGGACGTTTACGATTTATGAAAGTCATTATTCTTTGGGCCTTGGGCATTGAAATTATACTTGCACAGACTGCAAATTGCTTCATATCCTTACGTAGCATAGCATTATTTTAAGGTAGCATAGCATTGAAATTATACTTGCAAAAACAATAGTCATAGGCACTAGTGTAAATGTGACTATTGTTTAAATAATTGGTTTAAGACATAATAATATCAAAAAAATTGTATACAAGACTCAAGAGAAGAACATTCAACTCCATGTCTAAGACATTAGGACCAAATTTGACCTCTTTTTAAACTCATCAAGCAAATGAAAAACCACAAATTGTTTAACACATTAGGACCAAATTTCCGAAGCCTTTACACATTGACCGACAAAATTGGTTCGATTTCAGTCCAAAATTAGCTTTACAAGAATCAATTTAACAAGTCAATGCTATCATAAGTCCACTTTGTGAAGAAAAAAATTGTAAATCATAAATTTGATAAAATGTGAACTAACAAAAAAAAAACTTAAGAACTTACATGGTGAGAAGATGTCGGCGGCGGTGGAGGAGGGAAGGCGGCTCCGGCGGTCGGCGGCTTCGGCGGACGGCTGCTCCGGCGGACGGATCAAGCTCCGGCGATCTACAAACCAAAAGAAGGAAAAACAATTAGGAGAAGAAAAGAGGAAGAGAAGAGGGAGAGAAGAGAAGGAAGAGGAAGAGGGAGAGAAGAGAAGGAAGAGGGACACTTACCGGCGAGAGCTCAGGCGGTGATGGTCGGCGGAGAGAGAGAATCGGAGAGATCGAAGAAATGAAGAAGACGATGCGTTACAGGTATTTAGATCTAGGTTTGGTCGGAATTCGGTCGGTTTTCGCGATACAAAACCATCCAAATATTACATTTACCGGTTAATTTTCGCGGGTTTAATTTCAGCATGGTCGGAAATCGGTCGGTATTTCCGACCAATTTCCGACCATACGGAGCATTTATTCATAATATTGCATGTCGCGGATTGATATATTGTCAACAGTTGGCATTTTTTCGAAAAAATTATGGTCGGAAAATGGTCGGCATTTAGAATTAAATGTATTAAACACTTGGCATTTTTCGAAAATATTCATATTGGTCGGAAATTAGTCGGAATATCGAAGATATTCCGACTAAATTCCGACCATATAGGGTTTAGGGTTTAAAATTCTTAATTTTCAAAATGTATACCGTTTAATAAACATGTAAACATCTCATGTCTAAAAAATATGTGGCAAAGCAAACATATAATAAAATATATGACGTTTTTATAAATTGAAAGTATATCGAATTAAACCGTTCATAACGAAACATTCACTTTGTATTTATACTTTTCAGTTTCTTTTAGGTTTTATAGGATATGCCCCAAAATTTGTTTAGTTAAGATATATGGACATTGAATTCTTTCAAAAAATCATATCTAACCATATTAAACATAGTCCAAATCAAATTTATGCGGTTTGAGGTTTCGAAACCCAAAATGGTCGGAATTTGGTCGGAAATGTCGAGGAATTCCGACCATTTTCCGACCAAACATTTTTCAATCATTCCCGACGATTTAAAATTAAATGTATTAAAAAAATACGTACACCGTATTTAAAGTTTTGAAAAATTTTGAACATTTTGTTGCTTTAAAATAGATGCATATGAAAAAACATTGTTACAAATTTATTCTGAAACTGATGAATAAAATTCTGACCAAACAATTCCGAAGTGTCAAAAATTTAATCAAGAAACAACGTTGTTGTAATTAAAAAAGTTCTTTTCAATGTGCATGACATCTAGATTATGCCGCAGCAGATGGTTCTTCCAATATGGCAAATCCCAAAAAATACTCCTCTTGTTCCAATTGTGGTATTCGCCACAACCATCTACGGGAAAATGACCATTACCACCACATGAAACCGTCTTCTCAGCACCAAAATCTCTCAACTGAGTGATGATGTTATTCCCATCCGGCTCAGGAGGTGGACCATCAAATACTTTTTTGTTCTTCTTAAACAATGTCGTGCTCCGACGATATGGATGATCATGCGGCAGAAATCGTCGATGACAATCGAACCAAGAAGTCTTTCGACCGTGCTTCAATTGGAACGCATCAGTGTTATCTTGACAATACGGGCACGCTACCTTCCATGAGTCGACCATCCAGATAGCATACCAAATATTGGAAAATCACTTATGGTACACATAAGTACCGCACGCATCGTAAAATTCTGTTGGAGAGAAACATCGAACGCTTGAACACCATCTTTCCATAACATTTTCAACTCATAAATTAATGGCTGCAAGAAAATATCAAGGGATCTCTTAGGATGCTCCGGTCCGGGGACAAGAATCGTGAGGAACAAAAACTCTCGTTTCATGCACAAACTAGGCGGCAAATTGTAAGGTGTGACGATTACTGGCCACAATGAATATTGCCTCCCATGTTTCCCAAAAGGGCTGAATCCATCTGTAGATAACCCGAGGTATACGTTACTTGGCTCAGCCGCAAAACTAGGATACACATCTTGAAAATGATTCCACGCTTCTGCATCTGAAGGATGCGCAATCTCTCCATATGAGTTATGTTCTGCATGCCATCTCATAGCTCCTGCCGTGCGCTCGGATTGATATAACCTCTTCAACCTATCTGTTAACGGTAAATACCACATCCGTTTATGTGGAACTGGTACTCTTCCACCCGTTTCCTGATACCGAGGTTTCCCACAAAAACGACACTTGCGACGGTTTTCGTCTTTTCTCCAGTATATCATACAATTGTCGATGCACACATCTATCATCTGATACGGCAAACCAAGACCAGCTACAAGTTTCTGAACCTCGTAGTATGAAGCCGGTGAGAGATTATCTTCAGGTAAAATATCTTTCACAAAATCAGCTATCGCATCCACACAATCCTCTGCCAAGTTAAAATCGGTCTTTATTGTCATCAACCTGCTTGCAGTTGATAAAGGCGATATTCCCTCTCTACATCCTTCGTATAGTGGATGCTTAGCTGCATCTAGCATATCAAAAAACTTCCGAGCTTCTAAATTAGGTTCCTCTATTCTAATACCATCCGGAACATACGATGTTACGTTTTCGCGATACGCATCATTCACCATCTGAACGTTTGCATCTACTTCCGGTGTTGGTTCCTCTATTATACCCGAATAATTAAAACCACTACAATGATGTTGCACCATTGCATCAGTTTCTCCATGCGTATACCAAATCTTATAACTCGGCATTAACCCATTCCTATAAAGATGCTTCCATACTTCCCCAACAGAGACTAATCTATGATTCCGACATTTAGGACAAGGACAATACAATTTACCGTATTCCGACGTCATACTACTGTTTGTCGCAAATGTCATGAATTCCTCAACACCTTGTGCATACTCCTCCGTCAATAGATTCGTCGTTGGATCTTGTCGTGGTCTATCCATCCACGATCAAAAATAATCTCTAGTGTTTGGATTTGAAGAAGACATTTTCTATGTTTTTTTTTGGTGTAAATTGTGAATGAGGGTGGTGTTGTATTTATAATTAAAATTTCCGCGGATTTCCGACCAATTTCCGACCAGTCTAAATATTCAAACGGCTATATAACGGCTACTGCAACGGGTAGATTAACGTTTATATTTTCGTTGGGAGTTGGTCGGATTCCGTACTGGTCGGAAATTGGTCGGAAATTGGATTAGAGTTCCGACCAATTTCCGACCCTCCTAATACTCGCCAACGACTATAAACGGCTAATGCAACAGGTATATTAACGTGTATATCTCGTCGGAAAACAGTCGAAAATCGGTCTGTAATACCGACCAATTTCCGACGCGTTTATTCGGTCTCCAATCCGTCGGAAATTGGTCAGAAATCCCGACCAAAATTCCGACCAAGTTAAAATGGTCGGGAATTACTGACCAATTTCCGACGGGTTCTGTTTCATCGGAATGTCGTCGGTATGTTGTCGGAAATTTCCGACCATTTTAAATTGGTCAGAAATTTGGTCGGAAATCGGGATGTTTTCTTGTAGTGGTAGTCGCCAAATAGACGTTAAATTAGTCAGAGAATAGTCGGTAAATAGTAGCTAAATCTTACGACTACTTTACGACTATTGCATTGTTCATATGGTGTAGTCGTCAAGTAGTCGCCATTTGGCGACTATTTTTATGACTTAATACTTTAGCGGCTAAATACTAACGACTACATGGTTTAGTCGTTATTTGGTCGTAATTCTCGTTTTAGCGACTATTTGGCGACTATTGTTGTAGTCGCCAAAACCCTATTTTCTTGTAGTGGTTCGAACCGAGCCAGTGAGAAATAAGGAGATTTTGGTTTTTGAAAAGTTCAGGTTTTTGAATGGTAATGTTGACTTCAAATATATTTAAACTCTTTCCAATGGTTTGAAATCTAAATCTTTTCCAAATTCTTACAAATCATGACAAATTTGAATTCTTCTTCCCACATAACTATTTGATTGTTCTCGTTTGGAGATTTCAACATTCGGTACCATAATGTTATTTTCGAAAGCTTTTCATTGCAGGAAGATATATTTACGTGAAATGTTAAATCAAAGAGTTAATCGATGGTTGAGTTTTGTCGTATATAATTGGTGTTAGTTATATAATTGGGCTTCTTCCTTTCTAAATCTTTGTTTACCTTCTTTCTGGTTAACACATTTTGAAAATTTAAAGAGCATGCAAGTGGGTTACAAATGAATAATTTATTCTCAATGTATCTTTCCTCGATTATTTATTAATTGTATGGGTGCCTTTCATATGGATGTGTATATTGGATTAGTTATACATTGTTGCATAAATTACAGACTATAAACTCAAATGAAACGGTGTTAATTAATCGGTCTTAATGGTTCTATTTGTTTTTGTATTTCTACGGTTTAGAAAGTCGTTCTTTTCCATTTTTTGTACCTGTTTATTTTTAACCGTAATAATGATAGAATTCTTGAATGTACATCTCTGTGTCATCATTTTTCGTTCTATGCATTTTCACATGTACTCGTTTTGAAATAACTTTCAATATTAAATTTTAATATCCGGTATTTTCTCCTGTGATTTTGCAAGGGTTCGAGTCCTAGTCTATATAAAAATAACTTATTCACCACGTGTTTGCATATTTACTACGTATTTGTATCGTTCATCTAGTAAAATGTATGTATTTTTCTTATCCCCAGCAATAACCTGGTTGGAAACAAAATCACAATATGTTGAGAAAGGTTATTGCCCGTATTTTTCTTATCCCCATCATGCTAAATAAATTAATTCACACATATCAAAATGAGAAAGGTTATTGCCCGTATTCTTGACTATGACTAGAAGATTTTCAAATGAGAGACTTTAAGTTCCAACGAAACCAACTCCGGAGATGAGAAAGGCAGTGCCTTGCATGAAGAGGTATAGTATAGATATAAAAATCCGTTCCCAAAGGCAAGGTCGTAGCAGGCACAACATAAAATGTATATACCCATCGTCATCTCCTTTGAATTTATTCTACATCAAAACAAAATAGACCATATTTTATAAGATTTATACAGTAATCTCAAACTGAACCTAAACCCCTAAAAGTTAACTCTAAACACGAAATATAAATCGTAAAAAGAAAAAAGAAAATTCTAAACCGGAGTTACAAAATTTACATAGCTAATATCATACGTATATTATCTAGCACTCCATACTAAATTATCCTAGTTAGAATTTAATGTAAAAAAGGAGAAGGAAGAAAAGAATCCTTGATCCTCACAATTTTTAAAAACAAAAATTAAAACTTTTAGCCTTTTTCTTAATTGTTCCATATTATTTCTTTATCGACATCAAGTGTATGTAGATCGCACTGCCGACTCATTTTAATTAATCTTTTAACAAAAAGCATTTTGCTAGCCTATTACGAATAAATCACTGGACAGAAACCCACGACTAAATGATAATGTAAGAACTTATGTTAATTAATAGATTTTATTTCCTTTTTTTCCGATTTATTTACCTTCCAAGAAATCCATTGCGAGGCTTCTGCAACTGGGGAAGGAGCTTCGTCGTAAGAGTATCTCCTAATTTCTCGGTGACAACCCATTCGTTGACTCTTCCTCCTTCAAATAAGCCGATGAAAGTTCCTTTGGTCCTGTGTATAGCCATTATATTCTCGAATAAGACCCAAAATACCACGAGGTAGAATGATCTACGCACATACCAATAATTAATTCATAGTAAAAAAAAAATAGAGTGATTTATTAAGGTAATATATCTAGTGAATAAATGTGGTGGTTTTAGGAAGTAGTAATAACCTTGGAGTTGTAAGTGTAGGTGAGAGCAGTACCGTGCCTTACCTTATAAAAATTAGGCATTTGCCTAAGGCCACCAAAAATTGAAAAATTATAGGGCCACAAATTTTTATAAACTAGGCTTATATATATATATTGAATCTGGTAAACATTGTCTTTGAGAATCCCACATATTAGTATTATTGCTATTGATTATTTTTATTTTTATGTATATTTATGAATGAAGAGAAAGATAAAGCAAAACTAATAAAAATGGATAATTAAAGAAAAAAAGAAAACTAATGAATAGCTGAAACGAATCGATAGTATAATCAAAAAGTTAATAAAGATAAACTAAAGATAACAAAACTTAGAAGAATAAAGAATTTAGAAAGTTGCCGACTTTTATGGTTCATCGACTTGTCGTCATCGGCCATTCAAATATGTTTGAATTTGAGTTTAACAAGGTTTAAATTGTGTTTCGAGTTTCAGTTGTCCCTGCAGAAATAAGCTTTTCAAAGTTAAAATTGATTAAAATGTACATTCGATCAACTATGTCATAAGATAAATTCATTGGTTTCGCTAATATATCTATAGAAAAGGATTTGGAGAGACAAGAGTTTGGTGAGTGATTTTATAGGAAAGAAAGGAAAAAAATTTGTGCTTTAGACTTTCTAAAGTTTCAGTTATCACTACTACTTTTGTGTACGTTTTGAGACGATATTTTTATATTAGTTTTTTTTTTAGAAGAGCCACATTTTTTAGTTCGTCTAAAGCCTCCGCGAGTCTAAGCACGACACTGGGTGAGAGTCACCGTGAGACACAAACACTACACCAAAACAGGGTTTTTGCTACTGATTGTTGCTACTGATTAGGCAGTCGGTAAATTTACCGACTATTTCGCTACTGATTTCCGACGGAATTGCGACTATTTTGAAACAGTTGGACATCAGTAGGTATTTAGTGACTAAAAATATCAATCGTTAATTAGTAGCACTTTTACGACTGATTAGTGACTAAATTGTAGTCGGAAACATGCAGTAGCTAATCAGTAGTAATTTTTGCGACTCATTTGCTACTGAATTCGGTGGGTCGTAGAATAGTAGCAAATCAGTAGCAAAACAGTAGCAAAAAGGAATTGTAAATCACGTGGAATTCATTTGGTGGTTGGTGTACTTAATTTGATTTGCAGTCGGTAATCAGTAGGGAATCAGTCGAGAAATTTTCTATATATTTGCGAAACTCGAATTTTCTTGTCACAATTGTAGAAATACAAAGCAAAGAAAGAGTTTATAAACGCAAATCAAAGAGATCGGTGTTTCAACTTAGAATGTCGGGAAATTACAATTATGATAATTTCCGGGAGTGGATGTATAATAGGTTCGATGAAGCGACGGGAAATATCTCGGCAGAGTTCACAGCGGGGGTGGATCAATTCGTGGCATTTGCAAATAGCCAGCCTTTATCGCAGAGAAATCGCGGTATGTTTCACTGCCCTTGTCTTGTTTGCGAGACTGAGAAATTTATCCCGGGTACAAGAGTTTTGAGACATTTGTATAGTAGAGGATTTATGCCAGATTATTATATTTGGTATAAGCATGGTGAAGAACCGGATATGGATTTAGGAACGAGTTATGTTGATAGGACAAATGTAAGTGGGAGTGAAGATGTGGGTAATGTAGTAGAAGATAGATATGTGGATATGGTGAATGATGCGTTTTGTGATAACGTGAGTTTTGATAACTACTATCATCAGGATGTTAGTTATCAGAATGTAGAAGAACCGGTATGTAATCATTCAAAAAAAATCTACGACTTGTTAGATGGAACGAATAATCGATTATACGATGGTTGTCGTGAAGATCAGTCGTAGTTATCCTTAGCTGCTCGAATCATGCAAAATAAGGCAGATCATAATATGAGTGAAAAGTTAGTGGATTCGGTATGCGGAATCTTGACAGATTATTTACCAGAAGGAAACTAGGCACCCTGTTCACATTACGAGACAGACAAACTGATGCACAATTTGGGGCTCCCATGTCATGCAATTGATGTTTGCATTAACAATTGTATGATCTTCTGGAAAGATGATGATCGGTTAGATTAGTGTCGCTTTTGTAATTCAAAAAGATGGATGCCGAACGAGAAAAACCGTAGGACCAATGTACCATATAGTCGTATGTGGTATATGCCTATTGCTGACAGATTAAAGAGAATGTATCAGAGAGAGAAGACAGCAGCGGCAATGAGATGGCATGCCGAGCACGAAGCAAATGAGGAAGAAATGTGTCATCCGTCTGATGGGGCGGAGTGGAAATATTTTCAAGATCAACATCCCCAGTTTGCCGAAGAACCCCGAAACGTTTATCTTGGATTGTGTACAGATGGGTTCAATCTATTTGGTATGTCAAAAAATCTTTCATTGTGGCCCGTGATCTTAACTCCATATAATTTACCCCCTGGTATGTGCATGAATACAGAGTACTTGTTTCTAACAATTATGAATTCTGGGCCAAATCATCCTCGACGTAGTCTCGATATCTTCCTCCGACCTCTCATTGTTGAGTTAAAAGAACTGTGGTCTACTGGAGTCGATGCATACGATGTCTCGTTGAATCAAAATTTTAAACTAAGAGCAGTGTTGTTGTGGACGATAAGCGACTTTCCGGCGTATGGCATGTTATCAGGATGGACCACCCATGGCAAATTGTCTTGTCCAATTTGCATGGAAGATACACAGTCTTTTTATCTTAAGCATGGAAGAAAGACATGTTTGTTCGATTGTCACCGAAGATTTCTTCCTCATGATCATCCTGTAAGGAAGAATACAAAAGACTTTTTGAAGAAGAGAAACGCTAAGAAAGACTATCAACCAGAGTCTTTGACCAGTGAGCAAATTTATTTATACCGGTTGAAACGTGTAAAGCCACGAAAAACAGAGGATGTTGGTGGCAACGGTCACGATAAGAAAAAACCTGGATTTGGGAAAGAGCATAAATGGCACAAAGAAAGCATATTCTGGTAATTGTCGTACTGGAGGGAGCTCACTATTCGACATAATCTCGATCTGATGCATATAGAGAAGAATTTTTTGACAACATCATGAATACTCTTATGCGTGTGAAGGGTAAATCGAAAGACACCATCCCGTCAAGATTGGATATAGAAGAATTATGTTCTCGGCCACACTTACATATTGATGTTGAGGGTAGAGCCCCTTTTCCTGAATACTCATTGACAGACGAAGCCAGAAGAAGCTTATTGGAATGTGTGAAAAATTTGGTAAAATTCCCAGATGGTTATGCTTCAGACTTAGCTAGTTGTGCGGATATGGCGAATGAAAAGTTTTTTAGGATGAAGAGTCATGACTGCCATGTTTTTATGGAGCGGCTACTTCCATTTATCTTTGCAGAACTACTAGACCGGAACGTCCAAACTGCGCTATCAGGTACTAATTACTTAAAAATTAAGGACAATAAATCACCTAAATATGATTATGGTAATTTATATTTAACCATTTACTGTTTCAATTTGTATCGTATGGGTTAGAGCATTTTTCCGTGACTTATGTTCGAGAACTTTGCAGAAAAGTCGCGTCCAAATTCTTAAACAAAACATAGTTTTAATCATATGCAATTTGGAAAAGATCTTTCCACCATCATTTTTCGACGTGATGGAGCACCTACCTATACATCTCCCCTACGAAGCTGAATTAGGAGGCCCCGTGCAATACAGGTGGATGTACCCTTTTGAAAGGTTTTTCAAAAAGTTGAAAGGGAAAGCAAAGAACCAAAGATATGCAGCAGGATCGATTGTTCAATCATATCTAAGGGAGGAGGTATCTTATTTCACAGAGCACTATTTTCCCTCGAGTATACAAACGAAATCAATGTAAAAGATATAACTATTCGCATGTTCACTAATCCATTTGGTATACACCTCGTAGCTTTTATAAAATTATTTTCACTACTTTGGTCAGGTCAAGGCGATTTGCTGAAGGTGAAGTCCCCGAATATCATTTCGATGGAGTCCCCGCTATATTTACTCACGTAGGTCGGCCTAGTGGCGAAATGGAGGAAATTTGGCTTCCATATAAAGACTACCGATGCGCACATGCATATATTTTGCGAAATTGTGGTTATTTTGAGCCACTTGAGAGGTATAAGTTGGAATGGCTTTAACTTAAAATGTTTTGTAGTCCATACTCGATTTCTCATATATTTTTATGGTGTTACATAGTTTTTTCGAAGATTATATTAGTACACAATATCCGGACCTCTCTGAGAAAGAAATCCTGGCGAAAAGAGCTGAAGAATTTCCTTCATGGATCAAAGAATATGTTAGTCTATAAATGTTTTATATTTAATTTCACTATTGGTACTTCAATATATTTTATATTGACTTTTTATATGCAAGTTACTTACTGGAAGGCCACAACTCCATTTCCAACGTGGGTGCACGACATAATTCATGTACCCCTGAAAAGGGCCAAAACTTGGCCCATCTACTATACAAGAGGATATTTGTTTCTTACCCAGAATCACAGCGCGGGAAGAAAGACATGTAACTATGGTGTATGTGTTACTGGAGAGAATTACAGCAATGCAGCTGACAGAGCTGATTTCCACGGTATCTTAACTGCTATCATAGAACTCGAGTATGAGAGGGTGGTTAATTTGAAAATCACACTTTTTAAGTGTATGTGGTACGACCCTGTGATCCGTAGAGGCACTCGGAGAGGCAATTGTGGCATTGTAGACACTCTTCCATCGAAAAGATACAATAAATACGAACCATTTATTCTGGGTACGTTCGCTCGTATATCTCCCCAGCCTGTTTATCACTTTCTCGATACCCTTTATATATATGTCTGATTTTATACATTGATATTGCACAGCCTCTCAAGCGGATCAAGTTTGTTATATCTCGTATCCATACAAGAAGAAACCAAAGAAAGTGTGGCACAATGTTGTTAAAGTTAACCCGAGGGGAAATATATCAGGAGAATATGTAGACGCGGAACCTACTCTTTTACAACAACAAACTGATGATCATGTAATGCTGACTACAATTGAAGATCTCGTACTCGAGAATTCACTAGCAGGAGTAAACCCAGTGCATCTCGATTACGATGTCGGTGATTCGGAATGAGATGACGAATTCCAGTGTAACTTATCCGATTCTGATGACGAAGATGTAGAAGGTGTAGAACCGTACTAATTATAAGAAGATTATATGGTACCGATGTTATTTATTGCTTTATTATGTTATGTGATATCTTAAGTTTTGTAATTTGTAATGGCTTTAATTACCTTTGCAAGGGTCGGACTTTGGCTAATAAATATGAGAAGTTTTTAAAATTAAGCAAAAACAACACAATCTTGCTCTAAATAAGTTGCCGAAATATTAGCAATAACATATCTAACTTACACAATCTTGCTCTAATTAAGTTGCCAAAATATTAGCAAAAGCATCCTGGTACTCCACGGATAAACACATCAACATGCACTGCAATGGAAATGCCACCGTCATATTGCCAAGACTTCAAGTAATCGAACAGTACACAATCATTCTAGCTTTAGCAATAACATATCTAACGTACACAATCATACTAGCCTTAACTATGCCACCAACAACGAGAGCTAGCAAACACCCAATAAGAACAATGATAACTAACTTCAGGAAGCTTGATTTGGCTTCATTATAACGATCCTCAAACCTCTTCTCAAAATCGTCTTCATCAATCCCCAACCTACGCACCACCTTCATCTCTTTGAGCTTGGTTTCAAGACATCCTATTCTACAATCCACTCGTTGTAACTCATCAATAATTGCCTGATCATCCCACTTGAACACATGCTCATCATTTTTTAGCTGCATAAAACTCATTTTCCCATTTTATGAAGACCACCATAAATAATTGCAATCTGAAAACATATACATTATATCTAAACCAATGCTCACCTTGAGTTGTGCAGCATAACCACACCGGTAGTATCGCCGGAATGGATTCGGTTCAGATCGTGCAATTTTGGACACGATTCTCTGCCCACACCAACACATTTTTGGAAAGCCAAATACTTTTCCTCTTCCCCATGGACCCCTTGATGTTCCACTCGAACTTCCAGAAGAGTCACCCATGTTGAATCATAGACGAAAACAAGATATAGAGAGTGGATTTTTCAGGGTTTTGCGATTTAGGGTTCTTAACTTGCTTCGATTTGGGGATTTTAAGACAAAGGGATTTTACGACAAAGATAATTCAGGGTTTCGCGAGTTAATGAAGATAAAAGAAAAGACTTAGATAAATAAAAGCGTTGTTGAATAAATCCCGAATGAGTTACCAAGCCTAGCGGTAACGCGCACCACACATTAGACCAGGGTTCGAGTCTCGTGGTGCGGGGTTATTCTCAAATCCATTTTTTTATAATCGGGTTTGGACACGAGTCACGACTGTGTAATGTAAAGGATGAATAATCGTCAGTCAGTCAAGGTTCTCATGATGTAAAGGTGTGACGAGTCACGACTGTGTAAGAGAAGAAAAAACGATTCGCTTTCTTTTCAACTCTGAATCGTCAGTCGGTCAAGGTTCTCATAATAAAATACCTTGAAAATAACAAACACCTTCTCGTGACACAATCGACATCAATATCTTTTCTTTTCCTTTTCGGTTTCATTAAGCAAAGCAAAATTATAACTTCCTGCTTGTAGCAGTTTCCTTTGAACTTCCTGCTAAGCAAAGCAAAATCATAACTTCCTTTTAATTTCAACTTCAAAAATGGCTTCTCAGGAAATATCGATGCAACTCAAAGCAATCCGCCGGAATCCATCACCGTTTTTCAACGCAGGTAAGTAGTCTGGATTTGGTAGAACGATTTAACAATTGTTTTCCTATTTATAGTAATGTTTTTGTTCCATTTTTGCCTAGGACCATGTGGTGATGACGATCACCATTGGGAAGCAATTCTCAGGGGGCCTGAAGACACACCTTATGAAGGAGGAGTCTTCAAACTCGACATTTTCTTCAGTCCAGAATATCCTACCAGACCTCCGAAGGTAAGTAGTATGAAATTTTGCTTAATTTTTGATTTTGATTCATGATGTTTCTTAATCGTACCTGAAAGTGGATACTCAATCAAACTTGCTCTGTCTTTTCAGAGACAACTTTTTTCTATTTCCCTTGTTTCATATTTCATTTCTCACCGGTACTTAGTTTCATCTTCATCCAGTTCCTGAAATCTAATTTAAAATTATTCATGTTCATAACTAAACATATTCGTGGACAATTGGATTCATAGCTGACTTGTGACTTCATTAGCTTTAGTCATTGCAATTTGTACATTCGCATGTTCTGTTTCTCAGTATGTCTCATGTCTTAATCAAGAAACTTATATGGTGAACCGTGTTCATAAAATGTTTCGATTTACTTGTATGGTTTTGCAGATCCTTTTCAAGACCAAGGTGTTTCATCCAAACGTTGATGACTATGGGCACATCTTACACAAACTGTTGACGATTGACCATTACAATCCTTTCTATACCATCTCCCGTGTAAGAAAAGCCTTACGATTACTTGTGTATTGAAAAACAAACAATAGAGTAATCACTTGATAATGTTAATTTTTGTGCTAAACAGCTTCTCACTTGCATTTACGAGATGTTGGCTGAGCTATTGATAAGTGAAGACGAACATGTGGAGAAGGAGATTGCCAGGCTCTACACAGAGGATATGGCGGTTTTTGAATCTAGAGCGCTTTCCTGGACTCTGGAGCATGCTGCCGATTAGAGAATGCATGGACTCTCGTTTTTACTTTAAACTTCTGGTATGTGTTTGAACTTATGTTATGTGTATGTTATGTGTTTGAACTTAATTTAGTTTGTACTTGTGTTAAGACTCTGGTTTTGCGATTTAGTTATGTTACCTTGCTTCCACTCTCTACGAAAACAAGATTTATGGAGCGGCTACTTTCATGGTTTTGCGATTTAGGGTTCTTAACTTGCTTCGATTTGGAGAAATTAAGACAAAGGGATTTTACGACAAAGATAATTCAGGGTTTCGCGAATTAATGAAGACAAAGGTAAAGAGTTAGATAAATAAAAGCGTTGTTGAATAAATCCTGAATGAGTTACCTAGCCTAATGGTAACGCGCACCACACATAAGACCAGGGTTCGAGTCTCGTGGTGCGGGGTTATTCTCAAACCCATTTTTTTATTTTAATCGGGTCTGGAATCGGATCCTAATCGGGTCTTAAATTTGTTAATGTTTGGTTTTTCTCAAACCCAAAATTTTAAAATTTAATGGGGTCTGGAATCGGATCCTAATCGGGTCTTAAATTGGTTAATGACCCTAAACCCTAAACTATAAACCCTAAACCCTAAACCCTAAACCCTAAACCCTAAACCCTAAACCAGCCTAAACCCTAAACCCATGTTATCTCCACGTCTACCTTGCTCAATAACTTGCATTTCTCGCAATTAGAGTTTTTAAACTTGGTGTTCGTAAGATTTGATTCATAGGGGAATTTGTTGATTAGTGGAAAAAGATGGTTTTGTTAACAAGAAACACTAAACCCTAAACCCTAAATCCTAAATCACCCTAAACCCGGGGGGAAACTGATGATCATGTAATGCTGACTACAATTGAAGATCTCGTAGTCGAGAATTCACTACCAGGAGTAATCCTCGAGTATGAGATGTCGGCGATGCATAACTTATTATTTCAATATCAAATTATGTTAATTATGAAAAAATATACTTATTTAATGTTTTATAATGTTATTTAAGGTTAATTATGAAGAAATTAAATTTGTTTTGTTTATTATAATGTTATTTAATTTTAATTATGAAAAATTTATTAAAAAATTTGCTACTAAATACCTACTGATTTCCGACTGATTGGGCCAAAAAAACCAAAAATTTCGACTATATTCACCCAGGAAAATATACCGCCAAATGTTTTGGCCCATATTTGTTTTCAATTCCAAAACACATTCGCCTTATTGCTTCATTTCTTCTCTCTATTCTCTTACCTTTCGCGTAAACCCTAATCGCATCGTCTTCCTCAATTCTCTGGCTAGATCTCCTTCATCGAAGCTCTATCTATCTCACTCTCCGATCCTCACACACATTTTTCTCCCAAATAACAAACCCTAATACACTCTCCTATTCCTCGATTATCTCTCGAAATCCCTAATTCATCGTCTCCTATTGCGATGGGTGGAAAGAGGAAGCGAGTTCTAGTGAAACCAACAACGTCGAGATCCAGACCGGCCAGTCTACCCACTCGGAATGATTTCGCTCCAAAACCGACATCAGAAACTGTCACGCCGGTTCTCCCCAACAACAATCGTCCGTATGTGAAAGATTACCCTCCACCGAGGACGCTCTTTCCGAGCTCAAAAACTCCACTGCGTCCATCGTCTGCGAATCCACCAGCTCCATCGTCTGCAAATCCACTTTCTGGATCATCTCATTCTGCTCAACCTCCACTGCCTGCATCGTCTGCGAATCCACCCGCACCTGTTTATTCTGCGAATCGAGCAGCTCCAACGGTTCAAGATCCATCTGAAGCGCCTCAAATTCAACAAGGTCAATCGCCTCCATATCTACCAGATCATTCTCATCACAGTTCTCAAGCCAAAAATTCTAACAACCCAGTAGAAGAAGGAGATATCGAAGTTCCGATAGACCCTAATCTCTCCCAAGACCAGATGGAGGCTCTGAACTCGCTGCTACTTGCGCCAAGGCCGAAGCAAATCACCATCCTCGATCCCGACCTCGTCCAGCCTAATTCAACATGGTAATTTATTGCTTTCTTTGTTTGTGCTTTCACTACTTTGCGTTCAGGCATGAATTCACGCAACATAAAGAAATCAAAACATTAATACCGCTGACTTATATGTTTGATAGTATATGTAGTATAAATGTAACTCACTAAACTAACCTTTGGCTTGATATCTAAAGGCTACCCTCTCTAAATAGATGGCAAGGTGAAGACATAAACGTTTTACTTAGTGAAACTTTAAAACTTAGCTACCATTTTTCTGTGAAATGTTTATCTTAATACAACTGTTCATACTTTCTCTTGAGTTTCTTTACGTTTCTCTCTTAACTCTTACTTTCATTATAGATAATCTGAAGCTTTTTTCTGTTTTTGTAGGTTAGGTTTTGATCGATCCTCACTGACCAGGCAGGTTACAAAGTGTTTCACTAATAATTTTGATGGCCCCTACTACAGTTTATCCTGTGTGCCTAGGAAAAGAGTAGAACGATGGTTCGTTGAATTCGCGGTAACATTCTCTCCCATGTAACACCTAACTTCTGTGTAATACGTGTATGTGCTTTATATAGACTAACACCAATCTTTCTCTTTTGTTTGTAGAAAAACACAGATGGGATCCATCTTTAACAGGTTTGGTTCAGGGGCATTTCGAAGCCATACTTCAACTTCGCTTGAAAGACATGGTGAGCACTGCAAGGAGTAATGATGAGCAACCTAGATGGATGACTGATAAGATATGGGAAGAAATGAAAGCACACTGGAGCACTGAAGAACAAATAACAAAGAGTGCAACGACCTCAGCAGCTCGAATGTCTGAACGAAAAGGTCTCAGGCATCACAAACACGCCTCTGGACAGAAGTCTTACCGACAAATCGTACAAGAAATGGTAAGTCACTTGAAACTATAAGTTTGCTTCAATCTGTGATAAATGGTGGTATTTTGTTATTGCTTTTTAAGTTGACTGAGTTGGTTTAAATCTGATTGAGTGTTGCATTCAAGTTTAAATCTGATTGAGTGTTGATTTACTGTTGCATTTGCGTTGACTGAGTTAGTTTATTGTTTATAATTTTTCCATATCAGGTTGAGGAATTAGGCAAACCAGTGAGTTTCGGTGAGGTTTTCATCATGGCTAATACGAAGAAAGATGGTACCTTTGCAGATAAAAACGCAGAGCAAGTTGCTGAGTTCTATATGCAGAAAAAGCAAGAGAAGTTGTATAACCTCGAGTCTGGGACCACAGAGATTTCTGATGGTCGTCATCCAGCGCTATCCATTGAAGAGGATAACGAGGTTTTTATTCAGGTTAAGTGCTTCCTTCACTAATTTGTTATGTTTTGGATTTTTATTGATGATATAGTGTTTGGTATTAATTTGCTTTCTTTTATTTTGGCAGTCTACGTTCAAAAACGATAGAGGAGACCTGTTTGGCATTGAAGCCTCAAGAATCATCTCAAGGGAAAGGGAATACACCTGGAAACCTCTGCTTCTTTCCACCAGATGAAACAACATCTTGAAGCGGCTCAAAGGAAATTGGAGGACCAAGCTGCTCATATAGCCCAGCAAGAAGCAGATAATGCTCGACTTGCAGCTGCTCAAAAGGCCCACACCGCCGAGCTTGCGATTGTGAACAAGTTCTTGAAAACCGACACCCAATTCCTCACATTCCTTGCCCAAGAAACTCATGCTGATGGTCCATCCTCTCCTCTCCACAGCTTAAGCTAACTTCTTTCACCCTTCTTTATATCACTTGAAACTTTAAATTTATGTTATGTTTTGCAAATGGGAGCTGCCTTTCCATTTGTTTTAGAACTTGAAACTTATGTTACTTTGTAATTTTGGTATTATGGTGTATGGATTTGTGTTCTTCAATTTGTTTTACTTTACTTTTGTTTTGAGGCATGTTTAAATTAAAATTAACAAACCAATTAGTCAATAAATTAAATCAAACAAAGCTAAACCAAATCAGGAATTCAAAAATCTAGTAGTATGTATTCAGTAGCAAATCAGTTGTACAAAAAAAACACAAATCAGTTGCAAGATAGTCAGCAAACTGACGTAAATTATGCCAATATACATAATATAGATGCTCAGATCAGTCGTAAATTAGTAGCTGCAATAGTAGGTAACCACTCGCAATTCAGTAGTCAAATTTAACGACTGATTACCGACTACGGCTGTAGTAGCAAAATTAAAGTCACTATTCAGTCACTTATCACTCGTAACATTTTACTACTGATTAGCGACTACAGCTGTCGTAGCAAAGTTAAGTCACTATTTAGTCACTAATCAGTCGGACAATATTGCTACTGATTAACGAATGAATAGTGACCACCTAATACAAGTCGTAAATCAGTCGTGAATTAGTAGCAAAATCGCTACTGAATTTTTTTGCGACGAGACCTTTAGCTACCACAGAAATCAGTCGTAATGGGGTGTTTTGCTACTGATTTCCGACTCTTTTTGCAGTAGTAAAAACCCAGTTTTCTTGTAGTGAAATAAAGTGCAGAAAATAACGAGACAGCGTTTTTTAACGAAAACCTACTCCCCGGGACTACGTCCAGTATTCGAATTCACTAGAATCAGAAAGCAATTACAACCAAATTGCAAACACGTATATCAAGCACAACCTTCTTGAAATACTGCTCTATTCTATAACATGAACTCTTCAGGATAACTTAATCCTGATCTAAACTCCCCCAAGCTTAGACTTTGATTCTTCACTGACACACACGATGTCACACCCAAAAACCGTTTTGCTTTTCTTTTTCTCTCAAGCTCTCTGCTTTACCAAAAGGCCACAACCTTGCTATATATTCTCTTCAACTTGCACTTCAAGTTTTTTCATATAGCATATTTCCTTTATTTAAGATATCTTCAAATCTTTTAGGAAATATTCTCTTTTTCCAATATATTCTCCTAAGAATATGGAAACACCCCAAAACTGCAATATCCTCCTAAATATCGTCATCCAGCTCAGAAACCAACTCTTGGTTCGAATTTTATCACCCAAATTCGTTCATATCTCAACAATCACACATCTCCACGTCCTGTATCACTTCATGTACTACCTCATGTACTACTTCCTGACTGGTACATCAACACTTCAACACATATATCTTCAGGAGTGGCAATGGCATTGAAGAGGGTGATGATAGAAGGAACGTATATAGATGACCAATTCGGAATCTTGACTTCGGGAGGGAAGACACTTGTAGGAAGAATGACACAGTAGAAGAAGAAAGTGAAGAAGTGGACTATGATCTTCCGTAGCAAAAAGAAGCTGTAGATCACGTAAAACTTTTTCCAAATCATTACTCTCTGTTTATCATAAGTGTTTAGTTATTTCTATATTCAGATAAAAGTAGTAGTATATGAAAAATATAACTAAAGACATTAAGATATTTTAGTTATTTTGAGTGTAGACATAACTAATATTTTTGGATTTATAATTGTAACTTTGAATATTTCGGTTATTCCAAATCTAAATAGAACTTACATTTCTAGGTATATAATTATATTTCAAGTATTTCGAGTACTTATACAGTTTTTGGTTTGGTTTCGATTTAGTTCGGATATCCAAAATATTTTAAAAAATTGACCATTCGATAAATATGACTATCCGAAACCGAACCGAACATCCCAATTCAGTTCGGTTCAGTTTCTTCAATTCTGGATAATTTGCCAGATCTAAGCCAGACCACACAAAACCGAATAAATTCAACTTGGACACTAGTTATGACTAAGAAACGTGTCCTCACTAATAAGTGGAGTGATCAATCATTTTAATATTATATTTTTGCTAGATTTCTGGTGGTTAGAAATTAGAATACGAACCTGTCCCCTCTAAAGTTGTCGCTAATGATGAGCTAACAGAAACTAGTTGGCACTTCAGAAATGTGCGCCAAAAGATGAAACAAAGTAATTGTGAATAATTTCCATCGTCATTTTCCGTAAGAGATTGGCTTGGTAGCTCGCTTTTCACCTACAACCACACTTATTTTTGTTTTACAATTATAATCATTTTATTTAGATAACGACATGCAGATGCACAAAATGGTGATGAACCATATGTAGTTTTTCATATTTTCATGTTTTCAAAATGTGACTCTACCGATTATATATCATTCACAATATTTTATATAGAATGATTAAACTTGAAAAATAACTAATATTTTTTTCTTTTCATCTGGCAAGTTTTTAAATTGTAAATAATAATCTAATGAAAACATCTCACTTTTCGTACATTTATTTAGATTAATTTTTTCTCGTACCATTAATTTTGTCATTTCAGTATTCAGTTATTTCGTTATTCATCTAATATACCATTTAAACTCCTTATGTGTATATATATGATTATCATTTGCATTTATATTTTACAAAAACATTTCACGAAAGCTGATCAAACTATTTTGTTTAAATTTTTTGTGCATGTAAACGCAAAAAGATTAAAACAAATGCAACCCTAGGTCTGCGTAAACATTCTTTGCCATATAGATTAGAACGAAAGAAAATAAAGTACCTGTAGGACCAAAAATTTGCACAATAACAGGATAACGATTTAATCACGAATATATAAATAAACATTAAGGAAAGACGAGTTTAAAAACGATATAAAAACGACGAAATTAAAACGAAACAATGGAGGCGAGAGAACTCTCTTTCCTTAACTCAAAGAATCTCCCGTAGTGCGATGGTATAATATTCGATTCATGAGTCCCAGGATACAACCATTGAATCCGTTATCGCGAACACTCGATAACGGATCTATCGAACTAAATACTACGATATACTCTGAGACACTTACTTGAAAAAGAAGCGAGAGATTGCTGGAAACTTTCTTCTTTCTTTGCTTTTAGAAAAACTTGTGAAAGTGTGTTTTTTGCTGTGTAATATGAATGAGACTAGAGGCATGAATATATAGCCAGAGAAAGCAGGTCTAATTCCCCAAAGTTTCCGATGTGAGATAAAACACTTTACTCTTTAACCATTAAGCAAATAAGCTTAGGCCCATTTCTCATTCACATTCATTCAATTTAATAAGCTCAGTGGCTTTATTAAAAAATTGATCCAACAATCCCCCACATGAATAGAAATGATTCTAAACATACGAAGACTCTAATGACTAGACTTACTAAACTCACTAGACTGACTAGATTGCCGGACTTTTGAGAGTATAAATGAAATTCATTGTGTGTGAGAAGGTAGCATTTTTCAGCTTTGAACCACTCATTGTTAATAACTGTCGGGTTTACTTGGCCAGGAGGTGAACATAATGTCTTGAACCACCCAAATTTTGATGTAAACCGAGACAACAGCTATAACCCAGCTTTATTTCTCGTAGAACTTAGTTCTCTATTTTGTTCATTTTGTCCTTGAACATTCCTGGTTTTTCGTGAGTGAACTTGGAGAATATAGCCTCTCTTTCATTCTCCTGGAAACGATCCTCATTTCACACTCACAAGGTGACTTGCCATCATCTTTCTTTAAGAAGTATCCTGTCATACTCCACTAGTGTAAACCTATGGAATCATTAAAAGTCAATGCTTATCCTCAATATTCACATGTAGCACTGTTTTATCATCCTAGGAACTGGGCAGAGACATAGTCTCACAGTGCTCAATTTTGAATCAGTTCAACTTTGTTTTCCCTTTGAACCTAGATCTTGGGATCTCTAGTCACACAGGTGGGGTGTCTGTCAAACATCATCTTTGTCTATAGGCTTTAAACCCATTCTTTTTGATGATTTTAGAATTTGATCTCGCGATAAACTTTTGGTGAACGGATCCGCTAAGTTATCAGTCGGCTTGTTGTAATCTATCGTAAGTACACCAGTTGAGATCAATTGTCTAATGGTCTTATGTCGTCTTCTTATATGACGAGATTTACCATTATATAGGTTACTCAGTGCCCAAGAGATAGCATAATGACTATCACAATGTACACGTAATGTTGGCACTAGTTTTTTCAACATCGGGATATCTTCCAGAAAGTTTCGAAGCCATTCTGCTTCCTCTGCAGCTTTATCTAAGGCTATAAACTCTGACTCCATAGTTGATCTGGCCATGAGTGTTTGTTTGGAAGATTTACATGATAGTGTTGCACCAGCAAGAGTAAAGACATATTCACTCGTGGATTTTGAGTTTTTGGAGTCAGAAATCCAGTTGGCGTCACTGTATCCTTCCAAAACTGCTGGTTCTTTACCATAGTGCAGTCCATAACTTTTAGTATGATGTACATAGTCCAATACACTTGGTATGGCTTTTCAGTGTTTATGTCCTGGATTACTAGTATAGCGACTCAGTACATTAATTTTGTACGCTAAATCGGGTCTATTACAATTTGTTAAGTACATCAGACTTCCGGTTACACGTGCATACTCCACTTGTGACATAGTTTCACCTGAATTTTTCGTCAGGTGTAGACTAGGGTCTACGGGAGTTTTTGTAATCCCACTTGAGTAGATTTTGAATCTATCAAGTATCTTTTCAGCATAATGAGCTTGAGACAAGTTTATTCATTCATAAGTTCTAGTGATCTTAATCCCTAGAATGACATCCGCTAATCCCATGTCTTTTATATCAAACTTGCTACTTAGCATGTTCTTAGTTTGACTAATCATGTTTTTATTGCTACCAATAATGAGCATGTCATCAACGTACAAATAGAGCAAAATGTATCCGTGCGGAGTACTTTTGATATATATGCACTTATCACATTCATTAATGTTGAAACCATTTGACATCATTATGTTACCAAATTTTTCATGCCATTGTTTTGGAGCTTGTTTAGGTCCATACAATGACTTCACAAGTTGACAGACTTTGTGTTCTTGTCCTGGGATAACAAAGCCTTCGGGTTGTTTCATATAAATCTCCTCTTCTAAATAACCATTTAGATATGCAGTTTTCACATCCATTTCATAGATTTCTAGGTCTCTTAATGCTGCAATTCCGATCAGCATTTGAATTGAAGTTATTCTCGTTACCGGAGAATAGGTGTCAATGAAATTCAAGTATTCTTTTTGTCGGAATTCTTGCACCACAAGCCTAGCCTTGTACTTATCGATTGAGCCACCGGTTTTCAACTTTGTTTTTAAAATCCATTTACATCATAGGGTTTTGAACCATTCACTACAAGAAAACAATCGATTTGCAATGGAATTTGCGATGGATAATATCCGTCGCAAATTTGCGACGGATGTGCGAGGGATTTGTGAGGGATTTGCGAGTGATTAACTAGTCGTCGCAGATCCGTCGCTATTTAGTGAGGGACAGGGTCGTCGCAAATGGCGACGACTTTGCAACATATTTGCGACGAAGGTGCGAGGGACCGTCTAGAGTCGTAAATCCATCGCAAATTTGCGACGGAAATGCGAGGGATTTGATAGAGCATCTTTATAGTCGCAAATCCCTCGAAAATTTGCGAGGGACGATAGGTCATCGCAAATTCGTTGCAAATTTGTGAGGAATCTGCGAGGGATTAGCGAGGACTATAATGGTCGTCGCAAATCCATCGCAATTTTGCGACGGCAAGTTTCCCTCGCAAAATTGCGACGAATTTGCTACGGCAATTTGCAAGGGATTTGCAACGCGTCTAGTTAGGTGGAGTCAGGTGAGGTAGATGGACCACGTTTTAAAGGAAAATTAATTTCCATCGCAAAGTTGTAGCAAATCCCTTGCAAATTCCTTTTTCGTAGCAAATCCGTTGCAAATTGCCGTAGCAAATCCGTCGCAATTTTTTTTGAAATTCTATAAATACAGATCATGTTGAGAGCTCTCATAACACAACAACTTCGAAAACAAAAAAAAAACAAAAAACAAAAAACAAAAATTTTGAGAAATAGATTTTGAGTGGTGGGTGTTTAAAAAATGTCTTCGGGGCACGAAATATACGCATTACGATCATGGATGTACAATCAAAGAGATCCAGGGACGGGTGAAGTGACGAAAGAGTATCAGGACGGGTTGCGAGAATTCATGTACCAGGCGACAAGCCAACCATGTGCGACTCGTGACAGTAAAATTTTTTGTCCATGTAGAAAGTGCAAGAACACCCAATATGTGTATATTGATACTGTGAAGAGGCATCTATATAATAGAGGATTTAAGCCAAACTATTATATTTGGTTTTCGCATGGGAAAGGTTGTAGTGTTGATGCTGGAAGTAGTAGTACGAGTCATAGCGTTGATCAACCTAGTTATAATTATGGGCATGATCATTTATTCCGAAATATTGATGAAGGGTATCAACAGGGAAATAGGTTTCATGATATGGTTACAGATGCATTTCATGAAAGTACAACTGCATTTGCTGATGATAATACAAGGGAAGAACCCAACATAGAAGCAAAGCGTTTTTATGATATGTTAGACGCTGCGAACAAGCCCATCTACGGTGGATGTAGAGAAGGGCAGTCTAAACTATCATTGGCATCTAGGATGATGACAATTAAAAGTGATCATAACCTAAATGAGATTTGTATGGATTCATTTGCTGAGCTAATTAAAGAGTATTTGCCACAAGATAATATTTCCGCTGAGCGTTACTATGAAATACAGAGGTTGGTTGCGAGTCTTGGGTTACCATCAGAAATGATTGACGTATGCATTGACAATTGCATGATTTTGTGGAAAGATGATGATAAGTTGCAGGAATGTCGATTTTGTGGGAAGCCGAGATATCAACCAACTACTAGAAGGACCCGCATTGCATACCAACGTATGTGGTACTTGCCAATCACCGATAGATTGAAACGGTTATACCAATCAGAAAGGACATCGGCGGCAATGAGATGACATGCACAACATACCACGGAGGATGGGGAGGTTACGCATCCGTCAGATGCAAAGGCGTGGAAACACTTTCAGACTGTACATTAGGACTTTGCTAACGAGAGCAGGAATGTCTATCTTGGCTTATGCACCGATGGATTTAGTTCATTTGGTATGTCCAGGAGACAATATTCTCTATGGCCTGTCATATTGACGCCATACAATCTTTCTCCGGAAATGTGCATGCAATGGGAATTTTTGTTCATGAGTATTCTAGTACCCGGTCCTAAGCATCCGAAGCGATCCCTTGATGTATTCCTCCAACCTTTGATTCATGAGTTGAAACAGTTATGGTATACAGGTGTTCGCACATTCGATTATTCGCAGTAAAGGAACTTCAAGATGCGTGATGTGCTATTGTGGACCATTAGTGACTTCCCGGCGTGTGGAATGTTATCGGGGTGGACTACGCATGGAAGGTTATCTTGTCCATATTGCCTTGATCGGTCAGAGGCCTTCCAGTTGAAGCATGGAAGGAAACCATGTTGGTTTGACTGTCATCGTCAGTTTCTTCCCATGCATAATCCGCATCGTAAGAACAATAAATTGTTTAGGAAGAACAAGGTCGTGCGTGTTCCCCCCCCCCCCCCCCGTCTATCTTTCAGGGAATGATTTGTTTGAGCAGATTGATTATTACGGTGCTAAAAAAACATGTAAACGTGGGGGAAATTGGCACACTAAGGCAAACATGCCTGACGGATATAACGTTTCTCACAATTGGCACAAACAAAGTATTTTTTGGGAACTGCCATATTGGAAGGATCTCCTATTACAGCATAACCTTGATGTGATGCACATCGAAAAATTGTTTTTCGATAACATCATGAATACGATTTTGAATGTCAAGGGAAAGACTAAAGACAATATGAAATCAAGGTTGGACATGGCCAAAATATGTGTAAGAAGCGAGTTGCATATTACACAAATCGGAAAAATGCCGATTGCAACTTTTCGATTGTCTACGGATGCAAAACGAGCGTTGTTTGACTGGGTTGGTTCAGAAGTAAAGTTCCCTGATGGATATGTGTCCAAATTATCAAGATGCATAGAGCAAGGCAATAAATTTTCCGGTATGAAGAGCCACGATTGCCATGTATTCATGCAGCGATTACTACCATTTGCATTACTCGAGCTCTTACCGACAGCTGTTCACGAAGCAATTGCGAGTAAACAAGTATTTAAATATGTATTTATAATATATTTTTCTTATTTAATTACTGATATATATTATTGGTAGGCATTGGACCATTTTTCAGGGATCTATGCACTCGAACACTGACTGAGGATGACATAGCGCAATTACTCAATAATATACCTGCTTTGCTGTGTAATTTAGAAAAAATATTTCCACCTTCATTTTTTGACGTCATGGAACATCTCCCAATCCACCTACCACATGAAGCAGCTCTTGGGGGGGGCCCGTGCAATTCCGATGGATGTACCCGTTCGAGCGATTCATGGGACATTTGAAAGGAAAGGCCAAAAATCTTGCAAGAGTGGAGGGTTCCATCGTTGCAGGTAGTTTGACCGAGGAAACATCTCACTTCACGTCATATTACTTTAGCCCAACCGTCATAACGAAAAAAACCGCTCTCAGAAGATATGACGATGGTGGGGTTGCACCTACGTATAACGTTGATGTCCCGGATATCTTCGCCCAAATAGGGAGACTTGCTGGAAAGTTTAAAAACGTTTGGTGGGAAGACCATGAACATTGTCGTGCAGCTCACAATTATATATTGCGAAATTGTGATTTTGTTCAACCGTTTGAGAGGTATTAATTAATTAGCTGCACTTAGATTACTTACATTTATATATCTCACTCGTTGTTTAATTAGTTTTTAAAAAAATTATTGCAGCGTTTTCGACATCCAGATCCGAGAAGCCCATACCGGTTTACTTGAAAAAGATTATGAGAAGTACAAAGAACGTGACTTTGCTGGATGGTTAAAATACTATGTACGTAAGATATATATATATATATATACATACATATATATATATATATATATATATAAGTTATCTATTATTTCATGAATATTTTTAATATAATTTGTTAAAATTAATTAATTGTTATTCAAATTATATATATGTAGGTAATGAATGGATGTGCAAACCAGCCCTTGCCACTATGGTTGCACGAGGTTGTTCAAGAACCAATTGCGAAGATCACTACTGCCCCAATGTACTTCACTCGCGGATACACATTTCATAAATATAAGCATGGCTCTCGAAGGTCAACCGCAAATTATGGAATCCATGTGCCAGGTGAAAACAACTACTACGGCATCTTGCAAGAAATTATACAAGTTACATATCCTGGAATTATCGTTTTGAAATGCATTTTATTCAAATGTGATTGGTACGATCCAACAGTCGGTTTAAGCAAAGACGTTTTTCCAAGTTCGAACCCTTCATCCTAACATTGCAAGCAGAACAAGTGTGTTTCATTCCATATCCTCGGATTAAGCAAAGACGTGAGACATGGTTATCGGTGATAAAAGTGAACCCAAGAGGCCGTATAATTGGGTTAGGCATCGATGATGCTATGCAAAATGAAAGAGTCGGAGAAGTCTCCATCGTAGTCGAATCAACAGAAGATATCATACATATCGATCCACAAAACAGAGAAGTTGAAGACATCGTGGATGATTCAAGTGAAGATGCGGCTGCATCTGACGAGTTCGAGGAGAACGATAGCGGAGAAGACAATGATGAGCATAGTGAACACTCCAATATGTCTGAAAATGAATCTGAAAAAGATTCCGAATAATGTGTTATATGTACTATAATGTAATTTTTAAAATAAAAAATCCGTATATGTTGTAAATCCGTATATGTTATAAATCCGTAATAAAATAAAAACTTTATTATGATAATAAAATGTATACCCTAAACCCTAAACCTTAAAAACTAAAACTCATGAATTTGCAACGGATTTGCGATGGATCCGTCGCAAATCCATCGCAAATGAAGGATCCATCGCAAATCCGTTGCAAATTTGCGATGGATCCGTTGCAAATCCATCGAAAATAAAGGATCCATCGCAAATCCGTTGCAAGTTTGCAATGGAAATGATAGGGATTCATTCCTTATTTCCGGCGGGGGAAAAATCGTGACAAGTGTCTAACGGTTTTGAAAGTGAATCTCAAAAAATCAGATTTCTAAAGTTATTTAATGATGTGCATTCATAAACCGCGAATATTTGGAAATGTCTCCGTATGATAAAACGTCATATATCCGTACATGTTGTTTATGAATATATATAGAAGTTCAACATTGCTCGTACCATCAAATTTATTATATTTTTGGAAAATATGCTTATGATCATGACTCTTATGAGATTATAAACCATGAGATTATAAACCGTAAACTTTATTAGGATAATAAAACGTATACCCTAAACCCTAAACCTTAAAACCTAAAACTCATGAATTTGCAATGGATTTGCGATGGATCCGTCACAAATCCATCGCAAATAAAGGATTCATCGCAAATCCGTTGCAAATTTGCGATGGATTTGCGATGGATCCGTTGCAAATCCGTTGCAAATAAAGGATCCATCGCAAATCCGTTGCAAATTTGCAATGGAATTGATAGGGATTCATTCCTTATTTCCGGCGAGGAAACAATCGTGACAAGTGTCTAACGGTTTTAAAATTAAATCTCAAAAAATCAGATTTCTAAAGTTATTTAATGATGTGCATTCATAAACCGCGAATATTTGGAAATGTCTCCGTATGATAAAACGTCATATATCCGTACATGTTGTTTATGAATATATATATAGAAGTTCAACATTGCTCGTACCATCAAATTTATTATATTTTTGGAAAAATATGCTTATGATCATGACTCTTATGAGATTATAAACCATGAGATTATAAACCGTTGGATGATTAAAATACTATGTACGTAAGATATATATATACATACATATATATATATATAAGTTATCTATCATTTCACGAATATTTTTAATATAATTTGTTAAAATTAATTAATTGTTATTCAAATTATATATATGTAGGTAATGAATGGATGTGCAAACCAGCCCTTGCCACTATGGTTGCACGAGGTTGTTCAAGAATCAATTGTGAAGATCACTACTGCCCCAATGTACTTCACTCGCGGATACACATTTCATACATATAAGCATGGCTCTCGAAGGTCAACCGCAAATTATGGAATGCATGTGCCAGGTGAAAACGACTACTACGGCGTCTTGCAAGAAATTATACAAGTTACATATCCTGGAATTATCGATTTGAAATGTATTTTATTCAAATGTGATTGGTACGATCCCACAGTCGGTCGAGGGGTCCGCGCAAACAACTTAGGGGCGATCGATGTCAATGAAAACCGACGTTTTTCCAAGTTCGAACCCTTCATCCTAGCATTGCAAGCAGAACAAGTGTGTTTCATTCCATATCCTCGGATTAAGCAAAGACGTGAGACATGGTTATCGGTGATAAAATTGAACCCAAGAGGCCTTATAATTGGGTTAGGCATCGATGAAGCTATGCAAAATGAAAGAGTCGGAGAAGTCTCCATCGCAGTCGAATCAACAAAAGATATCATACATATCGATCCACAAAACAGAGAAGTTGAAGACATCGTGGATGATTCAAGTGAAGATGCAGCTGCATCTGACGAGTTCAAGGAGAACGATAGCGGAGAAGACAATGATGAGCATAGTGAACACTCCAATATGTCTGAAAATGAATCTGAAAAAGATTCCGAATAATGTGTTATATGTACTATAATGTAATTTTTAAAATAAAAATCCGTATATGTTGTAAATCCGTATATGTTATAAATCCGTAATAAAATAAAAACTTTATTATGATAATAAAATGTATACCCTAAACCCTAAACCTTAAAAACTAAAACTCATGAATTTGCAACGGATTTGCGATGGATCCGTCGCAAATCCATCGCAAATGAAGGATCCATCGCAAATACGTTGCAAATTTGCGATGGATCCGTTGCAAATCCATCGAAAATAAAGGATCCATCGCAAATCCGTTGCAAGTTTGCAATGGAAATGATAGGGATTCATTCCTTATTTCCGGCGGGGGAAAAATCGTGACAAGTGTCTAACGGTTTTGAAAGTGAATCTCAAAAAATCAGATTTCTAAAGTTATTTAATGATGTGCATTCATAAACCGCGAATATTTGGAAATGTCTCCGTATGATAAAACGTCATATATCCGTACATGTTGTTTATGAATATATATAGAAGTTCAACATTGCTCGTACCATCAAATTTATTATATTTTTGGAAAATATGCTTATGATCATGACTCTTATGAGATTATAAACCATGAGATTATAAACCGTAAACTTTATTAGGATAATAAAACGTATACCCTAAACCCTAAACCTTAAAACCTAAAACTCATGAATTTGCAATGGATTTGCGATGGATCCGTCACAAATCCATCGCAAATAAAGGATTCATCGCAAATCCGTTGCAAATTTGCGATGGATTTGCGATGGATCCGTTGCAAATCCGTTGCAAATAAAGGATCCATCGCAAATCCGTTGCAAATTTGCAATGGAATTGATAGGGATTCATTCCTTATTTCCGGCGAGGAAACAATCGTGACAAGTGTCTAACGGTTTTAAAATTAAATCTCAAAAAATCAGATTTCTAAAGTTATTTAATGATGTGCATTCATAAACCGCGAATATTTGGAAATGTCTCCGTATGATAAAACGTCATATATCCGTACATGTTGTTTATGAATATATATATAGAAGTTCAACATTGCTCGTACCATCAAATTTATTATATTTTTGGAAAAATATGCTTATGATCATGACTCTTATGAGATTATAAACCATGAGATTATAAACCGTTGGATGATTAAAATACTATGTACGTAAGATATATATATACATATATATATATATATATATAAGTTACCTATCATTTCACGAATATTTTTAATATAATTTGTTAAAATTAATTAATTGTTATTCAAATTATATATATGTAGGTAATGAATGGATGTGCAAACCAGCCCTTGCCACTATGGTTGCACGAGGTTGTTCAATAATCAATTGTGAAGATCACTACTGCCCCAATGTACTTCACTCGCGGATACACATTTCATATATATAAGCATGGCTCTCGAAGGTCAACCGCAAATTATGGAATGCATGTGCCAGGTGAAAACGACTACTACGGCGTCTTGCAAGAAATTATACAAGTTACATATCCTGGAATTATCGATTTGAAATGCATTTTATTCAAATGTGATTGGTACGATCCCACAGTCGGTCGAGGGGTCCGCGCAAACAACTTAGGGGCGATCGATGTCAATGAAAACCGACGTTTTTCCAAGTTCGAACCCTTCATCCTAGCATTGCAAGCAGAACAAGTGTGTTTCATTCCATATCCTCGGATTAAGCAAAGACGTGAGACATGGTTATCGGTGATAAAATTGAACCCAAGAGGCCTTATAATTGGGTTAGGCATCGATGAAGCTATGCAAAATGAAAGAGTCGGAGAAGTCTCCATCGCAGTCGAATCAACAAAAGATATCATACATATCGATCCACAAAACAGAGAAGTTGAAGACATCGTGGATGATTCAAGTGAAGATGCAGCTGCATCTGACGAGTTCAAGGAGAACGATAGCGGAGAAGACAATGATGAGCATAGTGAACACTCCAATATGTCTGAAAATGAATCTGAAAACGATTCCGAATAATGTGTTATATGTACTATAATGTAATTTTTAAAATAAAGATCCGTATATGTTGTAAATCCGTATATGTTATAAATCCGTAATAAAATAAAAACTTTATTATGATAATAGAACGTATACCCTAAACCTTAAAAACTAAAACTCATGAATTTGCAACGGATTTGAGATGGATCCGTCGCAAATCCATCGCAAATAAAGGATCCATCGCAAATCCGTTGCAAATTTGCGATGGATCCGTTGCAAATCCATCGCAAATAAAGGATCCATCGCAAATCCGTTGCAAGTTTGCAATGGAATTGATAGGGATTCATTCCTTATTTCCGGCGGGGGAAAAATCGTGACAAGTGTCTAACGTTTTAAAAGTGAATATAAAAAAATCAAATTTCTAAAGTTATTTAATGATGTGCATTCATAAACCGTGAATATTTGGAAATGTCTCCGTATGATAAAACGTCATATATCCGTACAAGTTGTTTATGAATATATATAGAAGTTCAACATTGCTCGTACCATCACATTTATTATATTTTTGGAAAAATATGCTTATGATCATGACTCTTATGAGATTATAAACCATGAGATTATAAAATGTAAACTTTATTATGATAATAAAACGTATACCCTAAATCCTAAACCTTTAAAACTAAAACTCATGAATTTGCAACAGATTTGCGATGGATCCGTCGCAAATCCATCGCAAATCCGTTGCAAATTTGCAATGGAATTGCTAGGGATTCATTCCTTATTTCCGGCGGGGGAAAAATCGTGACAAGTGTCTAACGGTTTTAAAAGTGAATCTCAAAAAATCAAATTTCTAAAGTTATTTAATGATGTGCATTCATAAACCGCGAATATTTGGAAATGTCTCCGTATGATAAAACGTCATATATCCGTACATGTTGTTTATGAATATATATAGAAGTTCAACATTGCTCGTACTATCAAATTCATTATATTTTTGGAAAAATATGCTTATGATCATGACTCTTATGAAATTATAAACCATGAGATTATAAACTGTAAACTTTATTATGATAATAAAACGTATACCCTAAACCCTAAACCTTAAAAACTAAAACTCATGAATTTGCAACGGATTTGCGATGGATCCGTCGCAAATCCATCGCAAATCCGTTGCAAATTTGCGATGGATTTGCGATGGATCCGTTGCAAATCCGTTGCAAATAAAAGATCCATCGCAAATCCGTTTCAAATTTGCAATGGAATTGCTAGGGATTCATTCCTTATTTCCGGCGAGGAAACAATCGTGACAAGTGTCTAACGGTTTTAAAAGATAATCTAAAAAAATCAGATTTCTAAAGTTATTTAATGATGTGCATTCATAAACCGCAAATATTTGGAAATGTCTCCGTATGATAAAACGTCATATATCCGTACATGTTGTTTATGAATATATATATAGAAGTTCAACATTGCTCGTACCATCAAATTCATTATATTTTTGGAAAAATATGCTTATGATCATGACTCTTATGAGATTATAAACCATGAGATTATAAATCGTAAACTTTATTATGATAATAAAACGTATACCCTAAACCCTAAACCTTAAAAACTAAAACTCATGAATTTGCAACGGATTTGCGATGGATCCGTCGCAAATCCATCGTAAATAAAGGATCCATCACAAATCCGTTGCAAATTTTCGATTGATTTGCGATGGATCTGTTGCAAATCAGTTTCAAATAAAGGATCCATCGGAAATCTGTTGCAAGTTTGCAATGGAATTGATAGGGATTCATTCCTTATTTCCGGCGGGGGAAAAATCGTAACAAGTGTCTAACGGTTTTAAAAGTGAATCTCAAAAAATCAAATTTCTAATGTTATTTAATGATGTTCATTCATAAACCGCGAATATTTGGAAATGTCTCTGTATGATAAAACGTTATATATCCGTACATGTTGTTTATGAATATATATAGAAGTTCAACATTGCTCGTACCATCAAATTCATTATACTTTTGGAAAAATATGCTTATGATCATGACTCTTATGAGATTATAAACCATGAGATTATAAACCGTAAACTTTATTATGATAATAAAACGTATACCCTAAACCCTAAACCTTAAAAACCAAAACTCATGAATTTGCAACGGATTTGCGATGGATCCCTCGCAAATCCATCGCAAATAAAGGATCCATCGCAAATCCGTTGCAAATTTGCGATGGATTTGCGATGGATCCGTTGCAAATAAAGGATCCATCGCAAATCTGTTGCAAGTTTTCAATGGAATTGATAGGGATTCATTCCTTATTTTCGGAGGGGAAAAATTGTAACAAGTGTCTAACGGTTTTAAAAGTGAATCTCAAAAAATCAAATTTCTAAAGTTATTTAATGATGTGCATTCATAAACCGCGAATATTTGGAAATGTCTCCGTATGATAAAACGTTATATATCCGTACAAGTTGTTTATGAATATATATAGAAGTTCAACATTGCTCGTACCATCAAATTCATTATACTTTTGGAAAAATATGCATATGATCATGACTCTTATGAGATTATAAACCATGAGATTATAAACCATAAACTTTATTATGATAATAAAACGTATACCCTAAACCCTAAACCTTAAAAACTAAAACTCATGAATTTGCAACGGATTTGCGATGGATCCGTCGCAAATCCATCGCAAATAAAGGATCCATCGCAAATCCGTTGCAAATTTGTGATGGATTTGCGATGGATCCGTTGCAAATCCGTTGCAAATAAAGGATCCATCGCAAATCCGTTGCAAGTTTGCAATGGAATTGATAGGGATTCATTCCTTATTTCCGGCGGGGGAAAAATCGTGACAAGTGTATAATGGTTTTAAAAGTGAATCTCAAAAAATCAAATTTCTAAAGTTATTTAATGATGTGCATTCATAAACCGCAAATAATTGGAAATGTCTACGTTTGATAAAACGTTATATATCCGTACATGTTGTTTATGAATATATATAGAAGTTCAACATTGCTCGTACCATCAAATTCATTATACTTTTGGAAAAATATGCTTATGATCATGACTCTTATGAGATTATAAACATGAGATTATAAACCGTAAACTTTATTATGATAATAAAACGTATACCCTAAACCCTAAACCTTAAAAACTAAAACTCATGAATTTGCAACGGATTTGAGATGGCTCCGTCGCAAATCCATCGCAAATAAAGGATCCATCGCAAATCCGTTGCAAATTTGCGATGGATTTGTGATGGATCCGTCGCAAATCCGTTGCAAATGATTTTTTTTTATAATTTTGGTACGAGTATTGAATTTTTTCATCACATTTTGGGGCAAATTAAACCACCAATTAGTAGTGGACCGCTCATTTTGCGATGGATTTGCGACGGATCCATCGCAAATCCATCACTTATTAGTTTATAAACCACGACTATTGCTCTTCTTCTTCTTTCTCCCATCTCAATCTTCTTCCTCCATTGGATCTCCTCCCTTCTCCGGCGAACTGTGCATCTCCGGCGACCCTCTCCTCCCTCCTCCTCCGCTGAATCGGTTGCTCCTCCTCCGGCGAGCACTCCGGCCTCTTCCCTACCTCTCTTCTCCGCGCGACCGCTTCTCTCCTCCCTTCTTCCCCGACCTCCTTCCTTCTCCTCCTCCGCCGGCGAGACTTCCTCTCCCTCCGGCGACCTCCGCTCTCTCGCCCTCCTCTCTCTCCGGCGAGCCCCCTCCTCTCCCTCCGGCGACCCTCTTCCACGGTGAAGGTACGGTTTTGCAACATATTGGTTTTATTTTTTTAAAAATATTTTTAATTACTAAAATAGGGTGATATGTAAAAAAAATAATAATTAGGTTGTTAGTTTAGATTTGTAGATTTGTGAATTGTTAGTTTAGATTTGTTAGATTTGTAAAAAAATATTATAGATTTGTTAGATTTTTCGATTTGTTAGATTTGTGAAATGTTTTTTAGATTTGTGAGATTTGTATTTGTATTTAAATTAGATTTTTAGATTTTTAGATTTATTAGATTTTGTTAGATTATTTAGTTTTTTAGATTTGTTAAAAAATTATATTTGTTAGATTTGTATTTAAATTATGATGAGTTTAGATTGTTAGATTTAGATTTATTATTTATTAGGTTGTTAGATTTGTATTTCAATTAGGATGAATTTAGATTAGATAATTTTATAATTCGTATGATTTTATATAATACATTATATAAAATGATTAGTTTGATTGTAATTTTTTTGTATTTTGTTAATTATAATATAATTATATGAATTAATTATTAAAAAAAAAAATTTAGATGTCAGGATTTCGAGGTAACGACTACACTCGATTTCTTTCTATGGGTTCCACGAGTGCTCCTCCGGTTATTCAGATGGATTTCACGACTTCTGCTGTTCCTGAGACCGAGGAGCCTGCCCTCGCACCGGCGAACCCCGCGGCTGACTCCGTCCCCATTGATATTGCGATACAGCAGATTCTCGAGAGCCCCGGTCATGATAGTCTACCACGACTCGATCCCAGCCGTCCTCCAGGAACGTTATGGTATAATTTAAATTTTCTAAGTTATATATGTTTTTCTTTACAATTATAATAATTTCATTTTTAATTTACTATATTTTCTAATTTCAGGTTTGATGGTGACGGAGTTGTGGCTGCTCAGATCCGTTCGATCTTTGAAACATATTTCAAAGAACCGCATGCCAATTACTCGCAAACACCGGAATATATCATTGAACGTTGGTATAAAACGTTTGCTGTAAGTTTTCTAAATTTTATTAAATTTATTTTTATTATTATTTAATAATATTTTTTTATGAATTTAACTTCTTATTTTTTTTGTTATAGCAATCGTTTCATTGGGATTTTGCAATTAACGGCGAGGTCCGCAAAAAATTTGAAAAGAAGTTGAAGGGTCGCATGTGCGGTCAGGTTGGACGTTGGAAAGAAAAGTGGAAGATTAAAAGCAATGAGTCGAAGCCTAAGTGGATGGATCCGCTTGTTTGGAGCGATCTTGTTCGATATTGGATGGATCCGAAGAGCGAGAAGAAGAGTGCTGATAGTCGTAAGGCCCGATACTCTGATCCTGATGGTTATGGGCCTTCTAAGCATCGTTCTGGACAAACCTCGTTTAAAGCACGGGGCCGAAACATAGTAAGTTTTTTTTTTAATCTTACATTCGTAACTTAATTTAATCTTATGAATTTATGAAATTTTTTTAGGCCGCAAAAACAGGATCATCAGTTCCGGATTTGTTAGCGGTTCTCGAGGAAACAAAACGGAAACCGGATGGCTCTTTTATCGATGGACGCTCGGAGAAGATCTACAACGATGTCACTTCGCGGCTCGAACTGTTATCTCAGACAGTCGATAGTGATGATCCCGAGAGCACAACATCTGGCGGACTTACTCCTTTCGTGAAGAACCAGATTTTTACCGAGGTACGTATTTAAAAATTAAATTGTTGTATTGTATTTAAATATTTTTAGAAATTTTATAATGTTTTTTTTTTGTCTTTCATAGGTTGCTCCCCGCAAAAAAATGAAGAATTTACGGAGTCGGTTCGCTTCAACCGCAAATTGAAGCTTCTTCTTCATCGGCTTCACGTCCATCCCAGGACGATCTACACCGGATCATAACGAGTCAGGCCGAGATGATATGGAGTCAGGCCTAGATGCTAACGAATCAGGCCGAGAAGATTAATTCCTATGATGCTTTCATGGACTACTTTGCTGAGAAGGATCCGGCTTTTGCGAAACTTCGCGCAGGACGTAACCCTTCGGGATAGGGATCCGGAACCGGAACAGGAAACGGAACCAGAACCAGAACCAGAACTGGAACCGAAACCGAAACCGAAACCAGTTCCGGAACCGGTCCTTTGTAAACATTTTAATTGTTTTTTTGTTTTATTTTTAAAAACAATTATGCACTTTTTTAATAAAAAAAATAAATTATATAATTATGTTTTATAATTTTAAATGTTAATTATTTAAATTATTATTTAATTTTTAAATTAAATTTTTAATATTTTTAATTAAAAATTTGAACTTTCCATCGCAAATTCATTTTGCGATGGATTTGCGACAGTTCTGTTTCCGGGTATCGCAAATCCATCGCAAAATTACGATGGATTTGCGATAGTTCTGTTTCCAGGTATCGCAAATCCATCGCAAATTTGCGATGGAATTGGGATGGATTTGCGATTACCGGAAACAATTTGTCATCACAGATCCATCGCAATTCCATCGCAAATCCATCGCAATTTTGCGATGACTTTCGCGTTGGTATAAAGCCATCGCAAATGTGCAACGAATCGTGTACTCGCAAATTCGTCGTAAATTTGCGACGGAAACTATTCTCCCGCAAAATTTGCAACGGCAAATTTCCGTTGCAAATTTGCGAGGGAATATTTTCCGTCGCAAATTTGCGACGGATTTGCGAGGGAAATTGATTTACGACGGAATAAGTGTCGTCGCAATTCCGTCGCAAAACGTGATTTGCGACGGATTTGCTATGGATTTGTCCATCGCAAATCGGTTGTTTTCTTGTAGTGATTGTGGTAGATCGGTTATCTCATATGTATTGTTTTGCATAATGGATTCGATCTCACTATTAACGGTTTCCTTCCAAAAAGGAGCGTCTGATGTATACATGGCTTCAGTGAAATTTCTCGGTTCATTCTCTAAAAGAAATATCATTAAGAAATCTTCACCATATGATTTTTCCTTCCGAGATCTTTTTCTACGTCTAGGTTCATCTTCAACCTCTTCTGCATCATCTAAAAATGTGCCATAACTGCTCGCCTCATTTACAGAGGTAATTGCATCTCTTTCTTCACGAGTTCGTTTCAGATTTTTATCTTTACACGAAAACACGTGCTCAAAGAAAGAAGCATTCCTGGATTCCATGGTTGTATTAACATGGATATCCGATACGTCTGATTTATGAACCAGAAACCGATACACACTACTATTATGTGCATATCTGGTGAAAATACAATCCACCGTCTTAGGTCCAATTGTGACCTTTTTAGGAGGTGGCACTGCAACTTTTGCCAGGCACCCCCACACTTCAGGTATTTGTACATATGTACTTTACCACTCCAAAAGTTCATATGACGTCTTGCCAATAAATTTATTTGGCAAGTAAACCTTCCCCCACATTTCTTGAGATAACTCAGAATCATGCATCTTTGCATTCATCATCATAATTTTCGTTCCGCAACTCCATTAGATTCAAGTGAATAAATAGCAGTTTTCTAACGAATAATGCCATGTTCTCTAAAGAACGCATTTCATTTACATAGTTTTCTCAAGTTGGTTTTAAAATTTCATCTTGTATGCTTTGAACTTTTCAAAATCATATTCTTGTTTCTTAACAAGTACACACATATATCACAATAGATACCATTGTGGTAGCAGAATATTCCCAACCATATTGACTTTAGAAACTACACTAAGCGTGTCAAATTTAGTCAGATTGGTCTGGGATATCCCAATGTCTCTGCGTGGTTAATATTTAGCTTCACTTGGCCACAACCTTCAATTTTGGACGAGCCGGTGTTACCCATTAACAGCCGCTCCTCACTCTTGCATTTTTGATAAGTACTAAACATGACTCTATCAATGCATATGTGAGTGGTGGCACATGTGTTGTACCACCAATCTTTCAGGTTGTCCTCAACCGTGTTGACCTCTGTGACCATAGCGCACATGTCATCTTGAGTCAGGTTGGCCATAGCCTTCCCATTCTCTTTGCGATTGTCAATTAATCTTGCTACGACTTGCGCTAGCTTTATGACTAATTAACCTTGTCACGCATGTCACACTTTTCCAAGAACTTTATTGCACCATTTCGCTTCATGAAGCTAATAGAGGCTTTCAGGGAAATTTTCCTTCTCCCCTTGTCCTTGTGAACAACAACATTGGCATTGTGCTCACACTGAACATCATATGCCTTGCGGTTTCGAGACTCGATCCGCAGCCTGACTATCAAGTGTTCAAGGAAAATTGCATTCCGCTTCCACTTGTGCCATGATGGGTTTTGAATCCACCATTTTATAGTCTAGAAATTTAGCAATTGCGAATTTCTTACATCTTGCGTCTTTAGACTTATACTTCTTCTAAGGCAACCCAAAGTTCCTTTTAAGTGTTGTCCGTACTGTAAACATCGTACAACGGATCTATGATAAATAAATTTTTATCCTACTTAAGAATCAATCCTAAATACACATGTCATTGTAGTATTTTAGGTGTCAATCCAATCTAGGGTCTATTTGAATGCAACGAGAATACAAGACACTCTTTAATTCAAGCAAACAAAGTGGTTTTGGTGATTAAGCTAGTGAACTATCAATTAAAAGACAAGTGACAAGAGATAAAGACACTAAACAGTGAATAAAACAATGATAAAAGGCGAATTCAAGGATAAGGTAATTGAGATAGGGTAATCCAATGGCTAATTAATGATGTCCAATGCTTAATGAAGACTAATTCCGAGGCAAAGATCACTAATCTTCTCTCAAGGCATTAATTACTTTACTAATTACTAATTCAAGATAAATTCTCATTTGTGAATCACTAATTAGCAAGCTTTAAATCTATCATTCAAGATCAACCAAATAATCACTCTAGACAACTAATCCCTTAGGCTAGAAATGAATATCTCTTGATTAGCTCATCAAGGCATTTCATCAAACACTTTGTGTGCATGAAATGCCTTTTGATCTAAATCCACTTTCTCAAGCTAGATCTAGCTTTAAAACCACTAATCAAGAAGGTAAATCATATTATCTAATCCTATACATCATTAATCATCCATCAAATTACCTTAAATCTACCAAATCCTCAAATCCTAAAAGACTACTCACTAGTCATGAAGAACACACCAAATCTTGTGAAAGAGGTGCGATGTTAATCATGATTAGGGAATAGGAAAGTGAAAGATTAGAGAAAGATGAAAAGATATAAACTCAAACTTGCATAAATAAAAGAGATCTTTGGGAAAAATCCCAAGAACCCTAAAAAGACAAGTCTTTGTTCTAGAGAGAAAAGAGAGAGAAAAAAATGGAAAAGGGATAAAAAGTGAGATAGATCTAAAAATCAGATCTCTAAAATATAAAAAGGTGTTTGATGAGTTGGTTCGGACCCGGGTCAACCCGGGACAAACCGGGTATTGACCCGGCCGAAACTTGGATATGTCTTCAGTGAATCGGTCATAACTCCGGAACCTGACATCCGAATGACCTAAATCCAACTCCGGTAGACGGCTAACTCGTCCCTCTACAACTTTATGAAGACCGTTTGAGTTGATTCATATCGGAAGGCCTTCTTTTTGCCGGTTCTTTGGACGGTGTCGTCTTCTCTCGGCCAGACGGACATACCTTCAGTACATCCGTCTTATCTCCCTATCCATACGTCCACATAACCCGATTCAAACTCCTGTTTAAAGCTGATTCACTCGTCTACAACTTCTATGAAGGAAGCTGAATCGAAAGTTTTAAGGTCCCCGTCTAGCCACATCTTTGAGACACTTTGGACGAGCTCGGTTGGTTCGGGTGAGAGATGTCCAACACCGAGGTCACACATCGGTGTTGGACCTCGGTGCTAAGGTTTTTTTGCTCCTGGTCACTTCAGAGAGGCAATACCGAGCTGTTACACCGATGTGTATTCCCCTGAGGCTTCAATACCGATGTCACACATCGGTGTTGAATAAACTGTCTCGGCCAGACGGACATATATTCAGTAAAACGGCCATATCTTCCAAACGACAAGTACAAATCCCCTGATTCCAATTCCAGTGGCTAGCTAACTCACTCCTCTACAGCTTTCATAACGGAGGGTCTCAGTCCAGCCACATATTTCCGGTGTATCGGATGGACCTTGCACTCTACTTTGGTCCAACTCTCCAAATATGCCCAAATTGCCTCCAATCACCTAGAAAGTACTCCAAAGCATTCAAGAACTCACTAGACCTAATGCAATATGTCATAATCTCTAAATGTGTAACATCCCTAAACTGGGTACAAAAAAAACGGACCGATTTAATTTATTAAGCCCGTAAGCCCATTTTAAAACCTAGGAAACCCTACCTATTGTCTCTATAAAAAGGAGAGGAAGCTGAGAGGCGAGACACAGTTGAGAGGCGTGGGCGAAGCCCTGCTCGTTTTGTTCCTTACACCGTAAACCCTAGCCGCTTCCATAAGCAAGTTGTCGCCGCCACCTTGAGGGATGATTTCCCGGCGACCGGTATGCACTACAAGAAAACAGCGTTTTAGCGACTACAGATGGCGACTAAATAATTAGTCGCTAAAAGTTGCGACTAATTAGCGACTATTTAGCGACTATTTGGCGACTAATAAAATTAGTCGTAATTGAGTCGCTATTTTACGACCAAAGAGCATAGTCGCCAAAGTAGTCACTGATTTAGCGACTAATATGCGACTATTCCGGCAGATTGCACAGTAGTCGCCTAATAGTCACTAATTTAGCGACTATTAGGCGACTAGTTTGGCAGATCGCACAGTAGTCGCCTAATAGTCACTAAATTAGCGACTATTTGGTGACTATTTCGGCAGATCGCACAGTAGTCGCCTAATACTCACTAATTAGCGACTATTTCGGCATATCTGTATAACTTATATATACATGTTGATATTGCAAATAACCTCGCAACCGGATCAATTTCAGTGTAATTTTTCGTCTTTTGATAAAGAACTAGATGACAAAGAACCCTACGACTTAAATATGTTACTTATGTCACAATGTTAATTTGTTATTTATACCATGTTTGAAAACAAAAATTCTAAAAAAAAATCTTTTACATCATGGTCATGTTTTTTTTCCAACATTATGGTCATATATATAAATTTTTACTATCATTGAAGATCAATTCTATGGTGAAGATATAAAAAATAATTATACATGAAAATACAAATATTTTTAATAGAAACAGAGATATGGCGACACATATTATATGGTGAAGATATAAAAATTATTATACATAAAAATACAAATAAAAAATATATATATATTAACATGAAACATATCAACAAAATATGTTAAACAACAAAAATTCAGTAACGTAAGTTAATAGGTTTCTTGTTAAAATTAATTTTGTTCCGTCTATATCTCCCTCTCATATTAATAATTAATCTATATATATTAATAATTAAAAAGCATTAATAATTAAAAAAAAACCTAAATCTAACTTATATATATGTATAACTTATATATATATATATGGCTCTGCTCTAAAAGTGGATTTGAGGGGAAACATTTCGTAGGAACCCAATAAACCTCTATAACTTATATATACCTATGTATATCATTATGTATATTACTATCCCTGGGCATAATATTTGGATCCAAAAAAATTAACCAAAACTGATCCGAAAAAGAGGAACTGAACCCGAACCGAAACCGATAAAATATCCAAACGGATCCTAGATTCCTATATCTGAAGAACCGAAACCGAACCCGAACCGAATGGATACAAGAAATACAATTATATACCCAAAATATTAATTATATTTAATGATAATCCAAAATTACTATTATAAATATCTTATTCTCTTTTTTTAAGCATATTCTCACATTTGAAATTTTGAGAACAAACTCTTATTCTAATAAACCCAAAAAATAATAACACCCATAAACTATTAATTAATATAAAAATAAATAAATCACAATGAGTTGCCCTAATCACACTCTCTTAATTTTTTGTTGCCTCCTTCTTGTTACGAGAGTGAGAGAGACAAAGACTAACTTTTTTTTTTCTCTCTTGCAGATCCATAAGTCACCAAGGAGTCTCTTCGTCTTCCTCTTCCATGGAAAATCGGAGGAGAAGGAGCTGCTGAAAAGGAATCTACCAGAGATTGCAGCGGCGGAGTCTCTTCGTCTTCCTCCATGAAGGTAAGATGTGAATTCTAAATTTTAGATCTGGGATTTTGCCGAGATGATGAGCGGCAAATGGAAACATTGAGGAGGAGAAACAGCGGTGGTGGAGGAGAGCGGTGGAGACGGTGGCGGAGGAGAGCGGAGGAGACAGTGGAGGCGGATGGGTTTCATCGGTGCTGGCGAGGGTGAAGAAATCGAAGCGGTGCCGGTGAGGGAGAAGAAGATGCAGGCGGAGGAGGACATCGGCACGGAGGAGCTCGGAGGACCTCGCCGGATCTGCTCTCGGGAGAGTGGAGGAGGCACGGAGGAGCTCACCGGATCTGCTCTCGGGAGAAGAAGATCGACGACGCCGGCGGTGGTCGATCCAGTTTTTCTTTTTCTTTTATTTTTTAATTTTTTTTTTAATTTTCATTTTTTGTAATTAAATATTTTAATTAATAAAAATATTTTTATTTTTTTTTAAATTATTTTTTACAAGTAGTCGCCAAATAGTCGGTAAAAGTACGACCACTGTTCATAGTCGTAAAATAGTCGCTATTTGACGACTATTTATACGACTACACACTTTAGCGACTAAGGATTAGCGATTACAAGATTTAGTCGCTAATTAGTCGCACTATGGATTTTAGTGACTAAATAGCGACTATTTATGTAGTCGCCAAAACGCTGTTTTTTTGTAGTGATGGAACCAGGTGACCGTATACCTATCCGTGGAAAGCCCCCAGTCTCAGCTTTCCAAAAAGTCCAAGATTATCACGATCGGAGGTATGTGTCAAATGTTATCGTCTTTTCTTTGTATTCGCTGCAGTCTGCCCGAATCTCTAATCTGAGTAGTTTCAGTAGGAAATGGAAACGGATGGGAAACACTGTTCGGATTTATTTGAAAATCAATAAGGATCTTCCTGACTCTCTTATTTAGATAATACAGAAGGCGGTTCATCATTTGGAGTTGTGATATGAAACTTATGGATGTCTTCTCAGGTCTGATTGGTGCAGTGCGGATCTGCGACCAGTGAGAGGAGAAACCGATCTGGAGGTTCGGTAGTGATCCGATCAAGCTGATTTTTGGTAAGGATATGTTTTACTCATAGATATAGCTCTCTGTGAAATATCTCATTGTTCTACCTTGTGGTTAGGAAGTAATGTTTGTTTTACCGAGACTGTTCTGCACAGCGCACATGTTAGACCAGCCTAGCGAGATGAGTTGTTTGGATAAGCAAATCAATCTGGATCGACCTGAAACTTTGCAGAGATCATAAATAAACATGGATCTAGTTCTCAGTTGAAGGATAACTGATTTGAGATTCAAGAGCTTCTGCAATCGTGTTATCAATATGTGGCTAAGGTGAGGATTAGATCTAGGCTTCCGTCATGTTTAGTCGTTTCCTTTTAGTGTGTTGAGTCTAGAATTATTCAGGTTAGGGCGTGTTACGGAGTACGGACACGTTTTCAGTGTGCATGTTGTTTGATCTGCATTGATAAATGGAAATGGATTAGGAACGCATTAGATGAATAACATGCATCCTTGTTTTATCACCCGGTTGTGTGAATAATGCTTGTAGCATAGTTTAGAAATGAGGTCAACGTCACTGCGAGGGGAACAACGGTACGATTTGATTGATGGACCCGAGACCAGCAGTCTGGTAGGCTTCCAACGGGGTTAAAAAGAGCTATCCCGCGCTCTAGGCCGGAGAGCCATGTTACGAGATTCGGCCGGAGAGCCTGGTAGATTTCCTGTGTTTAAATTGCTTGTGCGCTGGTAGAGCGTTATGTTTGATACGTGTGTAGATTTATTCTTGGCATATTAGAATGAAATGGTTGAATGTGATGAGAGTGTAGGTTTAGTTCTCACTGGGTAATCCAAATTACTCATCCCTCTATTTTCTTTTCAGGTAAGTCCGATGAGGACGAGTATGAAGAACTAGATGAGTGATTTCGGTGTGGTGTGCGGTTTTGGGAGTTCGGAAGTTCTCCTTTGGGTTTTATTTGGCATTTCCGTTATTTCATTTTTAAGACAATTATTCGGAAAATGAATGAGAGAAGTATTATCCAGAAAGTGGTTACTTGTGTAATGAGTTATTGTTAGCCGACACGTCGTCTTTACGGAGATAAAGAGGCGGGGTCGAGGGTGGTATTGCCGATTCGTCTAGTTTCTTAGGGAAGGCGGGGTCGGGGTGTTACAAGTGGTATCAGAGCGGGTTTCGAGAGGAGGATAATTCTAGGTTAGTGGGGATGGGATAAATGGGATTTCAATGTTTTCAAATGGGGATTTTTCAAAATGTTATAAAACCACCACCTAGATGATCCTCCAGTTATTATTGTTTTATTTTGCAGGGAGATCAGTCTTTACGGGACCAGACTGACTCACTTCTATTGTGTGTACGGATGTTGCCAAAGAGAGCATAGGGTTTGGAAGCCTTGGACCAAGTGTGATTGTAATGGAGGATCCATGAGGCATAGAACAGAGGAGGGCAATGAAAAACATAGTGATTGGGTATCACGTAGCGAACAATGGAACATTCATACTAATAACAGTGTGTGCCCGAGAGAAAATATATGGAGGACGAGATCTTACAACGAGCATGCCAATCACGTTTCGTTACACGTTTGGAAAGCATCCTAAAGTAAGCGAACTGGAACCAGTGTGGAAGGACACCACACATATACTTCTTCAAGGAGCATGTACGGGTTTGGATGATGATTATCTGACGAAAAAGATATCATAGGAAGTGTAAGGCGTGCGGATGGTGAAAGCGAAGTTCATAGTTCTTAGTAGACTACATCAAGTACTATTACCCGAATGAAAAAGGGATATGGTGACAATGGAATATGCTACTGGTCAACCCAAAAGGATTGGCGGTAAGGATGCAACTTGGTTAGTTGCAACACTGACCGAGTAAGGAAGAACGAAGAAGCAGAAATGGACAGGATAACTTGTATAGCTCAGTGAGGCTTTGGAACAAGCCTCGGATAATGGTCATCCGTCGAACAGAAGGGTGTAGAAAGAAGAGTCCTTGTCAAGTGCGCAGAAATTACTAACCATGCCATGTGTTATGGAATTCACTAAGGCTAGGTGGTAATTGATTTTTTCTAGGGAAGGTGAAAGGAATTAACTAAGGACTGTGAAAAGGAATGCACCAAGAAATGTAAGGAGTAGTTGTTCACATTTGGAGCTATCCCTAGTGCAAAGACTTCAAGGACGCGTTTGGAATTAACTTCGGGGAAAACAGATGGAAACGTGAATCCCAATTGGAACGGGGACCCCGAAAAAAGTGTTAGGAAAACACTACGACGGATTGATAGGTTGGAAGACCTTGAAATGGAAATCAGTTGTGTAATCAGAGTGAGTGCAACGGAAGCGTGGTGGGTCATAACCCATAGGTCTCATGAAGCCATAAAGGTCGTGGCTATAATATATCTTCAACATGGTGCAAGGTAAGGTATAAGAGTTTGTTTACGCGATAGTCATCACTCCAATGGCACAACACCGGGAGGACCAATGGGGAAGATCCATTTGGAAGTGGAGGATTCCCATCATGATTAGAATTGCTCGAAGGATGAGTGTTCTGTCTAAGCCTTGGAAAGTTAGCAACTATGACACTAGACGTCCCATGTGTTCATACGGGTATGCATCGGCTTTAACCATACTCAAGGACAGAGATGGTGTTTCGCTCTACGGTAAAGATAAAACCCTTTTTCGCGAAATGGACGCTGGAAATTAAAGCACCACCCACCCACCCTTATTATATGTGAAGCAGTAACCTTGCAAGCAACCCCTAGGAGGAGGACACTCCGAGGTTTTGTCGGGATGTTACGAAGTTTGGTTGGAAACCAAGTGGGGGAAAAGTAGTCCCATGAATTCGAGGACGAATTTCGTTTAAGTGGGGGAGAATTGTAACATCCCTAACCTGGGTACCAAAGAAATGGACCAATTTAATTTATTAATCCCGTAAGCCCATTGATATATCATAGTTTTTACCCCGTTTAAGCCATGATATAAGTCCGTTTTATCGAGTTTTTATTATATTATAGAGTCTTTTAGAGTCTTTTACAGGTTTTAGCATGTTTGGAGCATGATTGGAGATATTGGAGCTTTTAGGAGCATTCTGGAGCGAAATGAAATTGAAGCGATTAAGTATCCGATTTGAAGTCAAGAGCATCGATCGATATCGATCGACACCCATCGAAGCAGATACGAGTCGCGACTTTCACAAGTTTTGAAGAATTGCAGATTTGCCCCAGAAGACTTTAATATTTACAAGAAGAGCCTAATTCGTGTTTTAGCTTTATAATTAGGTTTTTCAGCCACTTTCGTGGCTAAGCTTTTGATTACTTTTGATTCTACTTTGGTTTTTGGAGAGACAACTCTGAACTCCTGTTTTGGTATTGATTTCTTTGATGATCTATTCAATCATGTTGTTTTCATCCTCCATGTCTGAGTAGATCCACTTTAGGTTCAGGGTTCTCATAAGGGTTTTCCCTTAATGCTAGGTTGATTAGTTTATTAGGATTCACCATCTGAATTAGTTCTTCGCTTTAGGTTGTGTTCAAAGCTTGTTCTAGATTAGCTACCTAGAACATAGATCTTAGGATAATTGATTAGGCACGACAGTGCGATTAATTACCGGATAGAACCTAGGTAAGCAAAATAACTATTCGCAAAGAGATTTGGTTTAGTTGTTTTGTGAACAAATCAAACTTGAATTAAAAGCTGATTTAGACTTTAGGATTCGCAAAGAGATTTGGAATTCTATGATTTATATTTAGATAGTTTTCGCAACGACATTTGGTTAATTATACTTTAGTGATTTGAGTTCAAGAACTGCGCTAAATCTGAATCCTGATTAGTTAGTTTATATGCATTCATTGATTTCCTGAGAAATACCCTGAGCCTATCTTTCTCCCATTGAATTTACAACTCGTTGCTGTTTACTGCTTTTTGTTTCATCTAAATTGCTTAGCTCGATTCGACACTATACAATCTATTGTGCGATTTCTCTGAGTTCTTGTGTTCGACCCCTGAATACTGCAGCAACTGCTTTAGTACTTTTTAGGCTATTAATTTGAGCATATCAAATTTGGCGCCGTTGCCGGGGACTCAATTTCGTCATTAGATTTTAGCTATCGAGTTTCGACTAAGCTCGTCGGTATTGATTGATACTACCTAGTATCGGTTGATACGCGGCGTTTCTTTTTGTTGACATCGATCGACAGCACCCAGTGTCGATCGATACTCATCGTGTTTTTGGTTACTTACGTGCTTGACTCTTGTTTTCAGGTGTATGCTTAATCGTGAAACCAGAAGGAGCAAAGGCACTCAGCTAGTTGAACCATCATTGGAGCAGCTAGCACGTTTGGAACTCACAAACAGAAAGGCAAAGCAAACATCAGGGATGAACAACCCTGTGGTTTTAAGAGCTGATGAAACTGGAGTCTTGAGAGACCAAGAGAGTCAACTGTGCAATGAGAGAGGGCAGCGACTTGATAAAGCTGGAAACATCATTGTCCCTCCTGCTGTTGTTGGTGAGATTGTCGCGCCAGCTGGGCGTGCCAGCGTTGGGAATGCTGCGGTTGATCGAGGTAGAACGCTTTGTGAGCATAACAGACCTGATCAATTCTACGCAAATCGAGCTGCGATACGCATCCCAACTTTTCAGAGGCATGATTTTGAGCTGAAAGCTGCCTATTACGCTCTTGTGAGTCAGAATCCCTTCCACGGCCTACCTCACGAACACCCTATGGATCATATTGAGAGGTTCGAGGATTTGGTCACTGGTATGAAGTACAATGGAGTGCCAAATGAGTACCTTTTCTGCAAACTTTCCCCATACTCTCTTAGTGGGGATGCTGCTTATTGGCTGAAGCAATTGGCTCCTGGTTCACTAACTACATGGGAGGAGACGAAGAATGCATTCCTGATCAATTTCTATGATGATGCGAGATCCGAAGACCTCAGGAACAAGATCTCTCAATTTTCTCAAGGTCCAACAGAGGCACTCAAAGCTGCTTGGACTCATTTTAAGTCATATCATAGAGATTGTCCATACCATGGGCTCACTCAGGTTCAGCTGCTGGGTACTTTCTACAGAGGAATCGATTGGAGATATCAGATGGTTTTGGATACTGCGAGTAATGGGAACTTCAACACCAGGTGTCCTGATGATGCAGTTGTGCTAATTGAGAACTTGACGTCTTGTAATAGCACCAAGAGTGCTGATTTCGAGCGGAAGAAGCAGGCTGGAGGAGTTGATTGATCGCAGATTGCTGAAGTTCAGGCCAAGCGGGATTTTCTGATTGGGAAGTCGAAGAAGGCTGTACACTTTGCTGATGGAGTCGATAATATCGGTGGAGATGAAGTGGAGGATGTTAACTACGTTGGTGGTTCTGGATTTTAGGGTCAGAAATTTGGGTACAACAACAACACTCGAAATTACGGGAACTCTTCGTACCAATCCATCTCTCCAAAGTCCACATAGATTAAGATGGAATTCATGATGGAACAGCTTCTTCGGGGACAAGAGAAGTTGCAAGGTGATTTCAATGGGAAGTTTGACTCTCTGTACATTGAGCTAAATGGGAAAATCGAAGCCATCAATCTTAGCCAGAGGAAGTTGGAAACTCAGGTTGCTCAGACAGCAGCAGCTGTAAAGAGACATAAAGGTTTTCTTCCAGGGAAAACTGAGAATCCAAGAGCACACGTCAATGCAATAACCATAGGGAGTGCTAAAGAAGCCACTGAAGTGGTAGAAAAGGGTTTTAATGCAGGAATTTTCGACGATGCTGTTGAAGATGACGACTGGGATTCTAAAATCGCCCGAGTATCGATTGATACCAGCCAGTGTCGATCGATACCGGTCCAAACACCTGCACGAGTGGATAGAAAATCACGTGTATCGATCGATATTTCTCTAGTGTCGTTCGATGCTGAAACGCAGGTCGAGAAGAAGGCTGATATTCTCCAGGAGAGGGTGTACAAACCCATAATACCTTATCTGATGCCTTGTATTATGACAAAGAAGGAATGGGAGGACGTCAGATGCAAAGTTATGTTGGATAAGTTGTGGAGTTTCCTGCTGTGGTTGATGATATATCTGACGATGAGAATTCGAACACCACCCATGCATCGATAGATACCCTGTTGTATCGATCGACACCCGTCCAAGCATCTGTCAAGGACGTCTCGAAGGAGCAAGCATCGATCGATACCATCCCCGTATCGATCGATACTCACCCAGACACTTCAAAGGAACTCCGTATGAGTGTTGACGGACTTCGTAAGCCCAAGAAACTGAATCATATTCCTCAATACCTCCGAGCCCCCATCACTCCAAAGCAGCTGCATGGCTTTGAGAAAATGGTACGACGGATTCCTCATTCATTGACTTTTGAAGAAGCTCTAGAGGGCTGGCCTCTGCTCAGTCACTTCAAAGATTGCAGGGAAACTCTGGAAGAGGTCGAAGTACTCTTTATCGAGGCAAGATGCAAGTCACTATCGCTGAGGCAGTTGACCCAGAGGGAAGACCCAGGGAAATTCGCAGTTCCATGCTTCATCTCTGGAGTTGAATTAGATGAGTCTCTCGTTGACTCAGGGTCTAGCGTCAATGTAATATCAAGGAAAATTGCTAAACGATTGAGGGCTGATATAAGACCCCCTACGATGCTTCTCACGTTTGCGAACTCCTCCACCTCACCTCCATACGGCACTATCCATGCTTTGCTTATTAAGGTAGGAGATTTTCTGGTGCCCACTAATTTTCAGGTTGTGGAGATGAGCGAAGCATCTGAAGTTTCTTTGCTCCTGGGACGACCGTTTATGGCTACTGCTGGCGCGATCATAGACACACCTTATAAGAGACTCTCTTTCTCTTACATTAACGGAGAGGTCTACTATGATGCCATTCCCTCTAGAGGTGCTCCCACACATGTCTCGTGCTTCACTGTTGTCACAAGAGAGACATTGGTAGTTGATATTTTGGAAGAGCCTCCGGACGAGCCCACTGTCATCGACCTTCTAGATAGTCCTTCTGTCATCACCAAGAAAGACGTCAAAATAGCTAAGGCAAAGAAGAAGTGAAGAGCAAAGGCGTAACAAGTGTTCCCTATGTGACTTTAACCCCTCAGAGCCTCGAAACCATTCTCTAAGGCTAGAATCCTTCTTACTTCGGAGCTGAAAGAGAAAGGAAAGGAGTTTGTGGAAGGCATGATGAGCAGAACTCTGAAGCTGGCGATGTCAAATTGTGGAGCTTGTTTTGGAGTAAGCTCTCAATCTTCTCCTGACTGATCACCTGAGCCAAAGTCAAGCTACTGACTTTAAACGAGCGCTTGGTGGGAGGCAACCCACTTGTGAGTCTGTTTTTGAGTCATTTTTCTTTTTCTTTTTTGTTATGTGTTTTGTGTCAGGATAAACAAGGAGCAAAACTCGAAATCGCCTGAGTATCGATCGATACCCCATTGGTATCAATCGACACCCCACGCGACTGAAAGACCATGTATCGATTTAAGCTTGGTATCGCCCGATACCAAGCTGTGTGTCGATCGATAATCAATGTTCCAGCACGGTAACTTCTCGTTTCTCATACTCCATTTGATCCATTTGTTTTCTTTTACCAACTCTATGCTAGATAACAATGGGGACAGTGTTGTTTAAGTCTGGGGGAGGTAGTCGCTGACTTTGTTTTTGTTTTTCTTAAAGTCAGTCCGTTTTTGAGTAATTCGTTATTTTATTAAGTAAAAACTTTGTTTGAGACTGTGATATTTTTCTTGAACCTATTGATCTGACCTTGCTTCTAAGTGACCATTGTTACAGAATCAGTTCTAGATCGACTAATGAAAAATTCAAAGGCTGGCCAGTTAACTAGAAGACACTCATGTTTCCAGCAAAGTTCCTTAAAGCCTGAGCCAAATTTTTGCACTTCATCAATGTGGTTAGTATCCATAGAGCTTGATTCATCATTCGTATCTGACAAAGGAGCCCATGTGTTTGAAAGAATGGTATTTCTCTCCCTGTTACAAGTTAATTAATAAGATGTATTAAAAGATGAAATGATTTTCTTCTGAGTAGAGTGTTAGGAAAATTTCAAGCGATCCCATTATTCTATTTCATAGGAAATGATCACACAAAGGTGGAAGCGAGGTTAGGAAAATTTTATGTGATACCATTATTCGCCTACACCTTTGATACTTTTGAGGGAAGAACCGGGGATTCGATGGCAAACACCATCAATACTCGCGTTTCGAACCTTAATGTGTATATGCAAGAAATATAATGAGAAATAAGTCTGGGGGAGAGAAATATTACCAGAAAGTGTGAAATTGGGAGGTCCCTTGTCATGATATTGTATGGGAAAGAATCTAGAAGGTTCTTGGTATTAATCACAGCGATGAAACTGGCGAGGATGGCTAGATTGAATGATGCTGTGAGATAATGTGTGTAGTCTGGGAAACTGCGAATGTCTACGAAGAAGTACATAGTGGTTATATCAAAAAGGTTGTTAGGTAACATTTGGGTGCTTGGGAAATTGGTCATTTTAATGTTTCATGAACAGGTGAGTCTCTACGTTTTCAAACCTCTTTCTCTGGTTTGGTCTTCTATTTGCTTGAGGGCAAGCAAAGGCTAAGTCTGGGGGAGTTGATATATCATGGTTTTTACCCCCATTTAAGCCATGATATAAGTCCGTTTTATCGAAATCTTTATTCTATTATAGAGTCTTTTAGAGTCTTTTACAGGTTTTAGCATGTTTGGAGCATGATTGGAGATATTGGAGCTTTTAGGAGCATTCTAGAGAGAAATGGAATTGAAGCGACTAAGTACCCGATTTGAAGTCAAGAGCATCGATCGATACCCCCTAGTATCGATCGACACCCATCGAATCAGATACGAGTCGCGACTTTCACAAGTCTTGAAGAATTTCAGATTTGCCCCAGAAGACTTTAATATTTACAAGAAGACCCCAATTCGTGTTTTAGCTTTATAATTAGGTTTTTCAGCCACTTTGGTGGCTAAGCTTTTGATTACTTTTGATTCTACTTTGGTTTTTGGAGAGACAACTCTGAACTCCTGTTTTGTTATTGATTTCTTTGATGATCTATTCAATCATGTCGTTTTCATCCTCCATGTCTGAGTATATCCATTTTAGGTTCAGGGTTCTCATAAGGGTTTTCTCTGAATGCTAGGTTGATTAGTTTATTAGGATTCACCATCTGAATTAGTTCTTCTCTTTAGGTTGTGTTCAAAGCTTGTTCTAGATTAGCTACCTAGAACATAGATCTTAGGATAATTGATTAGGCACGACAGTGCGATTAATTACCTGATAGAACCTAGGTGAGAAAAATAACTATTCGCAAAGAGATTTGGTTTAGTTGTTTTGTGAACAAATCAAACTTGAATTAAAAGCTGATTTAGACTTTAGGATTTGCAAAGAGATTTGGAATTTTAGGATTTATATTTAGATAGTTTTCGCAACGACAGTTGGTTAATTATACTTTAGTGATTTGAGTTCAAGAACTGCGCTAAATCTGAATCCTGATTAGTTAGTTTATCTGCATTCATTGATTTCCTGAGAAATACCATGAGCCTATCTTTCTCCCATTGAATTTACAACTCGTTACTGTTTACTGCTTTTTGTTTCATCTAAATTGCTTAGCTTGATTCGACACTATACAATCTATTGTGCGATTTCTCTGAGTTCTTGTGTTCGACCCCTGAATACTGCAGCAACTGCTTTAGTACTTTTTAGGGTATTAATTTGAGCATATCACCCATTTTAAAACCTAGGAAACCATACAGAAAGCGGTTCATCATTTGGAATTGTGATATGAAACTTATGGATGTCTTTTCAGGCCTGATCGGTCCAGTGCGGATCTGTGACCAGTGAGAGGAGAAACCGATCTGGAGGTTCAGTAGTGATCCGATCAAGCTGATTTTTGGTAAGGATGTTTGTTACTCATATCTAGCTCTCTGTGAAATATCTCAGCGTTCTACCTTGTGGTTGCGAAGTAATTTTAGTTTTACCGAGACTGTTCTGCGCAGCGCACATGTTAGACCAGCCTAGCGAGATGAGTTATTTGGATAAGCAAATCAATTTTGATCGACCTGGTACTTTGCAGAGATCATAAGGACACATGAATCTAGCTCTCAGTTGAAGGAAAACTGAGTTGAGCTTTAGGAGCTTCTGCAATCGTGTTATCAATATGTGGCTAAGGTGAGGATTAGATCTAGGCTTCCGTCATGTTTAGTTGTTTCCTTTTAGTGTGTTGAGTCTAGATCTATTCAGGTTAGGGCGTGTTACGGAGTACGAACACGTCTTCAGTGTGCATATTGTTTGATCTACATTGATAAATGGAAATGGATTAGGAACGCATTAGATGAATAACCTGCATCCTTGTTTTATCACACGGTTGTGTGAATAATGCTTGTAGCATAGTTTAGAAATGTGTTCATCGTCACTGCGAGGGGAACAGTGATACGATTTGATTGATGGACCCGAGACCAGCAGTCTGGTAGGCTTCCAACGGGGTTAAAAGGAGCTATCATGCGCTCTAGGCTGGAGAGCCATGTTACGAGATTCGTCCGGAGAGCCTGGTAGATTCCTTATGTGTAAATTGCTTGTGCGCTGGTAGAGCGTTATGTTTGATACGTGTGTAGATTTATACTTGGCATATTGGAATGAAATGGTTGAATGTGATGAGAGTGTAGGTTTAGTTCTCACTGGGTAATCCAAATTACTCATTCCTCTCTCTTATTTTCAGGTAAGTCCGATGAGGACGAGTATGAAGAACTAGATGAGTGATTCCGGTGTGGTGTGTGGTTTTGGGAGTTCGGAAGTTCTCCTTTGGGTTTTATTTTGCATTTCCGTTATTTCATTTTTAAGATAATTATTCCGGAAATGAATGAGAGAAGTATTATCCAGAAAGTGGTTACTTGTGTAATGAGTTATTGTTAACCGACACGTCGTCTTTACGGAGATAAAGAGGCGGGGTCGAGGGTGGCATTTCCGATTCGTCTGGTTCCTTCGGGAAGGCGGGGTCGGGGTGTTACAAAATGAGACCTAAATACAAGACAAAACCATGATTATGCATGTAAATGACACAAAACTCTAAGTGAGATGCATGATAAAACATGCAATATATGAGTATATCAATCTATCATGCGACTTAAAATCAAGCCTTTGCACATATAATATCTTTGGTGATGTTCTCGGTATTGCTTGTCATTCCGCGAAGACAAAACAAACACAACCTCTAATCAATAAAAATTTAATTAGAAAAATAATTAAATCACAAGAGTTTCGATACGGAATTAAGTTGAAATTTAGAAACCGCTATCGAACTAATTAGAACCGCTAAAAGCGCGTTCTGTATCGAACCTACTCAGAGCGTTCTGATTCGAACCTCCTCAGAGCGTTCTGGTTCGAACCTCCGCAGAGCGTTCGTCAAACCGTTTTAAGAAACTCGTTTTATAATCGTTTCAGAGAACACGATTTGCTAGTTTAAGCGTTCGCAAACGTTAAAAAATTGGCGATTGTCGAAGCGTCTTACAGCGTACGCAAACCCAATGACCTAAAGACGTTTTAAGTAAAACCGCTTCCACTACACGTTTAAGAGTCGCTAGATTAGCGTTTGAGTGTCATAAGCGGTAGAACGTCTTTTAATAAAATAGTTAAATAAAAATTGCTTCTACTAAACGTTTGAGAGTCGCTATATTAGCGTTTGATAACGTTTGAGTATCATAAGCAGTAGAAGAATCGTTTTAAAAATCGTTTTAAAACGTTTATTTACTCGTGATTAAAATCCGTTTGATGTTTATAAAACAGAAAACGGAATTCTTTGAGTTAAGATTGTAGAACCAAAAATTTGTACAATAACAGGATATCGATTTAATCACGAATATATAAATAAACATTAAGGAAAACGAGTTTAAAAACGATATAATGAAAAAATTAAAACGAAACAATGGAAGCGAGAGAACTCTCTTTCCTTAACTCAAAGAATCTCCCGTAGTGCGACGGTATAATATTCGATTCATGAGTCCCAGGATACAACCATTGAATCCGTTATCGCGAACACTCGATAACAGTTCTATCGAACTAAATAATACGATATACTCTCGAGACACTTACTTGAAAAAGAAGCGAGAGATTGCTGGAAACTTTCTGCTTTCTTTGCTTTTAGAAAAACTTATGAAAGTGTGTTTTTTGCTGTGTCATATGAATGAAACTAGAGGCATGAATATATAGCCAGAGAAAGGAGGTCTAATTCTCTAAAGTTTCCGATGTGAGATAAAACACTTTAATCTTTAACCATTAAGCAAATAAGTTTAGACCCATTTCTCATTCACATTGATCCAACAGTACCTCGACATCATTGATGAAGACAAATTTCCAGCCGATCGGCACGACGAACTGCCAAGTCCATGTCCTCTACGGTTGTCCGGTCTTTCCATCCTCCGGCTTCTTCCATCAACGCGATTCTCCATAAACCCGCCGTTCCTACATATATAAATATCCAATTTTATAAAAAAAATTTGAAAATTTTGATTTAATGTAAGGTTTTTATTTACCATTAAAGCCAAAGAAAGCATGTCTCGTGGATCCAGATTGTTGATCTGCCATGAAATGGTAGTTGAGAGACATCTCTTGCATCCTCGTCAACAAGCATGTGTTCGCGTTCACTGCATTACCAAATCATATATATTACAAACTCCATTCACATTAAGTTTTATCTCAAACCTAAATAATTTGTGATGAGAATAAGAGAATTTCAAGTCATTACAGTGGTCATTATGATTAAAATCACATTAAGAACACTCAAATCATGGTCCCCCAATCTCGGGATAACCACTGGACCATCATGATCTTATCAGTTATCATCTTATGTATATATACTTGCGTATACACTTGATTATGTATATACTTGATTATGAACCATTTGTTTTCGTTCAATATCAAATTTCTAATACTAAACATGTTTGAAATGCATAATAGTTCGTTGTTGTTGTTAAATATATGTACATACCAAACCTCCATCGGGCTTGGACGAGAGCTAGCTCAGGGTTGTGGATAAGAATTGGGATAGTGCGTCGGAGGTAATCCGGCTCGGGTTGGAAATCAGCATCAAAGTTGGCCAGATAGTTGCATTGATTGGCGTAGCTTTGCATCATTCCGTGTTTAAGAGCTCCAGCTTTGTAGCCATTTCTGTTGTCTCGTCTCTCATATTTTATGTTAATGTTGATGCCCATTTTGCACACTCCATGCTCACCAGTTCCTGAAATTTAGTTACTTTTTCTTTTCTTTTCACATTTACTAATTATTATGCATGTATACATTCGACTCAGTAATATTCTACAATGTTATTATTCATGTTCAATAATTTAAAATGTAGGTTATATATATATATATATTTTCATGTTAAGTATTTTAGATCCTAAGATATATACTGTTTTATTTTTTCCAACAAACAAAAGACTCTTAAGAAAATAGGTCATATTCTATACCAAAATTGACTTAATACGTCATTTTTAAAAATAATGATAAAATAGTTCAAACCTAAATCTTAAACCTTAAACCAGGGATCTGTAAACAGACTGATTTTTTTTTCCGGCAACGACTTAAAAAGTTATATAGTAAACGTTAATTTGATCAAAATTAAAGAAATACACTATTTTTATGTTTTAGTTTTAGGGTTTAGAATGTAATTTTTTTGGGCTAAGGTCTAGAATTCCGAGTTAAGGGTTTAATTTTTAACTATTTTATAATTTTAAAAATATGATCTATACTTTTTTTAATTTTGGTATAACACATGCCAAATATGTTTTTGGGGGGGGGGGGGGGGGGGGGGGGGGGGGGGGGGGGGGTTATGGATCGCTTATGCAAGCGTACTCTGTCCATAGATTTGATTACGAACGAACCATGATGGCTGGATCGGTGGAATCATCTAAAACTTGAACGATTAGGCCGTCCGATGGCCATATTAGTCTGCATGCAGCACCTATAGATAGTTCAAAGACCTGTAAATTCAAAACTACGTAATTAGTATTTCATAACAAATAGCTATCACACATTAAAGAAGTTTGAAAAAAGAATAAAACGAACAATTTATATGCTACTTGACACGAGACAACATCGATCTAGTGTGGATCAGTGGATGTATGTTGACAAGACATAGCTAGAGACTAGAGAGTAACATGAGGAGTCAGTGTTATTTGCACCCAAAAAAGGAGAGAGTATATAAGACAAAGGAAATCTGATAATGGACTAATCATGTGTGAGTTTTATTTGTGGTGTATTCTGGATCTAAATTAGTAACAAGATACATATTTTTGGTGGTTTTTGGTACATAATTAATGATTTTATTTTTCAACGAATTTAAGAGTATGGTGTAATATCCTTTAACAAACTATTACCAGAATATTACAAGGTTTTCGGTTAAACAACTTAACGTAGAGTATTACAAGGTTCATGTAAGCACTCTCCATGAAAACTAGGAGTGAGATGATCAAACACATAGCCACCATACAGTTTTCACTATGAGTAGACTCCTCGTAGAACTCCACATTCATGCTTATCCCCACACCATCCACGGATGCTTTAGGACTTCCTCGATGTAACTTATATTATGATCATAACGAATAGACAAAATAATTAAAAAAAACTAATTAATCAATCTCAGTGTGAGAAATTGTAAGAGAATAAAAGTGGATGAGAATTTTTCTGATGTAATCCAATAAACACGACATTTACATTATATATATATCCAATAAAAAAAAAATATTTGTCGGTCTTTCGTCGGAATTTTCCGATGAACAAAGTTGTCTGAAAAAATCGTCAGAAAAACATATGTTTTCTACATACATATATAATACCCGCAGCAAATGAACTATTTTATATATGTATGTAGAAAACATATGTTTTTCTGTTTTCGTTTAGGAACTAGGCCTATGTATTTGGGTACCTATTTTAGAAGTATAAGATCCATTCGGGTATTTATTTTTTCGGATCCGGTTCGGTTCGGTTCCGTCCGGATTCGGGTCGGTTTTGGGTACCCGAAATTTACCCTAATGCTCAAAAAAAGTAAAAAAAAATTGTTTAATTTAAATAAAATTTGGTTAAAATTTTGCAAAAATTATTTAATTTTGACAAATATAACTAAAATTTTTTGAATATTTCGAGTATTTTAGTTATTTTGGTCTAAACATAACTAATATATTCGGTTTATAATTGTAATTTTGAGTATTTTGTTATTTCAAAACTAAAGATACATAATATTTTTAGATACATAATTCTATTTCGTATATTTTGGATACTCGTTCGAATTTCGATTTGGTTCCGGTTTGGTTGGGATACCCGAAATATTCTATAAAAGGAACCATTCGAGTATTTATAACTTTTTTGTTCGGTTCAGTACCTTTTAATTTAATTAGGTTCCGGTTTGATTTTTCGGTTTTGGATATGTTGTCCATGCCTACAAGGGACTATGGTTTCGATGGTTGTTTCAAACGCAGTTTTATTTGCAATAGCACTTTGTCACTTACATGAGAAACGGAAAAAAAATATTCTAATTTTTTGTATGCATTTTTTAAATAGAAAACATCTACAGATTTTCGAAACTTTCATTGTAAAGTGAAAACATAAACCTCAAATTTAAACGAAAAGTTCTTATTTAGTTTGTGTTTAACATTTACGCTTAAAATTAACAAATAAAATAAAATTCTGTTACAAAAAAAACATTATCAAATAAAATTTGCTTAAGATATTTAATATTTGAGTTTGTTTGATTGACACACTAACGCGGTGGAAAAAAATCACAAAAATGAAAAAATAATACATCTTATTATATAAAGTTAGAGGCGCTCACGTGATCGTGATATGTAAAATAATTTTTACTCAAGAGATCGTGACATATGTCATTGTAAATTAAGATCGTGACTTGCATGTATCAATGTAATAATATAAACTTTCATATCGTTAGTTATTTAATTTTAAAAAAAAACAAATAACAAAAAAGAAAAAAATAATTGTGTTTTTATGGTAACTAATAAAATTGAAAAAGTAAAGTAAGATAAAAAAATACAACTACAAAATAAAAATGTTAAATATATCAAATATATACGATTCATAATATATAAAATTAGAAAATAACAGTTTGTTATTGTGTGTTTGATAATTTTGGAACCCTCTCATTGATTTATGAGGATTGTTTATTATGTTTATGGGTAGTATGAATCAATTTTGATTTTTTTATTACGAATTACAAAACGTAATTTCTAGATAGCTAAACGGGGTATTAATTAGAAATCTAAATATACGGATTTTAATTACATATATTATCATTTTTAGAATATAAATATTTTATATGTTACCCGCGTATCACGAAGAGCCTAATCTAGTTATATATACACTTGAGGCTTATGTCTAGTTCAGCTATTCTAAGTAAATCTATAATATTATTTAAGAAGAAAATTTTGAAAATGAATTTTTTTTTGTAAGTTATTACATAAAATGCCATTACAAATAAGAAAAAATAATTGAAATAGGAAATGATATAATTGTCTTTTAAAATTATTGATGATAATATAAAAATTATTTATTTCTCGTTAAAGAGTATATTTACTATTTAGTTTCTTTATTATTATGATATTATTAAATAATAATCAATCTATACATATTCAAAGAAAAAATCTATTCAAAACCTTGCAATATTTTTCACTATAATTATTATAAAATATTTTACTAATTTTATAAAGATTTAGATACGAGAAAATTGATTTTTTTTTTATAAAGTTTGTGGACTGACCACAAAAATCATAGTCATTGTTTTCAAGATTATAGGTTTTTGCGGGTTCACCCGAATAATATTTTAGTTTATTGCAAAACGGGTTAAGTAGACAAGTTAGTCCGAGTTGACAGTTCGATCTATAATAATTAGTTAAACATATTATAAAATTCAGATAAAAATAATTATTTATAAAATTTCAAAACAATTTGTAAACAAAAATTACCCCCACGATATATAGCTAGCGCAGGTTGAATCCTAGTACTAAATTAAGTAAAATTTATATAATACCTTTTAGGATTAAGAAATATTTTTTACACATTCAAAATTGGTTCGGTTTAGATTCGGGTATCTTGGATTTCGGGTCGGTTTGGTTTTTAAAGTGAAGAACCACCTTGGATCCGGAATATTTTCAAATTCGGTTTGGAATCGGTTCGGGTCATATATTTTTACCTGAGCTGCTCGAATTACCCGAGCTATCCGAAATACCCAAAAAAAGAGGACGATCCAACGGTTCAATCAAACGATACATCAAGAACAAGACGTCCCAGTTCACCGTGGGCAAAAGCTCTCCACCCGCGGCCAGTAGGAAGTTCACCGCGGGCAGAAGCTCTCCACCCACGGCCAATGAGTGGTTCTCAGCGGGCAGAAGCCTTGGACCCGCGGCCCACCCAGTTTCGTCCCGGAAAGCCCGTTTGAAAATCTGTTTCAAACCGACTTCGATTTCTCTTCAAGGAAAACCCTAAGAACGACTAAACAAGAGTTGAAGACCTATAAATATGTTATTTAGCATACCTTATTTTGTGTGCCTCATAGAGCCCCTTTTGGGCATCCCTTTGGGAGCCACCATCACAATTTTCTAGGGGTTTTATGTTCTTTTGTTCTTCGTTCTTCGTTCTTTGTTTAGGGAGATAGAAATTTCTCTTGAACCCTCTTTTCTATTATGTTCTTTATATTATGCATTCTTAGTTTCTGTCTTTACATTTATCTTATCTTTGCTTTTACCTTTAGAGATTGGTGGAGAAGTTTTCTTCGGACTTAGTTCTTAAAAGCGAGAAGCTTTTTCTTCAATCTCCTGCTCTTTATTTAATTTACTTTTTGCATTCTTCAATCATGTCCAAGTAGTTCTCTTGTTGGGTATAAGGATCTCAAGGGGCTCTCATGGATCGATTTTTTATTAGGTTTTTAGATTAGGATATCGATTAGGGTTCTTCGTTATATCTTTTTTTATTAATGCATGTTTGCTTGATTGATCACCTTGCAACTGAATTTATGTATTTTTAGAACTACGAAAGTACTGGATCTATATGCTTGACCTAGGGTAGATGAGCAATTCTGTTTCAAGATACGAAAATATACTTGCTGCCTGGATTGTGAGCGTTAACAAACTTGTTTATGTCATCATACTTTTTTGCGCGGCCAGAGATGAAAGCTACTGGGAGTATATAAATTATAGGTGTGTATGATGTACGAGAGTAGGCTACACACACTGTCGTGTTCCAAGTTTAAAAACCAATAGACGAAAAATTCGCATCAAAAGTCCTAACAAATTTCTTATGATAATCGATTGTGATCCCTAGAGAGTTCCTGATTGCCAAACGTTTAATCACGATTTATTTTCTTTCCTTGCATTCATCTTAGAAGTCGTGACTATCTATCCCAAAAAAAAAACCCTTTTTCGTCTCAGACTTCCTTACTAATTGTGGTTCTAAGGTTTTGTAGGTAAGCGAGGATTCTCTGTGGATCAATATCTTAAGTATTACACTACAAGAAAACTGGTTGTTTACAACGGACAGAATCGATGTAAAATCGATGTAAAACAGGCTTTGAGACGATTTAGCGACGATTGTCAATTCGTCGTAAATCGTTCGTCGTTAATCCCAAATCGTCATAACATCGTCGTAACTGTTGGGACGTTTACAAATCGTCGTTAAATCGTCGTTAAACATTCGTCGTACAAGCGTCGTAATATTACGACGATTTTACGACGTTTATACCAATGATGTGTTACGACGATGTTACGACGATTTGTGTTACAACAATTTTACGATGATTATACCAATGAGGTGTTACGATGATTTTACGATGATTATACCAATGAGGTGTTACGACGATCATACGAAGATTTGTGTTACGACGATGTTACGACGATTTGTGTTACGACGATGTTACGACGATTTGTGTTACGACGATTTTACGAAGATTTGTGTTACGACGATGTTACGACGATTTATCGAATTAGCATATTTAATAATTTAATAACTAAATATAAATAATTAAATAATAATTTAAATTATTAATATTAAAATTAAAAATAAAAATAAAATTAAAATAAATAATTATAAAATACAAATTAAAGTTTGAATTACAAATCACAAAATCCTAATTAATACCAAACTGTCCAAAAAGCTCTTTGTCGGTTCGCTGCAAAAATTCATCTCGCTGTGCAGCGAGCGGATCCACATCCTGATCCGTATCCCTCGGTCCCGATGTCGATGCTTGCTGCGCTTTCAGGGCCTTCGCCAATGTGGGATTATCCACCACAAGAAGCTCGAACAGAGAATCGTATCCTTGGATTGTCTTATCTAATCCAAGGATCTCCTGTTCGGATTCCGCTTGCTTCGCCCGTAAAGTGTTGATCTCGGTATAGGCGGTGTTCAACTCGTTCCTCAACCCAACCGGATCATCGTGCGGATGATGTGCGGAAGACGAGGCAACAAAACTATCTCGAATCGATCCCATCCCTAAAACTCTGCCCTTCTTCTTCGGGGCAACCTAAAAAAACGTTAAAATTAATAAATTAAATACGAAATAATTACGTAAAAATATAATATGATTATTATTACCTCTTCAAATATCTCGTCCATTTGGGCTGTGGTCAAAGCCGCGTTGGACTGAACCGAGCTACCTCCAGGTGATAGCTGCTGAGAGAGCTGAGTTTGACGCTCCTCAATCCGTGCTTGGGCGGTATTGTAGAGCAGCTCCGCTCGAGGATCCACAAAAGAAACGTCTTTCTTTTTGTGAGTTTCCTCAAAAACTCTAGTCATCAGAGGAAGTTTGCCTCCGTTTGCCTAAACAAATGACATTAAAAAAAAAAACAATTAAAAATTTAATTTAATTAATTACAAACTAGGAAAAACAAATATTAAAAAACATCATACCATTTGAAGACGCCTTCCCGTAAATGACGTCTGACATGAAGTATGTGGCAACACCGCCGGACGACCGTCTGGACCGACAGTGTTCCGAGAAGCCGAACACTTAGCAGCCACTTGCTGCGAATGCGGATCCATACAGTATGTCTTCAAGCCGTTCCAGACTTCGGAAGACATGTACGGGGGCTTCGCCGCATCGCCGCATCGCCCTCAACCTCCCACTTCCGCTTCCAATCGGAGACTGTATTGTTGAGCCGCAATTTTCCTTTCGCCTTAAACTCCGTCTTCACCGCCTCGTTGATCGCAAAATCCCAGTGCCATTTTTGCTATAAAAACAAGAAAATAATTAGAAACGATTAAATAAAATTAAATAATTAAATAAAAAAAAGTAAAACGACTATTACCGTGAAACATTTGAACCACATATCAACGACGTCGCCCGGAACGGCAGACCAATTGCGGTGAGGCTCCTCGAAGTAGGTTTTGATGGTGTTAGACACACTCCGCCCGACTTTGTTGTCCTCCTTAAACGTGAAATATAAAAATGTAATTATAAGTAAAAACAAAATATTTATGAAAAAAAAAAAATTTAGCTTATATACCAAAAAGTATTCGGCGGCCGGAGCGGATCTAAATTAGCTTATTTACCAAAAAATTACGTGGCCCCATATCTTAAAAACAATAAACGACTATCAAAAATATAATTCAATATAATTCCAATCCTATCTAATTCAAATCCTATCTAATTCAAATCCTATATAATAATTCCATTCCTATCTAATAATAATTCCATTCCTATCTAAAATTATTAAAAAAAAAAAAAACTTACCTTCTTTAGAGAGAGAAAGCTCCGGATTTTAGAAAGAGAAGAAGATTGTGAGTTGTTAGGGAATATGGGCTTGCGTATATATAGATTTTGTGGCCGTCGTAATTTCGATGGTACATTACGACGATTTTACAACGGATCCGTCGTAAAATCGTCATAACCCATGAAACCAATCAGAATAATTTACCAACGCGGGACATTTTTCATTCCACGCGGTAAAAGTAATTCCCGGTTACGACGAGTTTACGACGGATCCGTCGTAAAATTGTCGTAATGTACCATCGAAATTACGACGAATCCGACGTAACATCGTCGTAATATTAGAAATTTAAACCCTAAACCCTAAACCCTAAACCGTCTTTTATTAACGAAATATATTTGTACATCATAAATTTTTCAATGTACACAATACAATCAATAATGACGATTGAATCTGACAAATATCAAATTTTCTTATATCTTCTCACTTCTCTATAACATTCGTTGTATAAGTTTCTTCGTAACATGCATGAAGTATAAATTGTTAATAATTTTTGTATTATGTCAAACAACGAATCGAGAACTTATGTAAAACAATATAATTGATGATATACCAATCATTTACAACCTATTCTCAACCTTAAAACCCTAAACCCTAAACCCTACATATTCGTCGTAATATCGTCATAACAGAATCCGTCGTAAATTCTTCGTAATTGACAAATCATCGTAAATTCGTCGTAGTTTTACGATGATGTTACGACTTAAATAGTGACATCGGTATCACGACGATTTCACGTCGACTCTGAGAGTTTGGTAAAACACGGTTTCTTATAGTTCACCTAATTATTTACATCAAATATTTTTGACGTAATGTCGTCGTATATTCGATGTAAAATCGTTGTAATGCTATTCGATGTAAAACCGTTGTAAATATTCGTTGCAAATCCGTTGGTAATTTCTAGAAAATATCTATAAATACCTTCCACACCTTCAATGGTAACTAAAAAAAAAAAACACACACTAAATATATACATACCTACGTTTCCTTGGGTTCTTATGTTGATCATTGTGTTCCCACTTCTTGATGATCTTGCCAACAAAGAATCATGTGAGATCTTGTTTTCATGTAAAGACAGTCTTCATTATAACTACCATAGGTGAATGATTCATAGAATTGGACATCTATGTAAATCGTAATATAAGGATGTCCAATTCTATGTATCTTTCACTTATGGTGGTTGGTCTTTATGAATGTAGAAAACTAGGCCCCCAGAGTTCTTTGTTGGCCAGATAATCAGAAGTGGGAATACAACGGTTCATTCCTTAACCCAAGACGACATTACGACGATATTACGTCGTAAATTCGTCGTAATGGACAAATCGTCGTAAATTCGTCGTAAATGCCAAATCGTTGTAATGTCGTCGTAATTAACTTTTCTTCCTCGAACAGTCGTATGTACGAACTCCTGTAGGTCACAACTGTTTCAACTCATGTATGAAAGGCTGCAAAAACACATCAAGGGAACGCTTCGGATGCTTCGGACCAAGTACTAATATACTCAAGAATAAAAATTCTCTTTGCATGCACATATCTGGAGGAAGGTTGTATGGCGTTAGGATTACTGGCCATAAAAAATATTGCCTACCAGACATACCGAAAGGACTAAATCCATCTGTGCAGAGGCCAAGATACACATTTCACTTAAATTTAGCAAATTCCGGGTGTACCGTGTTAAAGTGTTTCCAAGCTTTTGCATCTGACGGGTGAGTCACTTCTCCTTCTCTTTACGAATGTTCTGCATGCCACCTCATCGATCCAGCTGTCCTTTCAGATTGATACAATCGTTTCAACCTATCAGTTATAGGAAGATACCACATCCGTTGGTACGGTATCTTACTACGCCCAAAAGTTTATGGTCTGAATCTCGGCTTTTGGCAAAATCGACATTCATGCAGCTTATCATTATCTTTCCAAAACAGCATACAATTGTCAACACATACATCTATCATCTCAGAAGGCAACCCAAGACTAAACACCAACTTATGTATCTCATAGTATATTTCGGCAGCCAAATTATCATCTGGCAAATACTTTTTAATAAGATCAGTCCAATCATCCATGCATGCCTCAGCTAAGTTATGATCAATTTTAATTGTCATCATCCTAGCTGCTAACGAAAATTTAGACTGACCTTCTCTACATCCATTGTAGAGTGGCTGATTTGCAGCGGCTTGCATATCATAAAACCGCTTCGCATCTACATTGGGTTCCTCAACACTATTATCAACATTTGTTTCATGAAATGCATCATTTACCATTTCATGCATCTTATCATGATCTTGACCCTGCTGATCAAATTGATTTTCATGACCATGATGATAACTACTACCCTAATCAAAATCTACATGACCTTGATAATTACTACTACAATCAGCTTGATCAGTAGTACTCCTTTCAAAACCCTCTCCATGTTGATACCAAACATAATATTGCGGCATAAACCCTCTATTTAGTAAATGTTTCCACACCGTCTCAATAAAAATATATCTCGTATTCTTGCATTTACGACAAGGACAGAACATCTTACCGCTTTCGAGGGTTGTTTGCATATTTCCGGCCTGATACATGAATATTTCAAGCCCCTCTTGGAATTCTTTCGTCAACGATCCCTCCGAATCCTTTTGCGTATACATCCATCTTCGTAGTTCGTATATGGACATTTTATAAAAATATTTTTTGAAGTGTTTTTTTTTTATAAGAGATTGTTTTTTTTTAATAACTTTCGTTCGAAGTACGCAAGTATTTATAGAAATTTTTCGGATTTACCAACGGATTTACATAGAATTTACATCCAAATAAAATTTACAACGATTTTACATCGCACATACGACGGATTTACGATGAATATATTAGATGTAAATAATTAGGTAACCCTGCTTAAAAACTTGCTCACCTACCTAGACACAATCGACGTAAATTCGTCGTAATTTACATCGAATACATGTCGTCGTAATATCGATATACAATTACATCGATATTACGACGATATAAAAACCGTCGTAATATCGTCGTAATGGCGACGTACAGTTACGACGATATTACGACGACCAATATTTACGATGAAATTACTTCGAATTTAAAATGAGTCGTAATGTCGTCATAAACTCGATGTAAATTTACGACGGCTAATATTCGATGTAAAATTTCGTTGGTAATCGCCTGTTTTCTTGTAGTGTTACATCAAAATGTTGAGCACTTGCAGTTACCTAGGGTTATAAATATTATTACATGTAGCTACGCTAAACCCTAGCACGCATTAAGGACGCGACGATGGCTTACAACCGAGCGGCGTTTCAGCTGGGGGATCGAAGGCTAAGCTGAATTTAGCACATTTGATTGGCTCTTGTATGTACGAGCCGGTTAGGATTAGGCCTCACTGTCGCTCTCCGGAGCCGTCAGTCTCCGATTACTCATCATCGGAGAAGAAGAGGGCTGGCCACGTGGAAGAAGGCGAGTCTGGGATTGATTTGGATTTCACGATGAATCAATTTTACTCCGAATCCGAAGGAGGTTTAATAACGGATCAATCGACATGTTCGTATTCTGATAATTATCAGGGATGATAAATTAAGTGATGTTTTTTTGGGATCATAATGTAATGTCACGGAAAATCAATATGGATATTTTTTTGTTGGGTTTGGGTTTGATTTGGTTTGGATTATTAATTCGGCTAGGTCAAGTTTAGGTCATAAACCGATAAAATCGACATTTATGGGTAAATAAGTATCAGACTTTTATTTCGTGGGGGAAACTGGTTTCGAACTTTCAAATAATAGGGACATAGCACTAGGGCTTAACTTTGTGTAGATGTGATATTATATGAAAGTTATCATGGGAAAATATATCATCAGCCCTTTTATATTTAATTTTAATAGAAATTTTGATACTAAAATTGGCGGTCCGGATCAAAGCCAAAGTAAAAGATGGTTTGGATCAAACCATTAGAGGAACAATAGGAATGAAGAGGATAATAATTAAAATAATAAAATAATAACCTAATGATTTTATTTATTAGAAGAACAGTGCAAAAGTTGGTTTTATTTATAGAAAACCAGTACGCAGAAAAACATAAGTCTACCGTTGTTTGATTTTGGTCAAATTAAATTTTGGTCCGTATGTTTGTTTGATGGATGGTAGATTTGTTTCAAGGATGATAGATTTGTTTGAAGGATGGTAGATTTGTTAAATTTTGGTAGACTTATATTGGTAGATTTATTTTAATGACTCGGTAGATATATTATCTTTGATGGTAGATTTGTTTATGAGTTGGTAGATTTTACGACAACACCGTTAACTAACGGTAAATGTTTGACTTTTTGGTAGATTTATTGAGAATGGTGGTAGATTTATCTTATAGAACGATAGAATTTTTTCTTTTGGTGGTAGAGCTATCTACTGGGAATTATCATATGATTATTTTATCGATACAGTAGATTTGTTTTTTTTATGGTATATTTGTATTGACCATGGTAAATTTATTTTAGTTTAGTAGATTTATTTATAATAGTGGTAGATATAAAATTGTGTAACATCTCCATGACTTTGTTTGGTAACGGTAGTAAATTTAATATTAGTGACGGTAGATTTAAAATGATTTGGTATATTTGTTTGTATTGGTGATATATATAAAAATCGTCTAACATCTCGGTGACTTCGTTTTGTTATGGTGGTAGATTTAATATTAATGACGGTATATTTAAAATTATTTGGTAGATTATTGTTAATAGCGGTAGATTTAGTAAATATTATCGTATTTACTCAGATAATTGGTAGACTTATTATTTTGCGTTGTGGTAGACGTTTAATGACGCTAGACTAATTGACATTGTTTGGTAGACATTTGACTTTTTCCAGAATGAGAAATGATGTTTTTTCCCTATACTAAAACTCAAATTTACAAAAAAACCATGCACCCAAATTTACTAAGTATGAGAATTTTTTAGTGTTTGATGGTAGATTTATTGTAATGATAGTAGATTTATTTTGTTATCTTCCCCTTTTTTCCGAGTTAAGATTAACCTTGAATATATGTCCTATTGGTTCTCTTAAACATTCACCTTATGTCATTTTGGTTTTCTTTTGCGTAATAACTATCTTTTAACTTAGGGGTTTTTGGTTCTTATTTGTGTTTATTCTAGTACATTTAACTCAAATTACACTAAACCTTGAACATTACAATATCAAATGACACATTAAAAATTGTAGTAGTGCTTTTATGAAGGATATTTCTGGAATCACAATTAATCATCGACTCAAAAAAGTATTAAGAGATGGGTATGTGTCAAATGTGTCATATGAGCTTTGTAATTTTTTGGGTTTGTGCTCGTTTATTTTCAGTATTGGTTTATAGAATAGATATGTGTTTTTCGTCTATATTATTGAGTTGAGTAATGTGTTTTTGGTTAAAATTTCAGTCACCTTGGTTATACATATTAAGAAAAGTGAAAGTAAAGAAAGTGAATGATAGCAAACATGGTAGAAAATAGGAAATGTTTGACACATGACTCAGTGTTTTGCAATAATTATAATTTGAAAACAATACCATCATCTAAAATCCAATTATCATTTGTACAAAGGGATTCATATATAGATCTACCATCAATTCAATAATAAATCTACTATGATTTTAAAACAAATATACCATCATTTCAAAAATAAATCTACCAAATCCAAATCTACAATCCGTAGAAGAACACACCGGAACGATGCCACAAGTCTCGTCGAAGACTCGTCTGCCATGGCGAAGGCCATAAATCAGTCATGAAGAATATTTTTCCCCTAGTAAACATACAATCTTTTCAATAAATAAACCTACTATCAATTCATAAACAAATCTTCACAAAAATAAATCTACCATCAATTATACCCATTGAAAAAGACATTAAAACGAAGCCGGAAATCTCGTCGGAGACTTGTCCGTCGTTGCGAAGCCCATAACCTGCAAGAGAAGAACAAACAAATCTACCATCATTCATATATAAAGTTCAAATATGTGACTAACAGATTTACCATCATATAAAACGATAACTATACAATCGTTAACAAACAAATATATCATCAAATAATTAATATAACTCTACCATCATGAACAAACTATTTCTCACCTCAAAGTTTAGAACCGTTACTGGAATTTTCAGACGACGGTAATATCACCACCTACCTGTCGGAGAAAAAAAAGCCGTTAACAATAAGTCTACTATTAGGTTAACAAAATCTAACAAACAAATCTACCGTCATATATATACAAACTACCGTCATATAAAAACAAATCTACCGTGATATATAAAAAAAATCTACCGTCATATATATACAAACTACCGTCATATATAAACAAATCTACCGTCATATACAAACAAATATACCGTTATATATATACTAAGTACTGCCATATATATACAAACTACCGTCATATATAAACAAATCTACCAAACTAACAAAACCACATATCTCTTACTAATAAATCTACCATCACGCTTTACAAAATCTACCACCAAAAAAATGTAAAATTTAATATCCCTTACCGGAAACTCCAAACCGAATACACGAAAGAAAACTAGGTTAATGGAGAACAACAGCGCCACCACCATCAAGCCGCCATCGAACCTTAGATCGATAACCTTTGCCTTGCGCCTCCGGCGACGAATCATTCGAAGACTGCTTCGCCAAAAATCTTCTCGAATCCGCCACATCTCGCTTTCTCGGAGCTACTCCAACGCCGCAACGCCGCTTGAGCCTAATAAAATTCCCGAGATCCAAGCAGACACCCCAACGAGACGTAAAGAAGTCTTCCTCCGCAACTGTCTCTCGTCCTCACCAAGACAAACTTTGAAACTAAAATTCGATCAAAAAAAGGAGGAAAACCGAGACCTTGTAGAAAGAAGAAGAAAACGGCAAGAGGAAGAGACAGAGGAATCAAAACTGGGATACCGCCGACTCAACACCACCGGAGACCACCTACAGAGGCACCATCGCCATAATCAACAAAGGTGACCAATAAAAACTAGATCTAGGTTTAGAGAGAAGCGAAAGAGAAGAGGAGAGAGAAAAAGATGTAAACCAGATTTTATGTTTTTCCCCATTTTTTATTTTATTAATCAGTTTTTTTCATAAAAAATAAATCAAAAATAAATAAATAATGACATTATCGTAATATAATAGAACATATGGATATAAGAGACATTGACCAACCTTTTAATGTTAGTCTAGTAAGTCTTCCCTCCCTAAGAGTAGTTTAGTAATGTTGCTTATCTATATAGAAATGAAAAGGAGTTCATACAAAAAAAAATTTTTGACAAGGTAATCTATTGAAATACATTTTAACTATTAGAGGCTATGATATTTTTGGATCATACAGTAGGCATGAGAAGTTTAGAGGGTAAAAGACATTAATCATCAACTTAGTCTACTTGAATTAACACACAAAGAACCACATACTATGGTTAGAAAGATAAAAAGGGTTGTAGGATCACAAAAGATCACTTATGATCACCTCGTCCTCCTCGACCATGCCTTCCTCGACCCCTAACAACTAGGCCTGATCATATTTACCGAACCGAATCAAACCGAACCAAACCAAACCGAATAATGTTATTTGCTTCGGGTTCGGATAACCCGAATAACCCAAATGGACACATTTCTAAATTTATTCGGTTTTTGGTTCGGTTTGGTTTATTAACGGAATATCGAATTAACCGATTGGATAACCGAATTAAAATCAAACTCATATAATACCATATAGGGTTTTGGACTTAGTAGCAGATTTGAGTCTTTGATACTTCGACTCCTCTGCTTCTTTGTAATTTGGACAATATTTTTTCTTCTTTCTTTGTTCATTTTTGTTGGATAAATATTTTTCTCACAATGGTCAAACTCTTCATTTTATTTAAAATTCCCGTATTATATAAAATAATCAAAATTACCCTAAAGTGATTGTAGTTTGGTTATTAATTGTAAAAACTGAAAAACCCGAAAACCGAACCGAACCAAACCAAACCGAAATAGAATTTAATCCCGAATGGGACCTAAAATTTTAAAACCGAAAAACTCGAAAACCAAAAAACCCGAACCGAACCCAACTAATTAACCGAATGCCCATCCCTACTAACAACTGACCACTCCATCTCTTGTATCTTTTGGAATGGTTTTACTGGCCTCTCCCGCAAGATCCGCTGATCTGAAGCAGTCATGTTTTCTTGCGCATCAGGATCCCATACTTCCATGTTATTCCCTTGATCATTTGCATCAATCCTACACATAGAAGATTCGATACCTGAAATAAATTCATCTGACTCTCATGGAGAGAATGAGAATTCTTGCAAAGGAGAGGCAACATCAGCCTCAACATTGGTCTTAAACTATTTTGAGCTATGGCAGGTCACATTAACCTCAGTGTGTGATTTGTTGCGGAGGAGAATCTCTAATTTGTTCAAGTCACATGGAGACAAGTTGATGTGGCCATCGAATCAACATCTCCACTTGAAGAAGAAGTGATGTCAAGACTTGTGGACACTCAAGACATTCACCCTGATGCAAGCTTAATCAAGGAGATCATTCCACCGGATCCTATTCAACTCGACAGGAGCTCCGATAACATGTTCCTTTCGGGATGTCTATAGAGATTTGTAGAAGTGATGATTATTATTTTACATGGAGAAGAAATATATATACAACGAGTGATTAGCTAGGGCTTTACCAAAGCGTTAATGACAAATATACTCTATACATAAATAGATCCTTAACATAAGTAATCATTGATACGATATCTCGTAATATAAGCAATCAGTGATATGATATCTCCTAATACGCCCCCTCAAGATGGAGGTGCTTTTGTAACTCTAATATTTCCGGAGAAATCATGAAATGCAGCCAGTGATAGGGGCTTCGATAAGGTATATGCGAGTAGATACATGAACAACCCGAAGAGTTCCTGTTTGAACCTGATTTCGTATGAAATGATAATCCAAGGCAATATGCGTCATCCTCGAATGAAAAACTGGATTATCGCAATAAATAACCGGAGGTTGAGACAGAGTAATTCCTAATTCACCAAGCAAAGAAAAAATCCATTGTAGCTCATAAGGGGTATTTGCTACTGCATGTATTCAGCCTCCATAAAAGACCGCGCAATGCCTTTCTGTTTCTTCGACGACCAGGATAGAGGATGTGAACCAAGATAAGCAATCACTACAAGAAAACATGGGAATTTCCGACAAACATAATTCCGTCAGAAATTTCCGACGGATTTCTGACAGAATTCAGACGAAATTAACTTCCGTCGGAAATATGTGCTAGTCGGAAATCCATGGGAAATTTCTGACGGATTTCCGATGAAGTTTGTCCGTCGGAACAATCCCGACAGATTTCCGACGGAATATAGACGGATGTTGTATCCGTTTGAAAGAATATAGACGTTACATTAACCTCCGTCGGAAATTCGTGCCCGTCAGAAATCAATGGGAAATGTTCGACGAATTTCCAAGGACGTTTGTCCGTCGGAATTATTCCGATGGAATATAGACGTATGTAGCCGTTTGAAAGAATGTATACGTTAATTACATAGCCGTTTGAATGTTGTCGGTAGCTGTTTGAACGTTGTCGGTAGCCGTCGGAAATCCGTGAGAAATACGTGGGAAATCGCGCACAATTTCCTTATAAAAACGTATCCACCCCTCTCATTTACAATCACAAAAACACTCTCATCTACAATTCCTTACCAAAATGTTTTCTTCAAATCCTTATAATTATTTTCGAGCATGGATGGACAAGCCTTATCCAATTCCGGAGTCTGTCTTAATTACGGAAGAATACAAACAAGGTCTGCAGGAATTCATGGCATTTGCCGGTACGCAGAAGAAAGAAAAATACCGGTAAAATCTACTGCTCTTGTACTAATTGTCGAAATCGTAGATTAATCGTGATATATGAAGTATGGTCGCACTTGTATTGTAATGGGTTTGTTTCGGGTTACAAGATCTGATATTATCATGGAGAAAATGATACAATGGTGGATTATGCTAGTACTAGTGAAAAATACATTGGGAGTAGCGCTAGCTTAGAAGAACCTGCAATGGAAGTAGAAACTGTAGGTCATGTTCAAATTGTGAACGATGCATTTCGTGAAAGTATACCATCGGTTGCTGAGTATGAAGATAGAGGAGAAGAACCTAACTTAGAAGCTCGAAAAATCTTTGATATGTTAGACGCTGCTAAGAATCTGTTATATGATGGGTGTAGAGGTGGGCATTCCCCTTTATCAACTGCAACTAAGATGATGGGTATAAAGACGGATTTCAATTTGAGTGAGGAGTACGTGGATGCAATGCTGATTTTGTGAAAGATATTTTGCCAGAAGATAATCTTGAACCGTCATCATACTATGAGATACATAAACTTGTTAAAGGTCTAGGATTGCCATATCAGATGATAGATGTATGCATCGACAACTGTGTACTCTACTGGAGAGAGGACGCAGACCGCTCGACATGCCATTTTTGTCGCAAACCTCGGTGTAAAGAAACATGTGGAAGAGTGTCGGTCCCATATAAACGGATGTAGTATTTGCCGTTAACAGAGATATTGAAGAGGTTATATCAATTAAAGCGCACATCGGGAGCAATGAGATGGCATGCAGAGTATACAATAGATGGAAAAATCGTTCATCCCTTAGATGCAGGAGAATGGAAACATTTTCAATCAATGTATCCGAGTTTTGTGTATGAGGTGAGGAACGTATACCTTGGATTATGTACCAAGGTTTCAACCCTTTTGGGAAGCATGGCAGACAATATTATTTGTGGCCAGTAATTGTAACACCTTACAATTTGCCACCATCTTTGTGTATGAGACGGGAGTTCTTGTTCCTTAGCATTCTCGTTCTTGGACCAGAGCATACGAAGAGATCACTTGATGTATTTTTGCAGCCATTGATTTATGAGCTGCGAATGTTATGGGACCAAGGTGTTGAGGCGTTTGATGTTTTTTGTCAGCATAATTTCGTCATGCGGTCGGTACTTATGTGGACCATTAGCGATTTTCAGCATATGAGATGTTATCCGGATGGACAAAACATGTAAGGTTATCGTGCCCTTACTGTCAAGATATTACAGATGCGTTCCAATTGAAGCACAAACGTAAAACATCTTGGTTTGATTGTCATAGGCGATTTCTACCAAGCGATCATCCTTATCGTCGGAGCACCACATTGTTGAGAAAGAAACGGAAAGTATTTGATGATCCACCTCCAGAGTTAGATGGACAGTATTTGTTGACTCAGTCCAGAGATTTTGGTGCAGAGAGGACCGTTGATTGTGGTGGTAATGGACATCATCATGTTGATGGTTGTGGCAACGTACATAATTGGCACAAGATGAGTATTTTCTGGGATTTGCCTTATTGGAAAGACCATCTTTTGAGGCATAATTTGGATGTCATGCACATTGAGAAGAATTTTTTCGACAACATTATGAACACCGTTCTCAATGTCCAAGGGAAGACGAAGGACAATCTGAAGTCTATATTGGACTTGCCAGACATTTGTTCTCGTAAAGCACTACATGTGACAGGTGACGGGAAGCCTTCGGTCCCGGCTTTTCGGTTAGATGAACCTTCAAAAGCCGAGTTTTTTTAACAGGATTACTGATAGTGTTAGATTCCCGGACGGATACGCATCTAACCTTCGGAACTACGTTGATCATGGAGAAGGGAAGTTTTCTGGGATGAAGAGTCATGATTGTCATGTTGTAATGCATCGCCTCCTTCCATTTGCATTTGCTTGTCTTCTACCACGTAATGTCTACGAATCAATTGCAGGTATAATCATTAAATTATTATTTTTAATTAAATAAAACAATAATTTAGTATTTATTAATTTATTCATTTGTTATGCATATAGGGATTGATGCCTTTTTCGAGATATATGCTCGCGCTCTCTTAAATCAGACGATATCCGCAACCTTGCGAATAATATACCCGTAATCCTTTGCAATTTGGAGAAGTTATTTCCGCCTTCCTTCTTTGATGTTATGGAACATCTACCAAATCATCTTGCTCGAGAAGCAGAACTTGGGGGCCCGGTTCAGTACCGTTGGATGTATCCTTTCAAATGGTATATGTTTCATCTAAAGAAGAAGGTGAAAAAATTGAGCAAAAAGGAGGGTTCTATTATCGCACAGAGCATCAATGAAGAAACCTCACATTTTGCCGAGTTCTACTTTCCATCACAAGTCAAAACGAAGAGTCGTAGACCTGCTCGACATGATGACGGAGGCGTAATACCTTTCTACCCGGTCGATGTTCCGCATATATTCTTAGAGATTGGACGACTTAGTGGAAAAGGCAAGAAGCGGAGACTTTCAGCACATGAGCGATAGCATTTGCATATGTATATTCTCACAAACTGCGACGAAGTTGATGAATATGAGAGGTATTATATTGAACCAAATTATTAATTACTTATTGGGTCCTTTATTATATATATGTTAGCATGATGATGACTTCAATCTAACATGATGTATATGGCATATCAACGTTTTGCATTTCCGAACAAAACAGAGGACGAACTACTCGAGCTCAAACATGAAGAGTTTGGACGTTGGTTAAGAGATTATGTAAGTGTTTTAATTGCCTTGTTTATCACTAATATATAAAATGAATGATTTATTTTATACTTTTTGATTTTATTCGTGCAGGTCACGACAAAGAAGGCTAACGGAGAAATATTTCCCACGTGGTTAGAAGAAATTATGCGCTTTCCCCTAGGAATCGTGCAGTCACATGTGATGTATAGCACACGGGGCTACGCTTTTAAGATTCTCTGGGATGATAGGAGTAGGTCAACTTCATATTACAGTATATCTACCCAGTCCGATGATCTTGTATACTATGGTGTCTTGATGTTCACTATCGGGGAATGCTCGGCTTGCGATGCGTTATATTTTTATGCAACTGGTACGACCCATTAGTAGGAAGCAGTGTGCGACACAACCAATTTGGTGTTACATAATTACATAGCAGAAGGCGACTCCAGAAATACGAGCCATTCGGACTTGCTTCACAAGCGGACCATGTTCGTTTTATTCTTTAAATTATATATGTTTATTTGTTAGTATTTTTGCATTACCATGGTTAAATTTTTATATGACTTTATTACATTGTGTAGGTATGCTATATTCCCTATCCTCGAGTGAAAAACAAGCAAGACCCGTGGATTATAGTGACATCGATAAACCCGAGAGGTATGGCGCATGGGATGTCCGATCATGAACCCCTCCAACAAAGCTCTGTAGGTTTGGGTTCAATCGAGCATTCCCTTGAGGTCGACCTTGTTTTTGATTTCACCATACATGCAGACGATCAGGTATTTGAGGATTCAGAGGAAGAATTTAACGAATTTGGGGAAACTTCCGATTCAGCAGAATCAGATTACTCATCATCAGATTCAGAGTAGTTCTATATATAAACTTTGCATTGTAAAATATGTACTTGTACTAGATATTTGTTATGTGGAAGTTTTATAAACTTAGACATTTGATATACTTAAGTGTAATAATCCATTTCGAAAATCTAAAAAAATGCTAAGTATACTTACGTCGGAAATCCATGAAAAATTGCCCATGGCTTTCCGACTGATTCAGAATCTTGGCTAAAAATTCCCCCGGCTAAAACTTTCACCGGTTTAAACTGAATCCCCGGCCAAAACTGAATCCGTCGGAAATCCGTCGGAAATTTCCGATGGATTCAGTTTAGCTGGGGTTTAGTTTTAGCCGGGCATACTGAATCCGTCGGAAATTTCCCACTTATTATCGACGGATTCAGTTTTAGTCGGGAGAAGTTCCTAACATTGATGGATTTACAATTTTTTGTATGAGACATGTAGATTAGGGATTGTTAAATCATATCACAATACCCTAAGCCCTAAACCCCAATTTTACCCTAAGTCCGTCAGAAAGCCGTCGGAAATTTCTCACGGATTTCCGACGGATCTGGTGTCCTTGCCACGTGCCGGCTGACTTGCCACGTGCGCGAAATATACAGTATATTAACATATCCATCGGAACGACGGACATAGGTTTTTTCGAGACCATGGGAAGATTGACCGCCATAATAATATTTGTTTTAACGAACCGACGGATTTCCGATCGAAATATCCGTGGAAAATCGATATTTAATACTGAATAAATATAATTCTTCTCATTTCTCTCTTTTTTTTCTCTCTCTCTTTTTTCTTCCCCGCCGACGTTCTCTCTTCTCTTCTCTTCCCCGCCGACTGGTAAGTTTCTCTCTTCTCTTCTCTCTTCTCTTCCTCTTTTCTTCCTCTTCTCTTCTCCTCACTAGTTTCTTCTTTTTCGTGCAGGTCGCCAGAGCTTGCCGCCGGAGACTCCGCCGTCCGCCGCCGAGTCTTCCTCTTCTCCTCTAAATGTAAGTCCCTCAATCCTCACTATTTTTAATTGTTAGATAAGTAATTATTAAAAATTTGTTAGATTAGTATTTAGAATTTGTTAGATAAGTGGAATGAAATTGTTGATTTATAATGTTAGTTTTAGATTTAGGTTGTAAAAACGTTTTGTAATTTATAATTTTAGATCTAGTAATTTATAATTTTGTTTTTAGGTTGTAAAAACAGTTTTCTAATTTTATAAAATATTTTTGGAATTAGTAAAATAAAAAACGTTTTTGTGTAAATATAAAAATTATATAAAAAACGTTTTTGAAAAATATAAAAATGATATAAAACGTTTTTAGAATTTTTACTAATTAAAAACATATTTATAATATTTATAAAACGTTATTTGAAAATATATTACAATTTTCGGGAATTTTGAAATTTTCGGGAATTTTGAAATTTTTGAGAATTTTGAAAATATCGGAAATTTTGAAATTTTCGGTAATTTTGAACTTCTCGGAATTTTGAACTTCTTAGGAATTTTGAACTTTTCGGAAATTTTAAACTTTTCAGAAATTTTGAAGTTTTCAGAAATTTTGTACTTAGACGGAAATTTTGTACTTTTCAGGAATTTTGAACTTAGACGGGAATTTAGATTTTTTTATAATTTTCGTTAAGTTTAGATTTCGATGTACTAACGTTTTTATATTTTTCCCGCAGGGCTGACGAGGACTCTCTCCGTTTGGAAGGTTCCCAAGGACGCTGTTCTAGGGGTTTTCGGGCTCCGCCTTCTGCACCACCGAGCTCGGGAACTCAATTCCAGGAGTCCCAACACTCCGCTTCTCGGAGCAACATTAGGATCGAGGATCTTGTCCAGCAGCCCAACCGGGACCATTGCATCCGTCTTGACCCAAAGTTCGAGGCTGAGACTTGGTAAGTGAAATTTCGATTATTATTTCAATTTATTTAGATTTTGAATTTTAACGTACTTTTTTTTTGAAATGTTTTCAGGTTTAAGTTATCGCATGAGATCACAAAGTCGATTTTGGGGATGCTCCACAACATGTTGGACAAACCGTACGAGAAGTACTCCGACATGCCTACCGACGAGAAAGACGTGTGGCACCGAAGTTTCGTGGTAAGTGATTTTTGGAGTTTTCTTCTTTTTTTTTAGTTCATTTTGTCAATTTTAATTTTGAAAACTAACATTATGTTTTTTTTTAGTGTAGCAAGAGTTCATGTGAGACTCTAATCTTACGACGAAGGTTATTGGGCAATTCGACAAGTATGCCGCGCTTTCGTACTCGAACCACATGTACGAGTGGAAGAAGAAGTGGAAGCACGGATTAGCCAAGCCGAAGGACCTTGAGGAAGATGTCTGGAAGGGCTTATGCGAGTACTGGAGTAAGGCGAAGATGAAGACGATCTCCGAAAGACAGAACCGCAACAGCGACCGAGGAGGAAAGTGGCCTACATTCACAACGGGGGCGTTAAAACCGTCGAACGCGAGGCGATGGAAATGGTAAGTATAATTTTAATTTTTAATTACTAATTTCGTTTATTATTACTTTTTACTTAACAAAATTATACAGGCGAAGGCAGACGGCAAAGCTCCCGACTACCTTAAAGTGATCGAGAGGAGGCACACCAACAAAAAAACTGGTGTGATCCAGGACCCGGGCATGCGTGAGCTTGTCGAGACCTGCAAGAAGAAGAAGATAGAACATGAAGTTTCGATTTCGCAGCTCACTCTTGACGGAACGTTGGACCCGAACGAGTACGAGTTACCCCGGGAAGAGATCAACAAAATTATTCTCTCGGTAAGTTTTTATTTGTTTTCAAATTTTTTTTGTAATTTTATTACTAACGTTTAAAATATTTTGTAGGAAACTCGACAAGTCAAAAGTCAATTTGCTGGGTTAGGCAGACTTCCGACCCATGAATCTTCTTCCTCGGTTCCTCGGTATCCTTCAGAGTACAGGGAAGAAAATGCTAGGCTCAGCCAAACGGTGAAAGACCGTGACGAGGAGGTCGCGGAGTTAAAGTCCACACACACCTCAACCCAGACAAAATTCACCGTGTTGCAAAAGATCATGCAGGGCACCTTCCCCCATCTCTTTTGGAAAACAACCCCGACGACCCCAACAACTCTCCGACCGTTTGAATTAAATGTTTTATTTTTTTTTTGAAAAAAATTTAATTATGTTTAATGAATTTATTTGTATGTTTAATGAATTTTTTTTTTCAAATTTTTTTTTAATATTCATATTTAATATAAATTTCAAAATAATTAATTAAATAAAATTTATAATAAAAACAAATTATTAAATATCCGTCGGAAACGATCCGTTGGAGTGTTGTCGGAAATGTTTCCGACTGCTATCCGACATATTTCCGACGGCTATGCGACGAATTCCCGACTGACTTTTCCAACAACGATATGTCGGAATATCCGTCGGAAAAATGCACGTCGGAACTGTTTCCGATGGAATTCCGACAATGTCCCAACGCGTAGTTCCAATCAAATATCCGTGAGAAATCTGTCGGAAATAGGGCCGTCGGTAATTTTTCGAAAATATTCCAATGGCTGAAATCTGTCGGAAATCCGTCGGAAATTTCCGACGGTTTTGTTTTCCGACGAGCTGAAACCAACGAAAACCGTCGTCGGAAAACGAATGTTCTCTTGTATTGAATGTAACCATTCGTGGAGACGTAATCGTGTGTGTCACCTGCCCAATCTGCATCGGAGTAAGCATGTAGAGTGGTATTGTGGCCTTTGCGAAGAAATATTCCACGATCTGACGTACCAACCAAGTAACGAAGAACACGTTTCACAGCTTGCCAATGTTCTGTAGTTGGTACGTGCATATAATGAGATAAACGATTAACAGCGTAGGAAAGATCCGGTCTTGTAAACGCTAAGTATTGGAGACTGCCAACAAAACCTTTGTATTCGGTGGGATCCGAGAGTCATGTGCCCAAGTGAAGAGAGAGCTTAGGTGACGCAGCCATGGGAGTCGTTACTGGTTTCGCCAAGAGCATGTTCGTGCGAGACATAATGTTGTTAATATACTTACGTTGGTTCAAGTGGAGTCCGGACGTAACACGCTTAGCCTCAATACCAAAGAAGTAATGTAGATCCTCATGTTCTTTGACCAAAAAACGTGTTGCCAGAGCATCGAGTGTTTGCTGCAGAAGAACATTGTTGTTTCCAGTAACTTGTATGTCATCGACATAGATGAGCATATAGACAACGGACTTGCCTTTCCGTAGGATGAACATAGACGTATCGGAAATCGAATTGACAAAGCCATCAGAAAGAAGATAAGTTTGTAATTCAATGTACCATGCACGCGGTGCTTGTTTAAGGCCGTAAATGGCTTTCCGTAGACGACATACATAGTGCGGCCTATCTTTATCAACAAAACCAGATGGCTAAGACATCTAGACTTCATCCGTTAAAGTTCCCTGTAAGAAGGCGTTGTTGACGTGTAATTGTCGAATTGGCTAGGAGCAATGAACTGCAACACCAAGGACAATTCATATGGTAGTCGACTTGATAACCGGACTAAAAGTTTCAGCATAGTCAAGTCCAGGTCGTTTATTGTACACCTTTGCGACGAGACGAGCTTTAGTGAGCCATCCGGATTGTATTTCTTCGTGAATACCCATCGACAACCGACGATCATGACTGTGGATGGCGGAGGTGGAACAAGATCCCAACTACGGTTACCAATTTGTGCATTGCATTCCGCCATCGAGGATCCTTAAGTGCTTAAATCGCTGTTTGTGGTTCAGGATCTGATGCAGACGCTACAGAAGTGGCGAGAAGATATTTGGAATTGGGTTTGGAAATCCCAGATTTGGCACGAGTGGACATGGGATGTCGATTTGTCGCAGTTAAGCAATCTGAATTTTCCGGTGGAGTCGTATTGACGGATGTGGTTTGGAGTTGAATTTCGAGTGGTGTGGGAGATGAGTCACGTGTAGAAGGGTGAAAAGAATTGCTAGACTGTGTTTGTGATGAATTTTGTGGATCTGGTTGGGCTAAACTTTGATTTGTGTTTGGCTGGGTCGTGGGTTGCGGCCCATTTTCTTGTAGAGCAGTGGGCTCAGAGGAAGGTTGCTGGGCCATGGGTTGCATCCCATTTTCAATTGGAGCAGTGGGTTCAGAGGAGAGAGGAACATATCGTAAGTGAGAGGGGAGAGGAGGTACCTGAGACGCCGAGAGTGAAGAATCGAGTTCGGGGGTACCAGCGACAGAACTATTTGTGAAACCGAAAGAACTGTATGAGGCGGCGAAGTGTTGACGGCAGTGGAGATAATATACGTATCCTTTATCTCTTTCGCGATGGTGGCAGCAAAAGGAAAAAAATTGTTCATCAAATTGAACATGCCGTGAAGTATTAACACGACCGTCGGTATATGAAGGCATGAGTAAGCACTTTGCGTGGTGGAGTAACCCAAAAAGACACAGCGAAGAGAGCGATCTTCAAGCTTATGGAAATTATATGGCCTCAACCAGGGATACATATGAGCAACCAAATATTCTTAGCTTGGCGTAGTTGGGAGTGACACCAAAGAGTTTATGAAACGGTGACTGCAGATGTAGAACTGGCGTGGGTAAGCGATTGATAAGATACACAGCAACAACAAAAGAATGAGGCCAGTATGTCTTGGGCACTGATGCGGTAGACGAAAGTGTAAGGCCGGTCTCGACAATTGACACACCGGGAATTAACCCCGGCGTGGGGTTTTACCCTTTATATCTAAGCCGCAAGTGCACAGCACACGAACTAGTATTTAGGGATCGAATCCACAGGGATAGACGTTGTCCAATTTCTAACGATTTCTAACTTATGTCTAGACGTAAAATATATTTTGGATTTTTTTACGGTCTTATATGGAATCTAAACTAAACTAAGAAGGACAGTACCTAACTAATTATTTTATCGAGGTTGTGAATCAATTAAACGAAGCGTTGGGCAATCGAGAATTTTCTAGGGTTTATGGCCGATTTTTACGAGGAAATTTCTAGGATTTTTAAAGCGACTTTTTGTCTTCTTTGGGCTCTTGAACTTGGAACACGTACGCTGCGTGTAGTCTACTCCTTTAATCCTACACACCTACTCACTTCAGTACTCGGATGGTAGCTTCCGACTCCGCCCGCGCAAGAAGTGAATGATACTCTCAAATATCGTTTACGCCCACAATTCCTCCGTAAGTATACTTTTAAAATCTTACGATGGATTTGCTCGTCTACCTAGGTCAAGCGATTAGATACAGCACTCCCGTTGCTCTAAAATGCCTAATATTAGTTGATAAGATGGTTAGTCAAGCAACGCATTAACAACAAGGATAAAACGACCCTAATCGTTATCCTAGACTAAAAACCTAATAAGAATCGAACCACAAGCTCCCCTTCAAACCCCTTTCACCCAACAAGAGAATTACTCAGCCATAGCTGAGGCAAACATACACTACAAGAAAATAATCGATTTGCAATGGAATTTGCGATGGATAATATCCGTCGCAAATTTGCGACGGATTTGCGAGTAATTTGCGAGTGCTTAACTAGTCGTCGCAAATCCGTCTCTATTTTGCGAGGGAAAGGGTCATCGCAAATTGCGACGCCTTTGCAACATATTTGCGATGAAGGTGGGATGGACCGTCTAGAGTCGCAAATCCATAGCAAATTTGCGACGGAAATGCGACGGATTTGCTAGAGCTTATAGTCGCAAATCCCTCGTAAATTTGCGAGGGACAATAAGTCGTCGCAAATTCGTTGCAAATTTGCGAGGAATCTGCGAGGTATTAACGAGGACTATAATGGTCGTCGCAAATCCGTCGTAATTTTGCGATGGCAAGTTTCCCTCGCAAAATTGCGACGGATTTGCTACAGCAATTTGCAAGGGATTTGCAACGCGTCTAGTTAGGTGGAGTTAGGTGAGGTAGATGGACCACGTTTTAAAGGAAAATTAATTTCCATCACAAAGTTGTTGCAAATCCCTTGCAAATTCTTTTTCCGTAGTAAATTTGTTTCAAATTGCAGTAGCAAATCCGTCGCAATTTTTTTTGAAATTCTATAAATACAGATCACGTTGAGATCTCATAACAAAACAACTTCGAAAAAAAAACAAAATATTTGAGAAATAGATTTTGAGTGGTGGGTGTTTAAAAAATGTCTTCGGGGCACGAAATATACGCATTACGATCATGGATGTCCAATCAAAGAGATCCATGGACGGGTGAAGTGACGAAAGAGTACCGGGACGGGTTGCGAGCATTCATGTACCAGGCGACAAGCCAACCATGTGCAACTTGTGACGGTAAAATTTTATGTCCATGTAGAAAGTGCAAGAACACCCAATATGTGGATATTGATACTATGAAGAGGCATCTATATAATAGAGGATTTAAGCCAAACTATTATATCTGGTTTTCGCATGGGGAAGGTTGTAGTGCTGATGCTGGAAGTAGTAGTACGAGTCATGGCGTTGATCAACCTTGTTATAATTATGGGCATGATCATTTATTCGGAAATATTGATGAAGGGTATCAACAAGGAAATAGGTTTCATGATATGGTTACAGATGCATTTCATGAAAGTACAACTGCATTTGCTGATGATAATACTAGGGAAGAACCCAACATAGAAGCAAAGCGTTTTTATGATATGTTAGACGCTGCGAAGCAGCCCATCTACGATGGATGTAGAGAAGGGCAGTCTAAACTATCATTGGCATCTAGGATAATGACAATTAAAAGTGATCATAACCTAAATGAGATTTGCATGGATTCATGGGCTGAGCTAATTAAAGAGTATTTGCCAGAAGATAATATTTCCGCTGAGAGTTACTATGTAATACAGAGGTTGGTTGCGAGTCTTGGTTTACCATCAGAAATGATTGACGTATGCATTGACAATTGCATGATTTTCTAGAAAGATGATGATAAGTTGCAGGAATGTCAATTTTGTGGGAAGCCGAGATATCAACCAACTACTAGAAGGACCTGCGTTACATACCAACGTATGTGGTACTTGCCAATCACCGATAGATTGAAACGGTTATACCAATCAGAAAGGACATCGGCGGCAATGAGATGGCATGCACAACATACCACAGAGGATGGGGAGGTTACGCATCTGTCAGATGCAAAGGCGTGGAAACACTTTCAGACTGTACATTCGGACTTTGCTAACGAGAGTAGGAATGTCTATCTTGGCTTATGCACCGATGGATTTAGTCCATTTGGTATGTCCGGGAGACAATATTCTCTATGGCATATTAACGCCATACAATCTTCCTCCGGAAATGTGCATGCAACGGGAATTTTTGTTCATGAGTATTCTAGTACCCGGTCCTAAGCATCCGAAGCGATCCCTTGATGTATTCCTCCAACCTTTGATTCATGAGTTGAAACAGTTGTGGTATACAGGTGTTCACACATTCGATTATTCGCAGCAAAGGAACTTCAAGATGCGTGATGTGCTATTGTGGACCATTAGTGACTTCCCGGCATATGGAATGTTATCGGGGTGGACTACGCATGGAAGGTTATCTTGTCCATATTGCCTTGATCGGTCAGAGGCCTTCCAGTTGAAGAATGGAAGGAAACCATGTTGGTTTGACTGTCATCGTCGGTTTCTTCCCATGCATCATCCGCATCGTAAGAACAAGAAGTTGTTTAGGAAGAACAAGGTCGTGCGTGTTCCCCCCCCCCCCAGTGTATCTTTCAGGGAATGATTTGTTTGAGCAGATTGATTATTACGGTGCTCAATAAACATGTAAACGTGGGGGAAATTGGCACACTAAGGTAAACATGCCTGACGGATATAATGTTTCTCACAATTGGCACAAACAAAGTATTTTTTGGGAACTGCCATGTTGGAAGGATCTCCTATTACGGCATAACCTTGATGTGATGCACATCGAAAAAAAAAATTTTGATAACATCATGAATACGATTTTGAATGTCAAGGGAAAGACTAAAGACAATATGAAGTCAAGGTTGGACATGGCTGATATATGTGTAAGAAGCGAGTTGCATATTACACAAAACGGAAAAATGCCGATTCCAACTTTTCGATTGTCTACGGATGCGAAACGAGCGTTGTTTGACTGGGTTGGTTCAGAAGTAAAGTTTCCTGATGGATATGTGTCCAAATTCTCAAGATGCATAGAGCAAGGCAATAAATTTTCCGGTATGAAGAGCCATGATTGCCATGTATTCATGCAGCGACTACTACCATTTGCATTACTCGAGCTATTACCGACAGCTGTTCACGAAGCAATTGCGGGTAAACAAGTATTTAAATATGTATTTATAATATAATTTTCTTATTTAATTACTGATATATAATATTGGTAGGCATTGGAACATTTTTCAGGGATCTATGCACTCGAACACTGACTGAGGATGGCATAGCGCAATTACTCAATAATATACCTGCTTTGCCGTGTAATTTAGAAAAAATATTTTCACCTTCATTTTATGACGTCATGGAACATCTCCCAATCCACCTACCACATGAAGCAGCTCTTGGGGGGCCCGTGCAATTCCGATGGATGTACCCGTTCGAGCGATTCATGGGACATTTGAAAGGAAAGGCCAAAAATCTTGCAAGAGTGGAGGGTTCCATCGTTGCAGGTAGTTTGACCGAGGAAACATCTCACTTCACGTCATACTACTTTAGCCCTTAATTGTTATTCAAATTATATATATGTAGGTAATGAATGGATGTGCAAACCAGCCCTTGCCACTATGGTTGCACGAGGTTGTTCAAGAACCAATTGCGAAGATCACTACTGCCCCAATGTACTTCACTCGCGGATACATATTTCATACATATAAGCATGGCTCTCGAATGTCAACCGCAAATTATGGAATTCATGTGCCAGGTGAAAACGACTACTACGGCGTCTTGCAAGAAATTATAGAAGTCACATATCCTGGAATTATCGGTTTGAAATGCATTTTATTCAAATGTGATTGGTACGATCCAACAGTCGGTCGAGGGGTCCGCGCAAACAACTTAGGGGCGATCGATGTCAATGAAAACCGACGTTTTTCCAAGTTCGAACCCTTCATCCTAGCATTTCAAGCATCGATCCACTAAACAGAGAAGTTGAAGACATCGTGGATTATTCAAGTGAAGATGCAGCCGCATCTGGCGAGTTCGAGGATAACGATAGCGGAGAAGACAATGATGAGCATAGTGAACACTCCAATATGTCTGAAAATGAATCTGAAAACGATTCCAAATAATGTGTTATATGTACTATAATGTAATTTTTTAAATAAAAAAATCCACGTTTTGCGACGGATTTGCTATGGACCCATCAAGGCTCCTTCGCAAATCCATCGTAAATCAAGGATCCATCGCAAATCCGTTGCAAATTTGCAATGGAATTGTTAGGGATTCATTCCTTATTTCCGGTGAGGAAAAAATCGTGACACGTGTCTAACGGTTTTAAAAGTGAATCTCAAAAAATCATATTTCTAAAGTTATTTAATGATGTGCATTCATAAACCGTGAATATTTGGAAATGTCTCTGTATGATAAAACGTCATATATCCGTATATGTTGTTTATGAATCAATATAGAAATTTAACATTGCTCGTACCATCAAATTCATTATATTTTCGGAAAATATGCTTATGATCATGACTCTTATGAGATTATAAACCATAAACTTTATTATGATAATAAAACGTATACCCTAAACCCTAAACCTTAAAAACTAAAACTCATGAATTTGCAACGGATTTGCGATGGATCCGTCGCAAATAAAGGATCCATCGCAAATTCGTTGCAAATTTGCAATGGAATTGCTAGGGATTCATTCCTTATTTCCGGTGAGGAAAAAATCGTGACACGTGTCTAACGTTTTAAAAGTGAATCTCAAAAAATCAGATTTCTAAAGTTATTTAATGATGTGCATTCATAAACCGCGAATATTTGGAAATGTCTCTGAATGATAAAACGTCATATATCCGTATATGTTGTTTATGAATCAATATAGAAGTTTAACATTGCTCATACCATCAAATTCATTATATTTTGGGAAAATATGCTTATGATCATGACTCTTATGAGATTATAAACCGTAAACTTTATTATGATAATAAAACGTATACCCTAAACCCTAAACCTTAAAAACTAAAACTCATGAATTTGCAACAGATTTGCGATGGATCCGTCGCAAATCCATCGCAAATCAAGGATCCATCGCAAATCCGTTGCAAATTTTCTATGGATTTGCGATGGATCCGTCGCAAATCCATCGCAAATCAAGGATCCATCGCAAATTCGTTGTAAATTTGCAATGGAATTGCTAGGGATTCATTCCTTATTTCCGGTGAGGAAAAAATCGTGACACGTGTCTAATGGTTTTAAAAGTGAATCTCAAAAAATCAGGTTTCTAAAGTTATTTAATTATGTGCATTCATAAACCGCAAATATTTGGAAATGTCTCCGTATGATAAAACTTCATATATCCGTATATGTTGTTTATGAATCAATATAGAAGTTTAACATTGCTCGTACCATCAAATTCATTATATTTTCGGAAAATATGCTTATGATCATGACTCTTATGAGATTATAAACCATAAACTTTATTATGATAATAAAACGTATACCCTAAACCCTAAACCTTAAAAAAAAAACACTCATGAATTTGCAACGGATTTGAATCCATCGCAAATCAAGGATCCATCGCAAATACATTGCAAGTTTGCGATGGATTTGCGATGGATCCGTCGCAAATCCGTTGCAAAATGAATATTTTTTGAAATTTGGTACGAATATTGATTTTTTCATCACATTTTTGGCCAAATTAAACCGCGAATTGGTAGTGGACCTCACATTTTGCTATGGATTTGCGACGGATCCGTCGCAAATTTACAACGGATTTGCGATGGATCCTTTATTTGAGACGGATCCATCGCAAATCCGTTGCAAATAAGGATCCATCGCAAATCCATCGCAAATCCATCGCTTATTAATTTATAAACCGACTATTGCTCTTCTTCTTCCTTTCTCCCTTCTCAATCTCGACCTCCTCTCGATCTTCTTCTCCGGCGCACTGTGCATCTCCGGCGACCCCACTCCTCCTCCTTCTCCGGCGATCGGTTCCTCCTCCTCCGGCGAGCACTCCCTCTTCCCTTCCTCTCTCCTCTCCTCCGCGACCTCCTCCCTTCACCTCGCGACCTTCTTCCTTCTCCTCCTCCGCCGGCGAGCCCTCCTCTCCCTCTGGCGACCTCCTCTCCCTCCGACGACCTCCTCTCCCTCCGGCGAGCCCCTTCCTCTCCCCTCTCTCTCCGACGACCCTCTTCCTCTCCTCGGTGAAGGTTGGTTTTTAAAAAAAAAAATTCATTTTTTCTTTCTAAAATAGGTTGTTGTTATCTAAAAAAAAAAATTTGGTTGTTAGTTTGGATTTGTATATCAATTAAGATGTTAGATTTGTGAAAAACAATTTAGATTTGTTAGATTTGGATTTGTATTTAAATTAGATTTTTAGATTTGTTAGATTTTGTTAGATTTATAGATTTGTTAGATTTGTGAAAAAAAAATAGATTTGTTAGATTTGGATTTGTATTTAAATTAGATTTTTAGATTTTTAGATTTGTTAGATTTTGTTAGATTATTTAGTTTTTTAGATTTGTTAAAAAATTATATTTGTTAGATTTGTATTTAAATTAGGATGAATTTAGATTGTTAGATTTAGATTTGTTATTTATTAGGTTGTTAGATTTGTATTTCAATTAGGATGAATTTAGATTAGATAATTTTATAATAGTATGATTTTATATAATACATTATATAAAATGATTAGTTTGATTGTAATTTTCTTTGTATTTTGTAAATTATAATATACTTCTATGAATTAATTATTAAAGTTTTTTTTTAGATGTCGGGATTTCGAGGTAACGACTACACTCGATTTTTTTCTATGGGTTCCACAAGTACTCCTCCTGTTACTCAGATGGATTTCGCGACTTCTGCTGTTCCTGAGACCGAGGAGCCTGCCCCCGCACCGGCGAACCCCGCGGCTGACTCCGTCCCCATTGATATTGCGATACAGCAGATTCTCGAGAGTCCCGGTCATGATAGTCTACCACGACTCGATCCAAGCCGTCCTCCAGGAACGTTATGGTATAATTTAAATTTTCTAAGTTATTTATGTTTTTGTTTACAATTATAATAATTTCATTTTTAATTTACTATATTTTCTAATTTCAGGTTTGATGATGACGGAGCTGTGGCTGCTCAGATCTGTTCGATCTTTGAAACAGATTTCAAAGAACCGCATGCCAATTACTCGCAAATACCGGAATATATCATTGAACGTTGGTATAAAACATTTGCTGTAAGTTTTCTAAATTTTATTAAATTTATTTTTATTATTATTTAATAATATTTTTTATGCATTTAACTTCTTATTTTTTTTTGTTATAGCAATCGTTTCATTGGGATTTTGCAATTAACGGCGAGGTCCGCAAAAAATTTGAAAAGAAGTTGAAGGCTCGCATGTGCGGTCAGGTTGGGCGTTGGAAAGAAAAGTGGAAGATTAAAGGCAATGAGTCGAAGCCTAAGTGGATGGATCCGCTTGTTTGGAACGGTCTTGTTCGATATTTGATGGATCCGAAGAGCAAGAAGAAGAGTGCCAATAGTCGCAAGGCCCGATACTCTGATCCTGATGGTTACGGGCCTTCTAAGCATCGTTCTGGACAAACTTCGTTTAAAGCACGGGGCCGAAACATAGAAAGTTTTTTTTTTAAAAAAATCTTACATTCCTAATTTAATTTAATCTTATGAATTTATGAAATTTTTTTTAAGCCGCAAAGACCGGATCATCAGTTCCGGATTTGTTAGCGGTTCTCGAGGAGACAAAACGGAAGAAGGATGGCTCTTTTATCGATGTACGCTCGGAGAAGATCTACAATGATGTCACTTCGCGGCTCGAACTGTTATCTCAGACAGTCGATATTGATGATCCCGAGAGCTCAGCATCTGGCGGACTTACTCCTTTCGTGAATAACCAAATTTTTACCGAGGTACGTATTTAAAAATTAAATTGTTGTACTGTATTTAAATATTTTTAGAAATATTTATAATGTTTGTTTTTTTGTCTTTCATAGGTTGCTCCCCGCAAAAAAGGAAGAATTTACGGAGTCGGTTCGCTTCAACCGCAAATTGAAGCTTCTTCTACATCGGCTTCACGTCCATCCCAGGACGATCTACACCGGATCATAACGAGTCGGGCCGAGATGATATCGAGTCAGGCCGAGATGCTAACGAATCAGGCCGAGAAGATTAATTCCTATGATGCTTTCATGGACTACTTTGCTGAGAAGGATCCGGCTTTTGCGAGACTTCGCGCAGGACGTAACCCTTCGGGATCGGGATTCGGAACCGGAACCAGAACCGGAACCAGAACCGGAACCGGAACTGGAACCGGAACCAGAACCGGAACCAAAACCCAAACCGAAACCGAAACCGGAACCAGTTCCGGAACCGGTCCTTTGTAAACATTTTAATTGTTTTTTTGTTTTTTGTTTTTTTTAAACAATTATGTAATTTTTTTAAATAAAAAAATAAATTATTTAATTATGTTTTATAATTTTAAATGTTAATTATTATAATTTTATTTAATTTTTAAATTAAAATTTTAATATTTTTTAATTAAAAATTAAATTTTCCTCGCAAATCCATTGTAATTATGCAATGGCTTTGCGAAGACACGAAAAATGCAGTCGCAAATCCATCGCAAATTTGCGATGGATTTACGATAGTTCTGTTTCCGGGTATCGCAAATCCATCGCAAATATTGCGACGGCTTTCGCGTTGGTATAAAGCCCTCGCAAATGTGCAACGATGCGTGCACTCGCAAATCCGTCGCAAATTTGCGACTGCAAATATTTGCCGTTGCAAATTTGCGAGAGAATATTTTTCGTCCCAAATTTGCGACGGATTTGCGAGGAAAATTGATTTGCGACGACTAATTTGCGACGGAGTAAGTGTCGTCACAATTCCGTCGCAAAGCGTGATTTGCGACGGACTTGCTATGGATTTGGCCATCACAAATCGGTTGTTTTCTTGTAGTGATATTCAATATATTCAAAAGAAAACAGTGCATAAAAAGGGATGGAGAAACCTTCTCTATCGAACAACACCGATGAAGAATCCTTCTTCCAATCCTTGAAAAACCAAGAACACAAGTTGCTAGGGGTTTGCCTCTGCAAAAAAGCGTGAAAATAATCTAACGTGTCTGTCAAAGAGGCATAAAATAAGTATTTATAGAGCTAATCTTTGTTTAGGGTTTGATGGGAAATGACGGTTTTGGCCTCGGTGAAGAAACGAGTCGATTTGGTCGCGCAGGGTCTTGGCCGCGGGTGCGGGCTATCTGGGAGTGGCGAAATGCCTCTTGGCCGCGGGTTGAGATTCTCCAGGAGTGGCGAAATGCCTCCTGGCCGCGGCTCCAACTCCTCCAGGCGCGGTGGCTTCATCTTCGGGGCAGCTTCATCTGCCTTCAGTGCTTCGGTGTATTTAAGGAGCCAACCATTGGATTGCCTCCAATCCAATTGCATTTGAAAGCTTTGTTTCTACTTTGTTGTGTCCAAATTTGGGGATGATCAGACGGTGAAAATCTCTCCATTAGCTGCATGATTTTTTGACGGTCCAAGTTTATCCAAAAACGTACTTTTGCTCTGAAATGCACTATTTTATTCTGAGTTACCTGAAACGTCTTTCAAATCTCTAAAATATGAAAATCACTTGAAAACCTTTGAAAACGGAATTAAAACACCTGAAAAAGAATATGAAAGTGATCCATAAAAATGGTCAAAAATCGGTGTTATCAACTCCCCCAGACTTAGATCTTTTTTTGTCCTCAAACAAAACAGAAATCTAAACTCGGAAAGAGGTTTTAGAAAATATAGGAACTAACAAAATTGTTAGTGACCGTCCTTCTAAACCATAACCAACGTAATGCATCAATCGGACTTAGTCTTGAAAATTCTTACCAAAGTACTACAACGCTAATCCACGGTATCCGTCATGAGAAAGTCTAACCACATAGATCCTAACTTTCAGTCAACTACCTCTTAACATTCATTAAAGATTGTGTGATTCTTACCAAAATATTAGACAAGACAATTGATGCTAGGTATTTACGGGCAATTTAGAGGTGTGGCTAAAAGTGTTTCGGGTTACCGTATTTTCTTCGGAGGATGCTAGATATTATGCAAAACAGAAAGAGAGGATGGAGCTGTTGGTACCCACAATTTTCTTCGGAGGATGCTAGATATTATGCAAAACTCCTCCTTCGTCGGGACTCTTCTCCCTTTTGATCGGGACTCTTCTCCCTTTTGACAGAACTTTTATGTCGTTCCCCCGGACCTAGATTTTTCTCCAGGTAATGATTCAAACGGTTTCGTACTCCTCACATATTGAAACATTGTTGCCTTGGTAAAAATATAGACTACTCTAACACTCTTAGGCTTTTATTTCCTTTCCTTTCGGGGGTTTTTTTTTTTTAAGAAAGGGCAAAACGCCTTTAAACGGGAGCCTTAGAGAGTACGAAAATTACCAGTTACAAACGATTTCCAAGGCAACTCTTTAGCTTGATTTGTCGATACCTCCACAACTGAATCCGTCTAGTCTCTCGTCTTTTCGAGTGACTGAAAAATTGTGTCGTTCCTCCCTCTCGGGCGTTTTTGCACATATATGCACATAATACAACAAGAGAGTTGCATGAGGTTTGAACAAAGGTTAAGTTTTGGGTGGGATACCGACTAAAGATGAACAGGCCATCTAGGACAACAAAGAGTGGTAAAAATGAAAAAGATGTCATAGATGTATGACTCGTTGTCTCGCCTAAAACAATTGATAAGAAAACTAAATATAGATTAAGTCCAAATAAAATGAGTTAGTATATCCTATAAGAAATAATTTCTATGGCTCAAAATACTCTGGGGATAAACATCCTCCCCCAGACTTAAATCACACTGTCCTCAATGTGAAAAAGTTGGTGAAAATATGGTAAAATTATTAAAATAAAAGATAAGGAGAAAGAGATCGATTAAACCGTGGTGGTGAAGTGCATGGCTAGGCGTCGCCTGAGCCATCTGTCTCAGAGTCGGGCGTGTTGCCATCGAACTGGTGGTTCTCTTCGAGGAAACACATGATGCGCATGTATCATCTCTCTTGTCGTGCTATCTTCTTCTCCATGGCTGCGTATTCTGGTCCGTGTTTGTGAGACGAACTCGCGGATGGTGCACGGGCCTGTGATTGTTGAATTAGTCGAGCACGCTCTGCCTCGGCGTCTCGGTTGGCCTTGGCACTAGGAACTATCCAATCGTGTACGGTAGGCATGGCGCTGTAGGTACGTAGTCCATCTCTTCCAGTATCCATCTAGGTGCTGCTCCTTCTCGGAGTCTAGGGACAGAGTTAGAAGGTAAAAAGACAAAGTAGGACTCACCGACATTAGTGCAATATTTGTAACCAAATCTGTCGGAATCTAGTGAAGCGCGAGAGATTGTGCGGTCTCGGGAGAATTGCATCAAGTCGAACCAGCTTCCTTGGAGTGGAACCTCGTTCGAGAAATCGAAGTGCACGGCTTGTAGAATCGCCGTGATGATGCTTCCGAAGGCGGTAGTAGCGCCCTCGGGTTTTGTGGTGGGCGCGTCGTGTTTCACCTTCACCAAGTTATTCGCGACGATACAAGCATAGCGTGGGTCGTCGGTGAAAGGTAATTGAAGGGTGACAAGCTCGCCTTTGAGGACACTACCCACGTTCGCTCTCGAGAATATGGTGTGCGCTAAGAGATTGTGTGTATAGCGGACAGCGGGATGCGTGAGTAGGGCAGCTTTGGACCGTCCGTTGTCGTAGACGCCTTGTCCCATTATGCTTCATAGACCTTCATCGAGATTCTCCTCGGGGTGAATCTCATCGAGATATTAAAGCTTCAAAGCTTCACAAAGTTTCGGGATCGTTAGAGCATAAGAATATCTGCGAATGGTAAAATTAAGTGTACCGTCGTTAGCTCTCGCATTAGAGCGTCTCTCGTAGCACATGGTGACGGTCGATAAGAATTCTTTGGTGAGATCTTCATAGGTAGGAAGGTTGAGCTCCATAAAAGGTCGAAGGTTAAGTGCGTCGAGATACCAAATCACGTCTACTCTAAACCCGAGCGCGTCGAGAGTCGAGTAATCTATGCGAGGTGTTGATTTGATAACCATCTTATTGAGCTCCTCAAGGTAATCGATATTCGGGTCCATAGGTTTCCCGACATATCGTACCTTTGGTCTTTGTTCTGGTGGTGGTGTTGGTTCGCGAGGAGGAGAAGGTATTGGGTCACATCGCGGTGGTGGCACATGAGTTTTAATCGAACATTGTCGACTTGCCAAGAACTCGCCAAGATTCGTGTCATCTCCTACGCTTCGTGTATCCGAGCTTTCTTCGCTCTCCTCGGTTCGACTATTGGTCAATCTCCGGGATGATTCTCCTATGTAACCGCTCTTCTTTGAGCGAGTTATTCTCATTCTCTCGTGGTCCATTGTTCCTACAAAATAGAAAACAATTCTCGGAAAAAGTATGAATATGGTTGTGATTGAAAATTTTCAGTATGCGAAGATATTAATTCTAGTATCAATTCAATCAATCAAACGAGAAATATTGATCACAAGTTTAAACAAATCGAGTTCATGATCGTGAATTCTGGGTTTTTGACGTTCTTGCATAAAAATTTCTAGATATCGAATTATCGATTTTAAGTTCAACTTTATGCAAATTTCAGTAGATTACCGTTTACTAATTTACGATATAACTAAACTTGTTCAAATTAATCAAAATTAATCTCCAAATTTGTTTTTATTTAAGCTTGAAAATTCCAAATCACAAAATCTCAAATCCAAGGGAATTAAGAGCTAAAATTGAAGTCTTAACATACTAGAAGTTCAATCTTAAGTTCTTTAACAATTTCTAACAATCAAATACATAGATCTAGTGAATTCAAGAAAAACACTAGGTTCTTGTTCATATGAGAAAAGTAGAGGTTTCGGTTCGTACCTTGTTGGAATTGACGGGATGAGTGAGGAATTGAAATCTTCTCCGAAAAAGAGTGAGAATGTACCGCAGAATTTTCGAAAAAGCTTTTGAATTGAAAAATGTTGTTCTTGCTCAAAATCTCCAAGTCTTTTGGAAGAGAAGAAGAAAGAGAGCTTGAATCTTGAAATTCTCTTTTTGTTCTTTGAAAAATTGTTTTTATGTAAAAAGAAGTTTTTTGTTTCTCAAAAACTTTTGTGACTTACCTTAGCGGGACACGAGAATTAAACCGGGTTTGGTTCAATTTTACGTCGGAAACATGTTCGGTATTCCACGGTTTAGTGTCGGGAACGGTTGGGAATGGACGGGATAAAGTTCGGGACGGAATAAGGCTGGCCGCGGGTCGAGCATGCGCGACCGCGGCCAAGTGCCTTCTCACCGTGTGACCGGCCAACGCCGGCGCGGTCGATGGGTCCTCCGCCTCGGCCTACTGGCCTTTTTCTTGGGTCGTTTTCTCCTTCGTTCCTTCGTCGTTTCACGATCTGTTTCGAACGGCGTCTTCATTTTTTTGTGTTTTCTGATATTTTGAATATTTTTTGTTTTTTTTTGTTTCATATAAAGCCTAAACTATTAAAAAGAAAAACATTAATAGAAAAAGAAAAATAAAAGAAAGAAAGACGTACCAAATGGGTTGCCTCCAATTAAGCGATTTTGGTTAAAGTCGTTAGCTCGAATTTTTGGTGAGATTAGGCGTGAGCAGTAGACGTCTTGGGAACAAATGTTCCTTTGGCATCGTCTTGTTTATGACGTGTTTCGCCTTTCTTCGGTTTCACCTTCTTCTTTCCGCGTTTTTTCGGAATTTTCGCTTCTCGAAGAGCTTGTTTTGTCTTCTCAACCATTTCTTCCACTCGTTCTTCCTTGGTATCTCTTAAATCTGGTGGAATATTGATCTTAACTTTTGCAAATGGTTTAGAAGGGAATGGTGGACTTACCTTTGGGGGTTCCGTCTTAATCGACTCATCTTTCTCTTTTCCTTTAGGGAAAATCGAGTTTTTCATCTCATGTTCGTCCCTCGGGTTTGGAATTTCGTCCGGGACAATAGGATATAGCCTCCTTCGATCTACATTCAAGAAGACGGCTTGACGGTTGCCGTGATCAAGGATGGCCCCAACGGTAGCTAAGAAGGGTCGATCAAAAATCAACGGTCGATCCTTGTCTCGTTCCATTTCGAGAACTTGAAAATCAGCGGGAACGATCTTGTTTCCAATGAGTATTTGAAGATCATGGATCGCTACTTTGGGTTTCTTTTGTGATGAGTCCCCAAAAATTATGCTCACGGTAGATGGCGTGAGATTCATTATACCGAGCTTCTCGGCAAATGTCTTAGACATGATGTTGACGTTGGCTCCGGAATCACACAAACAATCAGCAAAATAAATTCCCGAAATCCAACAAGAAAAAGAAAAACATCCTGGATTATCGGTTTTTCTAAGCCTTTGAAGCGTGATTAGTTTCGGTACCTCAAATGGTGATTTTTGGATCATCTTGGATTCGGTAATGACTCGTCCATAGAGTGGGACGAATTTTGGAACTTCTCTAGGCTCCATCTTAGTATCGACTTCCTTTTCGGGTATGGTGGAAATCACATTGCAAATTCTCTTCGGGTTATCTTCCACTCTTCCGGGTAAAATTTCGTTCAGTTTCTTAGTGAGTTCTCCACATTCGGGTTTCGATATGAGAGATTGTTGAAGTTGGCATTGCGGAAGTTGTTGTTGAATCCGTTGTTGAAACGGATTTGGTAGGAGTTTTGTGCACCCACACAGTTAACTTCTTCTTCTTTAAAATACGAACTGTTGTTGTCGGGTTCGTAGTAAGCATCGTCTTCGCCTCCAACAGTAGTTTCACAAGCATGCACTTGGCGATTTTGGTTGTTGAGAAGTCGGTTCATCATGTTCTTTAGCTAGGCTATCTCCTTGGATTCCGACACATTCGATCTAGTCGATCTATCGTAGTCGGGAGAATTGTTGCTATCCGACATAGCAAGACTTTCTATGAGAGCTCTTCCTTAGTTGATGGTCTTCATGGAGAAGTCTCCGTTGCTGGCCGTGTCGAGAGAAAGTTGATATTTCGGTAGTAATCCTCGGTAGAAAGTGTTGAGTACATTCGGACCAGAGAAACCGTGATAAGGGCAATCTCTCTCGTACTAATTGAAACGTTTCCACGCTTCATAGAAAGACTCCACCGATTGTTGATGAAATTTTTGGATTTTGTTTCTTAGCGCGTTGGATCTCGACTTCATGTAGAAGTGGTTTATGAAGGCGGCTTGGCACTCTTCCCAATTAGTAATAGATCATGTGGCCAACCAACGGTGAGCTTTATTGGCCAAAGAAAAAGGAAAAATCTTACACTTCAAATAGTTGGCATGAATTTGATTCGTTCTTGTCGTTCCGCATATCTCTTCGAACAACTCGTTGTGCTCCATCGGATGCTCGGTTGCAACTCCATGAAACTGATTTTGATTTACCAAAGCAATGATTTGAGGTTTGATCTCAAAATTGTTTCCGTTCGGTATAGGAAGTTGTATGGCTGCTCGGTTTTGGAAGTGTTGATACGGTGCATCAAAATCAGCAATGATGCGGTTACGCTCTTGTCTCCTCGGAGGATTAGCGGGCAGTACGAGATGGTTGGCGTTTACGCCATTAGGAGGAATCGGTGCATTCGGTTGAGCATCGTTCCTCGGTGCATCACGATCGACGGGAAGTTATCGCCTCGGATTTTCAGCATTTCGGTTTTGGTTGTGGTTTTATTCGGGATCAAGATGTGGCTGGTCATTAGCACCATGGACAGCCTCTTGATCTTATTAGTGATCCGAAAAATCACAGTCATCCTCGTGATCTAGTTGATCGCGGTTTAGTTGATCTTCCGGGTCGTCGTTTTCGGTCATCCTTAAGTTTCTTTTGAGTCTTCGGAGTTCTCTCTCGTGTTTGTCGATATCGTCTAGTAGCGGTACATTTCCTCTAGGAATTCTCCTAGTGTGCATGCACCTTAGAACAAAAGACAAAGATAAAGGAGAAAGTCAAAAGAACAACAAAGAACTTGAAAATCAAAAGTGTCTAGAGCAGAAATTAGAATACGAAATCAAACAAGCTAAACTATCCCCGGCAACAGCGCCAAAAACTTGACACACCGGGAATTAACCCCGACGTGGGGTTTTATCCTTTATATCTAATCCGCAAGTACACAACACACGAATTAGTATTTAGGGATCGAATCCACAGGGATAGACGTTGTCCAATTTCTAACGAGTTCTAACTTATGTCTAGACGTAAAATATATTTTGGGTTTTGTTACGGTCGTATCTATGGAATCTAAACTAGACTAAGAAGGGCAGTAGCTAACTAATTATTTTATCGAGGTTGTGAATCAATTAAATGAAACGTTGGGCAATCGGGAATTTTCTAGGGTTTATGGCCGATTTTTACGAGAAATTTCTAGGATTTCTAAAGCGAATTTTTGTCGTCTTTGGGTTCTTGAACTTGGAACACGCACGCTGCGTGTAGTCTACTCCCGTAATCCTACACACCTACTCACTTCAGTACTCGGACGGTAGCTTCCGACTCCGCCCGCGCAAGAAGTGAATGATACTCTCAAAGGTCGTTTACATCCACAATTCCTCCGTCAGTATACTTTCGAAATCTTACGACGAATTTGCTCGTCTACCCTAGGTCAACCGATTAGATACAGCACTCCCGTGGCTATAAAACACCTAATATCAGTTGCTAAAATGGTTAGTCAAGCAACACATTAACAACAAGGATATAACGAAGAACCCTAATCGGTATCCTAGACTAAAAACCTAATAAGAATTGAACCATAAGCTCCCCTTCAAACCCCTTTCACCCAACAAGAGAATTACTCAGCCATAGCTGAGGTAAACATATTCAATACATTCAAAAGAAAACAGTGCATAAAAAGGATGGATAAAGCTTCTCTATCGAAGAACACCGATGAAGAATCGTTCTTCCAATCTTTGAAAACCCAAGAAGAAAAGTTGCTAAGGGTTTGCCTCTGCCAAAAAACATGAACATAATCTAACGTGTCTGTCTAAGAGGCATAAAATAAGTATTTATAGAACTAATCTTCGTTTAGGGTTTGATGGAAAATGACGGTTTTGGCCTCGGTGAAGAAACGAGTTGAATTTGTCGCGCAGGGTCCTGGCCGCGGATGCGGACTCTCTGGGAGTGGCGAAACACCTCTTGGCCACGGGTGGAGACTCTCCAGGAGTGGCGAAATGCCTCCTGGCCGCGACTCCAGCTCCTCCAGGAGCGGTGGCTTCATCTTCGGGGCAGCTTCATATGCCTTAAGTTCTTCAAGTGTATTTAAGGAGCCAACCATCGGATTACCTCCAATCTAATTGCATTTGAAATCTGGTTGTTTCTACTTTGTTGTGTCCAAATTTGGGGATGATCAGACGGTGAAAAGGTCTCCATTAGCTGCAAGACTTCTTGACGATCCAAGTTTATCAAAAAACGTACTTTTGCTTCGAAATGCACTCTTTTATTCCGAGATACCTGAAACGTCTTTTAAATCTCTATAATATGAAAATCACTTGAAAACCTTTGAAAACGAAGTTAAAACACCTGCAAAAGAATATGAAAGTGATCCATAAAAATGGTCAAAAACCGGTGTTATCAACAATGTGACGATGCTTGCGTTCAGAGATCCCATTGTGCTCGGGAGTATGTGGTGGTGACGTGAGATCGGAAATACCATGTGTGGAAAGGTAATCTCGTAAAGCAACATACTCTCCTCCATTGTCTGAATAGAGGTTTCCGATTCTATGTTGAAAGCGATTTAACACCAGGTTTTTGAAAGTAATAAACGTGTCTTTGCCTTGGGATTTTAGCTTTAGGGGATATAGCAATGTATAATGGGTGTAATGATCAAAGAAGATGACATAGTATTTTAAATTGTCAATATAGAGAATAGGGGAACTCCAAACATCAGAATAGATGTATTCAAGTGGTCTCGATGAGGCAATAGTAGATTGAGAAAAAAGGATTTTATAAGTTTTATTGATGAAGCAATATGAGCAAGACAAAATCTTTTGCGTTTTATTTGAAACAGGGAGAGAAAAATGGGAAAGGACTGTGTTTAAAATTGAAGACGACGGATGGCCCAATCTTGAGTGCCAAGAAGATAGCGTAGCCTTGGAACATGGTGACGCGAACAACGCAGTCGCTTGAGATTCCATGAGCGGCCACTCATAGAGTTTGTTCTTAGTTCTACCTCGAAATAACGGGACCCTCGTGCCGAGATCCTTCACGTGAAAGGATGCGGGAAAGAATTCCACAGAAACACGGTTAGTGTTTCACAATCGATATACTGAGATTAAGTTTTTATGTATATCAGGAACATATCAAACTTTTTGCAGGTGCAAATTACGAGATTTGGTGGGAAAAGAAGTGAAACACGTGTGTGTTATCGGAATCGAGGAGCCATCTGCAGTGACGACATCATCACCACCATTGTAAGGCTGATGCAGGGACAAGTTGTGGAGGTCAGAGGTGATGTGGTGCGTCGCGCCACTGTCGAGAAGCCAATTGTTAGCGGAGTATGGATAATTGACGGCCAGATTAGCATGTGGCTGCCATAGTGTGAAAGGGCCCGGCTTCTGGTGTTGTGCGGTTGATTGAAACGCATGTAGTTGAGAGCATCGTTTCGCACTACGACCGTGAACGCCACAAATCTGACAACGACCAAGGTATGGACATGGACCATGAGATTCATTTCTGTTTGTTGTTGCGATGGCTGCCAATTGTTGTTGTTATTGTTCCGAGAGCGGGTCTGGTACGTTTCGGTAATTCTGATTGTTGTGACGTTGCTCAAAGGCATTTGCAGTGACAGAGTCGTGTCAACAATCATGAGAAGCTTGGCTTCATGATTAAGGAGGAGTTCATGATATTTTGTGATGGTGGGTGGAGTGTCGCGACCTTCGATCTGGTTGACGATATTTTTGTACTCATCAGGCATGCCCTCAAGGATGAGATCAATTTGATCTTCATGTTTAGCTGCTTTCCCCAAAATAGCCAGTTGATCAAGGCGTGTGGTAAAGCCTTGGAGGTAAATATCAATTGTTTTGTTTTCTTTTTCGCCAGTGTTTGAGTTGTGTTTTCAACTCTTTGATGTGACCGCGGCTTGGTTTGGCGTAGGTGAGGGCTAACGTGCTTCAAACGGCATAGGAACTTGTCGCACAAGAGACAAGTGGTTGAATGGAACAGGAGATGGCGCCGATGAGAGAACTGAAAATCAGTTGGTTTTGGCGTTTCCATAGCGTGTATGTTGGATTCATGGAGACATCATGCATCACCAATGGTGAGTGTGGGAGGAGGAACGATGGTGGATTCGTCGAGATGACCAGCAAGAGCATAGCCATCAAGCAAGGCGTGAACGTGAAGCTTCCACATGAGATAGTTGGTAGCGATAAGCTTGGAAACACTCGACATGTTTATCGTGAGAAGAGACTGATTGTTGATCGTGATGGTCTCATTGATGGTGGTGGGAGATGTGTTGTCCGAGGAAGACATGGTGTTGTGATTTGAGATTGAAAAATGAAAAGAATTTTTTTTTCTCTTTTAAAGATCGTTTGCTCTTGATACCATATAGAGGTTTGTAGAAGTGATGATTATTATTTTACATGGAGAAGGAATATATATATATACATCGAGTGATTAGCTAGGGCTTTACCAGAGCGTTAATGACAAATATACTCTATACATAAATAGCTCCTTAACATAAGTAATCACTGATATGATATTTCGTAATATAAGCAATCATTGATATGATATCTCCTAATACGGTCTAAGCGTCTTGTCTCGGTTTGTCCCCGGTCAACCATATTTTCGCATCAAAATCTTTTTCAGATCAATACAGTTTCGATCGATCTTCCACCCTGGTGATAGTATTTGAAGTAGATCTCCGCATAGTTCTTTATTGTTTTGTACAACCTTGGTCTTGCCTCAGACACAAGCCTATCTACAGGTTGAATCACTTGGTCTGCATGCGGAAAGCAAAAAGTCGCTAGAGATATCCTTTCCTTTTCTCTGTTACTCACCACTCTATGAACCGGGCTCTTGTATACTCCATTGCTCATTATCTGAAAATGCATGACAGATTATGTCAATACTACACCAATCAATCTTCAAAAATCATATGATATATATATGTTAGGATTCCACATCCAAAGTTTAAAGAGACCAACACTATAGTATATAAAAGATATGAACCAATCTACTTATTGCCAATTGATTTTGAGTTAGAAGCTCATAATAAACCCATATTTAACAATATATATATACATGATTTATTACCTGGAGCACATCTCCTACAGTGACCAGAATTGTATCAGGGATGATTGGAGCTTTATACCAATTCCCATCTTTGAGGAACTGAAGCCCTTCGACGTTTTTATCGGCTAAGAGAAGAGTAAAGGCCGAGCCATCAGTGTGCGGTCTATGCGCAATAACCTTGTCCGGCCTCGGACATGGTGGATACATGTTGAATCTTGTCTCCATTATAGAATTTTCTCCACACATCTCTAGAAAGCAATTATCTTCCAGCTCCAACGATCTGGCCATTCCCTTGAAGAGTTGCTCTCTCATTATCTTTAGCTTCATTGTGTATTCATGTATAGTTTCTCTGTAGAAACGATTGTCAAAATAACAAAAGTCAACGAAGCAAGATGCTGTTGAAAATGAAAAAAAGCTATGGATTTTACCTGAATCCGATTGGGATTTCTGGCCAGAATTTAAGCTGTCGTAGATCTTCAGGGTAAGTAGTGAGCTGCAAGCGGTCCATCCAATCGAGAGCTTGATCATCCGAAAATATGGTGTCGTTTCCATATCCTTGGTAACCACCAATCTCTCTCGCGTACTTCTGTTTCTCTTCTGTCGAAAACGCAAAAAACTGTTTGGTTTGCGCGTAAACCTTGTCGAGGAACGCTTCTGTTACCCCATTATTCATCACCTAGTTCAACGAGAAATCAAATTCAATGATTTCAACGAATCATGTATATATATATATATATCGAATATTATGATTCTAATAATCAGAAAGAGGGTCAAACCTGAACAATACCCCATGTAGAGAGCGCGGAGTGAAGTTTACTCAACTCTTTTTGACCTTCATCAGAAGAAGAGAAGATAAGGCTAAGATCGATGGCTGAAATTTCCATCTCCGGCACCAAACCGTTAAGAGTTTGACCTTCGCCGTCGCGGGTGGGTGGGTAGAGGTATCTTCCCGGTAATACTTCGCCGGCTGCAACCAACTCTTGGACAGTCTTTAACTTTGGCTTCTCCATTAATTGTGTGGGAGGATCTTTGATAGATGATCCTTTTGGACAGAGAAGAACTTTTGTAATAGACTAAAATGGTCTTGAATTTGTTCGTCGGTCTGGTATTTTTAAAGGCAAAGGTAAAACTATTATAATAGTCAGAAGACGTGCAAGTTTAAGTTGCGTACGTATGACAACAAATGTCTTTTTTTTATTAAAAAAAGGGCATGGAAAATTTGGAATTTTTTTAATTGTTTTTATTACAACGTTGGTTTTGGTATAAGTAATATTTTACTCATTGAAAATTTCTTTAGATACATGTTGAAACACTTTATAATCTGATTTAGGTGTTACGATCTGGTCATGCACGAATTTTTTTTTTATATAATTTAAAAGCATTTAGTTAGTGTCTTGCAAAAATCATGAGTTTTCGAAATTAACGGTATTTTTATATCCAAAATTTAACATTAAAATTGTAACAAACTTTGAAAAACATTGTTAACTATACCAGAAATTTTTTCATGTCGTAAGAAAGTTGCAAAAAAAAACATTTCATGTCGTAAGAAATTTTTTCTCAACGGATATATTTGTCATAGTTTTGCTATAAATTTGTAATGAAATTGTGATGCTTATTCATTATTGCAAAAAAAAAACCTTGCAAAAATTATGTTGCGATATCACTATTTTTCTATAGTGAGTATAGTAAAAAAAACATAATTGATAGAAATAAAAGAAATTATATTCGAAAGAAATTATTGCTTTACTTAAAATTTAAATGTTAATTTTAATATTTAGAGAATTAGATAATGTGTAATATTTATATAACTAAACTTATTACAGGAGATGAAAAAGAACATCAGAAGGCTCTGAGAAGCACTCAACCAAGAGGTCTAAAAATTTTCGTCAGTGATGATGAGGTCTAAGTACACTATATATCTTGGAGTAGCTTTGAAATTTTGTTTAATGTTGAACGATATAATGTATTAACGAGTTGATGAATTTGTCGAAAAAATGGGGTAATAACTAATATCTGTCACAAAAATAAATAAATAAATGGGCGTAATATTATGCAATTTTCTTCTATGTTTGTACCTTTTTTTATCTTTATTTTATATATACTAGGTGAATATATGCGCAACGCGCGGATGGTTTTAGATATTTTTTTTTAAATCTATTGTTGTTAATTTTTTTTTTACCAAAATATTTTTATGTTTAACAACCATTGTTTAAGTAAAATTGAACAGGTGAATAATTCATGGTCTGAAGTATCCCGTATTTTATTAAAAAATGAGTGAACGTATAGTATTAAAATTAATTTATTTTAACTGTTTGATACATTTAACTGGTAAAAAAATATTCGTCATAGGTTTCATTATGCCAATTTTAAATTTGAAATCATGAATAATACTGTATTTATTCTCAACGAACAACTCAAATAATTTACCTACTCCATCAAAATTTTAAAGTTTTGTGCACGCTACATGATATGACACAAAATTATATTTTGAGTCGGTAAATTATTTTAAGTTTTTATAGTTTTATGGTTTCAATCCATTCCATTAAATTTGAAATCATCAATAATGTTGTTTTTGATCCCTTTCTACAACTAAATATTGATAATTATGAATGCACTAATTATGAATAATTATGAATGCACTAATTATTACTAATTATGAATGCACTAATGCTAGAATGCAAGATGAAGAAATAGTAGATTTCATATTTTTTTTTTTTTTTAAGAATATGCTACGTGTCAACTTCTCCAGCGCTGAAGTGGTAAACAGAGATAGCTGACCCTCTTTTATATTATAGATTGTAGCTAGCTACTAGCTAGACGAAAAAATCCAGTCAAGATAAAAGCAAAAACGGTTGGGTGATGAGTTGAGTTTGACTTTTCCTCTTCATATATATGTTCTCCTGATACCAATTTTAATTCGATTTATCATTTTGAATTTTTGTCTTCACATATTTTTAATTTATTACACCTTTTCTATGCTCTAAAAATTTTGTATAATTTTTTGTTTCCGTCTTATTATACGATGTTGAACTAAAGCTTCTTCTCTATTATACTGTATTTTTCACAATGTTATAAACCCATATAATCTGATTAAACCTTCCAAACTAATTAGACGAAATGTAAAATCTAGGAAACTCACTTGGGGATTAGGATTAGGATTGAGATTGTTTTGTTTCTTTTTCAGAGAGGTATAGAGTGAATGGTCTCTAAATATGTGAACTCAACAATACAAGAAAACAATAAATTCTGTAAATTTAATTAAACCTTTCAAACTAAATAGATGAAATGTTAAAATCTAGGAAACTCACTTGTGATTGGGATTGTTTTGTTTCTTTTTCAGAGATAGAGTGAATGGTCTCTAAATCTTGAACTCCACAATACAAAGAAACAATCAATTCTGAAACCTTATTAAACCTTCCAAACTAATTAGAAAAAAATGTAAAATCTAGGAAACTCTGGGATTGGGATTGGGATTGTTTTGTTTCTTTGCGACAGAGGTATAGAGTGAATGGTCTCTAAATCTTTGAACTCCACAATAGAGGAAAACAATCAATTCGAGTAAATCTTATTAAACCTTCCAAACTAATTAGATGAAATGTAAAATCTATGGTTGACTGCTAAAACCCCTATCAACTCATAGAACTCTAACTATTTCCTCTCAAACATGTAAATTTCAATTATAAACCTCCTATTCAATTTTATTCTATTTAATTCCATCTCTTAAATCAAAAATTTAAAAATCAAGTTCAATTAACTTCAAATCGCGTTTAGTCAACCACGATTGCCCACAAATCCGATTATAAACTCATGATTCGACCCAATAACATATCCAACCCAAAACTTAACCCAAATTAAAGGATAAGAGATTGTCAATTTATAGGTTAGTCGATTTCTGAAAAACGAACATGATAACAAAACAAAATTGAAAAATGAACATGATAACAAAATCATCTTCTTAGAGATTTGGCAGAGAAGAGAATGTCGATGGATGAACAGCTCAACATTGGTCAGAAGAATTGCATTGACATCAAAATATTGAGATTGTTCTAAGTTTCAGTTTGAATTTTGTTTTGCGTTTTAGTTGCAGGTTTTGAATGTTTAAATTGCAGGTTTGAATGCTGGTTATAACACTGAAAATTCCAGATTCTAAAACTGAAAATCGTAGGTTCCAAAACTCCAAATTGCAGGTTCTAAAAGGAGAAGAAAATTGGATATTCTAAAGAAGCATTAGCCATTGAATAAATAATCCATTTAGACATTAGCTAAGAACATGATAACAAGACAAAATACGACAAGATTCCATCAAACATAATTGATTGTGAAGACTTAATGAGAGATAATGAACCATAGACCAAAAAAGCTTGACACCAACATAGATAATGAACTAGAGACTTACAAATTCAATATGCGATCTTGACAGATTTAGATGTCAAAGACAGAGTCATTGGTAGCTTGAGTCGGTTGTGTGACCAATATTGAGTTGTTCATCCATCGAGGTTCTCTTCTCTGCCAAATCGGGAAGAAGAATCCGAAAATCCAACATGTTATGCTCCTCCTCTGCCAAATCAATCGACGTTCTCTTCTTTCTAATTCTATATATATATGTTCTCTTTGTTTTCTAGAAATCGATACTCTCCTCTTTTAATTCGTGGTTAAATCTGGGTTAGATACATTATCAGGTCGAATATGGGTTAAGAATTGGTGGAAACGCGATTTGAACTCGATTTTAAGTTTTATGTGGAATTAAGTAGAATAAAATAGAATAAGGGGAGTGAATAATCTCTAAATCTATGAACTCCACAATACAAGGAAACAATCAATTCGAGTAAATCTTTGTGTGTTAAACAAACAAGTATATAAAACAGACTATAAATCCTATATAAATTCTTTCCAAAAACCATTCCCCATTTCTAAAGTTTTTAAAATCAACTTATAAAACTAAGCTAAAATAAACAAGTGTACATATTAGGCGAACATTATATGAAGAATTTGGAAAGGAAAAGTGAGACAATCCGCTCTTACTTAACCGAGACGGCATTGTCATTGCATTGACCTATCTCACAAGAACTCTTAAATTCCAATGCAATCTTATTCACAAGGATCGTATTCAAAACGTTTTATAAACCAACCAAAAACTTAAACGAAACGTATTAAAATAATGAATAACTGAAATAATAAACTAAACAGAAAACGCCCTTGAGCCTCCCCCAAAACCTAGCACCAGACCAAGACGGGTACTTTTGCACAACCTCGAACCTATCTCCAAAAGAGAGGGGTGAGTAAAGGGGATTATTCAGTGAGGGTAGGTCCAAGGGTCCCATGAATTCACCGCAAACGACTCAACAATACGACAACGCAAGTCTAGACTTAAAACATGCATCAAACATCACGTCCTATGATACATACACTTATCACACAAGATTATCCTATCGTTTCGGTGCATCCACGCCAACTCGCATGTCCACCTAGCATCCTTATCCGCACTTATCATTTCGGTGCATCCATGCCAACTCGCATATCCACCTAATGGGCCTTATCCGCAGTCCGCACTAATAGTTTCGGTGCATCCATGCCAACTCACATGTCCACCTAGCGGTCTTTATCTGCACTTATCGTTACGGTGCATCCACGCCAACTTGCGTGTCAACCTAATGATCCTTATCCGCACTACGTGCCCATTGCACCATTCTTAATCACGTCACATTATTATATACATCACATCAGCAATCATCACAAATCATGCTCCTTATATAACATCGTATAGTTCATACTCGTTTTCAATATATATAAATAAATATAAATAAGTATACTTATAACACACTAACACTGAAACAAGAATCATAGTTATATATGTAGGACCAAAAATTCGCACAATAACAGGATAGCGATTTAATCACGAATATATAAATAAACGTTAAGGAAAGACGAGTTTAAAACGATATAAAAACGACGAAATTAAAACGAAACAATAGAGGCGAGAGAACTCTCTTTCCTTAACTCAAAGAATCTCCCGTAGTGCGACGGTATAATATTCGATTCATGAGTCCCAGGATACAACCATTGAATCCGTTATCGCGAACACTCGATAACGGATCTGTCGAACAAAATACTACGATATACTCTCGAGACACTTACTAGAGAAGAAGCGAGAGATTGCTGGAAACTTTCTTCTTTCTTTGCTTTTAGAAAAGCTTGTGAAAGTGAGTTTTTTGCTGTGTATTATGAATGAGACTAGAGGCATGAATATATAGCCGGAGAAAGGAGGTCTAATTCTCCAAAGTTTCCGATGTGGGATAAAACACTTTACTCTTTAACCATTAAGCAAATAAGCTTAGGCCCATTTCTCATTCACATTCATTCAATTTAATAAGTTCATTGGCTTTATTAAAAGATTGATCCAACAATCCCCCACATGAATAGAAATGATTCTAAACATACGAAGACTCTACTGACTAGACTTACTAAACTGACCAGACTGACTAGACAGACGGACTTTTCGAGAGTATAAACGAAAATTCACTGTATCTGAGAAGGTAGCATTTTTCAGCTTTGAACCACTCATTGTTAATAACTGTCGGGTTTACTCGGCCAGGAGGTGAACATGATGTCTTGAACCACCCGGATTTTGATGTAAACCGAGACAACAGCTATAACCCAGCTTCATTTCTCGTAGAACTTAGTTATCTATTGTGTTCATTTTGGCATTGAACATTCCTGGTTTTTCGTGAGTGAACTTGGATAATATAGCCTTTCTTTCATTCTCCTAGAAACGGCCCTCATTTCACACTCACAAGGTGATCTGCCATCAGCTTTCTTTAAGAAGTATCCTGTCATACTCCACTAGCTATGAAATCCTTAAAAGCCAACGCTTATCCTCAATATTCACATGTAGCACTGCTTTATCATCCTATGAACTGGGCAGAGACATAGTCTCACAGTGCTCAATTTTGAATCAGTTCAACTTTGTTTTCCCTTTGAACCAAGATCTTGGGATCTCCAGTCAAATAGGTGGGGTGTCCGTCAAACGGCATCTTTGTCTATAGGCTTTAAACCCATTCCTTTTGATGATTTTAGAATTTGATCTCGCGGCAAACTTTTGATGAACGGATCCGCTAAGTTATCAGCTGACTGGATGTAATCTATCGTAAGTACACCAGTTGAGATCAATTGTCTAATGATATTATGTCGTCTTATTATATAACGATATTTACCATTATGTAGGTTACTCAGTGCCCGAGAGATAGCCGACTGGCTAGCACAGTGTACACGCAAAGCTGGCACTGGTTTTTCCTACATCGGGATATCTTCCAGAAAGTTCTGAAGCCATTTTGCTTCCTCTGCAGCTTTATCTTAAGCTATGAACTCTAATTCCATGGTCGATCTAGCGAACAGAGTTTGTTTGGAAGATTTCCAAGACACTGCTGCACCACCAAGCGTAAAGACATATCCACTCATGGATTTTGATTTTTTGGAGTCGGAAATCCAGTTGGCATCACTGTATCCTTCCAAAACTGATGGTTCTTTACCATAGTGCAACCCATAATTTTTAGTATGACGTACATAGTCCAATACTCTTGTTATGGCTTTCCAGTGTTTATGTCCTGGATTACTCGTGTAGCGACTCAGTACATTAACTATGTACGCTAAATCGGGTCTAGTACAATTCGTTAAGTACATCAGAATTCCGATTATACGTGCATACTCCACTTGTGACCCGGCTTCACCTGAATTCTTTGTCAAATGAAGTTGAGGGTCAAGCGGAGTTTTTGCAATCCTATTTGAGTAGGTCTTAAACCGCTCTAGGATTTTTGTAGCGTAATGGTCTTGAGACAGAATTATTCCTTTTGAATTTTGAATACGCTAATCCCATGTCTTTCATATCAAACTTTTTACTTAGCATGTTCTTAATTTGACTGATCATGTTTTTATTGCTATCAATAATGAGCATGTCATCAACGTACAAACATAGCAAAACGTATCCGTGTGGAGTACTTTTGATGTATATGCACTTATCACATTCATTAATGTTGAAACCATTTGACATCATTATGTTGTCAAATTTTTCATACCATTGTTTTGGAACTTGTTTAGGTCCATACAATAACTTCACAAGTCGACATACTTTGTGTTCTTATCCTGGGATAACAAACCCTTCGGGTTGTTTCATATAATTCTCCTCTTTTAAATCACCATTTAGAAAGACAGTTTTCACATCCATTTCATTTATTTCTAGGTATCTTAATGTTGTAATTCCAATCAAAATTCTAATTGAAGTTATTCTCGTTACCGGAGAATAGGTGTCAACTAAATCCATGCCTTCTTTTTGCCGGAATTCTTGCACCACAAGCCTAGCCTTGTACTTATCGATTGAGTCATTGGTTTTCAACTTTGTTTTGAAAATCCATTACACCCTAGGGCTATGAACCCTTTTGGTAGATTGGTTATCTCATATGTAATGTTTTGCATAATGGATGCGATCTCATTATTAACGACTTCCTTCCAAAAAAAGAACGTCTGGTGCATAATGGAGTGAAAATTCTCGGTTCATTCTCTAAAAGAAAGACCATTAAGAAATTTTCATCATAAGATTTTTCCTTACGAGATCTTTTGCTACGTCTAGGTTCATCTTCAGCCTCTTCTGCATCATCTAAAAATGTGCCAGAAGTGCTCGCCTCATTTACAAAGGTAATTGCATCTCTTTCTTCACGAGTTTATTTCAGATTTTTATCTTTACACGGAAACACGTGCTCAAAGAAAGAAGCATTCCTTGATTTTATGGATGTATTAACATGGATATCTGGAACCTCTGATTTATGAACCAGAAACCGATTTGCACTACTATTATGTGCATATCCGATGGAAATACAATCCACCGTCTTAAGTCCAATTATGACCTTTTTAAGAGGTGGCACTGCGACTCTTGCCAGACACCCCCACACTTTCAGGTATTTGTACGAAGGTACAATACTTTTCCAAAGTTCATATGGTGTATTGCCAATAACTTTATGTGGTAAGCAACGCTTCCCCCCGCATTTCTTGAGATAACTAAGAATCATGCTGCTTTGCATTCATCATCTCATTAGGAGTTCATCATTTTCCTTCCGCATCCCTTAGATTCAAGTGAATAAGGAGCGGTCATTTGATGCCATGTTCTTTGCAGAACGCATCGAATGGTCCATCATATATGCCTCCTCAATCACTTCAAACTATGTTGATAATTCTCTCGATTTGGTTTTCAACTTCGAGTTTATACTCTTTGAGTTTTCCAAGGTCTCGTATTTGCTTCTTAGCAACTAGACATAACTATATTTCGTATAATCCTTAATGAAAGTCACGAAATATTTCTCACCACCTCTTGTATGAATCAAACCAAGAAGTTCGCTCGATGATGGCGTTTTAGTGAGTTTGGTTTGAACGCAAGCCTCACATTTATCTTTGCTTATTTTGTATTTTGGGATCTCATTCAATCTACTCATAGATTCGAATATAACATGACCGAAACGTTTGAGTCAAATAGTAAGAGATTCAACAACATAAGCAACTGGTTCTTTCTCATTAATCTCAATAACATTGGTTAAATTAATTTTAAGTAAGACTGTCTCAAAATTAATTTGGACCAGTTCGTCCTTAACAAAACCTTTGCCTACATAGACACCATTCTTTGTCAATACAAGCTAATCAGCCTCGAAATTGACGGTGAATCCGTGCCTAGTTAGCATTGTGCCATAAATCAGATTTTTCTGCATCTCTGCCACATGCTTTACATTGGTGAGAGTGAGCTTCTTTCGAGAAGTCAACTTCAGCACCACTTAGCCACAACTTGCAACCTATGAAAGTGCATTGTTGTCTCTGAATAACTTCTTGTCATTCTCACATATATGAACCGTCACACCGGTATCATACCACCACTTATGTGGTTATACTCAGCCACATTGACTCCGAGGATGACATTACACATGTCTATCTCGACTAAATTGGCTTGAGCCATTTCATTGTCTTTTACACCACCGAATCTAACAATTATCACATCGGTGTTATTAATCATATTAAATTTTAATTTTGTTCAAGAGAAACAAACCAAATTAATATACTAACCAAGAACCCAATAGAGGCTAGAAATATATATATATATATATATATATATATATATCTCTCTCTCTCTATGTATGTATGCAATAACAAATAATATTTGAACTGCATAAACAGTACATGTTTCATTTTAATAAAAAAGAAACGTATTGCATAAACAATTACCAAATTTTAATTGGCCCACTAACATAGTGTCTACCAATTAATTAAACTACTTGATCAAAATTCAGTATCCAGACCGACATCTTTAAACCAAGAAAATAATCCAACAGCTTTTGACAAACAAAAGTGATCGTCTTTGCAAATAACCGATTGAAAAAATAATCGGAAGTCAAACCGATACAGTCGGTGAATATCTTTAAATATCGATACGGAATTAGATTCTAATTTTAGAATCCGCTAATCGAACCGACTAGAACCGCATGTGCGCGTTCTAAAGTTTGAACCGCAAACGGGCGTTCAAGTTCGAACCTCCTCAGAGAGTTCGTCAAACGGTTTCTCGAAACGCGTTTGATTAGCGTTTTAGACGCAATTTTAAACCTTTTGAAGGCGTTTATGAGAGACGCGATAAAGCGTTTAACAGTAACCTCCGCAGAGCGTTCTCCAAACCGTTCTCCAATGTGTTTGATGTTAGGCGTTCGCAAACCCTAACCCGGTCGATACAAAATTTCAGAGAATCTGAAATCGATCGATGCACACACGGTGTCAATCGATACAAGAGAATTTTGCACAGACTCGATCGATGCGACTGTAGGTGTCGATCGATGCACACACGGTGTCGATCGATGCAAGAGAATTTTGCACAGTATCGATTGATGCTATTGTAGGTGTCGATCGACGCACACCAAGTGTCGATCGATGCAAGTGAATTTTGCACAGTATCGATTGATGCTATTGTAGGTGTCGATCGATGCACACCAAGTGTCGATCGATACACAATAAGTGTCGATCAATACACAACAAGTGTCGATCGATACACAGTTCCAGAGAGACTTAAATCAATCGATGCACACACGGTGTCGATCGATACAAAATAGGTGTCGATCGATGCAAGTGAATTTTGCACAGGATTGATCGATACAGACCCAAATCGGTCGATGCACCCACAGTGTCGATCGATACAAAACAGGTGTCGATCGATGCTGATGCAAGTAAATTTTGCACAGGATCGATCGATACAGATCCATTGGTCGATGCACACACAGTGTCTATCGATACAAGTGAGATTTTCACAGTATCGATCGATGCTTTAGACGTTCGCAAACGACAAGCGGTATCGATCGCAATCGAACCAGATTCGAACCACATCGTGCGTTCGTTTTTTACACCGTTTATTAATCGCAATTAATGACGGTTGCAAAAGACGTTAAAGCAATACTGCTTTTACTACACGTTTCAAAGTTGCTAAAATAGCGTTTTATGATAACGTTCGAGTATCACTAGCAGTAAAACGTCTTTTATTATAAATTAAATAAACACAAAATTGCTTCTACTACACGTTTCAGAGTTGCTAAAATAACGTTTTGATAACGTTTGAGTATCATCAGCAGTAGAAGAATCGTTTTATAAATCGTTTGAAAATACTTTTATTTACTCGCGATTAAAATCCGTTTGATGTTTATAAAACAGAAACGGATTTCTTTGAGTTAAGATTGTAGGACCAAAAATTCGCACAATAACATGATAGCGATTTAATCACGAATATATAAATAAACGTTAAGGAAAGACGAGTTTAAAACGATATAAAAACGACGAAATTAAAACGAAACAATGGAGGCGAGAGAACTCTCTTTCCTTAACTCAAAGAATCTCTCGTAGTGCGACGGTATAATATTCGATTCATGAGTCCCAGGATACAACCGTTGAATCCGTTATCCCGAACACTCGATAACGGATCTATCGAACTAAATACTACGATATACTCTCGAGACACTTGCTTGAAAAGAAGCGAAAGATTGCTGGAAACTTTCTTCTTTCTTTGCTTTTAGAAAAGCTTGTGAAAATGAGTTTTTTGTTGTGTATTATGAATGAGACTAGAGGCATGAATATATAGCCGGAGAAAGGAGGTCTAATTCTCCAAAATTTATGATGTGGGATCAAACACTTTACTCTTTAACCATTAAGCAAATAAGCTTAGGCTCATTTCTCATTCACATTCATTCAATTTAATAAGCCCATTGACTTTATTAAAAAATTGATCCAACAATATATTCATAAGGACACATACGTATATATACTTGATTTAACCTTTGACTCAACATTAATACGGTTACGGGAAAACACAAGCTTGTTCCTCACCTTAGCCTTGATACGACAAAGACAAGAGGTGGTGACGATGATAAAATAACGAAGATGGATCGGAGCCGGAGATGTGAACTAATATTGAGAAACAGTCGATCAGATCAGAGAACATGATGGTGATGAACGGAGGAATTGAAAGGAGATGAGATTAGATTTAGGATTTAAGATTTAGGATTTAGGATTCAGGATTTATGATTTATGATTTATGATTTATGATTTATGATTTATGATTTATGATTCAGTTAACTTGCTGCACAAGAAACAGAAAATAGAAGCACTTAACTTTCACGTGTTGGACTCGCCTCGGCGGATCTAGATCTCTGGTGATGAAGGCTTCCACTCTGGTGACTCACGATCCACATTGGTGCAGATCTGTACCGGTGGTGACGAAACGCAGAGGTGATGCGATTGGCTCCCCTCCACGTCTCTTCTCTTCCTCGCGTGTGCAACCAACAACAACGACGGTGACGTGTGGTGGCTATGGTGCAAGAAACGTCTTCTCCAAGGGTGATGCACATGAGGTGACAGTGGTGATAAACGGCGGTTCGGAGACTCCACGTTCCCCCTTCCTTCACGATCACAACAAAGAAGAAGAAAGTGGTGGTGGTCTACGGTAACTTCTCCTCCTCCTCTCTCTCTCCCTTTCTTCTTTTCTCTTCTCTCTCTGTATCTCTTCTCTTCACGTCTGATGCGGCTAGGATTGAATAGGAAGTGCATATGCATACAACATCCATAAAACAACATAGTGGCAAGAGAGGGAGTTGGGCCAACATTAGAAACAAAAAAAACTTGGGCCAATTGTTTGGGGCCAGGATGTTACAATTCTCCCTACGGCGAATTCCATGACGAGAGATATCCAATGTCATCCATGACTTTGAGAATAAAAACTCGAGTAACGCAACGAAATCTTTCTTCCTTGACCAGCTTCCTAAATTTTTCTTCGGCACGCTAAACAACACAAAATATTAGAAGAAAACCTACTAAACGAAACATAAGTGAGTCCAGTCGAGCTGGTGCCCTACTATCTTCTTTTTGAAAAACCCCATTCACTTTTTTTTTAATTACCAAAATACAAGAATTAACCAAATAAATCCGAAAAATATTTTTACGGTTTGAAAAATATTTTAAAAATCCAACAATGCTCATAAATATTTAAATTCGGAAATACTAAGAAACCCATAATATTCCTAGAACTTTTGTAAGACGTTTTTCCTTTGCCTCCCGGATCGAGACCGGTTTGGCAACCCTAGGCTCTGATACCAATTGACAACCCGTTCTTACTTAACCGAGACAGCATTGTCATTGCATTGACCTATCTTACAAGAAACTCTTAAAGTTCAATGCAATCTTATTCCCAAAGATCGTATTCAAAACGTTTTACAAAACCAACCAAAAACTTAAACGAAGTATTAAAACTGAATTAATTAACTAAACGGAAAACGCCCTTGAGCCTCCCCAAAACCTAGCACCATACCAAAACGGCTACTACTGCACAACCTCGAACTTACCTGCAAAAGAGAGGGGTGAGTAAAGGGGATTACTCAGTCAGGGTAGGTCCAAGGGACCCACGAATTCACCGCAAATGACTCAATAACACGACAACGCAATTCTAGATCTAAAACATGTATTAAACATCACGTCTTATGACACATACACTCATCACACAAGATTATACTATCGTTTCGGTGCATCCACGCCAACTCACGTGTCCACCTAGCGGTCCTTATCTGCACTTATCGTTTCGGTGCATCCATGCCACCTCACATGTCCACCTAGCAGTCCTTATCCGCACTAATCGTTTTGGTGCATCCACGCCAACTTGCATGTCCACCTAGCGGTCCTTATTCGCACTAGGTGGACATGCAAGTTGGTGCATCCACGCTAACTTGCATGTCCACCTAGTTAGGACTCGTTACCCCTTTTCAGCCATGATATAAATCCTTTTTATAGAGTCTTTCTAGTGTTTTCGTAGTCTTTTAAGGTTTAGCACGTTTGGAGCACAATTGGAGATATTGGAGCATTATGGAGCTTTTTGGAGCAAAGCAAAGATCGTGTAGCTGAGACAGCCGATTCGAAGCCCGAGCATCGACTGATACACTTATGGTATCGATCGATGCCGACTGCAGACAGACACGAGTCGAGACACGAGTCGCGATGCAGAGAGGAGATTGGAGATTTAGCCTTCAAGCCCAGAAGACTTTACTGTTTACAACAAAGTCCCAGAACGTGTCTTAGGTTATTTTATTAGGTTTTTCAGCCACTTTTGTTGGCTACGCTTTATTCTACTTTGGTTTTGAGAAAGAGCTTTGTGAGGGAGACAAGTCAGAACTCTATTCGCCTGAGAGAAGATTTCGAACCCTCTTGTTAGTCTTTTCTTATTGTTTAATTTAATGATCTATTCAGTTATGTTGATTGTTTCATTCTCCATGTCTGAGTAGATCCATCTTAGGTTTAGGGTTTTCTCATAGGAATTTCTCTGATTGCTGGTAATTGATTATTTAGGATTCACCATCTCAATTAGTTCTTCACCATAGGTTGTTCTCAAAGCTAATTCTGGATTGATCACCTAGAACTTAGATCTTAGGTTAATCAATTAGGCACGACAGTGCAATTGAGTAATCTGACAGAACCTAGGGTGAGCAAATTGATTATTCGCAAAGAGATTTGGTTTAGTTGATTTGTGAACATATCAAACTCGATATTAAGGCTGATTTATTCTTAGGAATTTGCAAAGAGATTTGGGATTCTGAAGTTTAGATTTAGATAATTCTCGCAACGATAATTGGTTAATTATAACTTAGTGATTTGAGTTCATGAACCGCGCTAAAACTGAATCCTGACTGATTGGTTATCTGCATTCATTGATTTCCTGAGAAATACCCTGGGCCTATATTCTCTCCATCGATTTTATATCTTGTTCTATTGTTTATTGCTTTTGTTTCAACTGAATTGCTTTGCTTGATTTGAAACTAAATTGGTCTATTGTGTGATTTTCTTGAGTCTTTGTGGTTCGACCCCTAAATATACTGCAACTACAGCTTAGTACTTTTAGGGTATTATATTTGAGCTTATCAAATTTTGGAAGATTTGGTTTAGTTGATTTGTGAACATATCAAACTCGATATTAAGGCTGATTTATTCTTAGGAATTTGCAAAGAGATTTGGGATTCTGAATTGTAGATTTAGATAATTCTCGCAACGACAGTTGGTTAATTATAACTTAGTGATTTGAGTTCATGAACTGCGCTAAAAATGAATCATGACTGATTGGTTATCTGCATTCATTCTCTCCATCGATTTTATATCTTTTTATATCGTTTATTGCTTTTGTTTCAACTGAATTGCTTAGCTTGATTTGAAACTAAATTGGTATATTGTGTGATTTTCTTGAGTCTTTGTGGTTCGACCCCTAAATATACAGCAACTACAGCTTAGTACTTTTAGGGTATTATATTTGAGCTTATCAAAATACTCAGAAACCCATAATATTCCTAGAATCTTTGTAAGAACTGAAATAATAAACTAAACGGAAAACGCCCTTGAGCCTCCCCAAAACCTAGCACCAGACCAAGACGGCTATTCCTGCACAACCTCGAACTTACCAACAAAAGAGAGGGGTGAGTAAAAGGGATTACTCAAAGACGGTAGGTCCAAAGGACCCACGAATTCACCGCAAATGACTCAACAATACGACATCGCAAGTATATACCTAAAACTTGCATCAAACATCACGTCCTATGACACATACACTAATCACACAAGATTATCCTATCGTTTCGGTGCATCCACACCAACTCGTGTGTCCACCTAGTAGTCTTTATCCACACTTATCGTTTCGGTGCGTCCATGCTATCTCGCATATCCACCTAGCGATCTTTATCTGCACTAATCGTTGTGGTGCATTCATGCTAACTCGTATGTCCATCTAACGGTCTTTATCCGCACTTATCGTTTCGATGCATCCACGCCAACTTACGTATCCACCTAGCGGTTCTTATCAGCACTACGTGCCCATTGCACCATTCTTAATCACGTCACATTATTATATGCATTACATCAACAATCATCACAAATCATGCTCCTTAGATAACATCTTAGTTCGTACTCGTTTTCAATATATATAAGTAAATATAAATAAGTATACTTTATAACACACTAACACTCAAACAAGAATCATAGTTATATATTCATCATGACACATGTATGTATATATACTTGCTTTAACCTTAGACTCAATGTTAAGTCGGTTAAGGGAAAACACAAGCTTGTTCCTCACCTTAGCCTTGGTAAGACGATGATGAAATAACAAAGATGGATCGGAGCCGGGGATGTGAACTCATCTTGAGAAACAGTGGATCATATCAGAGAACATGGCAGCGATGAACGGATGAAGTGAAAGGAGATGAGATTAGATTTAGGATTTAGGATTTAGGATTTAGGATTTAGGATTTAGGATTTAAGATTTAAGATTTAGAGATTTAGGATTTAGGTAACTTGCTGCACAAGAAACAGAAAAGAGAAGCACTTAACTTTCACGGGTTGGACTCGCCTCGGTGGATCTAGATCTCCGGTGATGAAGGCTTCCACTCTGGCGACTCACGACCCACAGTGGTGAAGATCGGTGACCGGTGGTGACGAACCGCTGAGGTGATGCGATTGGTTCTCCTCCACGTCTCTTCTCTTCCTCGCGTGTGCAACCAACAACAGCGACGGTGACGTGTAGTGGCTTTGGTGCAAGAAACGTCTTCTCCAGGGGTGATGCACATGAGGTGACAGTGGTGAAAAACGGCGGATCGGAGACTCCACGTTCCCCCCTTCTTTCACAATCACAACAAAGAAGAAAAGAAGAAGAAAGCGGTGGTGGTCTACGGTAACTTCTCCTCCTCTCTCCCTTTCTTCTTTTCTCTTCTCTTCACGTCTGATACCGCTAGGGTTGAATGGGAAGTGGAGATGCATACAATTGTATGTATATACAACATACATAAAACGACGACATAGTGGCAAGAGAGGGAATTGGGCCAACTTTAGAAACAAAAAACATTGGCCTAATGGGCCAATGGTCAGGGCCATGATGTTACAATTCTCCCTAACTTAACGGCAATTCGCCCCCGAAATCCATGACGAGAGATCTCCGATGTAACTTCCTCAAACCTAAGACAATGGCACCCACGACTCTGAGAATAAAAACTCGAGTAACGCAACAAAATCTTTCTTCCTTGACCTGCTTCCTAAGTTTTTCTTCGGCACGCTAGACAACACAGAAGATTAGAAGAAAACCTACTAAACAGAACATAAATGAGCCTAGTCGAGGTGGTGCCCTATTCTCTACTTTTTGAAAAGCCCCATTCTATTTTTTTCTTTAAAAAAAAAAAACCAAAATCCAAGAATTAACCAAATAAATCCGCAAAATATTTTAAAAATCCAAAAATGTTCAGAAATATTTAAATCCAGAAATACTCAGAAACCCAAAATATTCTTAGAACCTTTGTAAGACGTTTTTCCTTTTCCTTTAACTCCCGGATCGGGACCAGTTTGGAAACCCTAGGCTCTAATACCAATTGAGACAACCCGCTCTTACTTAACCGAGACGGCATTGTTATTGGATTGACCTATCTCACAAAAAAACTCTTAGAGTCCAATGCAATCTTATTTCCAAAGATCGTATTCAAAACGTTTTACAAAACCAACCAAAAACTTAAACGAACCGTATTAAAATAATGAATAACTGAAATAATAAACTAAACGGAAAACGCCCTTGAACCTCCCCAAAAACCTAGCACCAGACTAAGACGGCTACTCCTGCACAACCTCGAACTTACCTGCAAAAGAGAGGGGTGAGTAAAGGGGATTACTCAGTGAAAGCAGGTCCAAGGGACCCACGAATTCACTGCAAACGACTCAACAACACGACAACGCAAGTCTAGACCTAAAACATGCATCAAACATCACGTCCTATGACACATACACTCATCACACAAGATTATCCTATCGTTTCGGTGCATCCACGCCAACTCGCGTGTCCACATAGCTGTCCTTATCCACACTTATATTTTCGTTGCATCTATGCCACCTCGCATGTCCACCTAGCGGTCCTTATCCGCACTAATCATTTTGGGGCATCCATGCCAACTCGCATGTCCACCTAGCGGTCCTTATCCGCACTACGTTCCCATTGCACCATTCTTAACCACATCACATTATTATATGCATCACATCAACAATCATCACAAATCATGCTCCTTCTATAACATCCTAGTTTGTACTCGTTTTCAATATATATATAAGTAAATATAAATAAGTATACTTATAACACACTAACAATCAAACAAAAATCATAGTTATATATTCATCACGACACATATGTATATATAATTGCTTTAACCTTAGACTCAACGTTAAGACTGTTAAGGTAAAACACAATCTTGTTCCTCACCTTAGCCTTGATACGACGAAGAAACGAGGTGGTGACGATGATGAAATAACAAAGATGGATCGGAGCCAGAGATATGAACTCATCTTGAGAAACAGTGGATCAGATCGGAGAACATGGCGGTGATGAACGGAAGAAGTGAAAGAAGATGATATTAGATTTAGGATTTAGGATTTAGGATTTAGGATTTAGGATTCAGGATTTAGGATTCAGGATTTAGGATTTAAGATTTAAGAGAAGATAGAGTTTAAAAAAACACGCAGCCGTCGCCCTGACCTATCAATGGCCTCAATACATGCTTATGGATGATGGCAAAGATGCACCGCCGGTTTCTATTCGTTGTAACGGCGATGTTTCCTTGTTTGTGGAAATGCGCTTTGAGATAGAGCAACTGAACCTATGCCTTACTGTGGAGGAAGAGATAACTGAGTGTGTGAATGAAAGAGCTATGGTGGTATATGAAAACACTGAAGAGGATGATGTTAAGTTAGGTAAGCAAATATTCTTACTTGTAGCTGAATCGTTTATTTTTGCAAAATAGTTGATTATTTAATACTTTCTGTATGAGTCCTTATCTATAGTTTATTGTGTTGGGGATCTATCCGTATGGAGTAGTCACCTATTTATTTGACTCATTATATTGAAAGTATTATCTCTAAATTTTGGGGGTTAACAGTGAAAGTAGTTGAGTATATTGACTTCTCATATGTTTTATTAACTAATAAGTGCGGATAGCTAACTCTTGATATTTGAATATGTATGTTGTTTCTGTATTAATGGTTTTGTCCACGTGAAATAGTCGTCTATTTGTGTGAGTAATTAGTTTTGACTACTAACATTTTTGTATTGTGGTTGTTGTGTAGAAGGATGTGAGAAGTTGTACGAGTTGGCTGCAATTTGTCTTGCTGGTGAAGAGGTGGATTTTGACAAAGGTATTGATGATGAATTAGTTGAGAGAAACGATGAAGAGTTGCATGATTTTGCAGTTGATGAAACTGTTGAGGGAAACAATGCTTTTGTCAAATTTGCACGGAAAAGAAAGTCAATAGACTGGATAATTACGACTCCAACTTTGAAGCAGATGGTGAAGGTCCACATAAAGGTGAAAGTAGCCGTCGATCAGTTAGGTTCAGATGCGCACAAGAGACGATTAATGGTGTTTTCTCTGACAGTGAAGAGGTCCCTGCTATGTTTGGAAGGGATACTCCGCCAATTGTGGATGAAATTTCAGATGGTGGTAATAGTTGACTACTTGTAATTAAATATATTCTATGTATGTCTAGATGTATATATACAAAAGTAATGTATTTGTATATGACTATTTATGGTTTCAGGAATCGACATTGCTTTGAAAGACGTTCGGTACGAGGGTGATGAGATTTTTGTTGGTCGGATATTCAGAAGCAAAATGGAGTGCAAAATCAAAATGGCTATACACCCAATCAACAGAAAATACTACTTTAAGACTGCACATTCCACACCAAACTACATGGAGTTCATATGTGTTAATCCAACATGCCCTTGGCGTGTATACGCTTCCTTGATGGACGCGTCCGGGAATTTTCAGATTAAGAAGGAAAAATTGAGACACACATGCCCCATTAACGATCGACGACAATATCACATGCAAGCAACTAAGCATGTTATGTGAGAGTTGATACAAGCAAGATTTGTGGCAGGACAAAAAGGTCCAGGTCCAATTAAGATTCAACAAATCATGCTTCAGGAGTTCCAGGTGAATATCTTTTACTGGAAGGCATGGCGATGCCGGGAAGTTGCTGTCGAAAAAGCTTTTGGATCAGTCTCCGGAAGTTTTGCATTGCTGCCGTCGTATATTAAAAATCTGCAAAGCTCAAACCTTGGAACCATTTGCAAAACATAGTTTGTGGTAGACAAGAATGGTTGTAAGAGGTTCAAGTATCTATTTATCTTGTTTGCTGCCTCCATTGCTGACCTAAGGTACTTAAGGCCTGTTGTTTTGATTGATGGTACACATTTTTTTGGGCGGTATGGTGGATGCCTTATATGTGCAAATGCACAATATGGGAACTTCCAAATCTTCTCCATTGCTTATGTTGTAGTCGACAGCGAGAATGACGCATCATACGAATGCTTTTTCAATTGTCTGCAAACAATCATAAAAGATGACAGATGGGTGATGTTTATTTCAGACCGGCACTTAAACATTTACTAGGGGCTAAGAAAGGCTACAAGTTTATAACCTAAAGTGGAAAAATAGTCGACTACATGTACTCATAGTCGTATTGTATATAATTAAATGAAAATATGTGACTATAATATACAAAGGTGAAGTTGCCTACTTGTAGAAATAGTTGTTTAGACTAATATATAAGTTCTTTTTTTTATTCACTACAGGAAATTGAAGTATTGATAACACTAAAACATAGCGTTTTTACAAACTCTGCAATAAATGTTATAGACGCTACTCTTTCATAGCGTTTGTAAATTGTCAATGCTATGAAAAAGTGGTCGCGTATAAGAGTGTTACACCTTCTTAATTTTTTTCTCATGTCCTCCTCTTTAATTGCATGTGTCATTCGATTAGTGCTATGTTAGGTGAAAGCGGGATACTTGATTTTTTTGCCCGCTTATCTTTTTGCTTTGGCTCCATAATTTACTCTAGAGAAAAACACTTATAGGCATTTCTCGTGTCTCTTAACCAAAAATTGATATGAACACAAAAAATTAGGGGTTTCACAAAAATCCCTTTTTTGCTCTCCCTTGGCTCTTCTTTCACCCGATCCCTCTCTCGATCCCTCTCTCGATCTCTCTTCTCTCTTCTCTCTTCTCTCAATCTCGATATATTCTTCTCTCTGTCTCGATCGCTCTTCTCTCTTCTCCCAGTCTCGACCGCCGGCAAGACAACTACAACCCATGGGGAGGAGTAAGCTTTTGTTCTCGATTTGAAATCTTATTGACTCGAATAGGGTTTCAATTTCAGTTGGGTGCTTAAGAGATTGTTGACATTTATGGATTTCAGTTGGGTGAATCGAGAAATCGGGTTAGTTTCTGGAGCCAAAGCTTGAAATTGAAGGAGATCGGGATCCGATGCTCTCCTAGGTCTTTCAAATGTGAAGCCATCGTCTCCGATCAAGTCTCATTCCTGTTCCGATTCCTAAATCTGACTTGTTCATGTGGTTTGAGAAAATTGGCCACTAATCGTTGTAGGAAACTGAGCATGTTCGTGTTCTAGCATCCCCCTTTGACTCTTTTTCTCTGCCAAGTCTCTTCATTTCGATAGTGGAATCTATCCTTATTATCTAATTTATGTATACTAGAAGCTCTTAATTTTAGCTATTTTAAGACAGAGAAAAGGATTATGTCTTTTTATACACCGGTTATTGGCCAAGCAGGACCTTGAGTAGGAACAAACTTAATGGGACTATCCCGGAGTCACTCACAGTCACAGGTCTTCCAAGCCTGATAAATCTGTAAGTTACTTTGTTCTCTGTGTTTATGTTTCCCAACTTTTTTGAAGTTTTTCCTTGTCTTAATCACATTGTTTGAAAACTACGTTTTACAGTCTGCTTGATTCCAATAATCTCAGTGGCCAGATTCCTCAAAGTCTATTTGAGATCCCAAAATATAAGTACGTTCGGCTACTTTAGGTGAATCTTTGTTTTATCATTTCATTTAGCAGTAATATGATATGGTTTATCGACAATAGTTTCACGGCAAACAACTTGAATTGTGGTGGTGGTCAACTTCACCCTTGTGTATCTGAGGTCGCTCATTTAGGTAACTACATTACTTTATTTTCAACCGATTCAAAAGTATGAAAGAATCTTAGTTCTGCTCTGATAACATTTAATCTGTGGTGATAGGTGATTCAAGAAAGCCAAAAACTGGCATTATTGCTGGAGTTGTTGCCGGAGTTACAGTTATCCTCTTTGGAATCTTGTTGTTTTTGTTCTGCAAGGATAGGCATAAAGGATATAAACGTGACGTGTTTGTGGATGTTGGAGGTCTGTTATATACCCAAAGGAAACCTTTTTCTCGTATTTGATTTTGTGATATGTTATGATGAATTGATATGCACATTTGAGAAATAAAGAGGCTGAAATCTTTAAACTTAATCTATCTTTCAGGTGAAGTGGACAGGAGAATTGCATTTGGGCAGTTAAAAAGATTTCCATATCCTTCTCATCAACAAGACGCCAAGCTCTCTGGCACTGGAGAATTCCAATGTTACAACAAACACATGCTTTCCAGTGTTACGACAAACACATGCTTCTTGCCTTGGAGTTTGAATTACATAAAGTACATTGACATTATGTAATTTCTCTTGATTTTCCGATCAATATAACTTTTTTTAATATATTGACTATACAGACAATAACTCAGAAATAACAATATCTGAAAATGAACATCAAAAGAATTACAAAAAACGAATACTATTGTAAACCTACATATAACAATCATGATCATTGATTTAGAGTTTAGGGTATAAGGTATAGGATTTGAAATATATAAGTTTTTTTAAAAAAAATAAATAAAAGAAGAATTAAGTCTTGAATAGATTTAGGGTTTAGGGCATTGGAGTATAGAGTTTATTGTGTGAAATATAATTTCATTGTAATTTCCCAATTAATAATATAATATACAATAATTTTTTTTATCTCATATGTATAACATAATATATATAAAATAATTTTTAAGATAAAATTAAAAAGAATTAAATGCTGAATATTTGATTTAGGGTTTAGGGTATTGACGTTTAGGGTTTAGGTTATGTTGATTTAGGGTTTATGTTATATTGATTTATGGTTTAGGTTATGTTGTCAATTAACAAATGAAAATGATTGCAAATGATTGGAAATGATTGTAAAATCATTGCAAAATGATTACAATCTTACAAACCCTACAAACTAATAATAAGTTACTAAGTATTTCATCTATAATTTAGTTTCACACAACCTTTGCAATATAGTTTTTTTTTTTTGTAAACTCCAAAATTACATATCATTATGAAAGTAAATAATTTATCATAACCTCATTGATATACAATATTTTCCAAATTAAATGTAAATAAAACATATTAAAAATCATTTTATTTAGGATATGAAAATCTATCATTATAAGAAAAGAAAATACAAAAAATATTGTTTCATAAAATAAATAGAAAATCTATCATTATAAATTCCTTTAAAATTTTAAAATACAAAAATTTAAGTTAGTTTAAAAATAAATTACTCATAAACTACAAAATATAAAACATTATTCATTAAAAACTAAATAAAAATAGACAGCCAATAAGGAGTGATCACTAAAATTAACGACGCTGCCAAATCTCATTCGTTCATTCCTCTGGTTTTCTTTCTCTCCATTAGATTACTCTTCCAATTCTCAATCCCTTCTCTTCCTCGTCTTCTCTTCCTCGTCTCACTAAGCTAGTCGCTGCCTTCTTCAACCTCCAGCATCGGCGCCGTGCGTCGCCTCCCCGTCTCTTCTACTTCACTGCTCCTTCTCCTATCAATCCTCTCCTGTCAATCGGACTTGCAGGTAAATTCCCCTTTTACAGAGATATAATTGCTTCAATTTTGGCTCCATTAACTCTCTAAAAATCGTTAGGGTTCCGAACACATATGGGCAAAGCTTCGAGAATGGGTTCAAAGTTGTCGACGGTGGTGGTTGTGTCTACGCCATGAGACACGGGAGGAGAGTTCCGAAGCTGAACATGCCACCTGACCAGCGGAAAACTCTCCTTCGGGGATTCACGATGCAGCTCCTCAAACATGGTAATCGTTAATAATAAGATGAGGCGGCGGCCGGCTTTTTAGGGTTTTTGCTGCTCGATTTAGTTTTTATAGTTTCTGCTGTTTGATTTGCTTGTCAGAATCCCTGATTTTTTTTTGTTTCAGAGGATCAAGAACATTATTGGAATCTTCCTAGGCTCCAATATCTTAAAGGTAACTCTCGCCTGCTTCTTTTGTTCTTGTGTTCATCTTTTTCGAGTGACCTTGATAAACCATCAACTGAGATTTAGAGAAAAAATTGCAGAAGGGAGTATCATGGAGAGGTTTTAAAGGATTTGCAATATTTTCTCTTGGATTCTACACGCGTATGTGGCTTTAAAGGATCTTCTTGGGTCATTGAACAGTTTATGATTTGTAGATGTTGTTTGGCATTTTGGAAAAGAAGCTTGATCAATGTGTTTATTGTTTTTCCTTCAGATAATGCCTTAACCCCTAATCTTAGAAGGTTAATTAAAGAAGCTAAACAGGTAAGCAAGAAATTGTGTTTTTAAAAGGATACAGTTACAGCTCATTTTAATGTTTACATCTGATTTTTTTCTCTTCTTTCATTCGTTGGCTGAAGCGAAGTCCGTAGCAAAGGAGTGTGGTTCTGATCATGGAGTCTTCGTGTGTGTAATTTGGTGAATGACTATGGAAATATGAGCTTTAACTTGTAACAATCATTGTTTTAGATTTATTAATTTATACAAGCTTTCTTCATTTTCATGTGGGAAAAGCAGCCATAGAGACATGTCAAGGTTTCAATCATTGTTGCAAGCCTAAGTAAATGAAACAAAGAAGGGTATTCACCTGCCACTCTTCCGTCAATTATGATGAGTCGTACTTAATTTTTTTATCTCTTGAGTTTCTGTTTGTGTGTTGATGTTTGCTTTTACTCAGCTGTGATTGTGCCTTTATGCTTTTGAATGTAGAAGGGAGTGCTAGTTTCTGACTTATCTTCACCACTCTGCAGAAGCTTTGCATTTGGGGCATTTGATTCCTTTCATGTTTATCAAGTAAGAGATATCCTGGAGCTCTTATTTTTCTTTAAGTAGTGGGTCAATGGATATGCTTGAATTCTTCAATTGATGGCTAGTATGATTTATTAGCTGCTTTGTGTTCCTGGTTTTCATTCCAATCAACTTCTTCGATAGGCTATGGGAATCTTTGGCTTTTCCGGCGAAGATCATATTGGAAAACTCAGTTTCCCTCCTGTGCAGGTATTTCAAAGATTGGAGGTCCAAGAGTGAAGGGAGAATTCATAATTTTAAATACAAGTGTTGTATGAACTTACTTATCTTTTAATCATGTACTTTTACTTTGTAATATTGGTATTTTGTATCATTGTTTCATATATGAAATTAATATAATAAAATTTGGCATTTTTTTATAATATGTCAATATATCAACAAACAAAAAAACCCAGCAAATCTTAATTAAAATATAAATTATTGGAATAAATTATAGAAACCATTATATTTCGAATGCTATAATAAAATTATAAAAATGCTATGAGTAAAACAATTAATGACAAACTACAATTGTATTGTAAAATATACAATTGCATAAAATAGCAACTCAACAATGCTATGAATAAAACTTTTATAACAAAAAAAACACGCTATTATAAATATATTTATTGCATAAAAAGAGCGCTATATTAAATTTACGATATAATTGCATTTCTTAAAAACGTTATAAAAAGTGCAGTGTTTTTTATAACGGGAGTATACACAGCGTCTCTAAAAGCGCTATGGATTTAAACCATAGCGGATATTGCGCGCTACGAATATGCACTTTTCCTGTAGTGATTGTAGGTGTATCCTTCGGCAGGACATGGTGTTTTTATAGTTCATCTAGCAAAGAACGTGACAACAATATTTAAAGTGAGTTGGTTGTTTTCACTAATGGTCTGTGCGGCAAAGGCTTATTTAGTGTATGAGTTTACTCAAATATTTGCGGACCTGCAAACCGTTAGCCCTAGTTGTGTCGAATGTTTATTTGATTTGGGACTACCACACTGGACAAGGGCCTATTCCATTGGTGAACGGTACAACCTCATGACAACAAACGTTGCTGAGTCTTTGAATAAAGTATTGAAGGAATGTAGGGAGTTCCCACTGATCTCAATGCTTGAGGCCATTCAGATGAGTCTTATCGGTTGGTTTGTAAGGAGGAGAGCTGCATGCTCCTATGAGAAACATCCTCTTACCCCGAAAGTGCGAGAGGTGATGGACGAAAACCTCTATGCAAGCACCGAGATGAAGGTAAACATTCATCTCTATGTCTTCATCAAAATATATATGCACTATCTACTGTAGTTAATCGACTATATACGTAAGGTAGTCTGAAACGTGATTGATATATTACAAGTAGGTGACTACGTGAGTTGCTTGTTGTAGTCATATGTGAGCTTATTGACTATCATGTCAATGTAGGTGGTTGTCGTTAACTCGGATGAGTTTGAAGTTTATAACCGAAAGGGGGAGAGGTTCGAAGTCAATATAGTATCTAAAACCTGCAGCTGCAGGGAGTTTCAAATGCAGCTTATACCATGTTGTCACGCTTTGGCTGCTGCTTCTAATAGCAACATTCCAATAGAAAAACTTGTGGGAGAGGTGTACACAACAAGTTTTAGGAGATCCCTTTATGAAGGAATTTTTCACCAAGTACCAACTCCTGTAACTTTTGCTGAGGTGGAACTGGTTCCTCCGATAATGCGTCATCCACCTGGACGTCCAAAGAAACTCAGGATCCCATCATGTGGAGAATTCAAGGTAAAAAAGTATATTATTAATTGTGAATAGGCCTGGGCAAAATAACCAGAACCGAAATACCGGAACCAAAACCGAACTGAAATATCCGAACCGGAACCGAACCGAAATTGTCAAAATACCCATTTGATCCTACACATTGATACCCATGGATATCGGGTAGACCCGAAACCGAACCGAAAATATTTCGGGTACCCGAATACCCAAAATATAATTATATATCCAAAAATATTAAATATATATCAGGTTTTTGGGTATATTTTTGTATTATGGGTATATTGTTTTTAGTTTTTTTTTTATTTTCGGGTATATTTTCGGGTTTTCGGATATAATTTCGGGTATATTTTTGGTATTTCGGGTATATGTTCCTTAAAACGTTTTCGGGTTTTCGGATATATTTCGGATTTCGGGTATATTTTAGACATTTCGGGTAAAAAATACCCGGAACCGAACCGGAACCGATTAAGATCCGAATGGTTTCGGTATATTTCGGTTCCTAAAACTTTCTACCCGAAATACCCGGAACCGAACCGAAATCATTTCGGTACCTATATGGATCCTAAACCTCTCTACCCGAAATACCCGGAACCGAACCGGAACCGAAAATGCCCATGCGTAATTGTGAATATGTAGTTGGCTACTTCTTGATAGACGTAGTAATCTATCAGTTTGATTTTAATGACTCAGCGACGTTCGAAGAGGGCGGTCCGGCTTTGTACTAGGTGCCTTGGCCGGGTCATAATAAAGCCTCTTGCAAGCTCCATGTGCGTGAAAGATGAACGCGTATGGCAGATGATTTGTTTTGTTATTGTCATGGGAGAGTAGAAGATTACTACAAGAAATCAGGGTTTTTATAGCAGGACAATATAGCATTTTTTTCGATTATGCTATGGTTGACATACCTCTGGTTTTTACATAGCGTTTGTATATTTGTAAACGCTATGATAGAGTCATAGATGTTAAAAACCATAATTGAAACGTTATGGAAGTATTAATGATAATTTTTTTGTTTTACTAACAATAAAAATATAATTTTAAGTATTAATGAGTGTTTGATATATCAAACACACTTGTAAGAATTTTGTTAATATTTCTCAATAAATTGTTTCATACTAATACCTAATATAGAACAGAAAAAATACTTTAGACAAAATTGATCAAAAATTTCCCCCAAAAAGTATCCCTCTTAGACACTCTTAGACCTTTGACCAAAATAAATAAATAAATAAATAAAAGACACTCTTAGATCTAACCCCGCAACACTTAGCCAAAATTTGGGGAAACTTTTTCCCTCTTCCCTCTTCCCTCTTCCCTCTTTGGCTCTAATTTGCTCGACACTTAACCCTACACACGAAAATCTATTGTGATTTTCAGAAAATCCCAAACTCTCTCTTTCTTCCTTGGCGATTATTTCCCATCGAATCGAAACTTCATTGTTCAATCAAAAAGGTTTGTTCTCATTCAATCAGAGAAACAAGGGTCTCAGCAAGAATCGATTTTGAGGTTTAGACACATCGATTTTTAACAATGATGCATGTTGGGTTATGTCTATTTCAGTATTTTGATTTTGAGGTGTTATCTATTAAGGCCAACTATACATCTATCTACAAAGGAATGAAACACGATTTTGATTTTGGGTTTTCATTCTGAGTTTCTGTTTGAGTTTTGTTTTTTGTTTCTGTATGAGTTTTGATGCATGATGGGTTCTGTCGATTTCTGTTTTGATTTTTTTTATTAAGATTGAGTTTGAGTTTCATTATGTTTTATTTGTAAGTAATGAAACACGATTTTCACTATGCTGTTTTTCGTTTATTAATCAGTTTCAGAAATGGGAAAGCCAATAGGAGGAAGACAAGTTGTAATCCATCGTAGTAAACGTAATCAAGGCTTGGAGGCCACACCTGCAACAACACTAAAGGTGACTAAGAGAAGAACTGGTAGAAAAAAGACAGTGGCTGCTCAAGCTGATAATGTAGAAGATGCTGTGGGAGAAGATGTTGAGGCTGAAGTTAATGAAGTTAATGAAGATGATGAGGATGAGGCTGAGAAAGTAATGTCTGAGGATGAAGTTGCTGAGAAAGAAATTTCTCAGAAAGAAGTTACTGAGAACCAAGGGTCTCAGCAAGAATTTCCTGAGATAGAAGCAGAAGTTTGACAGGATGGGAACAGAATGAGAATGAAGAAGAAGCTGTCAATATGGAACAAGGTGGAGTTAGCAATGCTAACACTGATGATGTAGTGAAAGAAAAAAAGAAAAGAGGACCAACAAAGCGTAAAGTGGCTGAAAATTCTCATGAAAAGGTTGCAGGTACATTCAATAACTTTGGTGATCATGTTGGACCTGGTTCAATAACACTATCATCTTTTCTTGGTCCTCTTGTGAGGAAACACGTTCCGGTAACACTTACTGATTGGAGAAAACTTGATGCAGTGACAAGAGACACAATGTGGGAGGAAATTCAGGTATATATGCAACTAAGTTTTTTTTTGAATAACTATGAAATTATAAATATGTTTGACCTTTGCATATTTTGATGCATGGGAGATTTAACGTTCAAGAAGAGTGGCAGAAAGCTGTTATTTTGAAGCAGTTGGGATGTTTGTGGAGGGCTGGGAAGTCAAGGCTAGTGACACAAGTACGAGATGCGAAGAATGCTGCTGAGAGAATAGCTTTAAAACCCAGCAACATCCCATCCATTCAAATATGGAACTCTTGGGTTAGGAGCAAGACTACCACAACTTTCAAGGTTAATTATCCATGTTTAATAAGTTACTTTCTTGTTTATAGTTCATGTCTTATAGATTTAATCACACTCAAATTTATATTGTAGGAAATAAGTCACAAGTACATAGAGCTGAGAAGAAATCAGATTCCTCACACCACCAGCCGCAAAGGAATGCTTCGATTAGCTGATGATATGGTAAAAAGAGTACTCAATCATCTATATTGTATGCTAGAATAAAATGGTACTCAAATATGTCTGTATTTTATATAGAGAAAAAAGAGTAAAGACCCAAGTAAGGTAAGTAGGCGTAAGATATGGATTGCAGGACACACTCATGCTGATGGTAGACCTGTGAATCCTCAATTTGCTGAGTCTATTGTAAGAATTCTGAAACTTGTTATCTTGTGTATATAATTAATGGATTATGTTCAATGAGTTATCTTTTGTATAAATGTTTGTATCAGGAACAAATACAGTCAGTTGATAGTCAAATGGACTCTACATCAGCTGCTGATATTATAAGGGAAGATGCTGTGAGCAAGATTTTGGGAAAAGACAAACCTGGCCGAGTAAGGGGATTTGGCAGAGGGATTACGGCTACTAAGTTAGCATTTCTGAAATCTAGAGACAAAAAGATTGCTGATATGCAAAGTGAGATTGAGAATTTGAAAGCAATGGTCCGAGACTTGGCTGGAAAGAAGGTAAGTATTTTCATATGACACTTGGTCAACTAGTCTTATGACATTTAATAATTCATTTTCCTTCTGTCAGAAAATTAATGGTGATACTGAAACATCTGAGAGTGTTGCTGATAGAAGGAGTGAGAGTACAAATACTGGATTAGTTTGAGTCAGAAGATGTTGTTAATGGTGAAGGAGAATTATGCTCTGCTGAACCGATGTACAAAATTGGTCGTATACCAATTGGTCCTAATGCAGTGGCTATTCTTTTAAAGTCTGCATTAACCTCAGAAACTTATCTCTGGAGGCCTACACCAGATGTGTCATCTCTTCAGTAAGCGGTGGGATGCAAAATAGCTTGGCCAATAGATAAAGTGATTTTAGACAGGGATCCAAACTCATCTCCAGATGTATCCAAGGTAAAAAATTTCAATCTTGTTTTGTTTCCTTTTCATAACTCTAATCATTATCTTTTTACATTTTAGGAAACCAATGAAGATGAAACTCGAAGATGCAATATATATGATTGGACTAATGAAGACGAGGAGGTTATTGCTGAAGGAATCATGTGCTCATCTAATTCAAAAGAGATGGTTAACAATATACCTCTAGGTCCAAATGCTGTTATTATTGAAGTTGTGAAGGTGTTTAATAATGATGCTCATTTGTGGAGGCCAACTGCTGATATGTTTTTGATTGGTGATGCAATTAACGAGAAAATCGCATGGCGAGTCCTGAAGGTTGAACTCATGCCTATAACCACTGCAGATGCAACACCTACGAAACCAGATAAGACAAAAGCAGTGGTATGTTATTGATATAAAGTTATTTTATTTGTTTGTCTGTTGTATTGATGTTGGAACTTGCTTATATTATCTGGTTTGAAATGTATAGTCCATTCACCAGCAATAGTTCCACCAAAAGTGCAAAGAAGAAATGTATTCTTTTAGAATGCAACAACTCTGGACGCACGGTAGCTGAAGGGAGAGCAACTTCAACGGATCCGAAAGATGTGTGCCACTTTGTACACCTAGGTCCAAATGCAAGCAAGGTTTGGGTTGAAGTGGCTAAGCTTGGTAATGCAAGGGTCTGGAGACCAAATTCAGAGATTGCATACATTTCTGATGCAATAGGTTCAACTGTGGCATGGCCAAATGACAAATTATTGTTCATTTGAAACTTAAGACATGGTTTGGTAGTCTAAGATGCTGGTCCGGTTTGGTAATTAACATATATGTGTATTTCCGGTTATGCTTCATATTCAAATCAAACTTGATGTATTTTGGTACTAATGTAATATTATGTGATATATGTTTTATTTAAACCTTAAAACAAATTCGACCTTAAAACAAATTCGATAAATTATTTAAAATTATACCGATACTTTTGGTTTCATATTTAGTAATTGAATCCTAATCCTTAAACCCTAAACCCTAAAAATTATACTTATATTTTTTTTATTTAAAACCTAAAATACAAAATACAAAAAAGGTTAGTGAATTTGATTTAGAGTTTATAGGGTATAGGGTATATGGTATATGGTTTGAAATATTTTTTAGTTTTATTGTTTCATATTAAGGTTTAGGGTTTAGGGCATTGAAGTATAGGGTTTATAATTTACACTTGAAACATATTTTTACTATTTGTCTCTTAATAAAAGAAAATACAATAAAATTATTGTTTCGTACTGTAAAAACATATTTGGGGTTTAAGTATAAATTTTAACCTTTATTGATATAAATACACAACACAACATTTAAAATAAAAATAATTAGAAAAAAATTCGAATTTGATTTAGTGTATACCACAATAGACTTAGTGTATAAGGTTTAGAGTTTGATTTAGTGTATAGGGTTTAAGTTTAGGGTTTGAATTAGTGTATAAGGTTTAGGATTTATAGTATTGGAGTATAGTGTAAACGATTCACGTTTGAAACATATTTTTCAGATTTGTCAATTACAAAAAATATAAATCTTAAAATCAAATATATTCATTTTTAAATCTTAAAACCCAATTCCCAAATCCTAAATTCTGAACTATAAATTTTAGATTGTAGATTTAAACATCAAAATTAAATTAAAAACTATATTACCAAATGAAAGCACCTGATTGGTTAATCCATAGTAACAAGGATTCCACTTTTGTTTTAATCTCAACCATTGATAAAATTCAATCCAATGGACATTAATCAACTCCTTCTTTTTCTCCTCGTCTCCTACTCTTCGTCTCCTTCGCCGTCGACCCACACTAAGCCTTCTCTCTTCTTTCTCTCTCGATCCCTCTTACGGTGGTTCATCTCGATCCATTCCTTTCTTATCGGGTGTTATTCAAACCAAATTCTATTGCTTCGATTTATGTTTTCGAAAAATTTCAGATTACACAAATCGTTTTCCTTCTCCCACGCCTTATTCTTCGTAACACAAATATAAAGTTAACCTCCATCTCCATCTTCTTAATATCACCACGAACAAAACGCACTCGAGCTCGATCGTTTTTAATGGATAATGCATGGATTTGGCTGCGAAGGTATGAACACAAATCTCTCGAGCTAACTTGTATTCGCCGATTAAACTTGTTAGGCTAACTTGTATTTTTTGATTTAACATGTAGGACTAGTCTTGAGTACTCAGAAGGATCAACTAATTTTTTGAATTCATCAGCAAGAATATTGGGTAATCTGTCTGAAATGCTATGCCCCTGTAGAGATTGCCGCAATTTATGCCATCAGTTATTAGATAAAATAGTTGAGCATCTAGTGATTAAGGGTATGGATAAGAAGTATAAGAGTTCTTGTTGGAGTATTCATGGTGAAAAAAGAGATGATACAAAAGACAGTGCTCTTGAATCTGAAACAGAGGCATTTGATTTGTTGAAGATAGCATTTTGTATGGGTGAAGGTAATCCAAGTCAGACGAATGACAATGGGGAAACAAATGATGATGATGAAACAGTAGAGGAAAGAGAATTTAGGAAAAAGTTAAGAGAAGCTGAAACTCCATTGTACTCTACTTGTATCAAATACACAAAGGTTGCAGCAATCATGAGACTTTACAGAATCAAAGTTAAGAGTGGTGTGTCTGAGAACTACTTTGATCAGCTGTTGGTTTTAATTCATGATATGCTACCTGAAGACAATGATCTTCCAAAGAGTACAAAATCAATCAAAAAATTTCTGAAGATGTTTGGTTTCGGCTACGACAATATTCATGCTTGCAAGAATGATTGCATACTATATAGGAAGGAGTTTGAAAAGATGGAAAGCTGTCCAAGATGCAAAGTTTCAAGATGGGAAAATGATAAGCACAGTAATGAGATAAAGGTAGGGATTCCAGCAAAGATCCTTAGATATTTTCCAATCAAGGACATATTTAGGAGGATGTTTAGATCAAAAAGGATGGCTGAAGATTTGCGTTGGCATTCTACCAATGCCACTGAAGATGGTACAATGCGACACCCTGTTGATTCTCTATGTTGGGCACAAGTGAATGATAAATGGTCAGACTTTGCAGCTGAACCAAGAAATCTTAGATTTGGAATTTGTACAGATGGGATGAACCCTTTCTCCATTCAAAACACCAATTACATCACATGGCCAATGTTGTTAGTGAACTATAACACGCCTCCAACAATGTGTATGAAGGCTGAGAATATAATGTTGACTTTGTTGATCCCTGGTCCAACAGCTCATAGTAATAACATAGATGTTTACTTAGCACCATTGATAGACGATTTACAAGATTTGTGGGCTGAGGGTATCGAAGTGAATGACTCATTTGCGAAGGAGAACTTCACACTTAAAGCCTTGCTGCTTTGGAGTATCAGTGACTTTCCAGCCTTAGGGACATTGTCTGGATGTAAAGTGAAGGGGAAACAAGCTTGCAATGTATGTGGAAAGGATACATCTTGTAGGTGGCTTAAGTTTAGCCGTAAGTATGTATACATGGGAAATAGAAAGAGACTACTGCCTGGCCATCCTTACAGATATAAAAAGGTTGGTTTGACAACACTGTTGAGGATGGGAATGCCAATAGGATACAATCTGGTGCTGAAATATATGAGACACTAAAAGCGTTTACGAATGATTTTTGAAGACCTCTAGATAAGGAAAAAAAAAGAAAGAGAACAGATTTGGAATTTGATGAGATGGTAATTAATCGTTTACGAATGATGCGTGCAGTATTCTATCAGGTAATTAATCGCACTCTCGTGCCTAATCAATTATCCTAAGATCTAAATTCTAGATAGCTAATATAGAACAACCTTTGAACACAACCTAAATCGAAGAACTAATTCAGATGGTGAATCCTAATTAACTAATCAACCTAGCATTCAGAGAAAACCTTTATGAGAACCCTGAACCTAAAGTGGATCTACTCAGACATGGAGAATGAAAACAACATGATTGAATAGATCATCAAAGAAATCAATAAAACACAGGAGTTGTCTCTTCAAAAACCAAAATATAATAAAACTTAGAATGAAGCATAGCCATCAAAGTGGCTAAAAAACCTAATTATAATCCTAAAACACGTTCTGGGGCTTATTGTAATAATTAAAGACTTCTGGGATATTTTGCAATTCCTCAATTCTTCATTTAAGTCGCGACTCGTGTCTGCTGTAGTGGGTATCGACCGATACTAGGCAGTATCGATCGATAATGAGGCTTCAAACCGGGTACTCAGCTACACGAACGTCTGCTTTGCTCCAAAATTCTCCAGAAAGCTCCAATATCTCCAATTATGCTCCAAACGTGCTAAGACCTGTAAAAGACTCTAAAACACTACAAAATAGTAGAAAGACTCTATAAAATGGACTTATATTATGGCTTAAACGGGGTAAAAACCATGATATATCAACTCCCCCAAACTTAGCCTTTGCTTGCCCTCAAGCAAATAGAAGACTAAACCAGAGAAAGAGGTTTGAAAACATAGAGACTCACCTGTTCTTGAAACATTGCAATGACCATTTTTTTCTTAGTGCTCCACATATCACCTAACCAGCTTTTGATCTAATCACCATGTACTTCTCCGTAGACATTCGCAGCTTCCCAGACTACACACATTATTTCACAGCATTGTTCAATCAAGCCCTCCTCGCCAGTTTCATCGCTGCGATTAATGCCAAGAACCTTCTAGATTCTTTCTCATACACTATCATGACAAGGAACCACCCTTTTTCACACTTTCTGGTATTATTTATCTCCCCCAGACTTATTTCTTATTATGTTCTCGCATATGCTTATTAAGGTTCGAGACGCGAGTATTGATGGTATTGGCCACCATATCCCCGGTTCTTCCCTCAAAATACATCAAAGGTGTAGGCGAATAATGGTATCACATGAAATTTTCCTAACCTCGCTTTCACCTTTGTGTGATCATTTCCTCTGAAGTAGAATAATGGGATCACTGGAAATTTTTCTAACCCTCTACTCAGAAGAAAATTATTTCATCTTTTAAATGCATCTTATAAACTTGTAACAGGGATAGAAATACCATTATTTTAAACACGTGGGTTCCTTTGTCAGATACGAATGAGGAATCAAGCTCTATGGACATCAATCACCTCAATGAAGTGCCAAACTTTAGCTCAGGCTTTAAAGAACTTTACTTGAAACATGAGTGTCTTCTAGTTAACTGGTCAGCCTTTGGATTTTTCATTAGTCGATCTAGAACTGATTCTGTAACAATGGTCACTTAGAAGCAAGGTCATATCAATAGATTCAAGAAAAAGATCACAGTCTCCAGACAAAGTTTTGATTAAATAAAACAACGAATGACTCAAAAACGACTGACTCTAAGAAAAACATAAAAAAATGTCAGCGACTACCTCCCCCAGACTTGAACAACACTGTCCACAGTGTTATCTAGCCTAAGGTTGGTGAAGGAAAGTAAAAGAATCAAGTGGATTGTGAAAATTGCCCATCTTACATGTGAAGGTGATGAGTGTCGATCGACACCAATTGTATGTCGACACACTGATTTCAAATCAATGGTATCGAGTTGCTTAACCCAGGGAAAGTGATCCAAAGTGTTAGAAGTTAGCACTGTTAGGAACATTCAAAAACAGGTTAATAGCAACAAGATAATCAAGCATAAATCCATGTGTTCAAATGCAAAAAATAAAGCTGACATAAGTTTAACACAAACGAAAAATAAAAAAGAAGAAAAGAAAAAGAAAAGAAAAACAAACGTGAAAACAGAAGAAGACTAATCCTCTGTCGCCTCGGAATCGCCATCAGCATCAGGATCAACCGAAGTATGCGAGGTCCCATGCTGAGACGAAGGAGCAGCGTCCGTGTCAGTCATGCAGCGCCAGCGAGAAATAGCAGTCCAGATGCTCCGCATACTCTCTATCATCACCTTCTGAAAGGCAGCTGGCTCCATCGGAAGTTCCGAATCAGAAGGAAATTATGGTGAAGGGATGGAAGAAGTCGCTGCTCACGATCGCTGGGCTCGTCCTCCCTGGCGTGAAGTAGATGGAATGTCAGCAGCAGCAGGTGAGGGCGCAGGAGCTCGTCGTCTAATCGCAGCTGCTCGAATCAACATGTGTGGTGGAGGCTCGAAACGAAGCTGAGAAGGATCCTCGAGAATGTCTGTCAGCTCGTCGTTAGGGAGCGACACCAGAAAATCTCCAGCAAATGTAGTGAAGAACCAACGCCTCTCGGGCTTCAACCACTTAAGGTTTTTCAGATGGCTCTCATCCATAAACCGACGCGCAGTGACTATCGAGCAGCTCGTAGTACCGATCCCGAGGTGCTGGAAGATAAGAGTGAGGAGACTACCAACTGTCTCTGTCTTCGTGCTCGTGCCTGTGAATGGTTTGGTATTCAAGGAGACCAAATGATGCGCAAAGACAGCACCAAGGTTGACCTCTGTAAGCTCAGGCCATGCGAAATCCTCCTCAGGAATAATGTCTCTGATAGCCAGACACATAAGTAGAAGCTCGGACACCCTCATCTTGTTTGGTTCCAACTTGCACAAGAGAGTGGTGCTCAGGATCCTAACCAAACAGCGTAGGACCGGGTGTCGTATATCCATCTAAGTGGATTCCTTAGAGTAATAAGCACCATTCCCAAAATGCTCCCAAAATGTCTGCATGTCAGGATGCTGCGATCGACACCCTAGCCAATTCCAGTTCATCGAGTTCCACAATCCAAATTGTCCAAGAGTCGAAATTAAGGGCAATTGAATGTAAGGCAAGGTGCGAAACTACTCTAGAGCATCTCAGCAAATGACCATTGTCAAGAAAAACAAGTGCTAAGGAGTAGAATCTCACAAACCTCAAACCTAAAAATCGGACTGAAGATGTGAAATTTTGAATACATACCTTTGCTGATTGAAGAAAAAAATGCTAGAAAGAGATAGAGGATGAAAATCCAATGAATCTAGGCACTTGAATCACCAAAATCGGTGAAGAAACGAGAGAGATGCGATTTGAGAGGAAAATGGAGGCGGTATCGATCGATGGAGAAGAAATAAGAGAGAGAAAAACCCGAGGGTTTTAAAGGAAACTTACCTGCCCGCACGGTGTCGATCGACACCGTGTAGTATCGGTCGACACTTGGTAGCCAATTCATGCTCTTTCTCCGCGACTGTGGTATCGATCGACACAGACTGGTGTCGGTCGATACTCCTCCAAATCTGCTTCACGTTAAGACACAAGACACAAAATACAAAACTAAAAATAAAAGACTTATGTACAAACTCACCAGTGGGTTGCCTCCCACCAAGCGCTTGTTTTGCGTCACAAGCTTGATTTTACGGACGATCAGTCAGGAGAAGAATGAGAACTTGCGCCGAAACAAGCTCCACAATTAGACATCGCCAGCTTCAAGGTTCTGCTCATCATGCTCTCCACAAACTCCTGTCCTTTCTATTTCAGCTCCGAAGTGAGAATAACTCTAGCCTTATAGAATGGTTTCGAAGTTCCCTTGCACTTCACCTTATATTCAATTGAATTTCCATCGCACTTCTGAGGGGTTAAAGTCACATGGGGAACACTTTTTACTCCTTTGCTCTTCACCTTCTTCTTTGCCTTAGCTATTTTGACGTCTTTCTTGGTGATGATAGAAGGACTATCTAGAAGGTCTATGACAGTTGGCTCGTCAGGAGGCTCTTCCAAAAGATCAACTACCAACGTCTCTCCTGTAACAATGGTGATGCAAGAGATATGTGTGGGAGTTCCTCTAGTAGGGATGGCTTTGTAGTACACCTCCTTGTCAATGTATGAGAACGAGATTTTCTTGCTGGGTGTGTCCATAATGGCACCAACTGTAGCCATGAATGGTCTTCCAAGAATCAACTGCGTACTAGATCTTGCACTCATCTCCACAACCTGAAAATTAGTAGGAACCAGACAATCTCCTACTTTAACCAGCAACAAAGAGATTGTACCGTATGGAAGTGAGGTGGAAGATTTCGCGAATGTGATAGATTTCTTGGGAGATCGAATATCAGCTCCCAATCTCTCTGCAATTGCCCTTGACATGACATTGACGCTAGCCCCTGAGTCAACGAGAGACTCTTTGAATTCAACGCCAGAGATAAAGCATGGAACGGAGAATACTCCTGGGTCTTCCCTCTTGGTCAACTGTCTCAGCGGTAGTGACTTGCTTCTGGCCTTGATAAAGAGTACTTCGATCTCTTCCAGAGTTTCTCTGCAATCTCGAAAGTGACTCAGCAAAGGGCGGTACTCTAGAGCTTCTTCAAAAGTCAGTGTGTGGGGAATCCTTCGTACCATCTTCTCAAAGCCAAGCAGCTGTTTTAGAGAAATGGGGTATCTGAGGTCTCTAGGTAGCTCAGGGTATGGCATCTTAGGTTTGTAAACCCTCTCTGGCGTCAACTCAGGTGTCTTATCGACTGCAGGGTCAGTGTCGATCGATACAGGGATGGTATCGATCGATACACGGGGTTTTGAGATTTCCCGTGAAAGTGCTTGGACTGGTGTCGATCGATACTCGGTGGTGTCGGGCGATACCTTGGGATTTTCCGAATCTTCATCGTCATCTTCTACAAGATCGTCGAAAATTCCTGCATTCAAACCTTTTTCTACCACCGCAATGACCTCTCTAGCACTTCCTAAGGTGATTTCATTGACGTGTTCATTGTGTGAATGAACCATCTTTCCCTTGATAGCAGCTGCAGTCTGAGCTACTTGAGTTTCCAGCATCTTATGGCTAGTCTTGAGAGCCTCGATTTTCCCATTCATATCGGTATACACAGCATCCAATTTCCCATTGAAGTTCACTGTTATCTTCTCCTGCCCTTGAACCAGCTGTTCAAACCTAGCCTCAATCTTACTCTCAGGAGTCTTAGCAGGTATAGGTTGATAAGATGAACTCTCATAGTTCCTTGTGTAGCCACTGCTCTGGAAAGGTTTCTGGACAAACTGATTCGACCCAAAACCAGCTCCACCAATATAGTTAACAACCTCCACTTCATCTTCAGCAGCAAAGTGGACCGCCTTCTGGATCTTTCCCATCAACAGATTGTGAATTGAATCCAACTTAGCATTCACCTCTGCGATTCGACTGCTATCCAAGTTACCAGCTTGCTTCTTGGGCTCCATCTCTGCATTCTTGGTACTATTGCTATAAGCCAAGTTCTCAATCAGCACATAAGCATCGTCGAGATACCTTGTATTTAAATTCCCATTACTTGCAGCATCTAAGGACATCTGATACCTCCAATCGATCCCTCTGTAGAAAGTGCCTAGCAGCTGAACCTGAGTGAACCCATGGTGCGGACAATCTCTCTGATATGACCTGAAACGAATCCAAGCAGCCTTGAGTGCCTCTATCGGACCCTGAGAAAACTGAGAAATCTTGTTCCTGAGCTCTTCGGATCTCGCATCATCATAGAAATTATTCAGGAACGCATTCTTCGTCTCATCCCATGTAGTTAGCGAACCAGGAGACAGCTGCTTTAGCCAATAAGATGCGTCCCCACCAAGAGAGTATGGGAAGAGCTTATAGAAAAGGTAATCATAGGATACTCCATTGCACTTGATTCTTGTAACCAAATCCTCAAACCTCTCAATGTGATCCATAGGGTGTTCATGAGAAAGACCATGAAAAAGATGCTGACCCACAAGATTGTAGTATGCAGGTTTCAGCTCAAAGTCATTCCTCTGAAATGGTGGAGGGCGAATCGCTGATCGATTGGCATAAAACTGATCAAGCATGTTGTACTCCCCAATCATCCTACCGCGATTAATCATAGCGTTCCCTGCATTCACAGCAATTGCAGGGGCAATGAGATTTCCAGCTTCATCTAGTCGTTGTCCTCTCTCATTGCACAATTGACCCTCTTGGTCTCTCAAAGCTCCAGCACCATCCTGAATCAAAATCATTGTATTGTTGTTCATCTCTGCTTGCCTTTTTGCTTTTCTGTTTGTACGTTCCAAGTGTGCTAGCTGCTCGTTTGACAGATCAACTAGCGGAGTGTTCTTGTTCCTTCTGGTTTCACGAAGAGGCATGCACCTGAAACACAAAAGTCAAGAACGTAAGTAACTGAAATTCACGACGGGTATCGACCGATACCACTAGGGTGTCGATCGATATTCAACGATTTAGACGAACTTCTTAGCTAAAATCTAATGGCGAAATTGAGTCCCCGGCAACGGCGCTTAATTTGATATGCTCAAATTAATACCCTAAAAAGTACTAAAGCAGTTGATGTAGTATATGTAGGGGTCGAACACAAGGACTCCAGAAATCACACAATAGATTAAATAGATTCGAATTAAGATAAACCAAAAGATGTAATTGAAAGCAATACGTAAATTAAACAGATGTAAGTTCAATTGGGAGAAAGATAGGTTTAGGGTATTTCTCAGGAAATCAATGAATGCAGACAAACTAACTAGTCAGGATTCAGATTTAGCGCGGTTCTTGAACTCAAATCACTAAAGTATAATTAACCAACTCTCGTTGCGAGAATTATCTAAGTCTAAATCCTAGAATTCCAAATCTCTTTGCGAATCCTAAAGTCTAAACCAGCTTTTAGTTCAAGTTTGATTTGTTCACACAACAACTAAACCAAATCTCTTTGCGAATAGTTATTTTGCTCACCTTAAGTTCTATCAGGTAATTAATCGCACTCTCGTGCCTAATCAATTATCCTAAGATCTAAATTCTAGATAGCTAATATAGAACAACCTTTGAACACAACCTAAATCGAAGAACTAATTCAGATGGTGAATCCTAATTAACTAATCAACCTAGCATTCAGAGACAACCTTTATGAGAACCCTGAACCTAAAGTGGATCTACTCAGACATGGAGAATGAAAACAACATGATTGAATAGATCATCAAAGAAATCAATAAAACACAGGAGTTGTCTCTTCAAAAACCAAAGTATAATAAAACTTAGAATGAAGCATAGCCATCAAAGTGGCTGAAAAACCTAATTATAATCCTAAAACACGTTCTGGGGCTTATTGTAATAATTAAAGACTTATGGGCTATTTTGCAATTCCTCAATTCTTTATTTAAGTCGCGACTCGTGTCTGCTGCAGTGGGTATCGACCGATACTAGGCAGTATCGATCGATACCGAGACTTCAAATCGGGTACTCAGCTACACGAACGTCTGCTTTGCTCCAAAATGCTACAGAAAGCTCCAATATCTCCAATTATGCTCCAAATGTGCTAAGACCTGTAAAAGACTCTAAAACACTACAAAATAGTAGAAAGACTCTGTAAAACGGACTTATATCATGGCTTAAATGGGGTAAAAACCATGATATATCAATTGGAAACCGGCACCGACCATCTACTCTCAAGGACGCTTCGAGCCAGTTTCGTCTTGGAAGCCCAATTTCAAGGCCCGTTCAATTCCCGTCAACTTAAAACCCTAAAGATCGACGAAAGTAGAGCTCAAAACCTATAAATATGTGTTTTAGAGACCAAATTTCATGTGCTTGATTTTACACCATTTTTAGTGTAGTTTTGTTATTACTATTTTCTCTTAAACTCTTGTTCTTTACTTTCGAGATTGGTGAAGAAGTTTTCTCCGGACATCGTTCTTAAAATCGAGAACCTTCTTTTATCAATTACCTGTAATTTTATTTAATTATTTCTTTTAATTCCATTATGTGCGCGTAGTTTAATCGCTGGATTTAAAAGGATTATCGAAAGAAATTCTATGTTCGATAAGGATCGAATCATTCCCAAAAGCAACAATTGTCGCTACTAGTTTTCTCGCTTGTGTGGCTTTAGCTTGGTTTGGTTTCACCTTTCATCTATATGCTCTTTTTAATTACATTGGAAAAGTTCTTAAAAAGATTGATTTTATCGGGTCAATGGAACATTCAGCGTATGAGTGGTTCTTGTGGTCGGTTTTCACCTAGCCGAGATCAAATGTGAAAACGACTAAGTAAAGAGTGGAGAGCCAAACAAGTGAAGAGGAGAAAGAGTGGAGAGGCGAAAGAGTGGAGAGGCGAAAGAGTGTAGTGCCGAAAGAGTGTAGAGGCGAAATAGTGGAGAGGCGAAAGAGTGGAGATGCGAAAGAGTAGAGAGGCGAAAGAATGGAGAGGCGAAAGAGTGGAGAGGCGAAAGAGTGGAGAAGCCGAGCCAAACCAGCTCACCTCGGACCAAGCCGGAGAAGAGAAGGAGAGGCCGAGACAGACTAGCTCACCTCGGACCGAGTCGAGGCAAAGCAACTCACCTCGGATCGTACCACCTCACCTCGACCAGCTCACCTCGGCCACCTCACCTCGGCTAGCTCACCTCGGAAGAATCAAGGCTGAGCCAAGGCCACACCGATGTCACGCCTCGGACGAATCAAAACCATGCCTCGGTTAAATCAAGACCAAAACGAGGCCAAATCAGGACCAAACCATAACCAAACCGACATGAACCACCTAGATAGCTTGAAAGAGAAAATGACCGAGGCCACAATCGATCAAAGCATTATGGGCCGAGCCGGATACACCATTGGCTGTGCCGGATACATCATGGGCTGAAACAAAGGGTGTTGGGCCGAGACGAGGTTTATCTTTCAAGCATAATGGGCCAAACCGAAGGTCCATTAGTTGATTCAGGTCATGATTCGTCCTAGGAGACGATCCAAGTCGGCGACCGCATAAAGAAAAAATGAAATCTTCCAAATACCTTATGAGATCCTTGCTTACGAGACTTGTATAAATAGCTATAGTCGTTCATAAAGAGGGAAGTTATAACCTAGTATAAATACTTAGCAAAATCGCTTATCACATCTTTGTAAAAAAAAGCTTATCGAATAAACAAGGAGATACAAATATATAGAGAATAAACTAGTTGTTACAATACTAAATTAAAATACTTGCATGAAGGAAAGAGAAAGAATTAGGAATTCATCCTCCTTAAGTAGAAGAGAAAGAGGAGCATGTTGAGTAAAGACTGGGTAACGGTCATATTCCAACATTCCCCCTCAAACTTGGCTGGTGATGAAGAATGAAGCCAAGTTTGCCAGATTAACTCCCTAAGGATGAATGTGGATGAAGTTGCCTCATTAAAAATCTTACCAAGAAAACCCAATGGGAAAAACCATGGTTAAGGGAAAAAGAGTGCAACGGTCACGTTCCAACATTCCCCCTTAGGCTTGGCTGATGAAGATCAATTAAGCCAAGCTTGCCTTGAATGAAATTGCACACCTTTGAATTTGCTGTCTTGGTGAAGATATCCGCAAGTTGATCAGAACTCTTAGTGTAAGCGGGAGAGATGATCCCAAATTCAACCTTCTCACGAACATTATGGCAGTCCACTTGGATGTGTTTAGTGCGCTCATGAAACACAGAGTTGGAGGCAATGTGAATAGCCGCCTGATTGTCACAATGCATGATGATAGGTTGAGTAGTCTTGACTCCGATATCCAATAGCAATGCTTTAAGTCAAATGAGCCCATCCTTAGTGTCAGCCATAGATCGGTATTCAGCTTCACAACTCAACCTTGATACCACCTTCTACTTCTTGCTTCTCCACGTGACCAGGTTTCCACCAACAAACGTGCAAGAGCCTCCTGCTGATTTCATGTATGTCTTGTCTCCAGCCCAATCAGCATCACCATAGCCAACGATCTCAGTGTGATCATTATTTTGCATCCAAATGCCTTTGCCCGGAGTTCTCTTCAAGTACTTGAGGATCATCTCCACCATATTCCAGTGGTAGATAGTCGGAGCTTGCATGTGTTGACTAACCTGGCTCACAGCAAAATATAAATCAGGACGAGTAATCGTAAGATAAATGAGCTTACCCACAATTCTTTGGTATTGTCCAATGTTATCGTAGAATTTCCCCTCAGGTCCCCCCCCCCCCCCAAGCTTTCCTATATCACTAAGAAGATCAAGCGTGTACTTTTTTTTAGATATAAAAAGTCCTTCATCAGAACGACATACTTATATTTCAAGAAAGTACTTTAGTTCACCTAAGTCTTTAATATCAAAAGCAGATTTAAGAGAGGATTTGATATTTTGAATACCTTCTTTGTCATTGCCCAAAATAATTATATCATCAACATAAATAAGGACGACGACAATACCTGATCCCCCCTTAATTTTAAAAAGCGAATGATCAGCTTCTGACCTTTTAAATCCATTTCCAATGAGGGTTTTGCCTAGTTGTGATATCAAGCACGTGGTGATTGCTTCAGACCATAAATAGCCTTCTTAAGTTTGAGAACCTTTCCTTCTTCAATGTCAATACCAGGAGGCGGTCTCATATATACTTCTTTTTCAAGCTTTCTTTGAATGAATGCATTTTTCACATCCATATGCCATAAATCTCAAGAGAGTTTAGTGGCAAGAGAGAGAATAACACGAACAATATGAAGTTTAGAAACATGAGCAAAAGTGTCTTTGTAATCTTCTCCATATGTTTGAGTGAAGCTTTTAGCCACCAAACGAGCTTTGTGCCTCTCTATTTAACCGTTACTGTGGTATTTGATCGTGAAACCCCATTTGGATCCAACTAGTTTCTTTTCTTTGGGGTGATGAACCACATCCCAAGTGTTGTTCCTCTTCATGGCTCCATGTTCTTCGTTTACTGCCTTAGTCTACACCTCACTATCTTTTGCTTCTTCATAAGTCTAAGGTATTGCAACCTGGTCAATTTTGCTTAGAAATACTTGATGATCATAAGGAAGGTTAGCCAAAGAAAAATAAGCTTGAATAGGATAAGTGGCAGTAGTAGCAAGATTATTATAGTAAAAATCTGGGGTTTTCCTGATTCTGGAGCCTCTGCAGAGTGGGGGAGGTGAGTCATCTTCATGGATGTCAGTCTCCATATTCTGATCATCAGCGTTTGCATCGGAATCCTCTTCACGGTTTTCAACATTTTCTTGAGTTTGATGATCATCTGAAACACCATTATCAACTTGAGAAAGAGTAGGAGCCGCGGGGATTGAATCTACCGAGTTAGAAACTATCATCTTCGGTGGTGTAGGAGATGGCTGGACATTTACTATCGTCTTTGGAAAGTTGAGGTTCTCAAGTAGATGTCGTATGCTGGAAGCAAGATCAGAACCAGAAGATCCCAAGTCTTTTAGCTTGTTCCAACCTTTTTCTTCATAGAAGCGTTTTTCTTCATCGAATTTGACATCACGAGAGACAAAGGTCTTTCTAGTTTCTGGATTGTAACACTTGTAGCCTTTTTGCGTAGTTGAGTATCCAATGAAGATACACTTGATGCTTTTAGGTTGCAGCTTGTTCCTCTGGTCATATGGAACATGGACATAGCAAACACAACCAAATACCTTTAGAAATTAACAAATGGTTTAAGGTTATTTAGTACCTCGTATGGGGAACTGTCTTTGAGACATTTGGTTGGGAGGCGGTTGATATGTAGCAGGCAGTCACAACTGCATCACCCCAATAATGTTTTGGAACATTTTTGTCGAACATCATAGTTCTTGCAACCTCCATAAGGTGACGGTTCTTGCGCTCAGCAACACCATTCTGTTGAGGAGTTTAAGGACATGATGTTTGATATATGATCCCATGTTTATATGTGAAGGCTTTGAACTCATTGATGGTGTATTCACCTCCATTGTCAGTTTGCAAGGTTTTGATATTAGCCTTATACTGAGTTGAGACGAAACTGTGAAATTTTGAAAAAGCTTAAAAAACACGGCCTTTAGAAGGTAAGAGTGTTAGCCATGTGTATTTGGATTTTTCATCAATAAACGTCACAAAATACTTATATTGATCTCTAGTTGCACATGGAGCAGTCCACACATCAGAATGAATAAGATCAAAACAATTTTCATAAGTAGTAGATGAGTTTGGAAATACAGTTTTGTAATGCTTTCCTAAGATACAAGTTTCACACTTATCATTCTCAAAATATACACTAGGAAGAAGAATCTTAAGAGCGTGTGTGTGAGGATGTCCAAATCTAGCATGCCATATTGAATTATTAGCAAAAGCAGAAACATAGTAGAGTTTAAATCTTTAAGAATATAAAGACCATTCTTTGTAGATCCTTCTCCACTAGTCTTTCCCGACTTAATATCCTGAAACCAAATATCATTAGGACTGAAAATAGCCAAGAAATCAAGATCTTTAGCTGCTTTTTGAACAGATAAAAGATTTGAAGTAAATTCAGGCAAATAAAGAGCTTGAGAGTCTTTGTTAAACAGTTTCAGGTTTCCAATTCCCTTAATAGGCACTTTGTGCCCATTTGCAATAATCACATCACCATTTACAGGTTCAATATTTTGAATAAGATGTGCATCACTAATCATATGATGAGATGCACCAGAATCAACAACAATAGGTTTGTGATTTTTGAGAGTTTGTAAGGCGTTACCAGATTCTTTTAGAGAAGCAATGCTTTTGATTAGAGATTCAAGGTCAGATTTCTTGACCAGATTATCTTCAACAGCAGAAGCAGACATTGCTTTACCCACTTCTCTCGCCTATGTTGTTCTTATATGTGGGTGAAGGATCCAGTATATGTCCTTGGTATGGCCCCTTTTCTTGCAATGATCACATACAAACTTGCTGCGATCATTCCTTGGATAAGTAGCTTAGTTTGCAAGAAATAAATCATGCTTTTGGCCAAACAAACCAATAGACCCTTCTTCTTTCTGGATCTGCATACACACATCATTTAGGATAAGAAGATTGTCGGATCTGAGAATATGGCGAATAAGACAATTGAATGAGCTGTTGAGAGTGAAGAGAAGCCCAAAAACTTGATCTTGTTCACGCCTTTCATTGAGAGTTGCTGGATATGTTGTTGGAGGACGAAGAGTCTCCAACTCTGCCCAAAAATATCTAAACTCACCAAAGTGTTGCTTGAAAGATTTTTCCTATTGTTGGAGAGAATTCAGCGCCTTTTTAACTTCAAAGATGCGACTGAGATTTGTAACATTTCCATAGACCCCTTGAAGGGTGTTCCATAGATCATTTGTTGTTTCACAGTATGAGTAAGCAGCAAGGATAAAGTGCTCAAGAGAGCTTTGGAGAATAGAAAGTACCATTTGATCTTCCTGAAACCATTTCGGATCTTCATAGCTCGTAGTTTTGGAGATGGTCGAATCTGACTCTTCATCTTCCACCACGTTTTTGCCTTTGCCATGGTTCTTATGAGACTCGATTTGGATGCCAGTGATGTGATTCCATAACCCACGGCTGCATAGAGCAGTTTTAGTGGTTCTGGAACAAATCAAATAGTTATCACCTTTGACAATAACATGTAGAGTGATTTGTTTTTAGTTTTCCATACCCAGATTTGAAGAATGAGATGAGAAAACAAAAAATAGAAGAATAAGAACTAGATCAAAGGATCTTAACGCTCTGATACCATGTAGATTTATATGCGAAAGTGTATAAGAGAAACGAGAGAATCATAGAACAGAGAGAATAGAGAGAAATTGTATATTGTTTCACTTAATCTGATTTGTACAAGGAGATACAAATAGATAGTGAATAAACTAGTTGTTACAATACTAAATGAGAATACTTGCATGAAGGAGAGAGAAATACATAGGAATTCGTCCTCCTTAAGTAGAAGAGAGAGAGGAGCATGTTGAGTAAAGACTGGGTAACGGTCATATTCCAACATTGTGTTCCTAACTAGAAGGAATTGTTGAGTTTGACTTCAAATGTTGTTCATGGCATCTCCTTCATTGGAGGAAGTCGTGAACACAAAAATTAGCATTTGTGATCTTTGCGTCTTAGCATAAAAAATATTGTGTTAGCAAATGTGAACAAGTTGTTGGTTGAACACTCGGATGCAGAAAAGTTATCGCCTAGGAGGATGTTACCTCTTTTTGACAACATGCATTTGATTAACTAAACCGAAAGGATCCATTTTACCAAATCGAAATCACAAGAGCGAGATCTAGCGCTATGTTCTAGACAGTGTGTACATTTAAAATGGGGTTGACGATCTATTTCTCCCTGAAAACTTCCATATAATAACACATCTATACAAAGTTTAACCATAGTTTTATTTCCCCATCATTTAAAAGTTTAAATCTTATTTCCCCACAAAATCAAAGTTTCAAGTTTATTTGTCCATAGATATCGGTTTATTGGTTTAATATCAGTTTTATTGGTTTAATATCGGTTTTGAACAGTCTGTAAACTAAACTTTAAACCACTATTGATTCCAATCAAACTCAATCCCAAAAAGCGACCCGACCCGACTTCTTCCCCTTCTTCTTCACCCGATTTTAGTATCCAGAAAAAGAAAAAAAATTGATCCGACAAAAATTATGTTGGTAACATATGTGAATCCGACAAAAATTATGTTGGTATCTCCTCTCAGATTCCCTTTGATCATCACGATCCACATAATGCGAAGAACCATCCTACTCTACTCAGGAGACGAAAATAGAAAGATCATAAGCCTAGTAAACCCATCCCCTGAACCCAACTTAAAAATGAGAAACAACTTCGTCCCTGTAACTCTCTCCTTCATCACCTTTATCATCCTCTTAACTGCATCAATCGCACAACCAGAGCCTTCACTTGTCTTCCCCGTCGATCAAATCCTCAACAAAACAAGCTCATGGCTCGATTTCCCGGCGAAATTCAACCAACCGAAGATTGAATTAACCGCATCAACAATCATCACCGCCGTATTCTCTTTCATCGCCGCATCAATCTCAAGAGTCGTCGGAATCGGCGGCGGAGGTTTATACATTCCGATAATGACAATTGTCGCCGGACTAGATCTGAAAATTGCATCGAGCTTCTCTGCTTTCATGGTTACAGGCGGATCTGTAGCGAACGTGGGATGCAATCTCTTCGTCAGAAACCCTAAATATGTAGGCCAAACCTTAATCGATTTCGATTTAGCTCTGCTTCTGGAGCCGTGTATGCTTGTCGGAGTTAGCATCAGAGTGATTTGCAACCTCGTGTTCCCGAATTGGCTCATAACGATTCTCTTCGCCATTTTTCTCGCGTGGTCGACGTTGAAGACTTTTCGAAACATGATTTATTACTGGAGACTTGAATCGGAGATGGTGAAAATCACAGTCTGATTTATTTTGATTTTGATTTAACGTGATAGAGAATTATTGTGTTTTATATTCTCCTCCCCGTCGCCACTATCCTCTCCACCATGGGTCTTCTAATCGCAGGCGAACAAGACGATTTGAAGATAATTTTTTTTTTTTGGGATCAAGATTGGTTTCGGATGGGGATTATGTAATCGGTTTACGGGTTTAATTGAATTGTAATTGGGTTAATTTGGATTTTTGGTTTAATTGGATTGTAATTGGTGTTTTAGTTGGTTAACTCTTGATTGGCATACAGTAAACCGAATTAAATTGTGGTACGTGGGTAAATAGGTTTGAAACTTTGATTTTATGGGCAAATAAGTTTGGAACTTTGAATTCGTGGGAAAATAAGATTCAAAATTTTAAATGATGAGAAAATAAAACTACTGTTAAACTTTTTGTAGATCTGTTATTATATGGAAGTTCTCATGGAAAAATAAATCGTCAACCTTTTAAAATGCAAGACAAATGAAAAAGGGCAAAGGAAATAAATTGGGACCTTAGGCTCAAAAACTCCATTAGTTGAGTCAGAAGCACCAACCAATATGTTGATATGACGTCATCTTCACTAGGTTGACTGTCTGAAAAGAGAAAGATACCATTTAATGCATTAACATGCATTCCATCGACCAAATCAGAACTTCTAGCTCCGTTTGTAAAAGGGAAAAGCTACATTGATGTCCCTTATCTCCTAGAAGAAAAATCTCTTCGTCCGTGTTTGCACAACACAACAAGGAGGGATCTATTTCTTCCACCACACCATGATTCCTCCTATGGGCAGCCTCTACATAGTCCATTCAAGTGATGTATGTTTCCCTAACATTAAATCCTTCCCTAACCACGACATCCATTGGCAGAAAATATTAGGGATTAAATAGAGATTATTGGGTCATGTGTCATAATCTCTACGGAGTGTGTAGGAAATATCCCACATTGGAAGATGGGAGGGACCTTGAGTAGTATATAAGGGATTTGGGTCAATCCACTCATAGCCAATTAGTTTTGAGTTGAAAGTCTAGGAAACTTAACATGGTATCAAAGCCCGAACACACACTCCTATAATCCGGCCCAGAGAAGTGGCCCGATCGTCTGGACCCGAGATTGATGGTATGTCGAGATTAATGGCTAGAAGAGTCATTATCTCGAGGGGCGTATTAGGGATTAAGTAGAGATTATTGGATCATGGACCATAATCTCTAGGGAGTGTGTGAAAAATATCCAACATCGGAAGTTGGGAAGGACCTTGAGTGGTATATAAGGGAATTGGGCCAATTCACTCATAGCCAATTGGTTTTTAGTTGAAAGTCCCGAAAACTTAACAGAAAATTGCCTCGTGACTAAACATCCTGAAAAACAAAACACAACCAAGCAGTTGAGAAAACTCTCGAAAAATCGCCAGAATCTCTCAAATCATGTTTATAAATTCATGTCTAACCATGTCTAATCTCACTTTAGAGCATCTTGTATATGAAAATGCATGTTTTCTTTTATTTTGTAAGATTTTATAAATTTATTTATAAAACTTTATGTGGTGTTTGAAGTTTATAAAAAGTTAAACACTCAATAATATATTTATAATCTTATCGGTTTGTAAGATAAGATATTTCGTCGGAGATTTAAAAAGATGTCGTTGGGAAAAAAACTCAAATTGATTTAGGCTAGAAAGTTTTTTCAAATGAATTTTTAGGAGGTAAGAACCAAGTATATAACAGTTTGTTTACATCTATAAAAGTAATATCTTTTTATAATAAGTTATACTTTGGGACACAAAAGTGAGTTTGGTTTACAAGATAAACACTTTTGGAGTATAGGCACAATTTTGTTGTTTTTTGACATATGAAATTCTCTAATTGCCCCTTTGACTAATGGTTTGAGGAGGAGAGAAATTATCTCATTTATTTTTTCATTATTCTTCCCCACCCATTTTGCATATGTTGTTTACTTATTATTTTCTCATAAAAAATTATTTGAACAATTATTTTTACACTACAAAGTGTTTTTTTCTCTATACTTTGATAACAATTTCATAATATTTTACTTACATATGGTTCAAATCTTGTAGATAGAACACATGTGTATCTATTTAGATGTGTACATGTGTTCCATATGCGCATGCGTATCTGTGTGGATATGGTACACGGGTACGGAACTAAATAGATATGCATGCGTATCCACACATATATGGTACACGTATATGGATACACATGCATTCTATCCACAAGATTCGATCCACATGTAAATAAAAATTTATGAAATGGATACCAAAGTATATAAAAAAATAAAATATAATTGAAAGTGCAAAAATAATTTTTTTATTATTTTTTATGAGAACAAAATAAGTATAAAAAAAATATGTGGGATGTGAGGGAAGAATAATGATAAAAATAGAGAAAAGTAGGGGAAAAGTAATTATCTCTTGATAGAAATGTATAAATGTCAAAACACACACATAAAATAGGATAAAAATATGATATATCTTAGACCAAGTGCAATAGCAAGGGAATGTGGGTGTATTTGCATCCAATAGATAGGCAAATCAAAAAGGCAAATTATCAACCCATGCGACAAAGGCAAATTTTCCCTTCCGTGAAATTTGTGTAGGTCTCACATCAATTCTGATGTGGTGACATGTGATTGGTTCTATGTTGTTTTTTTTTTCACATTCTTCTTAAATATTATTTTTGCTCAATAATTGATCAAAAAAAAAAAATTACACCATTATTTTTTATTTCTTAACATCTATAAATAGAGCCTAGGTTCATACCATTTGGACACCAAAACAAATCTCAAGATTTAACACTCTCTTTTAATTTCTTCTCCTACATTATCACTCTCTTTCGTATTTTTTTTTCAATTTTCAACATCCTTATGGATCCATCTCGCAATTACAATCTCCTACCAAATTATGGTTTTCCAAACCCTCAAAATCCAAACACAAAACCACCAAATCTAAATACACAACTCCCAGAAAATCCTATAAATTCGGGAATGCATCCAAATTTTCAAATGCCATATATGATGCCACCAAATTTTGGCATGCAATACCCGTACAATCATCCATATATGCCATATGGCTACCCACCAGTTCCTGGAAACACCAATGTTTCACCAAATATGAACTACCCTAACAGTCAACCCATTAACGAGCCAACTGGTTTTAGTAGTGGATCGACTGATACTTCACAATTTTGCACCCAAATCTCTTTGGGAGAAGCTGGCGGGGATACTCCTGTTCTTTAACCAACCTAACAATCAGCAAAGAAGAAGGCAAGTTACACTATTTGGAGTTCTGAAGACAACAAAGCCCTACTAAATGGTTATTTCCACTTCAGTACTGACAGTGAATTGGGGAATAATCAAAAAGGTGATACTTTCTGGGGGAAAATTGCTAAGTACGTGAACGAGAGCACCGACAGCAGAAAAATATTCACCGCAACAAAATGCCAAAGTCACTTTCGTGACATAAACAAGAAAATTTGCACATTTGTTGGTTGTTACAGTACTGCAACCAGGGAGAGGCGTAGTGGTTTTTCCGATGATGACTACATAACCAATGCTCTTGGTTTGTATGAAGCAAAAGAACGATGTATGTTTGCTTATGTGGATGAATGGAAATTGGTTCGGCATCAGCCTAAATATATGTTGGGATCAAATGAATCTAGTAGCAGTGGCTCTAAGCGAAAAAGTGGTAGTGATGATGTTGAATCACCATTTCAGTCTTTTGTTCGTCCATCAGGTAGGGAGGCAACGAAGAAGAAAGCTAGGGCTTCTTCCAGTAAATCATCTACTACCAGAAAATCTAAGCATGCCATTGAAGAAGAGTTGTCCAATTTAGCCTCTATTCATGAAAACCTTCAACAAAACATGACAAATACTCTTTCAGCTATCTTAGAGTTGTCTGCTAGCCAGAAGGAAGTTGCACGTTCTAAGAACATGAAGTTGTGGATCCAACTGCATAACAAATCTCGTGATGATGCAGAACAAGAAGCCTACATGATGTTGACAAAAACGTTGTTTGACCGTTAGTTTTAATATGTTGTGTTCTAAATTTATAATTGTGTGTTTGTCAAAATAATTTGTGGCTGTTAGTTTTAGTATGTTATGTTCTAAATTTATAAATGTGTGTTTGTCAGAATAATTTGTGGCTGATAAGAGTGTTTGTACTTTCAATAATTATGTTTTAATAAAAGTGTTGTGTTTGAATAATTGATCATATCCACTACTTCTGACAAGATGTGACTATACTCAATGCAAATTTTGAATAATTGATCATACCCACTACTTCCGACAAGATGTGACTCTAGTCAATTCAATTTTGAATAATTGATAATACCCACTACTTCCGACAAGATGTTACTCTACTCAATGCAAATTTTGAATAATTGATCATACCCACTACTTCCGACAAGATGTGACTCTAGTCAATGCAATTTTGAATAATTGATAATACCCACTACTTCCGACAAGATGTGACTCTACTCAATGCAAATTTTGAATAATTGATCATACCCACTACTTTCGACAAGATGTGACTCTAGTCAATGCAATTTTGAATAATTGATAATACCCACTACTTCCGACAAGATGTGACTCTACTCAATGTAATTTTGAATAATTGATCATACCCACTACTTCCGACAAGATGTGACTCTACTCAATGCAATTTTGAATAATTGATCATACCCACTACTTCCGACAAGATGTGATTCTACTCAATGCAATTTTGAATAATTGATCAGACACACTACTTCCGACAAGATATGACTACTCACTGCAAATATTAATTCAATTTAGTTAAGTAAAACGGTAGCTCACTTATTATAAAAATGGTAGCTCACATCATATCAACATAACTCATTCCAAACATTCATACTTTCTTCTTCTTATCATTCAATGGATTTACCACCAAATTTGTTTAACTTCGAAGAGTTCGAACAACAGTGGAAGTTATAAGAATCTCTTATCCAAAGGAAACAAGAACTTCTTGAGGAACTGCAAAGAAGAAACGAAAGATCTCATTCCAAAAAATTTATCTATAGAGATCATGTAGCTGCCCATCAAAGGCTCATGGCCGACTACTTTGACGAGTCATGCACTTACACCGACATGCAGTTCCGAAGAAGATATCGAATGAAAAGGCCATTGTTTCTACGAATTGTAGAATCTTTATCAAATTACGACGTCTACTTCACTCAAAGACGAAATAATTCCGGGAAGCCTGGTCTTTCCCCTGTCCAGAAGTGCACAGCTGCCCTCCGCATGCTCGCATATGGCTGCCCAGCTGATGCTTGTGACGAGTATGTGAAGATTGGAGAAAGCACGGTGCTCGAGTGTACTAAAAATTTTTGTGAAGGGATAATTACCTTGTTTCAAGATGAATATTTACGAAGACCAAATGTGACAGATTTGGAGAAGTTACTCCAAGTTGGTCAGGATCGTGGTTTCCCCGGAATGATTGGTAGTATTGATTGCATGCACTGGAAGTGGAAGAATTGTCCCAAGGCTTGGCATGGACAGTTCACTAGTGGACACAAAGGCTCGGCAACAGTTATTCTTGAGGCTGTGGCGTCATATGATTTGTGGATATGGCATGCTTTCTTTGGGTTGCCTGGTACATTGAATGACATTAATGTTCTCGATAGGTCACCGGTGTTTGACGACATCATTTCCGGTGAAGCCCCGGAGGTGAACTTCATCGTAAATGGTCGACATTACAATCGGGCATACTATCTTGGCGATTGAATCTATCCTAAATGGCTTGTCTTCGTTCAGTCAATTTTTAAGTTCATGTAGGCGACAAAGCACAATTGTTTGCCAAACAACAAGAATCATGTAGGAAGGACGTGGAACGAGCATTCGGTGTTCTCCAAGCACGATTTGCTATTGTTCGGCAACCATCTAGAATGTGGGATATCGAGGTATTAGGTAAAATAATGCGGGCCTGCATTATTTTACATAACATGATAGTAGAGGATGAACGTGATACATATTCGCGAAACTGGGAAAATATCGACTTCGAACCTTCAAAAAATTATGCATCAAGCTCCTCGATCAACGTCGACACCCAAATATTACCACAATTTGAATTCCATGTGCAAGGCCGGTCAGAATCAGATATTCATGTTAGAGCCAATTTACGTGATAGGGATCAACATATTCAATTGAAAAAGGATCTCGTCGAGCATATTTGGCAAAGATTCGGAGCAACCCTCAATTAGAAATATCAAAATTTATTTATAAGTTTATTAATGTTTGGTGTTTGTTTTGTTGTAAGATTTTAATGAATTATGTATGTTTGGCTTGTCTTTATTAATAATAACGAGTGTTGTTTATTTATTTAGAAACTGCGTATTTTATTTGAATCATTAAATTAATATATTTTTATATATTAATCAACTCTAATTAAAAAACAAATTATATATTAGTTATTATATTTTTTACATTATAAAAATTATTTTGTGTGATTATAAATATATTAATAGTAATAGTATTTATAAAATGTATAACATATATAAAATAATATAAATAAAATAAATAAAAATAAAATGAATTATATATGATGGAATGATGTAGAGGAAAGAGAAAATGAATTGGAGGAAAGAGAAAATGATTTGCCTTCCTATTGTGGAGTTGGGTGTGAATTAAAAAATTGAAATGATGCGGAATGAGAATAAAGTGATGTGGAGGAAATATAGGATGAAAAATTTGCCTTCCTACTGGAGATGGTCTTACAAGTGTCTATTTCTGATATTGTAGTTTCAAAAAGTAAGATTATCTCGTCTTTTTAATTACAAAAGGAGTGATGATTTTTAAAAAGATATCATGATAGTTAGACCAAGTGCAAAAGCAAGGGAATGTGGGTGTATTTGCATCCAATAGATAGGCAAATCAAAAAGGCAAATTATCAACCCATGCGATAAAAACAAATTTTCCCTTCCGTGAAATTTGTGTAGGTCCCACATCAATTCTGATGTGGTGACATGTGATTGGTTCTATGTTGTTTTTTTTTTTCACATTCTTCTTAAATATTATTTTTGCTCAATAATTGATCCCAAAAAAAAAATTACACCATTATTTTTTATTTCTTAACATCTATAAATAGAGCCTAGGCTCATACCATTTGGACACCAAAAAAAATCTCAAGATTTAACACTATCTTTTAATTTCTTCTCCTACATTATCACTCTCTTTCGTATTTGTTTTTCAATTTTCAACATCCTTATGGATCCATCTCGCAATTACAATCTCCTACCAAATTATGGTTTTCCAAACCCTCAAAATCCAAACACACAACCACCAAATCCAAATACACAACTCCCAGAAAATCCTATAAATTCGGGAATGCATCCAAATTTTCAAATGCCATATATGATGCCACCAAATTTTGGCATGCAATACCCGTACAATCATCCATATATGCCATATGGCTACCCACCAGTTCCGGGAAACACCAATGTTTCACCAAATATGAACTACCCTAACAGTCAACCCATTAACGAGCCAACCGGTTTTAGTAGTGGATCGACTGATACTTCACAGTTTTGCACCCAAATCTCTTTGGGAGATGCTGGCGGGGATACTCCTATTCTTCAACCAACCCAACAATCAGCAAAGAAGAAGGCAAGTTACACTACATGGAGTTCTGAAGACAACAAAGCGCTACTAAATGCTTATTTCCACTTCAGTACTGATAGTGAATTGGGGAATAATCAAAAAGGTGATTCTTTCTGGGGGAAAATTGCTAAGTACGTGAACGAGAGCACCGACAGCAGAAAAATATTCACCGCAACAAAATGCCAAAGTCACTTCCGTGACATAAACAAGAAAATTTGCACATTTGTTGGTTGTTACAGTACTGCAACCAGGGAGAGGCGTAGTGGTTTTTCCGATGATGACTACATAACCAATGCTCTTGGTTTGTATGAAGCAAAAGAACGCTGTGTTTTTGCTTATGTGGATGAATGGAAATTGGTTCGGCATCAGCCAAAATATATGTTGGGATCAAATGAATCTGGTAGCAGTGGCTCTAAGCGAAAACGTGGTAGTGATGATGTTGAATCACCATTTCAGTCTTTTGTTCGTCCATCAGGTAGGGATGCAACGAAGAAGAAAGCTAGGGCTTCTTCCAGTAAATCATCTACTACCAGAAAATCTAAGCATGCCATTGAAGAATAGTTGTCCAATTTAGCCTCTATTCATGAAAACCTTCAACAAAACATGACAAATACTCTTTCAGCTATCTTAGATTTGTCTGCTAGCCAGAAGGAAGTTGCACGTTCTAAGAACATGGAGTTGTGGATCCAACTGCATAACAAATCTCGTGATGATGCAGAACAAGAAGCCTACATGATGTTGACAAAAACGTTGTTTGACCGTTAGTTTTAATATGTTGTGTTCTAAATTTATAATTGTGTGTTTGTCAAAATAATTTGTGGCTGTTAGTTTTAGTATGTTATGTTCTAAATTTATAATTGTGTGTTTGTCAGAATAATTTGTGGCTGATAAGAGTGTTTGTACCTTCAATAATTATGTTTTAATAAAAGTGTTGTGTTTGAATAATTGATCATATCCACTACTTCTGATAAAATGTGACTATACTCAATGCAAATTTTGAATAATTGATCATACCCACTACTTACGACAAGATGTGACTCTAGTCAATGCAATTTTGAATAATTGATAATACCCACTACTTCCGACAAGATGTTACTCTACTCAATGCAAATTTTGAATAATTGATCATACCCACTACTTCCGACAAGATGTGACTCTAGTCAATGCAATTTTGAATAATTGATAATACCCACTACTTCCGACAAGATGTGACTCTACTCAATGCAAATTTTGAATAATTGATCATACCCACTACTTTCGACAAGATGTGACTCTAGTCAATGCAATTTTGAATAATTGATAATACCCACTACTTCCGACAAGATGTGACTCTACTCAATGCAATTTTGAATAATTGATCATACCCACTACTTCCGACAAGATGTGACTCTACTCAATGCAATTTTGAATAATTGATCATACCCACTACTTCCGACAAGATGTGATTCTACTCAATGCAATTTTGAATAATTGATCAGACACACTACTTCCGACAAGATATGACTACTCACTGCAAATATTAATTCAATTTAGTTAAGTAAAACGGTAGCTCACTTATTATAAAAATGGTAGCTCACATCATATCAACATAACTTATTCCAAACATTCATACTTTCTTCTTCTTATCATTCAATGGATTTACCACCAAATTTGTTTAACTTCGAAGAGTTCGAACAACAGTGGAAGTTATAAGAATCTCTGATCCAAAGGAAACAAGAACTTCTTGAGGAACTGCAAAGAAGAAACGAAAGATCTCATTCCAAAAAATTTATCTATAGAGATCATGTAGCTGCCCATCAAAGGCTCATGGCCGACTACTTTGACGAGTCATGCACTTACACCGACATGCAGTTCCGAAGAAGATATCGAATGAAAAGGCCATTGTTTCTACGAATTGTAGAATCTTTATCAAATTACGACGTCTACTTCACTCAAAGACGAAATAATTCCGGGAAGCCTGGTCTTTCCCCTGTCCAGAAGTGCACAGCTGCCCTCCGCATGCTCGCATATGGCTGCCCAGCTGATGCTTGTGACGAGTATGTGAAGATTGGAGAAAGCACGGTGCTCGAGTGTACTAAAAATTTTTGTGAAGGGATAATTACCTTGTTTCAAGATGAATATTTACGAAGACCAAATGTGACAGATTTGGAGAAGTTACTCCAAGTTGGTCAGGATCGTGGTTTCCCCGGAATGATTGGTAGTATTGATTGCATGCACTGGAAGTGGAAGAATTGTCCCAAGGCTTGGCATGGACAGTTCACTAGTGGACACAAAGGCTCGGCAACAGTTATTCTTGAGGCTGTGGCGTCATATGATTTGTGGATATGGCATGCTTTCTTTGGGTTGCCTGGTACATTGAATGACATTAATGTTCTCGATAGGTCACCGGTGTTTGACGACATCATTTCCGGTGAAGCCCCGGAGGTGAACTTCATCGTAAATGGTCGACATTACAATCGGGCATACTATCTTGGCGATGGAATCTATCCTAAATGGCTTGTCTTCGTTCAGTCAATTCAAGTTCATGTAGGCGACAAAGCACAATTGTTTGCCAAACTGCAAGAATCATGTAGGAAGGACGTGGAACGAGCATTCGGTGTTCTCCAAGCACGATTTGCTATTGTTCGGCAACCATCTAGAATGTGGGATATCGAGGTATTAGGTAAAATAATGCGGGCCTGCATTATTTTACATAACATGATAGTAGAGGATGAACGTGATACATATTCGCGAAACTGGGAAAATATCGACTTCGAACCTTCAAACAATTATGCATCAAGCTCCTCGATCAACGTCGACACCCAAATATTACCACAATTTGAATTCCATGTGCAAGGCCGGTCAGAATCAGATATTCATGTTAGAGCCAATTTACGTGATAGGGATCAACATATTCAATTGAAAAAGGATCTCGTCGAGCATATTTGGCAAAGATTCGGAGCAACCCTCAATTAGAAATATCAAAATTTATTTATAAGTTTATTAATGTTTGGTGTTTGTTTTGTTGTAAGATTTTAATGAATTATGTATGTTTGGCTTGTCTTTATTAATAATAACGAGTGTTGTTTATTTATTTAGAAACTGCGTATTTTATTTGAATCATTAAATTAATATATTTTTATATATTAATCAACTCTAATTAAAAAAACAAATTATATATTAGTTATTATATTTTTTACATTATAAACATTATTTTGTGTGATTATAAATATATTAATAGTAATAGTATTTATAAAATGTATAACATATATAAAATAATATAAATAAAATAAATAAAAATAAAATGAATTATATATGATGGAGTGATGTAGAGGAAAGAGAAAATGAATTGGAGGAAAGAGAAAATGATTTGCCTTCCTATTGTGGAGTTGGGTGTGAATTAAAAAATTGAAATCATGTGGAATGAGAATAAAGTGATGTGGAGGAAATATAGGATGAAAAATTTGCCTTCCTACTGGAGATGGTCTTACAAGTGTCTATTTCTGATATTGTAGTTTCAAAAAGTAAGATTATCTCGTCTTTTTAATTACAAAAGGAGTGATGATTTTTAAAAAGATATCATGATAGTTAGACCAAGTGCAAAAGCAAGGGAATGTGGGTGTATTTGCATCCAATAGATAGGCAAATCAAAAAGGCAAATTATCAACCCATGCGATAAAGACAAATTTTCCCTTCCGTGAAATTTGTGTAGGTCCCACATCAATTCTGATGTGGTGACATGTGATTGGTTCTATGTTGTTTTTTTTTTTCACATTCTTCTTAAATATTATTTTTGCTCAATAATTGATCCCAAAAAAAAAATTACACCATTATTTTTTATTTCTTAACATCTATAAATAGAGCCTAGGCTCATACCATTTGGACACCCAAAAAAATCTCAAGATTTAACACTCTCTTTTAATTTCTTCTCCTACATTATCACTATCTTTCGTATTTGTTTTTCAATTTTCAACATCCTTATGGATCCATCTCGCAATTACAATCTCCTACCAAATTATGGTTTTCCAAACCCTCAAAATCCAAACACACAACCACCAAATCCAAATACACAACTCCCAGAAAATCCTATAAATTCGGGAATGCATCCAAATTTTCAAATGCCATATATGATGCCACCAAATTTTGGCATGCAATACCCGTACAATCATCCATATATGCCATATGGCTACCTACCAGTTCCGGGAAACACCAATGTTTCACCAAATATGAACTACCCTAACAGTCAACCCATTAACGAGCCAACCGGTTTTAGTAGTGGATCGACTGATACTTCACAGTTTTGCACCCAAATCTCTTTGGGAGATGCTGGCGGGGATACTCCTATTCTTCAACCAACCCAACAATCAGCAAAGAAGAAGGCAAGTTACACTACATGGAGTTCTGAAGACAACAAAGCGCTACTAAATGGTTATTTCCACTTCAGTACTGATAGTGAATTGGGGAATAATCAAAAAGGTGATACTTTCTGGGGGAAAATTGCTAAGTACGTGAACGAGAGCACCGACAGCAGAAAAATATTCACCGCAACAAAATGCCAAAGTCACTTCCGTGACATAAACAAGAAAATTTGCACATTTGTTGGTTGTTACAGTACTGCAACCAGGGAGAGGCGTAGTGGTTTTTCCGATGATGACTACATAACCAATGCTCTTGGTTTGTATGAAGCAAAAGAACGCTGTGTGTTTGCTTATGTGGATGAATGGAAATTGGTTCGGCATCAGCCTAAATATATGTTGGGATCAAATGAATCTGGTAGCAGTGGCTCTAAGCGAAAACGTGGTAGTGATGATGTTGAATCACCATTTCAGTCTTTTGTTCGTCCATCAGGTAGGGATGCAACGAAGAAGAAAGCTAGGGCTTCTTCCAGTAAATCATCTACTACCAGAAAATCTAAGCATGCCATTGAAGAAGAGTTGTCCAATTTAGCCTCTATTCATGAAAACCTTCAACAAAACATGACAAATACTCTTTCAGCTATCTTAGATTTGTCTGCTAGCCAGAAGGAAGTTGCACGTTCTAAGAACATGGAGTTGTGGATCCAACTGCATAACAAATCTCGTGATGATGCAGAACAAGAAGCCTACATGATGTTGACAAAAACGTTGTTTGACCGTTAGTTTTAATATGTTGTGTTCTAAATTTATAATTGTGTGTTTGTCAAAATAATTTGTGGCTGTTAGTTTTAGTATGTTATGTTCTAAATTTATAATTGTTTGTTTGTCAGAATAATTTGTGGCTGATAAGAGTGTTTGTACCTTCAATAATTATGTTTTAATAAAAGTGTTGTGTTTGAATAATTGATCATATCCACTACTTCTGACAAAATGTGACTATACTCAATTCAAATTTTGAATAATTGATCATACCCACTACTTCCGACAAGATGTGACTCTAGTCAATGCAATTTTGAATAATTGATAATACCCACTACTTCCGACAAGATGTTACTCTACTCAATGCAAATTTTGAATAATTGATCATACCCACTACTTCCGACAAGATGTGACTCTAGTCAATGCAATTTTGAATAATTGATAATACCCACTACTTCCGACAAGATGTGACTCTACTCAATGCAAATTTTGAATAATTGATCATACCCACTACTTTCGACAAGATGTGACTCTAGTCAATGCAATTTTGAATAATTGATAATACCCACTACTTCCGACAAGATGTGACTCTACTCAATGCAATTTTGAATAATTGATCATACCCACTACTTCCGACAAGATGTGACTCTACTCAATGCAATTTTGAATAATTGATCATACCCACTACTTCCGACAAGATGTGATTCTACTCAATGCAATTTTGAATAATTGATCAGACACACTACTTCCGACAAGATATGACTACTCACTGCAAATATTAATTCAATTTAGTTAAGTAAAACGGTAGCTCACTTATTATAAAAATGGTAGCTCACATCATATCAACATAACTTATTCCAAACATTCATACTTTCTTCTTCTTATCATTCAATGGATTTACCACCAAATTTGTTTAACTTCAAAGAGTTCGAACAACAGTGGAAGTTATAAGAATCTCTGATCCAAAGGAAACAAGAACTTCTTGAGGAACTGCAAAGAAGAAACGAAAGATCTCATTCCAAAAAATTTATCTATAGAGATCATGTAGCTGCCCATCAAAGGCTCATGGCCGACTACTTTGACGAGTCATGCACTTACACCGACATGCAGTTCCGAAGAAGATATCGAATGAAAAGGCCATTGTTTCTACGAATTGTAGAATCTTTATCAAATTACGACGTCTACTTCACTCAAAGACGAAATAATTCCGGGAAGCCTGGTCTTTCCCCTGTCCAGAAGTGCACAGCTGCCCTCCGCATGCTCGCATATGGCTGCCCAGCTGATGCTTGTGACGAGTATGTGAAGATTGGAGAAAGCACGGTGCTCGAGTGTACTAAACATTTTTGTGAAGGGATAATTACCTTGTTTCAAGATGAATATTTACGAAGACCAAATGTGACAGATTTGGAGAAGTTACTCCAAGTTGGTCAGGATCGTGGTTTCCCCGGAATGATTGGTAGTATTGATTGCATGCACTGGAAGTGGAAGAATTGTCCCAAGGCTTGGCATGGACAGTTCACTAGTGGACACAAAGGCTCGGCAACAGTTATTCTTGAGGTTGTGGCGTCATATGATTTGTGGATATGGCATGCTTTCTTTGGGTTGCCTGGTACATTGAATGACATTAATGTTCTCGATAGGTCACCGGTGTTTGACGACATCATTTCCGGTGAAGCCCCGGAGGTGAACTTCATCGTAAATGGTCGACATTACAATCGGGCATACTATCTTGGCGATGGAATCTATCCTAAATGGCTTGTCTTCGTTCAGTCAATTTTTAAGTTCATGTAGGCGACAAAGCACAATTGTTTGCCAAACAACAAGAATCATGTAGGAAGGACGTGGAACGAGCATTCGGTGTTCTCCAAGCACGATTTGCTATTGTTCGGCAACCATCTAGAATGTGGGATATCGAGGTATTAGGTAAAATAATGCGGGCCTGCATTATTTTACATAACATGATAGTAGAGGATGAACGTGATACATATTCGCGAAACTGGGAAAATATCGACTTCGAACCTTCAAACAATTATGCATCAAGCTCTTCGATCAACGTCGACACCCAAATATTACCACAATTTGAATTCCATGTGCAAGGCCGGTCAGAATCAGATATTCATGTTAGAGCCAATTTACGTGATAGGGATCAACATATTCAATTGAAAAAGGATCTCGTCGAGCATATTTGGCAAAGATTCGGAGCAACCCTCAATTAGAAATATCAAAATTTATTTATAAGTTTATTAATGTTTGGTGTTTGTTTTGTTGTAAGATTTTAATGAATTATGTATGTTTGGCTTGTCTTTATTAATAATAACGAGTGTTGTTTATTTATTTAGAAACTGCGTATTTTATTTGAATCATTAAATTAATATATTTTTATATATTAATCAACTCTAATTAAAAAACAAATTATATATTAGTTATTATATTTTTTACATTATAAACATTATTTTGTGTGATTATAAATATATTAATAGTAATAGTATTTATAAAATGTATAACATATATAAAATAATATAAATAAAATAAATAAAAATAAAATGAATTATATATGATGGAGTGATGTAGAGGAAAGAGAAAATGAATTGGAGGAAAGAGAAAATGATTTGCCTTCCTATTGTGGAGTTGGGTGTGAATTAAAAAATTGAAATCATGTGGAATGAGAATAAAGTGATGTGGAGGAAATATAGGATGAAAAATTTGCCTTCCTACTGGAGATGGTCTTACAAGTGTCTATTTCTGATATTGTAGTTTCAAAAAGTAAGATTATCTCGTCTTTTTAATTACAAAAGGAGTGATGATTTTTAAAAAGATATCATGATAGTTAGACCAAGTGCAAAAGCAAGGGAATGTGGGTGTATTTGCATCCAATAGATAGGCAAATCAAAAAGGCAAATTATCAACCCATGCGATAAAGACAAATTTTCCCTTCCGTGAAATTTGTGTAGGTCCCACATCAATTCTGATGTGGTGACATGTGATTGGTTCTATGTTGTTTTTTTTTCACATTCTTCTTAAATATTATTTTTGCTCAATAATTGATCCCAAAAAAAAAATTACACCATTATTTTTTATTTCTTAACATCTATAAATAGAGCCTAGGCTCATACCATTTGGACACCAAAAAAAATCTCAAGATTTAACACTCTCTTTTAATTTCTTCTCCTACATTATCACTCTCTTTCGTATTTGTTTTTCAATTTTCAACATCCTTATGGATCCATCTCGCAATTACAATCTCCTACCAAATTATGGTTTTCCAAACCCTCAAAATCCAAACACACAACCACCAAATCCAAATACACAACTCCCAGAAAATCCTATAAATTCGGGAATGCATCCAAATTTTCAAATGCCATATATGATGCCACCAAATTTTGGCATGCAATACCCGTACAATCATCCATATATGCCATATGGCTACCCACCAGTTCCGGGAAACACCAATGTTTCACCAAATATGAACTACCCTAACAGTCAACCCATTAACGAGCCAACCGGTTTTAGTAGTGGATCGACTGATACTTCACAGTTTTGCACCCAAATCTCTTTGGGAGATGCTGGCGGGGATACTCCTATTCTTCAACCAACCCAACAATCAGCAAAGAAGAAGGCAAGTTACACTACATGGAGTTCTGAAGACAACAAAGCGCTACTAAATGGTTATTTCCACTTCAGTACTGATAGTGAATTGGGGAATAATCAAAAAGGTGATACTTTCTGGGGGAAAATTGCTAAGTACGTGAACGAGAGCACCGACAGCAGAAAAATATTCACCGCAACAAAATGCCAAAGTCACTTCCGTGACATAAACAAGAAAATTTGCACATTTGTTGGTTGTTACAGTACTGCAACCAGGGAGAGGCGTAGTGGTTTTTCCGATGATGACTACATAACCAATGCTCTTGGTTTGTATGAAGCAAAAGAACGCTGTGTGTTTGCTTATGTGGATGAATGGAAATTGGTTCGGCATCAGCCTAAATATATGTTGGGATCAAATGAATCTGGTAGCAGTGGCTCTAAGCGAAAACGTGGTAGTGATGATGTTGAATCACCATTTCAGTCTTTTGTTCGTCCATCAGGTAGGGATGCAACGAAGAAGAAAGCTAGGGCTTCTTCCAGTAAATCATCTACTACCAGAAAATCTAAGCATGCCATTGAAGAAGAGTTGTCCAATTTAGCCTCTATTCATGAAAACCTTCAACAAAACATGACAAATACTCTTTCAGCTATCTTAGATTTGTCTGCTAGCCAGAAGGAAGTTGCACGTTCTAAGAACATGGAGTTGTGGATCCAACTGCATAACAAATCTCGTGATGATGCAGAACAAGAAGCCTACATGATGTTGACAAAAACGTTGTTTGACTGTTAGTTTTAATATGTTGTGTTCTAAATTTATAATTGTGTGTTTGTCAAAATAATTTGTGGCTGTTAGTTTTAGTATGTTATGTTCTAAATTTATAATTGTGTGTTTGTCAGAATAATTTGTGGCTGATAAGAGTGTTTGTACCTTCAATAATTATGTTTTAATAAAAGTGTTGTGTTTGAATAATTGATCATATCCACTACTTCTGACAAAATGTGACTATACTCAATGCAAATTTTGAATAATTGATCATACCCACTACTTCCGACAAGATGTGACTCTAGTCAATGCAATTTTGAATAATTGATAATACCCACTACTTCCGACAAGATGTTACTCTACTCAATGCAAATTTTGAATAATTGATCATACCCACTACTTCCGACAAGATGTGACTCTAGTCAATGCAATTTTGAATAATTGATAATACCCACTACTTCCGACAAGATGTGACTCTACTCAATGCAAATTTTGAATAATTGATCATACCCACTACTTTCGACAAGATGTGACTCTAGTCAATGCAATTTTGAATAATTGATAATACCCACTACTTCCGACAAGATGTGACTCTACTCAATGCAATTTTGAATAATTGATCATACCCACTACTTCCGACAAGATGTGACTCTACTCAATGCAATTTTGAATAATTGATCATACCCACTACTTCCGACAAGATGTGATTCTACTCAATGCAATTTTGAATAATTGATCAGACACACTACTTCCGACAAGATATGACTACTCACTGCAAATATTAATTCAATTTAGTTAAGTAAAACGGTAGCTCACTTATTATAAAAATGGTAGCTCACATCATATCAACATAACTTATTCCAAACATTCATACTTTCTTCTTCTTATCATTCAATGGATTTACCACCATATTTGTTTAACTTCGAAGAGTTCGAACAAAAGTGGAAGTTATAAGAATCTCTGATCCAAAGGAAACAAGAACTTCTTGAGGAACTGCAAAGAAGAAACGAAAGATCTCATTCCAAAAAATTTATCTATAGAGATCATGTAGCTGCCCATCAAAGGCTCATGGCCGACTACTTTGACGAGTCATGCACTTACACCGACATGCAGTTCCGAAGAAGATATCGAATGAAAAGGCCATTGTTTCTACGAATTGTAGAATCTTTATCAAATTACGACGTCTACTTCACTCAAAGACGAAATAATTCCGGGAAGCCTGGTCTTTCCCCTGTCCAGAAGTGCACAGCTGCCCTCCGCATGCTCGCATATGGCTGCCCAGCTGATGCTTGTGACGAGTATGTGAAGATTGGAGAAAGCACGGTGCTCGAGTGTACTAAAAATTTTTGTGAAGGGATAATTACCTTGTTTCAAGATGAATATTTACGAAGACCAAATGTGACAGATTTGGAGAAGTTACTCCAAGTTGGTCAGGATCGTGGTTTCCCCGGAATGATTGGTAGTATTGATTGCATGCACTGGAAGTGGAAGAATTGTCCCAAGGCTTGGCATGGACAGTTCACTAGTGGACACAAAGGCTCGGCAACAGTTATTCTTGAGGCTGTGGCGTCATATGATTTGTGGATATGGCATGCTTTCTTTGGGTTGCCTGGTACATTGAATGACATTAATGTTCTCGATAGGTCACCGGTGTTTGACGACATCATTTCCGGTGAAGCCCCGGAGGTGAACTTCATCGTAAATGGTCGACATTACAATCGGGCATACTATCTTGGCGATGGAATCTATCCTAAATGGCTTGTCTTCGTTCAGTCAATTCAAGTTCATGTAGGCGACAAAGCACAATTTTTTGCCAAACAGCAAGAATCATGTAGGAAGGACGTGGAACGAGCATTCGGTGTTCTCCAAGCACGATTTGCTATTGTTCGGCAACCATCTAGAATGTGGGATATCGAGGTATTAGGTAAAATAATGCGGGCCTGCATTATTTTACATAACATGATAGTAGAGGATGAACGTGATACATATTCGCGAAACTGGGAAAATATCGACTTCGAACCTTCAAACAATTATGCATCAAGCTCCTCGATCAACGTCGACACCCAAATATTACCACAATTTGAATTCCATGTGCAAGGCCGGTCAGAATCAGATATTCATGTTAGAGCCAATTTACGTGATAGGGATCAACATATTCAATTGAAAAAGGATCTCGTCGAGCATATTTGGCAAAGATTCGGAGCAACCCTCAATTAGAAATATCAAAATTTATTTATAAGTTTATTAATGTTTGGTGTTTGTTTTGTTGTAAGATTTTAATGAATTATGTATGTTTGGCTTGTCTTTATTAATAATAACGAGTGTTGTTTATTTATTTAGAAACTGCGTATTTTATTTGAATCATTAAATTAATATATTTTTATATATTAATCAACTCTAATTAAAAAACAAATTATATATTAGTTATTATATTTTTTACATTATAAACATTATTTTGTGTGATTATAAATATATTAATAGTAATAGTATTTATAAAATGTATAACATATATAAAATAATATAAATAAAATAAATAAAAATAAAATGAATTATATATGATGGAGTGATGTAGAGGAAAGAGAAAATGAATTGGAGGAAAGAGAAAATGATTTGCCTTCCTATTGTGGAGTTGGGTGTGAATTAAAAAATTGAAATGATGTGGAATGAGAATAAAGTGATGTGGAGGAAATATAGGATGAAAAATTTGCCTTCCTACTGGAGATGGTCTTACAAGTGTCTATTTCTGATATTGTAGTTTCAAAAAGTAAGATTATCTCGTCTTTTTAATTACAAAAGGAGTGATGATTTTTAAAAAGATATCATGATAGTTAGACCAAGTGCAAAAGCAAGGGAATGTGGGTGTATTTGCATCCAATAGATAGGCAAATCAAAAAGGCAAATTATCAACCCATGCGATAAAGACAAATTTTCCCTTCCGTGAAATTTGTGTAGGTCCCACATCAATTCTGATGTGGTGACATGTGATTGGTTCTATGTTGTTTTTTTTTTCACATTCTTCTTAAATATTATTTTTGCTCAATAATTGATCCCAAAAAAAAAATTACACCATTATTTTTTATTTCTTAACATCTATAAATAGAGCCTAGGCTCATACCATTTGGACACCAAAAAAAATCTCAAGATTTAACACTCTCTTTTAATTTCTTCTCCTACATTATCACTCTCTTTCGTATTTGTTTTTCAATTTTCAACATCCTTATGGATCCATCTCGCAATTACAATCTCCTACCAAATTATGGTTTTCCAAACCCTCAAAATCCAAACACACAACCACCAAATCCAAATACACAACTCCCAGAAAATCCTATAAATTCGGGAATGCATCCAAATTTTCAAATGCCATATATGATGCCACCAAATTTTGGCATGCAATACCCGTACAATCATCCATATATGCCATATGGCTACCCACCAGTTCCGGGAAACACCAATGTTTCACCAAATATGAACTACCCTAACAGTCAACCCATTAACGAGCCAACCGGTTTTAGTAGTGGATCGACTGATACTTCACAGTTTTGCACCCAAATCTCTTTGGGAGATGCTGGCGGGGATACTCCTATTCTTCAACCAACCCAACAATCAGCAAAGAAGAAGGCAAGTTACACTACATGGAGTTCTGAAGACAACAAAGCGCTACTAAATGGTTATTTCCACTTCAGTACTGATAGTGAATTGGGGAATAATAAAAAAGGTGATACTTTCTGGGGGAAAATTGCTAAGTACGTGAACGAGAGCACCGACAGCAGAAAAATATTCACCGCAACAAAATGCCAAAGTCACTTCCGTGACATAAACAAGAAAATTTGCACATTTGTTGGTTGTTACAGTACTGCAACCAGGGAGAGGCGTAGTGGTTTTTCCGATGATGACTACATAACCAATGCTCTTGGTTTGTATGAAGCAAAAGAACGCTGTGTGTTTGCTTATGTGGATGAATGGAAATTGGTTCGGCATCAGCCTAAATATATGTTGGGATCAAATGAATCTGGTAGCAGTGGCTCTAAGCGAAAACGTGGTAGTGATGATGTTGAATCACCATTTCAGTCTTTTGTTCGTCCATCAGGTAGGGATGCAACGAAGAAGAAAGCTAGGGCTTCTTCCAGTAAATCATCTACTACCAGAAAATCTAAGCATGCCATTGAAGAAGAGTTGTCCAATTTAGCCTCTATTCATGAAAACCTTCAACAAAACATGACAAATACTCTTTCAGCTATCTTAGATTTGTCTGCTAGCCAGAAGGAAGTTGCACGTTCTAAGAACATGGAGTTGTGGATCCAACTGCATAACAAATCTCGTGATGATGCAGAACAAGAAGCCTACATGATGTTGACAAAAACGTTGTTTGACTGTTAGTTTTAATATGTTGTGTTCTAAATTTATAATTGTGTGTTTGTCAAAATAATTTGTGGCTGTTAGTTTTAGTATGTTATGTTCTAAATTTATAATTGTGTGTTTGTCAGAATAATTTGTGGCTGATAAGAGTGTTTGTACCTTCAATAATTATGTTTTAATAAAAGTGTTGTGTTTGAATAATTGATCATATCCACTACTTCTGACAAAATGTGACTATACTCAATGCAAATTTTGAATAATTGATCATACCCACTACTTCCGACAAGATGTGACTCTAGTCAATGCAATTTTGAATAATTGATAATACCCACTACTTCCGACAAGATGTTACTCTACTCAATGCAAATTTTGAATAATTGATCATACCCACTACTTCCGACAAGATGTGACTCTAGTCAATGCAATTTTGAATAATTGATAATACCCACTACTTCCGACAAGATGTGACTCTACTCAATGCAAATTTTGAATAATTGATCATACCCACTACTTTCGACAAGATGTGACTCTAGTCAATGCAATTTTGAATAATTGATAATACCCACTACTTCCGACAAGATGTGACTCTACTCAATGCAATTTTGAATAATTGATCATACCCACTACTTCCGACAAGATGTGACTCTACTCAATGCAATTTTGAATAATTGATCATACCCACTACTTCCGACAAGATGTGATTCTACTCAATGCAATTTTGAATAATTGATCAGACACACTACTTCCGACAAGATATGACTACTCACTGCAAATATTAATTCAATTTAGTTAAGTAAAACGGTAGCTCACTTATTATAAAAATGGTAGCTCACATCATATCAACATAACTTATTCCAAACATTCATACTTTCTTCTTCTTATCATTCAATGGATTTACCACCATATTTGTTTAACTTCGAAGAGTTCGAACAAAAGTGGAAGTTATAAGAATCTCTGATCCAAAGGAAACAAGAACTTCTTGAGGAACTGCAAAGAAGAAACGAAAGATCTCATTCCAAAAAATTTATCTATAGAGATCATGTAGCTGCCCATCAAAGGCTCATGGCCGACTACTTTGACGAGTCATGCACTTACACCGACATGCAGTTCCGAAGAAGATATCGAATGAAAAGGCCATTGTTTCTACGAATTGTAGAATCTTTATCAAATTACGACGTCTACTTCACTCAAAGACGAAATAATTCCGGGAAGCCTGGTCTTTCCCCTGTCCAGAAGTGCACAGCTGCCCTCCGCATGCTCGCATATGGCTGCCCAGCTGATGCTTGTGACGAGTATGTGAAGATTGGAGAAAGCACGGTGCTCGAGTGTACTAAAAATTTTTGTGAAGGGATAATTACCTTGTTTCAAGATGAATATTTACGAAGACCAAATGTGACAGATTTGGAGAAGTTACTCCAAGTTGGTCAGGATCGTGGTTTCCCCGGAATGATTGGTAGTATTGATTGCATGCACTGGAAGTGGAAGAATTGTCCCAAGGCTTGGCATGGACAGTTCACTAGTGGACACAAAGGCTCGGCAACAGTTATTCTTGAGGCTGTGGCGTCATATGATTTGTGGATATGGCATGCTTTCTTTGGGTTGCCTGGTACATTGAATGACATTAATGTTCTCGATAGGTCACCGGTGTTTGACGACATCATTTCCGGTGAAGCCCCGGAGGTGAACTTCATCGTAAATGGTCGACATTACAATCGGGCATACTATCTTGGCGATGGAATCTATCCTAAATGGCTTGTCTTCGTTCAGTCAATTCAAGTTCATGTAGGCGACAAAGCACAATTGTTTGCCAAACAACAAGAATCATGTAGGAAGGACGTGGAACGAGCATTCGGTGTTCTCCAAGCACGATTTGCTATTGTTCGGCAACCATCTAGAATGTGGGATATCGAGGTATTAGGTAAAATAATGCGGGCCTGCATTATTTTACATAACATGATAGTAGAGGATGAACGTGATACATATTCGCGAAACTGGGAAAATATATACTTCGAACCTTCAAACAATTATGCATCAAGCTCCTCGATCAACGTCGACACCCAAATATTACCACAATTTGAATTCCATGTGCAAGGCCGGTCAGAATCAGATATTCATGTTAGAGCCAATTTACGTGATAGGGATCAACATATTCAATTGAAAAAGGATCTCGTCGAGCATATTTGGCAAAGATTCGGAGCAACCCTCAATTAGAAATATCAAAATTTATTTATAAGTTTATTAATGTTTGGTGTTTGTTTTGTTGTAAGATTTTAATGAATTATGTATGTTTGGCTTGTCTTTATTAATAATAACGAGTGTTGTTTATTTATTTAGAAACTGCGTATTTTATTTGAATCATTAAATTAATATATTTTTATATATTAATCAACTCTAATTAAAAAACAAATTATATATTAGTTATTATATTTTTTACATTATAAACATTATTTTGTGTGATTATAAATATATTAATAGTAATAGTATTTATAAAATGTATAACATATATAAAATAATATAAATAAAATAAATAAAAATAAAATGAATTATATATGATGGAGTGATGTAGAGGAAAGAGAAAATGAATTGGAGGAAAGAGAAAATGATTTGCCTTCCTATTGTGGAGTTGGGTGTGAATTAAAAAATTGAAATCATGTGGAATGAGAATAAAGTGATGTGGAGGAAATATAGGATGAAAAATTTGCCTTCCTACTGGAGATGGTCTTACAAGTGTCTATTTCTGATATTGTAGTTTCAAAAAGTAAGATTATCTCGTCTTTTTAATTACAAAAGGAGTGATGATTTTTAAAAAGATATCATGATAGTTAGACCAAGTGCAAAAGCAAGGGAATGTGGGTGTATTTGCATCCAATAGATAGGCAAATCAAAAAGGCAAATTATCAACCCATGCGATAAAGACAAATTTTCCCTTCCGTGAAATTTGTGTAGGTCCCACATCAATTCTGATGTGGTGACATGTGATTGGTTCTATGTTGTTTTTTTTTTTCACATTCTTCTTAAATATTATTTTTGCTCAATAATTGATCCCAAAAAAAAATTACACCATTATTTTTTATTTCTTAACATCTATAAATAGAGCCTATGCTCATACCATTTGGACACCAAAAAAAATCTCAAGATTTAACACTCTCTTTTAATTTCTTCTCCTACATTATCACTCTCTTTCGTATTTGTTTTTCAATTTTCAACATCCTTATGGATCCATCTCGCAATTACAATCTCCTACCAAATTATGGTTTTCCAAACCCTCAAAATCCAAACACACAACCACCAAATCCAAATACACAACTCCCAGAAAATCCTATAAATTCGGGAATGCATCCAAATTTTCAAATGCCATATATGATGCCACCAAATTTTGGCATGCAATACCCGTACAATCATCCATATATGCCATATGGCTACCCACCAGTTCCGGGAAACACCAATGTTTCACCAAATATGAACTACCCTAACAGTCAACCCATTAACGAGCCAACCGGTTTTAGTAGTGGATCGACTGATACTTCACAGTTTTGCACCCAAATCTCTTTGGGAGATGCTGGCGGGGATACTCCTATTCTTCAACCAACCCAACAATCAGCAAAGAAGAAGGCAAGTTACACTACATGGAGTTCTGAAGACAACAAAGCGCTACTAAATGGTTATTTCCACTTCAGTACTGATAGTGAATTGGGGAATAATCAAAAAGGTGATACTTTCTGGGGGAAAATTGCTAAGTACGTGAACGAGAGCACCGATAGCAGAAAAATATTCACCGCAACAAAATGCCAAAGTCACTTCCGTGACATAAACAAGAAAATTTGCACATTTGTTGGTTGTTACAGTACTGCAACCAGGGAGAGGCGTAGTGGTTTTTCCGATGATGACTACATAACCAATGCTCTTGGTTTGTATGAAGCAAAAGAACGCTGTGTGTTTGCTTATGTGGATGAATGGAAATTGGTTCGGCATCAGCCTAAATATATGTTGGGATCAAATGAATCTGGTAGCAGTGGCTCTAAGCGAAAACGTGGTAGTGATGATGTTGAATCACCATTTCAGTCTTTTGTTCGTCCATCAGGTAGGGATGCAACGAAGAGGAAAGCTAGGGCTTCTTCCAGTAAATCATCTACTACCAGAAAATCTAAGCATGCCATTGAAGAAGAGTTGTCTAATTTAGCCTCTATTCATGAAAACCTTCAACAAAACATGACAAATACTCTTTCAGCTATCTTAGATTTGTCTGCTAGCCAGAAGGAAGTTGCACGTTCTAAGAACATGGAGTTGTGGATCCAACTGCATAACAAATCTCGTGATGATGCAGAACAAGAAGCCTACATGATGTTGACAAAAACGTTGTTTGACTGTTAGTTTTAATATGTTGTGTTCTAAATTTATAATTGTGTGTTTGTCAAAATAATTTGTGGCTGTTAGTTTTAGTATGTTATGTTCTAAATTTATAATTGTGTGTTTGTCAGAATAATTTGTGGCTGATAAGAGTGTTTGTACCTTCAATAATTATGTTTTAATAAAAGTGTTGTGTTTGAATAATTGATCATATCCACTACTTCTGACAAAATGTGACTATACTCAATGCAAATTTTGAATAATTGATCATACCCACTACTTCCGACAAGATGTGACTCTAGTCAATGCAATTTTGAATAATTGATAATACCCACTACTTCCGACAAGATGTTACTCTACTCAATGCAAATTTTGAATAATTGATCATACCCACTACTTCCGACAAGATGTGACTCTAGTCAATGCAATTTTGAATAATTGATAATACCCACTACTTCCGACAAGATGTGACTCTACTCAATGCAAATTTTGAATAATTGATCATACCCACTACTTTCGACAAGATGTGACTCTAGTCAATGCAATTTTGAATAATTTATAATACCCACTACTTCCGACAAGATGTGACTCTACTCAATGCAATTTTGAATAATTGATCATACCCACTACTTCCGACAAGATGTGACTCTACTCAATGCAATTTTGAATAATTGATCATACCCACTACTTCCGACAAGATGTGATTCTACTCAATGCAATTTTGAATAATTGATCAGACACACTACTTCCGACAAGATATGACTACTCACTGCAAATATTAATTCAATTTAGTTAAGTAAAACGGTAGCTCACTTATTATAAAAATGGTAGCTCACATCATATCAACATAACTTATTCCAAACATTCATACTTTCTTCTTCTTATCATTCAATGGATTTACCACCAAATTTGTTTAACTTCGAAGAGTTCGAACAACAGTGGAAGTTATAAGAATCTCTGATCCAAAGGAAACAAGAACTTCTTGAGGAACTGCAAAGAAGAAACGAAATATCTCATTCCAAAAAATTTATCTATAGAGATCATGTAGCTGCCCATCAAAGGCTCATGGCCGACTACTTTGACGAGTCATGCACTTACACCGACATGCAGTTCCGAAGAAGATATCGAATGAAAAGGCCATTGTTTCTACGAATTGTAGAATCTTTATCAAATTACGACGTCTACTTCACTCAAAGACGAAATAATTCCGGGAAGCCTGGTCTTTCCCCTGTCCAGAAGTGCACAGCTGCCCTCCGCATGCTCGCATATGGCTGCCCAGCTGATGCTTGTGACGAGTATGTGAAGATTGGAGAAAGCACGGTGCTCGAGTGTACTAAAAATTTTTGTGAAGGGATAATTACCTTGTTTCAAGATGAATATTTACGAAGACCAAATGTGACAGATTTGGAGAAGTTACTCCAAGTTAGTTAGGATCGTGGTTTCCCCGGAATGATTGGTAGTATTGATTGCATGCACTGGAAGTGGAAGAATTGTCCCAAGGCTTGGCATGGACAGTTCACTAGTGGACACAAAGGCTCGGCAACAGTTATTCTTGAGGCTGTGGCGTCATATGATTTGTGGATATGGCATGCTTTCTTTGGGTTGCCTGGTACATTGAATGACATTAATGTTCTCGATAGGTCACCGGTGTTTGACGACATCATTTCTGGTGAAGCCCCGGAGGTGAACTTCATCGTAAATGGTCGACATTACAATCGGGCATACTATCTTGGCGATGGAATCTATCCTAAATGGCTTGTCTTCGTTCAGTCAATTCAAGTTCATGTAGGCGACAAAGCACAATTGTTTGCCAAACAACAAGAATCATGTAGGAAGGACGTGGAACGAGCATTCGGTGTTCTCCAAGCACGATTTGCTATTGTTCGGCAACCATCTAGAATGTGGGATATCGAGGTATTAGGTAAAATAATGCGGGCCTGCATTATTTTACATAACATGATAGTAGAGGATGAACGTGATACATATTCGCGAAACTGGGAAAATATCGACTTCGAACCTTCAAACAATTATGCATCAAGCTCCTCGATCAACGTCGACACCCAAATATTACCACAATTTGAATTCCATGTGCAAGGCCGGTCAGAATCAGATATTCATGTTAGAGCCAATTTACGTGATAGGGATCAACATATTCAATTGAAAAAGGATCTCGTCGAGCATATTTGGCAAAGATTCGGAGCAACCCTCAATTAGAAATATCAAAATTTATTTATAAGTTTATTAATGTTTGGTGTTTGTTTTGTTGTAAGATTTTAATGAATTATGTATGTTTGGCTTGTCTTTATTAATAATAACGAGTGTTGTTTATTTATTTAGAAACTGCGTATTTTATTTGAATCATTAAATTAATATATTTTTATATATTAATCAACTCTAATTAAAAACAAATTATATATTAGTTATTATATTTTTTACATTATAAACATTATTTTGTGTGATTATAAATATATTAATAGTAATAGTATTTATAAAATGTATAACATATATAAAATAATATAAATAAAATAAATAAAAATAAAATGAATTATATATGATGGGGTGATGTAGAGGAAAGAGAAAATGAATTGGAGGAAATAGAAAATGATTTGCCTTCCTATTGTGGAGTTGGGTGTGAATTAAAAAATTGAAATGATGTGGAATGAGAATAAAGTGATGTGGAGGAAATATAGGATGAAAAATTTGCCTTCCTACTGGAGATGGTCTCACAAGTGTCTATTTCTGATATTGTAGTTTCAAAAAGTAAGATTATCTCGTCTTTTTAATTACAAAAGGAGTGATGATTTTTAAAAAGATATCATGATAGTTAGACCAAGTGCAAAAGCAAGGGAATGTGGGTGTATTTGCATCCAATAGATAGGCAAATCAAAAAGGCAAATTATCAACCCATGCGATAAAGACAAATTTTCCCTTCCGTGAAATTTGTGTAGGTCCCACATCAATTCTGATGTGGTGACATGTGATTGGTTCTATGTTGTTTTTTTTTTCACATTCTTCTTAAATATTATTTTTGCTCAATAATTGATCCCAAAAAAAAATTACACCATTATTTTTTATTTCTTAACATCTATAAATAGAGCCTAGGCTCATACCATTTGGACACCAAAAAAAATCTCAAGATTTAACACTCTCTTTTAATTTCTTCTCCTACATTATCACTCTCTTTCGTATTTGTTTTTCAATTTTCAACATCCTTATGGATCCATCTCGCAATTACAATCTCCTACCAAATTATGGTTTTCCAAACCCTCAAAATCCAAACACACAACCACCAAATCCAAATACACAACTCCCAGAAAATCTTATAAATTCGGGAATGCATCCAAATTTTCAAATGCCATATATGATGCCACCAAATTTTGGCATGCAATACCCGTACAATCATCCATATATGCCATATGGCTACCCACCAGTTCCGGGAAACACCAATGTTTCACCAAATATGAACTACCCTAACAGTCAACCCATTAACGAGCCAACCGGTTTTAGTAGTGGATCGACTGATACTTCACAGTTTTGCACCCAAATCTCTTTGGGAGATGCTGGCGGGGATACTCCTATTCTTCAACCAACCCAACAATCAGCAAAGAAGAAGGCAAGTTACACTACATGGAGTTCTGAAGACAACAAAGCGCTACTAAATGGTTATTTCCACTTCAGTACTGATAGTGAATTGGGGAATAATCAAAAAGGTGATACTTTCTGGGGGAAAATTGCTAAGTACGTGAACGAGAGCACCGACAGCAGAAAAATATTCACCGCAACAAAATGCCAAAGTCACTTCCGTGACATAAACAAGAAAATTTGCACATTTGTTGGTTGTTACAGTACTGCAACCAGGGAGAGGCGTAGTGGTTTTTCCGATGATGACTACATAACCAATGCTCTTGGTTTGTTTGAAGCAAAAGAACGCTGTGTGTTTGCTTATGTGGATGAATGGAAATTGGTTCTGCATCAGCCTAAATATATGTTGGGATCAAATGAATCTGGTAGCAGTGGCTCTAAGCGAAAACGTGGTAGTGATGATGTTGAATCACCATTTCAGTCTTTTGTTCGTCCATCAGGTAGGGATGCAACGAAGAAGAAAGCTAGGGCTTCTTCCAGTAAATCATCTACTACCAGAAAATCTAAGCATGCCATTGAAGAAGAGTTGTCTAATTTAGCCTCTATTCATGAAAACCTTCAACAAAACATGACAAATACTCTTTCAGCTATCTTAGATTTGTCTGCTAGCCAGAAGGAAGTTGCACGTTCTAAGAACATGGAGTTGTGGATCCAACTGCATAACAAATCTCGTGATGATGCAGAACAAGAAGCCTACATGATGTTGACAAAAACGTTGTTTGACTGTTAGTTTTAATATGTTGTGTTCTAAATTTATAATTGTGTGTTTGTCAAAATAATTTGTGGCTGTTAGTTTTAGTATGTTATGTTCTAAATTTATAATTGTGTGTTTGTCAGAATAATTTGTGGCTGATAAGAGTGTTTGTACCTTCAATAATTATGTTTTAATAAAAGTGTTGTGTTTGAATAATTGATCATATCCACTACTTCTGACAAAATGTGACTATACTCAATGCAAATTTTGAATAATTGATCATACCCACTACTTCCGACAAGATGTGACTCTAGTCAATGCAATTTTGAATAATTGATAATACCCACTACTTCCGACAAGATGTTACTCTACTCAATGCAAATTTTGAATAATTGATCATACCCACTACTTCCGACAAGATGTTACTCTACTCAATGCAAATTTTGAATAATTGATCATACCCACTACTTCCGACAAGATGTGACTCTAGTCAATGCAATTTTGAATAATTGATAATACCCACTACTTCCGACAAGATGTGACTCTACTCAATGCAAATTTTGAATAATTGATCATACCCACTACTTCCGACAAGATGTGACTCTACTCAATGCAATTTTGAATAATTTATAATACCCACTACTTCCGACAAGATGTGACTCTACTCAATGCAATTTTGAATAATTGATCATACCCACTACTTCCGACAAGATGTGACTCTACTCAATGCAATTTTGAATAATTGATCATACCCACTACTTCCGACAAGATGTGATTCTACTCAATGCAATTTTGAATAATTGATCAGACACACTACTTCCGACAAGATATGACTACTCACTGCAAATATTAATTCAATTTAGTTAAGTAAAACGGTAGCTCACTTATTATAAAAATGGTAGCTCACATCATATCAACATAACTTATTCCAAACATTCATACTTTCTTCTTCTTATCATTCAATGGATTTACCACCATATTTGTTTAACTTCGAAGAGTTCGAACAACAGTGGAAGTTATAAGAATCTCTGATCCAAAGGAAACAAGAACTTCTTGAGGAACTGCAAAGAAGAAACGAAAGATCTCATTCCAAAAAATTTATCTATAGATATCATGTAGCTGCCCATCAAAGGCTCATGGCCGACTACTTTGACGAGTCATGCACTTACACCGACATGCAGTTCCGAAGAAGATATCGAATGAAAAGGCCATTGTTTCTACGAATTGTAGAATCTTTATCAAATTACGACGTCTACTTCACTCAAAGACGAAATAATTCCGGGAAGCCTGGTCTTTCCCCTGTCCAGAAGTGCACAGCTGCCCTCCGCATGCTCGCATATGGCTGCCCAGCTGATGCTTGTGACGAGTATGTGAAGATTGGAGAAAGCACGGTGCTCGAGTGTACTAAAAATTTTTGTGAAGGGATAATTACCTTGTTTCAAGATGAATATTTACGAAGACCAAATGTGACAGATTTGGAGAAGTTACTCCAAGTTGGTCAGGATCGTGGTTTCCCCGGAATGATTGGTAGTATTGATTGCATGCACTGGAAGTGGAAGAATTGTCCCAAGGCTTGGCATGGACAGTTCACTAGTGGACACAAAGTGGTGTAAGCCTCGGTGGTGAGGTCTTAACCGGGATAGTCGATGGGACGAAAGGCAGGCGGTCGCCCTCTCCTTTGGTCGAAAGATGGTCGATGGTGAAGGGACTTGACACGATGGCGATCGCTTCTCTCGTGTGGAGTCGGTGAATGGGCTGATGGCGGAGTGAATACACGACACAGAGGGGAGATTACTCTCTGATACGGTGCAGGACTTGATCTTGGTCGAGTCGCACGAGCAAGAACAAGAACAAAAGAGAAATCGCTTCTCAAGGGGAAAGTGCGGCGTTTTTATTGATAATCAAAGGTAACCAAAAATACAAGCTGCAGGGGAACCTTATAAAGGGGCTCGTCAGCTAGGTGACCCTTAGGTCAAATGAAAAGCAAAAAGACATAAAAACCAAACAAGCAAAAAAATACAAATAAGGAAAACCGCATCCCTAGCTAAAAATACAAAATGCATCGTTTCATTAAAGCAAAATATGGAAAGTTTGGTTGCGACTTCTAAACTACTCGTCTTGATGTCGTTTTGAAGAGTCTTTAGAGCTTTGAAGTACCTGCAAGGACAGTGTATAATGTAAACACCTTACATTGATGCGAAGTGGCCCAAGGTGGCGCATGCGGTGTCTTTGAAGGTGATTCTGGTGTTGGTGCGTCCTGTGCGTGCAGCAGCTTGGTGGAGTCTTCTATGAGGTCTTCTGGATCATAGAAGTCATCCTCTTCAAGTCCCGGTGATCCCTCAGCCTCAACGTCTTCGTTAGCCCGTTGTTGGGTCTTCCCGGCTAAGCGGCTTGGGATTGAAGCAGCTGGCTGTTCTGCATCTTTAAAAGGAAAACTACCTGTCCCATTAGTCTTAGAATATGCAATTGGTCGAGAGAACTTACCTCCCTCAGTGCTGATTGGATCGTTTGGACCGTCGTATGAGCTTGACTCCTTTGTCTCGGCTAAAACCGTCTCCGGGTAAGGTCCTTCGGCTAAAATTGGCTTCGGGGCTGTATGACTAAAACCACTCGACCTGTTAGTCTTATCATAGTCACTTGGGTGTGGGAACTTACATCCCTCAGTGGAGATCAGGTCGTTCGGACGGTCATCCTGCAGGTGATTTCTTCTCTCGGCTAAAATTCCAAACGGGTCGCCTGGTCCGGGTGAATTGACGAACGCCTGTATGGCCGTTCCGAATCTTCTTCTGAGCTGTTTGGCCTTGGAACGGGTCATGGGACCTTCTGGTACGATGGGCATCTCAGTTGGGTCGGTTCTAGAGCCGATGTCCTCATCATTCCCTCCCTCTTCAAGAGGTTTTGTCCACAAAACTAGATCTCCTGTATCAAAAGAAGATAAATCAGCAACATTGAACGTATGTGAGATATTCAACTCACCTGGTAGCTCTAGTTGGTAAGCATTGTCGTTGATTTTGGCTAGAACTTTGAATGGGCCGTCGCCTCTTGGAGCGAGCTTGGATGCGCGCTTGTCCGCGAATCTTTCTTTGGTCATATGTAGCCAGACCCAATCTCCTGGTTCAAATGTGATCTCCTTCCTGCCTTTGTCATGGCTCTTCTTGTACCCTTCGGTATTCTTCTCAATATTGGCTTTAGCTCTCTCATGTAACTCCTTGATGAGCTCGGCACGCCTAAGCCCGTCTTGGTTAACCTGTTCTACTTGAGGAATTGGCACAAGATCTACTGGAGATAGAGGATTAATCCCATAGACAACTTCAAAAGGAGATAGCTTAGTGGCCGAATGAACAGCCCTATTATACGCAAATTCTATGAATGGAATGCAATCAAGCCATGTTTTCATGTTGTTACCAAGAGTAGCTCTAAGTAAAGAGCCAAGTGTACGGTTTACCACTTCCGTTTGTCCATCTGTTTGTGGGTGACATGTAGTGGAGAACACGAGCTTGGTCCCTAGCTTCTTCCACAAAGTCCTCCAAAAGTGACTCAAAAATTTCGTGTCACGATCGGACACTATAGTCCTAGGAATTCCATGTAGGCGCACCACCTCCTTGAAGAACAAATTAGCAATGTTGGTCGCGTCATTTGTCTTGTCACACGGGATGAAGTGTGCCATCTTAGAGAACCGGTCCACAACAACAAAGATGCAATCTTGATGTCGTATTTTGGGAAGTCCTAAAACAAAATCCATAGAAAGATCTACCCATGGGGCGTTAGGAATTGGTAAAGGAAGGTAAAGACCGTGAGGATGTGACCTGGATTTGGCTTTAAGGCATTGGACGCATCTAGCACAGTATTTCTTCACGTCTTTCTTGAGGTGCGGCCAATAGAAATGGTCTTTGACTATGGCCAAGGTCTTGTCTACACCGAAGTGTCCCATCAATCCTCCTCCATGTGCTTCACTAAGCACTAACTCCCTCATTGATCCCTGTGGAATACACAAACGTTTACCTCTAAAAAGAAAATCATTTTGGAGATAGAATCGACCGTATATTCCTTTGCCGTGATTAGTGTAGCATTTTTTGAAATCAGGGTCGTCTTTGTAGAGGTCCTTGATGTGTTCGAATCCTAGCACTTTGGCCTCCATTGTTGAAATGAGAGCATGCCTTCTTGACAAGGCATCGGCTACTACATTTTCTTTGCCCTTCTTGTACTTGATGACGTAGGGAAACGTCTCCACAAATTCAAGCCACTTGGCATGTCTTCTTTTTAGTGCGGTCTGACCTCTCAAGTGCTTAAGAGTCTCATGGTCCGTATGAATGATGAACTCCTTAGACAACAAGTAATGTTGCCAAGTCTCTAATGCTCGGACAAGAGCGTAGAGCTCCTTGTCATAGGTCGGATAATTTAGTGTGGCTCCACTTAGCTTTTCACTAAAGAAGGCTACTGGTCTTTTCCTTTGATGTAGCACAGCTCCAATCCCTAAGCCGGATGCATCACACTCTACTTCGAACATCTCGTCGAAATCGGGCAAAGCGAGAACCGGTGCTTGAGTGAGCCGGTCCTTGAGCTCGTTGAAGGCAGCTTCTTGAGCTGCTCCCCATGTGAATGGCACGTTTTTCTTGATCACAGCTGTGAGTGGGGCAGCAACAGTACTGAAATCCCTCACAAATCGTCGGTAAAAGCTTGCTAGGCCATGGAAGCTCCGGACATGTCCTATAGACGTCGGTGTGGGCCAATCTCTTATGGCCTTGATCTTCTCCTCGTCCACTCGGAGCCCCTGTTCACTTACTACAAAACCTAAGAACACAAGTTCATTAGTACAAAATGTGCACTTCTTAAGGTTAGCATAAAGGCCTTCCTTGCGAAGTGATTTGAGCACTAGTTCTAGGTGTTTTAGATGATCTTGTAGGTTCTTACTATATATAAGTATGTCATCAAAATAAACCACCACAAATTTACTTATATAGGCACGAAGAACCTGGTTCATTAGTCGCATGAATGTGCTCGGTGCATTGGTCAAGCCGAAAGGCATGACTAGCCACTCGTATAGGCCTTGCTTGGTCTTGAAGGCCGTTTTCCATTCATCTCCTTCACGCATCCTGACTTGGTGGTATCCACTTTTCAAATCTACCTTTGAGAAGATGGTAGAACCACTTAGTTCGTCTAGCATGTCGTCTAGGCGTGGGATAGGGTGCCGGTATTTGATGGTGATATTGTTGATAGCTCGGCAATCTACACACATCCTCCAAGTGCCATCTTTCTTTGGCACTAACAGCACAGGAACAGCACATGGGCTTAGACTTTCTCTTATGTAGCCCTTGTCTAACAAATCCCGGACTTGTTTCTCCAACTCCTTAGTCTCCTCGGGATTCATTCGGTATGCGGCCTTATTGGGCAAGGCCGAGCCTGGGACAAGGTCTATTTGATGTTCTATTCCCCGTAGAGGGGGCAGGCCTGGTGGGTTCTCTTCGGGAAAGAGATCTCTGAATTTGTCTAACAAGGCGTCCACTTCCGGCGGCAAGACTAGTTCCCTGTTTTCTGTACTTAGACACTCTTTAAACAGCATTAGTAATATAGTGCCTTCGGCACTCATAGCACGGTTTAATCCACCAGTATTGATGTATAGATTAGAGACACTTACCTTGGTCTCCTTGCTCATTCTGGCTTGAAGTTCTTGCACTTCGGTCGGGCTTAAAGGGGCCAAATTGTGCCTTCTCTCCTTGTGTATGAATGAGTAGTAATTGGTCCGGCCATTGTGAATGGCTGCACGGTCAAATTGCCACGGTCTCCCCAGCAGGAGGTGGCCAGCTTGCATCGGCACTACGTCGCAAAGTACTTGGTCTTGGTATTTGCCGACGCTAAAGGGCACACTCACTTGCTCCGTCACTTTGAGCTCCGTGGTGTCATTAAGCCATTGTAGCTTGTAGGGTCTAGGGTGCTTAGTCTTTTCCAAGCCTAACCTGTCTACCATGAACTTGCTCGCCACATTAGCACAAGATCCTCCATCTATTACAAGATTACATACCTTGTTGTTAATGGTGCATCGGGTGTGGAACAAGTTTTCTCTTTGGATTTTCTCTTCGGGTTGAACCAGCATACTAAGGACTCGCCTAGTGACTAGTAGGTCACCGGTATCTGGATACTCAACGTCGTCATCTTCTCCATCTACTTCTTCTTCCATCTCGTCTTGAGATTCATATCCACCACTCGCCGTGATGATCATGACTCTTTGGTTCGGACAGTCTCTAGCATAGTGTCCTCTTCCCTGACATTTAAAACAGGTAATATCACGAGTTCTAGCTTGACTAGTATTAGGGAACTTACCTTGGTCGGGCCGGGAAGCCTTCGGGAAATCATTGGTTCGGCCTTTGAACCGAGAATCGATCTCGACGGCTTTGCCTTTGTCGACCGGCTTGCTGCCACTTGCTTGCCAAGGCGGGTTGGTTCTGGTTCTGTTGGCAAGTGAAGTCTTCCTCTTGATTTGTTGCTCTATTTGCACCGAGAGGTGTAGTAGCTCATGGAGTCCACTATACCGAGCTCTCTCCACCTTCCTAGCTATACGTTCTTGAAGCCCATCGATGAATTGAGCCATCAATGCTTCTTCGGACTCTTCTAACTCCAATGAGTTCATAAGTTTCTCAAATTCCTCAAAGTACTCCTCTACGGTCCGGTTGCCTTGAGCTAGCTTCCTGAAACGTTTTTGCAAATCACGGTGATAATGATCAGGCACATACCTTAGTCGTAGGAGATACTTCATGTCATGCCACGTTTGGATCGGCCCAAAAAGTTGCCTTCTCCTCTCGGCCACAGTCCTATCCCACCATGCGAGTGCATTTTCGGTGAGTTGTGCGGCTGCCAAGGCTATTTTCTTGCCTTCTCCATAGCCATAGCACTCATAGATGTATTCCATGCGTCTTTCCCAATCCAAATATACTTCCGGATTTGATTTTCCTGCAAAAGTAGGCGGTGACAATTTCATGTCATGATTGGGCTCACGCTCTATTGGCCGAGGCCCTCTAATTGGGTCACGTCTCCTTTGGTTCAGGTGACGTCGGGGATCCGGGGGAAATTCATCCTCCATCTCCGGCATGCTGTCACGGTCTTCGGGCATCGCATCTTGCCGGTCATTCATGGGAGCATTCCTCCTCGCCGGTTGTTGAGTTTCTTCGGCTCGTCCCGGTTGCGGCTGCTCGAGCTGGCCTAGTCTTTGGCCAAGTCCTCTCAGCTCTTCTCTCATCGCCGTAAGCATCTGCATCATGGCATCTTGGGGAACGTTGTCGGCTTCGTCTTCCATATCGACAATCCTGTACTCCTCGTTAACACTCAAGGAACAGCTTCGTCAAATACCGATTGGTTCACACAAAAAAAATTCAGAAAAATTACTTAAACGATTTTAAACTATTCGCCGAATTTACTAGAGGGTCCAATAAGGATACTAAATATTCGGCAAGCCTTAAACTGTCGGGGAAAATTTCTAAAATTCCCCCGGGGAATTTTCCAAAACTACTCTTATCGCTACGGTAAATTTCCTAAACAGTCGGCAAGTCTTAACACGCGGGGAAATTCTAAAATTCCAATTATCGATACTGTAAATTTCCTAAACAAACGGTAAGCTTTAAACACACGGGGAAAATTTCTAAAATTCCCCCGGGAAATTTCCAAAACTCCCCAAATCCGATATGGTAAAAAAATTTTTTTTTTTTTTTTTGACTTACGGAAATTTAACTAATGATCTAAACTAGACTCTATATTTTTTTTTTGCTTTTCTTAAACTAAACAAGAAGACACGACAACTAACAAAACCCTAGCAAGAGATATATATATATATATATATATTTTTTTTTTGAATGAAATTAACAACCTAGCGATAGATCTATGAAAATAACTCGAAGTAAAGGATAGAAAAGAAACCAAAGGTGGAACCAACTTGTCTCTGATACCAGATGGTGTAAGCCTCGGTGGTGAGGTCTTAACCGGGATAGTCGATGGGACGAAAGGCAGGCGGTCGCCCTCTCCTTTGGTCGAAAGATGGTCGATGGTGAAGGGACTTGACACGATGGCGATCGCTTCTCTCGTGTGGAGTCGGTGAATGGGCTGATGGCGGAGTGAATACACGACACAGAGGGGAGATTACTCTCTGATACGGTGCAGGACTTGATCTTGGTCGAGTCGCACGAGCAAGAACAAGAACAAAAGAGAAATCGCTTCTCAAGGGGAAAGTGCGGCGTTTTTATTGATAATCAAAGGTAACCAAAAATACAAGCTGCAGGGGAACCTTATAAAGGGGCTCGTCAGCTAGGTGACCCTTAGGTCAAATGAAAAGCAAAAAGACATAAAAACCAAACAAGCAAAAAAATACAAATAAGGAAAACCGCATCCCTAGCTAAAAATACAAAATGCATCGTTTCATTAAAGCAAAATATGGAAAGTTTGGTTGCGACTTCTAAACTACTCGTCTTGATGTCGTTTTGAAGAGTCTTTAGAGCTTTGAAGTACCTGCAAGGACAGTGTATAATGTAAACACCTTACATTGATGCGAAGTGGCCCAAGGTGGCGCATGCGGTGTCTTTGAAGGTGATTCTGGTGTTGGTGCGTCCTGTGCGTGCAGCAGCTTGGTGGAGTCTTCTATGAGGTCTTCTGGATCATAGAAGTCATCCTCTTCAAGTCCCGGTGATCCCTCAGCCTCAACGTCTTCGTTAGCCCGTTGTTGGGTCTTCCCGGCTAAGCGGCTTGGGATTGAAGCAGCTGGCTGTTCTGCATCTTTAAAAGGAAAACTACCTGTCCCATTAGTCTTAGAATATGCAATTGGTCGAGAGAACTTACCTCCCTCAGTGCTGATTGGATCGTTTGGACCGTCGTATGAGCTTGACTCCTTTGTCTCGGCTAAAACCGTCTCCGGGTAAGGTCCTTCGGCTAAAATTGGCTCCGGGGCTGTATGACTAAAACCACTCGACCTGTTAGTCTTATCATAGTCACTTGGGTGTGGGAACTTACATCCCTCAGTGGAGATCAGGTCGTTCGGACGGTCATCCTGCAGGTGATTTCTTCTCTCGGCTAAAATTCCAAACGGGTCGCCTGGTCCGGGTGAATTGACGAACGCATGTATGGCCGTTCCGAATCTTCTTCTGAGCTGTTTGGCCTTGGAACGGGTCATGGGACCTTCTGGTACGATGGGCATCTCAGTTGGGTCGGTTCTAGAGCCGATGTCCTCATCACAAAGGCTCGGCAACAGTTATTCTTGAGGCTGTGGCGTCATATGATTTGTGGATATGGCATGCTTTCTTTTTGGTTGCCTGGTACATTGAATGACATTAATGTTCTCGATAGGTCACCGGTGTTTGACGACATCATTTCCGGTGAAGCCCCGGAGGTGAACTTCATCGTAAATGGTCGACATTACAATCGGGCATACTATCTTGGCGATGGAATCTATCCTAAATGGCTTGTCTTCGTTCAGTCAATTCAAGTTCATGTAGGCGACAAAGCACAATTGTTTGCCAAACAACAAGAATCATGTAGGAAGGACGTGGAACGAGCATTCGGTGTTCTCCAAGCACGATTTGCTATTGTTCGGCAACCATCTAGAATGTGGGATATCGAGGTATTAGGTAAAATAATGCGGGCCTGCATTATTTTACATAACATGATAGTAGAGGATGAACGTGATACATATTCGCGAAACTGGGAAAATATCGACTTCGAACCTTCAAACAATTATGCATCAAGCTCCTCGATCAACGTCGACACCCAAATATTACCACAATTTGAATTCCATGTGCAAGGCCGGTCAGAATCAGATATTCATGTTAGAGCCAATTTACGTGATATGGATCAACATATTCAATTGAAAAAGGATCTCGTCGAGCATATTTGGCAAAGATTCGGAGCAACCCTCAATTAGAAATATCAAAATTTATTTATAAGTTTATTAATGTTTGGTGTTTGTTTTGTTGTAAGATTTTAATGAATTATGTATGTTTGGCTTGTCTTTATTAATAATAACGAGTGTTGTTTATTTATTTAGAAACTGCGTATTTTATTTGAATCATTAAATTAATATATTTTTATATATTAATCAACTCTAATTAAAAAAACAAATTATATATTAGTTATTATATTTTTTACATTATAAACATTATTTTGTGTGATTATAAATATATTAATAGTAATAGTATTTATAAAATGTATAACATATATAAAATAATATAAATAAAATAAATAAAAATAAAATGAATTATATATGATGGAGTGATGTAGAGGAAAGAGAAAATGAATTGGAGGAAAGAGAAAATGATTTGCCTTCCTATTGTGGAGTTGGGTGTGAATTAAAAAATTGAAATGATGTGGAATGAGAATAAAGTGATGTGGAGGAAATATAGGATGAAAAATTTGCCTTCCTACTGGAGATGGTCTTACAAGTGTCTATTTCTGATATTGTAGTTTCAAAAAGTAAGATTATCTCGTCTTTTTAATTACAAAAGGAGTGATGATTTTTAAAAAGATATCATGATAGTTAGACCAATTGCAAAAGCAAGGGAATGTGGGTGTATTTGCATCCAATAGATAGGCAAATCAAAGAGGCAAATTATCAATCCATGCGACAAAGGCAAATTTTCCCTTCCGTGAAATTTGTGTAGGTCCCACATCAATTCTGATGTGGTGACATGTGATTGGTTCTATGTTGTTTTTTTTTTCACATTCTTCTTAAATATTATTTTTGCTCAACAATTGATCAAAAAAAAAAAATTACACCATTATTTTTTATTTCTTAACATCTATAAATAGAGCCTAGGCTCATACCATTTGGACACCAAAACAAATCTCAAGATTTAACACGCTCTTTTAATTTCTTCTCCTACATTATCACTCTCTTTCGTATTTGTTTTTCAATTTTCAACATCCTTATGGATCCATCTCGCAATTACAATCTCCTACCAAATTATGGTTTTCCAAACCCTCAAAATCCAAACACACAACCACCAAATCCAAATACACAACTCCCAGAAAATCCTATAAATTCGGGAATGCATCCAAATTTTCAAATGCCATATATGATGCCACCAAATTTTGGCATGCAATACCCGTACAATCATCCATATATGCCATATGGCTACCCACCAGTTCCGGGAAACACCAATGTTTCACCAAATATGAACTACCCTAACAGTCAACCCATTAACGAGCCAACCGGTTTTAGTAGTGGATCGACTGATACTTCATAATTTTGCACCCAAATCTCTTTGGGAGATGCTTGCGGGGATACTCCTATTCTTCAACGAACCCAACAATCAGCAAAGAAGAAGGCAAGTTACACGACATGGAGTTCTGAAGACAACAAAGCGCTACTAAATGGTTATTTCCACTTCAGTACTGATAGTGAATTGGGGAATAATCAAAAAGGTGATACTTTCTGGGGGAAAATTGCTAAGTACGTGAACGAGAGCACCGACAGCAGAAAAATATTCACCGCAACAAAATGCCAAAGTCACTTTCGTGACATAAACAAGAAAATTTGCACATTTGTTGGTTGTTACAGTACTGCAACCAGGGAGAGGCGTAGTGGTTTTTCCGATGATGACTACATAACCAATGCTCTTGGTTTGTATGAAGCAAAAGAACGATGTGTGTTTGCTTATGTGGATGAATGGAAATTGGTTCGGCATCAGCCTAAATATATGTTGGGATCAAATGAATCTGGTAGCAGTGGCTCTAAGCGAAAACGTGGTAGTGATGATGTTGAATCACCATTTCAGTCTTTTGTTCGTCCATCAGGTAGGGATGCAACGAAGAAGAAAGCTAGGGCTTCTTCCAGTAAATCATCTACTACCAGAAAATCTAAGCATGCCATTGAAGAAGAGTTGTCCAATTTAGCCTCTATTCATGAAAACCTTCAACAAAACATGACAAATACTCTTTCAGCTATCTTAGAGTTGTCTGCTAGCCAGAAAGAAGTTGCACGTTCTAAGAACATGGAGTTGTGGATCCAACTGCATAACAAATCTCGTGATGATGCAGAACAAGAAGCCTACATGATGTTGACAAAAACGTTATTTGACCGTTAGTTTTAATATGTTGTGTTCTAAATTTATAATTGTGTGTTTGTCAAAATAATTTGTGGCTGGTAGTTTTAGTATGTTATGTTCTAAATTTATAATTGTGTGTTTGTCAGAATAATTTGTGGCTGATAAGAGTGTTTGTACCTTCAATAATTATGTTTTAATAAAAGTGTTGTGTTTGAATAATTGATCATATCCACTACTTCTGACAAAATGTGACTATACTCAATGCAAATTTTGAATAATTGATCATACCCACTACTTCCGACAAGATGTGACTCTAGTCAATGCAATTTTGAATAATTGATAATACCCACTACTTCCGACAAGATGTTACTCTACTCAATGCAAATTTTGAATAATTGATCATACCCACTACTTCCGACAAGATGTGACTCTAGTCAATGCAATTTTGAATAATTGATAATACCCACTACTTCCGACAAGATGTTACTCTACTCAATGCAAATTTTGAATAATTGATCATACCCACTACTTCCGACAAGATGTTACTCTACTCAATGCAAATTTTGAATAATTGATCATACCCACTACTTCCGACAAGATGTGACTCTAGTCAATGCAATTTTGAATAATTGATAATACCCACTACTTCCGACAAGATGTGACTCTACTCAATGCAAATTTTGAATAATTGATCATACCCACTACTTTCGACAAGATGTGACTCTAGTCAATGCAATTTTGAATAATTGATAATACTCACTACTTCCGACAAGATGTGACTCTACTCAATGTAATTTTGAATAATTGATCATACCCACTACTTCCGACAAGATGTGACTCTACTCAATGCAATTTTGAATAATTGATCATACCCACTACTTCCGACAAGATGTGATTCTACTCAATGCAATTTTGAATAATTGATCAGACCCACTACTTCCGACAAGATATGACTACTCACTGCAAATATTAATTCAATTTAGTTAAGTAAAACGGTAGCTCACTTATTATAAAAATGGTAGCTCACATCATATCAACATAACTCATTCCAAACATTCATACTTTCTTCTTCTTATCATTCAATGGATTTACCACCAAATTTGTTTAACTTCGAATAGTTCGAACAACAGTGGAAATTAGAAGAATCTCTGATCCAAAGGCAACAAGAACTTCTTGAGGAACTGCAAAGAAGAAACGAAAGATCTCATTCCAAAAAATTTATCTATAGAGATCATGTAGCTGCCCATCAAAGGCTCATGGCCGACTACTTTGACGAGTCATGCACTTACACCGACATGCAGTTCCGAAGAAGATATTGAATGAAAAGGCCATTGTTTCTACGAATTGTAGAATCTTTATCAAATTACGACGTCTACTTCACTCAAAGACGAAATAATTCCGGGAAGCCTGGTCTTTCCCCTGTCCAGAAGTGCACAGCTGCCCTCCGCATGCTCGCATATGGCTGCCCAGCTGATGCTTGTGACGAGTATGTGAAGATTGGAGAAAGCACGGCGCTCGAGTGTACTAAAAAATTTTGTGAAGGGATAATTACCTTGTTTCAAGATGAATATTTACGAAGACCAAATGTGACAGATTTGGAGAAGTTACTCCAAGTTGGTCAGGATCGTGGTTTCCCCGGAATGATTGGTAGTATTGATTGCATGCACTGGAAGTGGAAGAATTGTCCCAAGGCTTGGCATGGACAGTTCACTATTGGACACAAAGGCTCGGCAACAGTTATTCTTGAGGCTGTGGCGTCATATGATTTGTGGATATGGCATGCTTTCTTTGGGTTGCCTGGTACATTGAATGACATTAATGTTCTCGATAGGTCACCGGTGTTTGACGACATCATTTCCGGTGAAGCCCCGGAGGTGAACTTCATCGTAAATGGTCGGCAATACAATCGGGCATACTATCTTGGCGATGGAATCTATCCTAAATGGCTTGTCTTCGTTCAGTAAATTCAAGTACCTGTAGGCGACAAAGCACAATTGTTTGCCAAACAACAAGAATCATGTAGGAAGGACGTGGAACGAGCATTCGGTGTTCTCCAAGCACGATTTGCTATTGTTCGGCAACCATCTAGAATGTGTGATATCGAGGTATTAGGTAAAATAATGCGGGCCTGCATTATTTTACATAACATGATAGTAGAGGATGAACGTGATACATATTCGCGAAACTGGGAAAATATCGACTTCGAACCTTCAAACAATTATGCATCAAGCTCCTCGATCAACGTCGACACCCAAATATTACCACAATTTGAAGTCCATGTGCAAGGCCGGTCAGAATCAGATATTCATGTTAGAGCCAATTTACGTGATAGGGATCAACATATTCAATTGAAAAAGGATCTCGTCGAGCATATTTGGCAAAGATTCGGAGCAACCCTCAATTAGAAATATCAAATTTTATTTATAAGTTTATTAATGTTTGGTGTTTGTTTTGTTGTAAGATTTTAATGAATTATTTATGTTTGGCTTGTCTTTATTAATAATAACGAGTGTTGTTTATTTATTTAGAAACTGTGTATTTTATTTGAATCATTAAAATAATATATTTTTATATATTAATCAACTCTAATTAAAAAAACAAATTATATATTAGTTATTATATTTTTTACATTATAAAAATTATTTTGTGTGATTATAAATATATTAATAGTAATAGTATTTATAAAATGTATAACATATATAAAATAATAAAAATAAAATAAATAAAAATAAAATGAATTATATATGATGGAGTGATGTAGAGGAAAGAGAAAATGAATTGGAGGAAAGAGAAAATGATTTGCCTTCCTATTGTGGAGTTGGGTGTGAATTAAAAAATTGAAATGATGTGGAATGAGAATAAAGTGATGTGGAGGAAATATAGGATGAAAAATTTGCCTTCCAACTGGAGATGGTCTTACAAGTGTCTATTTCTGATATTGTAGTTTCAAAAAGTAAGATTATCTCGTCTTTTTAATTACAAAAGGAGTGATGATTTTTAAAAAGATATCATGATAGTTAGACCAAGTGCAAAAGCAAGGGAATGTGGGTGTATTTGCATCCAATAGATAGGCAAATCAAAAAGGCAAATTATCAACCCATGCGACAAAGGCAAATTTTCCCTTCCGTGAAATTTGTGTAGGTCCCACATCAATTCTGATGTGGTGACATGTGATTGGTTCTATGTTGTTTTTTTTTTCACATTCTTCTTAAATATTATTTTTGCTCAACAATTGATCAAAAAAAAAAAATTACACAATTATTTTTTATTTCTTAACATCTATAAATAGAGCCTAGGCTCATACCATTTGGACACCAAAAAAAATCTCAAGATTTAACACTCTCTTTTAATTTCTTCTCCTACATTATCACTCTCTTTCGTATTTGTTTTTCAATTTTCAATATCCTTATGGATCCATCTCGCAATTACAATCTCCTACCAAATTATGGTTTTCCAAACCCTCAAAATCCAAACACACAACCACCAAATCCAAATACACAACTCCCAGAAAATCCTATAAATTCGGGAATGCATCCAAATTTTCAAATGCCATATATGATGCCACCAAATTTTGGCATGCAATACCCGTACAATCATCCATATATGCCATATGGCTACCCACCAGTTCCGGGAAACACCAATGTTTCACCAAATATGAACTACCCTAACAGTCAACCCATTAACGAGCCAACCGGTTTTAGTAGTGGATCGACTGATACTTAATAATTTTGCACCCAAATCTCTTTGGGAGATGCTGGCGGGGATACTCCTATTCTTCAACGAACCCAACAATCAGCAAAGAAGAAGGCAAGTTACACGACATGGAGTTCTGAAGACAACAAAGCGCTACTAAATGGTTATTTCCACTTCAGTACTGATAGTGAATTGGGGAATAATCAAAAAGGTGATACTTTCTGGGGGAAAATTGCTAAGTACGTGAACGAGAGCACCGACAGCAGAAAAATATTCACCGCAACAAAATGCCAAAGTCACTTTCGTGACATAAACAAGAAAATTTGCACATTTGTTGGTTGTTACAGTACTGCAACCAGGGAGAGGCGTAGTGGTTTTTCCGATGATGACTACATAACCAATGCTCTTGGTTTGTATGAAGCAAAAGAACGATGTGTGTTTGCTTATGTGGATGAATGGAAATTGGTTCGGCATCAGCCTAAATATATGTTGGGATCAAATGAATCTGGTAGCAGTGGCTCTAAGCGAAAACGTGGTAGTGATGATGTTGAATCACCATTTCAGTCTTTTGTTCGTCCATCAGGTAGGGATGCAACGAAGAAGAAAGCTAGGGCTTCTTCCAGTAAATCATCTACTACCAGAAAATCTAAGCATGCCATTGAAGAAGAGTTGTCCAATTTAGCCTCTATTCATGAAAACCTTCAACAAAACATGACAAATACTCTTTCAGCTATCTTAGAGTTGTCTGCTAGCCAGAAAGAAGTTGCACGTTCTAAGAACATGGAGTTGTGGATCCAACTGCATAACAAATCTCGTGATGATGCAGAACAAGAAGCCTACATGATGTTGACAAAAACGTTGTTTGACCGTTAGTTTTAATATGTTGTGTTCTAAATTTATAATTGTGTGTTTGTCAAAATAATTTGTGGCTGTTAGTTTTAGTATGTTATATTCTAAATTTATAATTGTGTGTTTGTCAGAATAATTTGTGGCTGATAAGAGTGTTTGTACCTTCAATAATTATGTTTTAATAAAAGTGTTGTGTTTGAATAATTGATCATATCCACTACTTCTGACAAGATGTGACTATACTCAATGCAAATTTTGAATAATTGATCATACCCACTACTTCCGACAAGATGTGACTCTAGTCAATGCAATTTTGAATAATTGATAATACCCACTACTTCCGACAAGATGTGACTCTACTCAATGCAAATTTTGAATAATTGATCATATCCACTACTTCCGACAAGATGTGACTCTAGTCAATGCAATTTTGAATAATTGATAATACCCACTACTTCCGACAAGATGTGACTCTACTCAATGCAAATTTTGAATAATTGATCATACCCACTACTTTCGACAAGATGTGACTCTAGTCAATGCAATTTTGAATAATTGATAATACTCACTACTTCCGACAAGATGTGACTCTACTCAATGCAATTTTGAATAATTGATCATACCCACTACTTCCGACAAGATGTGACTCTACTCAATGCAATTTTGAATAATTGATCATACCCACTACTTCCGACAAGATGTGATTCTACTCAATGCAATTTTGAATAATTGATCAGACCCACTACTTCCGACAAGATATGACTACTCACTGCAAATATTAATTCAATTTAGTTAAGTAAAACGGTAGCTCACTTATTATAAAAATGGTAGCTCACATCATATCAACATAACTCATTCCAAACATTCATACTTTCTTCTTCTTATCATTCAATGGATTTACCACCAAATTTGTTTAACTTCGAATAGTTCGAACAACAGTGGAAATTAGAAGAATCTCTGATCCAAAGGCAACAAGAACTTCTTGAGGAACTGCAAAGAAGAAACGAAAGATCTCATTCCAAAAAATTTATCTATAGAGATCATGTAGCTGCCCATCAAAGGCTCATGGCCGACTACTTTGACGAGTCATGCACTTACACCGACATGCAGTTCCGAAGAAGATATCGAATGAAAAGGCCATTGTTTCTACGAATTGTAGAATCTTTATCAAATTACGACGTCTACTTCACTCAAAGACGAAATAATTCCGGGAAGCCTGGTCTTTCCCCTGTCCAGAAGTCCACAGCTGCCCTCCGCATGCTCGCATATGGCTGCCCAGCTGATGCTTGTGACGAGTATGTGAAGATTGGAGAAAGCACGGCGCTCGAGTGTACTAAAAAATTTTGTGAAGGGATAATTACCTTGTTTCAAGATGAATATTTACGAAGACCAAATGTGACAGATTTGGAGAAGTTACTCCAAATTGGTCAGGATCGTGGTTTCCCCGGAATGATTGGTAGTATTGATTGCATGCACTGGAAGTGGAAGAATTGTCCCAAGGCTTGGCATGGACAGTTCACTATTGGACACAAAGGCTCGGCAACAGTTATTCTTGAGGCTGTGGCGTCATATGATTTGTGGATATGGCATGCTTTCTTTGGGTTGCCTGGTACATTGAATGACATTAATGTTCTCGATAGGTCACCGGTGTTTGACGGCATCATTTCCGGTGAAGCCCCGGAGGTGAACTTCATCGTAAATGGTCGACAATACAATCGGGCATACTATCTTGGCGATGGAATCTATCCTAAATGGCTTGTCTTCGTTCAGTCAATTCAAGTTCCTGTAGGCGACAAAGCACAATTGTTTGCCAAATAACAAGAATCATGTAGGAAGGACGTGGAACGAGCATTCGGTGTTCTCCAAGCACGAGTTGCTATTGTTCGGCAACCATCTAGAATGTGGGATATCGAGGTATTAGGTAAAATAATGCGGGCCTGCATTATTTTACATAACATGATAGTAGAGGATGAACGTGATACATATTCGCGAAACTGGGAAAATATCGACTTCGAACCTTCAAACAATTATGCATCAAGCTCCTCGATCAACGTCGACACCCAAATATTACCACAATTTGAAGTCCATGTGCAAGGCCGGTCAGAATCAGATATTCATGTTAGAGCCAATTTACGTGATAGGGATCAACATATTCAATTGAAAAATGATCTCGTCGAGCATATTTGGCAATGATTCGGAGCAACCCTCAATTAGAAATATCAAATTTTATTTATAAGTTTATTAATGTTTGGTGTTTGTTTTGTTGTAAGATTTTAATGAATTATGTATGTTTGGCTTGTCTTTATTAATAATAACGAGTGTTGTTTATTTATTTAGAAACTGCGTATTTTATTTGAATCATTAAAATAATATATTTTTATATATTAATCAACTCTAATTATAAAAACAAATTATATATTAGTTATTATATTTTTTACATTATAAAAATTATTTTGTGTGATTATAAATATATTAATAGTAATAGTATTTATAAAATGTATAACATATATAAAATAATAAAAATAAAATAAATAAAAATAAAATGAATTATATATGATGGAGTGATGTAGAGGAAAGAGAAAATGAATTGGAGGAAAAAGAAAATGATTTACCTTCCTATTGTGGAGTTGGGTGTGAATTAAAAAATTTAAATGATGTGGAAGGAGAATAAAGTGATGTAGAGAAAATATAGGATGAAAAATTTACCTTCCTACCGGAGATGGTCTTATATTTCTGCTCCCTCGTATGAGATGAGATATGATTATTTATCAAACTTCTACAAGTTTTTTTTAATCAAATTTTTTAAATTAATATATAGGATGATGGCTCACATCAAATCAATTTCAGTTCCATATGAACACGTGAGTATTTATTTATAGTTTAAAATAATAACTCTGATACCGTTTTCTAAAAACTATAAGAGTAACAAAATAATTCATTTACTTAGTGAAGCTGATAAATACACAATGAGAGTCACAAAAAGGTAACTTACACCTTACTTAGAATTTAAAAAAAAATTAACAAAACAAACCAAGCAATGCTTAGACATGGTCACATGGAAACACTTTCATTTAGGTCACAATGAACTTAAACCACACGTATAAATCACACAGACACACACACACACAAAAACAAAAATGACGAATTAGAGAATCTTATAGCTCATAAGTCATGCCAACCTTTAGAAGCTTCGACCTTGGAATCGCAAGTGCTTTGTCTCCTTCACGACAATTTTTCTTCAAGAAATTGTAAGCATGGTTTACTATGAACTTCTTAAACAAAGAAGAATCTTTCTCCGCCGTAATCTCCGTCTCTCCCATTAGATAAACCATTCCTTTCTCTCTAGCTCTCTCCACCAAATCCGTCTGATGCTCCACAGACTGCACGACTCTTCCCGACCTAATCTTGTTCGACGACGAATGCGTGGAACCTATCCGCCCCGACGAAGGGACAGAATTAGACAAAGGCACAAGTGTAGTCTCAACATTTGGTTCCTCTTCCTTGTCTGTCTCGTCCACGTCTCCTCCTCCTCCGGAAATGAAGTACTCGTGATGTATAAATTCCTTCAAGTAATGAACAAACTGACGCTCGAACTCATCAGGCTCCTCGATGTCTTCCTTGTAACCATACCTTACAACACACCGAAACATCCCGAAATCTTTTGGCTCCACGTAACGGAAGAAGAAGCGCTCTGATGGCGTCACGCGGCTCACGGGAAGTGACTTGATCGATATCAAGACGAAAACCGAGTGGACCGAAGAAAGGTTCGAGATATAGTGAGAGAACAATGGAGTTATACCGTGAACAAGCTCCGTGTAGAATAGAGCAATCCTGGTAACCCGGTTTACGTTAGGGCTTGTAGACATTTGTATAGCGGTTTCACCAGAAATCTTCTCCCTAAGCTCGTACCGGTACTTGAGGATGTGGACGTACTGCCATATCGCCATCATCGCCATTAAAACGAGCGTTATCGTAAGCGGTAAATATCCACCGCTCTTGAACTTGTACATGACCGAGGATAGGTATAACAGCTCTATGGAGCCAAACCCGATCAAGAACATAACGATCCACACTATGTTGGTTTTCCAAATAACAAGCATTATGAGAGTCACCATAAAGGTCGTGATGACCATGACCGTTACCACCGCGATTCCATAAGCATGCCCTATCTTCTCGGTGGTCCTGAAGGCGAGAGTAACAGCCACGCATGCAAGCATGAGGAAGTAGTTGATCTCGGGGATGTAGACTTGTCCCTCGTATTTAGCCGAGGTGTGAACCACCTTCACTCGAGGGAAACAACCCATACGTAGAGACTGCGAGATGACCGAGAAGGCGCCCGATATCATAGCTTGGCTCGCGATGATCGATGCTGCGACCGCCACCACAAATGTTGGCCAGTAAAACGGATCTGTTAAGTTTCACCCAATGTTATGTTGTTAGATATCTACATTGAAACTGAGTAGGAATCATTTTTTTCCCCCAATTGATTTTTGAGGTGGAAGTTCATAAACATTTACATATACATAAAACATTGATAAATTAATATATCGATAAATCAATAATTTTTTCCGGTTCTGAAATTAGTTTATCAACCAAATAATATCTCTATATAAATTAATATAAATGTCATATTTTTAATTATTAATTTATAGAGTTTTTCACTGTATCTTAATAAATTAATTATAGACATTCAGTGAGGACATTGTGATTGTATGCATTTTTAATTTAAATTACGAAAAATAAATAAACTAACATGGAATAGAGTCGTAGAAAGTATTTGAAACGTTGGAAGTATGTTTAGTGAGGTATGCAGCCTGCCCACAATATATCGTTACTAGCGCTGGATATGCGATACATGAGAAACTAATCTGCAACATTTTTTCCGGCAAATTAGGTCAGTGAATTAAATATCAAAAATAAATATATGTTGTTAAGTTTCATGAGATTTTAAGCTAATCCGCAATAAGTGTATTGGTCAATGTCTATTATATATCATTTAAACTTCAATCTAACTTCTGAGATATACTCTAACATATAAAATCACCTGTACGGCTCGAACACTGAAATGGCCTAGATCAGCAAACATGGCCTCCGTCCCTAATTCAGCAAATTACATTCCAATCATTAAAAAAAAGTAAAATTTTTGATACATTTGAGTATTAAAATATAAAATCATCTATGGAATCTCACCAGTGATGCAGAGAAAAACACCTCCGAGGGAAATCCAACCATTTTTGCCGTTTCTTCTAAAGTAGCGAATAATATAGAGAAGATTAAGTGCTTTTAGGACGGTAATGTCATGCTTGAACAGATTCACGAGACCAATTCCGGTCAGAAACATGAACCATACGAAGATGATCGGCGCGAATGCGAATCCGACTTTATCTGTTCCAAATCGCTGAAATACGAATAGCATAATCAAGATTGCAACCGAAACACCAATGACTGTGTCTGCACATTAAAATCATCAAATGCATTAAGATCACATTTAAGTACATCACATTATTGCATATAGGCTTGGGAAAATTATCCGGAACCGAATTGAATTAGGTGAAACCAGATCGAACTGGATAGTCATAAATACATTAATGATTCATTTTAAAAATATTTCAGATATCCAAACCGATCCGGAACCGAATCTATACCCGAAATACTCGAAATTGAATTATATACGCAAAAAATGTTAGGTATATTTTGACAATAATTAATCAAAATACCCAAGATTTTAGTTTTTTTCCTGGAAGTTCGGGTAAAAATATCGGATGTTCGGGTAGTTTGAGTAAAAACATCCGATCTGAATCTTCTTCAAACTATTATCCAAACCAACCCGAACCCGGAACGGATCCGATTTTTCTTCGGTTTCAATATGGTTCCTAAACTACTATATCCGAACTACCCGAAACCTGAAAAATCGAACCGAACCGAATATCCGAATTGCCAGTCCTAATTGCATATATTAACACTACAAGAAAACAGGTGTATTTCCGACGGCAATTCCGACGGCAATAATTCCGTCGGATATTTCCGACGACTTTCCGACGGATTTCCGACTAACTTCTCATCCGTCGGAAATCCGTCGGAATTCCGTCGGAAATATTAACCCGTCGGAAATCCGTCGGAAATTCCGATGGATTTCCGACGACAATAATCCGTCGGACACTTTTCGACAGATTTCCGACGACTTTTTGACGAATTCTGATGTTGCCGACATACTGCCGACGGATTTCAGACGACGTTCATCCGTCGGAAATTTCCGACGGATTTCCGACGGATTTCCGACAGATGCCGACATGGTTGCCGACATGGTTGCCGACATCGATAATATCTACTTTATATCCGTCGGAAATCCGTCGGAAATCCGTCGGAAAATGCACAAAATTTTCCTTATAAAAACGTTTCCACGCTTCATTTATAATCACAACAAAAAAAAATCTCTGTTATCTAATTCCTTACGAAAATGTCTTCTTCAAATCCTTATAATTATTTTCGATCATGGATGGACAAGCCTCATCAAATTCCGGACACGGGCCTAGTTACGGAGGAATTCAAAAAAGGTCTACAGGAATTCATGGCATTTGCGGGTATGCAGAAGAAAGCAAAAAAAACCGGTAAAATCTATTGCCCTTGTACCAATTGTGGGAATCGTAGATTTATCGTGATAGATGAAGTATGGTCACACTTGTATTGTCATGGGTTTATGTCGGGTTACAAGATTTGGTATTATCATGGAGAAAATGATACAATGGTGGATAATTATGCTAGTACTAGTGAACATTATATTGGGGATAACACTAGCTTAGAAGAACCCGCAATGGAAGAACAAAGTACTGTAGGTCATGTTCAGATGGTGAACGATGCATTTCGTGAAAGTATACCATCGGTTGCTGAGTATGGAGATAGGGGAGAAGAACCTAATTTAGAAGCTCGGAGATTCTTTGATATGTTAGACGCTGCTAAACATCCGTTATATGATGGGTGTAGAGGTGAACATTCCCCTTTATCAACTGCAACAAGGATGATGGGTATAAAGACGGATTTCAATTTGAGTGAGAAGTGCGTGGATGCAATCGCTGATTTTGTGAAAGAAATTTTGCCAGAAGATAATCTTGCACCGGCATCATACTATGAGATACAGAAACTTGTTCAAGGTCTAGGATTGCCGTATCAGATGATAGATGTATGCATAGACAACTGTATGCTCTACTGGAGAGAGGACGCATATCGTACGACATGTCGTTTTTGTCGCAAACCTCGGTATAAGGAAACAGGTGGAAGAGTGCCAGTGCCATATAAACGGATGTGGTATTTACCGTTAATAGAGAGATTGAAGAGGTTATATCAGTCAGAGCGCACAGCAGGAGCAATGAGATGGCATGCAGAGCATACAACAGATGGACAAATCGCTCATCCGTCAGATGCAGGAGCATGGAAACATTTTCAATCCATTTATCCCAGCTTTGCGTTTGAGGCAAGGAACGTATACCTTGGATTATGTACCGATGGTTTCAGCCCTTTTGGAAAGCACGGCAGAAAATATTCTTTGTGGCCAGTAATTGTAACACCTTACAATTTGCCGCCATCTTTGTGCATGCGAAGGGAGTTCTTGTTCCTTAGCATTCTCGTTCCTGGACCAGAGCATACGAAGAGATCACTTGATGTGTTTTTGCAACCATTGATTTATGAGCTGTGAATGTTATGGGACCAAGGTATTGAAGCGTTTGATGTTTCTTGTCACCAAAATTTCATCATGCGGTCGGTACTTTTGTGGACTATTAGCGATTTTTCAGCATATGGCATGTTATCAGGATGGACAACGCACAGAAGGTTATCGTTCCCGTACTGTCAAGATAACACTGATGCGTTCCAATTGAAGCACGGACGGAAAACGTCTTGGTTTGATTGTCATAGGCGATACCTACCTAGCGATCATCCTTATCGTCGGAGCACCACATTGTTTAGGAAGAACCGGAAAGTATTTGACGGTCCTCCTCCTGAGTTAGATGGTGAGTATTTGTTGACTCAGTTTAGAGATTTTGGTGCATAGAGGACCGTTGATTGTGGTGGTAACGGACATCATCCTGTTGATGGTTGTGGCAACATTCATAATTGGCACAAGAGGAGCATTTTCTGGGATTTGCCTTATTGGAAGAACCATCTTTTGAGGCATAATCTGGATGTCATGCACATTGAGAAGAATTTTTTCGACAACATTATGAACACCGTTCTCAATGTCAAAGGGAAGACGAAGGACAATCTGAAGTCTAGATTGGACTTGCCAGACATTTGTTCTCGTAGAGCACTACATGTGACAGGGAACGGGAAGCCTCCGGTCCAGGCTTTTCGTTTCGATGAACCTTCAAAGGCCGAGTTTTTTTACTGGATTACCGAAAGTGTTAGATTCCCGGACGGATACGCATCTAACCTTCGGAACTGCGTTGATCATGGAGAAGGGAAGTTTACTGGGATGAAGAGTCATGATTGTCATGTGGTGATGCAGCGCCTCCTTCCATTTGCCTTTGCATGTCTTCTACCACGTAATGTCCACGAAGCAATTGCAGGTACAATCATGAAATTATTTATTTACTACTTTATACAATATATATTTCATTATTTAATTATTCATTTGTTATCCATATATTGCAGGGATTGGTGCCTTTTTCCGAGATATATGTTCTCGCTCTCTTACATCAGACGGTATCCGCAATCTTGGGACTAATATACCTGTAATCCTTTGCAATTTGGAGAAGATATTTCCTCCTTCATTCTTTGATGTTATGGAACATTTAACAATTCATCTCCCTCGAGAAGCAGAGCTTGGGGGCCCGGTTCAGTACCGTTGGATGTATCCTTTCGAACGGTATATGTTACATCTAAAGAAGAAGGTGAAAAATTTGAGTAGAGTGGAGGGTTCTATCGTCGCACAGACCATCAATGAAGAAACCTCACATTTTGCCGAGTCCTACTTTCCATCACAAGTCAAAACAAAGAGTCGTAGAGCAGCTCGACATGATGACGGAGGCGTCCTACCTTTCTATCCGGTCGATGTACCTCATATATTTTTACAGATTGGACGACTTAGTGGAAAAGGCAAGAAGAGGAGACTTTCACCACAAGAGCGAGAGCATTTGCATATGTATATTCTCACAAACTGCGACGGAGTTGATGAATATGAGAGGTATTATATATTGAACTTAATTTTTAATTACTTATTGGGTTCTTGATTATATATATATGTACTAACGTGATAATTGTTTCAATCTCACAGGATGTATATGGCTTATCAATGTTTTGCATTTCCTGACAAAACAGAGGACGAGCTAATCGAGCTCAAACAGGAAGAGTTCGGACGTTGGTTAAGAGATTATGTAAGTCTTTTAATTGCCTTGTTTTTAGCAATCAATATATGTAATGAAAGATTTAATTATTTGAAGTATTTTTATTTTAATTGTGCAGGTGACGACAGAGAAGGCTAACGGACAAACATTTCCCACGTGGTTAGAAGAAATTGTGAGATTTACACTAGCAACCGTGCAGTCACATGTGATGTATAGCACACGGGGGTACGCTTTTAAGATTCTTCGGGATGATAGGAGTACGACAACTTCAGATTACGGTGTATCAACTCAGTCAGGTGATCTTGTATACTATGGTGTCGTACGTGAGATTTTCGATGTTCAGTACCTGGGAATGCTCGGTCTAAGATGTGTTGCATTTTTATGCGACTGGAACGACCCATTAGTAGGAAGCGGTGTGCGACACGACCAATTTGGTGTTACATCATTACATAGCAGAAGAAAACTCCAGAGATACGAGCCATTTGTACTTGCATCACAAGCAGACCAGGTTTGTATTTCTTTTACGTTAATTTTTAATTTAGTTTTGTTGCATTCCCGTGGTTAAATTTGTACATGGTGTAGGTATGCTACATTCCCTATCCGCGGGTGACAAACAAGAAAGACCCGTGGGTTACAGTCACATCGATAAACCCGAGAGGTAGAGTTCATGGGATGTCTGATCATGAACCCCTCCAACAAAGCTCCGTAGGTTTGGGTTCAATCGAGCATTCCCTTGAGGTCGACCTTGTCGTTGATTTCACGATACAGTCAGACGATCGAGTATTTGAGGATTCAGAAGAAGAATTTGACGAATTTGGGGAACCTTCCGATTCAGGAGAATCAGATTACTCATCATCGGATTGACAGTAGTTTTAATTATAAAATTTGCACCGTAAAATATGTACATATATTTGAACTAGAATTCTAATGTGTAATATATCATTTATGTCGAAGTTTTATAAAGTTAGACATTTGATTAAGTGTAACAAAATCAGAATTTTGCCACAAAAAAAATTTTGGTTACAAGGTTAACCTATATTATAACTTCTATATAAATTCTATATAACACATTTTCTTGATGTATATACAAGGTTAACCTATTTTATATACATCATACAAGTGTTTGTAAACTTTTGCCACAAAAAACCTATACCCTATACCCTAAACAAGATTTTTTAATATCCGTCGGAAATCCATCGGAAGTTTCCGACGGATTTCCGACGGTTTGAGTCGAATCCGTCGGAAATCCGTCGGAAATTTCCGACGGATTTCCGACGGATTAAGCTTCCTCGGATAAAACCTGGGTTATATCCGAGGGATTGATTTTTTAGCCGAGGCAGCTGAATCCGTCGGAAATCCGTCGGAATTTTCCGACGGATTCAGCTGCCTCGGCTAAAAAACAATCCCTCGGATATAACCCAGATTCAACTCAAACCGTCGGAAATCCGTCGGAAAGTTCCGACGGATATTTAAAAATCTTGTTTAGGGTATAGGGTATAGGTTTTTTTTTGTGGCAAAAGTTTACAAACACTTGTATGATGTATATAAAATAGGTTAACCTTGTATATACATCAAGAAAATGTGTTATATAGAATTTATAAATTTTGATGGAAGTGTTTGTATAAGTTATAGTATTAGATATAGTTGATTTATGAGAAATTATATGTTTTGATGTTGTATAATTTTTAAACTAATGCAAAGCCTTTAATATTGATGAACTTAATATATATATTGAATGAAACATGTAAATAACATGTCCCTAAATCATATAAAGAAACCATAAACCCTAAACCCCAAATATACCATAATTCCGTCGGAATTCCGTCGAAATTTCCGACGAATTTCCGACGGATCTGAAAAATTAGACACGTGCTTGTTGACTGACTAATCGACAAACATGCAAGGAATATACCTTATCCGTCGGAAATCCGTCGGATTTCCGACGGACATCGAATTATATCGACGAAACGTAAGTTTTTTTTCCTTCTTTCTCTCTTCTTCCTCTCTCTCTTCCGTCGCTTCTTCTCCCTCTTCTCTCTTCTTCTTCCTTACCGAAAATCTGTTCTTCTCCCTCTTCTCTTCTTCTTCTTCACAATTTCAATTTTAATCTTCAATTCATCAACTCCTTTTCAACAAAACCATGTAAGTTTAATCAATTCCTTTAAATTTTTTTTATATCATGTTAGTTTTAGGGAATATATTAGTTAGGTTGTTAGAATTCTATTTATGTGAATTGTTAAGTGGTTATAATAGAATTTGTTATTTAGAATAATATTAGTGTTAGGGTTTATGTGTTTAGATTGTTGATTTAGAATTGTTAGATCTAGAAAACAAATTTTTGATCTTGTTTTATTTTCTAAAAATATTAAAATCGTTTTTAGATCTCGTTTTATTTTCAAAAAATATGTTAAAAACATTTCTAGATATTGTTTGAATTTGTTAAAATATTGTTTAAGTAATAAAAACGTTTAGACAATATTTGTATATATTAAAAACGTTTTTAACATATTTGTTAATTAATAAAAACGTTTTCATAATATTTGTATATATTAAAATTGTTTTTAAAATTTTTTATAGTAATAAAAACGTTTTTATAATATGTATATATATTAAAATCGTTTATAATATTTTTTAATTAATAAAAACGTTTTTAAAATATTTCTATATATTTAAGTTGATGTTAAAATATTTTTTTAATAATAAAAACGTTTTTATAATATGTGTATATATTAAAATCGTTTATTGTATTTTTTTAACTAATAAAAACGTTTTTAAAATATTTCTATATATTTAAGTTGATGTTAAAATATTTTTTAATAATAAAAACCTTTTTCAAATATTATTTTAGAAATAAAATAGTTTTAAATATTTTTTATAGTAATAAAACGTTTTCTAAATATTTTTATATATTAAAACTGATTTTAAAATATTTTAGCAAATTTTGAAAATTTTTGAAAATTTTGAATTTTAGTAAACTTTTAATTTTTCGGAAAATTTGAATTTTCCGGAAAATTTGAATTTTTCCTAAATTTTTTTAGTGAAATTTCAAAAATTTTGGTAACTTTTGAATTTTTTGTTAATTTACTAACAATTTTACCGTTTTCCGCAGGGATCACGACGATGTTCTTCAGTTATGAGGCGGCAACCAAGGACGCCGTTCTCGGAGTTCTCGGTATACGCCTCCTCCGGGACCAACGAGCTCGGGAACTCACATCCCTGATTCCCAGCAATCCGCTGCTCGGAGCCACATTGAGATCGAGGAGCTAGTCCGGCAGCCTAACCGGGGCCATTGCATTCGACTCGACCCGAAGTTTGAGGACGGCACTTGGTAAGAAATTTTTTGTACATTATTTCAACTTATTTAGATTTTTAAACTTAACATATTTATATATTTTCATAATATTTTCAGGTTTAAGCTGTCGACTCAGATCACCAAGGCGATATTACGGATGCTCCACAACATGTTGGACAAACCGTACGAGAAGTATTCGGACATGCCTACCGAGGAGAAAGACGTGTGGCACCGGACTTTCGCGGTAAGTTATTTATTGATATATTATTTATTTTGAATTTCATTTTATCAATTTTTCTTTTTGATATGTAACATATTTTTTAAAAAAATTGTAGCAAGAGTTCACGTGGGACTCTCATCATACGCACAAAGTCATTGACACATTCGACAAGTATGCCGCAAATTCGTACTCGAAGCACATGTACGAGTGGAAGCAGAAGTGGAAGCACAACAAATACAAGCCGAAGGACCTTGACGACGACGTCTGGAAGGGCTTCTGTGAGTACTGGAGTAGGCCTGCGACGAAAAAGACCTCCGAGCAACAGTCGAAGAACCGAAATAGCCAACGAGGCGGGAAAGGGGTCTACATCCACAACGCGGGCGCAAAGACCATCGAACGGGAAGCGATGGAAATGGTAAGTTTAATTTAAATTTTTTATTGTTAATTCTGCTTTTTGTATTTATTTAACTTAACAAATTTTCGCAAGCGAGAGAATCTGGTTCCGAACCCGATTATCTTCAACTCATCGAGAATAGACACACCAACAAAAAAACCGGTCAGATACAGGACTTGGGGATGCGGGATGTTGTCGAGAAGAGCAAGAAGACGAAGCTGGACCGTGAACTATCATCGCAGCTCACTATCGAATGATCGATGTCCCGGGAAGAGATAAACCAGATTGTACTTGAGGTAAGTTTTAATTTCATTTCGTTTTTTTTTATTTTCGTTATTTATTTATTATCGGTTTTAATTATTCGCAGCAAACCCGGCAAGTGAAAGGTCGATTCGCTGGGTTAGGCACCCTTCCGACCCAGGAATCTTCTTCCTCGCTTCCTCGTTATCCTTCGGAGTACCGGGTAGAAATCGAGAGGCTCACCCAAACGGTGAAAGACCGTGACCAGCAGGTTGAAGAGCTACGGACGGAGAAACAGACTACCAACAAGAAGCTCTTCTGCTTGGAGAAGATGATGGAAAAATGCTTCCCGCATATGTTTCGGGGTAATAATCCCGACGACGGAGATTCTCCAACCGTTTAAATATTTGCTTTTAATGCTTTTTTTTGAACAATTTATTTTAATGTGTAATGAATTTTTTAATTTTGTTTAATGAATTTATATATTTATTATTTCTATTTTTAATTTATATTTCAAATTTATATAATTTTAATATATAAATTTCAAAAAAATAAATAATTAAATAAAATTCAAAATACCAATTCCGTCGGAAAACCGTCGGGATAAGTTACTGTAACATCCCGATTTCTTGTATATGCGGAGAGGTTTATCAGAATTGATTTGGCTACCTATGACACCAAAGTGCACTTAGCTTTTCCGATCACTTGCCCGAAAGAACTCCATAGTTAAGCGTGCTTGAGCTGGAGTAGTCTAAGGATGGGTGACCTTCCGGGAAGTGATTCGTGGTATCGTGTGAGTGAGGACAAAACACGGGGAAAGATCACGTGGTGATTGCAGGGTCAGTAAACAAGTATTACAAGCCTCCCGGACTAACGCACCGGCCGTCGGACAAGGGTGGAGCCCACGGGCCGAGAGAAGGCATGTGGCCCACGGGCCGAGAGAAGGCATGGGGCCCACAGGTAGGGGTGGTCGGGGCGTTATAGTTACCGTCGTAAATCCGTCGGAACCTATTTCCGACGAAGAACCGACGGACTTCCGAGACAACTTCCGATCAAATTATCCGTCGTAACTCCGTCGAAAATAGTTACCGTCGGAAATCCGTCAGAAATATCTTCCGACGGATTTACGACGGACTTCCGACAAATTCATTCGATCACCATCCGTCGGAAATTCTGTCGGTAATATATCCGTCGGAAATCCGTCGGAAATTTCCGACGGATTTCCTACGTCATTTCCGACTGAATATCCGTCGGAGTATCCGTCGGAAGTCCGTCGGAAATTACCTACGGATTTCCGACAGCATTTCCGACGGCATTTCCGACTGAATATCCGTCGGAGTATCCGTCGGAACGTACGCGGTCGGAAATCCGTCGGAAATGTCTGACGGCTTTCCGACGGCACAAATCCGTCGGAAATTTCCGACGGATTCCGATAGAAACCATATTTCCGACGAGCTGTAACCGACAGTTTAAATCCGTCGGAAATCCGTCGGAAAAGACCATTTCCGATGGATTTCCGACGGATTTGACCGTCGGAAATATCCCTGTTTTCTTGTAGTGTAAATAGTATAAGATAGACGTAAAATTTATAATAAACGAGAAGATGAATTTGTTGAGTTTACTTTGCCCGAGCGATTTGATTCCACTAACTGCTGAAAGCACTGGATCAAACAAAATAAAAACGCATGAAATTTAATTAGTCTCGAATGTTGTACGTACATATAATCGATTAATGGTTTTGGACCTCAAGTGGGTCCATAGTTTTCATAGCTATGTACCTGAGATAGAAGGAGTTAGGATACCATCACCGATAACCATGGAAGTGCCCATAATCGTGACGAGGAAGAGTATGATCTTAGCGAATTTAGAGTTCTCGAGTTTCTCTTTGATCTTATGGGATCTTCTGAGCTTTGTGTTTGGGAGTTCAAGTGTATAGTTTGAGAGCTCACTATCTTCTGGTTCTTGGTTTGGGATTAGTCCCGTTTTCGCGTAACGACATATCAATGAGTACAATGCAAATGTTCCTCATGCGTTCACCAACTTTGTCATATGACTCGGCATGCATAACTTTGTTATTACACTAATCTATAATGGACTCAATTAAACAATAAAAAACTTTTACCCTTATATAAGTTCTAACCGATCATACTTTAAGGAGTGTTTATTCTTTAGAATTTGACTTTTCTCCTTGTATAATTTTTGGATAAACTATCATAGTTTTAATATATTTTCAAATATACTTAAATAATTATTAGTTAATTTCTTTTTAACATGACATAATGGGTAAAAGACTAACCCTAGAGAAGTCACTACATATGCAATATATACATGCAAATTTAATTTAAATTAAATTATGAATTATTATTGTAGTATTTTAATTACAAGCTACTTTTAAAACCTGGCTCACAAATACAAAATAAAAAAACTTTAATAATAATTAAAGTATAGTATATGATAGTTGATTGAAAAATGTTCAAAAACTATATACGATATATTAGTATTGTTTTGTATTTTTAGTGTTATATACTGATCCGGATAGAAAACAATTCTAGCTCTGCCACTAATTACGAACATTGAACATTATTAACATATTGATTATATATGAATAAATATTAGAATTAACATTATCACCAAAAATAACAAAAAAACATCTTTATATATAAAAGTCAACGTGATACTCGTACGAACTCTAGACGCGCGCTACTTAGAGCATCTCCAATGGTTTCATTCATTTTTTCTCTCAAAATGAAGTAAACTTAAAATGAGATTGAGTTTTTCTCCGATGGTTCCCCTCATTTTCCCTCTCAAAAAGAATATTCTAAGTATATTCTATTCTTACTTAATTTTTAAATTTCTAACATCTTTTATTTTCTAAGTTTACAAATTAGAACCAATTATTTTAAGAAATTATAAAATGTAAGCAAATAAATGTTTTGATTCATATTAAAACGTTTATTATATAAAAATAACATTTTAATATTTATTTCTAATTATGTTTTAAAAAACATAATATTGTATTTGAATATTAAATAAAACGTTTTAAACTGTGTTTAGATATAAACAAGATATATGTTAAATTATAAGGATTATTTTGTAAATAAAAAAAGCTAAAAAATAAAATGAGGGGATGAATAGTATTCCTTCAAATTTGATGCGATACTGTTCATAAACCCTTATTTTTCTCTCAAAATAAAGGACCATTAGAGAATAGTTTTCCTCATTTTTTGATATTTTCCCTCAAAATAAGAGACCATCGGAGATGGTCTTAGGCAACAAAAATAGTTATTTATTGGATCGCGCGACTCGCGTCACTTGATGATTGTTATATAAAATGGTCAACATGCGACATCGTACAAAATTGTTGATCTAGAGGACGTGGGTCACATAATAAAAAGTCAATAGCAATAATTGCGTTTAACCTATATTAAAAAACAGATATAACATTGAAGTTTTGATTCTTGATTAACTCATTATAGATCTAAATCTTAATGTCGATCCAACAAAAGTGCGACATCGTGTGTGTAATTCGTTTTGTAAATATATATCTGGATGATCCGAATTTTTACTATCTGCCTAGTTCTTCAGAGTGTGAGAATAACCTACTCATTGGATTTTCTAATGGGTCTAAAGGATAAAATTATATTGACTGGTCAAATCGGAGTGATTAGATAATTCTACGTTTGAATAAAATTGATATGTGATCTAAACCAACAAAACAACTCCAAAACAAATAGAACCACTTTTTGTTAAATCAAAAAAAAAAAAAATACCACTTGATTATATCTTTTGTATTTTAGATTTTACCATTAATATAAGCATATTTCATCGATGATATCATTTATTTTTTTGGTGAAAATCATCGATTCTATGATCATATAAGTAATACACATTTGCTTGTTCAATCTACACTTTACTCCATCGACAGTCCATTATAATACATATATCTTTATTCGTTCTACGTTATTTAGCGAATAATTGAAGTTGTACGTTACATATATCTTTATTCGTTCTAACCTCATTTTTATACTTTATATTAAGAAATATTTATGTATCCTCCCAATCTTAGGCGATCCGAGAAACTCTTTCCATTTCATGATAAATATTGTTCTATGATTTTATTTTTATCTTACAAAGAATATTGATTTTGTATGTTCAATGTAATATTTTAAACAAAATTATAATTTTATCGGTATCATTCCAACCTAGAAAATTAAAAAGAAAGTTGTATTATCTTATTTGGAAAACGATATTATATTAGTACTATGAGTAAGAAAAATCTCAAAACAACATTCTCAATGAACGATTAAGGAGAGGTAGTACCTTCGCCGTTGTCATTAGCCTGAAGAACAATAGAAACGTATTTGAGGAGTGCGACGAGAGTAATTGTGTAGATGATGAGCGAGAGAACGCCGATTACATCATCTTTGTCATTGATGATGCCTTCAGTGAAAGTACTTGCGTACACATACAACGGCGATGTCCCGATGTCTCCGTACACCACTCCTAGGCTCTGAAATGCCAAACTCATCGTCGTTCTCCAGCTCAACTATTACATACAGAGTTATATGTGTTTACATACACGATCATCCTCTTAGCTTCTCCAACAAAAACGAATAGGAATGTTAAGATTTTTTTTTTCTTTTAATAACCGAAAGAATCTCAGGCCGAAACCTAGACTAACCCCCAGGGGCTGTGAAAATCCGAGTTTTCTTGCTATTTAAGGCCTCCACGGGTCTCCAACTATGATTTAAAATCATTGGCCAAACTCGAACCATATCTCCAACTAACATAGTGAATCCTCAACCGCTAGACCACCATGAGTTAGAATAATGTTTAGATACGTACCAATGAGGGATGACCGGTTGTTGGAGTTTTCCCGGCCTCTATGCTGAAAGAATCGGGCCGAATTAGTTTCCCCCATGATTTCTGATAAATAACCAAACAACAACAACAAAAATTGTTGTTAAATATGACTTTGATGACACAATAATTTGTATTAGTACATGGTTGAGTTTTGATAAACAGTTTCCTATCTAATATTACTACTTTTTTTTTGTTTGTTAAATATCTAGTATTACTACGATAACTATTCACTCTTTTTCTTGTCTATCATCATGAAATCTAAGTTGTTCCAAAGTGGCAATTCTGTTTTTTATTTTCTTAGTAACAAGAAAAATAACTTATGTTTTTAGATTAGATATTGAAAATTTGATAGGTACTAGACGACCAACTTGACCTATAAATAAATTGATTGTGCTGAAAAAACAAGATGATTCTATGAATTTAAACTATATATATATACGAGAATTGAGTTTAATACTATGTACAACTTATATTGAATTTTAGAAGTAGATATATATATAACACGAGAAAGATGAGAGATGATATCTAATAAGTGGAATGAAATAATACCTTTTTCTCTTTCAACTTGTGCTCATGGTCATCGTTATGCTCATGGTTAGTAACTTCACCATCTATTTGCTGTTCCTTACCATCCATTTTTTTTTTTGGTGTTGTAATATTGTGACACTTGAGAGAGATGGGCTAGTTAGATGCGTTTAATAGGTTCTTTTGCCAGTGGTCTTTATAGGCGTAATAATATTCTGACTTCTGTTTAAACAAACATCCAAAGTACTCAACCAGTGTAGGAAATAAAGTTGTTTAATGTGGTAGTGACGCGTCTCCTAGTTGTTTAATGTGGTAGGGACGCGTCTCCTACACGTATTGCCGGCTGTTGAAACTTATAAACTATTTTGACGCCAAATGTTTTAGCAACTGAACTAGAAAGTCGGGATATTAGTGCAATTAATCGTGAGATCCTTTAAAAAACGTTTGTTAAGTTTTTTGGAATTCCAAAACAAAAATATTTTATTTCAATTAACGAATAATTACAGAATCAACACACCAAAAATATTTTCAAGAGATAATTTTTCAAAGTAACCTCGTTATTCAAAAAAAATATTATTAGACTAACCTTAAACAAGTTTACAGTACTAAACTAAAACTAACCTTATAAAGTTGGTCAATATCCATTTTATACATATATTATATTGTATTACGATTATGCCATTATAAATTATTTATGATTCTAACTTTTTAAACAAAAAAAATTAATAAAATAAAAAAAGCTAATAAAAAAAATAATTAAAAAAAAATTTGGTTTACAAAAAAAAAAAAAACTTCTCGACAAAAGCGATAAAAGACGACGACGACGACGACGGTGACGTTTGGGGAGACGTCTTGATTTCGACGCGATTTCGGCCCGATTCCGGCGAGCAGTGAGCCGTTTCCGGTAATTCTTTTCATACTTTTGCTTCGTTTTAGATTTTTCTTTAGTTCCACGAAGAAGAAGTTACAGCGAAGGAGATGGACTTTGGCGAGGAGGAAGGCATGTCGAGGGTTCTGGCGAGTCATATACCGTCGTGTCGCCGACGAATGGGGGAAAATGGCCGGTTGGCGGCGACGGCGCTGAAAATCCTAATTAAATTTTTTTTTTTTTGGCGCGAACATAACCCTAATTTATTTTGGTTGCATATAACTTGTTTTGTCTGTGTCTCTGGTCTGCCGAACGGAATTCCGGTGAGAGCAAGAATTTTCCGGTGAGGAATGTTAAATTTTATATTTTTTGGTGGTAGATTTTGTAATGTTTGATGGTAGATTTATTAGTAAGTCATATGTGGTTTGGTGAGTTTGGTAGGTTTGTCTGTATATGACAGTAGGTTTGGTTGTATATGTGATACAAAGATTTTGCTGTGTATCAATTACTCAAAATGCCTAAGTAGCATAAGAGATATAGAATCCAAGGGTGCAAGTTTCAATCACTAGGAATGCATACAACTAAATGAGTTAAGCTAATCATAGGGGTTTGTAATTAAGTAACTAAATTGAAGCAAGTAAAAGCAAACTAAACAAGTTGTAATGCGATAAACAAAAGCGGATTCAAAGATGAGGTTATCGATATAAGGCAATCCAAGTTTGATCCATGGTGTTCAAACACTCAAACAAGCTCAATACCGAGGTCACAACTCGGTATTGAACATCGGTATTGGACCTGGGTTTATGCGGATGGTGGTGTTGTAGAACCTTCGGTAAAACCACGATATCTCCTGGAATACATGTCCGGATGGCCTCAAACTACCTCCTGTGGACAGCTAACACACTGGTCTACAACTTTCATGAAGGTCATCCAAGCTGATTCTGATATGCTCAAATTAATACCCTAAAAGTACTAAGCAGTAGTTGCAGTATATGTAGGGGTCGAACACAAGGACTCACGGAGATCACACAATAGATTAAATAGATTCGAATTAGACTAAACCAAAAGATGTAATTGAAAGCAGTACGTAAATTAAACAAGTTGTAATTCGATTGGGAGAAAGATAGGTTCATGGTATTTCTCAGGAAATCAATTAATGCAGGTAAACTATCTAACATGATTCAGATTTAGCGCGGTTCTTGAACTCAAATCACTAAAGTATAGCTAACCAACTCTCTTTGCGAAAACTATCTAAATCTAAATCCTAGGAATTCCAAATCTCTTTGCGAATCCTAAAGTCTAAATCAGCTTTTAAATCAAGTTTGATTTGTTCACAAAACAACTAAACCAAATCTCTTTGCGAATAGTTATTTTGCTCACCTTAAGTTCTATCAGGTAATTAATTGCACTCTCGCGCCTAATCAATTATCCTAAGATCTAAATTATAGGTAGCTAATCTAGAACAAGCTTTGAACACAGCCTAAAGCGAAGAACTAATTCAGATAGTAAATCCTAATCAACTAATCAACCTAGCATTCAGAGAAAATATTTATGAGAACCATGAACCTAAAGTGGATCTACTCAGACATGGAGAATGAAAACAATATGATTGAATAGATCATCAAAGAAATCAATAAAACACAGGAGTTCAGAGTTGTCTCTCCAAAAACCAAAGTAGAATCAAGAGTAAAATAAAACATAGCCACCAAAGTGGCTGAAAACCCTAATTATAAAGCTAAAACACGTTTTGGGGCTTCTGGTAATTATTAAAGTCTTCTGGACCGAGTTGCAGAGTCTTTAAACTTGTAAAATCACGTTTTTTCCCGTCTGCAGTTGGTGTCGGTCGACACCAGTACACTGTGCTCGCCAGACTGGACTGTCTTCACGAAAACTAGCATAACTTTCGATCGCACCGTTGGAATGGCCTCAAACCATTTCTAAATGAAATCTAATCCATTGATCTGTCTTGTGTCCAAATCTGAGCTCATTCCATCGGTGGGAAGTTTTTCAACGAATGCCAAACTTCTGACGTCTCTGCATGACTCTGCTCATTTTCTCCCAAAATGCTCTGGAATCCTCCAAAAACTCCAATTAAGCTCCAAACGTGCTAAAACATGTAAAAGACTCTAAAACTCCAAAATACTAGAAAGACTCCATAAATAGGACCTATATCATGGCTTAAAAGGGGTAAAAACCATGATATATCAACTCCCCCAGACTTAGCCTTTGCTTGCCCTCAAGCAAATAGAAAACTAAACCAGAGAAAGAGGTTTGAAAAACATAGAGACTCACCTGTTCTTGAAACATTGCAATGACCATTTCCTTTAGTGCTCCACATATCACCTAACCAGTTTCAGATCTAACCACCATGTACTTCTCCGTAGACATTCGCAGCTTCCCAGACTACACACATTATTTCACAGCAATGTTCAATTAAACCCATCATCGCCAGTTTCATCGCTGTGATTAACACCAAGAACCTTCTAGATTCATTCCCATACAATATCATGACTAGGAACCACCCTTTTTCACACTTTCTGGTATTATTTATCTCCCCCAGACGTATTTCTTATTGTATTTTCTCTTTTGTTTTTAGCTTTGCATATACACATCAAGGTATGAGACGCGAGTATTGATGGTGTTTGCCACCTGATCCCCGGTTCTTCCTTCTCAACGTATCAAAGGATGTAGGCGAATAATGGCATCATAGTAAAATCCTAGCCTCGCTTCCAATCCTCTGTGTGATCATTCCCTCTCAAGTAGAATAATGGGATCGCTGGAAATTTTGCTAACCCTCTACTCAGAAGAAAATCATTTCATCTTTTAATGCACTTATTAATTAACTTGTAACAAGGAGAGAAATACCGTTATTTTAAAACACATGGGTTCCTTTGTCAGATACGAATGAGAAATCAAGCTCTATAGATACTAACCACATTGATGAAGTGCAAAAATTTGGCTCAGGCTTTAAGGAACTTTGCTGGAAACATGAGTGTCTTTTGGTTAACTGGTCAGCCTTTGGATTTTTCATTAGTCGATCTAGAACTGATTCTGTAACAATGGTCACTTAGAAGCAAGGTCAGATCAACAGATTCGAGGACAAGATCACAATCTCCAACAAAGTTTTGACTCAATAAAACAAATTTGAACTAAAAAACGACTGACTCTAAGAAAAACAAAAACAATGTCAGCGACTACCTCCCCCAGACTTGAACAACACTGTCCCCAGTGTTATCTAGCCTAGAGTTGGTGAAAGAAAACAAAAGAACCAAATGGATTGATGGAAAACAAGAAGTTACCGTGCTGGAACATCGAGTATCGACTGACACACGGCCTGGTATCGAGCGATACCATGCTTAAGTCGATAGGATGAATTTTCTCATTCGCGTGGGGTGTCAACACACTGATTTCAAATCAGTGGTATCGAGTTGATTAACCCAGGGAAAGTGATCCAAAGTGTTAGAAGTTAGCACTGTCAGGAACACTCAAAAACAGGTTAATAGCAATAAGATAATCAAGCATAAATCCATGAGTTCAAATGTAAAAACAAAGCCGACATAGGTTCAAAAGAAAAGAAAAAGAAAAAGAAAAAGAAAAACAAACGTGAAAACAGAAGATGACCAATCCTATGTCGCCTCGGAATCGGCATCAGCATCAGAATCATCAGCGAGAGAAGGATCGACCAGAGTTTGCTGTCCGCACGGTGTCGGTCGATACTGAAGGGTATCGATCGACACTTGTTGGCCAATTCCTGCTCTTTCTCCGCGTGGTATCGATCGACACGGACTGGTGTCGGTCGATACTCCTCCTCTATATCTGCTTCACGTTAAGACACAAGACACAAATCCAAAAATAAAAACAAAAATAAAAGACTTATGTACAAACTCACCAGTGGGTTGCCTCCCACCAAGCGCTTGTTTTACGTCACGAGCTTGACTTTACGGACGATCAGTTAGGAGAAGAATGAGAACTTGCGCTGAAACAAGCTCCAAAATCAGACATCGCTAGCTCCAGAGTTCTGCTCATCATGCGCTCCACAAACTCTTGTCCTTTCTCTTTCAGCTCCGAAGTGAGAATAACTCGATCTTTAGATAATGGTCTCGAAGTTCCTTTGCACTTCACCTTGTATTCAATTGAATCTCCATCACACTTTTGAGGGATTAAAGTTACATGTGTAGCATCCTTCACTTCTTTGCTCTGCACTTTCTTCTGTGCCTTAGCTGTGTGGACGTCTTTCTTGGTGATGACAGAAGGATTATCTAGAACGTCGATGGTATTAGGCCCGTCAGGAGGCTCTTCCAAAAGATCAACTACCAACGTCTCTCCTGGAATAACGGTGATGCAAGAGATATGTGTGGGAGTTCCTCTAGGGATGGCTTTGTAGTACACCTCCTTGTCAATGTATGAGAACGAAATGTGCTTGCTGGGTGTGTCCATAATGGCGCCAACCGTAGCCATGAACGGTCTTCCAAGAATCAACTGCGTACGAGATTGTGCGCTCATCTCCACAACCTTAAAATCAGTAGGAACCAGGCAATCTCCTACGTTAACCAGCAAATCAGGGATTGTACAATATGGAAGTGAGGTGGAACTGTTCGCATATGTGATGGATGACTTGGGAGATCGAATAGCAGCTCCCAATCTCTCTGCAATTGCCCTTGATATGACATTGACGCTAGCCCCTGAGTCAACGAGAGACTCTTTGAATTCAACTCCAGAGATAGAGCATGGAACTGAAAATATCCATGGGTCTTCCCTCTTGGTCAACTGCCTCAGCGGTAGTGACTTGCTTCTGGCTTCGAGGAAGAGTGCCTTAATATCGTCCTCAGTTTCTCTGCAATCTCGGAAGTGACTCAGTAGAGGCATGTACTCTAGAGCTTCTTCAAAAGTCAGTGTGAGGGGAATCTGTCGTACCATCTTCTCAAAACCACGCAGCTGCTTTGGAGAAATGGGGTCTCTGAGGTGTTTGGGTAATCGAGGGTATGGAATCTTAGGCTTGTAGACACGTTCCTCAACCATATCTGGCTTCTTTACAATTTCCGGTTCAGACTGCGAGGGGTGACACAAGTAGGGTATCGATCGATACAAGGCTCATGTGTCGTTTCTTCAGGTCGGTATCGATCGATACGTGAAGTGGTGTCGATCGATGCTTGCTCTCTGGAATCGTCTCTGGCAGAACCTTGGACGTGTGTCGATCGATACAAGGTAGTATCGGTCGACACACGGGTGGTGTCCGAAATCTCTGCTATTTGAATTTCCAGCATCTTCTGATGAATACTGAGAGACTCAATTTTCCCATTCAGATCGGTGTACATAGCGTCCATCTTCTCATTGAGGTCTACTGTCATCTTCTGCTGTCCTTGAAGAATCTGTTCAAGCATAGACTCAAACTTGCTCTCAAAAGTTCTGGGTGGTGTGGGTGGACATGGATAACTTCGATCTTGAAATCCAACTCCATCAATGTGGTTAACAAATTCCACTCCATCCTTTTCAGCAAAACGAACAGCCTTCTGCTGCTTGCCCATCAACAGATTGTGCATTGAATCTAACTTAGCATTCACCTCAGCAATCTGACTGCAATCCAAGTTACCAGCTTGCCTCTTGCGCTCCACTTCTGCATTCTTGGTACTATTGCTAGAAACCAAGTTCTCAATAAGCACATAGGCATCGTCAGGATATCTTGTGTAGAAATTTCCATTGCTCGCAGCATCTAGAGCCATCTGATACCTCCAATCAATCCCTCAGAAAAAGTACCCAAAAACTGAATCTGATTGAACCCATGGTGCGGACAATCTCTCTAATATGACTTGAAACGAATCCAAGCAGCCTTGAGTGCTTCTGTTGGTCCTTGAGAAAACTGAGAGATTTTGTTCCTGAGATCCTCGGATCTCGCATCATCCAAAAAGTTGTTCAGGAAGGCTTTATTCATCTCTTCCCAGGTATTCAGTGACCCAGTAGGTAACTACTTCAGCCAGTAGGTTGCATCTCCACCAAGAGAGTATGAGAAGAGATTGCAGAAGAGGTAATCAAATCCTCTTCACTTGATGCTTGTAACCAAATCCTCAAACCTCTCAATGTGATCCACCGGGTGTTCATGAGAAAGACCATGGAAAAGATGCTGACCCACAAGAGTGAAGTATGCAGGTTTCAGCTCAAAGTCATTCCTCTGAAAGGCAGGAGGGCGAATCGCTGATCGATTGGCGTAAAACTAATCAGGCCTGTTGTATTCACCAATCGTTCTACCGTGAGCAGCTACAACATTCCCTGCATTCACAGCAGCTGCAGGGACAATGATATTTCCAGTTTCATCAAGTTGCACAATTTACCATCTTGGTCTCTCAAAGCTACAGCAGCATCCAGAATCAAAATCACAGGGTTGTTCATCTCTGCTGGCTTATTCGCTTCCATGAAACGCAAGAGTCAAGAACACGTAAGTAACTAAAAATCGAAAAACAAAACAAAAAAACGTTGAGTATCGACCGATACTGGTTGGTATCGATTGATATCAACAGATTTAGTCGAAATTCTAATCTAAAATCTAATGGCAAAATTGAGTCCCCGGCAATGGCGCCAAATTTGATATGCTCAAATTAATACCCTAAAAGTACTAAGCAGTAGTTGCAGTAAATGTAGAGGTCGAACACAAGGACTCACAGAGATCACACAATAGATTCGAATTAAACTACACCAAAAGATGTAATTGAAAGCAGTACGTAAATTAAACAAGTTGTAATTCGATTGGGAGAAAGATAGGTTCAGGGTATTTCTCAGGAAATCAATGAATGCATGTAAACTATCTAACAGGATTCAGATTTAGAGCGGTTCTTGAACTCAAATCACTAAAGTATAGCTAACCAACTCTCGTTGCGAAAACTATATAAATCTAAATCCTAGGAATTCCAAATCTCTTTGCGAATCCTAAAGTCTAAATCATCTTTTAAATAAAGTTTGATTTGTTCACAAAACAACTAAACCAAATCTCTTTGTGAATAGTTATTTTGCTCACCTTAAGTTCTATCAAGTAATTAATTGCACTCTCGCGCCTAATCAATTATCCTAAGATCTAAATTCTAGGTAGCTAATCTAGAACAAGCTTTGAACACAACCTAAAGCGAAGAACTAATTCAGATAGTGAATCCTAATAACAAATCAATCTAGCATTCAGAGAAAACCTTTATGAGAACCCTGAACCTAAAGTGGATCTACTCAGACATGGAGAATGAAAACAACATGATTGAATAGATCATCAAAGAAATCAATAAAACACATGAGTTCAGAGTTGTCTCTCCAAAAACCAAAGTAAAATCAAGAGTAGAATAAAGCATAGCCACCAAAGTGGCTGAAAAACCTAATTATAAAGCTAAAACACGTTTTGGGGCTTCTGGTAATTATTAAAGTCTTCTGGACCAAGTTGCAGAGTCTCTAAACTTGTAAAATCACGTTTTTTCCCGTCTGCAGTTGGTGTCGGTCGATAATGGACTGGTGTCGGTCGACACCAGTACACTGTGCTCGCCAGACTGAACTGTCTTCACGAAAACTGTCATAACTTTCGATCGCACCGTTGGAATGGCCGCAAACCACTTCCAAATGAAAGCTAATCCATTGATCTGTCTTGTGTCCAAATTTGAGCTCAATCCATCGGTGGAAATATCTTCAACGAATACCAAACTTCTGACATCTCTGCATGACTCTGCTCCTTTTCTCCCAAAATGCTCTGGAATCCTCCAAAAACTCCAATTAAGCTCCAAACGTGCTAAAACCTGTAAAAGACTCCAAAATACTAGAAAGACTCCATAAATAGGACCTATATCATGGCTTAAAAGGGGTAAAAACCATGATATATCAGATTCATAACGGAGGGTCAGTCCAGCCACATCTTTCCGGTGTATCGGATGGACCTTGCACTTTACTTTGGTCCAACTTTTCAAATATGGCCAAATTGCCTCCAATCACCTAGAAAGTACTCCAAAACATGCAAGAACTCACTAGACCTAATGCAATATGTCTTAATCTCTAAATGAGACATAAACTTCAACAACAACCGATACAACAACAATGACAACCGAAACTTCAACAACAACTCGCAACAAGGAGGGTCAAATCAGTTTGGCCAGAAACCATCTCAGAACAGTGGGTATGTCAGAAACTATGGGAACTCATTTTATCAGCCTGTACCTGCTAAGCTTCCAGATAGCAAGATCGAGTCTATGTTCGAACAACTTCTTCAAGGACAGCAGAAGCTCACTGTAGATTTCAATGGGAAGATTGATGTCCTATATAATGATCTGAGCGGAAGAATCGACGCTATCAATATTCAACAGAAGAAGTTGGAACTCCAGATAGCTCAGACTTCAGGGGCTGTGAAAGGGCAAGAAGGCTTTCTTCCAGGGAAAGTAGAGAACCCAAGAGCTCACATCAATACAATCACCTTAAGGAGTGGAAAAGAGGTCACTCCAAGAGTAAAAATTGACCCGATTGCAGATAGTCTCGTTGATCTTGACGATGAGGATACCGAAATCGCTCCAGTATCGATCGACACTAGCCAGCATCGATCGACACCTCTCAAGATACTTTCACGGGACAAATCAAAACCGCGAGTGTCGATCGACACTACTCCAGTATCGGTCGATACTGATCCCGCAGCCGAATCAACTCCTAAAGTTTCGAAGGAAGTGCCTAATGTGGTCGCAGCAAGAGTGTACACGCCAAGGATACCTTATCCCAGAGCTGCTGGGAAGACTAAGAAGGAGGTAGAAAACTCTAGATACAAGGCAATTATGGATAAGTTGATCGTTGAACTACCTTTTATCGACGCCATCAAGACTTCTCCAGCCTTCAGGAGATATGTCAAGAGGATGGTGTCCAGCAACATGAATCTTGAAGAATGATGCTTGATGATTACTCATGAGTGCAGTGCAATCCTGACCAACAGGATCCCGAGGAAATTGCCAGATCCAGGGAGTTTTGTGTTGGATTGTACGATATTCACAGACAGGTTTGAGCGTTCTCTTTATGACATTGGCTCAAGTGTCAACCTCATGCCATATTCAGTTGCCAAAAGGATGGGGATGATAGACTTCACAACCACGAGGATATCTCTGATACTTGCTGATCGTTCAGTTAGACTTCCGGAGGGGTTACTCGAAGATGTCCCTATTAAGATGGGGAATTGCTTGATCCCAACTGATTTCATCGTCCTAAAGTATGATGTTGAGCCTAAGGATCCTCTCATCCTAGGCAGACCTTTCCTTGCAACAGCTGGTGCTTTGATTGATTGCAAGAATGGGAATATCGCTCTCAACATTGGTGATTTGGTCATGATTTTTCATATGGATAAGATGATGAAGATACCAACCATAGATGGGCATACCTTCTTTGTTGACACCTTCAGTGACATAGCTGAAGAGTATTTCCTGGAGATGCATCCTGAGGACCCACTAGAGAGAGCATTGGTCTGTTCAGCCAATTTAGAGGTGCACTCGTGTGATGATACAGCTGGATACTCGAGGATGCTCGATTCAGCATCGCCAGTATCGATCGATACCCCCTTGGTATCGGTCGATACCCTGCAAATCGAGGGAGAGATAGCCGAAAGTTCTAAGCAAGCTGCTGGGCTTGGAGATTGGAGTGCAGAGAACGCTCCTAAAGTGGAACTAAAGCCACTCTCACCAAACCCGAGGTATAGTTTTCTTGGTCCTAATTCTACATACCCAGTAATTGTCAATGCTTCTTTGAACAACACAGAGATTCCCTTACTGCTGAGCAAGTTGCGCAAGTATCGCAAAGCTCTTGGCTATTCTCTTGATGACATTTCAGGTATACTACCGGACATGTGCATGCATAGGATTCACCTTGAGGACGAGTCAAATACTTCAATTGAGCATCAGAGGAGACTGAATCCGAATCTGATGGAAGTGGTCAAAAAGGAGGTGATAAAGCTTTTGAAAACTGGTGTTATCTATGCTATTTTGGATAGCTCTTGAGTCAGTCCAGTGCACGTTGTTCCTAAGAAAGGAGGAATGACCGTGGTGAAGAATGAGAAGGATGAGATGATTCCTACTAGAACGATCACTAGACATCGAATGTGCATCGACTACAGGAGGTTGAATGCAGCTACACGAAAGGATCATTTCCCACTGCCATTCATTGACCAGATGTTGGAGAGGTTGGCTAGTCATCACTATTACTGTTTTCTCAATGGATATTCAGGTTTCTTCCATATTCTAATACATCCAGATGACCAAGGGAAGATGACCTTTACATGTCCATATGGCACATTCGCATACAGGAGAATGCCATTTGGATTGTGTAACGCTCATGCCACCTTTCAGAGATGTATGATGTCTATCTTCACAGATATGATTGAGGATTTAATGGAGGTGTTCATGGATGATTTTTTGGTGTATGGATCATCGTTCAATGACTGTTTGGATAACTTGTGCAAGGTGCTACAGAGGTGTGAAGAGAAACACTTGGTCCTTAATTGGGAAAAGTGTCACTTTATGGTTCAGGATGACATCGTGCTTGGGCACAAAGTTTCCCAGGCTGGGATCAAAGTTGACAAGGCGAAAATTCAGGTTATGACGAGCCTCCAACCACCAAATTCTGTGAAAGATATTCGAAACTTCCTTGGTCATGCTGGGTTTTACAGGAGGTTTATCAAGGATTTCTCCAAGATAGCACGTCCACTCACTGCTTTATTATGCAAGGAGATCAAATTCGATTTCACATCTGACTGTCTTGCAGCCTTTGAGGAGATAAAAAGGGCTTTGGTGAGTGCTCCTATTGTGCAACCTCTTGATTGGACTCTACCTTTTGAGATCATGTGTGACGCTAGTGATTTTGCTGTTGGATCTGTTCTGGGTCAGAGGAAGGATAAGAAGCTGCACGTCATCTATTATTCCAGCGAGACTTTGGATGATGCTCAGAGGAACTATAGCACTACAGAGAAGGAACTACTTGCAGTCGTTTTCTCTTTTGAGAAATTTCGATCCTCCTTGATTGGGAGCAAAATGATTGTCCATACTGACAATGATGTTCTCAAGTATCTGATGCAGAACAAGGACCTTAAGCCTCGTCTTTGTCGTTGGGTTCTCTTGCTACAGGGTTTCGACATCGAGATTAGGGACAAGAAGGGCATAGATAACGGGGTCGCTCACCATCTTTCAAGGATTCGGATCGATGCAGACGTCCCCATTGATGACCAACTACCAGAAGAATCCATTTACTTCATTGAGACTGAATTTCGGATGGGCTTCGCAGAAACTCAGCAATTCCCACGAATTGTAGGTCTTGGTATCGATCGACACTCCTATGGTATCGGTCGATACCAGGCGATTCCCGAACCAGTTCTGACTGTTGAACACCTTGGTGTTTCAGAGGAGTATCTAGTAGCTGCAGCCGATTCTGATCAACCATGGTATACTGATATCGCCAACTACCTCGCTGCAGATGCAGAACCAAAACACCTCAAGAGCTATCACAAAAGGAAGTTCTTGCAGGACATAAGGCCATACTTCTGGGATGAACCTTACTTGTACAAGCACTGTTCTGATGGTATCTACAGAAGATGCATTGCTGAATCAGAGGTGTCGAATGTTTTGTTTCATTGCCATGGATCCGATTATGCTGGACACTTTGCCACTTTCAAGACAGTGTCCAAGGTTCTTCAAGCAGGCTTCTGGTGGCCTACTATGTTTAAGGATGCACATGTTTTCGTTTTGTAGTGCGATGTGTGCCAGAGGAGAGGGAAGATCGGTAAGAGACATGAGATGCCACAAAATTTTATCCTTGAGGTTGAGATTTTCGATTGTTGGGGCATTGATTTTATGGGTCCCTTTCCCTCGTCGTATGGACACAAATACATCTTGGTTGCTGTGGATTATGTGTCTAAGTGGGTTGAAGCCATTGCTAGCATAACCAATGATTCTTCGGTGGTTCTTAAGCTGTTTAAGACCATCATTTTCCCTCGATTTGGAGTACCTCGCATTGTGATAAGTGATGGTGGCTCTCACTTTATCAACAATATTTTCGAGATGTTGCTGAAGAAGTATGGTGTGAACCATCGTGTTGCTACTCCTTATCATCCTCAGACCAGTGGGCAAGTTGAGGTTTCCAACAGACAGATCAAGGAAATCCTGAAAAAGACAGTGAACGTTAAAAGGAAGGATTGGTCTGTAAAGCTGGATGACGCACTTTGGGCTTACAGGACTGCTTTCAAGACATCACTTGGGACTACACCGTTTCACTTGCTGTATGGAAAAGCATGCCATCTTCCAGTGAAAATCGAGCACAAGGCAGCATGGGCTACAAAGATGATGAATTTCGACATCAAAACTGCTGCTGAGAAGCGATTGATCAAGCTGAATGAGCTCGATGAGATTAGGCATCTTGCCTATGAGAACTCGAAGCTGTACAAGGAGAGGACTAAGGCGTACCATGACAAGAAGATCATCTCCAGGCACTTTGAATCAAATGATCAGGTACTTCTGTATAACTCTCGTTTGCAATTATTTCCTGGTAAATTGCGTTCTCGTTGGTCAGGTCCTTTCACAGTCAAGGAAGTTAGACCACATGGTGCGATTGTCCTGACAAATCCTTCAGGAGGGGAGTTCACTGTAAATGGACAAAGGGTGAAACACTATTGGGCGAAAGCTGAGATTCCAGAAAGACACATAATGCCTATGGATGATGCACACACTGCCTGAACGGCGGTACAGTCAAGCTAATGACATTAAACGAGCGCTTGGTGGGAGGCAACCCACTGGTGAGTTTGTTTTTGAGTTTTTTTCTTTTTATTTTTCATTTTTGGGTCTGTTTCAGGATAAACAAGGAGCACAACGAAATCGCCTGAGTGTCGATCAATACCATTGGGTATCGGTCGACACCTTACGCAAATACAGAGAACATCATATCGATTTAAGCCTGGTATCGCCCGATACCAAGCTGTGTGTCGATCGATACTCAATGTTCCAGCACGGTAACTTCTTGTTTCTCATTATTCCATTTGATCCATTTGTTTTCTTTCACCAACTCTAGGCTAGATAACATTGGGGACGGTGTTGTTTAAGTCTGGGAGAGGTAGTCGCTGACTTTGTTTTTGTTTTTCTTAGAGTCAGTCCGTTTTTGAGTCATTCGTCGTTTTATTGAGTCAAAACTTTGTCTGAGACTGTGATCTTTTTCTTGAATTTTTATCTGACCTTGCTTCTAAGTGACCATTGTTACAGAATCAGTTCTAGATCGACTAATGAAAAATCCAAAGGCTGACCAGTTAACCAGAAGACACTCATGTTTCCAGCAAAGTTCCTTAAAGCCTGAGCCAAATTTTTGCACTTCATCAATGTGGTTAGTATCTATAGAGCTTGATTCCTCATTCGTATCTGACAAAGGAACCCATGTGTTTTAAAATAACGGTATTTCTCTCCCTGTTACAAGTTAATTAATAAGTGCATTAAAAGATGAAATGATTTTCTTCTGAGTAGAGGGTTAGGAAAATTTCCAGCGATTCCATTATTCTACTTGAGAGGGAATGATCACACAGAGGATTGGAAGCGAGGTTAGGATTTTCCTATGATGCCATTATTCGCCTACATCCTTTGATACGTTGAGAGGGAAGAACCGTGGATTAGGTGGCAAACACCATCAATACTCGCGTCTCATACCTTGATGTGTATATGCAAAGCTAAAAACAAAAGAGAAAATACAATAAGAAATAAGTCTGGGGGAGAGAAATAATACCAAAAAGTGTGAAAAAGGGTGGTTCCTTGTCATCATAATGTATGGGAAAGAATCTAGAAGGTTCTTGATATTAATTCACAGCGATGAAACTGGCGAGGAAGGCTTGATTGAACAATGCTGAGAAATAATGTGTGTAGTCTGGGAAGCTGCGAATGTCTACGGAGAAGTACATGGTGGTTAGATCAAAAGCAGGTTAGGTGACATTTGGGTGCTTGGGAAATTGGTCATTGCAACGTTTCAAGAACAGGTGAGTCTCTACGTTTTCAAACATCTTTCTCTGGTTTAGTCTTCTATTTACTTGAGGACAAGCAAAGGCTAAGTCTGGGGGAGTTGATATATCATGGTTTTTACCCTGTTTAAGCCATGATATAAGTCCGTTTTATAGAGTCTTTCTACTATTTTGTAGTCTTTTAGAGTCTTTTAAAGGTTTTAGCACATTTGGAGCATTATTGGAGATATTGGAGTTTTATGGAGCGTTCTGGAGCAAAACTGAAGTCTGGTGACTAAGTGCCCGATCGTAGCGTCAAGCATCGATCGATACCTCCTTGGTATCGATCGACACCCATCGAGGAGATTACAAGTCGCGTCTTTTAATGAAATTTGAAGAATTGCAGAACTTGCCCAGAAGACTTTAATATTTACAAGAAGATCCCAATTCTTGTTTAGACTATTAAATTAGGTTTTACAGCCACTTTGGCTGTGTGCTTTTCATTACGTTTTATTTGAGGATTTCTGAGAGAGCTTTGGAGAGGGGAGACAAGTCAGAACTCTGTTCGTCTGAGAGAAGATTTCGAACCCCTGTTTTATTCTATTGATGATTTATTCAGTTATGTTGATTGCTTCAATTTCCATGTCTGAGTAGATCTCTTTTTAGGTTCAGGGTTCTCAATAGGGTTTTCTCTGAATGCTAGATTGATTTGTTATTTTGATTCACTATCTGAATTAGTTATTCACCATAGGTTGTTTGCAAAGCTAATTCTAGATTGATCACCTAGAACTTAGACCTTAGGATTATTGATTAGGCGCGGAAGTGCGATTAATTACCTGATAGAACCTAAGGTGAGCAAAATAACTATTCGCAAAGGAATTTGGTTTAGTTGTTTTGTGAACATATCAAACCTGATTTAAAAGCTGATTTAGACTTTAGGATTCGCAAAGGAATTTATAATTTCTAGGATTTAGATTTAGATAGTTTTCGGAACGGAAGTTGGTTAACTATATCTTAGTGATTTGAGTTCAAGAACCGCGCTAAATCTGAACCCTGTTAGTTAATTTATATACATTCAGTGATTCCCTGAGAAATACACTGAACCTATCTTTCTCCAATTGATTTCACAACCGTTTTAATTTGCATTATGTTTTCAATACCATTAATCACTTAGCGTAATTCTCACATTTATAATCTATTGTGTGTCTCTGTTAGTCCTTGTGTTCGACCCCTAACTATACTATAACTACTGCTTTAGTATCTAAATAGGGTATTAATTTGAACATATCAAACTCCTCGAATTCCGCGACCGGAGAAGACAAATCGACACGCGACTCCTCGAATTCTATGACTGAAGAAGACGAATCGACACCCCTTTCCCGAGGAAAATTTACCGAACTCGAAAAGTTTCGAACTCAAGAATCCCGAGGAAAATTTACCAAATTTGAAACATCGAATGAGCCATACCGATCTCAATTTTAACCGAGCTAAAGAATACTCCTATAAACTTCGCCGAACTCCAAAAGACTCCTTCGCCGAACTGAGGGGGGACCAATTGTTAGAGGGAGATTTAGCACCTCCTCGGTTTAACTCGGTTCGAACCGAGGTCGGTATCGATTTACGATAATTAAGATAAGAGGGAGACGGACATCGATTGGACGGGCCGAACACTAAAAGCCCAAAAAACAAGCTCGCCCATTTTCATTATCGAACTTAGCAGCCCAACAAAGGCCCATTTCGATATGACGAGGCGGAACCGATCTCCGAGATATGCGAAAGATATCGGAATATTTCCTTTCCTAATTTATCTTGGTAAAAGAAATATTCTCCTAGCAACCGACTAAAAAACCTATAAATAAGGGAGAGGCAAACTCGAAGAAGGCCATCCACAATCATCTAAGAGACATAAGAATAGAGAGAGAGCTTCATCAAGCACCGATCTCAAGTTCTTTAGTCTCCTTAGTTCTCTTTCGTCAAAACTCTGTTGTAACGCCGAATTCAATCAATAAAACGAGTTTCCGATCAAAGTTCCCTGTTTTCTCATTGTGTGATTTCCGAATCAACAGGTAGGTTAAAGGTATTGTAAACCGTTCCAATGATGGGAATCGGCTACTTGGACTAGCAAAGAGTGGTGAAAATGATAAGAGAGTCCAAGTATGTATATGGTAACCATGAATTCACTATGCAATGCACACGCATGATAATTTCAATGTCAAAATTATGGTTTTCACTTAGGTAGGATTGGAATAAAATCAAAAATTACTTTAGCTAAGACCCTAGTAATGGAATGCAAGATCAAAATATGGTTCATCCTTGATTTCAACATGAGATCAAAAGCATTAAACAACAAGCAACGAGGACATTGAATCAAGCTCTAAAAATGATACTTACAAGGATAATTCTATCATTGCTCCTAATGCTCATGCAAAGCTACCAAAAATGATATGCATCTAGACTCAATCCTATATGGAATGCACATTATTAAAAAAAAATCAAAATTATTGAAAATGCATGAAATGCATGAGACTCAAGATGCAAAAGGCAAAATAAGATCACCAAAAACAAAGTTAGATAACACACAAACCCTCCCCCAAACTTAAATTACACAGTTCCTTGTGTAATAGAAGCTTAAGAGAGAGCTAAACAATGCATGAAAGAAAGAAAGAAGATATGATTCTAAATGCTATCTACAAAGTTTGGAGTATTACCTTGGAAATGAATGGAGGGAACAAGAGTGATCACCTCAATCCTTCACACCTTTGTCCTTAAGTTCATGACCATTAGACCATCAAGAACCTACTCACACTAAGCAAACCCATCAAAAAGGACAAGAAAACTTAGAGAAACATAAAAAGAAAGTATGTACAATGATAAGCTTGGGGTGTCTCCCAAGAGCACTTTGTTTAAAGTCACTAAGTTTGACTTTGGTTATACCCTTTTAGGCGGGTGAGAGAGGAGTGTGAGTACTCCATGGTGGATCCTTGAGATCGAGCTTGAGCACCTTGCTCATGACTTCCTCAAGACCGGCTTGCCCTTTTTCTTTGAGCTCGGGAGTGAGGATTGCTTTGACCGAGGCAAAGGACTTGGATCGGCCTTTGCATTTGATCTTTTACTCAATCACTTTATCCTTGTGCTTCCATGGAGTGAGAGTCATCATAGAAGGTTGGCTTGGCTTGGACCTATACCCATCAAGCTTTCTTGATTCATTCTTAGCAAAGGAAAAAGGGGGATGAGTGTCTTGTTTCTTCATTTTGGCTTTAGTGCCTTCACCCTTCTCTTGCTTCCTTTTAGTCTCACTCACGTCCTTCATTGTGGTGGGAGGAGGAGATTCCAGGCTAGCTCTATCAATTTCTAAAGCTTCCTCACCATTACCATAACCCAAATCTTTTCTCTCAAGAGATTTCTCTTCCTCTTCATACACCTTTGGGGGTGGAGCTTCTTCAACCATCTCACATCTACCCACATACCTCACTTCTTCTTCACGAAACTCATCATCCTTTATGGTAATTGTGCCACAAAGCTTGTTGGAAGAAGTCCTCATTGGGTAATATACCTTATCATCCACATTCAAGAGAACTACCATTTGATCTTTGAAATCTATTCTAGTGTCGGTGGTAAGTAGGAATGGGGTTCCAAGGAGAAATGGGAGCTTGTTGGTCTTCTTCATCTCCATGACAACGAAGTCCGTTGGGATTATGCAATCCCCAACCTTAAGCGGATAATTTTCAAGAAGACCAAGTGGTTTCCGTGAAGAAGAGTCTCCAAAGGTGATAGGTGATGGGTGATGGGTGAGGTTTCTTATCCCTAGATTCTTGAACATCTCATGGGACATGATATTCACACTTGAACCGGAGTCACACAAAGTATTCTCAACGTCTAAATCACCAAGAGAGCAAGTTATAGAGAACTTACCGGGATTACCAAGCTTGGGGAGAGACTTAGGCTCGATCCTAGTTGTGCTTGGTGAATCAATGCAAGCAACACTACCCTTTGGTTCATGATCTTCAATGGGACGTGGGTCATATGAGGAGATGGCATTGCAATACTCCTTTGAGGGTTGTATTTCTTTCCCATTTGAAGAGCTTTGTTGCACTTTGCCTCCATTGGCTCCCTTGGTCTCCATTTGTTTAACTTTTGAACTCAATTCCTCAAGCTTCTTGTGGAGATCATTGTATGAGCAAGCTACTTTGGTATTTATTTCCTCCATCTTCTTACTCATATCCAATGCTCCACTAGCTTGGCCTTGTAGAATTTGTTGAAGCATGTTCTTCATATCAAGGTCTTGAGGCATGGAGTTGTTGCCTTGAGTTTGAGGGACAACACTTTGTTGAAAACCTCCTTGGTTCCCTTGAAAGTTGTTCTTGGAAGCAAAACTTTGTTGGTGATTAATGGGGGCTTGACCTTGGTTGCCATAGTTGTTGTTGAAACCTCTTTGATAGCTATCATTGTTCCCAATATAATGCACTTCCTCTTGGTTGCTCAAATCCACCATTTCCTCATGGGACCTTTGATTTCCCTCAAAATTACCAACAAAGTGAATCGATTTTTTGGAAGCATTGAGAAGCTTGTCAATCATAGTGGCTTGCTTGTTCATCATGGAAGATTGCTTATCCAACTTCTCATTGAGAGCCATCATGGCTTTGGTTCGTTGTTGCTCCTCGATGTCACTTGTGGTTCTTGTAGACCGGTCATACTCATCACCATATGTACCATCACTCAAAGCAAGGTTCTCAACCAACTCCATTGCTTCATTCACGTATTTGCCTAAGAAGTTTCCATTAGAAGCGGTATCAAGCAACATACGGATCTTAGGAAGTGCTCCGCGGTAGAGTGTGCTCAAGAGGGAAGCATCCGAGAATCCATGATGAGGCCATTGCAATGTATAGCCCCTAAACCGCTCCCATGCTTCATTGAAGCTCTCATTTGCACGTTGAGTGAAGCTTGAGATCTCATTCCTTAGCTTAGCCATTCTAGAGGGAGAGAAGAACTTGGCAAGGAATGATGTCTTGCATTGGTCCCATGAAGTGATGGAACCGTGGGGAAGGTTCTTTTCCCATTGTCTTGCCTTGTCTCCAAGAGAGAATGGGAACAACCTTAGCTTAAAGCTATCCTCCGAGACTCCATTCATCTTTGTCAAGCCACAAATCTGGTCAAAGTGATCTAAGTGATCAAGTGGATCCTCCACCGCCAAGCCATGAAATGTTTTGCTTTGTACCATGTTGATGAAGCTATCTTTGACCTCAAAGTCATTGGTCTCAACCGGTGGTTCTCGAATGCCTTGGCGGTTCACATGAGCATTAGCCGCATCACCCGCTCCAACTATGTTAAGACCATTACGGGCGGTTGGGTGGTGGTTTCCATTACCACCATTTGCTCCTTGATGTGGAGCATAAGCAACGTGGTCATTACCACCATCCGGGTTCACTTGCACGTTTTCCATACCAAGCCTAGCAATGTGCACAACCCGTTCTCTATCTCTTCTTGCTCTAAGACCGCGGTGTAGAAGGTTGATGTCGCCTCTTGGCTCAACAAGATTGATGTTGCCTTGAGAACGCAAGTTCATGCACCTACAAGAGAGAGCTAGAAGGAGATTTTAGTAAACAAAAGAAAGAAAAAGGCTTAATCTCAAAAAGAAGTAAAATCCTAATGTTGAAAGCTAAACCCAATTGGCAACGGCGCCAAATTGATACAAGGATTTTGTCGTGTATCAATTACTCAAAATGCCTAAGTAGCATAAGAGATATCGAATCCAAAGGTACAAGTTTCAATCACTAGGAATGCATACAACTAAATGAGTTAAGCTAATCATAGGGGTTTGTAATTAAGTAACTAAATTGAAGCAAGTAAAAGCAAACTAAACAAGTTGTAATGCGATATACAAAAGCGGATTCAAAGATGAGGTTATCGATATAAGGCAATCCAAGTTTGATCCATGGTGTTCAAACACTCAAACAAGCTAATTCCTAGGCATAAGATCCTTAATCTTGACTAATTCTTTCTCAAGCAACTAATCACTATGTTAATCACTAATTCATTAACAATTTCTTATTTGTGAATCATTGATTAGCAAGCATTAAGAATGTATAAACAAGATCAACCAAAAATATATCCTAGACAACTATTCTCATAGGCTAGGAGCATAAATCTCTTGAATAGTTCATCAAGGCATTTCATCAAACACTTGGTGTGCATGAAATGCCTTATGATCTAAACCCACTTTCTCAAGATCTAGCATTAGGATCACTATTCAAGAAGGAATATAAGATTAACTATCCCTAAAAACCATGGATCAAGCCTTGAATCACCCTAATCTACCCCATCTCTAGATCCTAAAAAACTACTCAAGACCCATTAGGAACAACTCAAAATCGATGTGGATGAGGGTTGAATCCATGGATGAGTGATGAATAATCAAGAAAGAAGATAGATGGAAGGAAGAAATCAATGAAAGACAAACTTAAATTGCATAAAAAGTGTATGATTACTCTTACAAATCACAAGAACAATGTTTTTAGCCTAAGGAAAGGGATAAGAAAAGAGATAAACATTGAAAATAGGGTTTTTGGGCTAAAATAGTGAAAGGGGGCGAACCGGGTCGACCCAGAACAAACCCGGTACCGACCCGATTCAAAATGGGTCAAATCTGGTCTTTAGTAGCTCAATACCGAGGACACAGCTCGGTATTGAACATCGGTATTGGACATGGGTTTATGCGGATGGTGGTGTTGTAGAACCTTCGGTAAAACCACGATATCGCCTGGAATACATGTCCGAATGGCCTCAAACGACCTCCTGTGGACAGCTGACACATTGGGATACAACTTTTGTGAAGACCACCGAGGCTAATTCGGATTGGAGACCCTTTGTACAGCCAGTTCTTTCAGGCATGTGTGGTGTCTTCGGCCAAACGGACATACGCTCAGTAAAACGGCCGTATCTAACGAACCACATATCGGAATGACCTGACACTATCTCCTATAGTCAGATAACTCCTTTTTCTACAACCTTTATGAAGACCACCGAGGCTAATTCGGACTGTAAATCCCTCTTTCAGCAAGATCTTTCAGATACCTCGGGTGAGCTCGGCTGGTTTGGGTGAGAAACAATCCTGAGGGTCAATACCGACGTCACTCCTCGGTGCAACATATCGGTACTAAGGAGATTTCCCCCCTGTTTCAATACCGACTTGTTGTACCGACTTGTGACGTCAGTATTGCTGCTTTGGTGAATACCGATGTCACTCTTCGGTACAACAAGTCGGTATTGAGCGAAACTCTTTCGGCAGGCAGATATGTCTTTAGTAATTTTGCCATAACTCCTGAACCTGACATCTGAATGACTTGAACTAGCTCCTATAGATAGCTAACTCGTCCCTCTACAACTCTTATTAGGCGTTTGAGTTGATTCATATCGGAAGGCCTTCGTTTTGCGCCGGTTATTTGGATAGTGTCATCTTCTCTCGGCCAGACGGATATACCTTCAGTAAATCCGTCTTATATCCCTATCCATACATCCAAATAACCTGATTCAAACTCATGTGTAAAGCGGATTCACTCCTATACACCTTCTATGAAGGCAGGTGAAGCTGAATCGGAATATAAGGTCTCCGTCTAGCCACATCTCTGAGACACTTCCGACGAGCTCGGCTGGTTCGGGTGATAATGTCCAACACCGAGGTCACACATCGGTGTTGGACCTCGGTGCTAAGGTTTTTTTTTTCTCCTGGTCACTTTAGAGAGGCAATACCGAGGTGTTACACCGATGTGTGACATCGGTGTATTCCCCTGAGGCTTCAATACCGATGTCACACATCGGTGTTGAATAAACTGTCTCGGCCAGACGGATATGTCTTCAGTAAAACGGCCATATCTTCCAAACCACAAGTCTAAATCCCCTGATACCAATTCCAATGGCTAGCGAACTCAATCCTCTACAGCTTTCATGAAGGTCATCCAAGCTGATTCATAACGGAGGGCCTCAGTCTAGCCACATCTTTCCGGTGTATCGGATGGACCTTGAACTCTACTTTGGTCCAACTCTCCAAATATGCCCAAATTGCCTCCAATCACCTAGAATGTACTCCAAAACATGCAAGAACTCACTATACCTATTGCAATATGTCCTAATCTCTAAATGAGACTTAAATACAAGATAAAATCATGATTATGCATGTAAATTACACAAAACTCTAAATGAAATGCATGCTAAAACATGCAATATATAAGTATATCAATATGACGGTAGTTTTGTTTGTATATGACGGTAGATTTGTTTGTATATGACGGTAGGTTTGTTTTTATAGGACGGTAGATTTATTTATATATGACGGTAGATTTGTTTATATAGGACGGTAGATTTGTTTTTATAAGATGGTAGGTTTGTTTATATATGACGGTATATTTGTTTTTATATGACGGTAGTTTGTATATGCGGTAGATTTGTTTGCTAAACTTATTGTTAACGACTGGTAGTAATGGTAGACTTATTGTTAATGACTGACTTATTCTCTCTTTTCTCTGACATGTAGGTGGCGTCATCTCTGGTGATATTACCGGCGTCTGCAAATTCCGTTAACGAATCCAAAATGTAGAGAGATAAATGAGCATGCTTGTATATGAATATAATTAGAGAAAGAGAGATATTAGAATTTTTTTTTTTTGAGATTAGAAATGTTTTTTCTTGAACATGCTTGTATATGTACCACATGTCGGGGGTGATAAGGAACATTTTGCATACCTTTTAGAATCTCAAAAATATAAATTTTCTCTCTGGAATTGAAGTACTAAGGAAATGGAGGTTGATCTATATTCAATTTTAATGTCTTCCTATGCATTGTCTGAGTAAATGCACAACTACAGATGACATACCAACTTGTTCTATCGATCCAAGAAGAAAACAAAATTCAAACAAATATACATTGGATGAGAAAAAAAAATATTTATCTTTGACAAATAAAAACATTTAAGTCCTAAGTACCAAGATAAAGGTTGTAAACAAACTTTCAATTAAGTAAGGTGATAATGCATCATTGTCTCGAGGAGGAATATATCTCGAACCACTAACAAATAGTAATTAGAGCAGACAATTAAACCCAACTAAAATCAAAGGTCCAAATAATGCTCCAGAACAAACACCCCTAATGCACTAAATCAAATGTCCAAATAATGTACACAAAATAGGTCTCAGTTTGTGATTTAAAATGAAATGAAAAGTTAATTGCAGAAAAAAAAAATCATTACAATAAATCTACCATCAAATAAAAAAAAATTCTCATACTTAGCAAATTTGGGTAACTAGTATTTTCGTAGATATGAGATTTAGTATAGGGCAAAAACGTCATTTCTCATTCTGGAAAAAATCAAATGTCTACCACCAAACAATGTCGATAAATCTACCGTCATTTAAAGTCTAGCACAACGCGAAATAATAAGTCTACCAACTGAAGGTTCTCCAAGTAAATACCAAAAAATTACTAAATCTAACGCCATTAACAATAAATCTACCAAATAATTTTAAATCTACTGTCATTAATATTAAATCTACCATCATAACAAAACGAAGTCAACGAGATGTTAGACGTTTTTATATCTACCACCATAACAAAAAAAATCTACCAAATTTTTTCAAAATCTACCGTCACTAATATTAAATCTACCACCGTTACAAAATGAAGTCACCAAGATTTTACACGGTTTTAAATCTACCGCCATTATAAATAAATCTACCAACCCAATAAAAATCTACCGTTGCCATTACAAATCTACAGTCAAAGAAATAAATCTTCTGTCACGAAAACATAATTCACACTTATTAACTCTACCACCAAAAGAAATAAGTCTACCGTTTTATAAGATTAATATAATCTACCACCATTGTCAATAAATCTACCAAAAAGTCAAATATTTACCGTTAATCAACGGTTTGGTCGTAACCAACTCATAAACAAATCTACCATCAAAGATAATATATCTACCAAAAATAAATATATCTACCGCGTCGTAAAAATAAGTCTATTAAGATAAGTTTACCAAGATTTAACAAATCTACCATCTTTTAAACAAATCTACCATCCATCAAACAAATTTATGGACCAAAATTTGAGTTGACCAACATCAAACAAGTCTACCGTCAAAGAACGGTAGACTTGTTAAATCAACTTTTGCCTACGTGGCAAATGAATAGTAATGACAGTTTTGTAATTGCGTTTTTTTCTCAACAAAGACCATAAGGGTACTTTCGGTAATAAAAATAAAATTAGGTTAGTCTAGTAATAAAAATAAAAGTAGGTCACTCTAATAATAAACATATAAATAAAAGTTAGTATAGTAATCTTCCCTATTTTCAATGATGTTTGATCCTACAAATTCAAAAACAACTATTTGAAACTAAAACCTATCCAAATCGAATTTGCCAATTGATGAGAACAAATTCTCAACAACCCAATGATAAGATTTACAAATAAAACTAAAACATAAACTAGAAAATATCTATATAGTCTCTTTCTTCTTCTAAAGGCCTTTTTCTTCATTTCATTCCTTGTCAGTGGTCAACAAGTCTTCAGTGTCCAACTCAGCAATCTTCTTCTTCCTAGTGTATGATCTTACAGATTTATCAATACCCTCTTCTCTCAGACGAAACTTGTCCTCAAGCTTCAAATGCGAAAATTGATATAATCAATGTACTAGCTCTTTCCCGTGTCCTCTCATGATCCAGTAGTCCTGTCCAGCTTACCAAAGCCTCTAGATGACCAGTTGCATCATAACGAGTATCCAAGATCATGGTCGTCTCAATAAAGAGTTCATCATTCACGAAGAAAAAAGTTGGTAAGGCATAAACAACAAGATTCACACCCAACACCGATTTCAACTGAGAGACATGGAAGATATTATGAATCTTTGAATCAAGAGGAAGCTTTAGACAATAAGCAACAACTCTCACACGGGCCACAAATTCAAAAGGCCCGTAATAACGTGCAGCCAACTTCTGGCATACACGGCGAGAGACTGATTGTTGCTGATATGGTCTAAGTTTCAGAAAACTTTATCTCCAATGTTAAACTCCAATTCCCTTATATGTTTCTTCACTCTTTCTTGAGCCAACTGTAAGAGATCTTTAATATGAGTCAGCATTAAATCTCTCTCTTTAACCATTGTTTCCAACTCAAAATTGGATGTAGAACCTTCTTCATACTTCAACAAACTTGGTGGTGCTCTCCCATAAACCACCTGAAAAGGTGTCGTTCCCAAAGAAGTGTAATGATTTGTATTGTACCATAACTCTGCCCAAGATAAAAACTTAGCCCATGAAATTTGAATGAGATGATGCAAAGCATCAGAGATAAGTCTCAAAGCATCTATTTAACACCTTAGTCTGACCATCCGATTGTGGATGATAAGTCGTAATATACTTCAACTTGGTTCCTTCTTGTTTATACAACTCTTTCCACATTGAACTTAGGAAAATCTTGTCTCCGTCCGAAACTATAGAAGCAGGAAACCCATGTAACATCACCACTTCTCGAACAAATTTGAGAGCTACTTCAGTGGATGTGTAAAGATGTTCTAACCCAATGAAATGAGCAAATTTACTCAGTCGATCCACCACCACCAATATCACATTAACCCCCTGAGACAGAGGCATACCCTCTATGAAATCCATTGTTACATCTTCCCAAATCTGTTTTGGAATGGGCAGTGGTTGCAACAATCCAGCTGGAGAAAGAGTTGAATATTTATGCTTCTGACAAATACTGCACTTTGTAACATATTTCTGAATGTATGTATTAATCTTCCTCCAATAAAAAACTTGTTGCACCCTCCTCATTGTTTTTAATACACAAGAATGTCCTCCTATCACTCCATCATGATAAACTTGAAGAATCAGAGGAATATAAACTGACATTCGTGGTATCACAAGTCTACCTTTGTACAGTAACCTCCCATCAACCAATGTAAAACCAGGTTTTTTATATTGACCAGACTGCACATGTTGCCTCAATAACTGCAATTTCTCATCATTTTCAATCTCCTTTAGAATGTCTTGCAGCTATAGATTTGTAGAAATAGTCAAAGATAACATCAAAGTGGGATTTGCAAGAGTTGTATCAGACATAATTCTTGACAAACCATATGTTGTTTTATTCTCTACTCGTGGCTTGTAGATTATTTCAAAATCATAACCCATAAGCTTGGTTAACCATCTATGATAATCCATAGAAACATCACGTTGATCCAACAAGATTTGGAGACTCTTCTCGTTTGTAGGCACCCAAAATTTCCTTCCAATCAAATAATGTCTCCATTTTTGTATGGCTAACAACAATTGCCATGAGTTATCTCTCATAGATGGCCTTGATTTGCTCTTGATCAGTCAAACCATAGCTAAAATAATAAGCAATCAGTTGTTGACCTTGCATCAAGACAACTCCAACTCCATAACCTGATGCATTAGATTCAACTATAAAAATCTCATTAAAATTTGGTAAAGCCAGCATTGGAGCATTCATCATTCATAGCAGTATGAGTTCTTCTACACCAATCAAACTGGTTCTTTTTGAGCAAATCATTTAGAGATCTAGCTAGAGTAGTATAATCCCTCACAAATCTTCTGTAATATCCAGTTAACCCCAAAAATCCTCAAAGCTCCTTGACATTCTTAGGAACCGACAAATTCTTCATGGCTTCAGTTTTGGTTGGATCTGTAGCTACTCCCTCAGACGATATAACATGTCATAAATACTCAACTTAATGTTGTGCAAAAAGACACTTCTTCTTGTTTGCAAAAAGTTGTTGTTGCACATAGATTTCCAGTACGATATTTAAATGAGTTACATTTTCTTCCACCGTAGAACTGAAGATCAAGATGTCATCAAAAAAATACCATAACAAACTGACCTAAGAATTGCATGAAAATTGCATTCATCAAAGCCTGAAAAGTTGCTAAAGCATTGCTAAGACCAAAGGACATAACCATAAATTCATAATGACCATTGGATGATATGAATGTTGTCTTCTCAATGTCTCTCTCTCTTACATTCTTATATGGTGGTATCCCGATCTTAAATCCAGCTTACAGAACATCTTAGCTCCATGTAGTTTATCTAACAGCTGGTTAATAATGGGAATGAGAAATTTGTCAGGAATAGTAATCTTATTTAATGATGTGTAATCAATGCAGAATCTCCAGCATTATGAGGCTACCATGGTGGTTTCTCATTCTGACCATTCTTTGATCCTTGTATTTTCTCATACTGATTCTATGAACCTTTAATTCCATATTTGGTGTTTCCTTGGCCTGAATTCCGAGACCACGACCTGTGAGTGTTGTAATTAGATGAAGATCTCAGAGGAGTATATGTAGTTATGCGAGATTGAGATGGTTTATAAGTTGCAGACATAGATGTACATAAAACATTGTCTTCAATTTTGATAACCACATTGAAGTACTCAATTAAACCTTGGGGTTCTTTCAGCTTGATCACGTCTTGCATTTCTGGTTTCAGGCCGAAATAAAACACATGTTCCATATTAGATTCATCCACTTCTGTAAATATTGTTGACAATTCCTCAAACTTGTTTACATAATCCACAATCGATCTCTTATGTTTCATGCTGAATAATCTCTTTCCTAGATTCTTTTCTAGTTTCTGACTGAACTCACATACATCAAATCCAATTTGTTTGCATCATTATAGTTTCCTAATCGGAAAACCTTTCAGCATGTGTGATCCAGCTGTACGGTCGAGTTCCATCAAAAACCGGTAATCCAATCTTCTTCAACATTCCAATCCTATTCTCCAAAATATTATGAATTCCCTGATAACCTAATGATTGATTCTCCCGATCAATATCACTATTGCTTTTCCCCGAGCCTTATCGGAGAATTGGTTGGCTTTGATTCGAGCTGAGCTAGCGTCTGCGAAATCAGATTCATGTTCGTATCATATCCTATGAATCGATGCGCTTATCCACCGATGACAACCGACCTTCCATACTTGCGACGCGATTTGTAACCTTTGAATTTGAATCCGTCAAAAAATTCCACCCTCCGCGATTGATTTCCACCTTGCTGTTCAACTCCACCATAGAACTTTGTAGCTCCGCCGTATTCTGATCATGATCCGCCATTTCTCTTCATTGCGACGTTCGATTCGCTCACCACACCAATTGTTAAGCAAAACAAAGCTATTTTATTTCACTTAACGAAGAATTACAGATGCAACACACCAAATAGACTCTTGATGATGCTTGTTTCTACAAATCCAAGAACAACTCCTTGAATTTGCCAATTGATGAGAACAGATTCTCAACAACCCAATGATACAATTTACAAATCAATGAAAACTAAAACATAAACTAGAAAATATCTATATATTTTCTCTCTTTTTGTAACGGCTTTTTTCTTCATTTCAATCGACGTCAGCGGTCAACAAGTTTTCAATGTCTAGCTCATCAATTTTTTTTACTGGTGTATGCTCTTAATGGTTTATCATAACTCAAACTCAATTATATTGGTAACGGATGAATTGGCTCATCCCGCTTATATATCTAGGTCACATCATCTGATGTGTAATCTCTAACACGCTCATTTGAGATGATGACACTTATGTCCCATTTCGAAACCAAATCCTAAAGACTGGCAGTAAACCTTAATAAGACTATTGATACCATATTAAGTTTTATGAAATTCCAAAAAAATAAAATTGATTAGTCCATATCTTTTACATAATACTCTAGGTCATATCACACTTTCGTGATATGCTTTCAATACAATGTAGTTATTTAAACGGTATAAGAGCATGTGCATTAGTTAGACATCCAATATGTGTGTCTCAACCAAAAAATATTATTATTTTAATATAATTTAATTTTAAATTAAAAAATAAAATTAAACAAATAAGAAATTGACACATGTGAAGAAAGAAGTGAGACACATATAGGAGAGTGTCTCTCTCTTCTTTCTCTTCATTTTTTTATTTTTTTTTCTTTTTTTTTTAAAAAATGCACATGCTCTAAGTGCATTATATCGATTTCGAAGCTTAATATTGTATCTTTGGCCATCCGTATACGCCTTTAGTAGCAAGATAAGTCTAAAGCTTCGGTCCCGGTTTAAAAAAAAAATGTTCAACTATTGTATTTGCATCAAAAACATACACTTCTGTGTTTTATCAAATATTTGGTAAGAATTACAAACGCTTAGTAAGCAGAACCATAAAGAAGTTTTTTATTTTATTTTTGTAAAGCGCAAAAATTTATAACTAATTTTAAATCTTTAAGCGCCTGAATCGACTCTTTTCCCGAATCAATTGGCCCTGGCCAATTATATTGTTGCCTCTGTAATTAATCTTGTATAAAAAATACGTATTATTGAAGGTTAGTTAGTAATTGACATTATTAAGGGTGACAGTACAAAGGCAAATGATATAATTTCTCACTTTTATTCAATTTGTCAGCTTTACTGATTCAATGGCCTCTTATCAAATATATTCCCTTTCTCCACACAATTGTTTCAACGGTACTATCTTCTGTATTTAAATCCCTCATGAAATTGACTTAATAGCCTCCATTATTGGAATATAATACATTTTAGAAAAAATATAAAAAGAAATGCTATGAGAATCTTATATTTGACACATCTCTATATTATTATTTAAGAAATCAATTAGGAAAATAAACTGTATTTTGTAAGTTATTACATATTATGTCATTACAAATAACAAACAATAATTGAAATAGAAAATAATATAATTATTTTTTTAAATTACTGAAAAAAATATGGAAAGTATTTGTTGCAATTAAAGAAGTTATTTACTATTTAATTTTTAATTATTTTTAATATTATATCTTTTAAAATAATAATCAATTCATATATATTCAAAGAAATAGGAAATGCTATATTTTTCACTATAATTTATTATATTTTATTTCAATATATATCAAAACAAAAATTAAAAAAAAAAATTTTAATTTTATAAAAAAGTTAGACACAATCTTTTTTTTTAAAGAGTTATTCCACAAAACCCAGAGTCATTAAACGGTACATATTAGAATTATGTTTTTAAGATTATAGGTTTTTTGCGAGTTAGCCTGCATAATATTTTAGTCCACTGCAAAACGGGTTAAATAGATATTTTTTTACGAATTGACAACTTTATCTATAATCATTAGTTAGTCATATTGTAAAATTCATGCTATATTTTTCATTAGTTAGTCATATTGAAAAAAAATTATTCGAAATCATGCTATATTTTTCATTATAATTTATTATATTTTATTTGAATATATATCAAAACAAAAATTGAAATTTTTTTTCTAATTTTATAAAATGTTTTGAAAGAGTTAGTGGAATAATCACAAAATTCAAGAGTCATTAAATGGTACATATTAGAATTATGTTTTCAAGATTATATGTTTTTGCGAGTTAGTCCGCATAATATTTTAGTGCACTGCAAAACGGGTTAAATAGATAAATTTTTACGAATTGACAACTTTATCTATAATCATTAGTTAGTCATATTGTAAAATTCAGATAAAAAATAATTTAAAAAAAAAAAATTATCCCGTACTAGTTATATAGATAACTAATGTCCAGTAATTGCAAACAACAAAATAAGAATTCGTATGATTTATCTTTGATAGGCAAATTTTCACTAGTCTTCAGTATTTTAACTTTGAAATTAAATCACTAATGGTTTAATTAGAATATGATCGTTGACTTCTCTAACACTCTGTTTCTCTCTTTATTCTTTCAAACTCAATAACATCAAAGTTTGACATAGTGCTTGAAACTATTAAATTCAACAGCGAAACAAGGAAAATACATACATATAGTTTCTCAATGTTCTCTTCATGCAGCATTTGGATTTTTTTTTTTTTTTTTTGCACACAAAGCCTTTGATTAGAGTCTACTGCAAGAACTCTCTTGGGTCGGTGACATAGCCGGTTAGAGCCGAGGCTGCAGCTGTGTAAGGAGAAGCTAAGTAAATCTGCCCTTCTTTGTGTCCCATCCGACCAGGGAAATTCCTGTTCGTTGTCGAGACACAGACCTGTAACACGTTTGGAAAACGAGTCTCTGTCAGTCTCACTACATATCTTGTCTGAGTATAGATGGGAGTTTTCACACAATCAAACATGCAAATCAATCATTTACTTGGAAAATAATAATCAACTTTAACAAGCTTTTCTATATTGAATGAGAAATAGTGCAAAATAAGCATTTTTGTTACCGTAATATTAAGAATAGAGAAATATCCTAAAATAACATCAACATTAGTTTTTGTTCAAAACCTAGTACACTAAGATTAAAATTCCAAAAATAGTACTTATTCTTGTGTGAAAGTATTGTTTACTTAAATGAATTACAAATAAAATTAAAACATTATGTTTAGGTTCTTTTTCTAATTTAGGTTAGGGTTTTGTTTTTCTAATTTAGGGTTTAGATTTCTCATATCATGAAGGGGTTTGGAGCCATTTTAATATTGAATTTGTGCTATTATTAAATTAATGGCGCTATGTTTGGAACAAAAACTTAAAAAATGTGCCATTTTAGAGAGTTGCCCGATTGAATATACATACCCAACGACAAGATAAAAATCAGATACTTCAACATTCTAAGGGGAAGCGATTTAGTGATTAGTTTTTCGTAGTGATTCAGCGGTTAATAGAGTTCACAATTTACTAGTTTTTTTTTAATAGGCACAAATGATTGGATAAGTAGGGTAAGAAGCACGTACTTGAGGTTCGTTCAAACGAGCATAGGTGTCTGCTGGGCCACCAAGGCAGGCACCACAGCTAGGACTGGTTGGTGTGTCACAGCCAGCTTCTTCGAATATCTGTGCACACGTCTTACCAGATCCAGGTACCGGGAGGGCATACACGTCCATCCACACCTGAATAAATGACCAGATAGATACAATGTGTTTGATATTTAAGTTTTTTGATAAAACCAAGTAAACCCACTTGAGATAGTAACAATGTCGAAACGTAGTGCTAACCTTCTGAGTAGCCGGGACAAGGAAAGTTGGGACTTTGACTTTCTTTCCCTGCAAATACACAAGCAAATTTTCCATGAGGCTAAACGGCAACCAGATAGATGTCATCCAGATGAGAAACGAACCTTCTACAAAGTCAAAGAATCAACAACTTTTTCCTATTACCAATCAAAATGCCAGCAAAACTGACTCATCCAGACAAACAAAACACATCACTATGCTTGCCATAGGAAAGAATTAAGAAACCTATCACCAGGCTGATTTAAACATTTCAATTTGATGAAGTCTTTGCTTCAGATTACGAACACAAGATAAAAGGCTTTTTTGTAAGTTTGAATATTGTAACCTCTTGTTCAAAATCGAGTAAAACGGTGGTAAGAATGCAACTATGACACAGACAACAAGTGGAACTTACTGATACATGGAAAAGTTTAGCTGCAGCCATAAAATCCTCCGTCTTCCCACCAGTACAAGAACCAATGTATACTCTGTCAATTTTCACATCTTTGCATTCTCTTGCTAGAGCGCGGTTGTCAGGAGAATGAGGCTGAAAAAAAAGTTGACAATAGCAAATCAATACAATTACATGAAGTGGCAAAATAAGTCAAACATTTAAGTTGTTAACCATGATAAACCCACCTTAGCCACCACAGGCTCCAGCTTTGACACGTCAAATCTATAATCTGCGACAAAGCTATGGAAGAAAACAAAGAAAATACATGAAAGTTTAACTACAGAGATATAACTTCAGACGGCATTCCCCAACCAAAAATTGCTCCCAACCAAAAATTGCTCCCAACCAAACACACACAAAAATTTACTTGAAGAGAGACCATTCTATCAAGTTGCGTTACTCATTTGAACAGTAGGTTTGAAATGTGTTGTGTTACATATCCATAGTATTGAAGTATTTCCAGCTGCACTAATAATTCCACTAGAGATACAATAAATCCATATTTACTCTGCCCACTATTTATAAATTGAGGGTACCATGTGATTATACCTTGCATTTCCATCACTATATACTGGCTCAAAGGGTACAGATGTCCTATTCTGCAAAAGATATCAGAAAAGAGTATGCATACCTCAACATAATTTTCCTTGAATAAGATGATTTACAAGAAAACAAGACAGCATACAAACCTCAACGTAATTAAATGTGGTCGCATCAGGAGGGATGACACCATTCTTTCCCCCAGCTTCCACAACCATGTTGCACAATGTCATTCGTTCTTCCATCTAGCAGCCAAAACAGATTGAAGCAAGGATAAATAAATCAGTGAAGTCATCATATGCCAAAATTTATTGTATTTATTCTTATAGGAGAAGCGACCCATGATGTAGAAAACACAAAATAATTTCTTACACTCAGACTTTCAATAGTTGTGCCACTGAACTCCATCGTCTTGTAAGTTGCACCAGCAACAGATATTTCACCAATGATCTACAAAGTTGGAAGCAAGTTCAAGATCTAGAAGAGAGAGCTAGAAAGAATATCGAAAGAGGAAACATTAAAAATAAAAACTTAATGAATTCACAGTAATATGCAAATTTGGGGAAGACATGACTAGGACACATTAAAGTTACATCCTTATACTACTGTCAAAATTGATCTGCAAAAGATTTCAGTGCTGGAAAAAATAAACAAATGGTGTAAGATATATCACACTCACTTGCAGAATCAGATCCTTTGCTTGCAAATAACTGGGCATTTCACCATCCAAGATAAACCTCATTGTTGGTGGAACCTGCAGAATCAGGATACGAGCTTCAGAAACGACTGTTGAAGATAGAGTGTTAGACAGGGCTGAAACTATTCTAACAAGCCTTTGTCACGGTTGAAATAGGTATCACTGGTTTCCATTTAACACACTGAACAAAGTTATAGCACAGAGAAGCAAAAAAAAATCACCTTAAGGAGGATTTTTCCAGTGCCTAACACAAAGCCTGCATCAGTGTTTCCAATCCCTGTAGCAAACTGACCAAATGCTCCAGCAGTACATGTGTGTGAGTCTGTTCCTAACAGAACCTATAATAAGGGAATATATCAATTAGAACCAAACCAAACAAAGCCAATCATATCCAGTAGAAGAGATTGATACCTCTCCTGGCCTGCAATGACCTTCTTGTGCAAGCGCAACATGGCAAACACCTTTGTAGTCAGGATTAGCCTACAGATGAGTTAAAAAGACATGAAACTTCATCCACATGCAAGCAAGGTAGAATTTCAATTTAAATAGGCGACTAAGGCGAGTCGCAGTTTCACTCCATGGAAAGTTCAAAACCACCATACCCGAAAATCTCCAAGGTCGGTGATATCATAGAAATACTTGATGTTCTGTTCCCTGCAATGTTCTCGCATAATGTCCACATTGCGGTTTGCACGCTTATCAGTAGTGAATATGTAATGGTCTGGTATAACAACGATCTTCTCCGGGTCCCAAACCTTCAGAGCGTGAAAGTAAAAATCACATTAAGTGAAGATGCAAAAGTGATCAAACGTAATTGCACAACCAATGAGATTTACACAAGCTTCTCAACTAGCTGACAACGATACAACAAAGCAGCATATATAATCATAGCAAGATTCAAAACTATCAAAGTTCTTCTCAATTGGCATAGTAAATCACAAAAAAAAAACATCATTTCTAGAACACAATTGCAACTTGAGCAGAAAACACAAGAACAACAAGAGAGATTGCATGCATTACCTTAGCCTTTTCACCGAACTCTCTCTTGAAGATACCAAAAGCACCAGGTCCACAGACATCATGAGTCATAAGAACATCAACGTTAACCCAAATGTTATCACCAGGGACCACTTGTGACTTCTCTGCCGCCTTAGCCAGAATCTTCTCCGTCATCGTCATCCCAGTTTTCACCTGGAAAAATCAAAACAAAAATTCACGAAAGAAGAAAACTGTAAGGAGGAGAAATCAAATCACGAGAGATAAGGGAAATAAGCTCAGACCGATCCTGTGGTGCTCGATGACCGCTGCGGAGCCATGACGGAGACGATCTTCCGAGAAATCGATTTCTTCTGACATCTATGAACCGAAATCTGAGATGATTTAGGGAACGAAGAAACCCCCAAATCCTTCAACAAAACAACAAAAAGATCTAAGAAATTCGAAAGAAAAAAAATGTGAAATCGAGAAATGAAAGATGATGATGATGAAGATGATAATAACCTTGGAGGATTTGCAGACGAAGGGAGAGGAAGAGATTACAGAGGAAGCCATGGTTTCTCGGTGTGAAGATGGGGGGCGTGTGTTACAAAACCTAATAAGGTTATAAAAACTCGTCTTTCACAAGTGGAAAATATAAAGTCTGCGTTGACTGAGTGGGAGAGATAAAGAGAGAGAGAGTCTATAGGTTGGTGAGCTTAAGATTTTCTTTTAATCACGCGATATACTCTCTCTGATAGAGAGAGTCTATAGGTTGGTGACCTTAAGGTTATCAGAAACGTAATATTATAAGCGGTTGGTTTAAGACACGAAAATATATTATGGTCCGAAAACCCAACATTTTTATAAATTGTAACCACAAATTCTAAGCTATATTTTGTTTTTTCTTGCATTTCTATCACAACGGATTCCACAACAATACTTTAAGCTTTGTTTCAACAGATAGACGTTAGGTTTAATTAGCTCAGTGGTTAGGGTTGGGCATTCGGTTAATTAGTTCGGTTCGGTTCGGGTTTTTCGGTTATAAAATTTTAGATTTCATTCAGGATTAAATTCTATTTCGGTTCGGTTTGGTTTTTAGATTTTTCGGTTTTTATAATTTATAACCAAACTAAAATCACTTTAAGGTAATTTTGATTATTTTGGATAATACGGATATATTTAGATAAGATGAAGAGTTTGGTCATTGTAAGAAAAATATTTATCCAACAAAAATAAACAATGAAAGAAAAAGAAATATTGTCTAAATTAGTTGTGAAAATCGTCTCTAAAATCAAATTCGAAGATAAAAGTTGTCCACCATAAAATAAACAATACAAAATAATTTGGTTTCATAACAGTAAACTCTATGGTTTATAAACATACCATCAAATTATTATAATTGCAAACGACAAAACGTATCTCACAATAAAACAAAACATTATCACACTATTATACCAAATCATACGTATCTCACAGTTTCTTTGGATTACACAATCACACCATCTATTAAAGTTAAACTTGATTTTGGGTTAAGCTTATTTTTGGGTCCATAATAAAATTATTCTTGATTGGACCAAATCCAAAATTAAGCCCAAGTTCTAGAATTTCTCTAGAAACATCATAAACCTCCTTTAAGTATTCTAGAGAATTCTATAAGATAATTATCTAGATATTTATGTAGAAAAATCTAGATATTGTGGTAGAATGTTCTAGATATTAGGATAAGGTGTGTGAGATCTTTTGTATTTTGGGAGGCTATAAATACCTTCTCACCTCTCTCATTTGTAACAAACCAAATAAAGAAGAAAAGTTGAACAAGTGAAATAAAAGTGTCTTTTTATTCATAAGTTCTCTTATTCTCTCTAAATGTCTATCAAGTATTCTCTAAGTGTTCTTCCATATTCTTCCTTATACTTAGAGAGTTTATTCTCTTGGTTTCTTTCGGGTATTACGGTCTTGGGCTAGTACTAAGTACTATCGATAGTTTTTCTACATGGTATCAGAGCCATTCTCATCTTGTGCTCATCAAGATCGGGGTTTAGGAGAACTCGGGGTCTCTCTAAGTATATATGGAACAAATTGGTCGTGTCGTTGGATTGGGAATGGAGATCTTAAACCAATCTAATTACCGGTTATGGAAGTCATGTATGGAGTCATACTTGGTTAGTGAAGACTTATGGGATGTCGTCGGCGGTAGCAGCACAACACCACCAAGGGGAGATGCTGCAACAGCGGAAGCGAGAAATGAGTGGACACAGAAGAATGCCAAGGCGGAATTTGCTTTGAAGAGGTCAATATCTTCGAGAGTATTTGAGCATGTCTCAAGGTGTACATCCGCAAGTGCTATTTGGCAGGCGTTAGATCAATTGTTCAACAAGAAGAACAAGGCTCGTCTACAACTGTTAGAGAACGAGCTGGCGAATGCGAAGCAGGGGGAGTCTTCAATCTCAGAGTTTTTCATCAAGGTAAAAAATCTTTGCTCTGAGATTAATACTCTAAATCCGGAGGAGTCAATTTCGGAAACACGGTTGAAGCGGTCTATTATTCGTGGTCTATGACCCGAATATACACCATTTGTTACTTCAGTTCAAGGATGGGCTACACAACCTTCCTTGGAGGAGTTCAAAAATCTACTAGCTTCGCAAGAATCACTAGCCATGCAAATGGCGGGAGTTAAAGTCCATGATGACTCACAGAGCGCTTTTGTAGCGGGGAGACAACAAAGCTTCAAAGCCAAACTCAAATATGGTAATACGAAGAATAATGATGGACGGGAAAGATCTTCTACGGAAGACAAGAAGCGATACAAGTGCTACCGGTGTGGAAAACTTGGGCATTTCAAAAAGGATTGCCGAGTCAAGCTGAAGGAAACAAACATGGCAAAATCAAAGGGTCATACTGAAGACGAAGAATGGGGAAAATATTTCACGATGGAGGCTGCATCTTCAGATACTTCCAAAACTAAAAATCTTGAAAATGACTGGATTGTGGATTATGGTTGTAGCCATCATATTACTGGAGACGAGAAGTTATTTTCTAGTCTTCAACGTCATGACGGGAAAGAAGCCATAATTACCGCAGATAATTCCATCCACCGAGTTGAGAAGGAAGGAACAATAATCATTGAAGGAGATGATGGAAGCCCAATCACTCTCAAGAATGTGTACCATGTTCCTAGAGTAATAAATAATCTTCTCTCCGTGGTGAATGCAGTGGACTCAGGTAACTACGTTCTATTTGGCCCAAGAGACGTTAAATTCTTAAAAAATATTCAAGAGTTAAAGGCGGATGTGGTTCATACCGGAGCACGGGTTAAAGATTTATATGTTTTATCAACCTCAAATGCTTATGTTGAGAAGATGAGTACGAATGATAATGCCTTCATATGGCATGCTAGGCTTGGTCATATAAATATGACTAAGCTGAAGGTTATGGTGAATAAGGATTTGGTTAACGAGCTCCCGAAGTTGACGATTCAAGATGAAGGAAAACTTTGTGAAGGCTGCCAATATAGAAAGTCACACATGCTTCTGTTTGACAATTCTACTTCACGATGCAGCGCTCCGTTGGAGAGGATCCATAGTGATCTAATGGGTCCAACGAGAACATCCTCCTATTCCGGGTTTCGATACATGTTGTTGTTCGTTGATGACTTCTTACGATACACTTGGGTATACTTTGTGAAGGAAAAATCAGAAGTATTCTCTAGATTTCAAGAATTCAAGGTTACCGTTGAGGGAGAATTAGGTCGGAAGATCAAGACTCTAAGGACGGATAATGGAGGGGAGTTCATGTCAAAGGAGTTTCTCTCTTTTTGCCAAAAACATGGTATCAAGAGAGAGTTTACATGTCCGTATACACCTCAGCAAAATGGAGTAACATAAAGGAAGATTAGACATCTAAGCGAGACATGTAGAAGTTGGCTACATGACAAAAAATTTCCTAAGGCCTTATGGGCGGAAGGCATGAGATGTGCAGCGTATGTCATCAATCGGATGCCACTTAGTCCGAACAATATGAAGTCTCCTTATGAGATGGTTTTTGGGAAGAAGCCAACGGTGAAACATCTCAAGATATTTGGATCAGTCTGCTACGTTCATGTGTTTGACTCCCAAAGAACAAAGCTAGAGGCAAAGGCGAAGAAGTGCATTTTGTCGGCTATGATGAACAAAGGAAGGGCTGGAGGTGTATGGATCCAGAGACACACATGTACACCGTGTCTCGTGATGTTGTCTTCGATGAAGTTTCGTCGTTTTATGGGCCACCTCAAGTCATGGTCGAACAAGGAGGTGGGGGTTCCTCCAAGATCGATGAACCAATTATTCAAATGATAAGTGAAAGCGGAAGTCCTGGAAAGGAGACACACAATGAAAGGGGGAGCACTAGACAAGAGGAAGATGAGGAAGAAGATCATAGTTCAATGGCAAATAAACGGCCAAAAAGGAACATTGTCAGACCCGCTCGGTTCAGAGATGAAAGGTTTGTTACTACTTACTCATGCTATTTTGCATCTCCATTAGATGAAGAGGAGCCATCATTGTATGATGAAGCAAAAAGAGTTCAAAAGTGGGAGACCGCAATGAAGGAGGAGATGAGTGCTCTCATGAAGAACGAAACTTGGGATTTGGTTCCTAAACCCAAGGATGTCCAACCCGTTTCGTGTAAATGGGTGTATCGAATTAAGTAAAACAATGAAAACCCAAACTGGTACTACGAAAACTTCATCAGCAATAGAGCAATGAAATTTGCAGACATCTTCACCAAGCCATTACCAAAAGGTCAGTTTGAGTTACTTCGCTCAAAGCTCGGGATGGTTGACAAAATCAAGTTTAAGGGGGAGTATTGAAGTTAAACTTGATTTTGGGTTAAGCTTATTTTTGGGTCCATGATAAAATTATTCTTGATTGGACCAAACCCAAAATTAAGCCCAAGTTCTAGAATTTTTCTAGAAACATCATAAAAATGATAACCTCCTTTAAGTATTCTAGCGAATTCTATAAGATATTGTGGTAGAATGTTCTAGATATTAGGATAAGGTGTGTGAGATATTTTGTATTTTGGGAGGCTATAAATACCTCCTCACCTCTCTCATTTGTAACAAGCCAAGTAAGAAAGAAAAGTTGAACAAATGAAATAAAAGTGTCTTTTTATTCATAAGTTCTCTTATTCTCTCTAAATGTCTTTTAACTATTCTATAAGTGTTCTTCCATATTATTCCTTATACTTAGAGGGTTTATTCTCTTGGTTTCTTTCTGGTTTCTCGGGTATTACGGTCTTGGGCTAGTACTAAGTACTATCGGTGGTTTCTCTACACCATCAAACAAAACATTATCACACTATTAAACAAAATCTAATAATGCTAAACTCCATATGTGTTAATCGTAATTTAGAATTATTTTGCATCTCTAGTTACAAAATTTACCGAAAATGAAGAGACATAGAGACAATAGGAACAAACCTTAGAATCACGTTACCTGAGCCGAAGTCTCACTCGATGGAATTGATGCCTTGAACTTAGAGGAGAAGATTAAGCGCTTTGGAACAAAGAAGCAGAGGAGTCGAAGCGTCGAAAGACTCAAAGATGCAACTAAATACTAATTATAAAAATTACTAAAGACTAAGCCTAAAACCCTATATGGTATTATATGAGTTTGGTTTTAATTCAGTTACCCAATCGTTTAATTTGATATTTGGTTAATAAACTGAACCGAACCGAAAACCGAATAAATTTAGAAAAGTATCTGTTTGGGTTATTCGGATTATCTGAATCCGTACTAAATAATATTATTCGGTTTGGTTTGGTTTGGTTCGGTAAATATGCCCAGCCCTATCAGTGGCCATATTGAGAAGAAAAAAGCATATAGTTGTAGTGTGGTTATCCGGCCGGATCAAGTGTGCTTCAGTGAAATCCCGCCTCGAGAACCTCCTCAAACAGTTGAACTTCTCCTTGTACTCCCTCATAGTGCGGTTATCATGTCGGAGATCTTCAAAAGCACTTTCCAGCTGATCAAAGGCTTATGGTGGAAAGTACTCACAAGTGAACTCATCCTTGAAGTTGTCCCATGTAAGCTCATAGCATCCACATACTCATTCCACCACACCTTCCCACCAGATCAGTGCCTCGTCCTGTAGGTATTGAACTGCTAGCTCCCTACCGTACTCCTTCGGGCACCTCATTGACTCAAAATTATGCTTAAGTCTCTTCTTCCAGTTGTCTACGGAGATCGGGTCAGACTTCCTTCCAAACGAATCCGTCCCCAAGTCCTTCAAGTGCCTCATGGCCTCATAGTAGGCCAGTTCATATGCTCAAATTAATACCCTAAAAAGTACTAAAGCAGTTGCTGCAGTATATCAGGGGTCGAACACAAGAACTCAGAGAAATCGCACAATAAATTGTATAGTATCAAGTCAAGCTAAGCAGTTCAGATTAAACAAAAGGCAGTAAGCAGTAAACGAGTTGTAAATCGATGGGAAAGAGATAGGTTCAGGGATATTTCTCAGGAAATCAATGAATGCAAAATAAACTAACTAATCAGGGTTCAGGTTACGCACGGTTCTCGAACTCAAATCACTAAAGTATAATTAACCAACTGTCATTGCGAAAACTATCTAAATCTAAACTTCAGAATCCCAAATTTCTTTGCAAATTCCTAAAAATAAATCAGCCTTAATTTCAAGTTTGATATGTTCTCAAATCAATTAAACCAAATCTCTTTGCGAATAATCAATTTGCTCACCCTAAGTTCTATCAGGTAATTAATCGCACTATCGTGCCTAATCAATTATACTAAGATCTAAGTTCTAGGTGATCAATCCATAATTAGCTTTGAGAACAACCTAAGGCGAAGAACTAATTCAGATTATGAACCCTAAATAACAAATCAACCTAGCATTCAAAGAAATCCCTTATGAGAATCCCTAAACCTAACAAGAGATCTACTCAGACATGGAAATTGAATCAATAAACATGTTTAAATAAATACTCAATAGAAAATAAGAAATAGTAACAAAAGGGTTCGAAATCTTCTCTCAACGAACAGAGTTTCAGACTTGTCTCCCTTGAAAAGCTCTCTCACAAATCCAGAATAAAAATAAAGCCTAGCCAACAAAGTGGCTGTAAAATCCCTATAAATAACCTAAATCACGAATTGGGGTCTTCTTGTAAATATTAAAGACTTCTGGACCAAGTTGAAATTCTTCCACTCTTCATTAAAGTCGCGGGTCGTGTCTGCCTCGATGAGTGTCGATCGATACCAAGGAGGTATCGATCGATGCTTGACGTGAAATCGGGTACTCAGCAACACGAACTTCAGCTTTGCTCCAAAATGCTCCAGAAAGCTCCAATATCTCCAATTATGCTCCAAACGTGCTAAAACCTGTAAAAGACTCTAAAATACTACGAAATAGCAGAAAGACTCTATAAACCGGACTTATATCATGGCCTAAAAGGGGTAAAAACTATGATATATCAACTCCCCCAGACTTAGCCTTTGCTTGCCCTCAAGCAAAACAGAAAACTAAACCAGAGAAAGAGGTTTGAAAACGCGGAGACTCACCTGTTCAGGAACCATTGCAAAGATCCTTTTTCCAAGCACCCAAATGTCACCTAACCAGCTGTTGATCTAACCACCATGTACTTCTCTGTAGACATTCGCAGCTTTTCCAGACTCTACACATTATCTCGCAGCATTGTTCAAATAAAGCCCTCCTCGCCAGTTGCATCACTGCAGCCAATGTTCAAGAACCTTCTAATCATTACCATACAATATCATGACAAGGAACCATCCAATTTCACACTTTTTGTATCACTTTCTTTCCCCAGACTTATTTCTTATTATGTTCTTTTTTTTTTTTAGATCTTGCATATACACATCAAGGTCCGAAACGCGAGTATTGATGGTGTTTGCCACCGAATCCCCGGTTCTTACCTCTCTATGTATCAAATGTTTAGGCGAATAGTGGTATCACGGGAAATTTTCCTAACCTCGCTTTCAACCTTTGTGTGATCATTCCCTCTTAAGTAGAATAATGAGATCGCTGAAAATTTTCCTAGCCCTCTACTCAGAAGAAAATCATTTCATCTTTTATGCTCTTATTTACCAACTTATAACAGGGGAGAGAGATACCATTACTTTAAACATATGGGTTCCTTTGTCAGATATGAATGATGAATCAAGCTCTGTAAACACTAACCACATTGATGAAGGCAAAAATTTGGCTCAGGCTTCAGAAGAACTCTGCTGGAGACATGGATGTTTTCTAGTCAACTGGTCAGTCCTTGAATTTTTCATTAGTCGATCTAGAGCTGATCCTGCAATACTGGTCACTCAAGAACAAAATCAAAACAACAATTCAAGCACAGGATCATCATCTCCAACAAGTTTTGACTCAATAAAACGATTTTGACTCGATAAAACAACTGACTCTAAGAAAAACAAACACAATGTCAGCAGACACCTCCCCCAGGCTTGAACAATACTGTCCCCAGTGTTATCTAGCCTAGAGTAGGTAAAAGATACAAAAGAACAGAATAGAACGAAGAGAAACAAGAAGTTACCGTGCTGGAACATCTGGTGTCGACCGACACACGGCCTGGTATCGATCGATACCAGGCTTAAGTCGACATGATGAACATCTTATTCGCGATTGGTGTCGACCGATACCAATGGGGTATCGATCGACACTAAGGCGATTTCGAGTTTTGCTCATTGTTCTTCCTGACACAAACACAAAACGAAAAATGAAAAAGAAAAAGACTCAAAAACAGACTCACCAGTGGGTTGCCTCCCACCAAGCACTCGTTTAACGTCATTAGCTTGACTGTAACGCCATTCAGGCTGTGGGTGCATCATCCAAATGCATTATCTGCCCTGTTGGAATCTCGGCTTTCGCCCAATAGTGTTTCACCCTCTGTCCATTGACAGTAAACTCATCGCCTGTAGGACTAATCAGCACGACAGCACCATGTGGTCTGACTTCCTTGATTGTGAAGGGACCTGACCAACGAGAACGCAGTTTACCAGGAAACAATTGCAAACGAGAGTTATACAAAAGTACCTGGTCGTTTGGCTCTAAATGTCTGGAGATGATCTTCTTATCATGATAGGCCTTATTTCTCTCCTTGTACAGCTTTGAGTTCTCGTAAGCGTGGTGCCTAATCTCATCCAGCTCGTTCAGCTGAATCAACCTCTTTTCTGCAGCAGGCTTGATGTCAAAGTTCAGCAACTTCGTCGCCCATTCTGCCTTGTGCTCGATCTCCACTGGAAGGTGACATGCTTTCCCATACAGCAAGTGAAATGGTGTAGTGCCCAGCGGTGTCTTGAAAGCAGTCCTATAAGCCCATAGCGCGTCATCCAGCTTCTTAGACCAATCCTTCCTAGAAGCACCCATTGTCTTCTCCAAAATTTCCTTGATTTGCCTGTTGGAGACCTCGACTTGCCCACTGGTCTGAGGGTGATATGGAGTAGCTACGCCATGATTTACACCATACTTCTTTAGCAACCTCTCGAAAATCTTGTTGATAAAGTGGGAACTACCATCACTTATCACAATTCGAGGTATTCCAAATCGAGGGAAAATGATGGTCTTAAACAGCTTAACGACCACCGAAAAATCATTGGTTCGGCTAGAAATCGCCTCCACCCATTTGGACACATAGTCCACAACAACCAGGATGTACATGTTCTCGTGTGATGAGGGAAAGGGACCAATAAAATCGATTCCCCAACAATCGAAAACTTCAACCTCAAGGATGAAATTATGTGGCATCTCATGTCTCTTGCTGATCTTCCCTTTCCTCTGACAGACATCACACTGTGAGATATAGGCATGAGCATCCTTGAACATAGTAGGCCACCAGAAGCCTGCTTGAAGAACCTTGGACACCGTCTTGAAAGTAGCAAAGTGACCAGCATACTCATAACCATGGCAATGATAAAGAATTGCTGGCACCTCAGACTCTGCAACGCATCTTCTGTAGATACAATCTGAGCAGTGCTTGTATAGGTAAGGCTCATCCCAGAAGAACCTCCTCATCTCGTGCATAAACTTCTTCTTCGCATACTTTGTGGGACGCTTTGGCTCAGTCTCTACAGCAAGGTAGTTGGCAATGTCGGCTTACCATGGACGTGCAGCACTAGAGACATCGGCGAGATAGACATCATAAGAGTTTAAGTGCTCTGCAGACAAAACAGGTCCAAATTGCGACGGGTATCGATCGATACCAGGAGAGTATCGATCGATACCGAAAGTCTGCATTCGTGAAAATTACAGATTTTCGGGACAAAGGTCTTGAAGCTGAGCTTCAATGAAGTAAATACCTTCCTTTGGCAGGAAATCATCAATAGGTACGACCTCATCGACCTTTAGTCGCGATAAGTGGTCAGCAACGCCATTCTCAACTCCTCTCTTGTCCTTGATTTCGATGTCAAACCCTTGGAGCAAAAGAACCCATCGGCGTAGACGAGGCTTGAGGTCCTTGTTCTTCAGCAGGTATTTGAGAGCAGCATAGTCTGTGTGAACAATAATTAACCTTGCTCCCAATCATGTAGGACCAAAATTTCTCAAAAGAGAAAACGACTGCCAGTAACTCCTTCTCAGTGGTGCTGTAATTTCGCTGAGCATCATCCAACGTCATGCTGGCATAATAAATAGCATGGAGCTTCTTGTCTTTCCTCTGACCCAACACAGCTCCAACAGCAAAATCACTTGCATCATACATAAACTCAAAAGGCAAACTCCAATCAGGTGGTTGGACAGCAGGAGCACTCACCAATGCCTCCTTGATCTCCTCGAAGGCTACAAGGCAATCAAATGTGAAATCAAACTTGATTTCCTTACATAACAGGGCTGTGAGTGGACGTGCAAGCTTAGAGAAATCCTTGATGAACCTCCTGTAAAACCCAGCATGACCAAGGAAGTTTCGAATCTCGGATACAGATCGTGGAGGTTGCAGGCTCGTCATGACCTGAATCTTAGCTTTGTCAACTTTGATCCCTGCCTTAGAAATCTTGTGCCTAAGAACAATGCCATCTTGTACCATGAAGTGACACTTCTCCCAATTAAGAACTAAGTGCTTCTCCTCGCATCTTTGAAGTACCTTGCACAAGTTATCCAGACAGTCCTTGAATGACGATCCATACATAGAAAAGTCATCCATGAACACCTCCATAAACTACTCAGTCATGTCTGCGAAAATCGACATCATGCATCGCTGAAAGGTCGCTGGAGCGTTACGTAATCCAAATGGCATTCTTCTGTAGGCGAATGTGCCATAGGGACATGTAAAAGTCATCTTTCCCTGGTCCTCAGGATGTATAGGGATCTGAAAAAAACCTGAGTACCCATCGAGAAAACAGTAGTATGGTGACTCGCGAACCTCTCCAGCATCTGGTCAATGAATGGCAATGGGAAGTGATCCTTCCTTGTAGCCGCATTCAGCTTCCTGTAGTCAATACACATCCTGTGACCAGTGATTGTCCTTGTAGGGATCAGCTCATCCTTTTCGTTCTTCACCACAGTGATGCCTCCTTTCTTAGGCACAACGTGAACTGGACTAACCCAAGAACTATCTGAGATGGCATAGATAATCCCTGCTTCCAACAGCTTCATCAATTCCTTCCTGACCACTTCATTCAGGTTCGGATTCAGCCTCCTCTGACACTCAATCGAAGACTTTGACTCATCCTCCAGGTGAATCCGATGCATGCACAAATCTGGTGCTATACCTGAAATGTCAGCAAGAGAGTAGCCAAGAGCTTTGCGATACTTGCGCAGCTTGCTCAGCAGTAAGGCATTCTCTTTGTTGTTCAATGAAGCATTAACGATTACAGGGTATGTGGAATTAGGACCAAGAAAGCTATACCTCAGATTTGCTGGAAGTGGCTTTAGCTCCACCTTAGGAGCATTCTCTGCACTCCAATCTCCAAGCCCAGCAGCTTGCTTAGAACCGTCGACCAATTCTCCTTCTGGTCGTAGGGTATCGACCGATACCAGAGGGGTATCGATCGATACCTGTAATGCTGAATCAAGCATCTTCGAGTATCCAACAGTATCATCACACGAACGGACCTCCGAAGTGGCCGAACAGACCAATGCTCTCTCCATTGGATCCTCATGGTGCATCTCTAGGAAGTACTCCTCAGCTATGTCACTGAAGGTGTCCACATAGAATGTCTGCCCATCGATGGTTGGCCTTTTCATCATCTTTTCCATGTTAAAGGACATCACCAAGTCACCGATGTTGAGAGCTATCTTTCCATTCCTGCAGTCAATCAAGGCTTCAGCAATTGCAAGGAATGGTCTGCCCAAGATAAGAGGATCCTTAGGCTCAGCATCGTACTTCAGGACGATGAAATCTGTTGGGATCAAGCAATTCCCAATCTTGATTGGGACATCTTCGAGTAGTCCCTCTGGAAGTCGCACTGAGCGATCAGCAAGTACCAGCGAAATCCTTGTAGACTGGAAGTCTATCATCCCCATTCGCTTGGCAACTGAGTGTGGCATAAGGTTCACACTTGACCCAATATCGCAGAGAGCACGCTCAAATCTCTCTGTGAAGATAGTGCAATCCAAAACAAAGCTCCCTGGGTCTGGTAGCTTCTTGGGAATTTTGTTGAGTAGGATCGCACTGCACTCAGTTGTGATCATCATGACACCTTCCTCCAGGTTCACATTGCTAGAGACCATCTTCTTCACATACCTCCTGAAAGCTGGAGAAGTCTTAATAGCATCAATAAAAGGAAGCTCCACAATCAACTTATCCAGCATAGCCTTGCATCTGGCGTCCTCCCATTCCTTCTTTGTCATCTTAGGAGGTATAGGATAAGGCATCTTGGGTTTATACACCCTCTCCTTGACAATCTCGGGGTCCTTCTCGATCTGTGTCTCAGTATCGATCGATACTGGATGAGTATCGATCGACACACGGGATTTTGGATCCTCTCGTGCAGATGTCTGGACCGGTGTCGATCGACACTGGCTGGTATCGATCGACACCTGGGGATTTTCATAATCCTAATCGTCATCTCCAGCAAGATCGACGAGATTTTCTGCGATTGGGCTGTTCTTCACTCCTGTTATAACGCCCCGACCGCCCCTACCTGTGGGCCCCATGCCTTCTCTCGGCCCGTGGGCCCCACCCTTGTCCGACGGCCGGTGCGTTAGTCCGGGAGGCTTGTAATACTTGTTTACTGACCCTGCAATCACCACGTGATCTTTCCCCGTGTTTTGTCTTCACTCACACGATACCGCGAATCACTTCCCGGAAGGTCACCCATCCTTAAATTGCTCCAGCTCAAGCACCCTTAACTCTGGAGTTCTCTCTGGACAAGTTCCCGAAAAGATAAGTGCACTTTGGTGACATAGGTAGCCAAATCAATTCTTATAAGCCTCTCCGCATATACAAGAAATCGGGATGTTACAATCACCCCCACTTATAGAGCGCAACGTCCTCGTTGCGCACCAGGATCGTTACCCTAGACGGTGTGAGCCCACCTGACTCCACACACGTGTTTGGGTTCGGCTCTGATACCACTTATAACGCCCCGACCGCCCCTACCTGTGGGCCCCATGCCCTCTCTCGGCCCGTGGGCCCCACCCTTATCCGACGGCCGGTGCGTTAGTCCGGGAGGCTTGTAATACTTGTTTACTGATCCTGCAATCACCACGTGATCTTTCCCCGTGTTTTGTCCTCACTCACACGATACCGCGAATCACTTCCCAGTAGGTCACCCATCCTTAAATTGCTCCAGCTCAAGCACGCTTAACTCTGGAGTTCTCTCTGGACAAGTTCCCGAAAAGATAAGTGCACTTTTGGTGACATAGGTAGCCAAATCAATTCTTATAAGCCTCTCCGCATATACAAGAAATCGGGATGTTACAATCACCCCCACTCATAGAGCGCAACGTCCTCGTTGCGCACCAGGATCGTCACCCTAGACGGTGTGAGCCCACCTGACTCCACACACGTGTTTGGGTTCGGCTCTGATACCACTTATAACACCCCGACCGCCCCTACCTGTGGGCTCCATGCCCTCTCTCGGACCGTGGGCCCCACCCTTGTCCGACGGCCGGTGCGTTAGTCCGGGAGGCTTGTAATACTTGTTTACTGACCCTGCAATCACCACGTGATCTTTCCCCGTGTTTTGTCCTCACTCACACGATACCGCGAATCACTTCCCGGTAGGTCACCCATCCTTAAATTGCTCCAGCTCAAGCACGCTTAACTCTGGAGTTCTCTCTGGACAAGTTTCCGAAAAGATAAGTGCACTTTGGTGACATAGGTAGCCAAATCAATTCTTATAAGCCTCTCCGCATATACAAGAAATCGGGATGTTACACCTGTAAGCACCTCTTTTCCACTCCTCAAGGTGATGGCATTGATGTGTGCCCTAGGATTCTCAGTTTTCCCTGGAAGGAAACCTTCCTGCCTCTTTACAGCTGCTGCTGTCTGAGCAACCTGAGTTTCCAGCTTCCTCTAGGAAAGATTGATGGCTTCGATTTTCCCATTCAGATCGATGTACAGAGAGTCAAACTTCCCATTGAAACCCCCCTGCAACTTCTGCTGTCCCTGAAGAATCTGCTCCATCATGTATTCCATCTTACTCTCTATGGTTTTTGGGGAGATGGGTTGGTACGAAGAGTTCCCATAATTTCGAGTGAAATTGCTCCCCTGAAGTGGTTTTTGAGTAAATTGCTTTGCTCCGAAACCAGATTGGTTCCCCTCGAATTTGTACCCACCTTGCTGATTGTTGTTGTTGAAGTTTCGGTTGTTGTTATTTCCAAATCGCTGACCCTGAAAACCAGCACCACCAACGTAGTTAACATCCTCCACTTCTTCTTCGTCCACATTCACGACTTCATCAGCAAAGTGTACAGCTTTCTTTGACTTCCCAATCAGGAAATCCAGCTTGTCCTGAACTTCAGCAATCTGCGATCCATCAACTGCTCTAGCCAGCTTCTTCCTCTCGAAATCAGCATTCTTGGTGCTATTACTAGACAACAAGTTCTCAATCAGCACAACCGCATCATCTGGATACCTGGTGTTGAAGTTCCCATTACTCGCAGCATCCATACCCATCTGGTACCTCCAATCACCCCTCTATAGAAAGTGCCCAGCAGCTGAACCTGAGTGAACCCATGGTGCGGACAATCTCTCTGATAAAACTTGAAACGAATCCAAGCAGCTTTGAATGCCTCTGTCGGACCCTGAGCGAATTGAGAGATCTTGTTCCTGAGCTCCTCGGATCTCGCATCATCATAGAAATTGTTCAGGAACGCATTCTTCGTCTCATCCCATGTAGTTAGCGAATCAGGAGCTAACTGCTTCAGCCAATAAGCAGCATCCCCACCAAGAGAGTACGGGAAAAGTTTGCAGAAAAGGAACTCATTGGGCACTCCATTGTACTTCATACCAGTGACCAAATCCTCGAACCTTTCGATATGATCCATGGGATGCTCATGAGGTAGGCCATGGAAAGGGTTCTGACTTACAAGAGTGTAATACGCAGGCTTCAGCTCGAAGTCATTCCTCTGAAAAGTTGGGATGCGAATCGCAGCTCGATTGGCATAGAACTGATCAGGTATGTTGTGCTCACCAAGTGTTCTACCTCGATCAACTCCAGCATTCCCAATGTTGGCTTGCGCAGCTGGCGCGACAATCTGACCAACAACAGCAGGAGGGGCAATGACGTTTCCAGCTTCATCAAGTCGCTGCCCTCTCTCATTTCACACTTGACCCTCTTGGTCTCTCAAGACTCCAGCTTCATCAGCTCTTACTACCACTGGGTTCTTCATCCCTGATGTTTGCTTTGCCTTTCTGTTTGCGCGTTCTAAACGTGCTAGCTTCTATAACGATAGATTAACTAGCGGAGTGCTCTTGTTCTTTCTGGTTTCACGATTAGGCATGCACCTGAAACACAAAAGTCAAGAACGTAAGTAACCAAAAACACGATGAGTATCGACCGACACTGGGTGGTGTCGATCGATATCAACAAAAAGAAACGACGCGTATCGACCGATACTAGGTAGTATCGATCGATACCGACGAGCTTAGTCGAAACTCGACAGCTAAAATCTAATGGAGAAATTGAGTCCCCGGCAACGGCGCCAGATTTGACATGCTCAAATTAATACCCTAAAAAGTACTAAAGCAGTTGTTGCAGTATATCAGGGGTCGAACACAAGAACTCAGAGAAATCGCACAATAAATTGTATAGTATCAAGTCAAGCTAAGCAGTTCGGATTAAACAAAAGGCAGTAAGCAGTAAACGAGTTGTAAATCGATGGGAAATAGATAGGTTCAGGGATATTTCTCAGGAAATCAATGAATGCAAAATAAACTAACTAATCAGGGTTCAGGTTACGCACGGTTCTCGAACTCAAATCACTAAAGTATAATTAACCAACTGTCGTTGCGAAAACTATCTAAATTTAAACTTCAGAATCCCAAATTTCTTTGCAAATTCCTAAGAATAAATCAGCCTTAATTTCAAGTTTGATATGTTCACAAATCAATTAAACCAAATCTCTTTGCGAATAATCAATTTGCTCACCCTAAGTTCTATCAGGTAATTAATCGTACTGTCGTGCCTAATCAATTATCCTAAGATCTAAGTTCTAGGTGATCAATCCATAATTAGCTTTGAAAACAACATAAGGCGAAGAACTAATTCAAATTATGAACCCTAAATAACAAATCAACCTAGCATTCAAAGAAATCCCTTATGAGAATCCCTAAACCTAACAAGAGATCTACTCAGACATGGAAATTGAATCAATAAACATGTTTAAATAAATACTCAATAGAAAATAAGAAAGAGTAACAAAAGGGTTCAAAATCTTCTCTCGACGAACAGAGTTTCAGACTTGTCTCCCTTGAAAAGCTCTCTCACAAATCCAGAATAAAAATAAAGCCTAGCCAACAAAGTGGCTGTAAAATCCCTATAAATAACCTAAATCACGAATTGGGGTCTTCTTGTAAATATTAAAGACTTCTGGACCAAGTTGAAATTCTTCCACTCTTCATTAAAGTCGCGGGTCGTGTCTGCCTCGATGAGTGTCGATCGATACCAAGGAGGTATTGATCGATGCTTGACGTGAAATCGGGTACTCATCAACACGAACTTCAGCTTTGCTCCAAAATGCTCCAGAAAGCTCCAATATCTCCAATTATGCTCCAAACGTGCTAAAACCTGTAAAAGACTATAAAATACTACGAAATAACAGAAAGACTCTATAAAACGGACTTATATCATGGCCTAAAATGGGTAAAAACCATGATATATCACCAGTCCCAGCACGTGAACTGGTGCAGGCAGTGGGGGCACCAATTGTTGCTCTCAGGCATTCACTCCCGTGTTTGGTTCATCTCGCAGGTCACCATACCTTCCTTGGTAACGACACAGCTCCTCCAACACTGCGACATTAGTGGCGACTGGTACATGAACTGGCTCCACCCCACCTTGGTTTCCTTCCGGCTGGTTCACTTCTTCACGTTTTTGGTCAACGCGGTTCACATTCACACTCGCCGTGGTCTCGGAATTCGATCCTTCAGGGCTCTCACGATGGGTTTCAGATCTGGTCTACATAACTCTGATGTTCCTTGGTATCATATGCACATAAGATCAGTGAGTCAGTCCAATCCCTTAAAGACTGATCTCCCTACAAGAAATGACAACATACTGGAACGGCTCATCCATGTGGTGGTTTTATAGCATATTTTGAAAAATCCCGTTTTGAAAACTTTGAAATTCGAGTAACCTGAACCCACTAACCTAGAGGCACCCTCCCATCTACACTGCCTTCCAGGTCAAAACCAGCTTGGCCCTCAACATGGGCTCTAATACCAACTCGTAACACTCGATCCTGCCTTCCCAAAGGAACTGACGAATTGGCATGCTACCTTTAACATCCGCCTCTTCACTCCTTAGAGACGGCGTGTTAGCTCACTTAACTTAGTGTACACGTAACCTCATTTCTGAATTATGCTCATCTTATTCCATCTCAAGCTAAAGTCTTACAATCTCAAATCATAACTCTCAAATAAAACTGAAGCAAAGTACTCGCATAGTAGTCTTAAACAAAATCATAAAGGAAGGAAAACCCATGAAAAGCACCCCAACTCCCAAAACCTGCACCACACCAGGATCGATATTCGAGCTTCTCGAACTGCTCAACAAACTCACATACAAGAAGGATGGGTGAGTAATTTGGATTATCCAGTGAGAATGAGAGCGACGGTCGTCTGATGGCTCCTCCGGTCGACGGTTGCTGCTAGGGTTTTCTTCTGTTTGTGAAAGTGTCTCCCCTTCCTCTCTAACTCTATTTATATAGGGAATAAGACTAGGATTTTCTAGAGTTTTCCCTAATTGGGCTTTAAACTAAGAATTTTTGGGGCTTTGGGCCTTTATGCTGGTTTTTGGGATATTACATGCATATTATATAATATAAATAGAATATATTTTGCGCTTTCAAATCTATACTAACATATACATTAGTATAGTACAGTTTAATCCCTATATAAATTATGAGATTTGGTTACACATGCTATCTCAGTTGACAAATGATAAAAAGCGACATTTTCCATTCTTATTTCTGATCTACTATACATACTATATATGTACACACTAGTTTGTTTAAATGTATTTGTTTTGTTAGCTAGAAAGGGTTGTGTCTATAACCTAATTAGAAAACATTAACCATAAAGTTCGCTCACCTTTATAAATAGAGAGTGACGAGATGGAGAAGTATCAGAGAGAATTATGTGGAGAAATCCTTAAGTCGGCCGCTACCCTCCACTTTGAAGGAGAATCCATCGCAGTCACCTGAAAGCCAATGAAAGACAGATCCGACCAATTCTTATAGAAAAGAGAAACGAGTGGGAAAATCAGATCCAAACGATCTGAAACTTGGTACACACTAGTTTGTTTAAATGTATTTGTTTTGTTAGCTAGAAAGGGTTGTGTCTATAACCTAATTAGAAAACATTAACCATAAAGTTCGCTCACCTTTATAAATAGAGAGTGACGAGATGGAAAAGTATCAGAGAGAATTATGTGGAGAAATCCTAAAGTCGGCCGCTACCCTCCACCTTGAAGGAGAATCCATCGCAGTCACCTGAAAGCCAATGAAAGACAGATCCGACCAATTCTTATAGAAAAGAGAAACGGGTGGGAAAATCAGATCCAAACGATCTGAAACTTGGTGAGTACTTCCTTGACCCTCTAATATATCCAACTCCGAAAGCGGATTGTTATTCGGAGTTGTGATATGAAAGTCATTAATGTTTTCCCATGCATGATATGTGCAATGCGGATATGCGATCATTGAGAGGAGAAACCGATCTGGAGGCTCGGTAGTGATCCGATCAAGCTGATATCTGGTAAGGATGTTTCTAACCCTTAGATCTAGGTCTTTGTGAGATATCTCCATGTTCCATCTTGTAGTTTGAAAGTTATGTTAGTTAATTTTACCGAGGTTGTTCTGCGCATCACACAAGTTAGGCTAGTCTAGCGAGTTGGTTGGTTTGGATAGGCAAATATATATGGATCGACTTAGAACTTTGCAGAAATCCCAAGGACACACTACAAGAAAACACAGTTTTTGTGACTATTTTTGCGACTACTTTTTTTAGTCGCAAAAAAAAGGACGATATTGTGACTGATTTACGACTACTCATAATGCAGAGGCATAATAGTCACAAATTACCGACTAAAAAAAGTAGTCAGACAATAGTCGCTTATTTGCGACTGTTTAAGGACTTGCAAAAGTAGTCCCAAATTTGTGACTGATTTGCTTCGGTTTAACAACTCCACTCGATTTTTTTTTAAAATAAACATAAAATAATATACAAAAATATTCTAAACCCTAAACCATCAAATAATATACAAAAAATCAAATAAATAAACATAAAATAATATACAAAAAAAATTCAACACTTACAATTTTTAAAATATAATCATTTTATAAATTCTAAATTATATACCCTAAACCTCTAACCCTTAATCATAAACTCTAAATCTTAAATTGTAAAATATATTTTTGAACAGCTATATACCCAAAATAATTGTAAAGTGATATTCAAACCTCATATGTTCTTAAAGTTTAGGGTTTAGGGTAACTAATTTGCAAACCCAGTTTTTGTGATAAATTTGGAACTAATTTGCGACTAATTTTTAATAGTAATCACAAAATAGTCTCAAATTTGGGACTAATTTGCAACTACACTCGATTTTTTTTAGAAATCAATAAATTCTAAACTCAAACCACAAACCCTTAACCCTAAACCCTAAATCTCTAACACTTAATCATAAAATTGATTTAAATCTTAAATTGTAAACACCATCAAATAAATAAACATCAAATAATATACAAAAAAATTCAACACTTACAATTTTTTTAAATATAATCATTTTATAAATCCTAAATTCTAAACCCTAAACCTCTAACCCTTAATCATAAAATCTAAATCTTAAATTGTAAAATATATTTTTGAACAAATATATACCCAAAATCATTGTAAATTGATATTCAAACCTTATATGTTATTAAAGTTTAGGGTTTAATGTAACATGTACACTAATTTGCAAACCCAGTTTTGTGACTAATTTGCGACTAATTTTAATAGTAGTCACAAAATAGTCTCAAATTTGGGACTAATTTGCAACTCCACTTGATTTTTTTATAGAAGTCAATCAATTCTAAACTCAAACCACAAACCATTAACCCTAAACCCTAAACTCTAACCCTTAATCATAAACTTGATATAAATCTTAAATTTTAAACTAAATCTTACACATAAACATCAAATAATATACAAAAAAATTCAAAATTTACAATTTTTTTAAATATGATCATTTATAATCCCTTTTATAAATCCTAAATTCTAAACCCTAAACCCTAAACCTCTAACCCTTAATCATAAACTATAAATCTTAAATTGTAAATTAGATCTTACACATAAACATCAAATAATAAACAAAAAAAATATAACACTTACAAAAAATTCAATGTAATCATAACATCTACTAAGTGTTACATGTGTTTTATAAGGAATGGTTTTGAAAGATAAAAATTCTCTCAAAATTTATTTATATTTAAGTTTTAACATATTTTTGAATTGCTATATACACATAATCATTGTAAAGTCATATTCAAACTTTCTAGGTTCTTAAAGTTTAGGGTTTAGGGTTTAGGGTAAAGATTTTTTATTGTCACAAAATAGTCCCAAATTTGCGACCGTTTATCAACCCCAATCGATTTTTTAATAGTAGTCACAAAATAGTCCTAAATTTGCGACTAATTTGCGACTAAATGACAAAAATAATGAAAGCTTATCATTGGCTAATTCATTTAGACGAGGATTGAGATCTTCCACCGTTGATTGGTTTAATCCAACAGTGGAGAATCTTTTTTTTAATTGTTTATGTTCTCTCTCTCCTTGCGATTTCCTTCTTCTTCGACATTTAACTTTCTCCTTTTTTTTTTCTCTCTGTATCTTCTTCATTGATCTAACTCTTTTTTTTGTAGATGCTCACTGCCGGCGAGGCTGTCGTGTGGTTGGTCCGAGGAGGCTGCGGTTTGTGGAAGTGAAGTTTCTTCTCGGCGGCGGCGGTTTCTTCTCGGCGGCGGAATAGATCTGCGGCGGCGGAAGCGAGGCTGTCTGTCAACGCTCCTATGCTCGGCGGCGGAGGAAAGGTTTCTTCTCGGCGGCGGTGTTGTTGGGCTGCGTGGTGGTTGCTCCGATCGTGCCTTGCGTGGTGGTTGCTCCGATGGGTTAGAAAGCAGAGCTTCAAAGATCTTGGCCAGGCGGAGAAGCATATCGGCGCCGGGCTGCGGTGGTGTTGAGCAGATCTTGGCCAGGCTGAGGAGCAGATCTGCGCAGGCGATGGAGAAGACGATTGATGATTTTTTTTTTTTTGTATTTAGATATTTTTTTAATATTTAATTATTTTGTTTTTTAAAATTTTGTTTTTTTAAATTTGTTTTTGTTTTAATTTTGTTTTAACTGGTAGTGGCAAATCAGTCTCTAAATTAATACTGATAGTGGAGTCATATATTAGTCGCAAAAGAGCGACTATTTTGTAACTACTCTTTTTAGCGACCAAATATTTGCGACTATTTTTTTAGTCCCAAAATAGTCGCAAAAACTGTGTTTTCTTTTAGTGACACGTGGATCTAGCTCTCAGTTGAAGGTGATAACACCGTGTTTTTACCTGTTTTACTATCTATTTAAGAACACTTTAATAAGTGTTCCATTTGGTTTAATTTACATGCTTTTATTATGGTTTTCGCATATTTGTAGTGTTAAGACCTTTTTCAGGTTACTTAGGCGAAAGCATTGCAAATTAGAGAAAAACCAGATTTTTGGCTCAGAGTCAAATCGTTAGAAGTTCAATAGCCAAAGAGGTTCTTCTCACCATCTGATCCAGCCCAATTTTGGAGATATTCAAGAAGGACCAGCTACCTTTCCATTCTAACAGATTTGAGGACGATCCAACGGTTCAATCAAAATATACATCAAGATCAAGACATCACAGCTGGCCACTCCCAGAAGTATCCTAGCCGCGGCCAATAGGCAATTCACCGCGCCCAGGAAGCCTCCACCCGCGGCCAAGTGAAGGTTTACCGCGACCAGACTCCATGGACCTGTGACCAAGCCATTTTAGTCCCGTAAGCCCATTTGCAAGGGCCGTTCAATTCCTGTCACTTAAAATCCTAAAGACCGACGAAAGCAGAAGAGAAGACCTATAAATATGCCTCTTAGAAGACCTAATTTCGTGTACTTGCTTTTACACCATTTTTTAGTTTAGTTTTGTTCTTGCTTTTACTCTTAAACTCTTGTTCTTTACTTTTCGAGATTGGTGAAGAGGTTTCTCACCTGACTTAGTTCTTAAAATCATGAGGCTCCTTCATCAATCTCCTACAATTATTTAATCATGATTTTCACTTCATCTATGTTTGAATAGTTTCATTGTTGGGGTTAAAGGAATTATCAAAGGGAAATTCTATGCTTGAAAGGATTTCACGAGATAAAACCATAGCCGATTTCTAGAGCTCTTTCTTATGAATAGTTGTTAATGCTAAATCTAGCGTCATGAACTAGAGGTGATTCATAGATGTTAAGTACCACTAACGTGATGGATCTAAAAACATCCGAATCATTATCCATAAGAGCGTGTGCATCGTAAGATTTCGAAAGTATACTTCCGGAGTGCCGTGAATTAAGAAGAACCAGTGCGAACAGCACGATCTTCCGCGCGGCCAGAGACGAAATCTATTGGTCGAGCGTATAGATTGTTGGTGCGTAGGATGTACGAAAGTAGGATACGCCGTTTATTCAGTTCAGTTCGTGGAGTTGAAATCTAGAAACAATTGCAAAGAGATTAGGGATCGTGATTAAATCGAGCATAGCCTAAGATATTCCTGTCGACCCAACACCGTTTTATCATAGTTTACAAATCGTTTTTCCCATCTTATTTTCAAGCCATCGATTTTCATCTTCCCTTTACAAGCAATTTTCCGTTTTTACGCCCTTTACATTTTCGTGACAAAACCCTTATAAAACTTATTCTCGTCTTACACTTCCTTGCTATTCTCTGTCTAAGGTCTCCCAGAACAACTCTCTCTCCTTTTGGATCGATATCTAAAGTACTACAACGCACGTCTGTGCACTTGCAGAACCTTTGGGTTTATAAATTTAAAACATGAAGTTTCAGAGTACGAATCCAAGCGCATCAAGTTTTTGGCGCCGTTGCCGAGGACAAACTTTTTATTTTTAGCGATTAACTCTAAGTTGTGACAGAAACTGTAGCGATTAACTTCCTGACAACGGCGCCGTTTTATCATTTGTTAACTACAGTTTTTGGCGCCGTTGCCGGGGAGTAAATCCGAGAGTCTCAATTTGGCAACTCTCAACAACACTCACACCGTCTTCCTCATTAAATCTTGAACCAGCATGAAGAAAACTCGAAACTTAGCGATTGTTTGGAGCGACTCACAGCAATGATCAACAAAACTATCGACTTACAAGTTATGTCAGGAGCCGCTTTGAATGAGAAAGTATACTCTATGTCCATTGAATTCAACAAGAAGTTTGATGATCTTGCTTCCCACATCAAAGTCCTTGAAGAACAGACCCTTAAATACACTGCAACATTCAACGAGAGGATGGAACTCGTTGAAGACGAACAAGGAAAACAAAAGTTCGGATATTCGAAAAGCTAATGATGGGGTATGTACACTGAATTACAAACTTGATGACTTGGATAACTCTATCAATGACTACATCAACACCACCTATGACTACGCCCTTGAGATGTGGGAAGGAGTAGGAGACGTTAAAGACAAGACGGCAGAGCTCGATCTTACGCTTGATCGACTCATTTATGCCATTGATGAAGTAGAAGAGAAGTTGGAGAAACTTTCTAAAACTCATGAGGAGCGTGAAACAACACTTGATGATTATATCCATGGCCTAGAAGAGAAGCCAAATGACCTGTTGGGACCAGAAAACATTGAAGAAGACGACGAACCGAACAAGTCCCCATGGACTCCCCTCACCGCGGTCGCGAGCCTTCCAGCCGCAGCCAACTGCACCTTCGCCGCGCCTCTGTCTTCTCCACCTGCGGCCATGCCACCTTCGACCTCGCCTCCATCCTTTCCTCACGCGGCCAAACTGCCTTTCACCGCGCCTCCGTCCCCTCTAGCCACGACCACCTCCTGCTCGTTTCTCCTTGGACCTCTCGTGTCCCGAACTCCCTCCTTCGAGCGAGCTGCCTTCTTCATTGATTCTTAAACCTCAACAGACCCTACAACCAACCTAGAACCAGACTCTATTGCCCCTTGCAACATGGTTCTCTCTACCCAACCACCCGAGGAAGTCGAAGAACAATACTCCGAAGAAGAAGACTCAAGGTTATTCTTTCGTGAATCTGATTTTGGTTCGATGAATGAATATGACCTTGAACCAACACCACCATCAAGTCCAATACCAGAAGATCCAAAGTCAAAAAGCATCACCCGAGAGAGATTGATCGATTTCAACTACTTCGTGAGGTCGATCCCGATTTACATTTCTTTCGAAAAAGTTTGGAAAAGAGGTCATCTACAAAACAATTTCCGCTATAGCAAAGAGAGAAAGAAGGATGTTCACACATACTTCAAAAGAGCAACGCGTTCAACAACACCATATGGTATATCTTACGCTATCTGAATCTTCCATCCCGAGAAATATCGAGAGTACCCTAACACGATAAGTTGGGAGAAAAGTTAGAAGAATTCAACAACGTGGTTTGTGATCTACCTCGAGGTACCACTTTTGCTAAAGCTTCCATAGACCACATGATTCATCACTTCTTTTGTGAAAGCAAAGAGTCCATCTTGGAGATAGAAGATCTATTCGACAATGCTATGAAAGGAAGATCCGTTCGAACTCTCCATAAGATTGAAGAACAAGGTTAGTTTCTCATTACTTACACCATCCTTGGAGTTGAATTTAAAGACGTTCTTTGTGACTCCGGAGCTTGCCTAAGCATCATGTCAAAATAAACCGTCGAAAGACTCGTTATCAAGCACGTGCACCATACCCGAACGAAAATCAGCATGGCCGATGAGACTTGTACTACACCAAAATGAATTGCCGGAGACATGCCCATAAGGATTGGAGATTGCATAGCTCCCGTCGATTTCTACATTGTCCAAACAACAAAAGGCGATGCAACACCGATAATCTTAGGATAGCCTTTCTTGTCAACTGTTGGAGCCATCATGGATTGGCCCAATCGGCGTGTTTCCTTCGTTAACATCAAAAAGATGTGTTCTACAATGTTGTCCCACTCAATTTCAAGAAAGATGGATATCCCAATTTGAGAGACCCCGATCCCGACTCACTATCTAGCGATGATTCACATGACGAAGAGACTCGAAGGATATCAAAGAAGACTTGTCGTAATACACTGTCCTTCTTCGACTAAGCTCATATAGCTACCAACGTCGAACCAAACGACTTTAAACAAAAGCGCTCAATGGGAGGCAACCCATTTTTAGTTTTCAGCCTTAAAAAAATCAAAAAACTGAAAAAGACAAAAAGAAGAAATCACGGTTCGAAGTTGCTCGGTCCAGCACGAACCAAAAAGAAGGACTTGACCGCAAAAAGAGTCGTCGACCGCGAGTGCAAAGACCCAAGCCGCGGCCATCTCTCCATTCGCCGCGGTCGCGATCAACCGACCCTCGGCAAAGCTTCATGTGACCGCGGGTGTAGCCTATCGACCCGCATGTGTAGCCTATCGACCCGCGACCAACCCGATCGACTCCGTTCGACCCGTGGCCAACCACCTGTCGACCCCGATCGACTCCTTTCGATCCCCGATTGACTCCGTTCGATCCCCGATCGACTCCGTTCGATCCCCGATCGACTCCCATCCATTACCAAACATCCCAACATCCATTCCCATCACCATATCACCACCATTCCATTCCCCAACCGCATCCAGGTAAGTTTTCTTTTTCACTTAAACTTTTTTCAATTATTACATACATCTATTATTCGTCCTTACTCGATTTATTTCACAAAGAGGACAGTGCGATTTAAGTCTGGGGGAGAATTCCATCCCTTACTAACCACCATTTTCTTTCATGAGTCTTTCAATTTTGCATTTTTCAAACTTTCTTTAAAATTTTACAAGTTTTTCAATAAAGTAGGAATACGTTTTGAGGGAATGATGAAAGAAATTTGTAACGATAACCGACCAATGTGCTTCTACGCTATTTCCCAGTAACATGCTCTTTCGTAATTTGGTTCTATACTAGGCGGTAGCTAGAGTTTCTATTAATGCGAAATCCCCAGAGAAATTTAGATCGTAGAGATTCTTTATGATGGAATATACTAGCTCTATTATACTCGGACTTTAATCTTGACTTAATTTTCTCATCAAATGTTTAGACAAAGATAACGAATTATATATTCATGACGTTCTTTTACCTTTTACCACTCTTTGTCATACATGAATGGCCAGCTCATTTTTAGTTTGTACCCCACCCGAAACTTAACCATTGTTCAAACTTCATGCAACTTTCTTTGTGTCTTATGTCCATATATGTGCAAAAACGCCGGAGAGGGAGGAAGGACACATTTTTCAGTCACTAAAGACGAATTACTATACACGATTGGTGGAGGTGAATTCAACAAAGATAAGAGGCTGGTTATGCCTCGGAAAAACTCAAAATCATGGTAAATTTTCGTGCCCCTAAGACTCTATCCAATAAAGGCGTTTCCCCCTTTCGTATATATAAAAAAAAACAAAAATAATCGAAAGGAAATAAAAGCCTAAAAAGAGTCTAGGTTGGTCAAAATACTTATGAGGCATCCATGGTTCGTTTGTGAGAAGTTTGTCATTCCGAGCCTGCAGAAAAATCTAAGTCTGGGAGAATGACATAAAACTTCTGTTTTTAGAGAAAGGAGGAAGTGCAACATTTTTACGCAAGAAGAAGTGACTGGAAGTTGTGGTTATCAATTGGTCCTTCCTCTCTTGCTGTTTTGCATAATATCTCGCACCCTCCGATGAAATTACGGTAACCCGAAACACTTTCAACATCACCTCTAAATGCCTTTAATACATAGCCTCGATTGTTTTGGTTTAATATTTTTGATGAGAAGTTCACGTTTGCACTTAATGAATTTAGAGATCTAGTTGACCTGATTTTTGGATTTCGAAAGTTTATATTTCGTATGACGGATACCGTGGATTAGTGTTACGGAAACTTCTAGTGAGAATTTTCTAGGCTAGGTTGCGTTTGATGTAGTTCGATGGTTTTGGTTTTGAAGGACGGTCTCCGAGATTTCTAATTCCCTATGATTTTTGTTTGATCGTTTTCAAGCTTAAGCGTTGTCTTGTTTGAGGACAAACAAGGTTTAAGTCTAGGGGTGTGATAACACCGTATTTTTTAGCCGTTTTAATATCTATTTAAGAACATTTTAATAAGTGTTCCATTTGGTTTTAAATGATTTTATTATGGTTTTCGCATACTCGTAGTTTCAAGACTCTTTTCAGGTTACTTAGGCGAAAACATTGCAAATTGGAGAAAAACCAGATTTTCGGCTCAGAGTCATTCAATTGCCAAAGAAGTTCTTCTCACCGTCTGATCCAACCCAATTTTGGAGATATTCAAGAAGGACCAGCTACCTTTCCATTCCAATAGATTTGAGGATGATCCAACGGTTCAATCAAAAGATACATCAAGATTAAGAAGTCACATCTGGCCACTCCCAGAAGCATCCAAGCCGCGACCAAGAGGCAATTCACCACGGCCAGGAAGCCTCCACCCGCGGCCAAGTGAAGGTTTGCAGCGACCAGACTTCATGGACCCGCGGCCAAGCCATTTTCTTCCCGTAAGCCAAATTTGCAAGGTCCGTTCAATTCCCGTCAGTTAAAACCCTAAAGACCGACGAAAGCAGAAGAGAAGACCTATAAATATGCCTCTTAGAAGACCTAATTTCGTGTGCTTGCTTTTACACGATTTTTAGTTTTGTTTTGTTCTTGCGTTTACTCTTAAACTCTTGTTCTTTACTTTTCGAGATTAGTGAAGAGGTTTCTCACCGGGCTTAGTTCTTAAAATCGTGAGGCTCTTTCATCAATCTCCTGCAATTTATTTAATCATGATTTTCACTTCATCTATGTTTGAGTAGTTTCATTGTTGGGTTTAAAGGAATTATCAAAGGGAAATTCTATGTTTGAAAGGATTTCATGAGATAAAACCATAGCCGATTTCTAGAGCTCTTTCTTATAGATAATTGTTAATGTTAAATCTAGCGTCATGAACTAGAGGTGATTCATAGATGTTAAAAACCACTAATGTGATGGATCTAAAAACATCCGAATCATTATCCATAAGAGCGTGTGCGTCGTAAGATTTCAAAAGTATACTTACGGAGTGCCGTGAATTAAGAAGAACCAGTGAGAACAACACGATCTTCTGCGCGGCCAGAGACGAAAGCTATTGGTCGAGCGTATAGATTGTTGGTGTGTAGGATGTACGAAAGTAGGCTATGCCATTTATTCAGTTCAGTTCGTGAAGTTGAAATCTAGAAACATTTGCTAAGAGCTTAGGGATCGCGATTGAATCGAGCATAGCCTAAGATATTAATGTCGACCCAACACCATTTTATCATAGTTTACAAATCGTTTTTCCCATCTTATTTTCAAGCCATCGATTTTCATCTTCCCTTTACAAGAAATTTTCCGTTTTTACCCCCTTTACATTTTCGTGACAAAAACCCTTATAAAATCTGATTCTCGTCTTAGACTTCTTTGCTATTCTCTGTCTAAGGTCTCGCTGAACATCTCTCTCTCCCTGTGGATCGATACCTAAAGTATTATAACGCACGTCTGTGCACTTGCGGAACCTTTGAGTTTATAAATTTAAAACCTGAAGTTTCGGAGAACGAATCCGAGCGCATTAGAAGGATAACTGATTTGAGCCTCACGAACATCTGTAATCGTGTTGTCAATCCAATGGCTAAGGTGAGGATTAGATATATTTTTTGCTCTATGTTCTCTTGTCTTCTTCTAATGTGTTGAGTCTAGGTGTACGAAAGTATACAGTGTGTTACGGAGTACGAACACGTTTGTTTGTTGCATATTGATTGTTAGATCTGCATATTGTGATTGAATATGGATTAGATCTAGGTTTTGATTTGATTCTTTTTTGCTAAAAATTGTATGTTTTAAAAATTGCATGATCTAATGTCCTTGTGCACTTAGATACTTTAAAAATAAAAAAATTGTTGGTGTGTTATTCATCATAATATTTATCACGTACAACAACTCCAATGACATGCAATCCATTTTCTTTTATTAAAAAGGTTAAATTGTGGACTTCATCCACAATTTTTTCTTCCCAAAACTTAGCATGTTTTAAATATTTCGCATTTTCAAATACATTAAACTATTAGAATTTGATACGAAGAAAGAATTCTCAAACATGTGTTTCTCTTGAAATATGATGTAGAATCGTATTTAAACTCGTGATATGGTACAAAATAACTTGTATCACTCTTTACATATTTGTTTTGTTGTGGTAGTGTTTGAACATTCTCAAGCATTTTTTTATTACTATTTTAGTTTTGAAATATATATATATATATATATATTATTTTTAAAACACAATATCATAACACTTTAAAATTTCAAACCATGTAAAAAATATCAAACTTTTCTTATATGGTTCCAATGAAATTTACTTGTAAATACTCAACTTCCATCTATTGTATATGTAAGCAAATAAAAAAAAAATATTCTTGACCTAATTTCTCATTTTCTAGAATAAATTTGTTGAACGATTTCCGAAAAACTTAATTATCCTTGATTTTTTTTTGAATTTATGATCTCCTAACACTCATTTTTTATTTAGTTTTGACTATTTATAATCATTTAGTCCTTTTTAAAATCTATTTTTTATTTTCTCTACTATCATTTATCCATAATTTTATTTATTTGTTCTTATCTTTGTCCTATTTTTCATGTTCTCGACTTTGTGACTCTCAAATGATGTAAATTTTATTATAAAAAATTATATATTCTTGGACCAAAATTTAATAAATTATTTTCCACTATATATTGTAAAATCTATTTTACATTCTTAATTTCATAAACACATTCTAATATTTTAAATAAGATAAATCTTCAATTCAAATTTTTGGTTGAAAATCTAACAATATATCGTTTTCAATAAAATATTTCATTTTTTTTTATCCAATTAGTATTATAAATTTCTTTAATTCTTAATATCCAATTGTCACATTTTTCTATTTATTTACACTGAGTTTGTTTGTATTTTTGTAATTTGTATTAAATAAAAATAATAATAGATATAAATAAACATATATTAAATAAATATTTTAAATATAATTTAATGTTATAATTTGTGGTTTTGCATCCTATGTGGAGATAAAACTTTGCTATTATATATAGGATTTTTAGCGAAAAAAACAATTCAATTAGAACAAGCAAGTAATGATATGGTCTACTCTATCCCATAAACTATACGAAGGTTCATACAAAACATGCACCTGCAAGGGTAATGGTTTACTCTAACGGTTGCAGCAGCCGCCTGGCGATCACAGCCTGGCCGAACAAGAACCTGCAAGGGTATCAAATATGGTGAAATAGTCTATATCAAATATGTCTTTTAAACTATATTAAAAACAATAGATCGACGGCCAGAAGAGATGTATTTTATATATTTATCTATCTATTGAATATACTATATTGAATCTTATTATGAATAAATTGGCAATGAGTAATTGAATAAATTGAAAACCAATTGGCAATAAATAAATTGACATATGTCCCTGTTTATTCAGACTAAGATTCAATATCAATATGTATCGCTTTAGGTTACCAATCAGATCCATTATAAGAAAATTAGTTGTGTTTTTACATTCAAAATGTAGATATAATTGATGAATATGGGGTTGATCAAACATAAATATGGAATATCGATATTGAATCAATAATTGTATCTATACTGACAATACATGAGAAAAAAATGAATATCTAATATGAGAATGAGAAAGTTTTGTTGCATATGGGATGGTGGAATGCGTTAACAGCAATGGAAGTCGCTCTTGTTGTCGAAAATCTCACTACCTTTTGCACTATTATGTAAAAAACTTAATTTTTATTAAAGAATAAAAAGGCGTCCGTATTATTTATTATTAGATTAGGACCCGTATATATGCGAGTTTATAATAAGATATTGTACATATATTGTATACCTGTAAAGAAAAAAGAAAAAATTAAATTAAATCACCAGTGAAAATAAATGATATACAAATTTAGAAACGAAGTTTCCGATGAAATAAATATATACCTTGAAGAAAGAATTTGGTGAAAAAGATGCAGTAGCTTTGGTAAAAATCTAAAAATCCATCCCATCATCATCATCATCATCATACTCATCAGCTTTCACAAACACTTCATTATCCTCATCTCCTCCTCCAAAATCTTCTTCAGTTTCATTTTCATCATCATATTCATCAGCTTTCACAAACACTTCATTATATATGTACTACAGAGTTATATTAGGTTAGTAATGGGAGCATATATTTCCTATGGACTTCAACAAAGCAAAATTATTGGTGACGAAATCTGATAATGTAATGAGAGATTTGTATTGGAAGGATTGTATATTTACCTAGAGGTTTATATTACTTATATTTATATATAAAACTGAATTAATATAACTACCGAATTGATATAATCATATTATCAGAAATAGAGATCTCTAGAATTATAATTACAATATTCTTATTAATGTCATGAATCTTCTAGATCCTTCTACACGCCCCCTCAAACTCAAGATGATAATGTTTTTTTTTAATACATGTGATAAATACATAAGAAAAATGCGACCTTTTTTGTTAAGAAATAATAACCGATTAGAGAAGAATTAAAGCTTTGAAGACGATTAAGAAATTTGATGACTTAGATTCAGAGGCTTGTGATGAGTTTCAATGGTAAAGCACTTGGCTTAAAAGGAAAAAGAAAAATAAAATAAAACAAAAACTAAACGGATTAGATCATTGTGTTTTTGGTTCAAATGTCCATGATAAACTTGAACAATGGAAGCACTTGACATAGACAAGAAAAAGAAAAACGAAAAGTTTGATCGTATGAACTAAACCCATAGCATAACACACTTCTTTTTTTCCAAACCGTTTGTGGATTTTGTTACGTTGAAAATGAGTTAGAAAGCGAGAAAAACTTACTAAAGATATACAATAGGTGGAGGAGCCACCACTTCATACCATATAATGTGTGTGATGAACTTAATAGTTTCATTGAAACAGAATGTGATCAACTTAAAAGTTAACCATATGAAATTCTAAACTCTCAAGAAGCTATATATATTTCTCTTCTCTTGCCTATATACATCTCCACCTCCATTTTCTTAGACTTTCAAATTCCGATAAAATCAATCATCAAAGAAAAAAAAGTATGACGAAACCTCATCAAGTGCTTGACACATAAGCACACCTTTATATGACACATAAGCCTTTTTTTTAACGTCAAAAATCAGCCTTTAAAAATTACAACACAACAACATTCCTTATTACACACCACCTCATAATTAAAAATAAATAAATGAAAAATCAGATATGTCGCCGGCCTCTTCGTCTCCTCTATCCAAAATCACATAGATCAATATGAATTTAATTTACATCGTAACAACCAAAATTCTAAAGCTCTTTTAAATTCAAAAATTGTGCACTTTTTATATACGAAATATAACATGTTATTTTTAACCACAACACACTATATGGGTATATTTAGATGTGGATTATAACATGTTATCAAATAATATGTTATATTTAATAGGATGTACTTAACGAAAATATGACATACCATAAAAATGTTTCAATTTTTAGGTTTTCTATGTATAATTTAAAGTGTGAATGTAGATAACATAAAATTGTATAATATATATATTTTATGTTTATTGAATTTAATGAAAAAAAATTATCATACAACTTAATAGTTGAAATATATATAACATAATTGTGTATGATATGTTATTGAGTATATATTTTAGGATTTAGTTTTGAAATATTGATATGTTTTAGGTATATACTATTATGTTCTATCATACAAATATATAACATGTTATATAATACAAACATATAACATGGTATACCATACATACATATAATATGTTATAACATTCAAAACATTTTTTGTGGAAAAACATATAACATGTTATATACCCCTTTTAACGATAACAACAAAAAAGAGTTATCAATAGATGTTGCGGCTGCTTTTTCTCTTGCTCTTGCCTGCTTTTTCTTTATTCTCCAGTAACAAAATATGGCACTAAAAATAATTATTAAGCCAGTCTAGTACTCAAGCAGGCGATTAATACATATTTGAGTTTGTTCTCTGAAAATAAGAAAAAGGTGAAAGATTCTATATCAAATATGTCTCTTAGACTATATTAAAAAGAATAGATCGACGGCCGGCAGGGAGGTATTTTATCTATTGAATATACGATATTAAATCTTATTCTGAATAAATTGGCAATGACTAATTGAATTAATTGAAAATCAATTGGCAATGAATAAATTGACATATGTCCATGTTTATTCAGAATAAGATTTAATATCAATTTGTATCGCTTTAGGTTAACAATCGGACCCATTATAAGAAAATTAGTTGTAATTTTATATTTAAAATGTAGATAGAATTGGTGATTATATTTAAAATGTAGATAGAATTGGTGAATATGGGGTTGACCAAACATAAATGTGAAATATCGATATTGAATCAATAATTGTATCTATATCGATAATACATGAGGAAAAAAAAGAATATCTAATATGAGAATGGGAAATTTTGGTTGCAGATGGGATGGTGGAATGTGTTGACAGCAATGGAAGTCACACTTGCTTTCGGAAATCTCACTACCTTTTGCACTATTATGTAAAAAAACTCAAACTTTATTAAAGAATAAAAGTGCAGCAATGTTTTAATTTTAGTTTATTTATAATTAGATTAGGACCCACATATATGTAGATTTATAATAGGGGAAAAAGCTTAAAAATACACGAACTCTACAAAATTTGGACGTTTAATACACGAACTATTTTGACACCCAAAAAAATACACAGACTAACATTGACATCTATTTTAATACGCAAACTATCAATCACTCTTTTTTAATACATAAACTATTAAATTACGTGTATTTTACAACATTTATATTTTAAAAACCCGATTTTGTCCTCTTTTATTTATCAAATTCGATTTATTTTATAAAAAAACAAAATTTATAATTTATAAAAATAAACTTTCTCCCCTCACATTCTCCTTGTTGGAATCACTTCTTCTCTCAAAATACAAAAACTCTGCCCCAATCACTTTATTCCCTTTCACTTTCTCCCCTCACATTCCTCGCTTTAGGGTTCCAATTCCAAACGATCGATCTCTGATTCTTCTTCATTTCTCTTTCCCTTCTCTGTTTCCTTGTTAGGGTTTCACATCAAGAGATGGGTCAGATCCTCGAGTTTTGTCCCTTCCGTCGATTCAAAGCGGCAAAGGAGGGGGTAATGGAAATTTTGATAGATTTAGAGGAGGCAGAGATGGAGGAAATGATGGATTTTGGAGGGATTTGTTTTCTCTTACAATTTCAGTGGTCGTCGCGGACAAAAAAAACAGTTACCCGATTGGTTTATACAGCAATTGCTTCTCTTCCTATTGATCTGTCAAAGGAGAATTTCAAAAACCCAGAAAATCTCAAAGTAAAGAAAGCAACATAACAAAAAAACACGAGTTCGAGCATCACCAAGGGAAGCAAAATCAGTCACACACACTACCCCGAGAGAACCGAAATAAAACTAGACGACATCTAATAAAAAGTTGCAATTCTCAATTTGACTCATCTGAATTCACAAGTAAACAATTTTAAATTCAAAATTTTCCCCTGACAATGGTTGTCACATACAAAATCTGAACAGATTTCCCCTCTGCAACAACGAAAAAAAGAAGCAAAAATCGCATAAGGAATTTTCAGAAATCAATTGAGTCACCGCGCGAGGAGAGTTTCACATAGAAGAGAAAACGAAAAAGGCGAAGAGAAGAGAAGAGAAGAGAGTGGAGAAAATGGATAAACCTGATAAGAAATCGACATGCTCGAACTCGTGTGTGAGAGAAGAAGGGATTACAACAAGGAAGATAATAATTATTTTTATTTTTATAAATTATTAATTTTTAGTTTTTGATAAAATAAATCGAATTTGGTAAATAAAATAGGGCAAAATCGGGTTTTCAAAATATAAATGTTGTAAAATACACAAAATTTAATAATTTAGGTATTAAAAAAAGAGTGATTGATAGTTTGCGTATTAAAATAGATGCCAATGTTAGTCTGTGTATTTTTCTGGGTATCAAAATAGTTCATGTATTAAACGTCCAAATTATGTAGAGTTTGTGTATTTTTAAGCTTTTTCCCCTTTATAATAAGATATTATATAACCTGTAAATAACTAAAACAGAAAAACAACAAAATTAAATTACCAGTGAAAATAAATGATATACAAATTTAGATACGAAGTTTCTGATGAAATAAATATATACATTAAAGGAAGAATTTGGTGGAGAAGATGCAATAAATAGCTTCAGAAACGATTGTTGGACTTATGATTTTTTGGTTTATAATTGACATACTACCAAATTGTTTATATAGAGGCGATAAATTATATTTGTTTTTTTTAGGATTAATAATCCATAGCTAAATGGAAAAATTAAGAATTTTTTTTCCCTTTTTTATTAGATTTTCCTTTTAGGATAAACTTAAATTTTGTATTTTTGTTAGCGAGTTGGGTTTTATCTTTAGGTCGAGTTTGGTTGGAATCAAGCTTAATTTTGGTTTAATCGGTTTATATTTGGTTTTTAAATAGTAGTCAAAAAATTCAAAATCAGTGTGGAAGTAGGTAGAGAACTATTTTTTGTGGGGAAATAGTGATAGAACTTTTAATTGGTGTATTTTTATATAGAAATTCAAACTTCAGGTGGATATGGTGCTACATTATATGATAGTTTGGAGAGGGGGAAATTCATCAACCCTATTTCTTATATATTATATTATATTTGTTTTTTTTGTTTATATATATATATATATATTAGTTAGAACCAAGATACATACTATGAGTTTCAATGGCAGACTAAGCCATAAAAGAGCAAAATTACAATCTTCAGAATAAAATGCGTTTAAGTAAAAAATATGTATTGCAGACTAATCATTTGTGCTGTACAAGAAGGAATAATATATAGTTTACATACATTATACATTTTTTTTCTTTTATCTCTGTTAATTACTGTGTTCACCATCTCATGTAGGTGACTTTTTCCCTCCAATATCTCCATAAAAATCTTCGTGTTGCCTTCCATCCAAATTCTTCTAAACCCCATTGCCCAATTATTCTGTAAAGTCGATAACAAACTTCTAGTCTATGATTCCAATTAATACAGTATCTAATGATTCGAGTTTAGTCATACTCCACCGAACCAGTTGTGGATGTTCCACAAAACATCATTTCTAACCACATATAATGTAATTATTAGGATATGGGGTTGGGCCATAGGGCGGTCGCACCCCTTGTCCCCACCTCTTAAGTCTGCAGTGCATCATCTTAGGGAAACATTCGAAGATTTTATCTTATTTTTTATTCTCCGTGTTTTAAACGTCTGCGTCAATACTTTTATAAAAGGGGTTCAAGCACGAAACCTTTTATTCTTCCATGTAGGTTATGCCGAACCAGTTGTGGATGTTCCATAAAACATCCATTCTAACCACATGTGATGTAATTGAGGGAAATTGCACTCAATAACCATAAAAAATTATAATTAAGAAACTAACCAAAAAAAAAAGTGGATCAATATTCTATGTATATTATGTAATAATACATTTTTATCATTTTCTCTCTCCCTCCCACGCTCCCTCTCTCTCTCCCTCCCTCACTATTCATCCCGAGACTCCGTAATCCCGGGATTACTATTCATCTTTCATTTCTTTGATATCTTTTCTATTTTTTCTTTTATCATTTCTCGACACAATCACCACTACTATTCATCCCGAGATACTATTCATCTCAAGACTACTATTCACTATGAGTCTTCTCATTTAGCTTAGACGAGGTTGGTTCTTCTCTGTGGTTACTATTCATCTCGGATTACTATTTATCCCGGGATTACTATTCATCCCGAGACTCAGTAATCCTGGGATTACTGTTTTCAATATTAGGCACTAATTCTTACGTTTGTATAAAACGTCTATTTTTTGTAATTTTGCTTTTGATAAAAAATGACAAAACATATAGAATATCTATGTAAAATATCTCATTATATCCATTCTCCTTCCCATATTGTACTCCTCTCATCTCCCCATCTAATATACTTATCAAGTCTATACTATTTTAAAAACTTGTTATTCTAAACAATGTAAAGATTTGTAATTTTCAATTCAAACCTTGATATGTAATGTAGTTAAAAGCGTCGGTCTATATAGAACACATAGACTGTCTATTTGGCTTTCAAGGTGGAGGTTCTATATTTGGCTTCTGTTAATTCGATTGTTGGTTTTATTACTTCGCAACACTACCCAGTACTTCGCCGTTGGAGAAATATGTATTGGCACATTGTAAATGATGATTTAATATATGTAATTTTGCTATTTTCTATTTGCTAATTTCATGCGTATATAACGTCTATTTCTGAAGAAAACCTATATAATGATTAGCTTCGGTGCACCGGATCCAAGTTTCGTATCATGTGGATTCTTCCCGTACATCGCTTTAACCAAGAAATCGAAAGTTGCTCCATCACCGGGACAACCGAACTCGACTTTTCCGTTAACGGCGACCTCTTTCTCGAGCGAATCGAAAAGCTTCGAGTTAGTGGATTCTTGGCGATGAAACCTCCAGGAGGCACATTGACACAAAAACATGTTGGGTTCTTTGTTTTCTACGTCGCCTTGTGAAAGAGGAGAGAGCATCTATTCACAAAAGTTTTTCATTTTCTCTTGTCTCAAATGCAATTTTGCTATTTTCTATTTGCTAATTTCTATGTGTATAGAACGTCTATATTTTTAGGGAAAACCATTTAGTGATTAGTTTCGATGCAACATATCCAAGTTTCGTATTAGCTGGATTCTTTCTGTACATAGCTCGAGCCACAAAATCAAAAGCTGCTCCATCACCAAGACCACCAAAACTTGTTTATCCATTAACGGCGAACTCTTTCTCGAGCGAGTTAAAAAGCTCTGAGTAAGTGGATTCTCGGTTTTTCCGTCGAACAACCCAACGAATTGTGGATTCTCGGCGATGAAACCTCTATGAGGCATGTATTGATATGTTGTAAATGATAGTTTAATATATAGATGAGCAAAGTGCACAAATGCTTCTATACTATCTTTTTCACTTTGTATGAAAGATCTGTATTTTTTAGTTGGTAGATTTGTTATGTCTTCGATTTAAAAAAATAGACTTACTATGTTATTGAAAAAAATAGACTTACTACGTTACAAATGCCATTATTGACGTATGAAAAAAAAAATCGGATTTGTTTTTCAAAATTCAAATCTTGTTAGACGTGAAATAAAATCAGTGTTTTTTTTTGTACTAATACAAGATTGAACCAGTTACCATTATGCGATTTATGCAAAAAAAAAAAATCATTGGGGTAAACATATGTGGTGTCAAAATAAATCGTATAGTCAGTCTATTTTTTGCTGGGTAAAAGACTACACTCCTAAAGTTGCTTAATCACAGAGACATAATGGTCACAAAAACACACGGATGGTTACTTGCTTAATTGTTTTTTTATCTATGGCTATATTCTTCATGCTTTATAGAAAATTGGTTATTTCACCGATTGTTCCATTGATCGGTACTTGAAAAAAAAAAAAAAAAAACCAAGGGACGTATCTTCGGTTCGGCACTTTGGTTCGATTTGAGACTGTCTCTCCGGTTCAGCCAACGTAACTCCATCACAAGGTATGCGCCGACTTCTCTCTCTGTTTCATATTCTTCTCGTCCTCGATTTTGTCTTCGAATCGATCCGCGATTTAAGAGTTGTCTTCTTCTTACGAATTTTTTTCCGGCAAGTATGATGGGAGACGATTGCAATTTAGATATAATTCCTCCAAGGAAGAAGAAGAACAAGGTAAACGAAACAAAACAAAAACCCTAATCAAACCCTTTTGTTCAGTGCTGAAGAAATCTCTTACAGATGTGTGATAAGCTGAATCTAAAGAAGACGATACTGAGCAAATCTCAGAAACGGAAGCTGAAGAAATTGGAGGAAGACAAGGAGAAAGAGATCCTCTTTGCAAAAACCGCAGAGTTGTTAGAGTATGATTATTACGCTTCTCTTCAATCATTGAATCTGTTTTTTTTTTCTTCTTCTTCTTCTTTTAATATGAATTTTCACAGCAAGTATAAAATATCAGAGGATGTGTCGTCGCTTTTACAAGCCTCAACATTGATCGGAAGAGTAAGCAATCAATCTTTCTATCTTTTTATATTGAAAAAGTTTTAGTTCTGATTCTCCTTTTCTTGTGATTCAGTCAGCGACGAAGCTGGAGAAACGTAGGAGGGCAATGCAACTCTATAAATCTGGTGTTGTGACTGAGCATTCTGATGAATCAGTCGAGCAAAGAGACGACTTTGATTCTTGTATGTCCGAACCTACCACACCGGAACATGCTGAAATCGCAATACCGAGCTTGGAAACTGATTCTGAGCAACTGATTCACGGTTCTAATCTGATGGTTTCTGCTCAAGAAGTCTGCGAAGAAGATGAGACTGCGGATACGATCCTACCAACAACTTGTCGTGATGATGAAGAAGGCTCAGAGAGAATGGTTTGTCGAGTTTTGCGATTCAGCTATGTTGCTGCCTTATGTGTTTGATTTGATTGGTTTTAATGGGTTTGATATGAGACAGGATGAAGATGTAACTGTACAAGGACCCCGTGTGGCCGCGTTTGTAGTTCATGTTTCAAGACCAGCCGAAGTTGAAAAGACGAGGAAGGATCTTCCGATAGTAATGATGGAGCAGGAGATAATGGAAGCTATTAATTATCATCCCACCGTTATTATTTCTGGACAAACCGGGTGTGGTAAAACCACTCAGGTTCCTCAGGTCAGTTTTGCTGCAAGAGTAAAGGTTTTCTGATAGCTTATTTTTGGTCTCAGATAGAGAGGTCTTTTTTTAAATCTAATCTGATACAGTCTCTGTATCTGAATCTTTCAGTTTCTTTATGAAGCTGGTTTTGGTTCCAAGCAATTCAGTTCTCGGAGTGGGATTATCGGGATTACCCAACCACGCCGTGTCGCGGTCCTTGCCACTGCCAAGAGAGTGGCGTTTGAGCTTGGTGTTCGTCTCGGTAAAGAAGTCGGGTTTCAAGTTAGGTACGACAAAAAGATTGGCGAAAACTCGTCTATCAAGTTTATGACCGATGGGATTTTACTTCGTGAAATTCAGGTAATAGGCTGTTTTTTCCCCATTGTTTGTTTTGTAGGTTCTTTTCCATTTATATTATGCGTAATTGATTGTATTAGTTCTTCTGTGGCAGAATGATTTCCTATTGAGGCGTTACTCTGTGATAATTCTCGATGAAGCCCATGAAAGAAGCTTGAACACAGACATTCTAATTGGGATGCTCACTCGGGTCATCAAAATCCGACAAGAATACTATGAGGAGCAACAAAAGTGTCTACAATCTGGAGGCACAATAACCTCAGAAAACCGAGTCATCACGCCGCTTAAACTTATATTGATGAGTGCAACTTTGCGAGTGGAAGATTTTATATCGGGAAAAAGGTTATTCCCTAAATCACCTCCGCTCATAGAGGTTCCCACGCGACAGTATCCAGTAACTATACATTTCTCCAAGAAGACTGAGATTGTTGATTATATCGGTCAAGCCTATAAGAAAGTGATGTCGATTCACAAAAAGTTACCACGAGGAGGAATACTTGTTTTTGTAACCGGGCAGAGAGAAGTGGACTATTTATGCGAGAAGTTACGTAAGTCTTCAAAGGAACTTGTTGTTCAAGCTGCTAAAAGAGATGCTTTCGAGAAGTTACGTAAGTCTTCAAAGGAACTTGTTGTTCAAGCTGCTAAAATAGATGCTTCAGAGAAGAAGAAATGTGACGATGGTTCATTTGGTGGTGTTGACATGAAGGAGATTGCTGAAGCATTTGATGATGGCTCCAACAATCAAAATTACAGGTTTAGCTCTCAGGGAGAAGATCCTTCTGAAACTGGTGACTATCGTGATGATTTTGAAGAAGAAGACATGTATGAGTCTGATAAAGAAAGCGACTGGGAAACCGTTGATGACGGCTTTGCCAATTCAATTGAAGAAGAAGGGAAACTTGATGGTCTTCGAGCAGCGTTTAATGCTTTGGCAGGCAAAAAGGATTCCGAATCTGCTGAGCCAACAAAGTCCATTGCAGCAGAGAATCAAGAGGCTGAGGAGGAAAAAAAAACATTTTCTCCAGGAAAATTACGCGTTCTCCCACTTTATGCGATGCTATCTCCAGCTGCACAGCTCCGAGTGTTTGAGGAAGTTGAGGAAGGAGAAAGACTTGTGGTCGTGGCTACTAATGTAGCGGAAACTTCTCTGACTATTCCGGGTATAAAGTATGTCGTTGATACGGGTCGGGCTAAAGTGAAGAATTACGATATCAAGACTGGTATGGAAGCTTATGAGGTAGATTGGATTAGTCAAGCTTCGGCTAGTCAACGAGCTGGAAGAGCTGGACGAACTGGACCTGGCCACTGTTATCGTCTCTATTCATCTGCAGTTTTTAGCAATATATTTGACGAATCTTCTCCTCCTGAAATCACGAAAGTCCCTGTTGATGGAGTTGTTCTTCTCATGAAATCTATGAACATTCCAAAGGTAAGGCGTTTACCGTTTGTAGCCAGCACTTTCGATGGATTAGATCTTTCTTACGCCTGTCTTGATAAATCTTTGCCTTTTTCTATTGCTTACAGGTTGAGAATTTCCCGTTTCCAACTCCGCCTGAGCCATCAGCTATTAGAGAAGCAGAACGATGCTTAAAAGCTTTAGAGGCTCTCGACAGCAACGGACGGTTAACGCCATTAGGGAAGGCTATGGCTCACTATCCCATGAGTCCACGTCACTCAAGAATGCTTCTCACAGTCATCCAAATGTTAAAAGAGGCCCAGAACTACTCCCGGGCTAATCTTGTCCTCGGATACGCTGTTGCAGCAGTAGCCGCGTTGAGTTTACCAAACCCTTTGATAATGCAGTTTGAAGGAGAGAAGAAAAACGAGTCTGAAGATGCAGGCAAAACCGTCAAGCAGGAAGATAAACAACGTAGAAAAGATCGGAAAGATAAAATCAAAGCCGCCCGGGACAAATTTTCCAACCCGAGCAGCGATGCTTTGACCGTAGCTTACGCGTTGCATTCCTTTGAGGTCTCGGAGAATGGCGTGGGCTTCTGTGAGTCGTATGGCTTGCATTTGAAGACCATGAACGAGATGTCTAAGCTCAAAGATCAGCTTTTGCGGCTTGTTTTTAGCTGTTGTAAGCCTTCTGAAACTGAAAACGTTTTCTCATGGACACATGGGACTATACAAGACGTAGAGAAGTCATGGAGAATCACCGCATCATCTTCCTCAAAAAACCCGCTTTTACAGAACGAAGAAGAGCTCTTAGGAGAAGCCATATGTGCGGGATGGGCAGATCGTGTAGCCCGAAAGACTAAATCGACGGAGTACCAAGCGTGCGCGGTTCAAGAACCCGTTTTCTTGCACCGTTGGTCGTCTCTTATCAACTCAGCCCCAGAGTTATTAGTCTACAGCGAGCTCCTACTCACCAACAGACCATACATGCACGGAGCGACACGGGTGAAGCCTGAGTGGCTGGTTAAACACGCAAAGTCTCTCAGTGTGTTCTCCGCGCCGCTCAAGGACCCGAAACCGTATTACTCGAGCGAGCTGGATAGAGTTTTCTGCTGGGTCGTTCCTAGCTTCGGTCCTCATCTTTGGGAGCTTCCGGCTCATAGTGCGGCAGTAAGAGACGATAGAGACCGAGCAGCGGCTTTCGGATGCGCTTTGCTTCAAGGAGAGGTATTGCCTTGTTTGAAAAACGTTAGGCAGTTACTGGCTGGGAAACCTGAAACGTTGTTGGAAAGAGAAGCTTGGGGTTTAGAAAGAGTTGGGAGTTTGGTGAGAGCGTTGGAAGAGAAAAAGATTGATAGTTTGGAGACTTTGAGAAATATTTGGGAACAGAATTCGAATGTGCTTTACTCGGAGATTCAAGCTTGGTTTCAGAAGAATTCTCGTCATCATGTTAAAGAGCTTTGGCAGAGAATGCTTCAGGAGGCTAAGGTCATGCCTTTTGAACGATCTGGGAAGTTGAAGAGGTCGAGGAGATAAGTGTGTTTTTGAATTTTCGACTAAGGAAAATGTTTGATTAATTTTGAAACTAGGAATGAGTAAAACATAGAACGTTGTTCTATTTAAAGATAACTAATTTGGGCATCATTTTCTTAAACAGCTTTTCATTTTGGTTAATTTGCTTCAGTTGAAGCATCATATTCTCTGTTCCTCGATCTGCACCCTTTCTTAAAGGCATAGAAAATGTTGAGTATAAAAAGAAGATTGATATGGTTTCAAACAAATGTTAAGAAAGTTGTTACAAATGTTTATTGATTTTATTATAGCAAGGATCTCTACACACCGATTAAGTAGAAGAGTGAAAGATCCTCGTAAACCAGTCATGTTTATATGAAGTGAGAAGAAGGCCGATGGCGAGTCCACAGAACACACCAGGTACATAGCCTATTATAGCTGCTATCCAACTCAATACTTGATCTTTTTCTTCGTTTTCGTCATCTTTGTGTTGCGTTGTTGCTTCTTCTTCTTTTCCACAGCAGGTTTCTTGGAGAGGAGCACCGCAAAGCCCGGGATTCTCTGCGAAAGAAGAAGTATTTTGGCTTTGAATCTGAGTGCCTTGTGGTATTGGACCTTCAAGGTTGTTGTAAGAGAAGTTCATCCGCGCTAGAAACGTGAGTTTCCCGATCTGTGGTGGGATTTTGCTGGATAATCCGTTTCGAGATAGATCAAGTGATTCGAGTTTGGTCAAGTTCGCCAAAGATGGTGGAATACGGCCTGTGAAAGCGTTGTTTGACATGTTGAGCACAATCAGTTCATTGAGTAAACCTATTGATTCAGGAATACCTCCTTCGAGTCTGTTTCCAGAGACATCGATGGTTTTGTAGATTGTGAAACCACTCCCAACCAGTTCCATATTCAATCCTTTGTTCGTCAGACCCACCGACTTATGATAATCTAATCCACTAGGCATACTATCTACAATGTCTACGACTGATGACATTGCACTCCAACTCGCAAAGTAATATGACGGCAAGATTCCAGTGAAGCGGTTTTCTGAAATGTCAAAGATTCGCAGCTTAGAGAAACTCAAAGAATCTCCAGGAGAAAATATTGGCCCATGGAACTCGTTAGAACGAAGGACAAGAATCTGTAGATTAGGTAACAATCTCAACCAGAATGGAAACGTGCCAGTGATTAGGTTGTATTCAACGTTCAGAAACTCGAGTTGAGTGCAGTTTATTAACGACTTGGGGAGTTCTCCTGATAACCGGTTGCGACCAACATCAAGTGATTTCAAGTGATCACTGATAGATTCTTCTGGAAAAATGCCAGAGAGGCTGTTATTCTTAAGATGGAAGACGGAAATAATACAATTGGAATTCCCAAAGCATCGAGGAATAGAACCGTTGAAGTTGTTGTTGGATAAAACAAGTGTCTCAAGAGAAACCAATTCACATATTGCCCTAGGAATCTCTCCAGAAAACTGATTTTCGGAGCCTAGAAAGAACCTCATAGAATTTGGTAACAAAGGAAATGGACCTTTGAACTTACATGAAGCATAAATAGTTTTGCACTTCTTTGAATAACATCCGCCGATCCTTCAAAACCGTTGAAGGAATTTTGAGAAATGTTTACATACCGCAGCTTTGGCAGTCTCCATAACCACTCTGGTACTTGACCTTCAATTTGATTGGCAGAAATGTCTAAAAACTCCAATCTGGTTTGGGTTTGTAGAAATTTGGGAAACTCAACAATATTGCAAGATAATTATTGAAGGTCCAGGCTTGTAAGTGATATGAGATGTGAGAAAAGACTCAGGTCAACCATGCTTCTTGTATTCAGATAGGGGAGATCAAGATTCTCAAGTGACTTGAGATGCAAGAAGATGCTCAAATCAACCATTCCACTCCCTGTGTTCCAAAAAGAGAGGTCAAGATCCCATAGGCCGATTAGTTTCGATATAAATCTCGGGATCGACCCAATGAAATTGTTTTCTCCAAGAGATAGTCTTCCAAGTTTAGATGGTGAAGAGATATTACCAATCCCAAGAGGACCTCTGAAGTGGTTTGTTTTCAGGCCAAGATATAACAAGCAAGGGATCGTGAAGAGAGACGACGGAATAGATCCGGAAAATGAATTTCCACGCAGATCAAAATAAACCAGTTTGGAGAGGCTACTCACCTATGTTAGATGGGAGCATACCTTCGAACTGGTTATAAAGAAGGGAGATATCTGTGAGCTCACTCAAATTGAGTAGCAAAGTAGGAAAGTTTCCATTGAGATTGTTAAATCCAAGCCTCAACTCTGTTAGTTGGTTTAGGTTGCCCATCGAATCTGGTAGTTCACCTGTGAAACCATTCTCATCAAGATCAAGATGAGTGAGATAAGAAAGATTTCCGAGTGCAGAAGGAATCTTTCCAATGAGGTTGCAACCAGAAAGTCTCAAAATCCTCAAATATTTGAGGTTGTCGATGGAATATGGTAGAATACCCGAAAGATCATTGTACCTAAGATCCAGGCTCTGAAGATGTTGTAGCCTGAACAAGCTACTATTAGATCTCAAAGGGCCATAAAGCGAACCTACCGCGAGGTGTAACTCAAGTACCTCACCCGTCTTAGGATCACAAGAGATGCCAGACCAAGAACAGCAATCAGTGTTGTTGCTCCAACAATCCGTCAGCTTTTAACAGGCCTCCCAAAGAGCTCTTGAGCTGAGAATTCGCTTTGGAATTCCCAAAGAGCGTCCTTCTGGTCTGGACGACACAAGTGCCTAACAGAAGAGGCGAAAACAAGTACCGAGTTAGATAGAGAGAAGATTAAACACAGGCTCCATATCATCATCTTCCTCTCACTACAAGAATGCGTCATATTTTTTTTTTCTTTCGAGTTTTTTTTGTCTCTGTGAAACGGGTGATGTTGGTGACTCTAGCATTTATGGAAGAAAATAAAGCTTGACTTAACAAGCCGTGTAGTGTGGAATAATTGCTGAAATGCTCTTTGATCATTCAAAACCGTGGACGCATTTTCTCGGACATGTGGTGTGGAGCCTTAAGTTTCCTTAGATTTTTCAAAGTCACCATGAAAATTACGATGAAACCCTCTTTTATTAATCAACTAATTTTCAATAGTTTATTTCTTTCTTTCCCCCCTCCAAAGTTTTCACTTTCAAATATTTTCTTAAGAGAATTCCTCAAACTAACTTCGTTCATAAATAATATTATTACTAGATTAACTCTCTGTTTACTAGACTAACCTTAGAAAGTTGGTCAATGTTTATTTTATCCAAATGTTGTATTATATTACGAGTATACCATTAATTATTTATATTTTTGAAAAAAATGAAATAAAAGAAGGAAAGTTAAAACATAAAAAGGGAAAAAACTGGTTTACAAAAAAAAAATATCTTGACAAAAGGCGACGTCAAATGCGACGTTTGGGGCGACGTTGGATTCCAACGCGATTCCGGCCCGATTCCGGCGAGGAATGAGGCGTTTCCGGTAAGTCTCTTCATCTTTTTGCTTCGTTTTAGGTTTCTCTTTACTTCCACGAAGTTCCACGAAGAAGAAGAACCGCGGTGACGAAGGATGGTCGCGACAAAGGATGGTTACGGGGGAGGAGTGTCGAAGTTCCGGCGAGTCATCTGCCGTCATGTCGGCGATGATTGAGAGAGAATGGGCTGTTGGCGGCGGCAAAAACCCTAATTGCATAGTGTATTTTTTTGTTTGCAGCGGCGAAACCTAATCATATTTTGTTTTTGTCGCAGATAACTTGTTTAGTTTGTGTTGCCGGTCTACTGAACGGGATTCCGTTAAGAGCAAGGATTTTCCGGTGAGGAATGTTAAATATTGTATTTCTTTGGTGGTAGATTTTGTAACGCTTGATGGTATATTTAATAGTCTGACATGGTTGGGTGAGTTTGGTAGATTTGTTTGTTTATGATGGTAGGTTTGTTTTTATATGACGTTAGTATGTATATATATGACGATAGATTTGTTTTTATATCATGGTAGATTTGTTTTTATATCACGGTAGATTTGTTTTTATACGACGGTAGATTTGTTTGCTAGATTATGTTAACGTAATGGTGGACTTATTGTTAACGGCTGGCTTATTCTTTCTTCTTCTCCGACAGGTACATGGCTTCTTCTTTGGCCATATTACCGCCGTCTGAAAATTTCGGTAACGGTTCTGAAATTTGAGGTGAGAAATAGTTTGTTCATGATGGTAGAGTTATATTAATTATTTGATGGTAGATTTGCTTGTTAATGATTGTATAGTTATCGTTTTATATGATGGTAGATTTGTTAGCCACATATTTGAACTTTATATATGAATGATGACATTTGTTTGTTCTTCTCTGACATATTATGGGTTTCGCGACGGCGGACAAGTCTCCGACGAGATTCCCGTCATGTTATTCTACGGATTGTAGATTTGAATTTGGTAGATTTATTTTTGAAATGATGGATTGTATTGATGGTGTACAAATGATAATTGGATTTTAGATGATGGTGTTGTTTTCAAATTATAATTGTTGCAAAACGCTTGAGTCATGTGTCAAACATTTCATCTTTTCTACCATGTTTGCTATCATTCACTTTCTTTACTTTCACTTTGCTTAATATGTATAACCAAGGTGAGTGAGATTTTAACCAAAAACACATGACTCAACCCAATAATATAGACAAAAAACACATCTATTCTATAAACCAATGCTGATAACAATCGAACACAAATCCAAAGAATTACAAAGCTCATATGCCATATTTGACACAAACAATCTAGCACTACTACAATTTTTGATGTGTCATTTGACATTGTAATGTTCAAGGTTTAGAGTAATTTGAGTTAAATGTATCAGAATAAACACAAATAAGAACAAAAAAAACCTAAGTTAAAAAATAGTTATTACACAAAACAAAACAAAAGGACATAAGATGAATGTTTAAGAGAACCAATATGACATAAGTTCAAGGTTAATCTTAACCTAAAAAAAGGGAGGATAACAAAATAAATCTACCATCATTACAATAAATCTACCATCAAACACTAAAAAATTCTCATACTTAGCATATTTGGGTGCCTGTTTTTTTTTGTAAATATGAGTTTTAGTGTAGGGCAAAAACGTTATTTCGCATTCTAAAAAAAGTCAAATGTCTACCACCAAACAATATCAATAAATATACCGTCATTAAAAGTCTACCACAACGCGAAATAATAAGTCTACTAACTAAAGTTATCTGAGTAAATACCATACCAAAACATTTACTAAATATACCGCATTTAACAATAAATCTACCAAATATTTTTAAATCTACCGTCAATAATATTAAATCTACCACCGTTACAAAACGAAGTCACCAAGATTTTACACGGTTTTAAATCTACTGCCATTATAAATAAATCTACCAACCCAATAAAAATCTACCGTGACCAATACAAATCTACTGTCAAAGAAATAAATATATCGTCACAAAAAAATAATTCACACTGATTAACTCTACCAAAAAAAAAAATAAGTCTACCGTTTTGTAAGATTAATCTACCAACATGGTCAATAAATCTACCAAAAAAGTCAAAAATTTATCGTTAGTCAACGGGTTGGTCGTAAAGTCTACCAACTCATAAATAAATCTACCATCAAAGACAATATATATAACAAAAATAAATATATCTACCGTGTCATTAAAATAAGTATACCAAAATAAGTCTACCAAGATTTAATAAATCTACCATCTTTCAAACAAATCTACCATCCATCAAACAAATCTACGGACCAAAATTTGAGTTGACCAACATCAAACAAGTCTACCGTCAAAGAACGGTAGGCTTTCGTTTTTTTGCGCGCTGGAAAAGTAATGACAGTTTTGTAATTGCGTTTTTGTCAACAAATGCCATAAGGGTATTTTCGGTATATGAGGTTAGTATAGTAATAAAAATAAAAATATGTCAAACTAATAATAAACATAAATTTCAAAGTTACTTTAGTTACTTTAGTAATCCACCCTATTTTCTTTGTGCAGAACTTCTTATGTTTTTTTTCTTCTGTCAAACGAGTTATGTTGATGAGTGCTGACTCTAGATCATTGGTTTCTCTCTCATATTTGTGGAAAATTATTTAAAGCTTCACTTAACAAGTCTCTTGTGAAGAAGACTGTCCAGCAAGATGAGATATTTCCACAAATTAAGATTAGAGAAAATTATTCAGAATAACATTAATTTTTCATGTAATTACTAGATTAACACCCTCATAACCGAGTTGACTAGAATAACACAACTCTTTTGTCAAAAGACAGAAAACCCCTATTTGAGTTACTTATTCACATAAATGCCATTTTGATTTATTTTTCTCTAAAAAAAAACTGCTTTTGAATTAAAAAAAAATAACAGTTTTCTCTTTCTAAAACATTTTCACTTCCCTCCTCTTCCCTAGGAACGTAAAAAACTGTCTTTTCATATTCCTCTCCCACACGGTTTTTCGCCGTCGCCTTCATCATTTTTTGCCGTCGCCGTCATCATTTTTCGTCGTCGCCGTCATCGTGTTCGTCCTCCTCGCCGTCGTCATCTTCTTCATCGTCGTTGTCGTCATCCTCTCGTCGTCGTCATCTTCACCGTTGGCTTTTTTCTGTTCTTCATCCTTGCCGTCCTCCTCTCTTCTTCATCGTTCATCATCGCCGCCGTCGAGAAACCCTAAAACCTAGCCGCTTCTCTTTCATCGCGCTGTCAGGAAACCCTAAAACCAAACCGCTTCTCTTCCATCTTCTCTTTCTTCGCCTCCGTCAGGAAACCATAAAACCCAGATTCCGGTATTCTTCGTCTATTAGGAGAACTTTTTAGTATTTTGATTTTGTCGCGGATTTTGCAGATTTTTTGGTATTGTTGCAGATTTGTGTTGCAGATTTGTTCTTTTCTCGCAGACTTGTTGGTATTTTGGTGGTATTGTTGCATATTTGTTTGTTTTGTGTGTTGCAGATTTGTTCCTTTTTTGCAGCTACAAATTTGATTGTGATGATGAGCAATGAATCTGGAGCTTCGAGTGGAACAGTAGCTGGTCGAGGAAGAGGAAGAGTTTTCGGGGTGCCTAAGAGATGTTAGTGTGGGGAAGTAATCGCGGGAAGAATTTCTAAGTCAGATGCGAATCCATACCGGAGATACTACCGCTGTGCGTTTGCTGTTGAACGAAAGGTAAACTAGAGTGACTTTATATTTTTTTGTCATTGTCAAAATTGTTTGCTTTATGCAAATTTTAATTGTCATAGTTTTTAATTGTTGTAGTTGATCAATGATAACCACACTTTCAAGTGGGTTGATGAAGCATTGTTGAATGAGATAGAGGCATCATCGTTTAGAATAGATAGACTTGAATAAGAGGTTAAGAAATTTGCAACAGATCGAGAGGAGGCCGAGAAGCAGATATTTGAGAAGCTCTAAATGAAACTAGAGAAAGAGAATTTTGAAAGAGTGGAAGAACTTCTACTGGAAGCAAAATCTTCCCTGAAAAAATGGATGTTTCTTGTATTGATTGGATGTGTGATCATCCTTGGTTGTAGTAAGCTCGTTTAAGTGATGAGTGTGTCTTATATTTGTTTTAACTTGGTTTGTAGTTCTTGTCTCTTACTTCTATTTTAAGTGATGAGTCTGTCTTTGTATTTGTTTTAACTTGGTTTGTATTTTGTGTCTTTGACTTATATTTTAAGTGTTGAGTGTGTCTTTGACGATTGGTCTCGAGTAATTCCACATGAGCCTAAAGGTAAAAAGCATGAAAATTCAAGCAAGCAATGAGAAAACAGACAATGAAGCTGAATGTGAAAAGTTGAAGATGGGTTCTGTTGTAAAACAGGGGAAAAAGAAGGATAAAGAAGTAGAGAGCGAGGGGATAAGCTTGAATGTATGCACCTCTCCGCAAGTGGAAACAATGTTGAAGATAGGTCTTGAGCACGAGGACAGTCAGGCGAAACACGATGACACTGAAACCACAGGTCAACATGACCCTACTGAAACTAACGAAGACAAATCAGAAGCTACAAAATCGGAATGGACAACAGTTGTGCAAAGAGGGAAAAGCTCCAGCCCACAGCATCAAAAAAAGTCAAACCTTTCAAATGACCTCAGCCATACTGGAAAGGACAAATCGAGAGACCTTTCTCCAACTTCACGTTTCAATGTTCTTGCTGCTCAGGGAGAAAACATCGAAACAGAGGAAGGGGATATTGAAGGGGAAACAGAAGTCAGGGAAACATAGACTAATGCGAACCCATCATCCTCCGAGGATGACCTCCCCACGATCGTACACAAACCCAATGGTGGAACTGGAAAGCGGAACCGAAGTAAGGCCCCGAAAAAGCCTATTACCAATCGGAAAGAGCAGCAAGTTCCCACTCAACACAGCAACAACAACAAAAAGTCCTCCTCGCGGAGGAACTAATGATCATGACGTCTTTTTTTGCGTGGAATACTCGGGGTTTTAACAAAATGCGCAAACAAAACAATGTCCAATCATGGTTACGATAAGTTAAGCCTGCTTTTGGCTGTCTATTAGAAACACGAGTTGCAGAAAGTAATAGTACTGCTATCCTTGAAGTTGTCTTCCCGGGATGGCATCACGTTAATAACTATGAACACCACCGATTAGGCCGTATCTGGCTGTTAAGATCGGAAGAAGTCTCATTCACCACGCTCTACATGAGCCCCCAGATGATCACTGTATGGGTCCGAACATCATCGGGGGAGGTATTTCTTTGCTCAAGTGTCTACGCATCCAATTTCCGTGATGAGCGTCATATTCTTTGGGAAGAAATAAACCAGAACCGAAGTCAATTTGCTGCAACAAATGTCCCTTGGATCATTCTGGGGGATTTTAATGTGACTCTCAGCTCCGATGAGCACTCTCGGCAGCTGGATTATCTGGGAGATTAAGCTGGTATGATTGGTTTCCAATCCCTCGTTTCAGAATGTGATCTCACTGATCTCGACTATTCAGGACCTAAATTTACATGGTGGAATCATAGATATCATGATCCCATAGGCAAAAAACTAGACCATGCTCTGGTAAACTCTGAATGGAATAATCAGTTCCCCCTTTCTTCTACATATTTTGCAGCTAATGGCATCTCAGATCATGCCCGTTGTTTGGTGAGAATTCAGCAACATACACCACAAAAAGACACCATTTCCAATTCTTCAACTACTTCACTGAGCACCCGGACTTCCTGGACATCGTCGAGTCTGTATGGTCAGGTACATAGCCTCTATTCCACTCCCGTGCTGCTTTGCTCCGCTTCCACCGAAAGCTGAAACTCTTAAAGCCGCTTCTCCGAGCTTTGAATCGGGATCGCTATGGGACATTACTAAGCAAACTCGTATTGCTTTTAAGGTTCTATGTGAAAGACAAAATCAACTCCTACTGGACCCCAGCGCTGCTAACTTTGAAGCAGAATCCATCGCGGCAAATCAATGGGAATATTACGTAGATATTGAGGAGAAATATTTTCAGCAGAAATCTCGAATTACTTGGCTTAAGCATGGGGATCGCAACTCTAAATTCTATCATCGGGCAGTTCAGGTCCGGAAAGCAAGAAATTCAATAAAAAGGTTGATTAATGATGCAGGGTTGGTTCTAACGGACCCAGAAGAAATCAAGAATGAAGCCGCAAATTATTTTAAAAATTTTCTTCAAAACTCAACGCCTGCTGCACCTCTCGACTACCATGATCTGACTGATCTCCTGAATTTTCGATGCCCTAGTGAGATGGCTGAAAACCTGATTTGCTCAGTTACTAAGGAAGAGATCAAGGCGTCCCTTACCTCGATGCCTTCCAATAAAACGCCATGGCCTGACGGTTACACTAAAGAGTTCTTCGTTGCTGCCTGGCCTATCGTCGGCAATGACTTTGTCACAGCTGTGCAATCTTTTTTCTTGAATGGAGTTATGCCGCATGGTACCAATGCTACTGTTCTTGCTCTCATCCCTAAGAGAACATAATCCAGTACGATGAAAGACTTCCGGCCGATTGCTTGCTGTAATATGGTATACAAAGTCATATCAAAAATCCTCGCCAACCGTCTTAAAACCCTAATGCCGGAAGCGATGCTACCAAACCAAAGTGCCTTCATACAGGGTCGTCTCCTCCTTGAAAACGTGCTATTGGCTACCGAACTAGTGAAAGACTACCATAAAACGACTATTGATATAAGACTCTGAATCCACTTTGTCTTATTGATCTCAAGGTGTCAAAGTTGACAAACTTTAAGGCGGAAGACGGACGAAATAGAGGTGAAGATGATGGATAGTTGATTGACTCGCTCAATCGATGGACGAACAAGCGTGTTTGAATCACACAAACAAACTTAATCCGCATTTTCAATAGAAAAGAAGTGCATCTCACACTTAGTTTCTAAAGAAGAAGAACGAGAGAGTAAAGGAATCTCACACAATACTCTAATGATCTATACTTGTATTTTAGGATGAATCCACAAACTAAAATAAACAAGCAAAACAAAGAATAAAGCTTTACAAGAAAATTACTTTCTTTATTTTTCCAAAAATCTCTATATATTATTACAATTGAACAATTGAGTTTTTTATAGCTCTTACAAGGTGATCTTGACAATAAATTACATTAAAAGAAATTTTTTACATTTAAACAAAAGGAGACAAATTTGCTAAATCAAATAATATTATTATTGCCACCAATTTAGCCTTTGACTTTGAATGACTCTTTTGATTTTTTCTTGAAGTTATGAGGTTGAGATTCTCATAGTAAACCCACATTGATTCACTCTTTTTGATATTGCATCAACTATCACCCCTCGTTGTGCTCTAAAGATCGATATTACGAAGGCATTTGATACGGTTCGGTGGGAGTTTATTATTGAAGTCCTGCGTGCTATGAGGCTTCCGGAAATATTTGTATCTTGGATATACAGCTGTATCTCAACATCATCCTTCTCTGTAAGTGTTAATGGAGAGCTGGAAGGGTTTTTCACTAGCACCCGCGGTCTACGACAAGGATGTTCCCTCTCACCATACCAATTTGTCATCGCCATCAATGTCTTATCTCTCATGCTGAACAGAGCAGCCAGGGACGGACACTTCGGGTTTCATCCCATGTGTAGCAAGATTTCCCTCACCCACCTCAGCTTTGCGGATGATATGATTGTCTTCATGGATGGTACGAAATCCTCTCTCCTCGGAATTCTCAAGGTACTGAACGACTTCGAAAGTGTATAAGGTTTAGCGATAAATGCAGCTAAGTCATCTCTGTTTATAGCGGGCACAACTCAGAGTACTCTCATTGACACAGCACACGAGCTCGCCATACCTTTAGAACAAATCCCTATACGGTATTTGGGACTTCCTCTCACTACTAAAAGCATGACGCGTCTTGACTACGAGCCTCTGATAGACCGAATCAGAACACGCTTGCTTTCCTGGTCCAGCAAATCTCTGTCTTTCTCCAGGAGACTCCAGCTAATCCAATAGATTATCACCAGTATCACCAATTTTTGGAGCTCCGCATTCAAGCTCCTGAAACGTTGTTACGCCACTATCAAAAGTATGTGTGCTGCTTTCCTTTGGTCAGGCTCCCTACATGTCACCACAAAGACCAAAGTCGCATGGGACGATGTCTGTGCTCCAAAAAATGAAGGGGGTTTGGGTATTCGTAGAATGTACGACACCGCCCGTGTCTTTTCTCTCCGATTAATTTGGAGGTTATTTGAAAACTCTGGCTCGTTATGGGTGCATTGGATTCGAGAATATCTCCTTCGACACTCATCATTTTGGGATATTCCAGATAAATCGACTCGAGGATCCTGAATTTGGAGGAAACTTCTGAAACTGAGGCCTCTTGCGAAGACTTTTATGAGATCAGAGGTCAGAGATGGAGCCACGACTTCTTTCTGGTTTGATCATTGGCTCTCGATCGTCCTCTTTTAGCTATCACGGGCGATTCTGGCCCCAGGATCCTAGGTATTAACCGTAACGCAACTGTAGCTGAAGCTAGTGATGGATCGAATTGGCTTATCCGCCGGCGTCTTGGCCAACATATTCATGAAATACTTCACCAACTCAGTACTGCTACAATCCCGACACCGGAGAAGGGTGTAGATCTTCGGCTCTGGAAGAATAGTCCAGACGATTACAAAACTCAGTTCTCCTCGTCAAAAACCTGGAATCTGATTCGCACACAAAGGCAGAAAGTTAATTGGCACGGAATTGTCTGGTTTTCCCAAGCTATTCCTCGTCAAGCCTTCATGACATGGCTCGCCATTCGCGATAAAATTGCCACGGGTGACCGCTGTCGTCAATGGGGAATAGTTCAATCGTGTATGTTATGTGGCGAATCAAACGAGACCATAGATCATCTCTTCTTTGGCTGTCCGTACTCGTTCACGGTATGGTCCCTCCTAGCTTCTCGCCTCCTAGGAACAAGAATTAACCCTGATTGGCGCATCACCCTGCACTCGATAAAGCACAACAGGCTAAGTCGACAAGATGCACTGATTTATCGGCTCATCTTCCAAACTTTGATCTACGGGTTATGGAAAGAACGTAACGAGAGGCGACACCAAGCTACAGCTCACTCCCCACAGTTCCTTGCCCCCGTCATTCGCAAAGGCGTAACAAATCGACTCATCTCTCTTCACCACGAACCATGCCCAAGCAGCACTAGCCTCATCACTCGTTGGAATACGCTTACGAACTAGAAGCAAAGAGCTTTCTCATGCTCTGTTTTCTTTATTTTTTTAATGCTCTGTTTTGAATCTCGTAATAGCCCCTATTCGTGCTACTATTCCACAAGCCTGTAAATACTCTGCTTTTTTTGTTGATCAATAATAATCACATTCCAACAAAAAAAAAAAAAAGAAAGAGAAAAGAGAGAGAAGAAGGAAAGGGAAAAAAAAAGAGTAATATCATTGACTAGCAACAAATAATCAAAAATTAGTTTGACCAATTTAACACTATTTAGCGACACTATTCATCTAAAAAAGGCAATTAAACCTCTAGCTATCATCTTTTTCTCTCCTCATCACATTCATCTTCTTCTTCTTTCTTTTTCATCTTCCTCTTCTTCTTCTTTTTGTTATCCATGATAGTGGAAGATGGTGAAGATGGAAGGTGGTGACGGTGTTCGTGACGGTGATCGTGTCGTAAACGGTGCTGCTGATGGTAACAGTGATGGTAATGGCGACGATGATGATAGCGACGGTACTGGTGAAGGTGGTGGTGATAGTGACGATGTAGGTGATGGTAATGGTAATGGAGAGTGGTGATAGTGTCGGTAACAATGCGGTGCTGGTCAAGGTGGTGGTGACGGCGACAGTGGTGGTGAAAATGGAGGTGACGGCGACAGTGGTGGAGGGTGGTGATTTGCGAATATTTGTATGTTATATATCCACAAATATTTACTATGTTAGTATGTTATAAATATCATATATTATTGTTAGCACATTACAAGCGTCATATATTATTGTTAGCACGTTAACATATTATATGATAAATGGGTTAACACGATAAACATAAACTTATCGCGATAACATATTAAATAGCATGTTAACCAAATAGCTATCCACTAAAAACCACATATTGTTTTATGCTATCCAAAAATATTATCCGGATTTTTACTATGTTAGCACTTTATAAATATTGGATATTATTGTTAACACGTTACAAGTATCATATATTATTGTTAGCACGTTAACATACTATATGATAAGTGGGTTAACCTGATAAACATAAACTTATCGTGATAACATTTTAATTATCAGTTTACCAAATAGTTATCCATTAAAAATTTACTGCTCGCCTCAAATATTCCTTGTGTAGGATCTACGGGTATTTTTGTCAGATTTTTGGAACAATGTGGAGAGAGAAATAATTGTGAATTATTGGTTATTAGTTTCTTAATAAATTGGTCTACTATTGATATTTACTAAATTCACTAAAAAAAAATAAGAAGAAGAAGAAACGTGAGAGAGAGAAGAAAAAAAAGAAAGAGAAAAAAGAAATAGAAGGATTATGCTTTATATACTAGGAAGAATTAAGTCAATATTAATAATTGACCAAAAAATCAACTTTCTACAATTGTTGACTTCATATTTAATAAACAAACAAAGAGAAAAAAAATTCATACCAAAATGATTCTCCCCCATTTAAATTAATCACATGAATGCCATTATCCTTTCTCCAATGTCAGTTGGCCGGTAACACTGTTTACGAGTCGGTAACACTGTTCATCCGAAGTAATAGAAAGTTGTGTTTTTTGTAGATATATATTTGATTATCATAATAACTCATATATTTAACTCATTTTGATTATCAAGATAATTCATATTAAACTAATATATGATTATCATGATAACTCATATTTATAGATATCTATTTGATTATCAAGATAACTCATATTTGATTATATATATATGTATTTGATTATCAAGATAACACATATATATGATAATTCATATTATCAAGATAACTCATATTTGATTATCAAGATAACTCGTATTGATAACTCGTACTGATAACTCATATTATCAAGATAACTCATATTTGTTATCAAGATAACTCGTATTGATAACTTATATTAACATGATAACTCGTATTATCAAGATAACTCGCATTATCAATATAACTCGCATTATCAAGATAACTCGTATTGATAACTCATATTATCAAGACAACTCATATTTGTTATCAAGATAACTCGTATTGATAACTCGTATTGATAACTTATATTAACATGATAACTCGTATTGATAACAATTATATCAAGATAACTATTATATCTAATATCAAAATATTAACATGATAACTCGTATTAACATGATAACTCGTATAATCAAAATAACTAATATATATATCTAATATCAAGATATGTTTTTGATGAAGACGATGACGTTACCTGGGAATTAGCACTGTTACCACCACTGCCATCGCCTTCTTCACCGCTGACGTTTTCTTCACCACCACCATCTTCTGGTTTGTCGGCGGGAATCGAAACCCATGTGCCTCACCACATCTCCCCGCTCATTTCCTCGCTCAATTTCTCTGACAAAACGCCAGAAAGTATCGAAAATTTATCAAATCTCCTCGCTCAACTTCTCTGACAAAGCGCCAGAAATTATTGGATGACTTAAGTTGATTTATCAAATTGAGTTTTTCAACAATCATTTATCTAGGAAATTGCCAGAAAGTATCGGAAATTTAACACCCAATCGGAATTTTGAAGTCTCGCCAAAGAATTTCAGCGGTGAATTGTCGGAGCAAAACGCTGCTCTGCGAATCGTCTCTTTCACCAAGCAGCAATAACCGAGTCCGCCGGAGTAGCAACAGAGGAGTATACCGTCTTCGACTTCTTCGACTTGTTTTTATCAGACACAATGAGAGGAATGGGAAGAGAGAGATCGGAATAAAAGCCGGTGAAAACAATTTTATAGGCCGTATATCAAAAAATGAGAGAGAAATAAACAAAACATTACAACATAAGAGATAGTATAATCGATAGGGAAATGGTCTTCCACAAGCTAATTTCATGAAAACCTAAAATCAGAACTTTGCCGGAGACATACAAACACCGATGGAAAGAGAAAAGTTATTAAAAAAATAAACAAAAGAGGAGAAGGAGTAAAGGGTAATTTTCTTTACCTAAACACTGTTATAAATGTGTCAGAATTGGTCGACTTAATTTTGTAGTTATCTATTGCTAGTCATTGGTAATACTCTATATACTAACCATCCTATCAATATGGTAATAGACTTAATATCACTCTCCAATATGGTTATTAACTTCTATTCCCCTTAATAAATTGGGCAATAGGACTAAATAACTATATTGAGATATGTAATTAACTGTATGATCATATTAACAATATGGTTAGAATATAAGTCATATCATATACAATATATATGAAATTACCCTTCTTTTAAGAGAGAGAGTCGACTTAACCCTACCATATGCCTACTGTTTTGAAAGATGTATACTAAAAAAGAGAAATGAATAATTATATGGCTACAGGATGGGTTTCTATAAATTTTGAAACCTCTTTTCAATTAAAAAAAGGTTTCACAAAATTTGCTTCTCTAAAGTTGTAGAGAAACGAGAGAGGCGAAGAACTTTTTTCTCTCAATCAGTATAATCAACAATTTCTGGCCATACTTGTTAGGTCGACACAGAAAGCAAACTGTCGCTGTCATACACTGTTACAGGGCCATGTTATTTGGAGAGAAGAGGTTAAAATCAACCCGATTTGAAGGTAAGATTTCCCCAATCAAATCTAATAATATTTCCATATGGTTTAAACTGGGTAATTGTTGATGTATTTGATGGAACAATCTTGTTTGGGTTCGCGAAATCAGTACCCATGTGTTGTAATTTCCGATGATTTAAAACACAAAACCCTCCTCCCCCTTTCAATTAATTGCTTCGGTGATAGTTGTTAATATTTTTTAATAGCAGTGTATATATGTTTTTTTTTTTGCATGCGTTATATGTTCGCCATAAATTTACAGTTGAATTGTTAACTTCTCTCTAACTACATCTAAATTATCGTATAATGGATAATTACTCTATTCATAGTATACTATACTATATAAATTTGCTGCATGTTAAACTATGTGATTTATTTTATACTATACTATTTTTTGAATATTGAAGATCGGTAATATATTGATAAAGTATGCATTCCGTGTTCACATTTTGAAGAATACTCGTTTTCCTCAAAGCTAGTTTACGATATGTCCTGATGTGTGTTAATATTAACAGCTGGTAGTATGTATTTGTTACGGATGATAGTTAGTTATCGTATACTATGTGCGAATCGGTTACTATACTATTTAGTAATGTTCATATATACTATATTGTTGATTCTTATGGATCGTTTTTGCAAAATGGAGGAGCTTGGATTGCCCGACCGGTTGTTTCAAATTGGGTTCAAGATATTGGGAGGAAGCGCGTGAACAACTACTTCAATCTTTGATTGGTTGAGTCTATAAAGACCGCTTTAGAGGATGATCAATTGCTTGCATAGGCTGAGTCACAGTTCGGGAGCATAATGCAGAAGGGGAACCACACGTTTTATGTTATGTTTGTCCACTACATGTTGTCACGACAGTTGGTGACAAACAAAAAGTATGAGTTGTGGTGGTTGTTTTCCGATAAACTCGTTAAATATGGGATCGATGAGTTTGCACTCGTTACATGCTTGAATTGCAATCCACCTGTCAACGAAGGGAAAAAGGGGAAACGAAATTAAATAAAAAAAGCAGGCAAGGGGATCACAAAACTTGGTGGCAAACCAGGGGGTAAATTTTGGGTTCAACTATTTGGTAAATTGAAACGAATATCAGTTGACTGGGTATTAGCCAAACTAGTAAAAGGACCCTGCCACAAGGTTTTGTCTTCTGTTGCTTCTGATAGTTGAAGGTATAACGCCCCGACCGCCCCTACATGTGGGCCCCATGCCCTCTCTCGGCCCGTGGGCCCCACCCTTGTCTGACGGCCGGTGCGTTAGTCCGGGAGGCTTGTAATACTTGTTTACTAACCCTGCAATCACCACGTGATCTTTCCCCGTGTTTTGTCCTCACTCACACGATACCGCGAATCACTTCCCGATAGGTCACCCATCCTTAAATTGCTCCAGCTCAAGCACGCTTAACTCTGGAGTTCTCTCTGGACAAGTTCCCGAAAAGATAAGTGCACTTTGGTGACATAGGTAGCCAAATCAATTCTTATAAGCCTCTCCGCATATACAAGAAATCGAGATGTTACAATCACCCCCACTCATAGAGCGCAACGTCCTCGTTGCGCACCAGGATCGTCACCCTAGACGGTGTGAGCCCACCTGACTCCACACACGTGTTTGGGTTCGGCTCTGATACCACTTATAACGCCCCGACCGCCCCTACCTGTGGGCCCCATGCCCTCTCTCGGCCCGTGGGCCCCACCCTTGTCCGACGGCCGGTGCGTTAGTCCGGGAGGCTTGTAATACTTGTTTACTAACCCTGCAATCACCACGTGATCTTTCCCCGTGTTTTGTCCTCACTCACACGATACCGCGAATCACTTCCCGATAGGTCACCCATCCTTAAATTGCTCCAGCTCAAGCACGCTTAACTCTGGAGTTCTCTCTGGACAAGTTCCCGAAAAGATAAGTGCACTTTGGTGACATAGGTAGCCAAATCAATTCTTATAAGCCTCTCCGCATATACAAGAAATCGGGATGTTACAGAAGGTATCGTTTGTCCTAGGAGTAGGACAACATCTTTACGGCCCGATGTTGTTGAGATGCTTGTTGATTTGGAAGCATTCATGCAATATCCTTGGGGACGCGAAGCTTTTTTGCGGACCGTTCAAAATGTAAAATCAAGAACACCTAGTCATTATGCAATACAAGATACGGTGGCTCTCCAAGGTTTTTTACATGCGATAACCTTTGAAATGGTTACCAGCTGCCCTGCGATTGTGGCGAATCCCAAAGGGAAGGACAAGATTCTAGATAGTGGTAACTTGATACATGACATTGTCCTACATGTTATAGAGAGGGATATGTCCATTAACACCTTCACAGCTAAGTATCTCGACATATAAGGACATGTAATTTCCTAACCTCTCTAAAATTTATGCGTTAATAGATATGGTAAATGCATATGCGCAATATGATAATATATATAACGGATGAATTTTAATGATATATTATGTACATCCCATACTATACTATGTTATATTAAATGAATCTGCTCCCCTTGAATTCACCTTTATTTTGTACATCATATTTTTCCTATTTGTCAATGGTCTGATTTGGATATACTATATACTATACTATTTAACGCATCAAGTATGTTATATGTGGTATAAACTATACTATTTAAAATTAAGTATATTAGCAAATATGATCTTGCACTAAAACATTTTCAATCTTCTGGCCTGCATCAGGTAAGCATAAGGATAATATTTTTTAGTGTAAGAATTTATGCGTTAACAGATATGGAGGATCATTATCCTTATGCTTACATGATGCATGCCAGAAGATTGAAATTGTTTTAGTGCAAGATCATCTTTGCTAATATACTTATTTTAAATAGTATAGTATATACCACATATAACATACATTCTGCATTAGTGTCATGGATCTGTGGATTTCAGGAAGGAATATCAAAAGGCACTGAAGTAAATGGATTTGCATCTACATCCTTCTCATTAGCCTTTCCACCTAATTTACTCTCCAACCTAATTTTAGTCATGAATTTATTGAGATCGGTCTCCAATTTCTCAAACTTGGTGTCAAAATATTGTTTAACACTCACTACGTAACCAGCAAACAGTCCCATAAACCGATCAGCTTCCCGAAAAGAAACAATATGTCTTCCCCTCCTCCCCTCCCCCATGGTAGGTGGAAAATTACGGATGAATTAACCATATTGAGATATGTAATTAAATGTATGACAATATTAACAATATGGTTAGAATATAAGTCATATCATATACAATATATGCGAAATTACCCTTCCTTTAGGAAAGAGAGTCGACTTAACCCTACCATGTGCCTATAGTTTAGAAAATTGTAGACTAAGAAAGAGAAATGAATAATTATATGGCTACAAGATGGGTTTCTATAAATTTTGAAACCTCATTTCAATTAAAGAAAAAAATTTGCTTCTCTAAAGTTGAAGAGAAACGAGAGAGACGAATAACCTTTTTTTTTCCTTATTCAGTATAATCAGCAATTTTCGGCCATACTTGTTAGGTCGCCGGAGAAAGCAAACCGTCGATGTCATACACTGTTACAGGGCCGTGTTATTTGGAGAGAAGAGGTTAAAAATCAACCCGATTTGAAGGTAATATTTCCCCAATCAAATCTTATAATATTTCTCTAGGGTTTAAATTGGGTAATTGTTGATGTATTTGATGGAACAATCTTGTTTGGGTTCGCGAAATCAGTACCCATGTGTTGTAATTTCCGATGATACAAAACACAAAACCACCCTTCTCCCTCTTTCAGTTAATTTCTTCGGTGATAGTTGTTAGTATTTTTCAATAGCAGTGTATTTATGTTTTTTTTTTGCATGCATTATTTGTTGGCCAGAAATTTACAGTTGAATTGTTAACTTCTCTCTAACTGCATCTGAATTATCGCATAATGTATAATTACTCCATTCATAGTATATTATACTATATGAATGTGCTGAAGTTGTTAACCTATGTGATTTTTTTCATACTATACTATTTTTTTGAATATTAAAGATCGGTATTATATTGTTAAAGTATGTATTTTGCGTTCACATTTAGAAGAATACTCGTTTTCCTTAAAGCTAGTTTACGATATGTCCTGATGTGTGTAATTATTAACAGTTGGTAGTATGTATTTGTTATGGATGATAGTTAGTTATTGTATTCTATGTACAAATCGGTTACTATACTATTTAGTAATGTTCATATATACTATATGGTTGATTCTTATGGATCGTTTTTGCAGAATGGAGGAGCGTGGATTGCCCGACTGGATGTTTCAAATTGGGTTAGAGCCAATTGGGAGGAACCTCGTGAACAACTACTTCAACCTTCGATTGGTTGAGTCTATTAAGACCGCTTTAGAGGATGATCAATTGCTTGTGTTGTCCGAGTCACAGTTCAGGAGCATAATGCAGATGGAGAATCACACATTCTCTGTTATGTTTTTCCACTACCTGTTGTAACGGCAGTTGGTGACGAACAAAAATATGAGTTGTGGTGGTTGTTTTCCACTAAACTCGTTAAATATGAGATCGATGAGTTTGCACTTGTTATAGGGTTGAATTGCGATCCACCTGTCAGTGAAGGGAAAAAGGAGAAGCGAAAGAAAAAAAAGACAGGCAAGGAGATCACAAAACTGGGTGGCAAACGAGGGCGTAAAGTTTGGGTTCAACTATTTGGTAAATTGAAATGAATATCAGTTGACTGGGTATTAGCCAAACTAGTACAAGGACCCCGCCACAAGGTTTTGTCTTGTGTTGCTTCTGCTAGTTAAAGGTATTGTTTGTCCTAGGAGTGGGACAACAGCTATACGGCCCGATGTTGTTGAGATGCTTGTTGATGTGGAAGCATTCATGCAATATCTTTGGAGACGCGAAGATTTTTTGCGGACCGTTCAAAGTGTAAGACCAAGAACACTTGGTCATTATGAAATACAAGATACGGTGGCTCTCCAGGGTTTTTTACATGCGATAACCTTTGAAATGGTTACCAGCTGCCCTGCGATTGTGGCGAATCCCAAAGGGAAGGACAAGATTCTAGATAGTGGTAACTTGATACATGACATTGTCCTACATGTTATAGAGAGGGATATGTCCATTAACACCTTCACAGCTAAGTATCTCGACATATAAGGACATGTAATTTCCTAACCTCTCTAAAATTTATGCGTTAACAGATATGGTAAATGCATATGAGCAATATGATAATATATATAACGGATGAATTTTAATGATATATTATGTACATCCCATACTATACTATGTTATATTAAATGAATCTGCTCCCCTTTAATTCACCTTTATTTTGTACATCATATTTTTCCTATTTGTCAATGGTCTGATTTGGATATACTATATACTATACTATTTAACGCATCAAGTATGTTATATGTGGTATAAACTATACTATTTAAAATTAAGTATATTAGCAAATATGATCTTGCACTAAAACATTTTCAATCTTCTGGCCTGCATCAGGTAAGCATAAGGATAATATTTTTTAGTGTAAGAATTTATTCGTTAACAGATATGGAGGATCATTATCCTTATGCTTACCTGATGCATGCCAGAAGATTGAAATTGTTTTAGTGCAAGATCATCTTTGCTAATATACTTATTTTAAATAGTATAGTATATACCACATATAACATACATGCTGCATTAGTGTCATGGATATGTGGATTTCAGGAAGGAATATCAAAAGGCACTGAAGTAAATGGATTTGCATCTACATCCTTCTCATTAGCCTTTCCACCTAATTTACTCTCCAACCTAATTTTAGTCATGAATTTATTGAGATCGGTCTCCAATTTCTCAAACTTGGTGTCAAAATATTGTTTAACACTCACTACGTAACCAGCAAACAGTCCCATTAACCGATCAGCTTCTTGAAAAGAAACAATATGTCTTCCCCTCCTCCCCTCCCCCATGGTAGGTGGAAAATTACGGATGAATTAACCATATTGAGATATGTAATTAAATGTATGACCATATTAACAATATGGTTAGAATATAAGTCATATCATATACAATATATGCGAAATTACCCTTCCTTTAGGAGAGAGAGTCGACTTAACCCTACCATGTGCCTACAGTTTAGAAAATTGTAGACTAAGAAAGAGAAATGAATAATTATATGGCTACAAGATGGGTTTCTATAAATTTTGAAACCTCATTTCAATTAAAGAAAAAAATTTGCTTCTCTAAAGTTGAAGAGAAACGAGAGAGACGAATAACCTTTTTTTTCCTTAGTCAGTATAATCAGCAATTTTCGGCCATACTTGTTAGGTCGCCGGAGAAAGCAAACCGTCGATGTCATACACTGTTACAGGGCCGTGTTATTTGGAGAGAAGAGGTTAAAAATCAACCCGATTTGAAGGTAATATTTCCCCAATCAAATCTTATAATATTTCTCTAGGGTTTAAATTGGGTAATTGTTGATGTATTTGATGGAACAATCTTGTTTGGGTTCGCGAAATCAGTACCCATGTGTTGTAATTTCCGATGATACAAAACACAAAACCACCCTTCTCCCTCTTTCAGTTAATTTCTTCGGTGATAGTTGTTAGTATTTTTCAATAGCAGTGTATTTATGTTTTTTTTTTGCATGCATTATTTGTTGGCCAGAAATTTACAGTTGAATTGTTAACTTCTCTCTAACTGCATCTGAATTATCGCATAATGTATAATTACTCCATTCATAGTATATTATACTATATGAATGTGCTGAAGTTGTTAACCTATGTGATTTTTTTCATACTATACTATTTTTTTGAATATTAAAGATCGGTATTATATTGTTAAAGTATGTATTTTGCGTTCACATTTAGAAGAATACTCGTTTTCCTTAAAGCTAGTTTACGATATGTCCTGATGTGTGTAATTATTAACAGTTGGTAGTATGTATTTGTTATGGATGATAGTTAGTTATTGTATTCTATGTACAAATCGGTTACTATACTATTTAGTAATGTTCATATATACTATATGGTTGATTCTTATGGATCGTTTTTGCAGAATGGAGGAGCGTGGATTGCCCGACTGGATGTTTCAAATTGGGTTAGAGCCAATTGGGAGGAACCTCGTGAACAACTACTTCAACCTTCGATTGGTTGAGTCTATTAAGACCGCTTTAGAGGATGATCAATTGCTTGTGTTGTCCGAGTCACAGTTCAGGAGCATAATGCAGATGGAGAATCACACATTCTCTGTTATGTTTTTCCACTACCTGTTGTAACGGCAGTTGGTGACGAACAAAAATATGAGTTGTGGTGGTTGTTTTCCACTAAACTCGTTAAATATGAGATCGATGAGTTTGCACTTGTTATAGGGTTGAATTGCGATCCACCTGTCAGTGAAGGGAAAAAGGAGAAGCGAAAGAAAAAAAAGACAGGCAAGGAGATCACAAAACTGGGTGGCAAACGAGGGCGTAAAGTTTGGGTTCAACTATTTGGTAAATTGAAATGAATATCAGTTGACTGGGTATTAGCCAAACTAGTACAAGGACCCCGCCACAAGGTTTTGTCTTGTGTTGCTTCTGCTAGTTAAAGGTATTGTTTGTCCTAGGAGTGGGACAACAGCTATACGGCCCGATGTTGTTGAGATGCTTGTTGATGTGGAAGCATTCATGCAATATCTTTGGAGACGCGAAGATTTTTTGCGGACCGTTCAAAGTGTAAGACCAAGAACACTTGGTCATTATGAAATACAAGATACGGTGGCTCTCCAGGGTTTTTTACATGCGATAACCTTTGAAATGGTTACCAGCTGCCCTGCGATTGTGGCGAATCCCAAAGGGAAGGACAAGATTCTAGATAGTGGTAACTTGATACATGACATTGTCCTACATGTTATAGAGAGGGATATGTCCATTAACACCTTCACAGCTAAGTATCTCGACATATAAGGACATGTAATTTCCTAACCTCTCTAAAATTTATGCGTTAACAGATATGGTAAATGCATATGAGCAATATGATAATATATATAACGGATGAATTTTAATGATATATTATGTACATCCCATACTATACTATGTTATATTAAATGAATCTGCTCCCCTTTAATTCACCTTTATTTTGTACATCATATTTTTCCTATTTGTCAATGGTCTGATTTGGATATACTATATACTATACTATTTAACGCATCAAGTATGTTATATGTGGTATAAACTATACTATTTAAAATTAAGTATATTAGCAAATATGATCTTGCACTAAAACATTTTCAATCTTCTGGCCTGCATCAGGTAAGCATAAGGATAATATTTTTTAGTGTAAGAATTTATTCGTTAACAGATATGGAGGATCATTATCCTTATGCTTACCTGATGCATGCCAGAAGATTGAAATTGTTTTAGTGCAAGATCATCTTTGCTAATATACTTATTTTAAATAGTATAGTATATACCACATATAACATACATGCTGCATTAGTGTCATGGATATGTGGATTTCAGGAAGGAATATCAAAAGGCACTGAAGTAAATGGATTTGCATCTACATCCTTCTCATTAGCCTTTCCACCTAATTTACTCTCCAACCTAATTTTAGTCATGAATTTATTGAGATCGGTCTCCAATTTCTCAAACTTGGTGTCAAAATATTGTTTAACACTCACTACGTAACCAGCAAACAGTCCCATTAACCGATCAGCTTCTTGAAAAGAAACAATATGTCTTCCCCTCCTCCCCTCCCCCATGGTAGGTGGAAAATTACGGATGAATTAACCATATTGAGATATGTAATTAAATGTATGACCATATTAACAATATGGTTAGAATATAAGTCATATCATATACAATATATGCGAAATTACCCTTCCTTTAGGAGAGAGAGTCGACTTAACCCTACCATGTGCCTACAGTTTAGAAAATTGTAGACTAAGAAAGAGAAATGAATAATTATATGGCTACAAGATGGGTTTCTATAAATTTTGAAACCTCATTTCAATTAAAGAAAAAAATTTGCTTCTCTAAAGTTGAAGAGAAACGAGAGAGACGAATAACCTTTTTTTTCCTTAGTCAATATAATCAGCAATTTTCGGCCATACTTGTTAGGTCGCCGGAGAAAGCAAACCGTCGATGTCATACACTGTTACAGGGCCGTGTTATTTGGAGAGAAGAGGTTAAAAATCAACCCGATTTGAAGGTAATATTTCCCCAATCAAATCTTATAATATTTCTCTAGGGTTTAAATTGGGTAATTGTTGATGTATTTGATGGAACAATCTTGTTTGGGTTCGCGAAATCAGTACCCATGTGTTGTAATTTCCGATGATACAAAACACAAAACCACCCTTCTCCCTCTTTCAGTTAATTTCTTCGGTGATAGTTGTTAGTATTTTTCAATAGCAGTGTATTTATGTTTTTTTTTTGCATGCATTATTTGTTGGCCAGAAATTTACAGTTGAATTGTTAACTTCTCTCTAACTGCATCTGAATTATCGCATAATGTATAATTACTCCATTCATAGTATATTATACTATATGAATGTGCTGAAGTTGTTAACCTATGTGATTTTTTTCATACTATACTATTTTTTTGAATATTAAAGATCGGTATTATATTGTTAAAGTATGTATTTTGCGTTCACATTTAGAAGAATACTCGTTTTCCTTAAAGCTAGTTTACGATATGTCCTGATGTGTGTAATTATTAACAGTTGGTAGTATGTATTTGTTATGGATGATAGTTAGTTATTGTATTCTATGTACAAATCGGTTACTATACTATTTAGTAATGTTCATATATACTATATGGTTGATTCTTATGGATCGTTTTTGCAGAATGGAGGAGCGTGGATTGCCCGACTGGATGTTTCAAATTGGGTTAGAGCCAATTGGGAGGAACCTCGTGAACAACTACTTCAACCTTCGATTGGTTGAGTCTATTAAGACCGCTTTAGAGGATGATCAATTGCTTGTGTTGGCCGAGTCACAGTTCAGGAGCATAATGCAGATGGAGAATCACACATTCTCTGTTATGTTTTTCCACTACCTGTTGTAACGGCAGTTGGTGACTAACAAAAATATGAGTTGTGGTGGTTGTTTTCCACTAAACTCGTTAAATATGAGATCGATGAGTTTGCACTTGTTATAGGGTTGAATTGCGATCCACCTGTCAGTGAAGGGAAAAAGGAGAAGCGAAAGAAAAAAAAGACAGGCAAGGAGATCACAAAACTGGGTGGCAAACGAGGGCGTAAAGTTTGGGTTCAACTATTTGGTAAATTGAAATGAATATCAGTTGACTGGGTATTAGCCAAACTAGTACAAGGACCCCGCCACAAGGTTTTGTCTTGTGTTGCTTCTGCTAGTTAAAGGTATTGTTTGTCCTAGGAGTGGGACAACAGCTATACGGCCCGATGTTGTTGAGATGCTTGTTGATGTGGAAGCATTCATGCAATATCTTTGGAGACGCGAAGATTTTTTGCGGACCGTTCAAAGTGTAAAACCAAGAACACTTGGTCATTATGAAATACAAGATACGGTGGCTCTCCAGGGTTTTTTACATGCGATAACCTATGAAATGGTTACCAGCTGCCCTGCGATTGTGGCGAATCCCAAAGGGAAGGACAAGATTCTAGATAGTGGTAACTTGATACATGACATTGTCCTACATGTTATAGAGAGGGATATGTCCATTAACACCTTCACAGCTAAGTATCTCGACATATAAGGACATGTAATTTCCTAACCTCTCTAAAATTTATGCGTTAACAGATATGGTAAATGCATATGCGCAATATGATAATATATAACGGATGAGTTTTAATGCTATATTATGTACATCTCATACTATACTATGTTATAATTAATGAATATGCACCCCTTGAATTCACTTTTATTATGTACGTCCCATTTGTTAATGGTTTGATTTGGATATACTATATAATATGGGTACTATACTATATTTTTAAACATATTGTGAGATTCTATTTTCTATCATTAATTAATGTACTCTATTTATGGATATAATATATACTATGGGTAAAATACTATTTTAAAAAATATATTGTGGGATTAAATTATTTTTTTATTAATGAATTTACTCTATTTATTTGTACATATCCTTCTTCCATGAACACTAGTTATTTGTTACATGCTAATATCAAAGCTGTAATCGGTGACTATATGGATGAAAAAAATTGATGGTTTTGAAGATGAGGAGGATGATGAAGAAGTTGAGCATATATATGCTCAACTTGATTGATGATGAATTCCATTTTGAGCACAACTCATGGCGTGGTGGTATTAAGGCAAGTGAGGCGCTGTTAAATGTTGTTCAGTCCGATGGCAAGGAATATGAAGGAGATTCCGATGAAAGCTTTGAGGATTCACCGGTTGAACCTATAACGCCCCGACCGCCCCTACCTGGGCCCCATGCCCTCTCTCGGCACGTAAGTGCACTTTGGTGACATAGGTAGCCAAATCAATTCTTATAAGCCTCTCCGCATATACAAGAAATCGGGATGTTACAGAACCAGTGATATATGGTAGACAACACCGTAAAGGGAAATCAAACACGGAATTACCATCAGCCCCGAGATTCTGGTAAAACAAAAAATTTGTTGAATATGCGGGCGATATTCTATCTGAAGGACCAAGTAATTTTCCACCTACCGTGGGGGAAGATATATTGTTTCTTTTCATGAAGCTGGCGAACGAAAACGAAGATCGGTTAATGGGATTGTTTGATGGTTACGTAGCGAGTGTTAAACAACATTTTGACACCAAGTTTGAGAAATTGGAGACCAATCTCAATAAATTCATAACTGAAATTAGGTTGGAGAGTAAATTAGGTGGAAAGGCTGATGAGAAGGATGTAGATACAAATCCATTTACTTCAGTGCCTTCTGATATTCCTTCCTGGAATCCACAGTCCTATGACACTAACACAGCAGGTATGTTATATGTGGTATAGACTATACTATTTAAAATTAAGTATATTAGCAAAGATGATCTTGCACTAAAATATTTTCAATCTTCTGGCCTGCATAAGGTAAGTATAAGGATAATGATCCTCCACTGATCTCAAAAGATTTTGAAGGTGGTGCTATGAATCCACAAAAAGATTCCAATAATTTAGCTGGTATGTTATTTAATACACGTACTCTAAAATTAGCCTCTAATAATTAATCAAAATAGGATACCCTTACAATATATATTATAAAAATATGTGGCTTCCATCATGTGTATCTAAGGATACCAACATTGGCATGGAATACTTAGCTCCAATGAGGCAGGTGACTACATTAAGAATGTATGCAAGTCTGTTGACGGTACTGCAGATTGTAATGATGCTACTACTAATGCGATATTAATATTTTTTAGTGTAACAAATAATAATTGTTCACGTTCACCGAAGTGAATATTTGATTTGGTTGACCTTGGAGGTGCTAATATTTCCCCATCCAAACTCACTGCGGATATAGAAACTTCAAATGTTGATGGAGCTGACAAGGTAGATTCCGATTGTTAAATTGTTTAACAGGGTGGTGGTGACGAATGTAGCACTATACCACTAAAAATTGTTGTTCCTACGTCAAGTAGATCATATCCATCTCCTATAGATGATGAAAGTGTAGAAAATCAAGATAACAATGCATGAGGGATTGAAAAGGTTACACAAAATTCAGAGAATGGTCAAATGGAAGGTCAAGCTGATAAGGTAAGTAGCTAATGCCTTTCAAAATATTGTTGGGAAATAATATGTTATGTATCAAAATTTGTTAACATATGTAACATGAGATTGTCGGTTGTCAACCAGAATCAAAAGATCCGGACAATCTGCCACTTAAAATGCATTTCAGCCAACGCAGTCAGTGTCAAACTATGAGATACAGATGTGACCAGGAAACCTAAAGCAGGTAAAAAAAGAAGAAGAAAACATCAACAACTCCTCCCCCGGAACCCTCTGACAAGGAATTGGGGATGCTCATCGCCAGTTTCAAACCATTTGGTATTCCAGTACCTGCAACTCGGAGTTTCTTCTTGGGGATTCTGAAGAATAAAAAGTAAGTATTCAAAACTATACTATTTTCATGTACTAGACTATTTAAATTAAATTCTAATGTGTACTATTTTCATATTGTAGTACATATACTATCGATGATAGTATAGAAGTTACTAACACTAGTTTTGCTGCTGCGTTTGACGCCCGTTCCCCACTGATTGAATCGGTAAGTGTTGATTTTTTTTACAACCTTAAAATAAACTAATTGTTTATACATGAACTATTTAACATTCTCTTATATAGGTTGTCGCATGCCTTCTCAACTTCGCTCAAGTACGCCGTGATCGGGACGCAACAGTTTGATGGGATTTCATCTCCCCGTTATTCTTATCAGCTTTGTGCTGTGAGTACACATAATTCCAGTCCGACCCTTTGAAGTATATACACATTTTCTCCAAGGATATATTGAAACTGATCAATTGAAGACTCAAATTTTGTGCTGATATTGACATATTGTACTCCCCATACCAGATTAACAACATCCATTGAGTGGGATTGGCGATTGACTTCATCAACTGGTCAGTTTTCGTGCTCGACTGTAACCATGTATGTGTGTCTGAAAAAGAAATGAAGACCCAGCTCCGACCAATTATTTGGATGCTCCCATACTTCCTTCGCACCCATGGTGATTCAGACGCTTCAAAAGCAGCCTCTTTCTACCTATGCCATTCCACCGACTTGAACTACACATACTATGCGAATCCCCATGTAATAATGTCCCCTAACCATTTTCTCTATGAATACTATGTTATGCATAACGTTTGATTTATATTCTGTTGTTAACACTATATTTTTATAGGCCTGTCGGCCATTGCGTCAATGGTTTTACTTTAACTACACGCAGCTAATCAGATCCTTGCATGTGCGCATATTGACGATGTTAAACGCCAATAATCTGCTCAACAGTATGCAATCAAGATCTTTGCCACATTTGTTGATCTAGACCTCTGATAATATTGTTTTAATTTTAATTTGTAGAACTCAATATGATTTCTGGTAACTCTTATCGTGTTAACGTTGACCTTACTATTTACTATGTTTATGTAATCGCTTATTTAATACATTTTTCAAATATCATATTTTGGTTCATAAAATTAAAAGTTTTTATGTTGACATTTATATTTACTAGCATAAAATTCAAAACATGCACTTATGGCCAAGGGGCGACCTTTGATATATTTAAGTTAATACATAGTATAATACTATGAATACATATAATAACTTACATAGTACTAAAATACACATACAACCACTTTAAAACAGGCATATATGTTTTTCTATATATATGAAAACATAGTATATTATCTCATAACCTGAAAAATGCATACAAAACTGACAAAATATGAAGATTTAATTATTCTTAGCTGCCTAAGGGGAGCCGTTTTTAATATTTAAGATAGTCCATGGTATACTAATTAAGTAAATATTTTAACATGTAATCTTACCAAACACCAAATTCAACTTCGCAAATGTACTATTGGTTTTATATTTTACATCGCATATAGTATAGTCAGTAGATGTTGTAATATAGTACATAAATCAGGGAAATTTTTATATTAAATTCAAAATCAAAGGTGTTACATGGCGTTCTACATTGTTATGATCAGTTGTTCCATATTTACAAAAAGAGTTAACTGGAAACTTCGTGAGAAACCTAAATAGGTTGGTATATAACATGTAATGCATATACCATGTTATTTAGGTACTCCCCATCCAAAAAACAAAATACCCAGTTTCTACGCATTACATCCTATAACGATGATGCTTCCAATGTTACTCGCCTACTCCAAAAAAAAAATTATTCCTTTTCTGCCCCTTCCCACGGTCTCCGCTCATATAGTATTACGACAGGACGCTTTGTTGTGTCCTTGCCGGAGAAGGCGCGTGCTCCTCCTACCCGATCTCCTTCCGAGCCTCTGTCAAATTGTGATAAATAGAGAATTAATTTCAATCACCGTTTCAATTAGTGCATTAAAACCGAAAAGTCAACCACACGATTCCATACTATAAAAATTTGGGTACTACTTTAAATTCTCCTCGAGGTAGAATCTTTATCTTTATTGGCCTACCCGTTGGGCGCCGAACAGCAGGTGGTAGGAGCTCTCTAGTGAACGCTTCTCCAATTTCGACACTTCCAACAGATGGGATAGGGTAAAATTTTCCTTCGAATCCACGTTTCCACATAGTACGCATCACCTACTAGAGTATCAGTAGGCATTTATATACTATTTGCTGCAACATGTGTGTGTTTGCATGGAAGTCATATCTCTTGGAACTCCATGCAACTACATGTCCCAGCCAAAAGATTTACTAACACACATTCCCCATCTTGCTCTTGGACCTAGAACTCGAGTTCGCCTATTGGGCGCACCGCTAGGTTGGTTGAATCATTATAAGTTGTATCTACAAGCTTTCTGACTCTTGGGGTCAATGTTCCCCTCTGACTGTTTGATTTTGCGCGTCTTATCACAAACCAGCTCATAACGGACGTCCGGATATACTCGCACATACATATAAGCGGATACTCCCTCGCCTCTTTGAGTACATTATTCCATGACTCCGCTATGTTGGAGTCAATAATATTATAGGGACGACCTTTGAAATGTGCATGTCTCTAATGGTCAAACCCTATAAGATGTCAAACATATATAAACCAACCCATTCCATTACATCGAGTTTAAAAGTCTATATCATTGTTTACGTAAATGGAATAGAACCGTTAAAAAATAGTTACATATGCTAACAAGATATGCATCACAAACAGGAATAAGCCTCAGAATTTCAAGACACTACCGATTGAAGTCGGAAATAGTGAAGGCACGGGCAACAACATACATCATATTTGCAACACGTTTGCTCTTGTACAATGCCTACATATTACGCTAAAGGTGAACCGTACATGCGGAATATATACTTGTGGATAAACCTACAGTAGCACATCTATATCGTTATATAGATAGCTGCATTTTGGAGCCGATAATATATTATAGTATTCTGTATACCTAACATAGTACTGTTATAATATAGAATACAATCATTTTTATCTTATGAAAAAATTGTTAGCTTACTCGGAGAAATCCAGTGTATATGCTTGCGTGTATGTCCGAAATAAATACCAGCTCAACAGAGTCCCCGACAAATGCGCTTAGCTTTCGAAAAAACCATTCATACGCATCATCATTTTCGCTATCAACAATGTCAAACGCGATGGGGAAAATTTGAAAGTTTGCATCTTGAGCGCATGCGGATAACAAACACCCACCAAACTTGCCTTTCATACTTGTTCCGTCCACGACGATTACCTTACGCATGAATGGGAAGCCTTGAATTAATGCACCGTAAGATACAAAGCAATATTTGAAGCGGCTCCCTCCTTCGGGTTCTTCAACAAGCTCCATAAAGCATTCACTTCCTGGGTTAGTAGCTTTTAATAGTGCCAAGTATGTTGGGAGAAGTGCATAGCTTCCAGCCATTGAGCCCAATGTCGCCTCCATCGCAACTTTTCTTGCTTGCCAAGCTTTCCAATATGACCCGTTCACATGGTAATAATCCAACATGATCTTCCTAATCCCAGCTGGATTAGGTCCTCGTTTGACACCCACAAACTTTGATTGCATGATCTCGCCGATAACTTGGGTTGTCGCCAACTTATGGAAGTTCCGCCTAGCATCAATTGTGCATGTGTGCTTCAAGTTAGCTTGCCGAATTTAGAAGTTCTCACTGGAATCAAGCATGACTGGATAAATCCTCCACCGACAGTTGTGGTCAACACACTTTATCACCATAAACTTTGGGGTTGAGCGAGTTGTCCGACAATGGAACTTTCGGTTGATAGCATAGATTGCAACCTTTATTTTGCAGTCATTTTTTTATTCGAGAACCCTACCAATGTACAACTTATCTCCCTCATATGGAACATCAGCTAATGTGTTATCCACACCTATAACATATGAACTCAACAATCAATTACAACATAGTACACGCAAACAAAGTATAGTATACTATTATTAAACATAACATAGTACACTTACCATTACCCTCGTTATGGTTGAATACAGGAGGGGCGTCTCGTCCAAATAGGCACAAGTCAGAACTGAAATCGTTCAACATAAGGTGTAGTGCCTCCTCAAATCTGGCCCAATGTGTGTAATGCTCCAATGGTATTTGTTCTCCTAGATCATGAACCAAGAAGTAGTCACCATCACCATCCGAACCTAAATCAGAGTATATTTTCATATCAGTGTCATGGAATAGATGACGGCCGACACCTCTGTGTTGTATGGTCACTGGTTGGGTGCGTTACCTTAGTACATGTACTTCGCCTGAATAAGCATCACTGGAATCAATGTCTGCTCTCCTTTTTCCCTTATCCCTCGCTTCAGGTAACGGGCTGATGAGCCTGATGGTATACTCTACATCCCTTATGACTATTTCATTTCTTTGACGTGGAATAGTGTGTGATTTACCCTGACTCAGCGGCACACCAAGATCCCCAACGGGAAACGTCAATGGCGTATCCGACATGGCGCAGTCATGCCACTCGTTCTCTGTTTCGTACCCTGAGTTAGATCCACCGAAGTCAACTTCAACCGGCTCCCCCAATGTTCCCATTTCATTCAACTCACTCATAATATTCTCTACAATACTGGCGCAGAGATTCACCTCCTCAACGTGGCGCCTCATTTGTACGAAGACATAAACCTCCTCGCCGTCCGTGATGAACTGTGGAGTTGAGCTATCACCGTTGTCTATCACCATCCAATCTAGGTATTAGTAGGCCAGTTTAATAGTTATGTTCCTCGTCCTGAGGGTAAATATGTCCTTCACGGTTGTCATCAAGTCCATGAACAGCATTCCAGACTACAGCCGTATGTAGGCAGACCCTTCAACGGTTTGCGGTTCGAAAATCCACATTCCCCCAAACGCCTAGCAAGATCTGAACCTTATGTTGTGCTGTAACATGTTATTCATATAACTAGATTGCTGAGCGACAGAGTAGGACTCAACATATATGGAATATAATTAAAAATCTGTGGACAGTGATAACCAAAGTTATTAGCAGAGTATTAAATCATTCCATCAACAACCATAAACTTTATATGCGACACAATGTAAAACATAGTAAAAGCGCCGCCGGATTTACCTTCATATGTGTGTTGTTTGTATTAACTTCACAACCACCTCCTTTTTCATTCATGGTGTTTGTTACAGTTTAGGTTAGACTGATAATGTTAGAATTTAGTATGTAACACATTTTAAAGACATCATAAATCGTTTCTATCCACACAAAAAATAGGAGGGATTTCCGAATTTCAAATTAATTATAATTGTGAAGTTAGGTTAGTGATGTGAGTGTTTATAGTTGATGTGATGTGAAGCCTATTCCCCTACTTCAGCGCGCTCTCTCTCCAATTTTCCCGCCTAACTAAACTAATGAGAAAATGGTCAATTTTTTTGCATTTGGTTACTGACTTAATTCTCAAATACTAAGGCTATTTTCTTAATTATCATTCCCAATATGGTTACTTTTTCAATTCACCCTAATAAATTTAACATTTCAAAAAAAAAAAGACTTAGATTATTATTGAAAAAAAGAAATAGTACTTTTTATTTCTCTTCTTTTTTTCTCTTTCTCGAGTTCACCCTAGTTTCCTTTTCAGTTAGCGCAGCCACCCTCCGTTGGTTTCGTTCTCCCTGCCTCCCCGGTGGCCGGCGCTCATCGCCGCCTCCGGGGGAGGACAACTCTCTCTTTTTCCTTTCTCGGCTTCCTCTACTGCTTGCTCGTTTTTCAGCAAAAGGTCTTTTTTCTTCTTCCTTGGATCTCATCGGGATGGTAGCGGAGTGAGATTCCGGTTATCCGGCGCAGTGGTTCGTTGTGGGAATGGTGCGTGGCTTCGGTGCCTCCCTCGATTCGACTCCGTGTTGACTCGGGCTAGGGTTTCAGAGGTCTTCGTCGGCTTTGGCGGTCGCTCTCGGTGGAGGAGTCTCTTCGGGCTCGCGATGGTATCTCAATCAGTGTCCAAGAGGACATGATTCTAGCTCCGGCGTATTTCAAGATCTGAGGTCCTTCTTCTTCTTAGGTGTGCTCGGATCTGTGGCGATCTCCGACATGCCTTCCGGTGTGGTCCCGTCGGTGGTGGATTGTTAGGTAGTTGGCTCTTACTGGTGTGCTCTTTGTGGTGGTATTCTTCTGTGGCTGTGTGTCGTTTCCCGATCTTGCCGACGGTGAAGTGAAGCTTCTCGTAAGGGGTTCTTGTCGCAGTTCGCTTTTCCAGCCAAGGTCTCCGTTGTGGCTCCTTCAACTACCTCCGATGTGTGTTTGGTTTCTCTGGCTTCATGGAGCGGTTCAAAGTTTCGGTAGGGGACTACTCTGTTAAAAGCTCTGGTGGTGATTCGGTGTCGAATAGAGGTGGCAGATTTGTTTTGGCGACTAACTTCATTTATGTGGGAGATGGTTATTGTAGCTTTTGCAAGTTCGGGAATGGCGGCCGGAGACGGCTTCTTTGGCTACCCGAAGAGGCTTTCTTGCTGCCGGTTGTGGAGTGGTCCGATGAAGCAGTTCTATTTTTGTGTTTATCTTCGGAGAAGTTGTAGGCGCTGCTACCTGCGAGGTTTGAGGGCTGGCCTCTGGTGGGGGTTGCTCGTTGCAACGACGATGAGGACTCGAGTTCCAAGGCACTACGGCAACAACGCAAATGTTTGAGCTTAGGTTTTTGGAATCGTTGTTTCTTCGTCGAGGATCTTTTGGGTATGCTATGGTGTGTACCTATCTTGTTCGACTTCTTTGTCCATTTCTTTGTTTTTTGTTGTAACTTTGTCATTATTTGTAGTTTTCGGTATTTCTACTTTCCAAACTGTATCTGTAACAGCTGTCACAAATAAAAACTGGTATAAAATTCAACATTTTTTTTAAAAAAAGACTAAGATTATTTCTAAAAATTAAGATTATTAATTTTCATATAAATGCTCCCCACTTGGAAAAAGTAACAATAAAAAATTCGACAAACGATATGTGTAGCCTGAAGACTTTCCCTTTGTGAAACTTCTAAATCAATCAACAGTTTCTATTTGTTAATTTTCAAAGATTTCCTTTTTTTTATTGGATGCCATTGCGATTAATCTCAGAACTATGCCTGAGAGCTCCAACCAGGAAAATGGATGCCATTGCGATTGTCAAGATGAAGAATCTCTTTTGACAATCGAAATATAACAACTTATGTCAGTTATGTGAAGGTTATTGACTTACGTTATTCTATCACCTGGATGATTGTAAATGTATATGTTTTGTTTTGGTTGAAGTTTTGTTATTGTGAAGATACTCGAGAAAGAGGAATGTCTATATTGACGAAAAAACCCCTACCTTACGCTGAAAACAAGTTTGAGCTATACAGTTTAACTGTTTGAAAAATATTTGTGTTTTTCAAGTGTGTTTGTTTGCCATAGGAGATGGAACAAAGAAAAATCGAAGTCCAGACTCAAAAGGCTAGAGCTTGTTACAGCCCAGAATATGTCTAACGACAACATTTAGTCAGAAAAGGAGTCGGATTGCTGATGAGCGATGACGTGGTGGAGCAATTTCTGGGATAGATGATGAACATATAAGAGGATTTTCCACTATGAGTCTATACCTTTAACTTATACATTTCCACTATGGCAAATCCAGTTCCAGAAAGACTGTCCATGGAAACACAAATGAGAAAAGATGATAAATGTTGGCTAAAAGATTATCTTTTTTTTTTACGGCAAACAATTTTATTGATTTCAAATTGGGATTACAAAGTCATACAGAACTTTCGGAAAACAAATTATTACATAAGCAGATATATGCGCCATATAGTGAAAAAGATACAACAAAAGAAGCGATTTAGACGATGCTTTCCATAGAAAAGTCTTACTCGCTAATGAGTCAAGAAAATCCGTTATTTCCTTCTCCGTATTTGATCTTAATCTGATGCGAAATGTGTGCGTCGGTAGCATAACTTGGCTAGACCTTTGAATTACACACCGCATGACAAACCCCGATGCTTCCGATAATAATCCTGGAACTTCGACAATCTGATATCAATGCTTCTGTATCATAGCCTTTTTGAGATATTTTGACTTTGATTTTCTTCCCTTTAAATTCAAACATCGTTTCCGGATAATGGTTGTAGTTTTCTCTTTCTTTACAGAATTTCCACGATCCCACACACGGTGATTTTCGAAAAGCCCTTTCCTCCATGGTTGTTGCCAAAAAAATTGTTTCACATGCAAATAACCACCTTTGGTGAAAGAGTCTAAAGAATAGAAGCCTCGACCAACAGCGTAGATACCCAAATCCTCACATCTATAAATTTGGCCCGTAAGAGTGCAAAGATGTTGCTTCTTTAAATTGGAACGAACACCAAAGAGAAACCAAGTCACACATTCCACTTGATAAGTAAAATGTGTGTGGTCAACACCGAACGGGATGTGAGATCGACATTGTATTTTATCGCTGAAGATTGATAGGGGTTTGATAGAGAAACTGAATAACAAAATCAAAAAAGCATTTATATAGATGAAAATCCAAGGTGGTTTAAGGATTTGAAATTCATCCGAACAGAATAAATTCCATCCACCGCCAGAGATTTCACTCAACGGACCGAAACCGACCGAATTAACCCAGAAAAATCGTAGATCAAACGCCGGACAAATGCTCTTCCGGAAGAAGAGAAAACAAATGCGAGAAACGAATGAAAATTCATCTCGCCCAAGAGAAAGGAAACCCATTATCACTTATTCCTAATCTAATAAACTATAAAGTAGAAGAAGAAGTACGACGTCGGCCGGAGGGATTAGGGCAAAAAGCGGTAGTTTTGTTAATCTGCTTGAGCGTCGCCTTAGGGAGAGAAAACGGTTTTTTGATGAGTTGTGTTATTAGCGGCTAAAAGGTTATCAATAGAGTAAAAAAGCCTGTAAAAGACAATATTGTTAACTAATTGCCTCAACTTGGCAGAAGTTACTTACTTCCATGGAGTTTTTACATAAGCAACAATCCAAAACAGAGTTCATAAGATCAACTAGCAAACCATTAAGTTAGGTAGAAAGATAACGAGATTCCTAAGTTCGATAACAAAAGAGGCGTTGCATCTATATTTAATGAAAGACAACAAAATTACTAACTAATCAACATTGGGGAAGAGAGGAACCATACATAAATCAAACAGAGAGGTTTTAGACAAGGCATCACTTCTCCCAAGTTCAGGAACCCCCTAAGTTATGGGCTGCAACTTGCAATGAATTTCTCTTATAGTTGTTTGCAAGACATCACTTCTCCCAAGACCCCACATTTTCAGATTCACCATATACCATTTTTCTCACGTTTCAGCAATCACAGAGCCCACCTCTCGCATAAAGTCAATCTTCTACAACACAATTTCCATTTCTTTGGCCTGCAACAGCTTCCACTTCTCTTCCATTCTCGTCTTAGTCTCCGCAGCCACCATGCTCCATCTTTGTTTAACAAAATGTTCATCAACACCTAAACACGCAATAAATCGAACAAGAAACGAGTCTTCAAACCAGTCAGATTCTCTCGCACCAAAAGATTCTGAACCTCTGTTACGATTAACTTGCAAAACTCAGATTCAATGGAAATAATAAACGAAACCCTTTATTCCCGATTGATCAAAAGAAGTTACAAGACCTGAGAGAATTAATATTGGAGTCTCTCACCTCCCCTCACAGCTTTGATCCAATTTCTAGATAACCTCTCTCTAAACCTTAGATACGCTTATATACTATTTCTTAACTTAAACATAAAACGACAATGGATTATTATTCATTACTACTTTAGCTAAAAAGACCAAGACAGTGCTGAGCCTTCCTACGTATCAATACCCCCGCCTTTAAAATCAACCTTGTCCTCAAGGTTGAAAAGAGGAAACTGGCCTTTAGCAACACTCTTCCACTCCTTCGTAAGTCCAAGTGTGGGGATCTTTTTATAGCCCAATAAAACCTGTCGTTCTGCCTCTACCATCCCTTCCTCTGTAAGTTGTGCCCATATACACTGCAATGACAAGTCCCCTCACTGCCTTAAATGGCTCATAGACTCTCGGTGATAGTCTATTGTCCAGCCTGCATGCCCAAGAGCGCTGTCGATAAGGTTGCATCTTCCAAGCTACCCCATTTCCTGTTTCAAATTGAGACTCATGTCTACGCAGGACTGCTTGTTGAGTTGTGCCATTTGAATCTGCTTCAGCTCCAAAATCATTGTGTTCTGAAGCTCTCAGACGTGAAGCACACTTCCTGGTCTGGATTCCAAAAATATGGACTGCCAAATAACAGAAGTTCTTGAGCATTATCACCTTCTTCTTTATGGTGGTGTTGGTCTTGTAAAATCTATCTCCTACTTGTCTTGCAGCTGTTCCAGAATCCAGTAGTTCTTCAGTTTGTTCATGTTTGCTTCTCAAAGAGAATGCTGGACCCAGCAAGCAGAATATCTGCTTGGACATGACATCTCCAAGTAAGCACGACCGCTTCCACACTATCACTGGGCAACAAACCTCTATTTGCAGTCTAGTGGTTATTCCACAAATCTGTCCCTCAACAGAACCATCACCCCCTACTAAACCATTGTTTTCTCCATTCATTCCTGCCCAAGTGTTTACATCAACTACAAGGAAATTGATCCAAGTCTTTCCTACTTCTATTACTCGACTAACAATGGGAAACTCAACTCCATACGCTTTTCTCCACTTCTGTTTCTTGACCTCTCCATTTCTCGTTTTCTGCTTTCTCTTCTTCTTCCCTTGTGTAAACCGTAGCATTAACATCCTATTGAACATGGTGCAGTTATCGTTTATCCTCTCCGTGGTGTTCTCCCTTTCAGACTTGATTCTTGTTCTTTGAAGTTGTTTCGTTTTCTTCATACCCACTGCATCAACTTGTTCAGTAAAATCTCTCTCATAAAGGTAAGGAAGCCATACCAATTGGATCATAAGGTAGGTGCTTATCATCACATCCTTTGTTTTCTTCTCCCACCTATACTTGATCTTTGATGATGTAGGAGGTTTCTTCTTTCTCCAGAACATTGCAACATTCTGATCCTGTAAATTTCCCATGTTAAGAGAAAGAAACATCACATATTTCCTTTGTTTTACATTGTGTTTGATCTTCTTTCTTGTCTTCCACTTCTTGAGAAATGTGATATGTCTAGTTGTTTTCCTAATCATGCGCACTGAGACATCATCTAGCAATTGGTGACAGTAAGACTTCACTTCACTCTCTCTCTTGTTCTTTACCCAGATTATCATATGCCCTCTACCAACAAACACATGGCGACCATGCAGGCTTCTACTATCTTTCAGCCTAGCTTTAGATGGGATGCGGGTCTTCTTTTGTTTTTTCTTCCTTTCCTTGAATTTTCTATTGTAACACATCACTCTTTTATATCCTTTCATTATCCTCATGTTTTGACTTTTGAAGTCTCTCTTTCTTCTCACCCGTTGATCAATTAATGGCCTACCTACAAGCTCTTTATAGATACCTTTATTCCTCTTGGCAGCTAACTTCTTCGTATTACGCTTCATTAAGCCATTCAACAGCAGCCGTTTATCAAACCTCACGTGGACCCTCTCATAGACATGCTTCTTCTTACCCTTCCCGCGGACGTTCTTTCTTCTCACATTCCAAGGGAACACAATCTTGTTACCAAAACAAATCTCAGTAGCCTTTAGCTTCTGCTTAGCTTTGTTCTTCCAATTGGCGAGCTTCTTCTTAACTGTTATGTATTCCAATGGCAGCTTTAGCAACATAGGTATGTGCGTGATTCCCTTTCTTTCATGGCCCACCTTCGTTTCTCTCAGATCCCCATTATGGTCATCATATACGTTGAGCTTGATACATTTTTTCTCATGCTTTTCCAGCCTTGTTCTCTTCTTCTTTTTCTTTGTAAATCTCCTTCCCATACGCTTTTTTTTAGACCCCTGGCTGTTGTAAAAAGCATGACAGTTTACTAACTTACATCTTCCCACTAGACTCTTGTTGTTTTGCTCTTTGAACTTCTCCTCTTGAGTTTGATGAGGCCTAGGTTTCCTTTTTCCACGTTTTAATTTAGATCTCTTAGGCTTTGTGGACTTCTTCTTCTTTATCTTCTTTTTTACCATTTTTCCACTCAGAATCATTTTATCGAACACCTGGTAGGCATTATCATCCTTCTCGGCCTCTGTCTGTTTTTGTCCCTCTTGCTGGTGCTCTTCCTTTCGTTTTGTGTTAACTAGCCCACACAACTCTTCTTCACCGCCCAGAGATACAATCTCCTTCTCTTCGCCACCCAGATTCTGCTTTTCCAAGAGCTCTTCAGTAGGTGGGAGTAATTTCTCTAACCTGTCTAGAAAGCTAATTCTTCTCTCAAAGTCCAGTGTTCTCTTCTGTTTGAGAACAGCCTCAATACTCTCGTTGTCCTTGCTGAATCGTTGGAACAAGCGAAGTTTGAACTCAACCCAGCTAGTGAACGGAGATCGTGAAGTCTCACCATTAAACCATGTGTGAGCATCATCTTCCACGAAGCCATATGCGAATTGCATCTTCTGGAAATCAGACAAGCCTTGAGCAACACCAAACGCATCGATCCAAGACACCCACGTCTCTGGATCCTCCCCGTAGAAAATCGGAACCTCAATATCACCCATCGCCGAAGATCGACGGCTCTGATACCAATTTGTTACGATTAACTTGCAAAACTCAGATTCAATGGAAATAATAAACGAAACCCTTTATTCCCGATTGATCAAAAGAAGTTACAAGACCTGAGAGAATTAATATTGGAGTCTCTCACCTCCCCTCACAGCTTTGATCCAATTTCTAGATAACCTCTCTCTAAACCTTAGATACGCTTATATACTATTTCTTAACTTAAACATTAAACGACAATGGATTATTATTCATTACTACTTTAGCTAAAAAGACCAAGACAGTGCTGAGCCTTCCTACGTATCAACCTCCTCCATGAATCAACACTTCCTTATCTTCTTCTACCTTTTTACCATTAACCAAAACGTCTCTATCTTCTTCTTCTACCCTTTTACCATTAGCTACCAAAGAGTACAACTTCTTCTCACTCTTCTTTGGTGTCCCATTAGATTTAAGAGACATACCATCAAAACCCCAAATACACTTCGCCAATTTCAGACATTCCTTATCATGAGCTTTCGAAAAAAATTCTACGCCCCAAATATTCTTCAGTTTCCTCAAAGACCTAATCTTGTCCATGAACTCGTTTTTACTAGCCTCAAAGCTAATCGATTTCATTGTGAGTTCGTAAAACCCATCCATATATTCGTACGGACTGTAACCTGTTTCAGCCTTAAAATCGATCATACCTTATAGCAGAGAGATCTCATCTTCTTCGTTCCACAGTCTCTGAAACAACGGTTTCTTCGTATCTTCAACATTCTTTTTCTCACTGTCTCCTGAAACCTTCTTCACCGCCCGTTTTGCATTCACCTCGTTTGGGGTTTTTTCACTCGGCCTCTTCTTCCCCGGTTTTGAAAGATTCATATCGGAAACTTGATTCACGGCGGAGGAAACAGCGGTTCTTCCTTGAACAACAGAGGAAGGAGTTTTCGGATTCTTACCGGACGGAATGTTCATGAGCTCGTCTTCTTCCTCAGACGAAGAATCATCAGAAATCTGTTCTTCAATTTTTTTTTTTTTTTTTTTGTTTTTGTTTTAATGTTAAGATTTTATACCAAAAGAATTAAAAGATACAAACTACTAGTAATACTTATCCTTATAAACTTACCCGTAACGGAACCCAGCAAAATAGAGAACATATCGGATGAGAAATACAACCAAAATAAAATTCAAGGAGAGATGAGGAGTTGCTATCCCGCGTAGGGAAAGAAATAAGCCGATTCCGAATTGTTCGATTCACCAAAATTTTGATCACGTTTGGCGGAGTAGAGATAAAGGTGAAGATCCTTGTGTTTCTCTCTCTCCAAATTGCATAACCAATGGTTTGGAGGAGCAGCTTCGTTACTGTCATGCAGTTAGCCTCGCTAGGAGCTAGAGGCTGCATAATAAGATCCATAATATCAAGTAGAGTAGATGGCGGATTAGGTAACACCCTACTTGCAAAAGCTTGCCATATGCTGTTCGAAAAATCACACTCAAAGAACAGGTGAGCATGGGACTCAATGCCCGTAGTGCATAGAGGACAAAGCTGAGGGACCGTCATTCCCCATCTGAGAAGTCGATCTCTAGTTGGAAGTCGGCCAAGGATTACCAACTATATGATAAACCACTTCAAAGTCCTCAAGTAGTCTAATGCCTAGGCCTCCTTCTCTTTTCGGCTTACATACGTCCGCCCAGGCCACCCTCACACCTACAGCAGATTGAGTACTATTCTTCCAAAGGAAAGCTGAGCATAAAGAATCCACCTTGGAATAGAATTGCTTTGGAAGAATGTAAACTTGACTCCATAAATTTACCATTCCGTAAATGACTGAGGATATAAGTCTGTTCTTACCAGCAAAAGACAGAAACTTGGCCGTCCATGAGTATAGCTTTTTAGTGATTATATCAAGGAAAGGCTGCATAACTGAGAAGGATAATCTTTTGGAGCTGAGAGGCAGGCCCAGGTAACGAGTAGGGAAGCTTCCCAATTTAATTCCCAACTCACCACTTAAAACCTCTACAACATTATCTGGGTAGCCACTAAAAACATCTCAGATTTTGCAGCATTCATATCCAGACAAAAAATAGATTTAAATAAGTGAAGAACCTCAAATATCCCTTGCAGAGAGCGCCGCGAGCCATCTAAGAAGACTAACAAGTCATCAGCAAATAACAAATGTGTAATCTTAGGGCTGAGACAGTGAGGATGTAGTCCAAAAAGTCCCTGATCAGCTGCAGAATCCAACATTTTAGTAAGCGTTTCCATAACCATGATGATATAAGGGGAAAGTGGATCCCCTTGTCTTATACCTTTCTTCCCCTCAAAGAAACATGCTGGTTCACCATTTACCAGAATTGAGAATCTAGCGGATGAGTAGCATTGTCTGATCCATTCCCGAAAAAGAGGAGGAAATCCCTGCGCAGCCAAAAACTTTCCCAAAAAATCCCATCAGACTGTATCAAACGCCTTTCTCAGATCAACCTTGATCATTGAGGCTTTAGGACAGTTGGATTTTTGATACTTTCTGATCAGCTCCATTGCAAGCATGACATTCTCTCCTAAGCTTCTTCCTTTCTGAAAAGCTGCTTGATTCGGAGAGATGCTCTGCTGGAAGATTGGCTTGAGGCGGTTTGCAATGATTTTTGAGATCACTTTGTACACTATGTTACAACAGCTTATAGGTCGGTAGTCCCCTAGAGCACAAGCTTCAGTTGTCTTTGGAATCAAATCAATGAAAGTTGTATTCATATCTTTCAGCAAACGCCCATTTCGGAAAAATTCTTGTATAACCTTTACTACATCAGGACCCACTTTACTCCAAGAAGCTCTGAAAAACTCAACAGAAAACCCATCCGGTCCAGGGCATTTGTCCAAAGGCATTACAAACAAAGTCTTTACCACCTCCTCTTCCAAGACATGTCGCTGAAGAGCCTCTGCTTGAGCTTCTGAGCATCTGAAAGGCAACAATTCCCTGAGAAAGTCGATAGAAACAGGAGATTGTGGCAAATCAGTGGAGCCAAATATAGATTGAAAATAATTTTCCGCGTGCTCCTTAAGCTCAGTTGGCGTGACAATCTTCCTTCCATTCTGATCCCTGAGGTAGTAAATATGATTCTGAGAGTTTCTTTGAGTGACTGAGCTGTGATAAAATGATGTGTTTCTATCTCCCAGATGAAGCCACTTAATACCCGATTTCTGCTTATACAATTTCTCTTCGGCTTTTATCAACACATTCCAACGTTGCCTAGCCTGATGTTCCTCCTGGACAGCTAAGGGGGATGGAGAAGTAAGTAAAACTCTTTGCAAATCAGTGGTTATTTTCTCTTGTTCCTTGACCCTTTGAGAGATGCCACTGTAATGGTTCTTATTCAGAGATCTCAGTACTGGTTTCAGTTGCTTTAGCGACCGTATTAGCTTGAACTGATCAGAACCTGAAATGGAACTCGTATCCCAAGCTTCTCCAACCATCGCAGAATACTGGTGGTGGTCCAGAACATGGTAAAAAAGTCTGAAAGGCTTACTTACGATGCGCTTCAGGGCAGGAACATGGAATAGTGTAGGTGAGTGATCAGATTGCATGGGTTCCAGGAGTTCATAGTATGCGTCCAGAAACTTTACAGCCCACTCTCCATTGATTAGAGCATGGTCAATCCTTTTTGAAACAGGAGAGTGGGCTTGCTTATTCCACCAAGAAAAAGACAGTCGTTTTGACGGAGCCTCAAACAAATTTGCCTCTTGAATAGCCAAGTTGAAATCTTCTATTCCTTGAGTGTCAACGTCCTCTATCAGATAATTTGAGTGTTGCGATGTTCTAAGTATCTGATTGAAGTCCCATACTACTGCCCAAGGAGAGCTTTGGAGAGGAGAGGAAGTGCTAAGTGATTCCATCTCCTCCCATAAGCCGACTCTTTGCTCTGGCAGGTTGAAACCATATGCAAAAGAAACAGTGAAACTGACCTTCTGTTCCTCGATGAAAATGCCACAAGTAACCAACTGAGCTGACTCCTTGTAGATCACAACAAACACTCTTGGATCCCAAACCACCACAATTCTCGATGTACTGTGTGATGCGAAATTTCCATGATACTTCCAACCTCTCGGGATAGCAGCCTCTATTCTCCTTGAATTTACAGGTTGTATATGCATCTCCCTAAACGCTCCAAAAACGGTTTATGGTAATTAATCCAAACCTTAGTCATATCTTGCCTTGATTGGCTATTAAGCCCTCTTACGTTCTATGTAGAAACATATATAATGGGAAGTTAAAGGGTTTGTGTGGCCTTACAGCCACTCTTCCTATGCGAAACCAAGAAGAAAGGGGCTTCATTTACTGAATTCTCTACTAGATCCACAATTGTATTATCAACTGGATCCTCATCATCAACTGAATGGCCAGGACTTCCTAGGGGTGGCGGGACTTCCTTAGGATTGATTTCATTTCCTGGTAATTGAGCAGTAGTAGAGGAGGGGACTCCTTCCCTAACTGAGCTCTCCTTTGTCTTACCCTTATCCTTAATCGAGTCAGCAGCAAAACCTTTCGGAGAGACAACTTTGATTTGGTATCGAGGAGGAGACTTTGATCTACCTGGCCTAGACCTGTGAGCACCTCGACTTTTGCTGGGTGGCCTACTCCGAGATCTTGACTGCGGTTTCCTTTTCGGAGGCGGCTTCCTGAGACAATGGGAACTAGCATGCCCATACTCTCCACACTCCTCACACTTTGGTGGCAACCAGGGGTAGGAAACAAACACTTCAAACTCCTTACCATTTTGGAGACCGGAGATAAGTTTTGTGGGAAGCCCCTTGAGCAAATCCACCTCAACCAGAATCTTTGCAACATCAAACGTTTCTTTCCTCGCTGTCTCTAGAGATAAGGCTTTGGACCCTGCTTCTCCTCCAACTGGCTCCCCGAAGCTTGCCATGACAGGAAACGCATCTCCTCGGATTAGAGAAGAAATGGACCACTCTCTTCCACGATGCATCTAGGCTTGAGAGCATGGGCTCCCCTACTACTCACGTCTCGGGTGTTCCCTTCATTCTCATCCCTGATGAAAATCTAGAAGCGGCATAGGAAGAATTTAAAGACTATATTTTTGCCTAATTTCACGGCTATCCTCCGGATATGGGGCGTGTAATCGGAGTGATAAATGCTATCTAAGGAGATGCGTTTCCTCTAAATGCAAAGGAAGAATTTAAAGACTATGTTCTTCAACTTCTTCTTCCTCCTCTCCAGAAAAAGTCTCTATTTCCTCTTCGTTGCTTGAAGATGCTGTAGGCGGATCTTCCAAGGGTTTGAGCATCTTCTTTGCCATCGGATTCTTTTTTTGCATGTGGTGAAGGAGAGAGTGAGAGCCCAATTGGGAACCGTAAGCTTTCAGCGGATGATATATCATGGTTTTTACCCCTTTTAGGCCATGATATAAGTCCGTTTTATAGAGTCTTTCTACTATTTTGTAGTGTTTTAGAGTCTTTTATAGGTTTTGGCACGTTTGGAGCATAATTGGAGATATTTGAGCTTTCTGGAGCATTTTGGAGCAAAGCAGACGTTCGTGTAGCTGAGTACCTGATTTTAAGCTTCAATATCGATCGATACTGACGAGTATCGGTCGATACTCACTGCAGCAAGACATGAGTCGCGACTTTTCCAAGATTGAAGAATTGCAAAATTTCCCCATAAGTCTATAATTATTAAAATAAGCCCTAGAACGTGTTTTAGCATTATAATTAGGTTTTTCAGCCACTTTGATGGCTATGCTTTATTCTAGACTTGATTTTACTTTGGGTTTTTGGAGAGACAACTCTGAACTCCTGTTTTTATTGATTTTTTGGATGATCTATTCAATCATGTTGTTTTCATTCTCCATGTCTGAGTAGATCCACTTTAGGTTCAGGGTTCTCATAAGGGTTTTCTCTGAATGCTAGGTTGATTAGGATTCACCATCTGAATTAGTTCTTCGCCTTAGGTTGTGTTCAAAACTTGTTCTAGATTAGCTACATAGAACTTAGATCTTAGGATAATTGATTAGGCACGACAGTGCGATTAATTACCTGATAGAACTTAGGGTGAGCAAAATAACTATTCGCAAAGAGATTTGGTTTAGTTGTTTTGTGAACAAATCAAACTTGAACTAAAAGCTGGTTTAGACTTTAGGATTCGCAAAGAGATTTAGAATTCTAAGATTTAGACTTAGATAATTCTCGCAACGACAATTGGTTAATTATACCTTACTGATTTGAGTTCAAGAACCGCGCTAAATCTGAATCCTAACTAGTTAGTTTATCTGCATTCATTGATTTCCTGAGAAATACCCTGAACCTATCTTTCTCCCATTGATTTACAACTCTTTTACCGTTTATTGCTTTTTGTTTCAACTGAATTTTTTAGCTTGATTCTCGTCTATATAATCTATTGTGCGTTTCCGTGAGTTCTTGTGTTCGACCCCTACATATACTACAACAACTGCTTTAGTACTTATAGGGTATTAATTTGAGCATATCAGCGGACCAATATAAAAGTCTAAGGTTATAAACAAAACTGAAATTGTAACTTTAAAAGTCAAAGATTTTGAAAATGTCTCCCGAGGTCCCTGAGATTAGTACTGATTTCGCCCTGAACCCTCCTCAGTCTACCTCCAATGGACTCCTCCTCCAACCACCAGACCCTCCAAATCCTTCTGAACCTCCTGACCATGCCCAGTTCCCTCCTCTCCTTCCACTACAGTAAACCCTGCTCCTATGCAAACTTCTCCTGTGAAGGAGACTGCTACAGTGGCCCTAGTTTCTAATGTATCTACTACTTCTCTTCTAGACACTTCCACCACTCCTTATGATGCAAGAGTCTACCGTGAAAAGTTGTTGGTGGCTGCTACTAATTCTAGATTTAGATCCAGATCTGAAAACTCTACAGTTCAAGAATTCACTGTTCTGCCTCTAAAAGGGAGCTCTCCTCTAAGTACCAATACAACTTCTGCTAGACACAAACTGCTTCCTCCAGGGTCCTCTCAAAGACATGGTAAAGCTACAGACACTAAGAATCCTCCTTTGGCCACTATTCTTTCCATCCCTCTAACCTCTGTGAAACCTGTAGTCAAATCTCCAAACCTTGCTGTAAAACCTCCAATCTCAGTAAAACCCGCTGTCAAACCTCCATACTCTGCTGTCAAACCTCCATACTCTACCCAGAAAGAGTGTCCTTCTCATAGGTGTTGCCTACAAGGCTCTTGATTTTCATTTATAATAAGGGTGGGCGGGTGGTGCTTTAATTCCAGTGTCCATTTCACGGAAAAGATTTACTCCTGCCTTCAACTTTCCAACTTAGGGTCGAGCAGATGATATATCATGGTTTTTACCCCTTTTAGGCCATGATATAAGTTCGTTTTATAGAGTCTTTCTACTATTTTGTAGTGTTTTAGAGTATTTTACAGGTTTTATCACGTTTGGAGCAAAATTGGAGATATTTGAGCTTTCTGGAGCATTTTGGAGCAAAGCAGACGTTCGTGTAGCTGAGTACCCGATTTGAAGCCTCAGTATTAATCGATACTCACTAGTATCGGTCGATACTCACTGCAGCAAAACACGAGTAGCGACTTTTATGAAGAGTTGAAGAATTGCAAAATTGCCTCAGAAGACTTTATTATTTACAAGAAGCCCCAAAACGTGACTTAGGTTATTTATTAGGATTTTACAGCCACTTTGATGGCTACGTTTTCATTACGCTTGATTTTACTTTGGTTTTTGGAGAGACAACTCTGAACTCCTGTTTCTTATTGATTTCTTTGATGATCTATTCAATCATATTGTTTTCATTCTCCATATCTGAGAAGATCCACTTTAGGTTCAGGGTTCTCATAAGGGTTTTCTTTGAATGTTAGGTTAATTAGTTGATTAGGATTCACCATCTGAATTAGTTCTTCGCTATAGGTTGTTCTCAAAGCTAATTCTAGGTTGACGAATCTAGAACTTAGATCTTAGGATAATTGATTAGGCACGAGAGTGCGATTAATTACCTGATAGAACCTAGGTTGAGCAAAATAAATATTCGCAAAGAGATTTGGTTTAGTTGTTTTGTGAACAAATAAAACTTGAACTAAAAGCTGGTTTAGAATTTAGGATTCGCAAAGAGATTTGGAATTCTAGGATTTAGACTTAGATAATTCTCGCAACGACATTTGGTTAATTATACCTTAGTAATTTGAGTTCAAGAACCGTGCTAAATCTGAATCCTGACTAGTTAGTTTATCTGCATTCATTGATTCCCTAAGAAATACCCTGAACCTATCTTTCTCCCAATCGAATTACAACACTTTTAATTTACGTATTGCTTTCAATTACATCTTTTGGTTTAGCTTAATTCGAATATATTTAATCTATTATGTGATATCCTGAGTTCTTGTGTTCGACCCCTACATATACTACAACAACTGCTTTAGTACTTATAGGGTATTAATTTGAGCATATCAAATTTAACGCCGTTGCCGGAGACTCAATTTCGCCATCAGATTTTAGATTAAATTTTTGACTAAATCTGTTGGTATCGATCGATACTAACAAGTATCGGTCGATACTCAACGTTTTATTTTGTTTTGTTTTTCGATTTTTAGTTACTTACGTGTTCTTGACTTTTGTGTTTCAGGGAAGCGAATAAGCTAGCAGAGATGAACAACCCAATGGTTCTAATTCATGGCGAAGCTGGAGTTTTGAGAGACCAAGAGGGTCGCGTGCGCAATGAAGTAGGGCATATACTTGATGAAGAGGGAAACGCGATTATCCTTGCAGTTTTTGTTGATGAGGCTGTCGCGCCTGCTGCGCGCGTTAATGTTAGGAATGTTGTGGTAAATCGCGCCAAGACGATTGGTGAGTACAACATGCCCTATCAATTCTATGCCAATCGGTCTACGATTCGCATTCCCACCTTCCAGAGGAATGACTTTGAGCTGAAACCTGCATATTACACTCTTGTGGGTCAGCACCCTTATCATGGTCTTCCTCACGAGCACCCCATGGATCACATCGAGAGGTTCGAGGACTTGGTCACTAGCATCAAGTACAATGGAGTGCCATATGAGTTCCTCTTCTGCAAGCTTTTTCCATACTCTCTTTCCGGAGATGCAACTTACTGGCTGAAGCAGCTGTCTACTGGGTCGCTGAATACCTGGGAAGAGACGAAGAAGGCATTCCTAAACAACTTCTTCGATGATGCGAGATCCGAGGAGCTTAGGAACAAGATCTCTCAGTTTTCTCAAGGACCGACTAATGCATTTAAGGCTGCTTGGCTGAGATTCAGATCATATCAGAGGGATTGTCCACATCATGGGCTCACTAAGGTTCAGTTGCTGGGTATTTTATTCAGATGGATTGATTGGAGGTACCAGATGACCCTAGATGCTGCGAGTAATGGAAATTTATACACGAGGTATCCTGACGATGCGTATGTGCTCATTGAGAACTTGGCGTCTAGCAATAGCGCCAAGAGTGCTTATCTCGAGCGGAAAAGGCTGCACGGAGGTGTTGATGGATCACAGATTGCTAAAGTGCATGCGAAGCTGGATTCAGTGCATAATTTGTTGATGGGCAAGCAACAAAAGGCTTTTCATCTTGCTGAAAAGGATGAAGTGGAATATGTTAACTACATTGGTGGAGTTGGATTTCAAGATCAAAGGTATCAATGCCCACCCACACCACCCGAAACTCCTGAAAGCAAATTTGAATCTATGCTGGAACAGATTCTTGAGGGACAGGAGAAGATGACAGTGAATTTCAACGGAAGGTTGGATGCCTTGTACACTGATCTGAATGGCAAAATCGAGGCCCTCAGTACTCATCATAAGATGCTGGAAATGCAAGTAGCCCAGACTGCAGCAACTGTCAAGGGACTGATGGTTCATTCACAGAATGAATACGTCAATCTTGCCGAGGATGACGATGAGATTTCGAACACCATCACTGTGTCTACCAATACTCCCTTGTATCGATCGACACACGTCCAAAGTTCTGCCAGGGACGATTCCAGAGCAAAAGCATCGATCGACACCACCCCTGTGTCGGTCGATACCAGACCAGTTTCTGACACGAAACCCGAGTTGAGTGCAGAAAGGGTTTACAAACCTAAGGCGCCATACCCCTTGCCACCCAGACACATCAGAGACCCCATTTCTCTAAAGCAGCTGCTTGGCTTTGAGAAGATGGTACGAAGGATTCCACACACACTGACTTTTGAAGAAGCTCTAGAGTACCGCCCTCTGCTGAGTCACTTTCGAGATTGCAGAGAAACTCTAGAAGAGATCGAAGTACTCTTTATCAAGGCAAGAAGCAAGTCACTACCACTGAGGCAGTTGACCAAGAGGGCAGACCCATGAATATTCTCAGTTCCATGCTCATTCTCTGGAGTTGAATTCAAAGAGTCTCTCGTTGACTCGGGGGCTAGCGTCAATGTCATGTCAAGGGCAATTGCAGAGAGATTGGGAGCTAATATTCGATCTCCCAAGACATCTATCACATTCGCGAACTGTTCCACCTCACTTCCATTTGGTAGAATCCCTGATTTGCTGGTTAAAGTAGGAGACTGTCTGGTTCCTGCTGATTTTCAGGTTGTGGAGATGAGTGCAAAATCTAGTACGCAGTTGATTCTTGGAAGACCGTTTATGGCTACGGTTGGTGCCATTATGGACACACCCAGCAAGAGAATCTCGTTCTCATACATTGACAAGGAGGTGTACTACAAAGCCATCCCTACTAGAGGAACTCCCACACATATCTCTTGCATCACCATTGTTACAGGAGAGACGTTGGTAATTGATCTTTTGGAAGAGCCTCCTGACGAGCCAACTGTCATAGACCTTCTAGATAGTACTTCTGTCATAACCAAGAAAGACGTCAAAACATCTAAGGTAAAAAAGAAGGTGAAGAGCAAAGGAGTACAAGGTGCTCCCTCTATGACTTTAATCCCTCAGAAGAGTGATGGGGATTCGATTGAATACAAGGTGAAGTGCAAAGGAACCTCAAAACCATTCTCTAAGGCTAGAGTCATTCTTACTTCGACGCTGAAAGAGAAAGGAAAGGAGGTTGTGGAGAGCATGTTGAGCAGAACTCTGAAGCTGGAAGTGTCTAGTTGTAGAACTTGCCTGTGAGTAAGTTCTCATTCCTCTCCTACCTGATCACCTGAACCAGAGTCAAGCTACTGACTTAAAACGAGCGCTTGGTGGGAGGCAACCCACTGGTGAGTTTGTTTATGAGTCCTTTTCTTTCTATTTTTTGTTTTGTGTTTGTGTCAGGATAAACAAGGAGAAAACACGAAATCGCCGGAGTATCGATCGATACCCTATTAGTATCAGTCGATACCCTACGCAAATGAGAAGGGTTTATCGTGTCGACTTAAGCCTGGTATCGATCGATACCAGGCCGTGTGTCGGTCGATACTCAATGTTCCATTACGGTAACTTCTTGTTCCTCACATTTTCACTCTGTTCTTTTGTTTTCTTTCACCAACTCTGGGCTAGATAACACTGGGGATAGTGTTGTTCAAGTCTGGGGGAGGTAATCGCTGACATTGTTTTTGTTTTTCCTAGAGTCAGTCGTTTTTGAGTCAAAATTTGTTTTATTAAGTCAAAACTTTGTTGGGGACTGTGATCTTTTTCTTGACTCTATTATTCTGACTCTACTTCTAAGTGACCATTGTTACAGAATCAGTTCTAGATCGGACTAATGAAAAATCCAAAGGCTGACCAGTTAACTAGAAGACACTCATGTTTCCAGCAAAGTTCTTTAAAGCCTGAGCCAAATTTTTGCACTTCATTGACGTGGTTAGTGTCTATAGAGCTTGATTTCTCATTCATATATGACAAAGGAACCCATGTGTTTAAAGTAATGGTATTTCTCTCCCTGTTACAAGTTAATTAATCAGATGCATCAAAAGATGAGATGATTTTCTTATGAGTAGAGGGTTAGGAAAATTTCCAGCGATCCCATTATTATACTTCAGAGGAAATTATCACACAAAGGTGGAAGCGAGGTTAGGAAAATTTCCTATGATACAATTATTCGTCTACACCTTTGATTACTTTTTAAGGGAAGAACCGGGGATTCGGTGGCAAACACCATCAATACTCACGTCTCGAACCTTAATAAGCATATGCGAGAATATAATGAGAAATAAGTCTGGGGGAGAGAAAATAATACCAGAAAGTGTGAAATTGGATGGTTCCTTGTCATGATATTATATGGGAAAGAGTCTAGAAGGTTCTTGGTATTAATCACAGCGATGAAACTGGCGAGGAAGGCTTGATTGAACAATGCTGTGAAATAATGTGTGTAGTCTGGGAAGCTGCGAATGTCTACGGAGAAGTACATGGTGGTTAGGTTTGAAACTGGTTATGTGATATGTGGAGCACTAAGGAAAATGGCCATTGCAATGTTTCAAGAACAGGTGAGTCTCTATGTTTTCAAACCTCTTTCTCTGGTTTAGTTTTCTGTTTTGCTTGAGGGCAAGCAAAGGCTAAGTTTGCGGGAATTGATATATCATGGTTTTTACCCCTTTTAGGCCATGATATAAGTCCGTTTTATAGAGTTTTTCTACTATTTTGTAGTGTTTTAAAGTCTTTTACAAATTTTAGCACGTTTGGAGCATAATTGGAGATATTGGAGCTTTCTGGAGCATTTTGGAGCAAAGCAGACGTTTGAGTAGCTGAGTACCCGATTTGAAGCCTCAGTATCGATCGATACTGACTAGTATCGGTCGATACTCACTACAGCAAGACACGAGTCGTGACATTTATGAAGAGTTAAAGAATTGCAAAATTGCCCAGAAGACTTTATTATTTACAAGAAGCCCCAAAACGTGACTTAGGTTATTTATTAGGATTTTACAGCCACTTTGATGGCTACGTTTTCATTACGCTTGATTTTACTTTGGTTTTTGGAGAGACAACTCTGCACTCCTGTTTCTTATTGATTTCTTTGATGATCTATTCAATCATGTTGTTTTCATTCTCCATGTCTGAGTAGATCCACTTTAGGTTTAGGGTTCTCATAAGGGTTTTCTTTGAATGTTAGGTTAATTAGTTGATTAGGATTCACCATCTGAATTAGTTCTTCGCCATAGGTTGTTCTGAAAGCTAATTCTAGGTTGACGAATCTAGAACTTAGATCTTAGGATAATTGATTAGGCACGAGAGTGCGATTAATTACCTGATAGAACCTAGGGTGAGCAAAATAACTATTCGCAAAGAGATTTGGTTTAGTTTTTTTGTGAACAAATCAAACTTGAACTAAAAGTTGGTTTAGACTTTAGGATTTGCAAAGAGATTTGGAATTCTAGGATTTAGACTTAGATAATTCTCGCAACAACAGTTGGTTAATTATACCTTAGTGATTTGAGTTCAAGAACCGCGCTAAATCTGAATCCTGACTAATTAGTTTATCTGCATTCATTGATTCCCTGAGAAATACCCTGAACCTATCTTTCTCCCAATCGAATTACAACATTTTTAATTTACGTATTGCTTTCAATTACATCTTTTGGTTTAGCTTAATTCGAATCTATTTAATCTATTGTGTGATATCCTTAGTTCTTGTGTTCGACCCCTACATATACTACAACAACTGCTTTAGTACTTTTAGGGTATTAATTTGAGCATATCAGTAGAACACCATATATGTCCCTTAGTATGGCTGAATCTGTTGCCTATCAATATGAACACATGAGACGTCCAATGTCATAGTTGCTATCTTTCCAAAGTTTAGACAGAACACTAATCCTTCGAGCAATTCTAATCATGACGAAAATCCTCCACTTCCAAATGAATCTTCCGGTGTTGTGTTGTTGTAACGATGATTGTTGCGTAAACAAACATACATATTTTACCTTACACCATGTAGAATATAGATGATAGTCATGATCTTTATGATTTCATGAGACCTATGGGTTATGACCAACCACGCTTCTGTTGCGCTCGCTCTGATTACACAGTTGATTTTCGTTTCAAGGTTTTCCAACCTATCAAGCCGCCATTGTGTTTTCCTAACATTTTATTTGGGGTTCCCATTACAATTGGGATTCACGTTACTATCCCTTTTCTCTGTAGTTACTTTCTAACGCGCCTTTGAAGTCCTTGAACCAGAGATAGTTCCAAATGTGAATTAAACTAACCACAATCAATTGACATTGACACGTTTTGTTTGTTGTTAATTCAAATAAGACACAAGAAATTTGTTAACCCAGTTCCCTTTTGGTATGTCTGGGGAGAGACGGTACTCTCAACGATCCACTAGAAACAATCAAGTGTTTACAATGATCTCTCCTTATCTCACGTATATATCCTCACGTATCTCTTTCTCTATATTTCAGGTACAATAAGAAGAAAGAGCATAAGTTACTCAACCTTAGTTCTGAGACGTGAACGTGACGACGAACACAAAAAATGAAGAAGACGAAAGCTTCAAGACTCTTAACCGTATCTCTCTGCAGTTTCTCTTCTCTCTTCACGTTAGGTTTTCTCTCTGCTTAATTATCCCAAAGACCTTGTGATTGTATATATACCTTCTGGTATAAAGATGGACTCCTAAACCTAGCCCATACGAATCTTCTTTCTAGTTTTGTAAACACTTATGGGCTAAACCCCAATAGCAAAATCTTTGACTTGCCAACCCTCCGTTGACTCGAGTTTCTGATATGTTTATCCAATTTGGTTGGTCGACATCAACTCACAGTAACTAATATATTTAGTAATAAAGTTAATTTTTTCTAAACTGATATATTGATGTATATCAATAATAATGTTTGGTGATTTTCATAATCTCCACCGTTCGATCTGGTCGATCTTGTAATATATACAATTCCAAATTATTAATTGTTCAATACATGCTTGAAAGTGGCATGTTTCTTTTCTTGTGTACATTACAGGTCCTAATGTTCTTGATATTCACTGAGAGGCAGGGCTTTAGGCGCCAAAAAATATATATACAAGTTAAGGGAATCAATTTTCGAAATGTAGTGTAGTGCAGTGGCTGATCATTTCGAAATGAGTCTCTGGCATCCGGTTCGTGTCCTGAGAATGCTATATTGTGACTTTTTTTTTCTTAGTACGAAAAGATTTGTTTTTGCTTTAGGAAGCAAAAGCTCTCATTGCACTTTACAACAATGATGAATATATTTCTTCTTCTCATCGTTTTCAAATTACAGGCATCTCTCTAGTTTCTTGCATCCGTTTATTTGCATTGGTGTCAGCTGATCATGTGTTCCATATATACACCTTCTTCCCACGTTTTCGTGGTCGGAGGGGGGAGAACAACATTTGAAAGAACACTTCATTGCCAAAATTTAAAGATTATGAAAGAAACAAGTGAAGTTGACTGGTAAACTTTATTTTTTTCCGTCGTTTTAGCTACATGTAGGCATTATAAAACTGTCTAGGAGCAATACGCATGATCATGCCAAGAGCCAAAAGTTCTTATGGGTCTTGGTGTTTAGAACATAGCCTCCATTTTGACCTTTCTTCTGAACGCCAACACAAGTGCATTTGCTGTTCTCGATTAGATATTCCGCTGTGTCTACTCCTTTTGATCCTCTTAGAGACCCTCCAGGCCGCCTAGATCTGTCAATCCAAACCATCCTTATATCATTCTACGTTTAAAGAAATCTTTTGTTCGAAACTTCAAAATGTTTTTTCCTGCTTTTTTTTTTAACAAAAAAATATTTAAACCGGCACATTTTCTCTCTAGCCGTCTCTTGTTTTACAATTCTTAAATCTGTCATAATTCATGATGTGTGAGAGAGAGAGAGAGAGAGAGAGAGAGAGAGCATACCCTAGAAGTGAGGATGAGATTGTCCTGCGTTGGCCAATGATGATAACATCAACCCCAAGTTTGTCACAATGAAGAAGAATAGCTGCAGATTTGATGCCTTCCATGGTTATACACTCGGTGTGCACACGCACCTTTGGCTGAGCGATTTCACATATACGTTTCATTTGTTCAAGGAAATTCCCTTCTCCTTGACCAATCTCAGAGGCCAAAGACGAAGCAGCGTTTGCATTGTTAGCGTTGTGAGCATTAGCAGCGGCGGGAGAGGACCCGCTGCTTGAGGAGGAGGAAGAGATGGAGCTTGGTAATCTCAAGAAACTCGAGAAAGCGTTTTTCCACGAGCCACCATTGTTTTCGACATGGACAAGGATGAGCTCGTCTTGCTCGAGCACGGCGTGTGAAAGAGCGTATTGAAGAGCGGCTGCAGATTCACGGGTCGGGTCAGCGATCACCATGATCTTGCGTGATTGTGGTGTTGAAGATGATCCTCTACGACCGTCTTCCATGCCCTTTACCTCTTTCTTCTTCTTCTTACCTTTTCCTATAGCATCACCATTTTAGATGTCATTGTTCTTACAAATGGTTTTTTTTTTTTTTTTTTTTGATCAGAGAAATTTAGGGTATCAAAAACTCACGATTTGTTGTTACGGTTTGTGTTCATGTATCTCTGAATAAACAGTTAGGAAATATTAAAAACACTTAACCGTTTTTGTGTGTGTGTGTGTTTCTTTCTTAGGGAGGCTAAAGGTGGGAGAGAGAGAGATAATTGTGGTGGTGATGGTTAGTGTTGTTGCTATTTTTGAGGACTACGTCACTTTTGTTTTGGTTAATTTTAGGCACAACAACACATCCATTTCTCACACCAATTCCATTTCTTTTTATTGGTTATTTGTTTCTGTTGATGATGCTAAATCTCCAACTTCAATTTCGATTGGGACATCAAAATGAAAAAAAGAAAACCCACTTTGAAGATCAAGCTAAAAAACCAATGCTTGCAATTCAAATTTCAAAGGAAGATCCAATCTAATACCAATTATATTCTTACCGTCCAAAATGCCTCATTAGAGGAAAAAATTCTGCAAGGACTGTAAAACCTTGTAAAGTCTCCAAGGTGCAAACGCCAATCAGAGCTCTGATTTGATCATAAAACCTAGATTTATTTTCTTGCGTTTAAAAGGTTTTAACTAAAAATCTTTAACTATTTTCGCATTCGAATTTAGTTTATTTTACCAACTCAATCGCTATTTTCTTTGCCTACTCGATTTTAACTCAAACTTAGGGGGAGTTATTGGTTCTTGTATTCTAATGGATTTGGAAATTCAAACCAAATCAAGTGTTATTGGTTCTATAATTTTGAAATCCATATTCAAATCTTGTGTTATTGGTTATATGATTTTAAAATCCATATTAAAATCAAGTGTTATTCAATAGTAAGGATTTTTATAAGGATTTGATTTTAATTTGGATTTGAATGGATTTACAAGTGTTTTTAAGAGTAAAATACAAATGAGCAAATATCGAGTGAAACCTTGTTATTTGGTTGGATTTGGATTTACAAGTGTTTTTTTTTTCAAGATGAAACTAATACGTAGAATTAAAAATAGAAAGACACCTATCAATTAATGTGTAGAAGAAGAGACAAGAAATAACTACACGTAACATCAAGCTACTACATGTTACAAGGCTAGTTTCTAAGTGGGTACGTAACATCTACTACATACTGGACACGAGGTTAGCTAGTTTCTAAGTGGAAGTTAAAAACACTGCCTATGAGACCTCTCAGGATTCATGTAATCAGTGTCTGCTAATGTACAAACAAAGATTGTGATTGTTCTGCACGATCGCTAAACTTAAAATAGATTTTTGAAATGGTAAAAAAGATAGATAGAAAGAACCAATTTCATTATAAAAACTCATAGCCTAATCGAACACATAAAATAATCAATCCAGCAATAGATAATAATAAATTCATCACCCAATAAAGTTACACTTTATCCAACCATAACAATCATCAATGGACATGCTAAGGAACACATCTTTCATTCCTAATTGGTGAATCAATTTAACCGTATCGTAACGAACATGTTCCTCCAAAGTAGAAACTTCTTTGATAGATTCCCATAAGTTATTCTTCTTATTCTCATTTTCTCTTTGATTAGTTTCTTGTTGTTGCCTTGCTTCTCTTTCTTGTATCAAAGTAAAGAGTTTTTTCAGTGATTATTGTCAAGGAGTTCATATCGGTACAAGCTTCTTCTGCACCTTCTTTTTGAATGATTGGATCAGCAACATTGTTAAGAGGATTAGTTCTCCGTTTTTTTCCAATACTTTAGGAGAATACTAGATGATTAGTGAAAGAAAAAGAACGAAATTTTTTTTTTGGTTTGTTTTTTCTTATTTTCTTATTATACTAAAATTTTTGTAAATCTATTTGGTTGATTTACAATAATCCATTTATTTGATTTTGAAATCCAATTATTTAACTTTGAAATCCACTTCTCTTATTACAAAATCAATGGATTCATTAGGATTTCTAAATCTGAAAAATCCATTAAAATGCAAGAACCAATAACCCCCACTTAGGGTTTTTATTCAATTCAATTTGGTTTGATTTTATTCTGTTCAAATTAAATGTTGTTATTTGGTAGGCGGGGAGTGGGGTTTGGGTCTAATTAACTAGTTATAATATTTATTACTATTAAAACAGAGACACAAAATGTTCAAATAAAAAGGGGGAGGGGGAGTGGGGTTTGGGTCTAATTAACTAGTTAAAATAATTATTACTATTAAAACAGAGACACAAAATATTCAAATAAAAATAAATACATATAACATCATAATTTATGTAGATAACTAAAGGAACTCTAGCCGTTTTAGGTTTAGGTTGATCATTAGGTCTAACTCTAGGCGTTTTTCTCCACACTAAGGGAACACTTAGATCTAACGGATGACCGTCACGTGTCAACCTCCTATTCATCAATTTCAAACTTTGCCCAATGCTATTTATACACCTCATACCTTTACTATTTCTTCATTTTGCACCCATTTAGTCGATCCTTGATGGTTAGTAGATGATTGACCCTACCATCCCTCCTTTTAAGCGTTTTTATGAGGTGTTTGGGGGGGGGGGGGGGGGTGGGGGGAAGGATTGGGTCTAATTAACTAGTTAAAATATTTCTTACTATTAAAGCAAAGACACAAAATGTTCAAACAAGAATAAATACATATAACATTATAATTTATGTAGATAACTAAGGGTCCGTTTTAGGTTTAGGTTGATCATTAGGTCTAACTCTAGGCGTTTTAGGTTTTGCTACACACTAAGGGAACACATAGATCCAACGGATGACCGCCACGTGTCAACCTCCTATTCATCAATTTCAAATTTTGCCCAATTGATATGATCATGGACAGCTTGCACAAAAAGGAGGACTTAGCCGAGGGAAGCACATCCGAGGGAAGTGCATCCGAGGGAAACTTAGCCGAGGGAAGTGCTGCTGAAGGAAACTTAGCAGAGGGAACCTTAGCCGAGGGAAGTACTTCCGAGGGAACCTTAGCCGAGGAAAGTACTTCCAAGGGAACCTTAGCCGAGGGAAGTGCATTTGAGGGAGATGCATCCGAGGGAACCTTAGCCGAGGGAAGTGCAGCTGAGAAAAATGTATCCGAGGGATTTGCAACCGAGGAAAGTGCATCCGAGGGAAGATCATCCAAGGGAAGTGCATATCCAAGGGAAACTCAGCTGAGGGACTTGCATCCGGGAGAAACTTAGCCGAGGGAAGTGCCACCGGGGGAGATTCAACAGCAACATTCGATCCAGGAATTTCAAGAGGATCAACAAATGGGTATGTGACCCATTTGCACTCTTTTTCCCTTGTTTTGGTTTTGTCCCAATGGGTTTTCCAAAACAAAGTTTTTAATGAGACAAATGGATCATATTCCCTTAGCCCATTTGTTGATCATGATCCAAGACCAACAATGAAGATTTGTCTTAAGCCCACTTCTGCTTTTTGTCATCAAATTCGACCAGGCCTTATAAGGTGAAGCAGAAGTGTATTTCAAGCCCAAAATGAAGAGACAAGTCTTGGCCCATGAAGAATTTCGACCAAAGCAAGACCAAGGTCCATAAGCTTGTTATTTTCGACCAAAGAGAAGCAAGGCCCATCTGCTTAAGTTGTTATTTTTTTCTTTATGTTATATTTTATTTTCTTTTAATTTTTTCCTATCTTTTTTTTTCCTTGTCGCTGGTTTTGTAAACCCTAGACCCCCTCTTTGTCGTTTTTCATCTTTCATATTTTAATAAAGCGCAGCTTTTGTGTTCTTCTTAGGTTGTCGAGAGACTCATCTCTCTTCTTCCTTGCTGGTGTATAATATCCAGTGTTGTGTTCTTCTTTGGTGCGTCATATCCAAAGCATAACAACGGTGAATCAAAGGATCTTCCGCCTCCTTTGTGTGACCTCTCGATCCACAAGCCTTGAAGTACTTGTGCTTGCAAGGCCTATCTCCGTTCTGCCCAGCTCTAAGAGTGTCGATCTAGGGAGGTTCATATCATGTGGTATCAGAGCACGCTCTTAGACTACTGGGTAATCTCGTTCCTTGCTTACTTCGAATCTGTTTTAATTTTTTTTCTTTGAGTTTCAAGGCTGTGGCGAGTCTGTTCTTTTGCTTGCTGTGTGATTTTCATCTTTAGTCACCTGTTTAGCTAGTTGTTTAAGTGTGTTGTCGAATTAGTTCAATCAAAAATCAAAAAAATTAGGGTTTTAGAGTATGCGTTTTGTTTAGGTCGAGTTTAGGGTTCTAGTGTTTTGAGTCTTGATCTTCTTAGAACCTGTGATTTTTGTCTCTAAGTAACCTGCTGAAGTTTTCGTTCTGTTTTAGCTAAAAATCAAAAAAAAAAAAACAGAGTTAGAGATCAACTTGTTCGTGGCGCTAGTGTTAGGCTAGATTGAAAGTTTCCTTTTTTTCTTTTAGGATTCAGAGTATGTCGAATTTTTCGTGTTCTGTGTTGTTGCTTGTGAGTTGTTTAAGACTAGAGAATCTGTTAGTTGTCTAGTTCCAGAATTAAATCTTAGTTGCAGCAGCTAGTGAAGTCACAAGTGTTGTGTTCATCGAACCTGTTTATTTCATAAAGAACTAGTTACTGGCTTGTATTTGTGATTCTTCTTTCAGGTAGAGATGGTTGAAGATGAGGATGGGACCAGCAACAACAACGAGCTCTCAATAACAACAATGATGGCTCGGATGGAGCAGGTCATAAACACCAAATTCGATGCTATGCATCAAGATATTCAACACCAAAGGAGAAAGCCATAGAGAGACAAGCAAAGACAACAAAGAGGAGAAGCATCATATGATTACTATGGACGTGATAAATCATCTCATGACCGTCAAAGAAGGTCTAGAGGCATAAGAGAAGGCAGAGAAGAGCCCAGCTACAAATTTGGATCGCTCAAAAGAGGAGAAAAGGAAAGGATCGATCGATTGATCGAACTCGTTCGGAACTAGCAGAAGCAAAAACGATCGATCGGTCCTTAAGCCGACCGATCGATCCTTTTGCCCAGAGTCCAAAAACCACTTGCAACACTTCAGGGATGAGAAGAAGCATCGGATTTCCACTGAGGGAGATCATAATCATCGACCATGTACCCATTCCGGACGTGCTGATCAAGCCCCTCAGCCCTTATTCGGTCCAAATGAAATCCGAGAAGCATTACTAGATGTTGTAGCCTAGTTCGAAGCAAATCTTGCAAAGGCTAGAGACAGGCCCCTCGAAAGTCATGAAGTGACTAAACTGACATCTCTAAAACCAAATCCAGGAGTAACTAAGATAAGTGTTGGTCCTTCTCAATCAATTCATGAAATTTTCAATTCTAGTTTCATACACTTGTCTTTGTCAAAGGGTGTTGAAACATGTCCTACTAAAGAGCACACATCCAAAGGAGAAGCAATGGACCAAGAGCAAACTCAATACACTATGCAAATCACTTTGCTTAAAAACTTGCAACCAGAACAACACCTCAACTCTAATATGAGCAACACTATGCAAGGTAAGTGTCTAAGCCTAGCTACAAGTAGTAAAACTGATATGCTTGTTCATGATGCAGTAAAAACATATTTGAACTCTAGGCATTCTGAAAGTGAGCAGCATAACACATGTGATAAGTTGGAACATATTTCAACCAAGAGCTTTATTGTTGATATGAACAAGAAACCATCCGAAAAGCCCATGAGCTTTGTTCAATATAAAAGAAGTCCGTAATCAACTTTACTAGCCCACAACCACTTGGACTATGTTCTCACCTCAACTAGAGCACTCCTTGAAGTTGAATCAATCCATTCCGAGTTCAGGTGAGGAAGTTATTCAACTTACAAGATAGGTGAATCCCAACTTACGCGATTCAGACATGCGTGCGTTCAAAGGATTTTTCCAACCAAACCAGAAGGAATCAAGCTATGAGCTAAAATTTTCTAGAATCTTGATTCATCAGAGAAACTGGGAAAATTGGATTCACAACAACTCCGGTTCAGACTTGAGAGATATTAATTTTACAAGTCAACCGATCTGCACCAGGCCCTATTGCGCGGCCGTGACCAAGATCGTGCTACACAGCGCAACTCACTGCACCTCCGAAAGCGATCTAAATATGGATCCAAAGCCTCATGGGTCTAGTTTCCAAAATGATCTAGATCATCTCAATCGGCCTTACCAATCGGTCCAGACAGGCCCAACAGTGATGGCATATTTGATCTTACGCTAGCCAGGTAAGGAAATTATTGTGGCTGATACAATAATTGCAAGGTATGCGTTTCTGTCTATTCATAATGCTAAGTTGCTGGAATTTGAACACATCAAAGAGCTTGATAATTCAAATGATGATTTAAAGAATGTGTTTCATTATTGCGAAATGTTTGAGCATAAGAAATTCTTTAGGCATGGAGGTTTTCTTTTTGATAAAACGTTTGAACCTAATAGAAATTATGTGCTTATGAATATTGATAGATTATTTAATTCTGTTAGTGCTTACCGAATGCTGAATCATTCTTTGGAGAAATTGTTTACTTTGATAGCACTATGAATTTTAGTAAACACTTAGATGATCATGCTGAGCATTTGAAATTTGTTTTAGATGATTTAAGAGGAAAACTGTTTGCTAGCCGAAATGAATATATCTTTTGCACCTATGATCTTTTGTTTCGAGTATTTGCTGTGAGTGTACAGGGTATACAGGATGGAGAGCTGAATTTTCATGCCCCAAAAACGTGGCTCTTCCATGTTTGGCTTAAAAAGACTGTTGTTCAAGCTATTCTTGAACAGATGGAGTATTTGAGAAAGGAGCAACAAGTAAATAAGAGGCAGTGTCGAATGATCTTTGAACTTGGAGGAAGTTTGTGTACTCAAATAAAGAGAGGACGTTTTCTAGCCCACACAAAGATTAAGCTGATGGCAAGAAGCAATCGCCAATTTCAAATCCTTGAGCCGACCAAAGACAAAGTTTATGAGAAAAGCTTGCAAGGTGAGTGTAATTTGAGTTTAATGTTCAACTTTTCTATCTTAATCCCTTTCCTTGCAGATTGTTCGGATTTGAGGTCAAATCCTTTTCAAGTGGGAGAGAATGATATCATCATGGATAGCTTCCATAAAAAGGAGGACTTAGCCGAGGGAAGCACATCCGAGGGAAGTAAATCTGAGGGAAACTTAGCCGAGGGAAGTGCTGCTGAAGGAAACTTAGCTGAGGGAACATTAGCCGAGGGAAGTGCAGCTGAGGGACATGCATCCGAGGGAACTTTGGCCGAGTGAAGTGCAGCTGAGGGAAATGCATCCGAGGGACTTGCAACTGAGGGAAGTGCATCCGAGGGAAGATCATCCGAGGGAAGTGCATCCGAGGGAAACTCAGCTGCTGGACTTGCATCCGGGGGAAAATTAGCCGAGGGAAGTGCCATCGGGGGTGATTCAACAACAACATTTGATCCAGGAATTTCAAGAGGATCAATAAATGGGTATGTGACTCATTTGCACTTTTTTTCCCTTGTTTTGGTTTTGTCCCAATGGGTTTTCCAAAACAAGATTTTTAATGAGACAAATGGATCACATTCTCTTAACCCATTTGTTGATCATGATCCAAGGCCAACAATGAAGATTTGTCTTAAGCCCACTTATGCTTTTTGTCATCAAATTCGACCAGGCCTTATAAGGTGAAGTAGAAGTGTATTTCAATCCCAACATGAAGAGACAAGTTTTGGCCCATGAAGAATTTCGACCAAAGCAAGACCAAGGTCCATAAGCTTGTTATTTTCGACCAAAGAGAAGCAAAGCCCATCTGCTTAAGTTGTTATTTTTCCTTTTCTTTTAATTTTTTCCTTTCGTTTTTCTCCTTGCCGCTGGTTTTATAAACCCTAGACCCCCTCTTTGTCATTTTTCATCTTTCATATTTTAATAAAGCGCAGCTTTTGTGTTCTTATTAGGTTGTCGAGAGACTCATCTCTCTTCAATTCCTTGCTGTGTGTAATATCCAGTGTTTTGTTCTTCTTTGGTGCGTCATATCCAAAGCAGAACAACGGTGAATCAAAGGATCTTCTGCCTCCTTTGTGTGACCTCTCGATCCACAAGCCTTGAAGCACTTGTGCTTGCAAGGCCTATCCCTGTTCTGCCCAGCACTAAGAGTGTCGATCTAGGGAGGTTCATATTATCAATGCTATTTATACACCTCATACCTTCACTATTTTTTTCATTTTGCACACCCATTTAGTCGATCCTTGATGGTTAGTGGATGATTGACCCTACCATCCTTCCTTTTAAGCGTTTTTATACCATTTTGGCCAATCTCTGATTTATTTCTTTCTCCTTCATTTTTATTCAGACCAAAACTCTTATGATGGCTTACTAATACCTCTTTGTTGATGAAGCAAGGTCAAGTGATGAATGAATTCCTTCGATATAGCCGTTTCGATAATACATCTTCCTTTTTATTCGGGCTTTTTGTTTACTTCATCGGCCATTAATTAGTCTTTTTTTGATAATTAGATCCTCTTCCAATTGGTCTTCCTCCATTTGGTGAACTTTGATTTGATGACTTCTTCTTTGGCCTTCTTTTTGGACCGGTTAGGCCTTTGCGAATATCTTCACTTCTACATGTACCTTTTGAGTTTTGTCTTGACCAATAGTCTTCTTTTGGTCTCTGGAACTTAGATCAATTGAGTTTTCTTCATTTGGAGAAGTTCAATTTTTTTTACCGTTCCTTTGATCATACGATCTTCACGTTTTGGTAAACCTCGACCAAATCTCAAACGGCTCGTTCCTTTTTGAAGTTTTTTTGAACGATCTTCATCATTTGTCTTCTTGATCTTGATTTTGGCCATGAATCTCCATTTCTAATTATCTCTAAACAGGGTATTACACGGTTAGCGATGATATAGTTGACACGGTAACAATCGTAACGATGGGAATAATTTTATTGTAGCTGTATAGGATGGTGCATATCACCCGACCATATTATATCATTAAGATCCGGATGCTAACCGAGATGTACGATAACACATGCCTACAACGTCGATGTTGCCGTCAGACAATTTGCAGCTGAATGTAGTTTCTAATTAACATCAATGATGACGCATAGGGTCCCAAAAAGCGGTGAAGTGGAGAGAAATGCTTGAATGGTGGAAGTACAAACCACCGGACAACTCGAAAAAGAAGGCCCTCGTGTGATTCCACCCACTACGAGGAAAAACAAGCGCTCGAGGACAGCGTTAACACGCATTGATGACTGCTTTCAATGCAAGAAAAGGATGAGGATCATCACTGGACAAGAACTTCCTTATGTTATGGATCGGAGACGCCTTGTCGAACACTACCAAAAGGCCATGAAGACGCTGAAAATGTAATTCATCAACCCTTGTTGACATCATTAACTTATCGTTTAACTTAATTATCCTTATGTTCTTACCAACAAAATGAAAATGTTATCGCCTTTGCCAGTTATTTATTTGTCCGGGATGCAACGGTGTTGACTGCAAAAGATATATCTCAGACATTCTTGCTAGGCAGAAAACTTTGCCATCAAAGGCTAGTAACAAACTAAACTGAGATTTTTTATTAAATGATGGTAATAAAATATGACAAAATTATATATTGTCCATTAGGTCATTGATGTGTTATCCAAGCTTAGTAGGCACATTTTGGCGGCGAATTTACGTGATGGTGCTAAACTCAGAGTTGATGTGCTTGATTCCAAGTTTGTCTCCATCTTGACAAAGCTCTACCCAAAATTCTCCAACTGTGCTTACCGTGGAGACTTCCAATTCCCCAAGGAGGTTATTGAGAAACTTGAGGTATTCGACAAGGATGACCGTGTCCAATACACGAAGACTGATTATGTGTATCTTCCGTTTAACTTGGACAACAAACATTAGGTTTTCTTCTTTGTTGACTTACATGTCTCAAAGATCCAGGTCCTTGACTGCAATGCCAACCTAAGGTCTGAAGCTAACATGATTTACAAAGTCCGTTCAATATCTGTTATGTTTCCACATATGTTTAGACATGTTGCGGCAAACGACCATATGAGTCAAGTGGCAATGACCCAATTTTCAATTGAACGAATCGGCGGCATCCCACATATCACATCCAATCACGGTGCGGGCCTCACTTCTATTTTGCTTATGCAAGATCATGCGATCGGTGGAGTGGAGGCGTCCAAAGAGTTCAATGTTGTAGCCTTGGAGATCGAGACGAAGAAACTCATTACCGTTCTTATAGAGACATACCGTACGTGATTCCATTGCACACATTCCATGTGTGCCCTCATCCTCCCCATGTTGTTATCTTTTGGTTGGACATTTTCTTTTCACGCGTTATATGAACTGTTATGGGGGTATGATAGTTTCATAATTTAGTCCATTTTAGTATACATTTTAGTTAGCATTTTGTGACTTTTTGCATTCATTTCATTGTTTTTGGTCTAGTTTGCATCCATTTTAGAGTTAGTGAGTCTTAGGTTAGTTTTTGCATATGTTTGTGTGCTATGGAGTCTTTTAGGAACCATTTGGAGCTTATGGAATCATTTTGGAGCTTAGAGCAAGATCATGGGGCAAAATAAACCCAAACAATCAAGAAAAATGCAGAAGCCATCCGATGTGCTCTAAAGATTGGGTCAGAAGAAGCTCTTGCGCTCAGATTAAGCTTTGGAACACTTGATAAAGTTTGTAGGTAATTGAGTCATCTTTCCAACGGACGTTGTTTCATCAAGTTCTGAGCTGTATTGCGGAAGTTATCACCATTTCACTGAGCATACGTCCGTCTGGCGCGCGAATGAGCTACATGGAGCTCACAGCGGCGTACCGCAGCGGTCTACAGTGACCGCTGCGGATCCTCCCGACGAAAAAAAACCGAGATTCACAGCGGGCATGCAGCGGTCAACTCCACACCGCTGTGGGACCCTCCAGAGCAAAAATGTAGAAACCGTCCGAAGTGCTTCAAAGATCGACTCATATGAACAGTTTCCATTCGGATTTAGCTTCGGCGGTCTTCATGAAAGTTGTAGCTATGTGAGTTAGCCTTCCAATGGAACCGGTTTCAAGTCATTCCGATCTGGGGTTAGAGAGATACGACAACTTTAGTAAGCGCATGTCCGCCTGGCCTGCAAACGGAGCAAAACCGGAAATCCACAGCGGCCAGCTGCACCGGGCAACTGTAGACCGCTGCAACCTACGACCTGCTTTGATATTTAGGCCAAAAACCTTGTTGTTTGAGGATATATCTCATTTTAACTTCTCAAAAACACTCTTCTTAGAGAGAGTTTGGAGTTTTTAAGAGATTCTTGGTGTTTTTATGAAAGTTCTTGTTTGTTTTCATCTATCTATCTATTTCTAATCATCTAACCATGAATCTAAACACCTCCTACATAAGATTTGTTGAGATTATCATGGTTTGTGAGTAGTTTCTTTAGAACTTTGGGTATGGTAGATTAAGATGTTTTCTTGCTAAATCATGATGCTTAGGACTTAGTTTATGAAGAATCCTTACTTGTTAGGTGTGATTAATGCTAGATTAGCCTTGACAAAGTTGATTTAGAACTTAAGGAATTTCATGCCCGGAAGGTGTTCGATGAAATTCCTCAACCAAACTTAGCAAGTGTTTTACATTCCTAGCCTATGGAAATGGATGTCTAGGGTGTTTAATGGTTATTTAAACTTGAGATTAATGCTTGTTGATCATTTAATTGCAAATGGAAGTTTGTTCTCAATTAAGTGATTAGTGAAGTGATTATTTTCATGGAAGTGGATTAGTCTAAATTAGTGATCTAAGGCCTAAGGATTAGCATTGTTTGAGTATCATGGTTTAGCTAGAGAATGTCCAAGTCGATTACCATTACCCGAAGTTCGTTTGCTTATTCTTGTTTAAATCGTTTTCGTTACGTTTTAGTGCAAAACTTGTTAGTCTTTTAATTACATTTGTTATATGCTGGGTTGTTTATTATCATGTCTTTAAATTGATTAGGATCATTAGAAAACCTTTATTCGATTAGCTTAGATTAAGAAGTGTCTCGCATTCTCTGTGTGTTGTTCTCGTGCCTCCTTGTGGATTCGATCCCTAAGTGCTACAATGACATACCATTAGATTGTGGTATTGTGCACAATGGGTTAATTGTGCGAACCGTAAAAAGTTCACTATCAATTTGGCGCCGTTGCCGGGGAGGTTTAGCAATAGCCATAGGGATTAGGACTTTTTTTGAGACTAAGTTTTATTTTTCTTTGTTTACTAATCTTTCCACCTTGTTTGCTCTTATCTCTATAGGTGCATGAACTTTCAAAGGCGAGGTATGAATATGGATCAAGCACCACTTGTTAGAGATGCAAATGAGAATCGAGAAGAGGTTGCTCAAAGGGTTAGAGCACCGAGGTTGATTGGAGCGGGTGATGCTCCCAACGCCCATGGAAATCGCGCCGGTATACATCCACCACCGGTGGAGAGTAATAATTTTGAGATCAAGGCGAGTCTCATTTCCATGGTGCAAGGAAACAAGTTCCACGGTTTACCGGTGGAGGATCCCTTAGACCACTTGGATCAATTCGATCGAATTTGTGGAATAGTTAAGATCAATGGAGTCTCGGAAGATGGGTTCAAGCTTCGATTATTTCCATTCTCTCTTGGAGACAAAGCCCACCAATGGGAGAAGAACCTACCTCAAAGATCCATCACTTCTTGGGATCAATGTAAGAAAGCCTTTCTTGCCAAGTTCTTCTCTACTACAAGAACGTCAAGGTTGAGAAACGAGATCTCGAGCTTCACTCAAAAAGGGAATGAGAGCTTTTGTGAAGCGTGGGAACGATTCAAAGGCTACACAATGCAATGCCCACACCATGGCTTCTCCGAAGAATCGCTCTTAAGCACTCTATACCGAGGAGTTTTGCCCAAGTTTAGGATGCTTCTTGATACCGCAAGCAATGGCAACTTCTTGGGAAAAGAAGTTGATGATGGGATGGAGCTCGTTGAGAATCTTGCCCAAAGCAATGGGAATTATGGTGAGGATTATGATATAGCTTTGAGAGGAAGTGGAGAATATGAGGACCGAACAAGAAGGGAGATGAAAGCCCTAAATGAGAAGTTAGACAAGGTCTTGGAAGCCACACAAAGGCGAGTGAACTATGTAGGGGATTGCAAAGGTTACCAAGAGGAAGTTCACTTTGTGGGAAACCAAGGCGGTTACCCAAGCAAACCATCTTTTGCACCGCAACCGCAACAAGGGCAAATAAGCAACTCGACACAACAAGATGTCGAAATGAAGGGTATGCTTCAACAACTCTTGACGGGCCAAGCTCATGGAGCAAATGAGTTGAATAAGAAGATGGCCGAGATTCACACTAAGGTGGATTGCTCATACAACGATCTCAACGCAAAATTTGAAGATCTATCCTCTAGAATCAAACACTTGGATCAACAACGCACTCAAGGAGATTCCGATTCTAGTAGACCCATGGAGAAACTAAAGGGCAAAATCGATGCAAACCCAATGGAGTATTGCAATGTTATCCTCTCAAGTGACGAGATTGAAGAAGCTATACGAGAGATCAAGAGAGTTCTCCATGAATCCAAAGACGAAGTCGTAGTGGTTTCTAGCAACAAAGTAGTTGAGAAAAGAGATGTGGAGGCCAAGACAATTGTGAGGAAAGAGACTTCTTGCATTGAACCTCCTCAACGTGAGCCTAAATCGATTCCCAAGCTTGGAAATCCGGGTAAATTTGTCATCTCTTGCTCCCTTGGTGATTTGAATGTTGATGACGCCATGTGTGATTCGGGATCAAGCGTGAATGTGATGTCACTTGAATTGGTGAAGAGTCTTGAAATCAAGAGCATGAAGCACCACCCATCACACATCACTTTTGGAGATTCTTCTTCTAAGCAACCACTTGGCATTGTTGAAGATTATCCTCTCAAGATCGGAAATTGTCTCATTCCAACCGACTTCATAGTTATGAAGATTAAGCAAACCAGCAAACTCCCGCTCCTCCTTGGAACTCCATTCCTCAATACCACCGGTGCAAGCATGGACTTCCAAAACAAGAAGGTCGTTCTCAAGAACGTGAATGACAAAGTCTTCTATTCCATGAAGCCCTCTTCCACAAAACTTTGTGGCACCATTGTTTGTAAGGATGATGAAGTGGAAGTTAAAAAGGTTGAGTATGTGGGAAGTTGTGAGAAGATGAATTTGGTTTCACCCCCAAAAGCTTGTAAAAAGAAGAAAGATTCTCATGAAGAGAAAGCTTTGGGTTATGGTAATGTTGAAGAAGCCTTAGCGCTGGATGGTGTTTGCTTGGAATATCTTTTCCATACCGCTATGGAAAATGAGGTTGAGAGTATAAATGTTCAAAAGAAGGGTAAGGACACTAAGGCCAAAAAGAAGAAACCCAATGATACCCACCCTCCCACTCTTGTCAAAGGCATGACGAGCAAGCCTAATGAGGTTAGATCATTTTTTCCCAAACTCGCCACTATGACATTGACACCGTGGAGATATGAAGATGGTGTGGTTGAGTACAAGATCAAGTGTAAGGGAAGGTCAAAACCTTTTGCCATGGTTAGAGCAATCATCACACCCGAACTTAAAGAAAAAGGTCCAACGGGAATTCAAGAGATCATGAGCAAGGTTCTCACACTCAAGCTCGAAGACCCGCCATGGAGTTCCACTACTCCTTCTCTCCAAGCCTAAAACGGTTTGAAACGTCAAGCGTAGCGACGTAAAACAAGCGCTCTTGGGAGGCATTCCCATGACTATCTTTGTATATATTTTCGTTCTTTCTTGTTCCTTTTGATGTTTTTGTTTGATGTTTATAGTTTTCTTGGGTCCAAGGTCGTGGTGCTTAATGCATGAATGGGTAGAGCTACAGCACGTCACACTCCTCTCCAATCCAAAGGTATGATCCAAACTCCATTTCATTGTACATATTTTTGCATATTTTTACCTTCTCTTTGATTTGTGTTGCACCGAGACGTTGCAATTCAAGTTCGGGGGAAGGATTTGTGTCTTTTGATATTGTGTTTTGTGATCTTATTTTTCTTTTTGCATATTTGAGTCTCATTCATTCATATAAGTGCATATAAAAACCATAAAAAAAAAAAAAAATATTTAGTTGCATTTTGCATGTTTAAGATTGAGTCTAGATGCATATAGGTGTGCATTCACTTGCATTGAGAGAATTATCCATGTAGAATATAAACTTAAGAGCTTGAATTAATGCCCTCGTTAGGAGTTCTTTGATGCATTTGAGCGATCACGAAGTTAAGGATGATCCATGCTTTGATCTTGCGGTTTGAATGTTTTTGTCTTGGTTGAAGCATGCTTTGAATTGAATCTAATTCTATCTACATGAACTCTAATCTTGACTTGAAATTATCATGCTTGTACATTGAAAAGTTGAATTCATGGATGTCATATACATATTTGAGCTATCTTACCCCTTTTTACCACTCTCTTGTTAGCTCAAATAGCTGATTCCCATATTTGGAACGGTTAACCACACCCTTAACTAAGCCTTTCCTTCAAGCCTTCATCTCTTGTGTGTGTCGTGAGGCCTAATTTTGAATGAACTTAGCAAAAAGTGTTGAGTTTGGAACGACAAGGAGTTGATAGATAGGTTGGTGATTTGGGTGTTGATGTAAAGAAAAGAAAGTGTGGAGAAAGGAAAAGATTGAGAAAAAGGATAGGGGAAAGTAAAAAGTTTGGATTGGTTGGCATGAAAATGTGGAATAGCTCTAGGTGTTGAAAGTATAAGTCTCTATGTGTGTAGAAGAAAGAAAGAGCCAAAAAAAATATATATGGCTAATGCATCTAAATGATGATTGAGAGACTAGTTATGAAAATGAAAAAGAGCTAAAAGAAAAAGATGAAGAGTCAATCCATTTGTTGAAAGAGAAGAAGAAAAGAAATGTGGTCTAAGAAGGCAAAATGCCTTGTGATATGGGTAGTTTAGGAATGGATCTTGATGGGTTTAGAAATAGGAGTGGAGTTCATATTGGGGCATTGGGTAGACGGATGTCATCCTTGTACGCATCAATTGTTCTTTACTCTTAGCATTTTGCCAAAGTTCATTCTTTCGTGAGAGATCCCATTGCATTGGAATACCCACATGATTGAGATCATTTTTATCTCAAAACCTTTTCCCTAAGCCAAATGAGTTCACTTGATTTTTATTAAGCATGATTCACCATTGTACTTAATGAATGTTAAAGAGTTAGAGGATATGATTACTTGTAGATGCTAAGGCTTAGACCAATTCGTATAGCGACGAGTATGGCTAAATCTTTTGAATTAGAGGTTGTTTGTGCATCACATAACTACTCTCAAGGGCATTGAATTAAATTCTTTTGTTAATATTCTCGGATATGATCTCTCGCATTCCAACCTCTTCTTCGACTTGTTCTTATTTGTTTGCTTGCGGACAAGCAAAAGGCAAGTTCGGGGGAGTTGATAGTTTCATAATTTAGTCCATTTTAGTATACATTTTAGTTAGCATTTTGTGACTTTTTGCATTCATTTCATTGTTTTTGGTCTAGTTTGCATCCATTTTAGAGTTAGTGAGTCTTAGGTTAGTTTTTGCATATGTTTGTGTGCTATGGAGTCTTTTAGGAACCATTTGGAGCTTATGGAATCATTTTGGAGCTTAGAGCAAGATCATGGGGCAAAATAAACCCAAACAATCAAGAAAAATGCAGAAGCCATCCGATGTGCTCTAAAGATTGGGTCAGAAGAAGCTCTTGCGCTCAGATTAAGCTTTGGAACACTTGATAAAGTTTGTAGGTAATTGAGTCATCTTTCCAACGGACGTTGTTTCATCAAGTTCTGAGCTGTATTGCGGAAGTTATCACCATTTCACTGAGCATACGTCCGTCTGGCGCGCGAATGAGCTACATGGAGCTCACAGCGGCGTACCGCAGCGGTCTACAGTGACCGCTGCGGATCCTCCCGACGAAAAAAAACCGAGATTCACAGCGGGCATGCAGCGGTCAACTCCACACCGCTGTGGGACCCTCCAGAGCAAAAATGTAGAAACCGTCCGAAGTGCTTCAAAGATCGACTCATATGAACAGTTCCATTCGGATTTAGCTTCGGCGGTCTTCATGAAAGTTGTAGCTATGTGAGTTAGCCTTCCAATGGAACTGGTTTCAAGTCATTCCGATCTGGGGTTAGAGAGATACGACAACTTTAGTAAGCGCATGTCCGCCTGGCCTGCAAACGGAGCAAAACCGGAAATCCACAGCGGCCAGCTGCACCGGGCAACTGTAGACCGCTGCAACCTACGACCTGCTTTGATATTTAGGCCAAAAACCTTGTTGTTTGAGGATATATCTCATTTTAACTTCTCAAAAACACTCTTCTTAGAGAGAGTTTGGAGTTTTTAAGAGATTCTTGGTGTTTTTATGAAAGTTCTTGTTTGTTTTCATCTATCTATCTATTTCTAATCATCTAACCATGAATCTAAACACCTCCTACATAAGATTTGTTGAGATTATCATGGTTTGTGAGTAGTTTCTTTAGAACTTTGGGTATGGTAGATTAAGATGTTTTCTTGCTAAATCATGATGCTTAGGACTTAGTTTATGAAGAATCCTTACTTGTTAGGTGTGATTAATGCTAGATTAGCCTTGACAAAGTTGATTTAGAACTTAAGGAATTTCATGCCCGGAAGGTGTTCGATGAAATTCCTCAACCAAACTTAGCAAGTGTTTTACATTCCTAGCCTATGGAAATGGATGTCTAGGGTGTTTAATGGTTATTTAAACTTGAGATTAATGCTTGTTGATCATTTAATTGCAAATGGAAGTTTGTTCTCAATTAAGTGATTAGTGAAGTGATTATTTTCATGGAAGTGGATTAGTCTAAATTAGTGATCTAAGGCCTAAGGATTAGCATTGTTTGAGTATCATGGTTTAGCTAGAGAATGTCCAAGTCGATTACCATTACCCGAAGTTCGTTTGCTTATTCTTGTTTAAATCGTTTTCGTTACGTTTTAGTGCAAAACTTGTTAGTCTTTTAATTACATTTGTTATATGCTGGGTTGTTTATTATCATGTCTTTAAATTGATTAGGATCATTAGAAAACCTTTATTCGATTAGCTTAGATTAAGAAGTGTCTCGCATTCTCTGTGTGTTGTTCTCGTGCCTCCTTGTGGATTCGATCCCTAAGTGCTACAATGACATACCATTAGATTGTGGTATTGTGCACAATGGGTTAATTGTGCGAACCGTAAAAAGTTCACTATCAGGGTACCTTCAAAAATTGCTATCACTATTTTCGTTTTGAAACTGTATCGTCTGTTGTTAAGTTTTTTTTGTTAATGGTCTCGTTTTTCTCAAATGGTTTTTGGTTCTTTGTAGTCTCTCACGGGTTACTACCAAACTTGTTTGATCTTCATTGAAAAAATATATTTGGATGGTCGATAAGATGATTAACTTATGCAAATTTTGTTAACTTATCTATTAACACGGTGCGTTGACAACAGTGCAGCCCGAAGTCATATGGCGCCTAAACCACACCAAAAAATTGATGCCCCTTGACCATAACAAATTTTTTTTACTGCATTTCTTTTAAGTATATAATCAAAATAATGCAAAATATCATTGAAGCTTAATTTGTTTTTAAAAGAAATAAAGTGTGAAAACAATAAAACATTATTCATGAAAGATAATCATCCTTGCTTTCTTTAATTTCCTGCAAAATCATTTGTTAACTTCGAATAATCGAGACTTTCAGCCAACTCATGTTCTATTGATATCATCGACAATCCATTCAATCGCTCTTCAGACATAGTCGAACGTAGATAATTATTTATGAGCTTCAACTTTGAAAAACTTCTTTCAAGCAACTGAAATCGAAATTGTCAGTAATATGCGATAAGCGATCCATGTGTTTGGATAACAACCATCTATTCTTTTTAAAAATTCCAACATCTCGACCGCCTTTGTTATTTCTTTTGGCAACATTCCTCTTAAATATTGTAGTTCCATAAATAGATGTTTTCCATCTACATCTAAAACCTCATCATGATCGATCTAGAGAAGTTTCAAGCTTGGTACAATGATTTAGGTGTTTTACCACGTAGTCAATTAATAACTAAAGTGCACACTACTGCAATCATAACAGTATGTCAATGTAATACTTTATGATCGAATCCACAGAGACCAAGGTTACACTACGATTCTCACAAGATGAAATTAAGCTAAGATGATAATAAGGTTTGATTTGCAAAGTAATGAAAATAACTAAAAGTGGTGTAAATTCAATAAGAGAAAAACGTTAGGTCGAGGGTTTTTTCGCGGGAATCCAGAGATCATGAATCAAACAACTATTCAGGGAACGATTAAACACAAATTTCAAACTCAAACATAAATATCTAACCAATCCACTTCCGTGGCATTGATTACTAAATCTAGCAACCTAAAATCTTAACTTTCGTTGAACATAGAGCTCTAGACCAGCATTAAAGAATATGTTCAATATGTTCACGAATCGCCTTAACATCAACTTCCGTTGGCTAAGGACAATTCGCTCGCTTATGTTCTTTCTAGCAACCTACGACACTTCTGTGGTATAGGTTAAACCCTAGATCATAGGTAAAGCGGTCAACTTAGCCTAAGCAATAAACACAACCCATGTTCTAAAAGGCGGGCACCTAGCCGCCTAGGCGGGCGCCTAGTCGCAAGTCGGAGACTCACCGTCCCGATTAGTGCCTGTGCGGGTAATTCGGCGGTCAACCGCTTTTTAACAAAAGTCAACGCTTTTTAAAAAAATCGGCGATTAATCACTGATTAATCACTGATTATTTTATTTAATTTATATTAAAAAATTAATATATGATGTTAAATATTGAGTTTTTGTTGGATTTGGATCCATTTAAATTTTATAATTATATTTAATATCATATATTTAATTTTCAATATAAATAAAATAAAATAATATTAAAATACAATATATTAGTATTATTAATACATATTTCTCCACATAATAATGCATATTTAACATTATATATTAATTTTTAATATAAATAAAATAATATTAAAAACTAATCACTGATTAATCATTGATTAATCGCTGATTTTTGGGCTAGGCGCTAGGCGGAACCCGGCCGCCCGACTAACGCCTAGCGATTTTTTGAATATTGAACACAACAATAAGCGAAAACCACAAAAGATGAATACCTATATGTGTCTAATTCAATGATTCATGGATCCCGTTGAAACCATAAATCTAACTATGAAACTACTTAGACATGGCAGTAGAGAACAAGAAAGGAGATAGAGAGAAACTCATTATAATAATTAAAGAGAGGAAAGGGTTTAGAAATCTTGTCAATAGATGCAGAGATTCTTCTTCAAGGTTACAAAATCAATGGCAAAAAATATGAGTAGAATAGAGAGCATAAAAAAGAGAGATAGCCTAAAAGTGGCTGAAAATAATGTATATATAGGTTTATGGGCGGATTAAGTCAAAGTAGGCAGTTTCCGGGTCAAAATAGGAAAACCAGAAATTTCATTTTCCTTCTTGTCGGTCAGCATCGATCGATGCACATATTGCATCGATCGATTTTGGACTTTCTGGGCATGCTCCATCGATCGATGCACTCCTTACATCGATCGATTCTGGCAGTGCATCGATCGATTCTGGCTCTCCGGAGGATGATACATTGATCGACTTCATTTGTGCATGGATCGATTGTGAGCTTTCTGAGCATGTTGCATCGATCGATGCACTCCTCGCATCGATCGATTATGGCTCTTCTGATGGTGTTGCATCGATTGATTGTGCTCTTTTTATACCGTTCCATGCGTTTTTGGCCACGTAACTCCAATTTCTTTCTTAAACGTCTTTTTACTTGAGATAACTAAATAAAGGACTAAAAGACTCTAAAAACAAACTTTGATTCGATAAAATACTCAACAAGAAACACCAAAACATGTGTTATAAAATGGTAAAAACCAAACATATCATACAAGATGCCATCAACTCATCATCTTTTGTTAACTTTAGTTTTTTCAAACCGAACAAAAATTCAAAGATTTCTTCATAACGCTGGAATTGCTCGAATCTAACCCCAAAATACATTATGACTTGATCCACTATGTTGATGGAATAATCGATCTTAAAACGCTCATTCACATTTAACGGATTACTTTCATCTACTTTCTCAACAACTTCACCATATTGCTTCTTTTTTTTCATCAAGCCTTTTGATTTTGTAGAAAATGTTGGTTCAATCTCCATATCAATGGCAATTTGCATAACTTTAACTTTTGCTTTCTAAAAACATGTTTCCCTGTAGCCTTTCAAAAAGCAACAAGCCCTCATAACTGAAAAATAGCTGCTTCAAGATCCATATCCTCTGACTGTAAGGTTTTGCTCACTATATTGACAACATAAAGCAAATCATACAAAATCACCATTCCAAATAAGAATTCAAACCCTCAAATTCCATGTATTTCACTTATTGCAAGAGACTCGGCATCACTACGATGTCTTGAATTATCATTTTTTCAGCTAAGTAAAATAAATCATCTCGTATCTTTGTAGCTTGAAATCTTATTGGTTTAACACTATCAATGCAAATTTCCCAACGAGTTTGTGATATTGGTTTAAGTGTAATACCATTCACCATCTCTTTGATGACTTTACAGTTGTTGGTTGAAGATACAAAAAGGTAGTATATACGTTGTACAATGCCAAAAATTGAAATAACTTTCTCATATGAAGAAGCCATATTACAAAGAAAAAGATTGAGACTATGACATCCACATGGGGTATAAAATGCCCTTGGGTTTATATTAAGCAATCTTTTCTGAACTCCTTTATGTCTACTTTTCATGTTTTGCCCATTTTCATAACCTTGTCCTCTTAAATCTTTGATATTATACTTAAAATCGGTCAATGCATCTTGAAAGTGATAAAAGTTCACTCTCCTATCTTGTCTTTGATTTCCAAAAAAAAGAGAAAAAGAACTCCTCAACCGTAGGTGAATACGTAGAAATATCCACACATCGAATTAAAATGGTCATTTTCTCTTTACGACTAACATCAGGAGTGGAATCCAAAATGATTGAAAAATACTTCGCATCTTGAATCTTCTTAAAAATCACCATCTTAATCTCATCACCAAGCAATTCTATCAACTCATTCTGAATCTTATGATTGAGATCATGGTAATAAATTTCACCTTTTTCAAATCGTCGAATGTGTTCCTTCATTACTTCATCAAAGTTTCTGACCATCCTAATAAAAGCCAAAAACTAATCTTTTCACTATTCAGATCACCAATCTTTTTGTTTTCTCCATGAAATGCCAAATTCATTTCTGCTAGAGTATTTACCAATGCGATTATCCTCAGCATCACTGATAGTAGGATTTTTACTAGTCAATTACTCAAATCCCACGCATGTCATTGTGGTATTTAAGATATCGAACCAAAGAGGTTAAGATTGAAGCATTAGGAATACATGAATCTTCCTAAGCTAGAGCAAATATTTTTGGGTTTTATATTTTTAGATTAAGAATGTAAAATGCAAGAAAGAAAACAAAGATATAAGTGTTGGATCATGGAATGAACTATCAAATGGATGATTAACAATCAAATAATGATGACAAAGATTACATCAAACACTATCCTAGAACATGGGATTCACAATTATGACTAATCCACTCTCGTGGCACTAATCACTTTGTTAATCACCAAATCAAGAACTAACTCTCGTTTGTGATAAGATGATTAGCAAGCATTAAGATCCAATCCCAATTAGTTCACTAATCACCCTAGACATCAACTCTCGTTGGCTAGGCAAGAAAAGCTCACAAAAGGTTCGGTTCAAGCAATTCATTTAAACTCGGGTTAGGAGTGAAATGCCTAAGTTCAAGGCTCGAATGGATAAATCTAATATAGCACTAACACCGTTTACTCGAATCTCTCCCTAATGCATGGGATGAGACCATAAATCCTAGGGTGTAGCTCTAGATTGTATTGTCACGCCAACTAGAGCTACCTAATCTAGGTGTAGTTATAAACTTTGGGTTATCTTATCAAATATAGCATTAAAAACCAACCTAAGTGAAAGATTTAACAAAGATCAACCTAAATCATCATCATCTAATCATCAAGGCAATTAACTAATGATGCTAATGCACACAATCAATGCTAATCCTTAGGTTAAGATCACTAATCTTGATTAGTTATTTCTCAAGCAACTAATCACTATGCTAATCACTCAATCCATTCGCAAACTCTCATTTGTGGATCAATGATTGGCAAGCATTAACAATATAAACAAGATCAACCAAAATACACCATAGACAACTAATCTCTTAGGCTAGGAGCATAAATCCCTTGAATAGTTCCTCAAGACATTTCATCAAACACTTGGTGTGCATGAAATACCTTATGATCTAGATCTACTTTCTCAAGCTAGACCTAGCATTAAGAACACTAAACAAGAAAAGAAAGAAAGGATTAAGAAAATAAGCATCAAAAATCAACCATCAAACCATCAAAATCAAGCTAAATCTAAGATCCAACAAAACGGGTCTAAAGCCTAAACATGAAAAACAAGGAAGAACACAAGGAAAAAAGAGATAAATATTAAGAACAAGAATTAAATAAACATAATATAAAGATAGGTTGAAGAATCCTTCAGTAGAGTGGCATGAATGATGAAGATCCATCCAAAATCATCTTAAGAAGAGTTTGGATAAAACCCAACTCTAGAGAAAAGAAAGCTTAGATCTAAAAAAAATTGGGTTTTCAATATTTAAATGAGTTTGGGTCGGACCGGGTCAACCCGGAACAAACCGGGTTTTGACCCTGTCAAGTCTTTGGTACGTCTTCAGTTAATCGGTCATAACTCCTGAACCTGACATCCGAATGACTTTAATCCAACTCCTGTAGACAGCTAACTCGTCCCTCTACAACTCTTATGAAAACAATTTGAGTTGATTCATATCGGAAGGCCTTCGTTTTGCCGGTTATTTGGACGGTGTCATCTTCTCTCGGCCAGACGGACATACCTTCAGTAAATCCATCTTATCTCCCTATCCATACGTCCAAATAACCCGATTCAAACTCCTGTATAAAGCTGATTCACTCCTCTATAACTTTGGTGAAGACCACCGAGGCTAATTAAGAGTGGAGACCCTTCAATACCGATGTCATAAATCGGTATTGCACATCGGTACTAAGGGAATTTTCCCTCTGTTTTCACACCGATTTGTTGCACCGATCTGTGATCTCGGTATTGAAGAAACCGTCTCGGCCAGGCAGACCTGTCTCTGTTAAATTAGCCATATCTCTCAAACCACACGTCCGAATGACTTGATTCCAACTCCTATGGACAGCTAACTCACTACTCTAGAACTTCCATGAAGATCATTGAAGCTGATTCCGATCGTAAGGCTTCCTTCCAGCCACATATTTCCGGCGTGTCGGAAGAGCTTTTCCTTCTCTTGATGCTCAACCACTCCAACCACTCCAATCATCCCAAATGTCTCCAAAACACCTAAAAACACTCCAAATGAATGCAAGAACTCACTAGGACCTAATGCAAATATCCTAAACTCTAAATAAGACCTAAATGCAAGACAAAACCATGATTATGCATGCAAATGGCATAAAACTCTAAGTAAAATATATGCTTAAACATGTAAAATGCATGAATATCAATCACATCTCTCCAATGCTTTTTCTCCTTGTTAATTTCCTCATGCAAATACTTATCAATAGTTTCCCTCTATTCAGCCTTATTTCTAGCTCAATTCAGCGAGAGATGCAAACCATATGATGATGTGTAGTTTCATGTGTTTTCAGCCAGTGTGAAACATTTCTCGTGTCATCATACCTGGTAGTTACCACACAACAAGAAAACAGCGAATTTGCACTACGTGTTGCGACTACAACTGCAGTGGCAAAAAAAACACGACTACTTTATAACGAGTTTGAGACTCATTTTGGACTCGCAAATAACATTCGTGAATGAGTTGCAATTTAGCGACCAATTGAAAACATCGCAAATTCGTCGCATTTTTGCTACGATTATGTGATTGCTTTACAACTTCAATCTGGAGTCGCAAAATAGTTCTAAAAATACAATGGATTTGTGACTGCATATGTAATCGCAAAAATGGAGTCGCGTTTCAGAGTCGCAAATAAACATTTTCTTACTTAGCCGCAAAACGTAGTTTTTTGCGACTGTTTTGCAACTATATAATGTAGTGGCATAGAAGTCGGTTATGAGTTGCTATATTTCCGGTGTAGCATAGAAATCGATTTCGAAGTCGGAAATGCGGAACCAGAAGATGAATTTCAATGTAATATATCATCTTTTGATGATGACGATGAAGAAACTGAAAAATAATGAATAATTTCCAATAAATGTTAATATATATATAATAACTATGTATGTGTCTGAATAAACTTAATATGCATTATGTGTATGAATATTTTTTTTTAAAAAAAATACGCTGCTACTACTACTGAGTACTAATTAACATCTATATAAATATTTTCAAAAACATAACCAAGTGATACTAGCGCTCCAGCGGATGCCCAATATTCAATAATGGTTGGCATCGTCTAGTTGGTTGGTTCGAACAGTCTTACATTTATGTTTTTTAATATCGATTTGCCACTCTTTTGTCTTTATGACTCGGGAGGTCGCAATTTAGTGGCAAATATGTACCACGTCATTACAAATTATAACTAGCAATCGCCTCTAAAAAGAGGCAAATATAACTGTAGTCACAAATACGTGATAAAAAGTCACAAATTTAGAGACACTTTTGGGACTACTGTTTTTAATTATATGTTTAGATGGTAATTTTAATAATTATAAAATGTTATATTGTATATATAAGATCCACACTCTAAATAAGAAAAACAAACCTTCATATGTATGTCATTCTTAGACATAATACCTTATGAATTGGTTTTGAAAACTATTAAACTATTTTATTTTAGTTATATGGTTTATAAGTTATTATTATTTTATAAAATGATGTTTCTTTATAACATATAAGTTGCAAAATTATAAAATTACAACATTTGGGGTTTAGGGTATAGTTTGCTACTTTTATGCGACTAAAGATTTAAAGTAGTCGCAAATAGGTGGCAATTCAATGGCATAACAATTACAAAAGAGTGGCAAATGAAAGTTGTGTATATAAGATAAAAAATTCACAAAATATGTGAGTGTTAAACATGTAAATATATGATATTTTGTACAAAATGATATATTTCTAACATATGAGTGTTAAACATGTAAATATATGATATTTTGGAGGTGCGGGGGGGGGGGGGGGGAGGGGTTAGGGTATAGTTTGCTGGAGGTGCGGGGGGGGGGGGGGGGGGGGGAGGGGTTAGGGTATAGTTTGCCACTCTTTTACGACTAACGAACTAAATGAGTCGCACATAAGTGGCAAATTGTGCCAATTGCCACTTGTTTACCACGACAATAATCTTTCGAGTAACCTTGAGTAAAATTTTTTATTTTCTTTTTATCTTTATTTGCCATCTGTTTACCACCACAATAAGGATTTTCCTACTGAATCGCAACCTGTCTCTGTAATTGCGACTAACTAGCAACCCTAAAAAATTTCATCTCTAGTTTATGTTTCATTCTGCAACATTAATAAATGTTTCTACAGATTTAGCTATGGAAATTAAGTTATGATCGTAGGATTTCTTGTTTTAGGACAATCGAATGTTGGGATTGCTAGAATCATAGTATTTTGTTTTGTTTGGGTTTCTGAGATTTTGACACATTTGTTGTTAGCGTTTGTGAGAATTGGAAACGTTTCTTGGTTTTGAATCGCTCAGTTTATTTTTTGTTATTAAAGATGATTCTTAGTGTATGATGAGGCTAAATTCGTTTCTTGTTTGGGTTTGTTTGCTTTTAGTTACTTAAATTACATGTTAAAGATTTGTTAATCACTCATTTTAACTATTTACTTTTCAATCTTTAGGTTTGGTCGGGATAAGGGAAAATTGACTCGGATGATTTCAAAAATTATGAAAAACAAATTTGATGGTCCATATTATAGTTGGACGGTTGTAGACGGTAAATTTAATTTTTCTTTTTCACATTTGTCTATATATCATAGTATTTCAACTGATTTATATTCATAATTTCCCTAATTTTTCATTTACGTTTTATTTATTATTTTTTCCTAACATCGCTCTTATACATTTGTAGCACACCCACACTTGGGATTCCTTTATCACTGATACTGTTCGAGAGGAGTTTGATATCGTTTATACTCGACGGATGAAGGGAATGATTAGCTTTGCAAGGACAAAACGGAAACGACCTAGATGGATTAAGGAGACCTTGTGGAAAACAATGGTTGACTATTGGAACACCGATGATGCATGGAGAGAAGTAAGAATGCATCTATTGCTCGGAACTCTCCCGTAGCGATCTTGGTCCTCACAAGCATGTGTCGGGACAAAAGTCATATTTGCAAATTCAACAAGAAATGGTAATGTAAAACTAAATTTCTTTAATTTAATTTAAGTTTAAGGTTTAATATTTATTCTGTCAACAATAATATTTATAGGAAGAGGAATTGGGAAGACCGGTGACCATTGGAGAGGTGTTCATAAAGACACATACATGAGCTGATGGAACATATGTCGATTTAAAGGCAAAGCAAATCGGTGAGGCCTACGAAAAGAACTTAGAAGAAAAGTTAGTTGAGGTGGATCCTTGTTAGACTTTAGATGGTACTTCAGAACGTTCATCACTTACGGAAGATGAGATGAACCAGATATTCATTCAGGTATTAGAAATATTTATATAAATTCTTGATTTATCCAATAGTTCTTAACGTTTACCACTTATCTTTATTTATCTTTTTTTTTTTTTTTTGAAATGTGAAATTTATAGATCAACAAAAAAAAAATGTACAAGAGTCTGGTAATTTTAGGAAAAATCAATACAGAGCGAGCATAATTAAATCAAACGATATCAAAAATGTGGTGTCGATCAGGTGGGGAGGATATTGCATATGCTTGACCAGCGAGAGAGAAGGTCGGAGTTGCTGCCTTCTTCTCCGTATAGCGCGATGAGACGAGTTCGAAGGTCATTGTCTATAGTGTGAGCAATTAAGCTGTGATGGTGAGCGACATGGCCGGTTATGCCGTCTACCATTGCGTTCTCGCCAGATGCTATAGATCGTAGCTTGGAAAGCGAGACGGGCTAGAATAGAGTCTGTCTTACTCCCTCTAAAATGCATCAGTGAATGAAGGGTGATATCCCAAGCTGGATTCATCCTTCTCCCAAGTAAACCAGCGCATAGAAATGTCCATACCGTATACGAATATGGGCAACCGAAGTATATGTGGTCTCGTGTCTCGTCAGGTTCGCCACAGAGAGTGCAAGGTTGTGCCGCACCCCTGATCCGAGCTCTTGCTCCCGTTGCTAACTTATCCCGAATGGCAAGCCATGTAATGAAAGCAAATCGAGGAACTGATTGCGCAAACCAGACCGTCTTGTGCCAGGGGATAGTCTGTTTTGGTAATCTAATTAATTCCCATGTTTTCTTCGAGGAAAAGTGGTATTTGAAATCATTGAAGCCATGTTTCCAAAGGAAAAATATATGGCCCAACTGATGGATTCGGTAGAGGAGAGGCTCTGATTTTTTGAAGCAACAATTGTATGGTCATATCGCGAGAGCGCCTGAAATCCCATCCATGTTCAGTAACCACTTCGGATATTGTAGCTTCCCGTCTCACACCCAGCAGACGAGTCCCCACTTCTCCTGTAACACTTAGAAGCCGACCCAGATTGAGCCAATCGTCAAACCAGAAATGAGCGGTGTGGCCATCACGGAAGTCAACGTGGAGGAACTGTTCAGCCAACGGACGAAGCTTGAGTAGTTTTCTCCAAATCCATGAATCTCATGATCCCTCCTTAACATCCCAGAAAGAAGAATATCGAAGAAGGTAGTGTCGAGTCCAGGCAACCCATAATGATCCCGAGTTCTCAAATAAACGCCAAATAAGTCGTAGAGCAAAAACTCGGGACGAATCTTGCATCCTTCGTATCCCCAATCCCCCTTCACTTTTCGGTGCGAAGACATCACTACATGCTACTTTTGTTTTTGTAGTGGTGTGTGGCGAGCCAGACCATAGAAAAGCTCGACACATGCTCTCGATTGTGTCAAAGCACCTTTTCGGTAACCGAAACATCAAACTCCAGAAGTTGGTGACACTTGTTATTACCGATTGGATCAGCTACAATCTCCCGGCGAAGGATAGTAGTTTACTCGACCAAGAGACCATACGAGTTCTTATTTTATCAATCAAAGGCTCGTAATCCAATTTCGCCATGCTTTTTGTCGTGAGCGGCAGCCCAAGATAGCGAATCGGAAGACTCTGTATCGGAATTCCAAGATTTCCTGCAGCTACGGTGAGCGGAGTACTTGTTCGTCCTGCAATATAAATCGAGGATTTGGAGGCATTGATATTCAGGCCAGATATACTTCAAAAGTCGTTGAGTACCGAGATCGTAGCTTGAAGAAATGCCGCCGACCCATCCATAAAAACCATCATGTCGTCCGCAAAGCTAAGATGGGTTGAATTTAAATCCCGACACCAGGGATGGTATCCAATGGATCCTTCTCTAGCGGCCTTATTCAAAAGCAATGAAAGGACATTTATCGCAATGACGAAAATATAGGGGGAAAGTGAGCAACCTTGTCGGAGACCTCGCGAGCTCGTGAAAAAACCTTCAAGATCACAATTTACCGAGACTGAAAATGCAGCAGTGGATATACAGCTCTGTATCCACTCAATAAACAGGGTTGGAATCCCCATTGCCTGAAGCGTGGCGATTAAAAAGTCCCAACGGACCGTGTCAAAAGCTTTTGCAATGTCCAATTTCAAAACGCACCTCGGGGAGATTGAAGTCTTGTGGTAATCTTTGACGAGCTCTGTAGCTAATAAGACATTCTCCAGCAATAACCATCCTTTTATGAACGCACTTTGATTCGGGACCATGCCTTTCGGAAGGACCTGTTTGAGTCGATTCGCCATGATCTTCGAAATCACTTTGTAAATCAAATTACAGCAGGCTATAGGCCGGTAGTCTTTCATAGTTTTTGCGTCGGTCGTCTTCGGGATCAAAGCTAATATAGTGGCATTTACTCCATGCGGCATGAATCCATTTTCGAAAAAAGATTGGATGGCGACTACAAAGTCTTTACTAATGATTGGCCAAGCAGCTCGATAAAATTCCATTGTGAAACCATCGGGACCCGGTGTTTTGTTTTGTGGCATGGAGAAGAGCACACACTTGATTTCATCCTCTAAGACCGGTCTTGTCAGTGAATCGGCAGCTTCTAGAGGGCAACGATATAAGGTCCATGAGGTCCTTACTCGTGATCGAAGCTGTGTGGTGGGATTGTACTTGCAGGAATTGTTGAAAATAGTGTACCGCTTCTATTTTGATATCCTCTGGCTCCGTAAGGATATCACCCGATGCTGTGATCAGAAGTTTAATGGCATTCTTTCCGATGCGTGTCCTGACCATTCGGTGAAAGAAACCAGTATTATGATCTCCAAACTTTAACCAGATAATCCGAGATTTTTGCCCAAAGAACTGTTCTTCAATACTTGCCAAATGAATCCAGTTTTCCATCGCAGCAGAAACAGCTTCAAAAGAAGCAGTCCTCGGGTTGAGGAGAGCTTCGTTTTGATACTCACATAGCAGATCATAAGCTTCACGGGTCCTCTTTTTGTATCCCCATACCGGTCTCGGTTTAGAGCCCTTAGATGCGGTTTTAGCTGCTTCAGTTTGCGGTTGAATTTATGAAGCGCTGCTCTGGAATGGTATAGCGGTTCCGTATCTGCCCAGATTTTCAAAAAATATTGAGAAAATGTGGATGCTCAGCAAGATAATTGAAAAACCGAAAATGATGTCTCTTTCCTGTCGTCGGATTTGAGAGATGAACCAAACTCTAAGTGTGGTCTGAGATGCCGTTGGTCTCGAAAAGTGCATGAGAGGGGAGAAACGGGAGCCCCAAGCGCTGTTAATGAGTACACGATCCAATTTTTTCCCGATAGGGTCTTCTTATTGGTGATTCCACCATGTGTATTCCGGACCTGAATAGCTCAAGTAAGAGAGTTCGCAGTCTAAGACCAGGGACTGGAAATCGCGCATTCCTACCTGTGCACAAATAGTTTCTAGAGACCGGGAGTGCTCCGAGGAAGCCAATATCTCGTTGAAGTCTCCCATAATGATCCAAGGGACATTTCCAGCTGCAAACATAGTTTGTATATGCCGGATCTCAGCCTATAGTGTTAGGCGATCACGCTGAAAATTCGATGTGTAGACACAAGAGCAGAGAAATTCCTCTCCATAAGCAGAGGATATCCAAACAGTAACAATTTGAGGGCTTTTATACAAAGGAGTAACAGTAATCAGACCATATGAGCCAAATGCGCCCCAAGCGATGATAGTCGAGTATTCCAGATGAGAGAGGACGTCTTTACGGACATGGCAGTCTCCAATGGATTTACAGCAACAGAAGAGAAAAGAAGTCTCGGGGAGCTCTACTTCAGCATTTTTGGCAATGCAAGAACAGCTCTAAGCTGCTCAACACCAAATTAAAGAGCAAGCCGCTGATAATGCTCGATGTGATACCGAGCTTGCTCGACGTGATGTGGAGTCCGCTCGACTTGCGGCAGAGCAACAAAACCGGATCAACAGCTTGGAGATGGTCATTAGCTATCTTAAATCCACAAATCCTGCATTTTCCGCGTACATGGCCACAAATGCTTTGCCAACTACGATCGCCACGACTACGACGACCACAACTACTCCCGAAGCAGCTCCGACTACGATAACCGCAACGACTACTAACTCACTAACGTTTTATCCATCCACATTTCCTTTCACGAATCCGTTGTAACTAGATTTATTTGTGCTTTTGGTTTATATAATGCATATTTTGAACAATTTGTATTTTGTTTGTTTTATATTATATATAATTTATTAAATTAAATAATTGATTAAAACGAATTACAATATTATAAATAAAAACAATTTTCTGAATTAAAAATATTTTTAATAAACATTATTACAAAAATAAGTTGCTAAAGAGTCTCAAATTAGTTGCAATACTTTGCCACTATTTTGCGACTCCAAATCAAAAGGAGTTACGATTTAGTCGCAACATAGTGCAACTATTTTGCTACTTTTAAGTGAAGTCGCAAATTAGTCTCCATTTAGTGACAAAAATATATCACCATATTCCATCGTCGGCGATCAATATGTCGCCATTTAATCGCTAAATATGTCAGTGCTTTGCGACTCCGATTTATCACCAATAGAGGAGTCTCAATTTAGTGGCAAATATTTGCGACTCTATTACAACTTAGTTTAGCGACTCATTCGCTACCTATTTTTGTTGTCTTACAATTTTTGCGATCAGTGATGACGTCGCATTTCTGCGTCGCTTTATTGAGATTGCAGAATAGAGTTGCATATTAATAGTTATTTTTGAAACTTTTTGCGACTCATGAAAATTGCGACGAGCGTTTTGTGACTTCTTTCTTCAGTCGTAAAATAGTTGCAAATGCCGGTTTTGCGATTCGGATGCGACTTTTCCTGTAGTGGTAAAATCGATGTTTTCTTGTAGTGCCAAAACGAGGGATTTGTTTCTTGAGTGAATAATTTACAGCAAAAACAAAAGATCTTGTCTTTAGTTTTTGAGTAAACTAACCATCTTATGTCTTGTTTCTCTATGTTGCTCATTTTTCTTGTATAACAAGAGTAAGTGAAATATCTATCAATATCATCTCTTGGAAAAGGATAATGAGTCGGTGGTCTTGTGGGTAGACATTTCTCAACCAAAAAATCTCTCATTATTTGTTCAACTTTCCTGCAATTTTCAGGATCATTCATGTCCACATTATCATGAAGACCCTTAATATTATCAGCCTTCTCATGGTCTTCCTTGTTTTCATTCTCAACTTGTTCTTTGTTCTCGTTTATTCCATTTTCATCATCTCAAACAAATTCTTCTACACTCTTCGCATTTGCATTTTCTTCAGTAACAAGCTCTTCATCTTCTTCAATAGGAAGCTCTTTATTGGAGATATCTTGGGGAGCAAGATGTATATCTTGCGAACCAAGTGTTGTGGGCCATAAGAGTCCGGTTATAAAATGAATCCCGTGACCCCAACCGAATAATATTCTCATAGATATCCTATTATGATAAGGATTAGAAAGATTTACATTATTTGGTGTTATCAATATGTCAATGTTAAACACTATATATATATATATATATATGTCTTATGATCTTGTATCATAACAACTCAATAATATATTATATTCTATAATATTTTTCATGGTATCAGAGTCTTCGATTCTAGAGGATCGAAGTTAACGTTTCCGCATTAAAATTGAGAGATCATGAAGAGATTGACCAATGGAAGTGGTGTTGGAGACAGTGTTGAAAATGGTGGTGATGCCGACGATGAAGATGAAGTTGATCATTGGATTACACAGTTTTTTTTAAAATAATTTCCTTTCTTCTTAATTTGGGTTTGAGTCTTAGAGCAATGGTTTTGAAATAAGAGAAACGATTAGTTAAGTTTCAAATAAAATATTAGCCTTATAATCTACAAGCAATGGTTTGTTTAACTAAAAATGAATTAAAAATTTCTCATAAATAAATTAAACTATTATAAAACTTTTAAAAGAAAAACTCGCGGATCACACATTTGTTTCTTATATAAAGTTGTATCTCACGGGGCTTACCCCTTATCAATAGCCTTATGTATTGGCTAAATTTCCATTATTGCTGTAATTGAATTAAATTCATTATTTTATCAAAATACATAATATAATACATTGTCTTAAATAAGCAAATCCATGAGTAGATTTAAAATCAAAAAAGTTGATCAATTGTTAATTCTATTATTGATGTAATGGGGTTACCCCTTATCAATAGCTTTATGTGTTGGCTACATTTTCATTTTTCTCTCCAGTTATATTTGGAAATCATTTTCAAAAAAATAAAAGAAAAATAGACTTAGGAATCACAAACATATTGCACACATAAATAGGGTTAAAATCATACATGAAACACCCCAAAAATAATAACTTTACATGAAACAAAAGAAAAAAAATTATTCATCTTTAAAATGTAATTATCTTCCTTTTAAAAAACCCCAATTAATTGCATAAAATTGATAACCAAATAAAAAAAGGTAAAAATGCGTATCATCTAATAAATAAACACATAGATGATCATAAATTAAATAATACACAAAAAACAAATAGACATATTTTAAGCTGGTAGAGATAATTAAATTATCTACGAGACCAAATAAAATAAAATAGAATTAGATTAAAAAAATTGGTTACCGCGTCCGCACGGATCACACCCTTTGTGATTGAAATTGAAAGTAAAATTTCACTGGCAATGAGGGAAGATATCGGAGAAGATGAGGGTTTTAAAAGACTGGACAATGTTTTTTTACAGGATAATCCTATTCACCAGAAGTCTCTCTCTCTCTCTCACTCTCTCTCTCTCTCTTTCTCTCTCTATTTAAATATTTAGATCGACGCTCGACCCCATATTCCTTATATTTTTCCAAATCGGTCCATATTATCTCAAATGTTCCCATTAACCCATACATCTACGATGATTTTGATAGTAAAGTAGCGATAGAAATTAAATCATTTTTCAAATAAAATTAGATTCATTTTGTAGTCACCAACACTGGATCATCGAAGATGAATAATAGTAAATTCAGAACATTTATTAGTATTCGGGTTTATGTAAAAATAGATAAAATACAGGGACCTATTTTGAAGTACTTTTTTTTTAATAAGTTCAGAGTATTCTAAATTCACAAAATTAACTTTCCTTTTATTAGTATTCGAAATAACTTTTGGGGTATACAAAACTAACCCAATTTCGAAGTATTTATTTTATTAGTCAACCAAAGAAATGACAAAAACTTAACTTTTAAAAACTAACAAATTGAATAAATAGTCAACCAAAGAAAAAAAAAATCAAATTGTGGATCAATCACTAAACAAATACATAAAATTAAGAAAGGAAAAAAACTTAAAAAGAAATAATCCATATTTATTAAGCTAATAGAGACAAATCTATTAACAATCATACTAATAAAACTAAAATAATATTATACCAAATTTGTTTATAAAAAAAATTGTGTTCACGTCCGCGCGTAGCGCGAATCACACACTAGTAAGATATAAAGTAGAATGTGCTCTCTTCTTAGGTTGTCACATAATCTAAATTTGTGACACATCATCAACTTATCTTTAAATTTTATAGTCTACATTCATTAGAGCTCATTTAAAATACATTTGTTATGTCTAATATATTTATCATGTATATTCTACTAAAAATTAATATATACATATATTTATATTCTACTAAAAATTAATATATACATATATTTAATATTCTATTTTATTATATAAAGCTGGAGCTTTCAACGTGAGTGTGACACGTAGGATAATTCTCACTCACGGGATCATGATATTTGTCACGGTTAATTTAGATCATGATATGTGTCAAGTTAATTAAAAAGTAAAAATGAATTAAAGTACATATAAAAAGGCTAAACTAAAAAAATGCAAACTTAAAAAAAAAAATAAGTAAGGAAAACTTATAATAAAGTAAAGTGACAAAAACAAACTTAAAAGTTTATAACCTAAAACCACGACCAAACTTAAAAAAAAAAAATTATAAATATACTATAAACTTAAAAATAAAATTATTAATATACGACCAAACTTAAATTTTTATAATCATTTCCATTAGGACAAAAGGAAACTTAAGAAATAAAATTATTAATATACAACCACGACCAAACTCTATATAATAATCTACACATTTCTAATTTTTAAATGGGAAAATTGTCAAAAATATCATGAACTATAAAATTTTGGCCATCCAAAGTATGAACTATCGCGTGGACAGTTTAAATCATCAAAGTCTGTTGATTTTAAATTTAAATCCCAAGCTTCTTTTGACTGAACCAAATTAGACACGAAGTTAAGTCAATAAACAGAACGGATAAAAAGATTAAAACCGTTGTAAATCACGGTTAAGTAAAACGACGTCGTCTCTTCTTTTTTCTTAAAACCCCAAACAAAGACATTGAGGATTTTCGTTATTTGTGGTTTTAAGAAGAAAGAGGAAACAACATCGTTTTACTTAACCGTGATTTACAACGATTTTTTAACTCCATTTATCGACTTAACGTTGTTTCTAATTTGGCTCAGTCAACATAAGTTTGAGATTTAGACTTTGATGATTTAAATTGTCTACACGATAGTTCATTCTTTGAATGACCAAAAATTGAAAGTTCATGATTTTGTTTGACAATTTTCCCATTTTTAAATGTATACTTCCATCTTTTAGTTATCTTATTCAAATTTTAAACAAGCAAATCATGACTTGTGTCGTTGTTAATTAAGATCGTGACATATATCAAAGTAATAATATAAACTTTCCTATTTTTTGTTATTTATTTTTTTAAAATACAAAATTTCAAAAAGGAAAAAGAAGCTTGTTTTATATAATGGAAACTAATAACAATGACAATTTAAATGAAGAGAAAAAAAAACTACCAAATAAAATTAGTAAAAAAGGAAAAAGATTTGTGTTTTATATAATGGAAACTAATTGTAACACCCGTAATCCATTAATTGGGTTTAATTTGACCTTCCAGAAGTTAGGGGGGTTAAATTGAATAAATCAATTTACTGGCGGGTGTGATTGATAATTTTGGAAGTTTGGGGTTAACTTTCGGAAGGGGAGGAAGTGCGAGGACCGATTGGTGTAATAAGAAAACTTGAATAGTATATATGGGTGTATGTATCGCCTCTTCCGTGCGTGATCGAACCCTAGCTGTCAAGGAAAATGATTTGCGCTGGTTTCGGCGTGGAAGCAAGGAGAAGCTTCGAGCCGCGCCTCCCTCTTTCACGGTAAGGCTTCCGCCCCTTGTCGTTTGGTTTGGTCGTTGCGTGAGATCCGTGGGTTGGCGGCGTTGTGGTCGGGGTCGTTGTATTAGGGCCGGCCGTGTGTAGCGGGTCTTGTGGTGGTGATCGGGGGTTGGATCATGGCGGTTCCGGTGGGGAGCTCCGGCGGTGGTGTGGTCGCGCCGGCGAAGGGAAGAGGAGGAAGAAGACGTATCGAGTTATGAATAATTAAGATTTGGTTTTTTTTGATTATTTTATTATTTTTATTTTTAAGTGGATTAATAGAAGGTTATTCATCCCGGGGAGTTCTAGAAAATTGCTGAATTTTCTCGTGAAACTTGCTGTGCGGGAATAAGGTGAGTGCAGGACCATAGGCGTAATTAAATAATTTTGATAATTGATGTGATTTCGTGATTATAGGCCGTTTACGATCTCGGAGGGTCTAGATCGAGTGTTTCATGAAATGTTTGATTTATTCGGTATTTTCGTGATAGTCTATATTAATTATCTTAATTATTTGTTAGCCTGTAGATGGGAGGATTGTCTCACTAAGTATTTTTCGAAATACTTATGCATCTCTTATATTTTAATTGATGCAGGAAAAGAGAAAGTGTGACCGTGGGATCAGGGCGAGGAAGAGGGGGTGATCTAGACTTGTCGTTTATTTGGTTATTTTATTTAATAATTTATGATCTTGATTATTCGGATTTTTAATCTTGAACCGGAAATTAATTGGTGAGGTTCAATTATTATTATTTATGGGATTTTAGTAACTATTTGCAAAAAAAAAAAAAAATGGGTGCGGTTGTTTCAATTTGGTATCAGAGCGTTTCCGGTTCTAGGACGGTTTTAAAAAAAAAAATTTCCGCTATTAGAACTGTCTATGTGAGTTAGTCAATTGTTGAGCTTGAAGTTCTAGATCATCCTCTTCGAGCCTTCAATGAGATTCCACGGTAAGACTCGTGTTTGTTTTACTATTGCTGTTGTCAATTAGTAACAGGTGGTTATTGCAGATGGTTGATTCTGATAGCGTTGGGCAAGGTCTCAGAGGTCGGGGTGGTCGTGGCGGCCGTGGTCGGGGCGGCAGAACAGGCCGTGGCGGCAGAGGTGGTAGAGGTGGCAGGGCAGCTGCGAATGTGACGCAGAGTGTCACGGTGGAGCAGGGGGCGTATGATCACGCCGAGGGGGAAGGCCAGTCGGAGCCAGCGGCCGTGTATGGTGCGATGCCGGCGCCGGATGGTACTCAGGCGGGTGCGGGCCCGAACCCGATGGGGGCTGTTTTGGGCATGTTGGCCCAGCTCTTGGAGAGGTTACCTGGTGTGGTACCGGCTCCAGCTCCAGTGGCGCCACAGGGGGTTGCCGCGATGCCGGGTGTTGTTGCTCCGGGAGTTCCGGGAGTGGTTGCTGAGGCCGAGCCAGTGGTTCCGTCATACCTGAGGGTGATGGAGCATATGCAGAGGTTGGGCACCAAGTTTTTCAGTGGTGGTGCTCGACCGATTGAGTCTGATGAGTGGAGGTCCAGGTTGGAGAGAAACTTCCAGTCGATCAGATGCCCTGAGGAGTATAGGGTTGACTTGGCGGTGCATTATCTGGAGGGAGATTCACATGAGTGGTGGCAGGGTGTTGCTGCGAGGAGGGCGGGAGTAGTGTGGTCTTGGGACGAGTTCTGGAGGGAGTTCGATCTCAAGTATTTTCCGCGGGAGGCTCGCGACAGGTTACAGGGGGAGTTTCTGTACTTGTCACAGGGGATTCGTTCGGTTCGGGAGTACGAGGCCGAGTTTAACTGACTGAAGCGGTTTGCTGGTCGGGGTGCAGATACCGAAGATGAGCTGATTTGTGCTTTCATGCGAGGTATGCGTATCGATCTCAGGAACCGATGCATAGTCCGCAAGTTCGAGTCGGTGTCCGAACTGGTGGAGTGTGCAGCGCAGCTTGAGGAGGGGATGAGGCAGGAGGCCAGTTTAAAGGCTGCAGTACCAGAGGTTCCGCGGCGGCCTCAAAATCAGGGTGTTGCTCCGAGCAAGGGCTGTAAGTCTGGTCAGCAGCAGGGACAGAAGAGGAAGTGGGAGGATACTTCCAAGGCAGCGGGTTCTGGACCCGTTGTTTCGGGTGCGGAGCCTATGGACATCGCGTGGCGGATTGTTCTCGAGGGGGTCCGGTGTGCTTCCATTGCAAGGAACCCGGTCACATCAAGAAGGATTGTCCGAAGTTGTCTCAGCCATTTGCGAGGATCGAGGCACCGCCTCCGAAACGGGCCGCAGTGGCACCGAGGGTGTTCACCATAGGCGCGGAGTCAGGCGAGGCGAGCGGCAGCAGACCGATTACTGGTTAGTTATCTTAATTATGTTCTTGTTTGATTGTAATTTCAGTTACTCGCTCTGTAATTGGTGTTTGCTATTTGCCGTGAATCCTTTTCGTGCTTAGGGACCCTTAATGTGGCTGGGGTAGAGTCACATGTGTTGTTTGACTCCGGAGCGTCCCACAGTTTTGCCACACCGGATTGGGTGTCGGGGAGCGGTATCCAAGAGGGGTTTGGGGACCACTCGGGTGTGGTGAGAATTGCTGGGGGTCGTTTGTTGAGGACTCAGGGCTGTGTGGAGAGTGTCGACATTCTTATCGCCGGGGAGCTGATGCCAGCGGATTTGATAGTGTGTCCAGTAGAACTCTATGACATCATTTTGGGTATGGACTGGCTAGGAAAGTTCAAGGCTCATTTGGATTGTCACCGGGGCCGTGTGGTTTTCGAGCATGCTAACAGAAGACTGGTTTATCAGGGAGTGAAACCGGTGCCGGGAGGCATCGTCGTTTCCGCGGTTCACGCGGAGCGTTTGATAGAGCAGGGTTGTGAGGCCTATTTGGCTACCATTTCGATACCTGGTGAGGTTGGGGAGTCAGCAGTGCGGGATATTGAGGTGGTCTGGGAGTTCGAGGATGTGTTCCAGCAGTTGAGCAGGTTACCACCATCCAGGTCGGATCCTTTTACCATTGAGTTAGAGCCGGGGACGACCCCGTTGTCTAAGGCTCCTTACAGGATGGCTCCAGCGGAGATGGCTGAGCTTAAGAAGCAGCTTGAGGAGTTGTTGGAAAAGGGTTTCATTAGACCGAGCAGTTCTCCGTGGGGTGCACCGGTACTGTTCGTCAAGAAGAAGGATGGGAGCTTCCGGTTGTGCATTGATTATCGGGGGCTGAACCGGGTTACTGTGAAGAACAAGTATCCATTACCGAGGATCGATGAGTTGTTAGATCAGTTGCAGGGTGCTTCGTGGTTCTCTAAGATTGATTTGGCATCGGGTTATCATCAGATCCCGATAGCGGAGTCGGACATCAGGAAGACGGCTTTCAGGACGAGATACGGGCACTACGAGTTTGTGGTGATGCCGTTTGGGTTGACGAATGCACCGGCTGCGTTTATGAGGTTGATGAACGGCGTGTTCCAGGAGTATCTGGATGAGTTCGTCATCATTTTCATCGACGACATTCTAGTGTATTCGAAGAGTCCTGAGGAGCACATGGTACACCTGAGGAAAGTTCTGGAGAAGCTACGGGAGCAACAGTTGTTCGCTAAGCTGAGCAAGTGTAGTTTCTGGCAGCGGGAGATCGGATTTCTGGGGCACGTCGTATTTGATCGTGGTGTTTCAGTGGATCCAGAGAAGATTCGCTCGATTGAGGAGTGGCCGAGACCGAAGAATGCCTCGGAGATTCGCAGTTTTTTGGGTCTGGCGGGTTATTAAAGGAGGTTCGTCAAGGGGTTTGCTAGTATGGCGCAGGCCATGACCAAGTTGACCGGGAAGGACGTTCCTTTCGTGTGGTCAGACCAGTGTGAGGAGAGCTTTGTGAAGCTCAATGAGATGCTGGTGAGTACTCCGGTGTTAGCCTTGCCTAAGCAGGATGAGCCATATGTTGTGTTCATAGACGCGTCCAGGCTGGGGCTCGGTTGTGTATTGATGCAGCAGGGTAAGGTAATCGCATATGCTTCCAGGCAGCTGAGGAAACATGAATGCAATTATCCTACTCACGATCTTGATATGGCTGCAGTGGTGTTTGCATTGAAGATCTGGAGGTCTTATCTGTATGGCGGTAAGGTTCAGGTGTTCACAGACCACAAAAGTCTGAAGTACATCTTTACCCAGCCGGAGCTGAATCTGCGACAGAGGCGATGGATGGAGCTTGTTGCGGATTATGACCTGGAGATAGCTTATCATCCCGGTAAAGCAAATCTTGTAGCCGATGCTTTGAGCAGGAAGCGGGTTATTTTAGACACTGAACGAGATACAGAGGCGTTGGTAGGCATGGTGAGTGCCCTGAGACTGTGTGCTGTGTCTGAGGAGCCTGAGCCGTTGGGTTTGGAGGCGGTGGATCAGGCGGATATTCTGACTAGGGTGCGGGTAGCACAGCAGTTGGATGCGGAATTAATGCAGGCTGGCAGGGCAGAGCGGTCTGAGTATGAGTTCTCCAGCAATGGAACTATCCTTTGAGGGGTAGGGTGTGTGCACCGAAGGACGAAGTGCTGAGGCAGGAAATCCTGAGGGAAGCACATCAGAGCCGTTTCTCTATTCACCCAGGAGCTACCAAGATGTACCGTGACCTCAAACGGTATTACCAGTGGGTAGGGATGAAGAAGGATGTTGCCAACTGGGTTGCGGGGTGTGATACCTGTCAGTTGATGAAGGCTGAGCATCAGGTTCCGAGCGGGTTGTTGAGGAGTTTACCCATTCCGGAGTGGAAGTGGGACATGATCACCATGGATTTCGTGGTGGGTCTGCCGGTTTCGCGAACCAAGGACGCTATTTGGGTCATCGTCGATAGGTTGACCAAGTCTGCGCACTTCTTGGCCATAAAAAAGACCGACGGTGCGGAAGTGTTGGCCAAGAGGTACGTCAGGGAGATTGTGAAGCTGCATGGGGGTACCGGTGAGTATAGTGTCAGATCGAGATCTGAAGTTCTCCTCGTTGTTCTGGGGCGCTTTCCAGAAGGAGATGGGCACTAAGGTACACATGAGTACAGCTTATCATCCCCAGACCGATGGGCAGTCGGAGAGGACTATCCAGACGTTGGAGGATCTGTTGAGGATGTGTGTGTTGGATTGGGGTGGACATTGGGCGGATCATCTTAAGCTAGTGGAGTTTGCGTACAATAACAGCTACCAGGCTAGTATCGGCATGGCACCATTTGAGGCGTTGTATGGTAGGCCTTGCAGGACCCCGTTGTGTTGGACACAAGTGGGGGAGAGGACCCTGTTGGGGGCTGACTTTGTGCAGGAGACGACTGAGAAGGTCCGGATTGTGAAGTTGAACATGAAGGAAGCTCAAGATCGTCAGAAAAGCTACGCAGATCGGCGTAGGAAGGAGCTGGAGTTCGCAGTTGGCGATTTGGTCTATCTGAAGATGGCCATGTTGAGGGGTCCGAACAAGTCCATCTCCGAGAATAAGTTGAGTCCGCGACATATGGGTCCCGTCAGGGTGCTGGAGCGGGTCGGACCGGTGGCTTATCGACTAGAGTTGCCGGAGTCTATGCAGGCATTTCACAAGGTGTTCCATGTGTCGATGCTGAAGAAATGTCTGCACAAGGATGATCAGGTGGTCACGGGGGTGCCATCAGATTTGACACCGAGCATTTGACACCGAGCATGGTGGTGGAGGCGAGGCCTCTGAGAGTCCTAGATCGTCGGGTGAGAGTGATCAGGAGGAAGAAGGTTCCTGAGATGCAGGTGCTGTGGGACTGCAATGGAGCCGAGGAGGTGACTTGGGAGCCGGAAGAGAAGTTGAAGCGCAAGTTTCCCAAGTGGTTCGGCAAACTGGAGGGTTAGCCAGGTGTCCTCCATGTCGTTGTAACCATGGTGTTGGGGTTTTGGGGAGTTATTACGTTGTCGCACTCGTTTATTTTATGGTATTATAATTAATCGATGTACTTTGGAGCATTTGATTATTCAATAAAAGGTGTTTTCATTGAAAATGTCGAGTGGTGTGGTTACTAGGGGATTAGTAGACAGGTTGGCGGGCTACTAGTGGTAGTGGTCCGATAGCGGGAGTGCGGATACTAGGTGTTTGGTAGCCGCATAAGGCTGATAGTTCGGATTGGTTTGGCACGGGGTGGTGGCCCCATATAGCGGCATCGGAGTGCACTGGTGAGTCACTGCCGAGTGTACCTGGCCGGCTGGGTTTCGATGTGATTCCTGATTGGTGAGACAGGTCACTAGAGAGATTGCCGTTGTCTGGCTCTCTATGCGTTAGACGGACCGATCCATGGTGTTTGGTCGTGAAGTCGTTGTACTCCCGGATGTTGGAGTGGTTGGCCAAACCAAGAAGGGAACTATGGCACTATGGTGTTGAGCCGTGATACCGTTGTTGGTGGAGTTGGGAGAGCGGTCGTGCGACGCTGAATTGGAATAGCGGTTGTGCTATGTTGTGGATGTCGTTGGACGTTAAATTCGAGGACGAATCTATGTTAGTGGGGGAGAACTGTAACACCCGTAATCCATTAATTGGGTTTAATTTGACCTTCCAGAAGTTAGGGGGGTTAAATTGAATAAATCAATTTACTGGCGGGTGTGATTGATAATTTTGGAAGTTTGGGGTTAACTTTCGGAAGGGGAGGAAGTGCGAGGACCGATTGGTGTAATAAGAAAACTTGAATAGTATATATGGGTGTATGTATCGCCTCTTCCGTGCGTGATCGAACCCTAGCCGTCAAGGAAAAGGATTTGCGCTGGTTTCGGCGTGGAAGCAAGGAGAAGCTTCGAGCCGCGCCTCCCTCTTTCACGGTAAGGCTTCCGCCCCTTGTCGTTTGGTTTGGTCGTTGCGTGAGATCCGTGGGTTGGCGGCGTTGTGGTCGGGGTCGTTGTATTAGGGCCGGCCGTGTGTAGCGGGTCTTGTGGTGGTGATCGGGGGTTGGATCATGGCGGTTCCGGTGGGGAGCTCCGGCGGTGGTGTGGTCGCGCCGGCGAAGGGAAGAGGAGGAAGAAGACGTATCGAGTTATGAATAATTAAGATTTGGTTTTTTTTGATTATTTTATTATTTTTATTTTTAGGTGGATTAATAGAAGGTTATTCATCCCGGGGAGTTCTAGAAAATTGCTGAATTTTCTCGTGAAACTTGCTGTGCGGGAATAAGGTGAGTGCAGGACCATAGGCGTAATTAAATAATTTTGATAATTGATGTGATTTCGTGATTATAGGCCGTTTACGATCTCGGAGGGTCTAGATCGAGTGTTTCATGAAATGTTTGATTTATTCGGTATTTTCGTGATAGTCTATATTAATTATCTTAATTATTTGTTAGCCTGTAGATGGGAGGATTGTCTCACTAAGTATTTTTCGAAATACTTATGCATCTCTTATATTTTAATTGATGCAGGAAAAGAGAAAGTGTGACCGTGGGATCAGGGCAAGGAAGAGGGGGTGATCTAGACTTGTCGTTTATTTGGTTATTTTATTTAATAATTTATGATCTTGATTATTTGAATTTTTAATCTTGAACCGGAAATTAATTGGTGAGGTTCAATTATTATTATTTATGGGATTTTAGTAACTATTTGCAAAAAAAAAAAAAATGGGTGCGGTTGTTTCACTAATAACATTAAAAAGTAAAGTAAGAGAAAAAAAAATACCAATAAAAAGTGTTAAATATAAAATATATATATACGATTCATCTCTTATTATATAAAGTAGAATGTTTCAAAGTTAGTAACTTGTATGATAGTAACACGTGTTAAGTTACTCGATTAGATTTTGACATATATTTAATAAATTTCCAATTATATCTTGACACATGTTTAATAAATTTTTAATTATATTTTAACGCATAATATTAACAATATAAGTAAAATTTATAATTGTTTCCTAATCCTAAAAGGTAAAAGAAAAAAAAATAGTAGTTATATTTAGATTAAGAAAATTAAACAAAAACTATAAATACAAACCAAAGTTAAAAAAAAAAAAGAAGAAAAACCATATTTCATATTAGAATAAGGAAATTAAAAAAATAAATAACAATCATAAAAAGAAAAGAAATAAAAGCCAAAATTTAAAAAAAAAAGAAAGAAGGAAAATGCAATAATGAAAATTTAGCCAACACATAAGGCTATTGAATAAGGGATAAATCCGGTGAGATTCAACTTTATATAAGAATGTGACCCGCGAGTTTTTATTTTTTAAGTTTTTTTAATAGTTTAATTTATTTATGATAACTTTTTAATTTTTTTTTTTTTTTTTTTTTTTTATCGACAGCCTTGATACCCAGTCCTATTCGGCGAACCAAATCGGGGGAATCGAGTTTACATAATAGAAATCTGATGGATAGACTCGAGCACCTCGTGCTAACTTGTCTGCCACTGTGTTGCTCGTGCGTGGGATTTGTGTGATAGAGAAATAGTTGAAAACCTCCTTGCTCTTCTTGAATTCCTCCATCTGTAACGTAAATGCCGGCCACTCCTTCGGTGTAGACACCATTTTCACCAACTCTGAGCAGTCTGTAGCAAAGTTTATTGCCGTCTTGTGGTTTGCTATCATGCAATGCATCGCCCAGATTAGCGCTTCCAATTCCACGTGTAGCGGGGATAGGCTTCTTCGTAGATTACGGGATCCCATAATTTTTCCTTCAAATCCTTCCTGAAAGCAAAACCATCCTAACCCAGAGAATTTGTCCCCTTCCTTCCATGACCCGTCAATGTAGCATGTGAGGCCGTTATATTCATCCGGGTCAATCATCCTCGGAATGAGACCCGGTTGTTGAGGAAATATGTCAGGTTCACTATTTTGTGCCGCTTCCCAAGTTGCGATTTCTGTTGCCGCTATCCTCAGTATCTCGTGTGGGGTTCTATCCACATTTGTAAACACCTTGTCATTCCTTGCTTTCCAAATATTCCACACAATCCACGGAAACATTATGTTCCTTTCCTCATCTGGAAGTCTCCAAAATAGATGATCAAAATTGGCGAACACAGATGTCACCGGGAAAACTTCCGGGGCTGATGGAATATTAGAGAGTGTCCATGTTTGTAGTGCTGGTGGGCATTCAAATAATACATGGTTGATCGTTTCCCCCTCCACACCACACCTAGCACATTGTGTGTCACAATTTATTCCTCTAGTGCGTAAGTTCGCTGTGACCGACAGACACCCCGAGATTGCTTGCCATATAAAATGTCGCGGTTTCGGTGGGCAAGTCAATTTCCATGAGTGTGCCTGTAACTTCTTTATATCTGGACCGTAAAGGTAGTTGGCGCCGTTATCTGTAATTAGTTGGCCAACCTGATATCCCGACTTTACCGTATATTTCCCTGATGTCGTATAGTGCCAACCGGGCGTATCTGGTCGATATATACTACTGATGTGTATTCCGCGGATAAGTTCCACATCGGCCGGTTCGATGATTGCGTTTATCAGTTCCAGGTTCCACGTTTGTGTCGCTGGATCAACCAAATGATTGACCCTGAGATTTGGGTAATAATTGTACCCTTTGCATGTTGCTGACCTCGGGGGAGATGATGGTATCCATGGGTCATTCCATACGGATATGGTGCCCCATGAACCAACTCTTTTGATAAGCCCTTTTGTAACCAGAGGTCTAGCCGAAATGATACTCCTCCATCCAAAGGACGGGGAATACGACTTAATAGGGTCTATAGGGTCTGTGTTCCGAAAGTACCGCCCCTTAAAGACCCGAGCGAAAAGCGAGTCTGGTTGTTCCATTAACCGCCATAGCTGTTTTGCTAGTAATGCTGTGTTGAAAACCTCGATTGATCGAAACCCTATTCCTCCGTCCAGCTTATTCCGGCACATCTTCTTCCAATTCATCCAATGCATTCCTTTCTGTTGACCGTCTGAACTCCACCAAAAACGTGCTGCCGCACTGGTTAGTTTTGCGGTGATAGACTTTGGTAACCGAAAACAAGATATAACGAAAGTCGGCATAGCCGTGGCTACCGATTTAAGTAGAACCTCTTTCCCTCCTTTAGTCAGCAATCTGGATGTCCACCCGTTGACTCGATCATTGTGTCTATCGACAACAAAAGTGAAGATCTTACTCTTTGCCCCTCCAAGACTTTTCGGCAGGCCCAGATAAGTGCCCATCCCTCCCATATTTTGGATTCCTATCATTTGTTTTATCTCATCCTGTACCGCTTCTGGAACCGTGAATCCGAAATTTAAGGAGGATTTTAAGAAATTAATTTGTTGCCCCGAGACCACCTCGTATTGCTTAAGGATATGTAAAATAGTGTGACACTCTTGTACCGTAGCCTTGCAGAAGAAAAGACTATCGTCCGCAAAGAGTAAATGTGAAACCGCTGGACCTGCCCTCGCTACCTTTATCCCCGTGAGCGATTTCTCCCTTTCTGCTTTCCGTATATTGGCTATCAAAACCTCCGTGCAGAGAATAAATAAGTACGGAGATAAAGGGTCGCCTTGTCGCAATCCTCTGAATGGCGTTATTTGTCCTTTGGGATTACCGTTAATGAGTACCTTATATTGTACCGATTGTATACACCACATCATCCATGCAATCCATTTTTCCGCAAAACCAAATTTCCTCAAAAGGTGTTCAATGAAAGTCCATTCAATTCGATCATATGCTTTGCTCATATCCGTCTTGATTGCCATGAACTTACTCTTGCAAGATTTATTGGTTCGTAATCCATGAAACATCTCCTGGGCAATCAAAATATTATCCGATATCAGTCTCCCTGAGACAAAGGCTGACTGAGTCTCTGAAATCAGGTCCGGTAGCAATATCTTTAACCTCTGACATAACACTTTCGAGATGATCTTATACCCCACATTGCACAAACTTATAGGTCTTATTTCCGTCATACGAGTTGGTCTTCCCGTCTTTGGTATTAAGCAGATGTTAGTCATATTCAGTCTGTGGTCAAAGGAACCCGTTTCCAGAAAACCGTTAACCAATTTTACTACATCTGCCTTTATTATATGCCATGATTTCTGAAAAAAACAAAGCTGTCATTCCGTCCGGCCCCGGAGCCTTCTCTGGATGCATCATGAAAAGTGCTCTACGGACTTCCTCTTCCGTAGCCATTGCTGTGAGCATATCATTATTTTGATCCGAAACTAATGCTGGAATCTCCCTGAGGGCCTCCTCAAAATCCGTCGGTGAAGTGGATGTGAATAAATCCTCGAAATAGTTTACCGCTACTTGCTCTACATCTTTGTCCGAGGTAACCCAAGCCCCTGATGCATCGTGTAGTCCCGTGATTCGATTTCTCGCCCTGCGTTGCTTAACTTGCGCATGGAAAAACTTTGTATTTCTGTCTCCCACCGTTGCCCATAGGGTTCGACTTTTCTGTTGCCAGAATAGTTCCTCATCCAGATAAGCCTCTTTCAATTTTCTCGTTATCTCCATGATCTCCTCGTTTGTACTGTCATTATCATTTTGGATCTCCTCTAATGCTTGTTGTAAATCCCTAATTTTCTCTTTGCCATATGGAAAGTTGTTTTTCCGCCATTTTGAAATTTCTCTCCGGCAATTTTTTATCTTCTCTATAAAGAGATTCTCGCCTCCCTCTGTGGTAAAATCCCATCCCTTTGCTATTGATTCCATAAGACCATCCCGTCGAAGCCACCGTTTATCAAACTGAAACTGACCCTGTTTCCGTGGTATTTTGTCCTCTATATTGGCGACAATTGGCCTATGATCCGACCCAATCATTGCCAGATATTCTACGAATGAATGGGAGAAAATCTCATGCCAGTCCTCGTTTGCTAGGGCTCTATCAAGTCGACACCGCACCATTTTCGAGTTTCGTCTTCCTCGCCAGGACATTGTGTTGCCCAAACATTGAAATTCCAGAAAACCGCAGTGTTGAATCATCAGATTAAATGACATAAAGGAGGAAGCGGGTCTTAAGTTGCCTCCTTGTTTCTCGTTATTCCCCGTGATTTCATTTAGATCGCCTATTATAAACCAAGGGTCCGCTCTTGTTAGACTCGTCCGTGTTAACCGTTCCCAAACTTGGTCTCTCTTTTTTGGTATCGGATCACCATATATAAATGATAAGAATACCTTTTTTTCCTTGTATTGTTGCCTCGATATCAATTATTCGGTTACTTGAGTATAAAACCGTAACATTAAACCAATCATCATAAAATAAAGCTAGTCCTCCGCTTACACCACGCGGCTCGACCGTGAACAATTTATTATAACCGAAATGAAACTGAAATTTTTGCATAAAAGAAAAATCTTGTTTGGTTTCTGAAAGAAACAAAAACTCGGGTTTATGTTTTTTCCACACCTCCCTAAGATAACCTATTGTATACTTATTACCAAGTCCCTGGCAATTCCAACTAAGGATTCTCATGAATTAACAGAGAGTTAAAGTTTTTTGCTCCACCGTTAGGATAAACAACCATCCATTCGGATCCACTTGATCTGATCCATCCTCTAGATGACCCGCAGTAATTCCGCTCGCATAACACGAGAAAGATCTTTGTGTAGTAAGACCTAGATCTCTTAAAGTGTGATTATAAGTAAAAGAGAAATCTCCATGTTTAGAGATCCCGATCCATACTGTGATATCAGGTAACATACTAGTCCATGTGTCTTCTTCTGATATCCTTGTGCTGCAAACAACCTCTGAATTTCGCCTCCACTTCCTCCGAAAAACATTTAATTCATCAAAAAACAACCTTTGAAATACGAGAATCACCAACGACCCATTTATAAAAGTACAAAAGGAACCTTCCTCATCCTCTCCCTTGACAACCTGTCTGTTGTTCCAGGGGGATCTTAAGAAAATAAAATAAGAACGGTTAAGGGATGATTGTTTCCCTCTTGTTTCGAATATCAAGCCAGTTACACGACTAATTGCCACAAAGTAACAAAACCTGCAATTTTTATTATAAAATAGGTCCACACCGTTATTCAAAGAACGCGGTATAACCAATCTGAAATTGTTAACTCTATCAAGACCTGATAGGAGAGTACATAAGCGAAGCAAAGAGATTTTAAACCGAAAATAAAACCATGGCCACAACATTTGCCAGAGATACCGAAAGTAAAGAAAAGACCCCTTATTCCTTAACATAGAGGAGCTCCAAAAGTCAGCCCTCATTCCAATACCTCGTCGATTAAGTCCTCTGTCCCTGGTATTGCTGCCGGCTTACCAGCTGCCTGGTAAGCGTCGCCTGGGCGTCCCGATTACCTCGATATTCCTTTCTTCAGTGGTGAAATAATCCCCTGCACTAGCCTCTTTGTAGACCCCGCAGAAGTCAGCTTGCTCTTCGATTTCAGGCCCTGAGTTCTCTTAGCATTGGTGACCTTATTCCCCTCTCTTATCTTTTTTCCACCTACCTTCCTTGAATCCCCATCCTTAACCGTACTATCCTCTTGTCCTGTCACAGAATCGGCGCCTGCTTCCTTAGCCATCGGCATCCCAGCCCCTGCGAAAAGACTTTCCTCTAGTTCCAATTTATCATTAGGATCCTCTAAAATTCCACCAGAGATCTCATGTTCCACCATATCCTCTATTTCAACCGACATATCCGTAGTCAATTCCTCTATCATCTCTAAGACATTAGATAATGATTCCGATGAGATTAAGTTTTCAGAATTCTGACCTTGAATACCCTCTACCGCAGATAAATCCGTTGCAACCTCCTCAAAAAGAAGGCCCCTGCGGACAGCCTTTCCTGTGGCTGGTGCAGCCTCTTTGCTAATCTCAAGACCCACATCTTCACTTTGGACCTGTTTTTTCCCTTCTTTGTTGCCATGGAAGGCTTCCAGCATCTTCTTTTCGTTATCTGTCAAACCATTCCCCACACTTGAGACTCGCAGCTCATTCATCCCCAGGGTCGACATCGCATACCTTTTGTTGAGCTCCGCAGGTGGTAAGTAACTCGATGAAGAGCCTGTTTTTGGAGCTATGTCCTTGTACCGTCTGTCCCCTTTCCATGACCCATACCGTGCCTCTTTGCCGGCATAATTGTTTCCACCAACATCTCTGGAATCCTGCACCTTTCCCTTCCCCTTATCCTGCCCGAGATGAGTCTTGCTGGACAAACCATCTTGATGAAAAACCTGACTTTCATTCCCCGCTTTACTTGCCGCAGCTTTGTAGCTGATCACATTTAACCCCTGTTTTGGGTCCTCTGAAGTGTAATCATTGTCCTCAACTCTTCCTTCCCGTCGGTGACACAATGATTGGTCGTGACATAAGCTAAAGCAGCTCCTACAATATCCGAAGAGTCGCTCATACCTTAAAGTGATGATTGTCTCTTCACCGCCATGGAATTCAACCGATGTCTCAAAGCAAAGTGGTTTAAACCCGTCCAAAGTCACCTGCATTCTTCCATTATCGATGTCCACCTCTTTCACCACACCCAAAGCCTCGCCGATACTGCGAAATGTCTGATCAGCCCAGTAGTGGAGGGGTACTCCCATGACCCGGATCCAGAACGTAATTGCTGAGGGATACCGGCTGTCCACAACTGGTTCCCAACGGACAAGTGAAACCATCCAGTAGTCGAAGTGGAACGGTTCCATCTTTAGTATTTCCGCAATATCTTCCTCTCTGTCGAAATCAAATTGAAACCGACCCATCCCAAGATCCGCCGCAGCTACTCGCTCCCCCACATTCAGTATTCGGGGAAGCATGTGGAGAAGGACCTTCATATCCTGCTTCTTTGGATTCATGCACCTCCCAATCAGCGTTTTGGAGTAACCCGCTATAAGCGCTGAGTTGTCGAATTGAGGCACCCGAATCTTTAGCCTTTTCAAACTCGTCTCCATCTTCATCTCGGACCCGTCTCGTTTAACCAGATGACTCTGATACATACTGAGGAAGCTTGAGAGTAGAGAAAACCCCGTGAATAAGAAAAGATGGGAGGATGTTATTTTGAGCACGTATCTCTGAAAACCCCTCTTATACCCGTTTACGCTAATGATGCTTTGAGATATTTCCGCAATCCCAAACCGATACTCTCCGTGTGACCAGATCCGCAGAATCGTCCCCATAATCTGTGGTTTAGATCTTGTATCTCCCCTGAGGCATACTGCCCTGAAGTCCATGATTTGAATCCAGGATTCCCGTGATACTGATTCCAAAAACCACAGCTCAGAGCCAAAAACAAGAAACACATTCCTCCCGTTTGGCCTCAATCCCTCCGTGAAAAACGCATTTACCTGGATCCAAGGCAATAAATCCCGATTTGATCTTCCTTTTGATTCTGCTTGCTTGCAAGGTTCGACTATACCTTTAGCAGGTGTGTAACGCCCGCGTTCCGGAGGAATTAATTATTGGGGAAAAATAATTAATTCGGAATTGTTCCGGGCTAGTATCGATCGATACTAGGGGTATCGATCGATACCAGTCGGGTTTTCTCCTTATAAGTCTTCTTCCTCTTCTCTTCTTGCGCGTGGAAACCATTCTTTTGGGAAAGAAAAGTCTTGGTCGCGAGAGAGAGAGAGAGAGAGAGAGAGAGAAGGAGAGCGTGAGAGAGGTGGAAGCTTGGTGAAGCTTGGATCTTGCGAGATCGAGAGAGATTCGAGCTTGGGAGAAGCTTGAAGAAGAGATCGGAAGAGTTTGGTCTTGGTTTTGGGCGTGAGCTTGTGGGAAGCAAGGGAGGTCGATTTTGAGCTCGATCCAGCCGATTTAAGGTGAGTTGGGACCAAAGGTTAGCAAGTAAGCTTGTGTGGTGCTTAGTTAAGCTTGATTGTTGAGTTTGGGGCTTTGCCTTGGTGATTTGTGGCGATTTCTGGGTTTAGATCTCGCGGAAGGTTGTGATTTGCAGGTGGGTATCGATCGATACCATGTGTGTGTCGATCGATACTAGACTCTTGTCGGTGGACTCGAGTCGTGTAGGCATCGATCGATACCAGGTGTGTATCGATCGATACCAGTTGTTGCCTGTGGGCATGTGTTGCTTGGCATCGATCGATACCAGGGGTGTATCGATCGATACCGGTTGTTTGCCTGAGGGCATGTGGTTGGGGTATCGATCGATACCAAGGGGGTATCGATCGATACTGGTTGTGGTTTGTGCTTTGAAGGCGTGTTGTGTGTTGCCTTTCAGGCTGTGTGTCTAGCTTTCCTTGGGATGGAATTGCTAGGCGTTGGTATAGTTTTTCATAGTGATGAATTGCTATTTGTGTTGGAAGTTTTAATTGGTGTTAATTAATTCTTCGTATTGTTAATTGTTGTTGATTGTGCTTATTGTTTAGCCTGTTGTTGGGATGATCTCTCACTCAGCGTTTGGTTAGCCAAATGTTGATGCATCACTTTTGTCGATGCAGGTAAAGATAAGGTGTGATCGTGGAATCGAGGCAGTGAAGAGGGGATGGTTAGGACCCGGGGTTTTTATTGTTGGTGTTGTTTGCTTTTGCTGTTTTAGAACTGTTGGCTTGTGTAAGCAGTAGAACTTGGATTGTTCTTGTATTTGTAATGTTTAATTATTTCTGCAAAAAAAAAAAGTGCGGTCGTTTCAATTTGGTATCAGAGCCCATACGGTTCTAGGAGCCTAGGTGGTTCTAGAATAGATTGGGTGTTGTGTGGGGTCTTAGAATCATCCTCTTCGAGCCTTGTGAGATTCCACGGTGAGTATCTTTATTGTGAGGATTGTTTTAGTTTTCTTAGCTTGTGCTTCTGCACGTGTGCAGATGGCTAGAGGATTCGCGTGCGAGTCAGATTGGGTCTGAGGGTGCGGCCGGTGTGAGTGCCGTTGGGGCTGGCGTGAGCGCCAGTGTGGCTGGTGTTCCAGCGGGTGCTGCGGGTGTAGCAGCGGGTGATGCTCGGGCCCGAGATGATCGCATAGCGGATCTGTTGACGAGGTTGTTGGAGCGGTTACCAGAGAGGGTACCGGCTCAGGCTCCTGTGGATCCGGTAGTTGTGGAGGCTCAGCCTCAGGTGGCAGCTGCGGTTGCTGAGGAGCTCCCATCCTACCTTAGGATGATGGAGCAGATGCTGAGGATTGGCACGGGGTTCTTTTCTGGAGGTGCTAATCCTGAGGACGCTGATGCGTGGTTGAGGAGGATAGAGAGGAATTTCCTCTCGAGTAGGTGTCCCGCAGGATACCAGGTGGACATTGCGGTCCATTTTCTGGAGGGTGATGCGCATCTCTGGTGGAGGGGTGTGGCAGCACGGAGAGTTCAGGCCGCGATGGCTTGGGCGGATTTTGTGGAGGAGTTTAACTCCAAGTACTTTCCTCAGGAGGCGTTCAACCGGTTAGGGTCAAGGCTTGCGAGTTTGACTCAGGGGGATCGGTCGGTACGCGAGTATGAGGTGGAGTTCATCCGGCTCGGGTCTTATGTTAGACGAGCGGGTGAGAGTGAGTCGGCCCGTGTGCAGAGATTCTTGATGGGTCTTCGGGTTGACTTGAGGAACCGTTGCATGGTGAGGCCTTTTTGCACGGTTGATGAGTTGGTTGAGACTGCGGCTTTGCTTGAGGAGGGTCTGAAGGACGAGGTGGTAGTGGCTACACCGCGTTTTCAGGCGAGATATGTGCAGCAGCAGTCCGGTCCGAGCAGAGGCAGTAGTAAGCCGATGCAAGGACAGAAACGGAAGCGGGAGAGCGCTTCGAGTGGTAGTCGGGGTGGTCCGGGTTGCTTTGGTTGTGGGAGCATGGATCACCGAGTGGCGAGCTGTCCTCAGAAGGGCGGAGCGCGAGTGGATTCTCGAGTGTGCTATCACTGCAAGGAGGCGGGGCACATCAGGCCTCAGTGTCCCCAGTTGCGGCAGAGTGAGTCCGCGGTAGTGCAGCCTCTCAGGCAGGTGGCATCAGCGCCTCGAGTGTACTCCATCACCGAGACCGGCGAGCCGAGTTCCAGGCCGATCACAGGTATTTTCTTAGACTCCTCTAAGTTTAATTCTGTGTTGGGGAATGTCGGGCTTGTCGGGGTGTTAAGGTTCGCGGCACATGTATATGTGCAGGGACCTTGTGTGTTGGAGGTGTAGAGTGTCATGTGTTGTTTGACACGGGAGCATCGCATTGCTTCGTTTCCCCGGAGTTGGCCGAGAAGGCTAATTTACGGAGCGAGCCCGGTGTGAGTTTGGGTTTCGTGGAGGTTGCCGGAGGGAAGCTCCTGAGGATTCACGGTCGTGTGCGGGACGTGGATGTTCAGGTAGCAGGAGAGTCCATGGCTGCCGATCTGATTATCTGCTCAGTGGAGCTGTACGATGTCATCTTGGGCATGGATTGGCTCGGGAAGTTCAGGGCGCATCTGGACTGTCACCGAGGGCGAGTCGAGTTCGACCAGGGGAAAGGGAAGTTGGTGTATCAGGGTGTGAGACCGACTTCCGGGAGTCTCGTAATCTCGGTTGTGCACGCGGAGCATCTAATCGAGAGGGGTTGCGAGGCGTATTTGGCTACTATTTCTTTGCCGGAGGCTGTCGGAAAGGCTAGGGTTCAGGATATTCAGGTGGTTCGTGAGTTCCAGGATGTGTTCCAGTCGTTGCAGGGGTTGCCACCATCTAGGTCGGATCCTTTCACGATCGAGTTGGAACCGGGGACGGCACCGATATCCAGGGCTCCTTATAGGATGGCTCCTGCAGAGATGGCAGAGCTGAAGAAGCAGCTGGAGGAGTTGTTGGGTAAGGGATTTATTCGTCCGAGTTCTTCACCGTGGGGAGCGCCAGTGTTGTTCGTGAAGAAGAAGGACGGGAGTTTTCGGTTGTGTATTGATTATCGGGGACTTAACCGAGTCACAGTGAAGAACAGGTATCCTCTTCCGCGGATTGATGAGTTGTTGGATCAGTTGAGAGGGGCTACTTGGTTCTCCAAGATTGACTTGGCGTCGGGATATCATCAGATTCCCATCGATGAGGTAGATATCCGGAAGACGGCTTTCAGATCTCGTTATGGTCACTACGAGTTTGTGGTGATGCCATTTGGGTTGACTAATGCACCTGCTGCATTTATGAGATTGATGAACAGCGTTTTCCAGGAGTATCTAGATGAGTTCGTGATCATCTTTATCGATGACATCTTGGTGTATTCGAGGAGCCGGGAGGAGCATGAGGTGCATCTGCGTGTGGTTCTTTCGAGGCTGCGGGAACAGAAGTTGTTTGCTAAGTTGAGCAAGTGTAGCTTCTGGCAGCGGGAGATCGGTTTTCTGGGTCACATTGTCTCTGCGGAGGGAGTGTCGGTAGATCCGGAGAAGATCCAGGCCATTAGTACTTGGCCGAGGCCGAGGAATGCTACTGAGATTCGGAGTTTTCTTGGGTTAGCAGGGTATTATCGGCGGTTCGTCAAGGGTTTCGCGAGTTTGGCTAAGTCTATGACGAAGCTGACGGGGAAGGATGTTCCTTTCGTGTGGTCCTCAGAGTGTGAGAAGAGTTTCGCAGGACTGAAGGCCATGTTGTCTAGTACTCCAGTATTGGCGTTACCTGAGTCGGGTGAGCCTTACGTGGTGTACACCGATGCGTCGGGAGTGGGTCTTGGTTGTGTGTTGATGCAGAGGGGGAAGGTTATTGCCTATGCTTCGCGGCAGCTGCGGAAGCATGAGGGCAACTACCCTACCCATGACTTGGAGATGGCTGCAGTAGTTTTCGCTTTAAAGATTTGGAGATCTTATCTTTATGGCGGAAAGGTGCAGGTGTTCACAGATCATAAGAGCTTGAAGTACATTTTCACTCAGCCTGAGTTGAATTTGAGGCAGAGGCGCTGGATGGAGCTAGTGGCCGATTATGATCTGGAGATAGCTTACCATCCTGGTAAGGCTAATCTGGTTGCGGATGCGTTGAGTCGGAAGCGGGTGGCTTTGGCTCGGGGGCTCGAGGTAGAGTCCTTGGTGAGCGAGATTAGCACATTGCGCTTATGTGTTGTATCTCAGGAACCTTTGGGCTTAGAGGCGGCTAACCAGGCGGATCTTTTGAGCAGGGTTCGGGTGGCTCAGGGAAAAGATGAGGGTTTGGTTAAGGCTTCGAGAGCAGAGGGTTCTGAGTATCAGGTATCTGCGAACGGCACTATCCTTGTTAGTGGGAGGGTATGCGTACCTTTGGATGAGGATTTGCGGCGAGAGATCCTGAGTGAGGCTCATTCGAGTATGTTTGCGATTCATCCCGGAGCGACTAAGATGTACCGCGATCTTAAGCGCTATTATCATTGAGTCGGGATGAAAAAGGATGTGGCTAACTGGGTTGCTTCGTGCAACGTGTGCCAGTTAGTGAAGGCGGAGCACCAGGTCCCGAGTGGTTTGTTGCGGAGTTTACCCATTCCAGAGTGGAAGTGGGATATGATCACGATGGATTTCGTGGTGGGTTTACCAGTTTCTCGGACCAAGGATGCTGTTTGGGTCATCGTCGATCGATTGACCAAGTGTGCGCGTTTTCTGGCCATTAAGAAGACCGATGGGGCGGCAGTTTTGGCTAGGAAGTACGTGCAGGATATTGTGAGACTGTATGGAGTACCGGTGAGTATTGTTTCGGACCGGGATCCTAAGTTCACATCGGAGTTCTGGAATGCGTTTCAGGCGGAGATGGGCACGAAGGTGCACTTGAGCACGGCGTATCATCCTCAGACAGATGGGCAGTCCGAGCGAACCATCCAGACTTTGGAGGATCTGTTGAGGATGTGCGTGCTGGATTGGGGTGGTCATTGGGTGGATCACTTGAGCTTGGTTGAGTTTGCGTATAACAATAGTTACCAGGCGAGTATTGGGATGGCTCCATATGAGGCTCTGTATGGGAGGCCATGTTGTACCCCGTTGTGTTGGACACAAGTGGGGGAGAGGAGCACTTTGGGTGCGAGTTTTGTTCAGGAAACTACGGAGAAGATCCGGGTTTTGAAGCTGAACATGAAAGAGGCCCAAGATCGGCAAAAGAGTTATGCTGATCAGAGGCGGAAAGAGCTTGAGTTTGAGGTGGGAGATAGTGTGTATCTCAAGATGGCTTTACTGAGAGGTCCGAACAGGTCCATTGTTGCGACTAAGTTGAGTCCGAGGTATATGGGACCGTTCCGGATTGTGGAGCGTGTTGGACCGGTAGCGTATCGGTTGGAGTTACCCGCGGTTATGCAAGCATTTCATAAGGTCTTCCATGTGTCGATGCTAAAGAAGTGTTTGCATAGGGGTGACGAGGTATTGGCTGAGATTCCGTCAGATCTCCAGCCCAATATGACCGTTGAGGCGAGACCTTTGAGAGTTCTCGAGCGGAGGGTCAAGGAGCTTCGTCGGAAGAAGATTCCGATGATGCGAGTTCTGTGGGACTGTGACGGGGTGCAGGAGGAAACTTGGGAGCCAGAGGCTAGGATGGAAGCGAGGTTCCAGAAGTGGTTCCAGAAGCAAGCTGCGGCTTGAGTTCCATCGAGAGGTTCCAGTTTCGGTTGTAGCTGTGTGCTATGTGTGTTTCATTTTGTATTGCCGTTGTGTAGAACGATGTTACATTATGATGCGTAATAAGATGAGTATTTCTTATTGGTGACTGTGAGTCACGGTTTCGCATTGCGTTTGGGGTAAGAAGCGTTAATGCGAGAGAGTAATAAGATAGATGTTCTTATTGCTGTTGTGAGCATTGCGTGTTTTAGTTAAGCTTGTTCGGGAAAATGAGTCGAGTGACGAGACCGGGTTATTTCACTTAGCGGTTCTATGTGGTGGGTTGGATTGCAGGCGTATGGTACTTGTTTGTTTTATTACGTTTGTATTGAGGACCTACTGCAGAGAGTTGTTGGGTGTTAAAGGTAGCCTAGTCATAGTTGTCTTGACAAGTCCTTCTAAAGCAAGCTGACACTGGAAGGTGCGCAAGGGAGGTGCGATGGCCGGGTTATTGGTCATGCACGGCAGATATTCCGGGTATGGAATATGGGTGATGCCAGTGTTGCCTTGCGAGGATTTACACGGATCACGGGAGGTAGTTCAGTCGAGATGCTTAGAGATATGTGATTTATTGCTCGTTGAGAGGACTGGTTCCTCTGGTGCCGATAGCTCGCAGGACTGTGTGTCTTGGGAGTGTGAGTGGCGATGTACCCAGACTCGGGAGGTTTATAGCCTAGAGTGATACGTGATACCGTGGATTCGTAAGGAGTATGTCCCAGACGTGGGATATATTGCCTAGAATTGAGTGGTATGGGGTATTGAGACTCTTGTAGGTTATATTACTGAGTGGAGTGGTACGGCATATACCTAGAACTCGGAGATGCTGCGGTGTCTTGGGTGAGGTGGTATGGTGGATATCCTGCGGGATATGGCTGATGCTCGGAACTCAGAGATGCTGCGGTGTCTTGAGTAATGGGGTTGGCTGGTGTTTGAGCAATAAGTACATATGATGCCGCGGTGTTATAAGCATAGGGACTGAGTGGGAAACCTCGGAGGTTAGTATTGGACCTCGTGTGAGTATTGAGATGGCCGGGTTGGCCAAGGATTGTGTAATCGTTGCGACGATTGAGGTTCATTGGAGATGAACGGTTCATGGGAGATAACGGTAACGAAGATTCGAGGACGAATCTAAGTTAGTGGGGGAGAATTGTAACGCCCGCGTTCCGGAGGAATTAATTATTGGGGAAAAATAATTAATTCGGAATTGTTCCGGGCTAGTATCGATCGATACTAGGGGTATCGATCGATACCAGTCGGGTTTTCTCCTTATAAGTCTTCTTCCTCTTCTCTTCTTGCGCGTGGAAACCATTCTTTTGGGAAAGAAAAGTCTTGGTCGCGAGAGAGAGAGAGAGAGAGAGAGAGAGAGAGAAGGAGAGCGTGAGAGAGGTGGAAGCTTGGTGAAGCTTGGATCTTGCGAGATCGAGAGAGATTCGAGCTTGGGAGAAGCTTGAAGAAGAGATCGGAAGAGTTTGGTCTTGGTTTTGGGCGTGAGCTTGTGGGAAGCAAGGGAGGTCGATTTTGAGCTCGATCCAGCCGATTTAAGGTGAGTTGGGACCAAAGGTTAGCAAGTAAGCTTGTGTGGTGCTTAGTTAAGCTTGATTGTTGAGTTTGGGGCTTTGCCTTGGTGATTTGTGGCGATTTCTGGGTTTAGATCTCGCGGAAGGTTGTGATTTGCAGGTGGGTATCGATCGATACCATGTGTGTGTCGATCGATACTAGACTCTTGTCGGTGGACTCGAGTCGTGTAGGCATCGATCGATACCAGGTGTGTATCGATCGATACCAGTTGTTGCCTGTGGGCATGTGTTGCTTGGCATCGATCGATACCAGGGGTGTATCGATCGATACCGGTTGTTTGCCTGAGGGCATGTGGTTGGGGTATCGATCGATACCAAGGGGGTATCGATCGATACTGGTTGTGGTTTGTGCTTTGAAGGCGTGTTGTGTGTTGCCTTTCAGGCTGTGTGTCTAGCTTTCCTTGGGATGGAATTGCTAGGCGTTGGTATAGTTTTTCATAGTGATGAATTGCTATTTGTGTTGGAAGTTTTAATTGGTGTTAATTAATTCTTCGTATTGTTAATTGTTGTTGATTGTGCTTATTGTTTAGCCTGTTGTTGGGATGATCTCTCACTCAGCGTTTGGTTAGCCAAATGTTGATGCATCACTTTTGTCGATGCAGGTAAAGATAAGGTGTGATCGTGGAATCGAGGCAGTGAAGAGGGGATGGTTAGGACCCGGGGTTTTTATTGTTGGTGTTGTTTGCTTTTGCTGTTTTAGAACTGTTGGCTTGTGTAAGCAGTAGAACTTGGATTGTTCTTGTATTTGTAATGTTTAATTATTTCTGCAAAAAAAAAAAGTGCGGTCGTTTCAAGGTGTGTCGAGAATAACCGCGTTATCCCGGGTTCCCCGCGCTGAATCTGGAATGAGATCATGATTCACCCGATCCCTCGTCGCATCCCACCGGATCCGCAAAACCACCCAATCTAGCCGTGTCGTTAGTCCCCACACCGATCTGAGGATCTGTAGTGTCCCGAAACGGGGTAAGATCGGGTACAGATCTCCCAGATTTAAAACCTTCCGAGAACGACCGAAATTAAAACCCGGACCGAATATAAGAATTGTCTTCGCTGAACCAAAACGGATCTGGAACTCGTCGATCCCACCAAGTTCATCCTTTCCTTGATCCGCGACCGTTGGAGAAGAAACTCCTCGCTGTGGCCAATCAAAGCTCGTCCTCATTGAGCTGGAGGCATCGCCGAGAAAGAGTTGATAACTTTTTAATTTATTTTTAGTAAAACAAACAATTGCTTGTAGATTATAAACCTAATAAACCTTCATTAAAATAAAAATATAAATGATAGTCAATCACTTCAATATCTACGGTCAATCACTTCTATATTATTTACAAATAATCATGTTTGTTTGGAACTTTCATATCTTATCTATATTTAAAGACCAAATAAATCATGTTATCCAAATATCTAAATTACTGAACATTTCATTTTTATTATTTTAAATTATGTTCTTATTTAAAAAAAAAAAATTCTTATATATAATTTATTTAACAAAGTTACTATAATATGCATTATTAAACGATAATGAGTTTACTTTGTATTTATTAGATCTTCTGTTTTTTTTTAAAAACAATTCTATATATTTGTATACTATTAGTTTGGATCAAATAATATTCATTCACTAAACATCTTTTCAATATAAAATTTTAACTTTGTAACCATAATAAAGTGTGTAATATATTAGTAAAACTAAAATTGTTAGATATATTATTCTTTCAATAAATTTTGTTGATTTTTTTAAGTTTTCATGATATAAATATGAAAATGACCTTTCAAGTTTCTTGCATAATTTAATAAAATGTATAGTTAATATGTATATCAAAGTTTTAACTAATTAAATTATGAAAATTAAATATCAAAATGATGTGGCATACACGTGGATGATGATGTGTCTTCACCACAAGAGAGAAAAGCTAACTTTATATATATAGATAATCTAAACTTTTATTTTTGGAGCAATATGGAATTTTAATAAAGATTGAATAAACTTTGTAATAAAAAGTTACTCCATCTATAATTTATTAAATTATAGACATTTATTATATGGAAGAAGAAAAATGAATACTACACTTTTGTGATAATAAGAAAAACAAATATCTGAATTTTAGCTATCAAGTTATTAAATTATAGCTTTGACAAAAGAAGTTATTAAATTAAAGATTTTGTTTTTGTGGAAAAATATATAGACGATAACTATAAAGATAGGAAGAGATTTAAAAAAATAATAGTAATAAATTACCGATGTTTAATACATAAAAAAAGAAAATATTACGGTTTTGTGATAATAAAAAAATTAAATCTTAATAAATATTTTTAGCTATCAAGATATTAAATTATAGATTTTGTTTTTTTGGGGAAAGAATATATATAGAGATTATTATTTTAGAAAAACTAAGGACAAGATATGGAGAGATTTAAAAAAGTTATAGGACATCTCAGACTTGTGGATGTTCTCCAGTACCTTTGGATAATGAAGGATGTTGCTGCTACGTAGACCGCTTCTGAAAGGAAACTGATACGCGCTCGAGTTTAAGTCCCTGATGGGTACTCGGAATCTACAAAGAAGCATCCTTATTACATGTCGAACTAGAAGCACTCATTTGGGCCATGCACTGCATAATTGCAAACCACAAGACCGCGATTCATTTCAGAACAGACTGTTCTGAGCTGGTGAAGATGGTGTCTACAACGGTGGAGCTCCGAGTGGCTTGCTTTCTCATTACATTTGAAGGAGTTCATGAAGAGTAATGAGGTTTCTATTTTTTCTCGATCTCGCCCACTCCACGCGCAAACAACACGAAGGCAGACAAGTTAGTAAGAAGTTCTCGTGTCAACACTGATGATATTGTATATGTTAATTCGATACCACCGGTTTGTGTTTCTAAATCGTTTAAGGTTTTTAAGCTGTTGACAAAATTTTATTTTAAAATAGTTAATAAGAAAATCTAAAATAGTAAATATGTAGTAGATTATGTGCGAATACTTTTAAATAATAAAACAATTATATGAAATTTGTTTTATAACAAATACGTTAACTTTATATAGTAAGATACAAACTCCATTTTAGAAATATTGATTTTCTAGGTTTTAATCTTGTTTCACAAAGATTGATTTTTTAGGATTTTTATCTGTTTTTATTGATTAATGTTAATAATGATTAACTTTAAGAGTTATTAAGTGAGTATATATGAATTTGATAAATTATTATTACTTCATAGTCATTGAAAAATGTTTAGTGAGAGAAAATTATATGTATTTATGACTAAACATTGATTGTTTCTTAATTTGTGTGAAAAATCTTAAAAATCAAATTTTGTGAAACGGATGAGTAAATGTCCTAACAATAAATGCTACAAAAATGATTTTAGATCTCTTTGGTTTGATCGCACCAAACAACCACATAACCATTAAAAGTTTTTTAAATGAATTGTTTTTTTAGAAAACCATTTAACGAAAAAAAACTTTTGATTAAAAAAAAACTTTTAACGAAAAAAAATTGAAATTTCCAACAAAAATTGTTGTTACAATCTACAATAATGTTTCTTTTGATTAATATCTAACTTTAGATTCACTTTATGGAATATATGAATTTTTGTTTTCAATGTGGATTGAATAAAAGAAATGTTTTAAAAATTACTATAATTAAAATTCATTAAATTATAGTCGTCTATTGCTTTATTATATGGAAAATAAATATTACGGTTTATAATAATAAGAAAATTAAATCTTTGTGAATATTTTTAGCTATCAAGTTATTAAATTATAGATTATTTGTTAGGAAATAATATATAACCTATATTCTTTTAAAATAATTAACCATAAAGATTGCAGTTAAAAAACTAATAATAAAAATAATAAAATAGTAAATCCAATAGAGTATGTGCTAATACTTTTAAATAATATTAGCAAATAATAAAATTTGCAATACTACACAAAAATAATTATTACCAAAATAAATATTTTTATTAAAAAGTTAACTATAAAAATACAAGAATTTTTTAGACAAATTATTTTATATCGAATATGTCAAACATTATATAATAAGATATAAAACTCCCAATAACAAATATTAAATAATAGAGACCATAAATGTTTATGGGTATGTTTGGTTTGGCACCCATAAATGTTTATGGGTGTGTATAGGGACACCATAAATATTATGTTCTAAGAATTTTAAATATTATTCTTTTATAATAATTAACCATAATATTTATGGACCTTTCTTAGGCTTGTACTACCTACCACACACTCATCGGGAGGAACTGTGGCTTCATGGGGTATAGTAACTGAGAATACATGGGAAAAAATTAATATCATCGGCAAATAGGAGAACAAGCAATAATCAATTTAACGGTGTATAATAAAAATTACATGTGTTTCTACAAAATGAGACTCCAACATATGTTATCAATGGAGGGGGAGAACTTCTTTGAACGTTAATTTTAGTTATTATCGGTAATAACCTCCCGAAAGGAGCAACCGCTAATTCACTTGCTATGTTGCTAACATTTTGGCTACCAACGTCAATATTACTACGATAAGAGTTAACATTTTTCATCTGTAATGCCCGTACCCTAACACACATGAAAACCTCTTCTAGATCCGCCCGCATTGCCATGAATAAAGTTGCATCCTCATCGTCCAACACTTCGATCCGGCATGCTTTTTCTAGTTTGGACCTAACATCTAATGTGGCCATTGGTATGTCACTCTTATAGCTTCATGTAATGCTCAGTAGTCGTCGCGTTCCTTCATCGTCATTGAGTAGTTAATTCCATCCATGTCCGCCTCATGCTCCCAACTGCCATCAATCTTTTTCTTCCACTCGCCACACACCAGATGCACTGTTAGAGACATCAGAGACCTGGGTTTTGCAGAAAAAAAATCTCATCGTTAATAATATCCACGATGCCCGATAAATGTATTAAAACTTTATAGGAGCATAACACGACCAGGCCCGTCTCTATTTTTATATAAGCCTTAGGCAAAAAAAAAAAATTGGGCCTTTTTTCAAATAAAATTTTTTTTTTGGGCCTTTTTTCCTTGAATAATTTTTTTTAAAAAAATTTGGACCATAGCAAATGCCCATGTTACCATGGGCATGGGCCTGCCCTGAACACGACAACCAATATTTCGGATAAACACACACAAGTCTGAATCTGTTATTAGCTTTAATAAAGTTAACGACCCATTAAATACATTACCTTAGCTATAAATTTCCACCTTCATCAACCGACGAAACTGCACTTAAAAGGGCTGAAGAGAGACTATATGCAACATTAAAGAAGCGAATGAATATTTTTGTGTGGTAGACACAACACTCACGCTCCTTGTAACATCCCTAATTCAATTTTGGGGATGAAATTGAATAATTAGAAGTTGGGGGTTAAATTCTGGAAGTTTGGGTTTAAATTGGGTTTAAATTCTGTAAATCCATTTTTGTCGATTGGGTTGAATCGATAAATTTGGAAGTTTGGGGCCATTTGTGAATTCGAAAAATTAAGGGTTAAATTGATCGAATTGGAAGTTGTTTTGGAAGGGTGATTTGGATCAATTAAGGAGTTATGGGGCCAATTCTGAAAACGGCAAGGACCGTTCGGCGTAATAAGGATAATTGGTGACACATATGTATATATGTGCGTAAGCATCGCCGCCTCCGAGCTCCGATTACCCTAGCCGTCAAGTTGTGTTGGTTTTTGGTGTGGAAGCAAGGAAAGAAGGAAGAGAGAGTCGGGCGGTGGTGTTCGTTGGCGTGATAAAGGATCGGTGGAGGTTCCGCGGTTCCGTGAGCGATTCACCATCGGGCTGTCGTTGTCGAGTCTTCGAGGTAAGGGTTCTCCTCTTAGCTTGGTTTTCACGTTGGAATCAAAGTAGTCTTGTGGTTGTGATCGGAGACGGATGATGATGGCGGTGACGTGAGGGTCAAGCGTCGGTGTTGTCGCGAACGTCGATCCATGTTGGGGTGATCGGTGGTGCTGTTGGTGGAGTTTGTCGATGATCGACGATGTCGTGACGTGTTGGTGTCTGCGGCGGGGTTCGTGTTCGGTGGTTGGAGCGTGGTGGTCCCGGTGGTGGTGTAGTTGCACCGGCGGTGGTGATCGGGTGTTTGTTGCAGAGTTGTACGAAGACGATGATGTAGTTTAGAATAATTGAAACTTTGTTTTGATTATTTTATTATATTTATTTTTAGGTGGATTAATAGAAGGTTATTCATCCCGGGGAGTTCTAGAAAATTGCTGAATTTTCTCGTGAAACTTTCTGTGCGGGAATAAGGTGAGTGCAGGACCATAGGCGTAATTAAATAATTTTGATAATTGATGTGATTTCGTGATTATAGGCCGTTTACGATCTCGGAGGGTCTAGATCGAGTGTTTCATGAGATGTTTGATTTATTCGGTATTTTCGTGATAGTCTATATTAATTATCTTAATTATTTGTTAGCCTGTAGATGGGAGGATTGTCTCACTAAGTATTTTTCGAAATACTTATGCATCTCTTATGTTTTAATTGATGCAGGAAAAGAGAAAGTGTGACCGTGGGATCAGGGCGAGGAAGAGGGGGTGATCTAGACTTGTCGTTTATTTGGTGATTTTATTTAACAATTTATGATCTTGATTATTCGGATTTTTAATCTTGAACCGGAAATTAATTTGTGAGGTTCAATTATTATTATTTATGGGATTTTAGTAATTGTTTGCAAAAAGCAAAAAAAAATGGGTGCGGTTGTTTCAATTTGGTATAAGAGCATTTACGGTTCTAGGACGGTTAAAAAAAAAAGAAAGATATTTTCCGCTATTAGAACTGTCTATGTGAGTTAGTCAATTGTTGAGTTGGAAATTCTAGATCATCCTCTTCGAGCCTTCAATGTGAATCCACGGTAAGACTCGTGGTTGTTTTACTATTGCTGTTGTCAATTAGTAACAAGTTGTTATTGCAGATGGTTGATTCTGATAACGTTGGGCAAGGTCTCAGAGGTCGTGGTGGTCGTGGCGGCCGTGGTCGGGGCGGCAGAGCAGGCCGTGGCGGCAGAGGTGGTAGAGGTGGCAGAGCAGCTGCGAATGTGACGCAGAGTGTCACGGTGGAGCAGGGGGCGTATGAGTACGCCGAGGGAGAAGGTCAGTCTGAGCCAGCGGCCGTGCATGGTGCGATGCCGGTGCCGGGTGGTGCTCAGGCGGGTGCGGGCCCGAACACGATGGGGGATGTTTTGGGCATGTTGGCCCAACTCTTGGAGAGGTTACCTGGTGTGGTACCGGCTCCAGTTCCAGTGGCGCCACCGGGGGTTGCCGCGATGCCGGGTGTTGTTGCTCCGGGAGTTCCGGGAGTGGTTGCTGAGGCCGAGCCAGTGGTTCCGTCATACCTGAGGGTGATGGAGCATATGCAGAGGTTGGGCACCAAGTTTTTCAGTGGTGGTGCTCGACCGATTGAGTCTGATGAGTGGAGGTCCAGGTTGGAGAGGAACTTCCAGTCGATCAGATGCCCTGAGGAGTATAGGGTTGACTTGGCGGTGCATTATCTGGAGGGAGATGCACATGAGTGGTGGCAGGGTGTTGCTGCGAGGAGGGCGGGAGTAGTGTGGTCTTGGGACGAGTTCCAGAGGGAGTTCGATCTCAAGTATTTTCCGCGGGAGGCTCGCGACAGGTTACAGGGGGAGTTTCTGTACTTGTCACAAGGGATTCGTTCGGTTCGGGAGTACGAGGCCGAGTTCAACCGGCTGAAGCGGTTTGCTGGTCGGGGTACAGATACCGAGTATGAGTTGATTTGTGCTTTCATGCGAGGTATGCGTATCGATCTCAGGAACCGATGCATAGTCCGCAAGTTCGAGTCGGTGTCCGAACTGGTGGAGTGTGCAGCGCAGCTTGAGGAGGGGATGAGGCAGGAGGCTAGTTTAAAGGTTGCAGTACCAGAGGTTCCGCGGCGGCCTCAAAGTCAGGGTGTTGCTCCGAGCAAGGGCGGTAAGTCTGGTCATCAGTAGGGACAGAAGAGGAAGTGGGAGGATACTTCCAAGGCAGCGGGTTCTGGACCACGTTGTTTCGGGTGCGGAGCCTATGGACATCGCGTGGCAGATTGTTCTCGAGGGGGACAGGTGTGCTTCCATTGCAAGGAACCCGGTCACATCAAGAAGGATTGTCCGAAGTTGGCTCAGCCATTTGTGAGGATCGAGGCACCGCCTCCGAAACGGGCCGCAGTAGCACCGAGGGTGTTCACCATAGGCGCGGAATCAGGCGAGGCGAGAGGCAGCAGACCGATTACTGGTTAGCTACCTAATTATGTTCTTGTTTGATTGTTAATTTCAGTTACTCGCTCTGTAATTGGTGTTTGCTGTCTGCCTTAAATCCTTTTCGTGCTTAGGGACCCTTAGTGTGGCTGGGGTAGAGTCACATGTGTTGTTTGACTCCGGAGCGTCCCACAGTTTTGCCATACCGAGTTGGGTGTCGGGGAGCGGTATCCAAGAGGTGTCTGGGGACCACTCGGGTGTTGTGAGAGTTGCTGGGGGTCGTTTGTTAAGGACTCAGGGCTGTGTGGAGAGTGTCGACATTCTTATCGCTGGAGAGCTGATGCCAGCGGATTTGATAGTGTGTCCAGTGGAACTCTACGACATCATTTTGGGTATGGACTGGCTGGGAAAGTTCAAGGCTCATTTGGATTGTCACCTGGGTCGTGTGGTTTTCGAGCATGCTAGCAGAAGACTGGTTTATCAGGGGGTGAGACCGGTGCCGGGAGGTATCGTCATTTCTGCGGTTCAGGCGGAGCGTTTGATCGAGCAGGGTTATGAGGCCTATTTGGCTACCATTTCGATACCTGGTGAGGTTGGGGAGTCAGCGGTGCGAGATATTGAGGTGGTTTGGGAGTTCGAGGATGTGTTCCAGCAGTTGAGCGGGTTACCACCATCCAGGTCGGATCCTTTTACCATTTAGTTAGAGCCGGGGACGGCGCCGTTGTCTATGGCTCCTTACAGGATGGCTCCAGCGGAGATGGCTGAGCTTAAGAAGCAGCTTGAGGAGTTGTTGGAAAAGGGTTTCATTAGACCGAGCAGTTCTCCGTGGGGTGCACCGGTACTGTTCGCCAAGAAGAAGGATGGGAGTTTCCGGTTGTGCATTGATTATCGGGGGCTGAACCGGGTTACTGTGAAGAACAAGTATCCATTACCGAGGATCGATGAGTTGCTAGATCAGTTGCAGGGTGCTTCGTGGTTCTCTAATATCGATTTGGCTTCGGGTTATCATCAGATCCCGATAGCGGAGTCGGACATCAGGAAGACGGCTTTCAGGACGAGATACGGGCACTACGAGTTTGTGGTGATGTCGTTTGGGTTGACGAATGCACCGGCTGCGTTTATGAGGTTGATGAACGGCGTGTTCCAGGAGTATCTGGATGAATTCGTCATCATTTTCATCGACGACATTCTAGTGTATTCGAAGAGTCCTGAGAAGCACATGGTTCACCTGAGGAAAGTTCTGTAGAAGCTACGGGGGCAACAGTTGTTCGCTAAGCTGAGCAAGTGTAGTTTCTGGCAGCGGGAGATCGGATTTCTGGGGCACGTCGTATCTGATCGTGGTGTTTCAGTGGATCCGGAGAAGATTCGCTCGATTGAGGAATGGCCGAGACCAAAGAATGCCTCGGAGATTCGCAGTTTTCTGGGCCTGGCGGGTTATTACAGGAGGTTCGTCAAGGGGGTTTGCTAGTATGGCGCAGGCCATGACCAAGTTGACCGGGAAGGACGTTCCTTTTGTGTGGTCGGATCAGTGTGAGGAGAGCTTCGTGAAGCTCAAGGAGATGCTGGTGAGTACTCCGGTGTTGGCCTTGCCTAAGCAGGATGAGCCATATGTTGTGTTCACAGACGCGTCCAGGCTGGGGCTCGGTTGTGTATTGATGCAGCATGGTAAGGTAATTGCATATGCTTCCAGGCAGTTGAGGAAACATGAATGCAATTATCCTACTCACGATCTTGAGATGGATGCAGTGGTGTTTGCATTGAAGACCTAGAGGTCTTATCTGTATGGCGGTAAGGTTCAGGTGTTCACAGACCACAAAAGTCTGAAGTACATCTTTATCCAGCCCGAGCTGAATATGCGACAAAGGCGATGGATGGAGCTTGTTGCGGATTATGACCTGGAGATAGCTTACCATCCCGGTAAAGCGAATCTTGTAGCTGATGCGTTGAGCAGGAAGCGGGTTATTTCAGACATTGAGCGGGATACAGAGGCGTTGGTAGGCATGGTGAGTACCCTGAGACTGTGTGCTGTGTCTGAGGAGTCTGAGCCGTTGGGCTTCGAGGCGGTGGATCAGGCGGATATTCTGACTAGGGAGCGGCTGGCACAACAGTTGGATGCGGAATTAATGCAGTCTGCCAGGGCAGAGTGGTCTGAGTATGAGTTCTCCAGTAATGGAACTATTCTTTTGAGGGGCAGAGTGTGTGTACCGAAGGACGAAGTGCTGAGGCAGGAAATCCTGAGGGAAGCACATCAGAGCCGTTTCTCTATTCATCCAGAAGCTACCAAGATGTACCGTGACCTCAAACGGTATTACCAGTGGGTAGGGATGAAGAAGGATGTTGCCAACTGGGTTGCGGGGTGTGATACCTGTCAGTTGGTGAAGGCTGAGCATCAGGTTCCGAGCGGGTTGTTGAGGAGTTTACCCATTCCGGAGTGGAAGTGGGACATGATCACCATGGATTTCGTGGTGGGTCTGCCGGTTTCGCGAACCAAGGACGCTATTTGGGTCATCGTCGATAGGTTGACCAAGTCTGCGCACTTCTTGGCCATAAAGAAGACCGACGGTGCGGAAGTGTTGGCCAAGAGGTACGTCAGGGAGATTGTGAAGCTGCATGGGGTACCGGTGAGTATAGTGTCAGATCGAGATCCGAAGTTCTCCTCGTTGTTCTGGGGCGCTTTCCAGAAGGAGATGGGCACTAAGGTACACATGAGTACAGCTTATCATCCCCAGACCGATGGGCAGTCGGAGAGGACTATCTAGACGTTGGAGGATCTGTTGAGGATGTGTGTGTTGGATTAGGGTGGACATTGGGCGGATCATCTGAATATAGTGGAGTTTGCGTACAATAACAGCTACCAGGCTAGTATCGGTATGGCACCATTTGAGGCGTTGTATGGTAGGCCTTGTAGGACCCCGTTGTGTTGGACGCAAGTGGGGGAGAGGAGCCTGTTGGGGGCTGACTTTGTGCAGGAGACGACTGAGAAGGTCCGGATTGTGAAGTTGAACATGAAGGAAGCTCAGGATCGTCAGAAAAGCTACGCAGATCGGCGTAGGAAGGAGCTGGAGTTCGCAGTTGGCAATTTGGTCTATCTGAAGATGGCCATGTTGAGGGGTCCGAATAGGTCCATTTCCGAGACTAAGTTGAATCCGCGATATATGGGTCCCGTCAGGGTGCTAGAGAGGGTCGGACCGGTGGCTTATCGGCTAGAGTTGCCGGAGTCTATGCAGGCATTTCACAAGGTGTTTCATGTGTCGATGCTGAAGAAATGTCTGCCCAAGGATGATCAGGTGGTCACGGGGGTGCCATCAGATTTGACACCGAGCATGGTGGTGGAGGCGAGGCCTCTGAGAGTCCTAGATCGTCGGGTGAGAGTGATCAGGAGGAAGAAGGTTCCTGAGATGCAGGTGATGTGGGACTGCAATGGAGCCGAGGAGGTGACTTGGGAGCCGGAAGAGAAGTTGAAGCGCAAGTTTCCCAAGTGGTTCGGCAAACTGGAGGGTTAGCCGGGTGTTTTCCATGTCGTTGTAACACCCGGGTTTTTAGGAGTTATTTCGTTGTTGTACTCGTTTATTTTATGGTGTTATAATTAACCGATGTACTTTGGGAGCTTTTGATTATTCAATAAAAAGGTGTTTTCATTGAAAATGTTGAGTGGTGTGGTTACTAGGTGTTTAGTAGCCGCATAGGGCTGATAGTTCCGGATTGGTTTGGCACTGGGTGGTGGCCCCATATAGCGGCATCGGAGTGCACTGGTGAGTCACTGCCGAGTGTACCTGGCCGGCTGGGTTTCGATGTGATTCCTGATTGGTAAGACAGGTCACTAGAGAGATTGCCGCTAGCTAGCTCTCTATGCGTTAGACGGATCGATCCATGGTGTTGGGTCGTGAAGTCGTTATACTCCCGGGTGTTGGAGTGGTTGGCCAAACCAATTAGGGAACTATGGCGCTATGGTGTTGAGCCGTGATACCGTTGTTGGTGGAGTTGGAAGAGCGGTCGTGCGACGCTGAGTTGGTATAGCGGTTGTGCTATGTTGTGGATGTTCGCTGGATGTTAGATTCGATGACGAATCTATGTTAGTGGGGGAGAATTGTAACATCCCTAATTCAATTTTGGGGATGAAATTGAATAATTAGAAGTTGGGGGTTAAATTCGTGTAAATCAATTTTTTTCGATTGGGTTTAATCGATAATTTTGGAAGTTTGGGGCCATTTGTGAATTGAAAAAATTAAGGGTTAAATTGATCGAATTGGAAGTTGTTTTGGAAGGGTGATTTGGATCAATTAAGGAGTTATGGGGCCAATTATGAAAACGGCAAGGACCGTTCGGCGTAATAAGGATAATTGGTGACACATATGTATATATGTGCGTAAGCATCGCCGCCTCCGAGCTCCCATTACCCTAGCCGTCAAGTTGTGTTGGTTTTTGGTGTGGAAGCAAGGAAAGAAGGAAGAGAGAGTCGGGCGGTGGTGTTCGTTGGCGTGATAAAGGATCGGTGGAGGTTCCGCGGTGCCGTGAGCGATTCACCATCGGGCTGTCGTTGTCTAGTCTTCGAGGTAAGGGTTCTCCTCTTAGCTTGGTTTTCACGTTGGAATCAAAGTAGTCTTGTGGTTGTGATCGGAGACGGATGATGATGGCGGTGACGTGAGGGTCAAGCGTCGGTGTTGTCGCGAACGTCGATCCATGTTGGGGTGATCGGTGGTGCTGTTGGTGGAGTTTGTCGATGATCGACGATGTCGTGACGTGTTGGTGTCTGCGGCGGGGTTCGTGTTCGGTGGTTGGATCATGGTGGTCTCGGTGGTGGTGTAGTTGCACATGCGGTGGTGATCGGGTGTTTGTTGCAGAGTTGTACGAAGACGATGACTTATTAAGTCATGTAGTTTAGAATAATTGAAACTTTGTTTTGATTATTTTATTATTTTTATTTTTAGGTGGATTAATAGAAGGTTATTCATCCCGGGGAGTTCTAGAAAATTGCTGAATTTTCTCGTGAAACTTTCTGTGCGGGAATAAGGTGAGTGCAGGGCCATAGGCGTAATTAAATAATTTTGATAATTGATGTGATTTCGTGATTATAGGCCGTTTACGATCTCGGAGGGTCTAGATCGAGTGTTTCATGAGATGTTTGATTTATTCGATATTTTCGTGATAGTCTATATTAATTATCTTAATTATTTGTTAGCCTGTAGATGGGAGGATTGTCTCACTAAGTATTTTTCGAAATACTTATGCATCTCTTATGTTTTAATTGATGCAGGAAAAGAGAAAGTGTGACCGTGGGATCAGGGCGAGGAAGAGGGGGTGATCTAGACTTGTCGTTTATTTGGTGATTTTATTTAACAATTTATGATCTTGATTATTCGGATTTTTAATCTTGAACCGGAAATTAATTTGTGAGGTTCAATTATTATTATTTATGGGATTTTAGTAATTGTATGCAAAAAGCAAAAAAAAAATGGGTGCGGTTGTTTCACTCCTCATAGATACATACCCTAACAATTGTTTATTGTTATTTAGTTTATCGAGGTGCAAGTTTATAATTATTAGTCACAAAAGTCTGATTTGTAAAATGTTTTCTCCGGCGGCGGAACCGAAAACATTATCTAAGAGCATCTCCAACCTATTACTCCATATTTCACTCTATAATAGAGTAACTCTATAATAGCGTTGGCTTCTTCTCCAACCCCACTCTATTTTTTACTCTAAAAAGAATATTCCAAGTATATTCTCTTTCCACTTAATTTATAGATATTTTGTAGTTATACCCTTATGTTTGTCAAACTTATGAATTTAACTCATTAACTTTATTTTATTGATTATATTCAATAAAATTAAAATGTTATTTCAGTTCAAGTAATTTTATATAAAACAGATTACATTATACAGCATAACAAATAACAATAATAATTATAATAAAAATAGTACATATAAGTTTAGTCATCATCATTAGTATATTTTTCCCACTGATGATCAATTAATGCATTTCGAAGTGAAAAATGAGCTTCTTTATCTTTGATTTCTCTAAATCGAGCAAGAAATTCTTGGAACCGGATATTATCATCCTCTACTATTTGGACCTCTGGAGGTGGAGCTTCTCTTCCAACTTCAATTGGTACATCGAGATCACGTTCATCCTCGATTATCATGTTATGTAAAATTACACATGATGTCATGTAACACATTCTTTTTCCAAAAACGAACATGACCTTTCACAATAGCGAAACGCGATTGAAGAATTCCGAATGCACGTTCTACATCTTTCCTACGTGCTTCTTGTTGTATAGCAAAATATTTTTTCTTTGGACCTCTTGGCTCATGAATAGTTTGCACTATCGTGGACCATTTTGGGTATATACCATCAGCCAAATAATAACACATATTATATTCCTTTCCTTGAATGACATAATGAACATGAGGAAGAACTTTGCATTGAAAGAACTTAAGGAAGAAAACAAAATTTTACTTCGGGACTTGAGTTCCATTAAAGATCCGAATATTCTTGCATATATTCAAGCAGAACAAACACGAATTTTACAAAAACGAGTTGATCAACAACGATCTGAAGAAGTTCATCCCGCATCTTCGTTTGGACAATATTTTAATGATCTTGGTGCATTCGGAAGCGGTTTACCAGATTACTAATTTAGTAGTATTATGTTGTGTTTTATCTTTATGTTTTTCACTTTTTTATGTATTTTTAATTTTAAAGTTAGTTTGTCATTGTATTTTATATTTAATATATATTATGATTGTTTTTTAAATTTTGCATAATCTATATAACTAGTTTTATTATTTATACTAAAATTTATGTGTAGAAAATAACAAATTTTTTGTTGAATAATTAAATGATAATAAATAGTTGAGGGACCAAATTATAGATAAAAAAGTTTCACTCTAAAATAGAGGGATGAACAGTGTCACGCCAAATATAGAGTAATACTGTTCATAACTCTATTTTAGAGTAGAAAATAGAGTGGGGTTGGAGAGAATTTTACTCTATAATAGTGTTTAGAGTGGAAAATAGAGTGTGGTTGGAGATGGTCTAACAAAAAATCTTATTGTTAACTTACATTTAATGCGACTGTAGTGCATTTAATGCACCTCCGCCGAGTTGTACACTTGACGTTAGCTACTATAGGTTTAATGTTTGTTTATAAACGGTCTTTAATATTTGTTTATATGAGATAGATCTAATTACTGTCTATTTACATACACCTAATTAAACGGTCATTTATGACATATACACAACTCTCTCTTTATAATAATCTAAACTTTTATTTTTGGAGCAATATGAAATTTTAATGAAGATTGAATCTGTAACATCCCGATTTCTTGTATATGCGGAGAGGCTTATAAGAATTGATTTGGTTACCTATGTCACCAAAGTGCACTTATCTTTTCGGGAACTTGTCCAGAGAGAACTCCAGAGTTAAGCGTGCTTGAGCTGGAGCAATTTAAGGATGGGTGACCTACCGGGAAGTGATTCGCGGTATCGTGTGAGTGAGGACAAAACACGGGGAAAGATCACGTGGTGATTGCAGGGTCAGTAAACAAGTATTACAAGCCTCCCGGACTAACGCACCGGCCGTCGGACAAGGGTGGGGCCCATGAGCCGAGAGAGGGCATGGGGCCCACAGGTAGGGGCGGTCGGGGCGTTATAAGTGGTATCAGAGCCGAACCCAAACACGTGTGTGGAGTCAGGTGGGCCCACACCGTCTAGGGTGACGATCCTGGTGCGCAACGAGGACGTTGCGCTCTATGAGTGGGGGTGATTGTAACATCCCGATTTCTTGTATATGCGGAGAGGCTTATAAGAATTGATTTGGCTACCTATGTCACCAAAGTGCACTTATCTTTTCGGGAACCTGTCCAGAGAGAACTCCAGAGTTAAGCGTGTTTGAGGTGGAGCAATTTAAGGATGGGTGACCTACCGGGAAGTGATTCGCGGTATCGTGTGAGTGAGGACAAAACACGGGGAAAGATCACGTGGTTATTGCAGGGTCAGTAAACAAGTATTACAAGCCTCCCGGACTAACGCACCGGCCGTCGGACAAGGGTGGGGCCCACGGGCCGAGAGAGGGCATGGGGCCCACAGGTCGGGGCGTTATAGAATCAACTTTGTTTTTTCTTTGTAATAAAAAAATACTCTATCTAAAATTCATTGAGTTATAGACGTTTATTATATAGAAGAAATAAAAAAGAATACTACGATTTTGTGATAATAAGGAAAACAAATCTTTGATTTTTAGCTATCAAGTTATTAAATTACTAGAGAGTTGTCCGCGCCAAGCGCAGACACAATGTCTTCTAAATTTAATAAAAACAATAATTGGATTTTTTTTTTGAATTGAATGTAATATTAATCCAAACAACAAAATTTGTTTTGTACAATGAATGCTATTGAAGTTTAAGCTATTATGAATCCAAATCTATTACAATTGCGAACGAAGTTTCCATGCCTTGGTCGTATCTTGCGTCTCCTTTGCTCCGAATAATGAGCAATTTGTTTCCAACTTGTTTGTCAATGTTCTTCACTTGTTGAAAAGGAAGGATAGGATCTTAACCATATTTCCTAGCATTTTTTCCCACCATATGGAGTATATTATACTCTGAAATAAGTAACGCAAAAGAAAGAGGTGAATCTTGTCTTGTGTATCATCAATTAAGAGCGTGAGGATGCCATCCCAATGAGTAGTAGAGTGTGAAGCCATAAGATTTTGGGCGAGACCTATCCATATCTCCGCCGAGTACCTACAATTGCAGAATAGATGGTTCCAAGTTTCGACGGGCTCTTGACAAAATATGCATGATACGTAGGCTCCTACATTCCAAGAGAGCATTCGATCACCCATCGAGAGTCGATTGTGAGTTGCGAGCCATGTAATGAATGAGTATTTGGGTGTGTCGTGTGAGAACCATACACCCTTATACCATTCCTTCCTTGGTTGCATTTTATGAGTGAGCTTCCACGTTTCTTTGGAGCTGAATTTGTGTTTGAATTTATCACATGTACGCTTGCACAATACCACATCATTCTGTTGGGCCTGGATTTCCTTTTTGACGTTGTAGATCGATGATATTCTCTATGTGATTCAGTACTTCAACTCTATGGCGTCTCCGTTTATGAGTTGCGAGAACTTCTTCAACAGTTGAATGGGTTTGTATTCCCAGGTCGATGCAACCTCGGATCCCCGTTGCATCCATTAGTCTTCCCATCGGAGACCATGAGTCATAACAACAATTGAATTTAAATAATTGATAGTTTTTTAAACAAAATTTTGTTCAAAAGAAAAAATAAATACATTAGTCTCGTTAGAAGTTACTTCAAATAGAAATCAACACAAAATTTGCTTACTTCTCCCAAAATTTTAAGACTTCCTTCATTGGTGGTAAAACCAAAGTTTGTAACCGCTAAAACGATATAATAAATTTAGAAAAACAGACAACAAGATGAATCAAACAATTAACCAAAAACATAGGATGTTGCATTCAGAAACATTAATTTTTTTTTTCAACAACCTTAATACCTAGAACGGTTCAAAGATCCAAATTGGTGATACCGATTTTATATAAGCAATATTATGTGTGTAGGCATGAGCACTTTGTGCTAACTTGTCTGCCTTTATGTTGTTTTGCATGTGGGATGAATGAAATAGAGAAAAAAGTAAACACCTCCTTACTCTTCACAAATTCCTCCAAGTGTAATTCAAAATCTGGCCACTCCTCGGGTGTAGACACCATCTTCACCAACTTGAAACAGTCTGTTGCAAAAGCTATCGCCGTCTTTTGGTTTGCAATCATACAATGCATGACCCATTTGAGTGCTTCTAATTCTGCGTGTAAGGGGTATAGAATTCTTCGTACATTTCTTGATCCCATTATAGTTCCTTCGACGCCTTCCTGTAAGCAATGTCATCCTAGTCCAGAAAAAATTATCGGACTCCTTCCAAGAGCCATCAATATAACACCACCATTCTTCATAATGTGAAATCACTGGAGTATTGACAATATTTTTGGGTACCATGGCTTGATCACTACTTTGTGCCGATTTCCAGATTGTTGCTTCAGTTTCCACAATCTTAAGTATCTCTTGTGGGTCTTTGTCCACATTTGAGAAAACCTTATCATTTCTCGCTTTCCAAATATACCACACAATCCATGGAAATTTTTTTATTTTGATTATCTTTTGGAAGTCTCCAAAAATAATAATCAAAATTAGAAAATAAAGATGAAATTAGGAAAATACCCCGTGGCGTTGGAATTTGAGAAAGTGCACACGTTTATAAAGTTGGAGGAAATTCAAAAGAACGTGGTTGATTGTTTCCTCTTCCGCTCCACACTGTGCACATTGTGTATCACAATTAATTCATCTAGCTCGCAATTATCAACCCCATATTCCATATGTGTGTCACTAGGTCAATCAGATAATTGACCATGAGATTTGAGTAATAGTTATACCCCTTACATGTTGCTGACCTCGGACAAGAATATGGTATTTCAATATATATATATAAAGTTAGCTTTGCTCACTTCTCCTTCTGCCACCTCAGCGTCCACTTTGGCATCCACCATTTTTTTAAACCCATAAAATAAAACTATCAAAATATCTATTTCAAAAAATTGGTGGTGTGATGTATCAAATTACATTTAGATCCAATTATTTCCTAACTACATATTTGCAAACAAATATTTACTAAAATAATAATACTGAATATTAATCAAATAGAAATAAAACAAAATTACTAATTAATTGTTGTTCAGAACAAAATTTTAGGATCTATCATGCGGTTAATTCAAGATGGAACCTCTGCAACAAAAGCACATTTTAGCTTTCCTTTGCTTAATTTCGTGGAGCAATCGCTATGCCAAAGATGCTGAATGATGAAGCTGTGGAATATGAAGATGGAACCCATGCAACATAAGCACATGTTAGCTTTCCTCTACTTAAGAAATTAATTACAGAGACCGTAGAGCTTTATCAGAGTTGGCCACAAAGAAGCATTGCTGTTTTCAATTATGATGTAGATGTGTAAAGATATTGTATCATTCTTGTCCTCGGCACCTGAACCAGAAATTGGTAAGTTTCTTTGTTTGATATGAACTTAAATTACCGAGAGCGTATTGTTGCTCTGTTATGGTGATGTATAGGGTTGGGCATATTTTCCGAACCGAACTGAACCAAACGGAACCAAATCGAACCAAACCGAATAACGTTATTTGGTTCGGTTTCAGATAACCCGAATAACCCAAATGGACACATTATTAAATTTATTCTGTTTTTGGTTCGGTTCGGTTTATTAACCGAATACCAAATTAATCGATTGGGTAACCGAATAAAAACCCAACCCATATAAGGTATGTCTACATACCATATAATTTGCTATTACGAAACCAAGTTATTTTAGATTGGTTTTTTCTGTGGAGTGAATATGTAAGTTGAAACTCTTAAATCATGACGCATTCTTTGGAAAATATGAAAAAATAATATTTGTGATCTTCCATTGTTAAAGAACGCATAATTAGCACTCGAAACTAAATTAATATAGAACTGAATTTTTTAGCCAAAGTAGAGTAGTTTATCGTGTGAATTTTTATACTTGGGAAAAGTAACTTAGTGCCATGTGTCCATAGATTTCTCTCTCTTCGAACGTGAATTAATTCACTAAGCCAATGATTTTTTTTTTGTCGAGTTGGAAGTGAAAAACAAAGGCAAAACTATGATTTTGGAAATGATTTTAACCTCTGTAATAATCTAGAAAATGTTTCTTCTTCTTTCTTTGTTCATTTTTTTGGTTAAATATTTTCACAATCGTGAAACTTTTAATTCTTATTTAAAATTAATTGTATTATCCGAAATAATCGAAATTACACAAAAGTGATTCTAATTTTGTCATTATTTATAAAACACAAAAAACCAAAAACCGAACCGAATTGAACCGAAATAGAATTTAATCCCGAATGAGACCTAATACTTTAAAACCAAAAACCAAAAAACCTGAACCGAACCAAACCAATTAACCGAATGCCCACTGACGTATTTGAGTATAAACCCCATTGGTAAATAAAGATTTATATTTATTTATATATATATATACATATATTTATATTTATTTAAAGCCTATAGATTATAACTATGAGATTTTTTTATTTTTTGTATTTTTAAAATGGCTGCTGAGGTGGCGGAATGAGGAAAGACCAAAGGTAACTTTATATATATAGAAGATAATCTAAACTTTTATTTTTGGAGCAATATGGAATTTTAATAAAGATTGAATAAACTTTGTTTTTTCTTTGTAATAAAAAGTTACTCCATCTAAAATTTATTGAATTATAGACGTTTATTATATGGAAGATGAAAAATGAATACTATTCTATGTTTTTGCTACGCAGAGAAAACGGTTCGCTCTCCAAGGCGATCTCAAAGCGATTTTTTCAACCGTTTTCAATCTCTTTCTCTGCAATTCGCTGGCCGGCGTCGGAGATCGTGCGGTTATCTGCAATCTTTGCCGGCCGGTGTCGGAGATCTCGATCTAATCTATGTCCTCCTTCTCCTTTTTACTTTAACATAAACTTTCAACATTTCTTCTCCCATGGCCATTTTCTGGGAGAACGTGCGGTTCCTCCTTTTGAAGAGGTTCATTTCGTTTGATGATTGGTGGTGTATCCTTACCGTCATCAGCGGCTTTTGTCCGGTAAGTTCTGGTGTTATGTCTCCGTTGGTAGTCTCTAGTGGATATTTTATTATGTATTTGCAAAATTTGGAACAAACTTTGATGGATTTGTTCTGGAATCAACATTTACTACTTAACATCTTATGGTTCAAGTACGTAATATATATTTTTGATCCGGGGATTGGAGAAATAAGGATCAATGGTCGGCGGTTATGAGATCTAATTTTGATTTTTTTTTGATGATTTTACTCTGAGGGAAACAGCATTACCATGGAATCAACCACCATGGAAACCGCCTTGGAAGGGACAAGGGTTTGGAACAGAATTATCCTTGTTGTATGGCGACATTCGTACAGTAGTTGAAAATTGGCACTTTCAAAACTTATTTTCTTCGAAAGAATCAGTAAATTGGGTTCTTATTCGAAGAATACTTTGAGCTCCTAATTGGGAATTGGTCAATGTAATACAACATGGGAAATGATGGACATCAACCAAAGTTGAAGATCACATAAGATTAAATGCGAATTTGAGGAAGGAAAGATTGGACACTCTCTTAGCTAGTAAACCTTTTCGAAGAAAAAATCGTCAAAATTTCTCTTTGTTGTTTTATGGTTTGTATTTTTTGTTTTTTTTATAATGTATTTCTTATGTATGTTGAATTTTATATAAATAAAGATAGTTGACAAAAATGAATACTTCAATTTTGTGATAATAAGCAAAACAAATATCTGATTTTTAGCCATCAAATTATTAAATTATAGCTTTGACAAAAAGAAGTTATTAAATTATAGATTTTTTTAATGGAATAATATATAGACAATAACTATAAAGATACGAAGAGATTTAACAAAATGGTGGATTACTGTACTAACCTTTATTTATATGTTTATTATTAGTTTGACCTACTTTTATTTTTATTACTACAATAACCTAATTTTATTCGTATTACCAAAAATACTCTTATGGCATTTGTTGAGAAAAACGCAATTACAAAACTGTCATTACTATTCATTTGAAACGTAGGCAAAATTTGATTTAACAAGTGTATCGTTCTTTGACGGTAGACTTGTTTGATGTTGGTCAACTCAAATTTTGGTCTGTAGATTTGTTTGATGGATGGTAGATTTGTTTGAAAGATGGTAGATTTGTTAAATATTGGTAGAGTTATTTTGGTAGACTCATTTTAACGACGCGGTAGATATATTTATTTTTGGTAGACTTATTTTTGGTATTTACTCAGATACCCTTCCGTTGGTAGATATATTTTCTTTGATGGTAGCCTTATTTTTGGTATTTACTCAGATAACCTTTAGTTGGTAGATATATTTTCTTTGATGGTAGACTTATTTTTGGTATTTAATCAGATAACCTTCAGTTTGACTTGTTTGGTAGACTTATTTCTTTTGGTGGTAGAGTTAATCAGTGTGAATTATTTTATCGTGACGGTAGATTTATTTATTTGACGGTAGATTTGTATTGGCAACATTAGATTTTTATTGGGATGGTAGATTTGTTTGTAATGGCGGTAGATTTAAAACCGTCTAACATTTCGGTGACTTCGTTTTGTAATGGTGGTAGATTTAATTTTAATGACGGTAGATTTATTGTTAATGACGGTAGATTTAGTAGATCTTTTTGTATATACTCATATAACCTTAAGTTGGTAGACTTATTATTTCGCGTTGTGGTAGACGGTAGATTTATTGAAATTGTTTGGTGGTAGACATTTGATTTTTTTCAGAATGAGAAATGACGTTTTTGCCCTACACTAAAACTCATATCTACGAAAAGAACCAAGCACCCAAATTTGCTAAGTATGAGAAAAAAATTTTATTTGATGGTAGATTTATTGTAATGATGGTAGATTTATTTTGTTGACTTTTTTTTCTGGAGTTAACTTTTCATTCCATCTTAAATCACAAAGAGAGACCTATTTTGTGTATATTTTTTGGACCTTTGATTTAGTGCATTGAGGGTGTTTGTTCTTGAGCATAATATAGGTAGTAGTTGATCTTTGATTTTAGTTGAGTTTAATTGTCTGCTCCAATTACTATTTGTTAGTGGTTCAATATATATTCCTCCTCGAGACAATGATGCATTATCACCTTATTTAATTGAAAGTTTGTTTACAACCCTTGTTTTGGTACTTAGGAATAAAATGCTTTTATTTGTCAAAGATAATTATTTTTTTCCTCATCCACTGTATACTTGTTTGAATTTTGTTTTCTTCATTGATCGATAGAACAAGTTGACATGCCGTATGTAGTTTTGCATTTGCAAGAGGCGCATGTGGTCGCTTATAAATGTAGTATTTTAACTCATCTTTATGATGAATTTACTACTCGTACAATAAATCCAAATTTACTCAGAAAATGTATGGGAAGACATTAAAATTGAATATATATCAACCTCCATTTCCTAAGTACTTCAATTCCATAGAGAAAATTATATTTTTTAGATTCTAAAAGGCATGCAAGATGTTTCCTATCATCCCATTGATTCTAAAAGGCATGCAAAAATTATTTCTTTTAGATTCTAAAAGGCATGCAAAATTGAATATAGATCAACCTCCATTTCCTTAGTTCTTTTTCTTCTTTAAAACTTTCCTCCTGATAGAGTTGTTTTTCGTTTGTGATTTGATGATGAAGGTAAGTACGCGATAAGACACAGAAGTGGGGATCACGCCTCTCAAAGATGAAGTGGGGATCTCACGGAGGTGAAGTTTCAGCGCGGGAAAAAAGTATACCGCAACGTATCAAACATGTCTACCACAACGTATCAAACAAGTCAACCACAACGTATTAAAAAAGTCGACCATCAAGATTTTAAACAAGTCTACCACAACGTATTAAACAAGTCTACCACAAACGTATTAAACAAATCTATCAAATCGTTGAAAACAAGTCTACCATATAGTATGTCGGGAATCAACCACGTTTTCGCCAGAAGGAGGCGACGGAGCATATCTATCGGGAATCAACCACGTTTACAAGCAAATCGGCCACCATTCAAATAAATCTACAAAACCCTAAAATTAAATCGGCAACCAAGTATACAAATTTGTCATTATTCAAGTAGTAAACAAATCTACACACAAATGTTTTGATAAACAAATCTTGACTTCCTTTTCATCGCATCGCCCAGTGACTCTTCAGGCCGTCGTTCGTCATCCGTCGCATACTGGAGAACAAAAAAAAAATTCCAGATAATAAGTCTACAACGTATCAAACAAGTCTACCACAACGTATTAAACAAGTCTACCAACAAGAATTTTAACCAATCTGCCGAAACGTAATAAACAAGTCTACCGAAATGTATTAAACAAGTCTACCACAAACGTATTAAACAAATCTACCAAATATTTGAAAACAAGTCTACCAAATCGTGTGTCGGGAATCAAACACGTTTTTGCCGGAAGGAGGCGACAGAGCATATCTGGTGGATCTACAACTTGACGAATCACGATATGTATCTCTGCAACTCAAATCAACGTAGCTACAAACAAGTCTACCATCAAGATTTTAAACAAGTCTACCACAATGTCTTTATTAAACAAATCTACCGCAACGTCTTTATTAAACAAATCTACCAAATCGTGTTAAACAAATCTACCGCAACGTCTTTATTAAATAAATCTACCACAAATGAAAATCTACCAACATCTTCAATTTCAGAATCATTACCGGAATGTTCAGGCGGCGGTAATATGGCTGAAGAAAACGCCAGGTACCTGTCGGAGAAGAATAAAGAATTAGTTTTCTCGCCGTCGTCAACCGCCGCATCTCTCGACTAGCCTAACACTCGACTCACCGCCACTCGAAACGCCGTCTCTCGATATGTGAGGGAAGATGAGCCGCCGTGATTAAATCTGGAAAAGAGGACGATTCTCTTATCCCCATGCTCATGTGACAAAAAAAAATCATATCCCTGCACTAACGTTGATCTGGATCCCGGAGCCGCTTTGATACACAAATCGGTGGAGCCGCTCCTATTTTATTCGATCTGAAACATCAAAGCTTTGAAGTTCAGAGAGGAGACCTTTCTCCTGAGACAAAATAGAAAAGAGAGGGAGGAAAGCAAGTGAGGAATGGAAGGTTGGGAAGAAGAGAAAGAAGAAGAGATTGTCGCCGTATGAGAGAGAGAGAAAAAACAAAACTGAATTAGGGTTTTTTGTTTTGTTTTATAATTAGTTTTTTTTTTGCAAAATAAAAGAAATCAAAATGACATTCTCGTAATATAATGCAACATATGGATAAAATGGACATTGACCAACTTTCTAAGGTTAATATGACCTTGCTCCCTAGAAGTTAATCTAGTAATATTGTTACACTATGAGGTTACTTTGATGAATTAACTCTTAACAAAATAATAGTAATAAATTACCGATGTTTAATACATAAAAAGAAAATAAATATTACGGTTTTTTGATAATAAGAAAATTAAATCTTTATAAATATTTTTAGCTATCAAGTTATTAAATTATAGATTTTGTTTTTTTGGGGAAGTAATATAGACATTATTCTTTTAGAAATACTAAGAATAAGATATGAAGAGATTTAAAAAAGTTATAGGACATCTCAGACTTGTTCTCCAGTACCTTTGGATAATGAAGGATGTTGGTGCTACGTAGACGGCTCCTGGAAGGAGACTGATAAGCGTTCAGGTTTAGGTTGGTATTACTTCGAAAACAGAACTGATCAGATCCCTGATGGGGGCTCGAAATCTAAGAAGAAGCATATCCCCATTACATGTCGAACTAGAAGCACTCATTTAGGCCATGCACTGCATAATTGCAAATCACAATACCCCGATTCATTTCGCAACAGACTTTTCCGAACTGGTGAATATGATGTCTACAACGGAGGAGCTCCGAGTGGCCTGCTTTCTCTTTACATTTGAAGGAGTTCATGAAGAGTAAGGAGGTTTCCATTTTTTTATCGCTCTCGCTCACTCCACGCGCAAACAACACAAAGGCTGACAAGTTAGCAAGAAGTGCTCATATCAACACTGGTGATATTGTATATGTTAATTCGAAACCACCGGTTTGTGTTTCTAAATCGTTTTAAGTTTTTAAGCTGTTGACAAAAAAAATATTAAGTTAATAATAAAAAAGCTAAAATAGTAAATATGTAGTAGATTATGTGCGAATACTTTTAAATAATTATATGAAATTTGTTTTATAACACTTACGTCAACTTTATATAGTAAGATACTACCTCCGTTTCAGAAATATTGTTTTTCTAGGATTTTATCTTGTTTCACAAAGATTGAGTTTCTACGATTTTTATCTACTTTTATTGATTAATGTTAGTAAATGATTAACTTTAAAAGTTATTAATTAAGTATATTTGAATTTAATAAATTATTATTGCTTCATAGTCATTGGAAAATGTTTAGTGAGAGAAAATTATATGTATTTTTTTATTAAACATTGATGGTTTCTTGATTTGTGTGAAAAATCTAAAAAATCAAATTTTCTGAAACTAGAAAAGTATAAAATTTCCTAACAATAAATACTAGCATAAATGATTTTAGATCTATTTGGTTTGATCGCACCAAACAAACCATTAAAAGTTTTTTAAAAGAATTGTTTTTTAGAAAATCATTTAACGAAAAAAAAACTTTATTATTGGAGGAATTTGAAATTTCCAACAAAAACAGTTGTTACAATCTACAATAATGTTTGTTTTGATTAATATCAAACTTTAGATTCACGTTATGGAATATATGAATATTTGCTTTCAATGTGGATTGAATAAAAAAATAATGTTTTAAAAATTACTATAAGTAAAATTCATTAAATTATAGACGTTTATTGCTTTATTATATGGAAAATAAATATTACGGTTTATAATAATAAGATAATTAAATCTTTGTAAATATTTTAGGCAATCAAGTTATTAAATTATATATTATTTGTTAGGAAACAATATATAAACTTTATTCTTATAAAATCATTAACAATAAAGATTCGATTTTAAAAAAAACTAATAACAAAAAGAATAAAATAGTAAATGCAATAGAATATGTGCAAATACTTTTAAATAATATTAGCAAATAATAAAATTTGCAATACTACACAAAAATAATTATTATCAAATTATATATTTTTATTAAAAAAGTATCTACAAAAATAGAAGAAAATTTTAGACAATTTATTTTGTATCGAATATGTCAAACATTATATAATAAGATATGAAACTCCCAATAAAAAATATTAAATAATAGGGACCATAAATGTTTATGGGTATGTTTGGTTCGGCACCCATAAATGTTTATGGGTGTGTATAGGGACACCATAAATATTATGTGCTAAGACTTTTAAATATTATTCTTTTAAAATAATTAACCATAATATTTATGGATCTTTCTTAGGCTTGTACTACCTACCACACACTTGTCGGTAGGAATTGTGGCTTCATGGGGTATAGTAACTGAGAATACATGGGAAAATATTAGTATCAACGACAAATAAGAGAACAAGAAATAAACTATTTAGCAGTGTATAATAAAAATTGCATGTGTTTGTGCAAAATAAGGCTCCAACATATTTTATAGATGGAGGGGGAGAACTTCGTTGAACGTTAACTTTAGTTATTATCGGTGCTAACCTCCTGAAAAGAAAAACCGTTAATGTAATATATATATATATATATATATATATATATATATAAAGTTAGCTTTGCTCACTTCTTCTTCCGCCACCTCAGCGTCCACCTAGGCAACCAATTTTTTTTAACTTAAAAACCACAAAATAAAAAATCCAAAATATCTATCTCAAAATATTGGCCAATTTTCTATAAAACGTAGTCCACTCTGACTAAATATGGGCTTCAACACTAAAACTACAAAACGCAATACTAATGATACAAACTATGGAAGATATTTGTGGCATATCAACATCCATTCTGGATTATCAGAGAAGAGGCTTCCCTCCACTAAATCAACAATAATTCAAAGCATTTCCATCCGATCTTCATAGCTTCCAAATCCCTGAAACAATTATAGTATTATTGCATCTTCAAAGTTTAAATTTTAAAAACAAAGGAAAATTCAGTCGTCGATAACTTAAACCATGCTTGCACTTTCACTAATCATGAAACTTGAACAAATTCACTTCTTCTTCCGCCACCTCAGCGTCCAACTAGGAAACCGCTTTTTTTTAACTCAAAAACCACAAAATAAAACGTTCAAAATATTGGCCAATCTTCTATAAAACGTAGTCCACGCTGACTAAATATGGGCTTCAAATATAGGGTCTACCTTATCTAAGAACACTAAAACTACAAAACGTTATACTAATGATACAAACTGCGGATGATATCAGTGTCATATCAACCTCCATTCTGGATTATCAGAGAAGAGGCTTCCCTCCACTAAATAAACAATAATGCAAAGCATTTCCATCCGATCTTCATAACTTCCAAGTCCCTGAAACAATTATAGTATTATTGCATCTTCAAAGTCTAAATTTTTTAAAAAAAGGAAAATTCAGTCGTCGATATCTTAAACCATGCTTGCACTTTCACAAATCATGGAACTTGAACAAATTCACTTCTTCTTCCATCACCTCAGCGTCCACCTAGGCAACCACTTTTTTGTTTTAACTCAAAAAACACAAAATAAAACGTCCAAAATATTGGTAATCTTCTATAAAACGTAGTCCACTCTGACTGAATTTGGGCTTTAAATATAGGGTCTACCTTTTCTAAGAACACTAAAACTACAAAACGCTATACTAATGATACAAACTGCGGAAGATATCAGTGTCATATCAACCTCCATTCTGGATTATCAGAGAAGAGGCTTCCCTCCAATAAATCAACAATAATGCAAAGCATTTCCATCCGATCTGCATGCTTCCAAGTCCCTGAAACAATTATAGTATTTTTTCATCTTCAAAGTTTAAATTTTAAAAATAAAGGAAAATTAAGTCGTCGATAACTTAAACCATGCTTGCACTTTCACAAATCATGGAACTTGAACAAATTTCAAATAACGATTATCAAGCATCCGGTCCCGTAGCTCAGTTGGTTAGAGCGTTGGTCTTATGAGCCTAAGGTCGCGGGTTCGAGCCCCGTCGGGACCAACTTTGGCTTATGGTTTTTTAACTTTCTTATCTTTAAATTCTAAATCATCAAGGCTCTGCTCAGATAATTAGTCGAGATATTAATAATTCAAATAGATCAAATCATTAAATCTAAAAACGGTTAGTTTTTATTGGAATTATGTCAACCTAATCTTATTATATTGAAAGAGAAGTACATTTAACTTTTGCCCAAAAGTTTCGAAACATATTACGATGAATACCATTAGAGAAATGTTAAATCATAACTAAACAAAAACACTAAAACAAGGTTCAAAACATCAATTTCCGATCGTTAAAATCACGCGGATCTAAATTAACCTGAAATATAAAACACACGGATTTTAGGCAGATCTTAGTTGATCCTTGTTTTTAGTTTTAGACTGTAACATCCCAATTTCTAGTATATGCGGAGAGGCTTATAAGAATTGATTTGGCTACCTATGTCACCAAAGTGCACTTATCTTTTCGGTCACTTGTCCAGAGAAAACTCCAGAGTTAAGCGTGCTTAAGCTGGAAAAATTTAAGGATGGGTGACCTACCGGGAAGTGATTCACGGTACCGTGCGAGTGAGGAAACAACACGGGGAAAGATCACGTGGTGATTGCATGGTCAGTAAACAAGTCTTACGAGCCTCCCGGACTAGCGCCCCCGCCGTCGGACGAGGGTGGGCCCACGTGCCGAGAGATGGCGTGGGGCCCACTGGTAGGGGCGGTCGGGGCGTTATATAGACCATGTTCGTATGCTCATCTAACATTTTTGCATCCAAGTGATCCATTTAAATGATTCATCTCGATAATCCATCTAAATGATACTAGGGATGTCAAAATGGGTCATGGGTCAATCCAATTTGACCCATGACCCATGACCCTAATGGGTCAATTATTTTTGACCCTAATGGGTTGATGGATCAAATGGGTCATGGGTCAAATGGGTCATGGTCAAATGGGTCAATTTGTAATGGGTCATGGATCAAATGGGTGACCCGTTTGACCAATCATCATGACATCATCATCCATAATTATGACATCATCACACATTATTATGACATCATCAAGACATTATTATGACATCATCATGACATCATAACAATATTATCTATAATACCATCATTTTTTTTCTCAAAAAGCAATATTTCATCATTTTCCCGCCAAAACGAGATTTCACATTTTTCCGCCCAAAACGGGATTACACATTTTCCCGCCAAAAATGCGATTTCACATTTTCCCGCCAAAACCCCGATTTTACATTTTCCTGACAAAAACGCGATTTTACATTTTCCCGCCAAAAACGCGATTTCACATTTTCCCGGCAAAAACGCAATTTAACATTTTCCCGTCAAAAACGCGATTTCACATTTTCCCGCCATAAACGCGATTTCACATTTTCCCCCAAAAATGAAATTCCGCGTTTTCCCGCCAAAAACGCGATTCCGAGATTTCCTGCCAAAAATGTGATTTCACATTTTCCCTCCAAAAACGAGATTCCGTGTTTTCCGCCAAAAAAGCGATTCCGCGTTTTTCCGCCAAAAACGTGATTCCGCGTTTTCCCGCAAAAAACGCGATTCCGGGTTTCCTGCCAAAAACGCGATTCCGAGTTTTTCCGCCAAAAACATGATTTCATATTTTCCCGCCAAAAACGTGATTTCACGTTTATCCGCCAAAAACGTGATTCCGCTTTTTCCGCCAAAAATGTGATTCCGCGTATTCATGCCAAAAAAGCTATTCCGCGTTTTCCCGCCAAAAACGTGATTCTGCGTTTTTCCGCCAAAAACGCGATTACGAGATTTTCCGCCAAAAACGTGATTCCGTGTTTTCCCGCCAAAAAGGTGATTCCTAGATTTCCCGCCAAAAACGTGATTCCGCGTTTTCCCGCCAAAAACGCGATTCCACGGTTTCCGCCAAAAATGCGATTCCGCATTTTTCAGCCAAAAATGCGATTCCGCGATTTCCTTCCAATAACGTGATTCCGCGTTTTCCCGCCAAAAACACGATTCTGTGTTTTTCCGCCAAAAAAATGGTTCCACGAATTCATTAACAATTTACGATAATTAAAGAAAATTTGTTAATTCATAATATAAATATATTATAATATTATTTAGCATTTTTGGCAATTGCAATGCAAGAACAACTCTAAGCTGCTCAACACCAAATTAAAGAGCAAGACGCTGATAATGCTCGACGTGATACCGAGCTTGCTCGACGTGATGTGGAGTCCGCTCAACTTGCGGCAGAGCAACAAAATCGGATCAACAGCTTGGAGATGGTCATTAGCTATCTTAAATCCACAAATCATGCATTTTCCGCGTACATGGCCACAAATGCTTTGCCAACAACGATCGCCATGACTACGACGACCACAACTACTCCTGAAGCAGCTCCGACTACGATAACCGCAACGACTACTAGCTCACCAACGTTTTATCCATCCACATTTCCTTTCACGAATCCGTTGTAACTAGATTTATTTGTGCTTTTGGTTTATATAATGCATATTTTGAACAATTTGTATTTTGTTTGTTTTATATTATATATAATTTATTAAATTAAATAATTGATTAAAACGAATTACAATATTATAAATAAAAACAATTTTCTGAATTAAAAATTTTTTTAATAAACATTAATACAAAAATAAGTTGCTAAAGAGTCTCAAATTAGTTGCAATACTTTGCCACTATTTTGCGACTCCAAATCAAAAGGAGTTACGATTTAGTCGCAACATAGTGCAACTACTTTGCTACTTTTAAGTGAAGTCGCAAATTAGTCTCCATTTAGTGACAAAAATATATCACCATATTCCATCGTCTGCGATCAATATGTCGCCGTTTAATAGCTAAATATGTCAGTGCTTTGCGACTCCGATTTATCACCAATAGCGGAGTCTCAATTTAGTGGCAAATATTTTCGACTCTATTACAACTTAGTTTAGCGACTCATTCGCTACCTATTTTTGTTGTCTTACCATTTTTGCGATCAGTGATGGCGTCGCATTTCTGCGTCGCTTTATTGAGATTGCAGAATAGAGTTGCATATTAATAGTTATTTTTGAAACTTTTTGCGACTCATGAAAATTGCGACGAGCGTTTTGCGACTTCTTTCTTCAGTCGTAAAATAGTTGCAAACGCCGGTTTTGCGATTCAGATGCGAATTTTCCTGTAGTGGTAAAATCGATGTTTTCTTGTAGTGCCAAAACGAGGGATTTTTTCTTGAGTGAATAATTTACAGCAAAAACAAAAGATCTTGTCTTTAGTTTTTGAGTAAAAAACCATCTTATGTCTTGTTTCTCTATGTTGCTCATTTTTCTTGTATAACAAGAGTAAGTGAAATATCTATCAATATCATCTCTTGGAAAAGGATAATGAGTCGGTGGTCTTGTGGGTAGACATTTCTCAACCAAAAAATCTCTCATTCTTTGTTCAACTTTCCTCCAATTTCCAGGATCATTCATGTCCACATTATTATGAAGACCCTTAATATTATCAGCCTTCTCATGGTCTTCCTTGTTTTCATTCTCAACTTGTTCTTTGTTCTCGTTTATTCCATTTGCATCATCTCAAACAAATTCTTCTACACTCTTCGCATCTGCATTTTCTTCAGTAACAAGCTCTTCATCTTCTTCAATAGGAAGCTCTTTATTGGAGATATCTTGGGGAGCAAGATGTGTATCTTGCGAACCAAGTGTTGTGGGCCATAAGAGTCCGGTTATAAAATGAATCCCGTGACCCCAACCGAATAATATTCTCATAGATATCCTATTATGATAAGGATTAGAAAGATTTACATTATTTGGTGTTATCAATATGTCAATGTTAAACACTATATATATATATATATATATATATATATATATATATATATATATATATATGTCTTATGATCTTGTATCATAACAACTCAATAATATATTCTATTTTATAATATTTTTCATGGTATCAGAGTCTTCGATTCTAGAGGATCGAAGTTAACGTTTCCGCATTAAAATTGAGAGATCATGGAGAGATTGACCAACGGAAGTGGTGTTGGAGACAGTGTTGAAGATGGTGGTGATGCCGACGATGAAGATGAAGTTGATCATTGGATTACACATTTTTTTTAAAATAATTTCCTTTCTTCTTAAGTTGGGTTTGAGTCTTAGAGCAATGGTTTGGAAATAAGAGAAACGATTAGTTAAGTTTCAAATAAAATATTAGCCTTATAATCTACAAGCAATGGTTTGTTTAACTAAAAATGAATTAAAAATTTCTCATAAATAAATTAAATTATTATAAACTTTTAAAAGAAAAACTCGCGGATCACACATTTTTTTCTTATATAAAGTTGCATCTCACGGGGCTTACCCCTTATCAATAGCCTTATGTATTGGCTAAATTTCCATTATTGCTGTAATTGAATTAAATTCATTATTTTATCAAAATACATAATATAATACATTGTCTTAAATAAGCAAATCCATGAGTAGATTTAAAATCAAAAAAGTTGATCAATTGTTAATTCTATTATTGCTGTAATGGGGTTACCCCTTATCAATAGCTTTATGTGTTAGCTAAATTTCATTTTTCTCTCCAGTTATATTTGGAAATCATTTTCAAAAAAATAAAAGAAAAATAGACTTAGGAATCACAAACATATTGCACACATAAATAGGGTTAAAATCATACATGAAACACTCCAAAAATAATAAATTTACATGAAACAAAAGAAAAAAAAATTATGCAACTTTTAAGTGTAAATATCTTCCTTTTAAAAAAACCCAATTAATTGCATAAAATTGATAACCAAAGAAAAAAAGGTAAAAATGCGTACCATCTAATAAATAAACACATATATGATCATAAATTAAATAATACACAAAAAACAAATACACATATTTTAAGCTGGTAGAGATAATTAAATTATCTACGAGATCAAATAAAATAAAATAGCATTAGATTAAAAAATTGGTTACCGCGTCCGCACTGATCACACCCTTTGTGATTGAAATTGAAAGTGAAATTTCACCGGCGATGAGGGAAGATATCGGAGAAGATGAGGGTTTTAAAAGACTGGACAATGTTTTTTTACAGGATAATCATATTCACCAGAAGTCTCTCTCTCTCTCTCTCTCTCTCTCTCTCTCTCTTTAAATATTTAGAACGACGCTCAACCCCATATTCCTTATATTTTTCCAAATCGGTCCATATTATCTCAAATGTTCCCATTAACCCATATATCTTGAAACAACCGCTTTTTTTTTTTTTTTGGAAATAATTCCACCGCAATAATTAAACAATACCAAAGTTAATTAACAACACAGAACAAGTCTACAGTTTACACAAACTAACAGTTCTATAATAGCAAAGCAACAGCAATAATAAAAAAAACCCCGGGTCCAAATCATCCCCTCTTCACCGCCTTGATTCCACGATCACGCCATATCTTTACCTGCATCGACAAAAGTGATGCATCAACATTTGGCTAACCAAACGCTGAGTGAGATTGATCATCCCAACAACAGGCTACCAATAAGCACAACGATCAACAATTAACAATACGAAGAATTAATTAACACCAATTAAAAAGAAAACCCAGCACAATTAGCAATTAAACACCAATTAAAAGAAAACCCAGCACAAGCTTAGCGATTAAACACCAATTAAAAGGAATCCCATGAGAGACTAAACCACCGAAAAGAAACAATCGCCTAGCGACTCCAAGAAATTGCCCGGGACAAGCCACATCCCAACAATTAAGCTCAACCAAGCACCACGAGCACGGATTCGAGGTTACCTAACCTCCATCTCCCCACAAGCTTAGCAAACCCCGCCCCCTTAAGCTTTCAAGGATCGCAAATCAACAACAAGGAGAGCAAGCTCGGGTCGCAATCAACAACAAGGAGAGCAAGCTCGGATCGCAATCAACAACAAGGAGAGCAAGCAAGAATCGCGAATCGACAACAAGAAGAACGAGCAAGAATCGCGAATCAACAACAAGAAGAATGAGCAAGAATCGCGAATCAACAACAAGAAGAATGAGCAAGAATCGCGAATCAACAACAAGAGGAACAAGCTCCACACAAGCTTAAATGCTAGCCTTTGGTCACAACTCACCTTAGATAGGCTGGATCTAGCTCTAGAATGACTTCCCCAAGCTCAAGAAGACTTCCCTCCTTCCTCCCAAGCTCACGCCTTTACCAAGCTCCTCCAACCTCTTCTTCAAGCTTCTCCCAAGCTCAAACCTTCTTGATCTTGCAAGATCCAAGTTTCCCAAAGCTTCTCTTTCCCTCTCTCCCTCTCTCTCTTTCTCTCTCTCTCACGATCCACTCTGATTTCTCCAAAAGAATGGTCTCAACTCACGTGAGAAGAGAAGAGGAAGAAGACAATAAAAGATTCTCTCTTGAGAAAAACCCCACAACTTCCAAAACGATTTAAGACACCCCCGGAACAAACCCGAATTAATTATTTCCCCCAATAATCAATTCCCCAGATTTGTCTAAGGCTCAAAACTCGAAGGGAAATTCCGAAACAATTAAATTAATTATAATTTAATTAATTTATTTTTCCGGAACGCGGGCGTTACAATTCTCCCCCACTAACATAGATTCGTCCTCGAATCTTCGATACCATTCATCTCCCATGAACCGTTCATCTCCAATGAACCTTAATCGTCGCAACGATTACACAGCCTTTGGCCAAACCCGACCATCTCAATACTCACACGAGGTCCAATACCAACCTCCGAGGTTTCCCACTCAGTCCCTATGCTTATAACACCGCGGCATCATATGTGCTTATTGCTCAAACACCAGCCAACCCCATTACTCAAGACACCGCAGCATCTCTGAGTTCCGAGCATCAGCCATATCCCGCAGGATATCCACCATACCACATCACCCAAGACACCGCAGCATCTCCGAGTTCTAGGTATATGCCGTACCACTCCACTCAGTAATATAACCTACAAGAGTCTCAATACCCCATACCACTCAATTCTAGGCAATATATCCCACGTCTGGGACATACTCCTTACGAATCCACGGTATCACGTATCACTCTAGGCTATAAATCTCCCGAGACTGGGTACATCGCCACTCACACTCTCAAGACACACAGTCCTGCGAGCTATCGGCACCAGAGGAACCAGTCCTCTCAACGAGCAATAAATCACATATCTCTAAGCATCTCGACTGAACTACCTCCCGTGATACGTGTAAATCCTCGCAAGGCAACACCGGCATCACCCATATTCCATACCCGGAATATCTGCCGTGCATGACCAATAACCCGGCCATCGCACCTCCCTTGCGCACCTTCCAGTGTCAGCTTGCTTTAGAAAGACTTGTCAAGACAACTATGACTAGGCTACCTTTAACACCCAACAACTCTCTGCAGTAGGTCCTCAATACAAACGTAATAAAACAAACAAGTACCATACGCCTGCAATCCAACCCACCACATAGAACCGCTAAGTGAAATAACCCGGTCTCGTCACTCGACTCATTTTCCCGAACAAGCTTAACTAAAACACGCAATGCTCACAACAGCACTAAGAACATCTACCTTATTACTCTCTCGCATAAACGCTTCTTACCCCAAACGCAATGCGAAACCGTGACTCACAAGTCACCAATAAGAAATACTCATCTTATTACACATCATAATGTAACATCGTTCTACACAACGGCAATACAAAATGAAATACACATAGCACACAGCTATAACCGAAACTGGAACCTCTCGATGGAACTCAAGCCGCAGCTTGCTTCTGGAACCACTTCCGGAACCTCGCTTCCATCCTAGCCTCTGGCTCCCAAGTTTCCTCCTGCACCCCGCCACAGTCCCACAGAACTCGCATCATCGGAATCCTCTTCCGACGAAGCTCCTTGACCCTCCGCTCGAGAACTCTCAAAGGTCTCGCCTCAACGGTCATATTGGGCTGGAGATTTGACGGAATCTCAGCCAATACCTCGTCACCCCTATGCAAACACTTCTTCAGCATCGACACATGGAATACCTTATGAAAAGCTTGCATAACCGCGGGTAACTCCAACCGATACGCTACCGGTCCAACACGCTCTACAATCCGGAACGGTCCCATATACCTCGGACTCAACTTAGTCGCAACAATGGACCTGTTCGGACCTCTCAGCAAAGCCATCTTGAGATACACACTATCTCCCACCTCAAACACAAGCTCTTTCCGCCTCTTATCAGCATAGCTCTTTTGCCGATCCTGGGCCTCTTTCATGTTCAGCTTCAAAACCCGGATCTTCTCTGTAGTTTCCTGAACAAAACTCGCACCCAAAGTGCTCCTCTCCCCCACTTGGGTCCAACACAAGGGGGTACGACAGGGCCTCCCATACAGAGCCTCATATGGAGCCATGCCAATACTCGCCTGGTAACTATTGTTATACGCAAACTCAACCAAGCTCAAGTGATCCACCCAATGACCACCCCAATCCAGCACGCACATCCTCAACAAATCCTCCAAAGTCTGGATGGTTCGCTCGGACTGCCCATCTGTCTGAGGATGATACGCCGTGCTCAAGTGCACCTTCGTGCCCATCTCCGCCTGAAACGCATTCCAGAACTCCGATGTGAACTTAGGATCCCGGTCCGAAACAATACTCACCGGTACTCCATACAGTCTCACAATCTCCTGCACGTACTTCCTAGCCAAAACTGCCGCCCCATCGGTCTTCTTAATGGCCAGAAAACGCGCACACTTGGTCAATCGATCGACGATGACCCAAACAGCATCCTTGGTCCGAGAAACTGGTAAACCCACCACGAAATCCATCGTGATCATATCCCACTTCCACTCTGGAATGGGTAAACTCCGCAACAAACCACTCGGGACCTGGTGCTCCGCCTTCACTAACTGGCACACGTTGCACGAAGCAACCCAGTTAGCCACATCCTTCTTCATCCCGACCCAATGATAATAGCGCTTGAGATCGCGGTACATCTTAGTCGCTCCGGGATGAATCGCAAACATACTCGAATGAGCCTCACTCAGGATCTCTCGCCGCAAATCCTCATCCAAAGGTACGCATACCCTCCCACTAACAAGGATAGTGCCGTTCGCAGATACCTGATACTCAGAACCCTCTGCTCTCGAAGCCTTAACCAAACCCTCATCTTTCCCCTGAGCCAACCGAACCCTGCTCAAAAGATCCGCCTGGTTAGCCGCCTCTAAGCCCAAAGGTTCCTGAGATACAACACATAAGCGCAATGTGCTAATCTCGCTCACCAAGGACTCTACCTCGAGCTCCCGAGCCAAAGCCACCCGCTTCCGACTCAACGCATCCGCAACCAGATTAGCCTTACCAGGATGGTAAGCTATCTCCAGATCATAATCGGCCACTAGCTCCATCCAGCGCCTCTGCCTCAAATTCAACTCAGGCTGAGTGAAAATGTACTTCAAGCTCTTATGATCTGTGAACACCTGCACCTTTCCGCCATAAAGATAAGATCTCCAAATCTTTAATGCAAAAACCACTGCAGCCATCTCCAAGTCATGGGTAGGGTAGTTGCCCTCATGCTTCCGCAGCTGCCGCGAAGCATAGGCAATAACCTTCCCCCGCTGCATCAACACACAGCCAAGACCCACTCCCGACGCATCGGTGTACACCACGTAAGGCTCACCCGACTCAGGCAACGCCAATACTGGAGTACTAGACAACATGGCCTTCAGCCCTGCGAAACTCTCCTCACACTCTGAGGACCACACGAAAGGAACATCCTTCCCTGTCAGCTTCGTCATAGACTTAGCCAAACTCGCGAAACCCTTGACGAACCGCCGATAATACCCTGCCAACCCAAGAAAACTCCGAATCTCAGTGGCATTCCTCGGCCTCGGCCAAGTACTAATGGCCTGGATCTTCTCCGGATCTACCGACACTCCCTCCGCAGAGACAATGTGACCCAGAAAACCGATCTCCCGCTGCCAGAAGCTACACTTGCTCAACTTAGCAAATAACTTCTGTTCCCGCAGCCTCGAAAGAACCACACGCAGATGCACCTCATGCTCCTCCCGGCTCCTCGAATACACCAAGATGTCATCGATAAAGATGATCACGAACTCATCTAGATACTCCTGGAAAACGCTGTTCATCAATCTCATAAATGCAGCCGGTGCATTAGTCAACCCAAATGGCATCACCACAAACTCGTAGTGACCATAACGAGATCTGAAAGCCGTCTTCCGGATATCTACCTCATCGATGGGAATCTGATGATATCCCGACGCCAAGTCAATCTTGGAGAACCAAGTAGCCCCTCTCAACTGATCCAACAACTCATCAATCCGCGGAAGAGGATACCTGTTCTTCACTGTGACTCGGTTAAGTCCCCGATAATCAATACACAACCGAAAACTCCCGTCCTTCTTCTTCACGAACAACACTGGCGCTCCCCACGGTGAAGAACTCGGACGAATAAATCCCTTACCCAACAACTCCTCCAGCTGCTTCTTCAGCTCTGCCATCTCTGCGGGAGCCATCCTATAAGGAGCCCTGGATATCGGTGCCGTCCCTGGTTCCAACTCGATCGTGAAAGGATCCGACCTAGATGGTGGCAACCCCTGCAACGACTGGAACACATCATGGAACTCACGAACCACGCGAATATCCTGAACCCTAGCCTCTCCGACGGCCTCCGGCAAAGAAATGGTAGCCAAATACGCCTCGCAACCTCCCTCGATCAGACGCTCCGCGTGCACAACCGAGATCACGAGACTCCCGGAAGTCGGTCTCACACCCTGATACACCAACTTCCCTTTCCCCTGGTCGAACTCGACTCGCCCTCGGTGACAGTCCAGATGCGCCCTGAACTTCCCGAGCCAGTCCATGCCCAAGATGACATCGTACAGCTCCACTGAGCAGATAATCAAATCGGCAGCCATGGACTCTCCTGCTACCTGAACATCCACGTCTCGCACCCGACCGTGAATCCTCAGGAGCTTCCCTCCGGCAACCTCCACGAAACCCAAACTCACACCGGGCTCGCTCCGCAGATTAGCCTTCTCGGCCAACTCCGGGGAAACGAAGCAATGCGATGCTCCTGAGTCAAACAACACATGACACTCTACACCTCCAACACACAAGGTCCCTGCACATATACATGTGCCGAGAACCTTAACACCCCGACGAGCCCGACATTCCCCAACACAGAATTAAACTTAGAGGAGTCTAAGAAAATACATGTGATCGGCCTGGAACTCGGCTCGCCGGTCTCGGTGATGGAGTACACTCGAGGCGCTGATGCCACCTGCCTGAGAGGCTGCACTACCGCGGTCTCACTCTGCCGCAACTGGGGACACTGAGGCCTGATGTGCCCCGCCTCCTTGCAGTGATAGCACACTCGAGAATCCACTCGCGCTCCGCCCTTCTGAGGACAGCTCGCCACTCGGTGATCCATGCTCCCACAACCAAAGCAACCCGGACCACCCCGACTACCACTCGAAGCGCTCTCCCGCTTCCGCTTCTGTCCTTGCATCGGCTTACTGCTGCCTCTGCTCGAACCGGACTGCTGCTGCACAGATCTCGCCTGAAAACGCGGTGTAGCCACTACCACCTCGTCCTTCAGACCCTCTTCAAGCAAAGCTGCAGTCTCAACCAACTCATCAACCGTGCAAAAAGGCCTCACCATGCAACGGTTCCTCAAGTCAACCCGAAGACCCATCAGGAATCTCTGCACACGGGCCGACTCACTCTCACCCGCTCGTCTAACATAAGACCCGAGCCGGACGAACTCCACCTCATACTCGCGTACCGACCGATTTCCCTGAGTCAAACTCGCAAGCCTCGACCCTAACCGGTTGAACGCCTCCTGAGGAAAGTACTTGGAGTTAAACTCCTCCACAAAATCCGCCCAAGCCATCGCGGCCTGTACTCTCCGTGCTGCCACACCCCTCCACCAGAGATGCGCATCACCCTCCAGAAAATGGACCGCAATGTCCACCTGGTATCCCGCGGGACACCTACTCGAGAGGAAATTCCTCTCTATCCTCCTCAACCACGCATCAGCGTCCTCAGGATTAGCACCTCCAGAAAAGAACCCCGTGCCAATCCTCAGCATCTGCTCCATCATCCTCAGATAGGATGGGATCTCCTCAGCAACCGCAGCTGCCGCCTGAGGCTGAGCCTCCACCACTACCGGAGCCACAGGAGCCTGAGCCGGTACCCTCTCTGGTAACCGCTCCAACAACCTCGTCAACAGATCCGCTATGCGATCATCTCGGGCACGAGCATCACCCGCTACTACACCCGCAGCACCCGCTGGGACACCAGCCACACTGACGCTCACTCCAGCCCCAACGGCACTCACTCCGGCCGCACTCTCAGACCCAACCTGACTCGCACGCGAATCCTCGACCTGCTCCGCCGGCACACGGCCACGACCTCTACCACGGCCACGACCCCTACCACGCCCTCTAGCCATCTGCACACGTGCAGAAGCACAAGCTAAGAAAACTAAAAACAATCATCACAATAAAGATACTCACCGTGGAATCTCACAAGGCTCGAAGAGGATGATTCTAAGACCCCCACACAATACCCAATTTATTCTAGAACCACCTAGGCTCCTAGAACCGTAAGGGCTCTGATACCAAAATGAAACAACCGCTTTTTTTTTTTTTTGGAAATAATTCCACCGCAATAATTAAACAATACCAGAGTTAATTAACAACACAGAACAAGTCTACAGTTTACACAAACTAACAGTTCTATAATAGCAAAGCAACAGCAATAATAAAAAAAAACCCCGGGTCCAAATCATCCCCTCTTCACCGCCTTGATTCCACGATCACGCCATATCTTTACCTGCATCGACAAAAGTGATGCATCAACATTTGGCTAACCAAACGCTGAGTGAGATTGATCATCCCAACAACAGGCTACCAATAAGCACAACGATCAACAATTAACAATACGAAGAATTAATTAACACCAATTAAAAAGAAAACCCAGCACAATTAGCAATTAAACACCAATTAAAAGAAAACCCAGCACAAGCTTAGCGATTAAACACCAATTAAAAGGAATCCCATGAGAGACTAAACCACCGAAAAGAAACAATCGCCTAGCGACTCCAAGAAATTGCCCGGGACAAGCCACATCCCAACAATTAAGCTCAACCAAGCACCACGAGCACGGATTCGAGGTTACCTAACCTCCATCTCCCCACAAGCTTAGCAAACCCCGCCCCCTTAAGCTTTCAAGGATCGCAAATCAACAACAAAGAGAACAAGCTCGGGTCGCAATCAACAACAAGGAGAGCAAGCTCGGATCGCAATCAACAACAAGGAGAGCAAGCAAGAATCGCGAATCGACAACAAGAAGAACGAGCAAGAATCGCGAATCAACAACAAGAAGAATGAGCAAGAATCGTGAATCAACAACAAGAAGAATGAGCAAGAATCGCGAATCAACAACAAGAGGAACAAGCTCCACACAAGCTTAAATGCTAGCCTTTGGTCACAACTCACCTTAGATAGGCTGGATCTAGCTCTAGAATGACTTCCCCAAGCTCAAGAAGACTTCCCTCCTTCCTCCCAAGCTCACGCCTTTACCAAGCTCCTCCAACCTCTTCTTCAAGCTTCTCCCAAGCTCAAACCTTCTTGATCTTGCAAGATCCAAGTTTCCCAAAGCTTCTCTTTCCCTCTCTCCCTCTCTCTCTTTCTCTCTCTCTCACGATCCACTCTGATTTCTCCAAAAGAATGGTCTCAACTCACGTGAGAAGAGAAGAGGAAGAAGACAATAAAAGATTCTCTCTTGAGAAAAACCCCACAACTTCCAAAACGATTTAAGACACCCCCGGAACAAACCCGAATTAATTATTTCCCCCAATAATCAATTCCCCAGATTTGTCTAAGGCTCAAAACTCGAAGGGAAATTCCGAAACAATTAAATTAATTATAATTTAATTAATTTATTTTTCCGGAACGCGGGCGTTACATATCTACGATGATTTTGATAGTAAAGTAGTGATAGAAATTAAATCGTTTTTCAAATAAAATTAGATTCATTTTGTAGTCACCAACATTGGATCATCGAAGATGAATAATAGTAAATTCTGAACATTTATTAGTATTCAGGTTTATGTAAAAATAGATAAAATACAGGGACCTATTTCGAAGTACTTTTTTTAATAAGTTCAGAGGATTCTAAATTCACAAAATTAACTTTCCTTTTATTAGTATTCGAAGTAACTTTTGGGGTATACAAAATTAACCCAATTTCGAAGTATTTATTTTATTAGTCAACCAAAGAAATGACAAAAACTTAACTTTTAAAAACTAACAAATTGAATAAATAGTCAACCAAAGAAAACAAAAATCAAATTGTGGATCAATCACTAAATAAATACATAAATAAACATAAAATTAAGAAAGAAAAAAAACTTAAAAAGAAACAATCCACATTTATTAAGCTAATAGAGACAAATCCATTAACAATCATAATAATAAAACTAAAATAATATTATACCAAATTTGTTTATAAAAAAAAATTGTGTTCACGTCCGCGCGTAGAGCGAATCACACACTAGTAAGATATAAAGTAGAATGTGCTCTCTTCTTAGGTTGTCACATAATCTAAATTTGTGACACATCATCAACTTATCTTTAAATTTTATAGTCTACATTCATTAGAGCTCATTTAAAATACATTTGTTATGTCTAATTTATTTATCATGTATATTCTACTAAAAATTAATATATACATATATTTATATTCTACTAAAAATTAATATATACATATATTTAATATTCTATTTTATTATATAAAGCTGGAGCTTTCAACGTGAGTGTGACACGTAGGATAATTCTTACTCACGGGATCATGATATTTGTCACGGTTAATTTAGATCTTGATATGTGTCAAGCTAATTAAAAAGTAAAAATGAATTAAAGTAAATATAAAAAGGCTAAACCTAAAAAAATGCAAACTTAAAAAGAAAAATAAGTAAGGAAAACTTATAATAAAGTGAAGTGACAAAAACAAACTTAAAAGTTTATAACCTAAAACCACGACCAAACTTAAAAATAAAAAATTATAAATATACTATAAACTTAAAAATAAAAGTATTAATATACGACCAAACTTAAATTTTTATAATCATTTCCATTAGGACAAAAGGAAACTTAAGAAATAAAATTATTAATATACAACCACGACCAAACTCTATATAATAATCTACACCTTTCTAATTTTTAAATGGGAAAAATTTCAAAAATATCATGAACTTTAAAATTTTGGCCAGTCAAATAATGAACTATCGCGTGGAAAGTTTAAATCATCAAAGTCTGTTGACTTTAAATTTAAATCCCAAACTTCTTTTGACTGAACCAAATTAGACATGAAGTTAAGTCAATAAACAGAACGGATAAAAAAGATTAAAACCGTTGTAAATCACGGTTAAGTAAAACGACGTCGTCTCCTCTTTTTTCTTAAAACCCCGAACAAAGACATTGGGGATTTTTGTTATTTGGGGTTTTAAGAAGAAAGAGGAAACAACATCGTTTTACTTAACCGTGATTTACAACGATTTTTTAACTCCATTTATCGACTTAACGTTGTGTCTAATTTGGCTCAGTCAACAGAAGTTTGAGATTTAAATTTAAAGTCAATAGACTTTGATGATTTAAATTGTCTACACGATAGTTCATTCTTTGAATGACCAAAAATTGAAAGTTCATGATTTTTTTTGACAATTTTCCCATTTTTAAATGTGTACTTTCATCATTTAGTTATCTTATTCAAATTTTAAACAAGCAAATCATGACTTGTGTCGTTGTTAATTAAGATCGTGACATATGTCAAAGTAATAATATAAACTTTCCTATTTTTTGTTATTTATTTTTTTGAAATACAAAATAACAACAAGGAAAAAGAATCTTGTTTTATATAATGGAAACTAATAACAATGAAAATGTAAATGAAGAGAAAAAAAAACTACCAAATAAAATTAGTAAAAAAGGAAAAGGATTTGTGTTTTATATAATGGAAACTAATAACATTAAAAAGTAAAGTAAGAGAAAAAACAAAACTACCAATAAAAAGTGTAAAATATAAAATATATATATATACGATTCATCTCTTATTATATAAAGTAGAATGTTTCAAAGTTAGTAACTTGTATGATAGTAACACGTGTTAAGTTACTCGATTAGATTTTGACATATATATAATAAATTTCCAATTATATATTGACACATGTTTAATAAATTTTTAATTATATTTTAACGCATAATATTAACAATATAAGTAAAATTTATAATTGTTTCATAATCCTAAAAGGTAAAAAAAAATAGTAGTTATATTTAGATTAAGAAAATTAAACAAAAACTATAAATACAAACCAAAGTTAAAAACAAAAAAGAAGAAGAAAAACACCATATTTCATATTAGAATAAGGAAATTAAAAAAATAAATAACAATCATAAAAAGAAAAGAAATAAAAGCCAAAATTTAAATAAAAAAAAAAGGAAAAAGCAATAATGGAAATTTAGCCAACACATAAGGCTATTGAATAAGGGATAAATCCGGTGAGATTCAACTTTATATAAGAATGTGACCCGCGAGTTTTTATTTTTTAAGTTTCTTAATAGTTTAATTTATTTATGATATTTTTTTAATTTATTTTTAGTAAAACAAACAATTGCTTAGATTATAAACCTAATAAACCTCCATTAAAATAAAAATATAAATGATAGTCAATCACTTCAATATCTACGGTCAATCACTTCTATATTATTTACAAATAATCATGTTTGTTTGGAACTTTCATATCTTATCTATATTTAAAGACCAAATAAATCATGTTATCCAAATATCTAAATTACTGAACATTTCATTTTTATTATTTTAAATTATGTTCTTATTTTGTTTTTTAAACAAATTCTTATATATAATTTATTTAACAAAGTTACTATAATATGCATTATTAAACGATAATGAGTTTACTTTGTATTTATTAGATCTTCTGTTTTTTTTAAAACAATTCTATATATTTGTATACTATTAGTTTGGATCAAATAATATCCATTCACTAAACATCTTTTCAATATAAAATTTTAACTTTGTAACTATAATAAAGTGTGTAATATATTAGTAAAACTAAAATTGTTAAATATATTATTCTTTCAATAAATTTTGTTGATTTTTTAAGTTTTCATGATATAAATATGAAAATGACTTTTCAAGTTTCTTGCATAATTTAATAAAATGTATAGTTAATATGTATACCAAAGTTTTAACTAATTAAATTATGAAAATTAAATATCAAAATGATGTGGCATACATGTGGATGATGATGTGTCTTCACCACAAGAGAGAAATGCTAACTTTATATATATAAATAATCTAAACTTTTATTTTTGGAGCAATATCGAATTTTAATAAAGATTGAATAAACTTTGTAATAAAAAGTTACTCCATCTATAATTTATTGAATTATAGACATTTATTATATGGAAGAAGAAAAATGAATACTACACTTTTGTGATAATAAGAAAAACAAATATCTGATTTTTAGCTATCAAGTTATTAAATTATAGCTTTGACAAAAGAAGTTATTAAATTAAAGATTTTGTTTTTGTGGAAAAATATATAGACGATAACTATAAAGATAGGAATAGATTTAAGAAAATAATAGTAATAAATTACCGATGTTTAATACATAAAAAAGAAAATAAATATTATGGTTTTGTGATAATAAAAAAATTAAATCTTAATAAATATTTTTAGCTATCAAGATATTAAATTATAGATTTTTTTTTTTTGGGGAAAGAATATATATAGAGATTATTATTTTAGAAAAACTAAGGACAAGATATGGAGAGATTTAAAAAAGTTATAGGACATCTCAGACTTGTGGATGTTCTCCAGTACCTTTGGATAATGAAGGATGTTGCTGCTACGTAGACGGCTCCTGAAAGGAGACTGATACGCGTTCGGGTTTAAGTCCCTGATGGGTTTAAGTCCATGATGGGTACTCGGAATCTACAAAGAAGCATGTCCCTATTACATGTCGAACTAGAAGCACTCATTTGGGCCATGCACTGCATAATTGCAAACCACAAGACCGTGATTCATTTCAGAACAGACTGTTCCGAGTTGGTGAAGATGGTGTCTACAACGGTGGAGCTCCGAGTGGCTTGCTTTCTCATTACATTTGAAGGAGTTCATGAAGAGTAATGAGGTTTCCATTTTTTATCGATCTCGCTCACTCCACTCGCAAACAACACAAAGGCAGACAAGTTAGTAAGAAGTTCTCGTGTCAACACTGATGATATTGTATATGTTAATTCGATACCACCGGTTTGGGTTTCTAAATCGTTTTAGGTTTTTAAGCTGTTGACAAAATTTTATTTTAAAATAGTTAATAAGAAAAGCTAAAATAGTAAATATGTAGTAGATTATGTGCGAATACTTTTAAATAATAAAACAATTATATGAAATTTATTTTATAACAAATACGTTAACTTTATATAGTAAGATACAAACTCCATTTTAGAAATATTGATTTTCTAGGTTTTAATCTTGTTTCACAAAGATTGATTTTTTAGGATTTTTATCTGTTTTTATTGATTAATGTTAATAATGATTAACTTTAAGAGTTATTAAGTGAGTATATATGAATTTGATAAATTATTATTACTTCATAGTCATTGAAAAATGTTTAGTGAGAGAAAATTATATGTATTTATGACTAAACATTGATTGTTTCTTAATTTGTGTGAAAAATCTTAAAAATTAAATTTTGTGAAACGGATGAGTAAATGTCCTAACAATAAATGCTACAAAAATGATTTTAGATCTCTTTGGTTTGATCGCACCAAACAACCACATAACCATTAAAAGTTTTTTAAATGAATTGTTTTTTTTAGAAAACCATTTAACCAAAAAAAAACTTTATTATTGGAGGAAATTGAAATTTCCAACAAAAATTGTTGTTACAATCTACAATAATGTTTCTTTTGATTAATATCTAACTTTAGATTCACTTTATGGAATATATGAATTTTTGTTTTCAATGTGGATTGAATAAAAGAAATGTTTTAAAAATTACTATAATTAAAATTCATTAAATTATAGTCGTCTATTGCTTTATTATATAGAAAATAAATATTACGGTTTATAATAATAAGAAAATTAAATCTTTGTAAATATTTTTAGCTATCAAGTTATTAAATTATAGATTATTTGTTAGGAAATAATATATAAACTATATTCTTTTAAAATAATTAACCATAAAGATTCGATTTAAAAAAACTAATAATAAAAATAATAAATAGTAAATCCAATAGAGTATGTGCTAATACTTTTAAATAATATTAGCAAATAATAAAATTTGCAATACTACACAAAAAATAATTATTACCAAAATAAATATTTTTATTAAAAAGTTAACTATAAAAATACAAGAAATTTTTAGACAAATTATTTTATATCGAATATGTCAAACATTATATAATAAGATATAAAACTCCCAATAAAAAATATTAAATAATAGGGACCATAAATGTTTATGGGTATGTTTGGTTTGGCACCCATAAATGTTTATGGGTGTGTATAGGGACACCATAAATATTATGTTCTAAGAATTTTAAATATTATTCTTTTAAAATAATTAACCATAATATTTATGGACCTTTCCTAGGCTTGTACTACCTACCACACACTCATCGGGAGGAATTGTGGCTTCATGGGGTATAGTAACTGAGAATACATGGGAAAAAATTAATATCATCGGCAAATAGGAGAACAAGCAATAATCAATTTAACGGTGTATAATAAAAATTACATGTGTTTCTACAAAATGAGACTCTAACATATGTTATCAATGGAGGGGGAGAACTTCTTTGAACGTTAACTTTAGTTATTATTGGTAATAACCTCCCGAAAGGAACAACCGCTAATTCACTTGCTATGTTGCTAACATTTTGGCTACCAACGTCAATATTACTACGATAAGAGTTAACATTTTTCAGCTGTAATGCCCGTACCCTAACACACATGAACACCTCTTCTAGTCCGCCTGCATTGCCATGAATAAAGTTGCATCCTCATCGTCCAACACTTCGATCCGGCATGCTTTTTCTAGTTTGGACCTAACATCCAATGTGGCCATTGGTATGTCACTCTTATAGCTTCATGTAATGCTCAGTAGTCGTCGCGTTACTTCAACGTCATTGAGTAGTTAATTCCATCCATGTCCGCCTCATGCTCCCAACTGCCATCAATCTTTTTCTTCCACTCGCCACACACCAGATGCACTGTTAGAGACATCAGAGACCTGGGTTTTGCAGAAAATAAATTTCATCGTTAATAATATCCACGATGCCCGATAAATGTATTAAAACTTCAGAGGAGCATAACACGACCAGGCCCGTCTCTATTTTTATATAAGCCTTAGGCACAAAAAAAATTGGGCCTTTTTCAAATAAATTTTTGTTTTTGGGCCTTTTTTCCTTGAATAATGTTTTTTTTAAAAAAAATTGGACCATAGCAAATGCCCATTTTACCATGGGCATGGGCCGGCCCTGAACACGACAACCAATATTTCGGATAAACACACACAAGTCTGAATCTGTTATTAGATTTAATAAAGTTAACGACCCATTAAATAAATTACCTTAGCTATAAATTTCCACCTTCATCAACCGACGAAACTGCACTTAAAAGGGCTGAAGAGAGACTATATGCAACATTAAAGAAGCGAATGAATATTTTTTGTGTGGTAGACACAACACTCACGCTCCTCATAGATACATACCCTAACAATTGTTTATTGTTATTTAGTTTATCGAGGTGCAAGTTTATAATTATTAGTCACAAAAGTCTGATTTGTAAAATGTTTTCTCCGGCGGCGGAACCGAAAACATTATCTAAGAACATCTCCAACCCATTACTCCATATTTTACTCTATAATAGAGTAACTCTATAATAGCGTTGGCTTCTTTTCCAACCCCACTCTATTTTTTACTCTAAAAAGAATATTTCAAGTATATTTTCTTTCCACTTAATTTATAGATAATTTGTAGTTATACCCTTATGTTTGTCAAACTTATGAGTTTAACTCATTAACTTTATTTTATTGATTATATTCAATAAAATTAAAATGTTATTTCAGTTCAAGTAATTTTATATAAAACAGATTACATTATACAACATAACAAATAACAATAATAATTATAATAAAAATAGTACATATAAGTTTAGTCATCATCATTAGTATATTTTTCCCACTGATGATCAATTAATACATTTCGAAGTGAAAAATGAGCTTCTTTATCTTTGATTTCTCTAAATCGAGCAAGAAATTCTTGGAACCGGATATTATCATCCTCTGCTATTTGGACCTCTGGAGGTGGAGCTTCTCTTCCAACTTCAATTGGTACATCGAGATCACGTTCATCCTCGATTATCATGTTATGTAAAATTACACATGATGTCATTATGTCATGTAACACATTCTTTTTCCAAAAACGAACATGACCTTTCACAATAGCGAAACGCGATTGAAGAACTCCGAATGCACGTTCTACATCTTTCCTACATGCTTCTTGTTGTGTAGCAAAATATTTTTTCTTTGGACCTCTTGGCTCATGAATAGTTTGCACTATTGTGGACCATTTTGGGTATATACCATCAGCCAAATAATAACCCATATTATATTCCTTTCCTTGAATGACATAATGAACATGAGGAAGAACTTTGCATTGAAAGAACTTAAGGAAGAAAACAAAATTTTACTTCGGGACTTGAGTTCCATTCAAGATCTGAATATTCGTGCATATATTCAAGCAGAACAAACACAAATTTTACAAAAACGAGTTGATCAACAACGATCTGAAGAAGTTCATCCCGCATCTTCGTTTGGACAATATTTTAATGATCTTGGTTCATCCGGAAGGGATTTACCAGATTACTAATTTAGTTGTATTATGTTGTGTTTTATCTTTATGTTTTTTACTTTTTATGTATTTTTAATTTTAAAATTAGTTTGTCATTGTATTTTATATTTAATATATATTATGATTGTTTTTTAAATTTTGCATAATCTATATAACTAGTTTTATTATTTATACTAAAATTTATGTGTAGAAAATAACAAAGTTTTTGTTGAATAATTAAATGATAATAGATAATAGTTGAGGGACCAAATTATAAATAAAAAAAAGCTTCACTCTAAAATAGAGGGATGAACAGTGTCACACCAAATATAGAGTAATACTGTTCATAACTCTATTTTAGAGTAGAAAATAGAGTGGGGTTGGAGAGGATTTTACTCTATAATAGTGTTTAGAGTGGAAAATAGAGTGTGGTTGGAGATGGTCTAACAAAAAAATCTTATTGTTAACTTACATTTAATGCGACTGTAGTGCATTTAATGCACCTCCGCCGAGTTGTACACTTGACGTTAGCTACTATAGGTTTAATGTTTGTTTATAAACGGTCTTTAATATTTGTTTATATGAGATAGATCTAATTACTGTCTATTTACATACACCTAATTAAACGGTCATTTATGACATATACACAACTCTCTCTTTATAATAATCTAAACTTTTATTTTTGGAGCAATATGAAATTTTAATGAAGATTGAATCAACTTTGTTTTTTCTTTGTAATAAAAAAATACTCTATCTAAAATTCATTGAGTTATAGAGGTTTATTATATAGAAGAAAAAAAAAGAATACTACGATTTTGTGATAATAAGGAAAACAAATTTTTGATTTTTAGCTATCAAGTTATTAAATTACTAGAGAGTTGTCCACGCCAAGCGCGGACACAATGTCTTCTAAATTTAATAAAAACAACAATTGAATTTTTTTTTTTTGAATTGAATGTAATATTAATCCAAACAACAATATTTGTTTTGTACAATAAATTCTATTGAAGTTTAAGCTATTATGAATCCAAATCTATTACAATTATCTTGTTGCGAACGAAGTTTCCATGCCTTGGTCGTATCTTGCGTCTCCTTTGCTCCGAATAATGAGCAATTTGTTTCCAACTTGTTTGTCAATGTTCTTCACTTGTTGAAAAGGAAGGATAGGATCTTAACCATATTTCCTAGCATTTTTTCCCACCATATGGAGTATATTGTACTCTGAAATAAGTAACGCAAAAGAAAGAGGTGAATCTTGTCTTGTGTATCATCAATTAAGAGCGCGAGGATGCCATTCCAATGAGTAGTAGAGTGTGAAGCCATAATATTTTGGGCGAGACCTATCCATATCTCCGCCGAGTACCTACAATTGAATAATAGATGGTTCCAAGTTTCGACGGGCTCTTGACAAAATATGCATGATACGTAGGCTCCTACATTCCAAGAGAGCATTCGATCACCCGTCGAGAGTCGATTGTGAGTTGCGAGCCATGTAATGAATGAGTATTTGGGTGTGTCGTGTGAGAACCATACACCCTTATACCATTCCTTCCTTGGTTGCATTTTATGAGTGAGCTTCCACGTTTCTTTGGAGCTGAATTTGTGTTTGAATTTATCACATGTACGCTTACACAATACCACATCATTCTGTTGGGCCTGGATTTCCTTTTTGACGTTGTAGATCGATGATATTCTCTATGTGATTCAGTACTTCAACTCTATGGCGTCTCCGTTTATGAGTTGCGAGAACTTCTTCAACAGTTGAATGGGTTTGTATTCCCAGGTCGATGCAAACTCGGATCCCCGTTGCATCCATTAGTCTTCCCATCGGAGACCATGAGTCATAACAACAATTGAATTTAAATAATTGATAGTTTTTTAAACAAAATTTTGTTCAAAAGAAAAAATAAATACATTAGTCTCGTTAGAAGTTACTTCAAATAGAAATCAACAAAAAATTTGCTTACTTCACCCAAAATTTTAAGACTTCCTCCATTGGTGGTAAAACCAAAGTTTGTAACCGCTAAAATGATATAATAAATTTTGAAAAACAGACAACAAGATGAATCAAACAATTAACCAAAAAAATAGGATGTTGCATTCAGAAACATTGATTTTTTTTTTCAACAACCTTAATACCTAGAACGGTTCAAAGATCCAAATTGGTGATACCGATTTTATATAAGCAATATTATGTGGGTAGGCATGAGCACTTTGTGCTAACTTGTCTGCCTTTATGTTGTTTTGCATGTGGGATGAGTGAAATAGAGAAAAAAGTAAACACCTCCTTACTCTTCACAAATTCCTCCAAGTGTAATTCAAAATCTGGCCACTCCTCGGGTGTAGACACCATCTTCACCAACTTGAAACAGTCTGTTGCAAAAGCTATCGCCGTCTTTTGGTTTGCAATCATACAATGCATGACCCATTTGAGTGCTTCTAATTCTGCGTGTAAGGGGTATAGACTTCTTCGTAAATTTCTTGATCCCATTATAGTTCCTTCGACGCCTTCCTGTAAGCAATGTCATCCTTGTCCAGAAAAAATTATCGGACTCCTTCCAAGAGCCATCAATATAACACCACCATTCTTCATAATGTGAAATCACTGGAGTATTGACAATATTTTGGGGTACCATGGCTTGATCACTACTTTGTGCCGATTTCCAGATTGTTGCTTCAGTTTCCACAATCTTAAGTATCTCTTGTGGGTCTTTGTCCACATTTGAGAAAACCTTATCATTTCTCGCTTTCCAAATATACCACACAATCCATGGAAAATTTTTATTTTGATTATCTTTTGGAAGTCTCCAAAAATAATAATCAAAATTAGAAAATAAAGATGAAATTAGGAAAATACCCCGTGGGGTTGGAATTTGAGAAAGTGCACACGTTTATAAAGTCGGAGGACATTCAAAAGAACGTGGTTGATTGTTTCCTCTTCCGCTCCACACTGTGCACATTGTGTATCACAATTAATTCATCTAGCTCGTAATTATCAACCCCATATTCCATATGTGTGTCACTAGGTCAATCAGATAATTGACCATGAGATTTGAGTAATAGTTATACCGCTTACATGTTGCTGACCTCGGACAAGAATATGGTATTTCAATATATATAAAGTTAGCTTTGCTCACTTCTCCTTCTGCCACCTCAGCGTCCACTTTGGCATCCACCATTTTTTTAAACCCATAAAATAAAACTATCAAAATATCTACTTCAAAACATTGGTGGTGTGATGTATCAAATTACATTTAGATCCAATTATTTCCTAACTACATATTTGCAAACAAATATTTACTAAAATAATAATACTGAATATTAATCAAATAGAAATAAAACAAAATTACTAATTAATTGTTGTTCAGAACAAAATTTTAGGATCTATCATGCGGTTAATTCAAGATGGAACCTCTGCAACAAAAGCACATGTTAGCTTTCCTTTGCTTAATTTCGTGGAGCAATCGCTATGCCAAAGATGCTGAATGATGAAGCTGTGGAATATGAAGATGGAACCCATGCAACATAAGCACATGTTAGCTTTCCTCTGCTTAAGAAATTAATTACAGAGACCGTAGAGCTTTATCAGAGTTGGCCACAAAGAAGCATTGCTTTTTTCAATTATGATGTAGATGTGTAAAGATATTGTATCATTCTTGTCCTCGGCACGTGAACCAGAAATTGGTAAGTTTCTTTGTTTGATATGAACTTAAATGACCGAGAGCGTATTGTTGCTCTGTTATGGTGACGTATAGGGTTGGGCATATTTCCCAAACTGAACCAAACGGAACCAAATCGAACCAAACCGAATAACGTTATTTGGTTCTGTTTCAGATAACCCGAATAACCCAAATGGACACATTATTAAATATATTCTGTTTTTGGTTCGGTTCGGTTTATTAACCGAATACCAAATTAATAGATTGGGTAACCGAATAAAAACCCAACCCATATAAGGTATGTCTACATACCATATAATTTGCTATTACGAAACCAAGTTATTTTAGATTGGTTTTTTTTTTGTGGAGTGAATATGTAAGTTGAAACTCTTAAATCATGACGCATTCTTTGGAAAATATGAAAAAATAATATTTGTGATCTTCCATTGTTAAAGAACGCATAATTAGCACTTGAAACTAAATTAATATAGAACTGAATTTTTTAGCCAAAGTAGAGTAGTTTATCGTGTGAATTTTTATACTTGGGAAAAGTAACTTAGTGCCATGTGTCCATAGATTTCTCTCTCTTCGAACGTGAATTAATTCACTAAGCCAATGATTTTTTTTTTTTTTTTTGTCGAGTTGGAAGTGAAAAACAAAGGCAAAACTATGATTTAGGAGATGATTTTAACCTCCGTAATAATCTAGAAAATGTTTCTTCTTCTTTCTTTGTTCATTTGTTTGGTTAAATATTTTCACAATCGTGAAACTTTTAATTCTTATTTAAAATTAACTATATTATCCGAAATAATCGAAATTACACAAAAGTGATTCTAATTCGGTACCGAATTGAACTGAAATAGAATTTAATCCCGAATGAGAACTAATACTTTAAAACCAAAATAACCCAAAAACCAAAAAAACCTGAACCGAACCAAACCAATTAACCGAATGCCCACTGACATATTTGAGTATAAAGACCATTGGTAAATAAAGATTTATATTTATTTATATATATATATATACATATATTTATATTTATTTAAAGCCTATAGATTATAACTATGAGATTTTTTGATTTTTTGTATTTTTTAAAATGGCTGCTGAGGTGGCGGAATGAGGAAAGACCAAAGGTAACTTTATATATATAGAAGATAATCTAAACTTTTATTTTTGGAGCAATATGGAATTTTAATAGAGATTGAATAAACTTTGTTTTTTCTTTGTAATAAAAAGTTACTCTATCTAAAATTTATTGAATTATAGACGTTTATTATATGGAAGATGAAAAATGAATACTATTCTCTGTTTTTGCTACGCAGAGAAAACGGTTCGCTCTCCAAGGCGATCTCAAAGCGATTTTTTCAACCGTTTTCAATCTCTTTCTCTGCAATTCGCCCGCCGGCGTCGGAGATCGTGCGGTTATCTGCAATCTTTGCCGGCCGGTGTCGGAGATCTCGATCTAATCTATGTCCTCCTTCTCCTTTTTACTTTAACATAAACTTTCAACATTTCTTCTCCCATGGCCATTTTCTGGGAGAACGTGCGGTTCCTCCTTTTGAAGAGGTTCATTTCGTTTGATGATTGGTGGTGTATCCTTACCGTCATCAGCGGCTTTTGTCCGGTAAGTTCCGGTGTTATGTCTCCGTTGGTAATCTCTAGTGGATCTTTTATTATGTATTTGCAAAATTTGGAACAAACTTTGATGGGTTTGTTCTGGAATCAACATTTACTACTTACCATCTTATGGTTCAAGTACGTAATATAGATTTTTATCCGAGGATTGGAGAAATAAGGATCAATGGTCGGCGGTTATGGGATCTAATTTTGATTTTTTTTTTTGATGATTTTACTCTGAGGGAAACGGCATTACCATGGAATCAACCACCATGGAAACCGCCTTGGAAGGGACAATGGTTTGGAGCAGAATTATCCTTGTTGTATGGCGACATTCGTACAGTCGTTGAAAATTGGCAGTTTCAAAGCTTATTTTCTTCGAAAGAATCAGTAAATTGGATTCTTATTCGAATAATACTTTTAGCTTCTAATTGGGAATTGGTCAATGTAATACAACATGGGAAATTATGGACATCAACCAAAGTTGAAGATCGCATAAGATTAAATGCAAATTTGAGGAAGGAAAGAGTGGACACTCTCTTAGAGAGTAAACTTTCTCGAAGAAAAAATCGTCAAAATTTCTCTTTGTTGTTTTATGGTTTGTATTTTTTGTTTTTGTTTTTAATGTATTTCTTATGTATGTTGAATTTTATATAAATAAAGATAGTTGACAAAAAAATGAATACTACAATTTTGTGATAATAAGAAAAACAAATATCTGATTTTTAGCCATCAAATTATTAAATTATAGCTTTAACAAAAAGAAGTTATTAAATTATAGATTTTTTAATGGAATAATATATAGACAATAAATATAAAGATAGGAAGAGATTTAACAAAAGGGTGGATTACTGTACTAACCTTTATTTCTATGTTTATTATTAGTTTGACCTATTTTTATTTTTATTACTACAATAACCTAATTTTATTCGTATTACCAAAAATACTCTTATGGCATTTGTTGAGAAAAACGGAATTACAAAACTGCCATTACTATTCATTTGCCACGAAGGCAAAAGTTGATTTAACAAGTCTATCGTTCTTTGACGGTAGACTTGTTTGATGTTGGTCAACTCAAATTTTGGTCTGTAGATTTGTTTGATGGATGGTAGATTTGTTTTAAAGATGGTAGATTTGTTAAATATTGGTATAGTTATTTTGGTAGACTCATTTTAACGACGCGGTAGATATATTTATTTTTGGTAGACTTATTTTTGGTATTTACTCAGATACCCTTCCGTTGGTAGATATATTTTCTTTGATGGTAGACTTATTTTTGGTATTTACTCAGATAACCTTCAGTTGGTAGATATATTTTCTTTGATGGAAGACTTATTTTTGGTATTTACTCAGATAACCTTCATTTTGACTTTTTTGGTAGACTTATTTCTTTTGGTGGTAGAGTTAATCAGTGTGAATTATTTTATCGTGACGGTAGATTTATTCATTTGACGGTAGATTTGTATTGGCAACAGTAGATTTTTATTGGGTTGGTAGATTTGTTTGTAATGGCGGTAGATTTAAAACCGTCTAACATTTCGGTGACTTTGTTTTGTAATGGTGGTATATTTAATTTTAATGACGGTAGATTTATTGTTAATGAAGGTAGATTTAGTAGATCTTTTGGTATTTACTCATATAACCTTAAGTTGGTAGACTTTTTATTTCGCGTTGTGGTAGACTTTTATTGACGGTAGATTTATTGACATTGTTTGGTGGTAGACATTTGATTTTTTCCAGAATGAGAAATGACATTTTTGCCCTACACTAAAACTCATATCTACGAAAAGAACCAGGCACCCAAATTTGCTAAGTATGAGAATTGTTTTTTATTTGATGGTAGATTTATTGTAATGATGGTAGATTTTTTTTGTTGATTTTTTTTTCTGGAGTTAAATTTTCATTCCATCTTAAATCACAAAAAGAGACCTATTTTGTGTATATTTTTTGGACCTTTGATTTAGTGCATTGAGGGTGTTTGTTCTTGAGCATAATATAGGTAGTAGTTGATCTTTGATTTTAGTTAAGTTTAATTGTCTGCTCCAATTACTATTTGTTAGTGGTTCAATATATATTCCTCCTCGAGACAATGATGCATTATCACCTTATTTAATTGAAAGTTTGTTTACAACCCTTGTTTTGGTACTTAGGACTAAAATGCTTTTATTTGTCAAAGATAATTATTTTTTTCCTCATCCACTGTATACTTGTTTGAATTTTGTTTTCTTCATTGATCGATAGAACAAGTTGACATGCCGTATGTAGTTTTGCATTTGCAAGAGGCGCCTGTGGTCGCTTATAAATGTAGTATTTTAACTCATCTTTATGATGAATTTACTACTCATACAATGAGTCCAAATTTACTCAGAAAATGCATGGAATGACATTAAAATTGAATATAGATCAACCACCATTTCCTAAGTACTTCAATTCCAGAGAGAAAATTATATTTTTTAGATTCTAAAAGGCATGCAAAATGTTTCCTATCATCCCATTGATTCTAAAAGGCATGCAAAAATTATATCTTTTAGATTCTAAAGGCATGCAAAATTGAATATAGATCAACCTCCATTTCCTTAGTTCTTTTTCTTCTTTAAAACTTTCCTCCTGATATAGTTGTTTTTCGTTTGTGATTTGATGATGAAGGTAAGTACGCGATAAGACACAGAAGTGGGGATCACGCCTCTCAAAGATGAAGTGGGGATCTCACGAAGGTGAAGTTTCAGCGCGGGAAAAAAGTCTACCACAACGTATCAAACATGTCTACCACAACGTATCAAACAAGTCAACCACAACGTATTAAACAAGTCGACCATCAAGATTTTAAACAAGTCTACCACAACGTATTAAACAAGTCTACCACAAACGTATTAAACAAATCTATCAAATCGTTGAAAACAAGTCTACCATATCGTATGTCGGGAATCAACCACGTTTTCGCCAGAAGGAGGCGACGGAGCATATCTATCGGGAATCAACCACGTTTACAAGCAAATCGGCCACCATTCAAATAAATCTACAAAATCCTAAAATTAAATCGGCAACCAAGTATACAAATTTGTCATTATTCAAGTAGTAAACAAATCTACACACAAAGTTTTTGATAAAAAAATCTTTACTTCCTTTTCATCGCATCGCCCAGTGACTCTTCAGGCCGTCGTTCGTCGTCCGTCGCATACTGGAGAAAAAAAAAATTTCCAGATAATAAGTCTACAACGTATCAAACAAGTCGACCACAACGTATTAAACAAGTCTACCAACAAGAATTTTAACAAGTCTGCCGAAACGTAATAAACAAGTCTACCGAAACGTATTAAACAAGTCTACCACAAACGTATTAAACAAATCTACCAAATAGTTGAAAACAAGTCTACCAAATCGTGTGTCGGGAATCAAACGCGTTTTTGCCGGAAGGAGGCGACAGAGCATATCTGGTGGATCTACAACTTGACGAATCACGATCTGTATCTATGCAACTCAAATCAACGAAGCTACAAACAAGTCTACCATCAAGATTTTAAACAAGTCTACCACAATGTATTTATTAAACAAATCTACCGCAATGTCTTTATTAAACAAATCTACCAAATCGTGTTAAACAAATCTACCTCAACGTCTTTATTAAACAAATCTACCACAAATGAAAATCTACCAACATCTTAAATTTCAGAATCATTACCGGAATGTTCAGGCGGCGGTAATATGGCTGAAGAAAACGCCAGGTACCTGTCGGAGAAGAATAAAGAATTAGTTTTCTCGCCGTCGTCAACCGCCGCATCTCTCGACTCGCCTGACACTCGACTCACCGCCACTCGAAACGCCGTCTCTCGATATGTGAGGGAAGATGAGCCGCCGTGATTAAATCTGGAAAAGAGGACGATTCTCTTAGCCCCATGCTCATGTGACAAAAAAAAATCATATCCCTGCACTAACGTTGATCTGGATCCCGGAGCCGCTTTGATACACAAATCGGTGGAGCCGCTCCTATTTTCTTCGATCTGAAACATCAAAGCTTTGAAGTTCAGAGAGGAGACCTTTCTCTTGAGACAAAATAGAAAAGAGAGGGAGGAAAGCAAGTGAGGAATGGAAGGTTGGGAAGAAGAGAAAGAAGAAGAGATTGTCGCCGTATGAGAGAGAGAGAAAAAACAAAACTGAATTAGGGTTTTTTGTTTTGTTTTATAATTAGTTTTTTTTTTTGCAAAATAAAAGAAATCAAAATGGCATTCTCGTAATATAATGTAACATATGGATAAAATGGACATTGACCAATTTTCTAAGGTTAATCTAGTATGACCTTGCTCCCTAGAAGTTAATCTAGTAATATTGTTACACTATGAGGTTACTTTGATGAATTAACTCTTAACAAAATAATAGTAATAAATTACCGATGTTTAATACATAAAAAGAAAATAAATATTACGGTTTTGTGATAATAAGAAAATTAAATCGTTATAAATATTTTTAGCTATCAAGTTATTAAATTATAGATTTTGTTTTTTTTGGGGAAGTAATATAGACATTATTCTTTTAGAAATACTAAGAATAAGATATGAAGAGATTTTAAAAAGTTATAGGACATCTCATACTTGTTCTCCAGTACCTTTGGATAATGAAGGATGTTGGTGCTACGTAGACGGCTCCTGGAAGGAGACTGATAAGCGTTCAGGTTTAGGTTGGTATTACTTCGAAAACAGAACTGATCAGATCCCTGATGGGGGCTCGAAATCTAAGAAGAAGCATATCCCCATTACATGTCGAACTAGAAGCACTCATTTGGGCCATGCAGTGCATAATTGCAAATCACAAGACCCCGATTCATTTCGCAACAGACTGTTCCGAGCTGGTGAATATGATGTCTACAACGGAGGAGCTCCGAGTGGCCTACTTTCTCTTTACATTTGCAGAAGTTCATGAAGAGTAAGGAGGTTTCCATTTTTTTTATCGCTCTCGCTCACTCCACGCGCAAACAACACAAAGGCTGACAAGTTAGCAAGAAGTGCTTATATCAACACTGGTGATATTGTATATGTTAATTCGAAACCACCGGTTTGGGTTTCTAAATCGTTTTAAGTTTTTAAGCTGTTGACAACAAAAAAAATTAAGTTAATAATAAAAAGCTAAAATAGTAAATATGTAGTAGATTATGTGCGAATACTTTTAAATAATTATATGAAATTTGTTTTATAACAATTACGTCAACTTTATATAGTAAGATACTACCTCCGTTTCAGAAATATTGATTTTCTAGGATTTTATCTTGTTTCACAATGATTGATTTTCTACGATTTTTATCTACTTTTTATTGATTAATGTTAGTAAATGATTAACTTTAAAAGTTATTAATTAAGTATATTTGAATTTAAAAAATTATTATTGCTTCATAGTCATTGGAAAATGTTTAGTGAGAGAAAATTATATGTATTTTTTTATTAAACATTGATGGTTTCTTGATTTGTGTGAAAAATCTAAAAAATCAAATTTTCTGAAACAGAGGAGTATAAAATTTCCTAACAATAAATACTAGCATAAATGATTTTAGATCTATTTGGTTTGATCGCACCAAACAAACCATTAAAAATTTTTTAAAAGAATTGTTTTTTAGAAAATCATTTAACGAAAAACAAACTTTATTATTGGAGGAATTTGAAATTTCCAACAAAAACAGTTGTTACAATCTACAATAATGTTTGTTTTGATTAATATCAAACTTTGGATTCACGTTATGGAATATATGAATATTTGCTTTCAATGTGGATTGAATAAAAAAATAATGTTTTAAAAATTACTATAAGTAAAATTCATTAAATTATAGACGTTTATTGCTTTATTATATGGAAAATAAATATTACGGTTTATAATAATAAGATAATTAAATCTTTGTAAATATTTTAGGCAATCAAGTTATTAAATTATATATTATTTGTTAGGAAACAATATATAAACTTTATTCTTTTAAAATCATTAACAATAAAGATTCGATTTTAAAAAAAAACTAATAACAAAAAGAATAAAATAGTAAATGCAATAGAATATGTGCTAAGACTTTTAAATAATATTAGCAAATAATAAAATTTGCAATACTACACAAAATAATTATTATCAAACTATATATTTTTATTAAAAAAGTATCTACAAAAATACAAGAAATGTTTAGACAATTTATTTTGTATCGAATATGTCAAACATTATATAATAAGATATGAAACTCCCAATAAAAAATATTAAATAATAGGAACCATAAATGTTTATGGGTATGTTTGGTTTGGCACCCATAAATGTTTATGGGTGTGTATAGGGACACCATAAATGTTATGTGCTAAGACTTTTAAATATTAATCTTTTAAAATAATTAACCATAATATTTATGGATCTTTCTTAGGCTTGTACTACCTACCACACACTTGCCGGGAGGAATTGTGGCTTCATGGGGTATAGTAACTGAGAATACATGGGAAAAAATTAGTATCAACGACAAATAAGAGAACAAGCAATAAATGATTTAACAGTGTATAATAAAAATTGCATGTGTTTGTGCAAAATAAGGATCCAACATATTTTATCAATGGAGGGGGAGAACTTCGTTGAACGTTAACTTTAGTTATTATCTGTGCTAACCTCCCGAAAAGAAAAACCGTTAATGTAATATATATATATATATATATATATATATATATATATATATATATATATATATATATAAATTTAGCTTTGCTCACTTCTTCTTCCGCCGCCTCAGCGTCCACCTAGGCAACCACTTTTATTTTTAACTTAAAAACCACAAAATAAAACATCCAAAATATCTATCTCAAAATATTGGTCAATTTTATATAAAACGTAGTCCACTCTAACTAAATATGGGCTTCGACACTAAAACTACAAAACGCAATACTAATGATACAAACTATGGAAGATATTTGTAGCATATCAACATCCATTCTGGATTATCAGAGAAGAGGCTTCCCTCCACTAAATCAACAATAATGCAAAGCATTTCCATCCGATCTTCATAGCTTCCAAATCCATGAAACAATTATAGTATTATTGCATCTTCAAAATTAAAATTTTAAAAACAAAGGAAAATTCAGTCGTCGATAACTTAAACCATGCTTGCACTTTCACTAATCATGGAACTTGAACAAATTCACTTCTTCTTCCGCCACCTCACCGTCCAACTAAGAAACCGCTTTTTTTAAACTCAAAAACCACAAAATAAAACGTTCAAAATATTGGCCAATCTTCTATAAAACGTAGTCCACGCTGACTAAATATGGGCTTCAAATATAGGGTCTACCTTATCTAAGAACACTAAAACTACAAAACGTTATACTAATGATACAAACTGCGGATGATATCAGTGTCATATCAACCTCCATTCTGGATTATCAGAGAAGAGGCTTCCCTCCACTAAATCAACAATAATGCAAAGCATTTCCATCCGATCTTCATAACTTCCAAGTCCCTGAAACAATTATAGTATTATTGCATCTTCAAAGTCTAAATTTTTTTTAAAAAGGAAAATTCAGTCGTCGATATCTTAAACCATGCTTGCACTTTCACAAATCATGGAACTTGAACAAATTCACTTCTTCTTCCGTCACCTCAGCGTCCACCTAGGCAACCACTTTTTTGTTTTAACTCAAAAAACACAAAATAAAACGTCCAAAATATTGGTAATCTTCTATAAAACGTAGTCCACTCTGACTAAATATGGGCTTTAAATATAGGGTCTACCTTTTCTAAGAACACTAAAACTACAAAACGCTATACTAATGATTCAAACTGCGGAAGATATCAGTGTCATAACAACCTTCATTCTGGATTATCAGAGAAGAGGCTTCCTGAAACAACCGCACCCATTTTTTTTTTTTTTTTTGCAATTAATTATTAAAATTCCCATAAATAATAATAACTAAACCTCACCAAATAATTTCCGGTTCAAGATTATAAATCCGACTAATCAAGATCATAATTATTAAATAAAATAATCAAATAAACGACAAGTCTAGATCACCCCCTCTTCCTCGCCCTGATCCCACGGTCACACTTTCTCTTTTCCTGCATCAATTACAATATAAGAGATGCATAAGTATTTCGATAAATACTTAGTGAGACAATCCTCCCATCTACAGGCTAACAAATAATTAAGATAATTAATATAGACTATCACGAAAATACCGAATAAATCAAACATTTCATGAAACACTCGATCTAGACCCTCCGAGATCGTAAACGGCCTATAATCACGAAATCACACCAATTATCAAAATTATTTAATTACGCCTATGGTCCTGCACTCACCTTATTCCCGCACAGAAAGTTTCACGAGAAAATTCAGCAATTTTCTAGAACTCCCCGGGATGAATAACCTTCTATTAAACCACCTAGCAATAAAAAGAATAAAATAATCAAACACAAAACTGAAACACAATCGTATTATACGATGCGATTATTAAACCGGTCTAAACCGGTTAGTCGACTTCGTCGACTTCCATAGCCGGAGCAGCGACGCCCCACCGGAGCTCACCACCGGACTTCACCTCGGCTCAACCCCGATCCACCATCCCGACTCCAAGCCCACACCGGAGCTCACCACCGAAGCTCACCTCCGCCCAACCCGATCCACAATCCCGACCTTCAACACGCACCACCAAGCACCGCGGGACCTAACTACGGAGAGAGAGGGGTTTCTTACCGTGGAGGAGAGGAGGTCGCGTCCCGGCTTGGCTCACGGCGATCCACTCACTCGCTTTCTCTTGATCTCTCACCACGCAGCAATCGTGACGGCTAGGTCAACGCACGCACAAGGTTGGAGAGGGAGATGCATACGGCGATACATATGTGTTTTTTTCAAGTTTCCTTTATTACACCAACCGGTCCTCGCACTTCCTCCTCTTCCGAAAGTTGACCCCAAACTTTCAAAATTATCAATTAAACCCACCCGGAAAAATTGATTTACGCGAAATTAACCCCCAACTTCTAATTATTCAATTTCAACCTCAAAATTGAATTAGGGATGTTACAATTCTCCCCCACTAACATAGATTCGTCCTCGAATCTAACGTCCAACGAACATCCACAACATAGCACAACCGCTATTCCAACTCAGCGTCGCACGACCGCTCTTCCAACTCTACCAACAACGGTATCACGGCTCAACACCATAGTGCCATAGTTCCCTACTTGGTTTGGCCAACCACTACAACACCCGGGAGTACAACGACTTCACGACCCAACACCATGGATCGGTCCGTCTAACGCATAGAGAGCCAGACAACGGCAATCTCTCTAGTGACCTGTCTCACCAATCAGGAATCACATCGAAACCCAACCGGCCAGGTACACTCGGCAGTGACTCACCAGTGCACTCCGATGCCGCTATATGGGGCCACCACCCCGTGCCAAACCAATCCGGAACTATCAGCCTTATGCGGCTACCAAACACCTAGTATCCGCACCCCGCTATCGGACCACTACCACTAGTAGCCCGCCAACCTGTCTACTAATCCCCTAGTAAACCCACCACTCAACATATTCAATGAAAACACCTTTTTATTGAATAGTCAAAAACTCCAAAGTACATCGATTAATTATAATACCATAAAAATAGACGAGTACAACAACGCAATAACTCCCAAAATCCCAACACCATGGTTACAACGATATGGAAACACCCGGCTAACCCTCCAGTTTGCCGAACCACTTGGGAAATTTGCGCTTCAACTTCGCTTCCGGCTCCCAAGTCACCTCCTCGGCTCCATTGCAGTCCCACAGCACCTGCATCTCAGGAACCTTCTTCCTCCTGATCACTCTCACCCGACGATCTAGGACTCTCAGAGGCCTCGCCTCCACCACCATGCTCGGTGTCAAATCTGATGGCACCCCCGTGACCACCTGATCATCCTTGTGCAAACATTTCTTCAACATCGACACGTGGAACACCTTGTGAAAGGCCTGCATAGACTCCGGCAACTCTAACCGATAAGCCACCGGTCCGAACCGCTCCAGCACCCTGATGGGACCCATATACCGTGGACTCAACTTCGTCTCGGAAATGGACCTGTTCGGACCCCTCAACATGGCCATTTTCAGGTAGACCAAATCGCCAACTGCGAACTCCAGCTCCTTCCTACGCCTATCTGCGTAGCTTTTCTGACGATCTTGAGCTTCCTTCATGTTCAACTTCACAATCCGGACCTTCTCAGTCGTCTCCTGCACAAAGTCAGCTCCCAACAGGCTCCTCTCCCCCACTTGTGTCCAACATAACGGGGTCCTGCAAGGCCTACCATACAACGCCTCAAATGGTGCCATGCCGATACTAGCCTGGTAGCTGTTATTGTACGCAAACTCCACTAGATTCAGATGATCCGCCCAATGTCCACCCCAATCCAACACACACATCCTCAACAGATCCTCCAACGTCTGGATAGTCCTCTCCGACTGCCCATCGGTCTGGGGATGATAAGCTGTACTCATGTGTACCTTAGTGCCCATCTCCTTCTGGAAAGCGCCCCAGAACAGCGAGGAGAACTTCGGATCTCGATCTGACACTATACTCACCGGTACCCCATGCAGCTTCACAATCTCCCTGACGTACCTCTTGGCCAACACTTCCGCACCGTCGGTCTTTTTTATGGCCAAGAAGTGCGCGGACTTGGTCAACCTATCGACGATGACCCAAATAGCGTCATTGGTTCGCGAAACCGGCAGACCCACCACGAAATCCATGGTGATCATGTCCCACTTCCACTCCGGAATGGGTAAACTCCTCAACAACCCGCTCGGAACCTGATGCTCAGCCTTCACCAACTGACAGGTATCACACCCCGCAACCCAGTTGGCAACATCCTTCTTCATCCCTACCCACTGGTAATACCGTTTGAGGTCACGGTACATCTTGGTAGCTCCGGGATGAATAGAGAAACGGCTCTGATGTGCTTCCCTCAGGATTTCCTGCCTCAGCACTTCGTCCTTCGGTACACACACCCTGCCTCTCAAAAGGATCGTTCCATTGCTGGATAACTCATACTCAGACCGCTCTGCCCTGCCAGCCTGCATTAATTCCGCATCCAACTGCTGTGCTACCCGCACCCTAGTCAGAATGTCCGCCTGATCCACCGCCTCTAAACCTAACGGCTCAGGTTCCTCAGACACAGCACACAGCCTCAGGGCACTCACCATGCCTACCAACGCCTCGGTATCTCGCTCAGTGTCTAAAATAACCCGCTTCCTGCTCAAAGCATCGGCTACAAGATTCGCTTTACCGGGATGGTAAGCTATCTCCAGGTCATAATCCGCAACAAGCTCCATCCATCGCCTCTGTCGCAGATTCAGCTCCGGCTGGGTAAAGATGTACTTCAGACTTTTGTGGTCTGTGAACACCTGAACCTTACCGCCATACAGATAAGACCTCCAGATCTTCAATGCAAACACCACTGCAGCCATCTCAAGATCGTGAGTAGGATAATTGCATTCATGTTTCCTCAGCTGCCTGGAAGCATATGCGATTACCTTACCCTGCTGCATCAATACACAACCGAGCCCCAGCCTGGACGCGTCTGTGAACACAACATATGGCTCATCCTGCTTAGGCAAGGCCAACACCGGAGTACTCACCAGCATCTCCTTGAGCTTCACAAAGCTCTCCTCACACTGGTCCGACCACACGAAAGGAACGTCCTTCCCGGTCAACTTGGTCATGGCCTGCGCCATACTAGCAAACCCCTTGACGAACCTCCTGTAATAACCCGCCAGACCCAGAAAACTGCGAATCTCCGAGGCATTCTTCGGTCTCGGCCACTCCTCAATCGAGCGAATCTTCTCCGGATCCACTGAAACACCACGATCAGATACGACGTGCCCCAGAAATCCGATCTCCCGCTGCCAGAAACTACACTTGCTCAGCTTAGCGAACAACTTCTGCTCCCGTAGCTTCTCCAGAACTTTCCTCAGGTGAACCATGTGCTCCTCAGGACTCTTCGAATACACTAGAATGTCGTCGATGAAAATGATGACGAACTCATCCAGATACTCCTGGAACACGCCGTTCATCAACCTCATAAACGCAGCCGGTGCATTCGTCAATCCAAACGGCATCACCACAAACTCGTAGTGCCCGTATCTCGTCCTGAAAGCCGTCTTCCTGATGTCCGACTCCGCTATCGGGATCTGATGATAACCCGATGCCAAATCAATCTTAGAGAACCACGAAGCACCCTGCAACTGATCTAACAACTCATCGATCCTCGGTAATGGGTACTTGTTCTTCACAGTAACCCGGTTCAGCCCCCGATAATCAATGCACAACCGGAAGCTCCCATCCTTCTTCTTGACGAACAGTACTGGTGCACCCCACGGAGAACTGCTCGGTCTAATGAAACCCTTTTCCAACAACTCCTCGAGCTGCTTCTTAAGCTCAGCCATCTCCGCTGGAGCCATCCTGTAAGGAGCCTTAGACAACGGGGTCGTCCCCGGCTCTAACTCAATGGTAAAAGGATCCGACCTGGATGGTGGTAACCCGCTCAACTGCTGGAACACATCCTCGAACTCCCAGACCACCTCAATATCCCGCACCGCTGACTCCCCAACCTCCCCAGGTATCGAAATGGTAGCCAAATAGGCCTCACAACCCTGCTCGATCAAACGCTCCGCTTGAACCGCGGAAACGACGATGCCTCCCGGCACCGGTCTCACTCCCTGATAAACCAGTCTTCTGTTAGCATGCTCGAAAACCACACGACCCCGGTGACAGTCCAAATGAGCCTTGAACTTTCCCAGCCAGTCCATACCCAAAATGATGTCATAGAGTTCCACTGGGCACACTATCAAATCCGCTGGCATCAGCTTTCCGGCGATAAGAATGTCAACATTCTCCACACAGCCCTGAGTCCTCAACAAGCGACCCCCAGCAACTCTCACCACACCCGAGTGGTCCCCACACAACTCTTGGATACCGCTCCCCGACACCCAATCCGGTGTGGCAAAACTGTGGGACGCTCCGGAGTCAAACAACACATGTGACTCTACCCCAGCCACATTAAGGGTCCCTAAGCACGAAAAGGATTCACGGCAAATAGCAAACACCAATTACAGAGCGAGTAACTGAAATTACAATCAAACAAGAACATAGTTAAGGTAACTAACCAGTAATCGGTCTGCTGCCGCTCGCCTCGCCTGACTCCGCGCCTATGGTGAACACCCTCGGTGCCACTGCGGCCCGTTTCGGAGGCGGTGCCTCGATCCTCACAAATGGCTGAGCCAACTTCGGACAATCCTTCCTGAGATGACCGGGTTCCTTGCAATGAAAGCACACCGGGCCCCCTCGAGAACAATCCGCCACGCGATGTCCATGGGCTCCGCACCCGAAACAACGTGGCCCAGGACCCGCTTCCCTGGAAGTATCCTCCCACTTCCTCTTCTGTCCCTGCTGCTGACCAGACCTACCGCCCTTGCTCGGAGCAACACTCTGACTTTGAGGCCGTCGCGGAGCCTCTGGTACTGCAACCTTTAAACTAGCCTCCTGCCTCATCCCCTCCTCAAGCTGCGCTGCACACTCCACCAGTTCTGATACCGACTCGAACTTGCGGACTATGCACCGATTCCTGAGATCGATACGCATACCTCGCATGAAAGCACCAATCAACTCATACTCGGTATCTGCACCCCGACCAGCAAACCGCTTCAGCCGGTTAAACTCGGCCTCGTACTCTCGGACCGAACGAATCCCCTGTGACAAGTACAGAAACTCCGCCTGTAACCTGTCGCGAGCCTCCCGCGGAAAATACTTGAGATCGAACTCCCTCCGGAACTCGTCCCACGACAACACTACTCCCGCCCTCCTCGCAGCAACACCCTGCCACCACTCATGTGCATCTCCCTCCAGATAATGCACCGCCAAGTCAACCCTATACTCCTCAGGGCATCTGATCGACTGGAAGTTCCTCTCCAACCTGGACCTCCACTCATCAGACTCAATCGGTCGAGCACCACCACTGAAAAACTTGGTGCCCAACCTCTGCATATGCTCCATCACCCTCAGGTACGACGGAACCACTGGCTCGGCCTCAGCAACCACTCCCGGAACTCCCGGAGCAACAACACCCGGCATCGCGGCAACCCCCTGTGGCGCCACTGGAGCTGGAGCCGGTACCACACCAGGTAACCTCTCCAAGAGCTGGGCCAACATGCCCAAAACAGCCGCCATCGGGTTCGGGCCCGCACCCGCCTGAGCACCACCCGGCGCCGGCATCGCACCATACACGGCCGCTGGCTCCGACTGACCTTCCCCCTCGGCGTGATCATACGCCCCCTGCTCCACCGTGACACTCTGCGTCACATTCGCAGCTGCTCTGCCACCTCTACCACCTCTACCACCTCTGCCGCCATGGCCTGTTCTGCCGCCCCGACCACGGCCGCCGCGACCACCCCGACCTCTGAGACCTTGCCCAACGCTATCAGAATCAACCATCTTCAATAACCACTTGTTACTAATTGACAACAGCAATAGTAAAACAAACACGAGTCTTACCGTGGAATCTCATTGAAGGCTCGAAGAGGATGATCTAGAACTTCAAGCTCAACAATTGACTAACTCCCATAGACAGTTCTAATAGCGGAAAATTTTTTTTTTTTTAAAACCGTCCTAGAACCGTAAACGCTCTGATACCAAATTGAAACAACCGCACCCATTTTTTTTTTTTTTTTGCAATTAATTATTAAAATTCCCATAAATAATAATAACTAAACCTCACCAAATAATTTCCGGTTCAAGATTATAAATCCGACTAATCAAGATCATAATTATTAAATAAAATAATCAAATAAACGACAAGTCTAGATCACCCCCTCTTCCTCGCCCTGATCCCACGGTCACACTTTCTCTTTTCCTGCATCAATTACAATATAAGAGATGCATAAGTATTTCGATAAATACTTAGTGAGACAATCCTCCCATCTACAGGCTAACAAATAATTAAGATAATTAATATAGACTATCACGAAAATACCGAATAAATCAAACATTTCATGAAACACTCGATCTAGACCCTCCGAGATCGTAAACGGCCTATAATCACGAAATCACACCAATTATCAAAATTATTTAATTACGCCTATGGTCCTGCACTCACCTTATTCCCGCACAGAAAGTTTCACGAGAAAATTCAGCAATTTTCTAGAACTCCCCGGGATGAATAACCTTCTATTAAACCACCTAGCAATAAAAAGAATAAAATAATCAAACACAAAACTGAAACACAATCGTATTATACGATGCGATTATTAAACCGGTCTAAACCGGTTAGTCGACTTCGTCGACTTCCATAGCCGGAGCAGCGACGCCCCACCGGAGCTCACCACCGGACTTCACCTCGGCTCAACCCCGATCCACCATCCCGACTCCAAGCCCACACCGGAGCTCACCACCGAAGCTCACCTCCGCCCAACCCGATCCACAATCCCGACCTTCAACACGCACCACCAAGCACCGCGGGACCTAACTACGGAGAGAGAGGGGTTTCTTACCGTGGAGGAGAGGAGGTCGCGTCCCGGCTTGGCTCACGGCGATCCACTCACTCGCTTTCTCTTGATCTCTCACCACGCAGCAATCGTGACGGCTAGGTCAACGCACGCACAAGGTTGGAGAGGGAGATGCATACGGCGATACATATGTGTTTTTTTCAAGTTTCCTTTATTACACCAACCGGTCCTCGCACTTCCTCCTCTTCCGAAAGTTGACCCCAAACTTTCAAAATTATCAATTAAACCCACCCGGAAAAATTGATTTACGCGAAATTAACCCCCAACTTCTAATTATTCAATTTCAACCTCAAAATTGAATTAGGGATGTTACACTTCCCTCCACTACATCAACAATAATGCAAAGCATTTCCATCCGATCTTCATAGCTTCCAAGTCCCTGAAACAATTATAGTATTATTGCATCTTCAAAGTTTAAATTTTAAATACAAAGGAAAATTATGTCGTCGATAACTTAAACCATGCTTGCACTTTCACAAATCATGGAACTTGAAAAAATTTCAAATAACGATTACCAAGCATCCGGTCCCGTAGCTCAATTGGTTAGAGCGTTCGTCTTATGAGCCGAAGGTCGCAGGTTCGAGCCCCGCTGTGACCAACTTCGGTTTAAGGTTTTTTAAGTTTCTTATCTTTAAATTCTTAATCATCAAGGCTCTGCTCAGATAATTAGTCGAGATATTAATAATTCAAATAGATCAAATTAGTAAATCTAAAAACGGTTAGTTTTTAATGGAACTAGGTGAATACCCTCAAATATTTATTTTTCAAATCTATTGTTGTCAAAGTTTTTTTTCCAAAATATTTTTATGTTTAACGTACATCTGAATAATTCTTGGTCTGAAGTATCCCGTATTTTATTAAAAAATGGGTAAAACCTATCAAAGTATAGTATTAAAATTAATTTATTTTAACTGTTTGATATTTTTAACTTGTAAGAAAAATATTCTTCATAGATTTCATTATGCCAATTTTAAATTTAAAACAATCCATAATACTGTATTTATTCTCAACGAACAACTCAAATAATTTACCTACTCCATCAAAATTTTAAAGTTTTGTGCACGCCACATGATGACACAGGATTATAGTTTGAGTTGGTAAATTATTTTAAATTTTTATAATTTTATGGTTTCACTCAATTCCATTAAATTTGAAACCATCAATAATGTTGTCATTGATCCCTTTCTACAATTTAATATTGATAATTATGAATGAACTAACCCATGGAATGGAAGATGAACAGATAGTAGGATTCAGATTTTTATTTTTATTTTATTTTAAGAAGATGCCACGTGTCAACCTTTCCAGCGCTGACGTGGCAAGCAGCTAGAGAGAGTTGGTCCTCTTTTATAGTATAGATTATGTAAACCTAATATTATTATATGGAAAGAGAAGTACATTTAAATTTTTCCCAAAATTTTCGAAGCATATTACTATGAATACCATTAGAGAAATGTTAAATCATAACTAAACAAAAACACTAAAACCAAGGTTAAAAACATCAATTTCCGACCGTTAAAAAACACGCGGATCTAAATTAACCTGAAATATAAAACACACGGATCTTAGGCAGATCTTAGTTGATCTGTGTTTTTATTTTTAGGCCATGTTCGTATGCTCATATGGCATTTACATACAAATGATCCATTTAAATGATTCATCTGGATAATGCATCTAAATGATACCCATTTAGTATGTATTTTATTTTTGGTCAACGATATCTTGTAATCGAATATTTTTCAAATGATTTATTTTATATATAAAAAAGAAACTATCTTTGGTCTACTAAAAATTTAGGGAGCAATGTATTTACGAGAAGAAACAGTTCTTTATTAACCTCTAAAAATCAAACATAAAAAACAAAATACCCTAAAATAATATATATATTTTTATATATAATCTAAATCTAGCACACCAAATCTAAAATTCTAAAAATAGCATAAATAATTATGTGAAAATATATGATTACCCCAAATAAATTCAAAATAAAATAAAATTATTATGTTTGAGTTCACTATTTCCTATTTAGGGTTTATTTTTTTCTATTAGAAAAGGATTTTGGATCAATTTAATATTAAACATGTGCTATTATTGTAACTTTTAACTAGTGGTGCTAAATTTGGAACATTTTTTTAAAAACAAATGTTCTATTTTAGACAATCTTATTATATAAAGCTGGATCTCTCAACGTGAGCGTGACACGTAAGATAATTTTCACTCACGAGATAGTGACATGTGTCGTTGTTAATTAAGATCACGACATGTGTCAAAGTAATAATCAGAATAAAAGGTAAACATAAAAAACGGAAATTAAGATTATAACTCATGAGATCGTTAATTAAGATAGCGACATGTGTCAAAATAATAATATGAATAAATTAAATTATTTTGGTTAGTGGTTTTTGTTGGAAATTTCAAATTCCTCCAATAATAAAGTTTTTTTTTGTTAACTGATTTTCTAAAAAACAATTAATATAAAAAACTTGTAATGGTTATGTGGTTGTTTGGTGCGATCAAACCAAATAGATCTAAAATCATTTATGCTAGCATTTATTGTAAGGAAATTTTATACTCCTCCGTTTAAAAAAATATATTTTTTAGATTTTTCACACAAATTAAGAAACCATTAATGTTTAATCAAAAAATACATATCATTTTCTCTCACTAAATATTCTTCAATACTACAGAAAAAATAATTATTATCAAATTAAATATTTTTATTAAAAAGGTATCTACAAAAATACAAGAAATTTTTAGACAATTTATTTTATATCGAATATGTCAAACATTATATAATAAGATATGAAACTCCCAATAACAAATATTAAATAATATGGCCCATAAATGTTTATGGGTATGTTTTGTTTGGCACCCATAAATGTTTATGGGTGTGTATAGGGACACCATAAATATTATGTTCTAAGAATTTTAAATATTATTCTTTTAAAATAATTAACCATAATATTTATTGACTTTTCTTAGGCTTGTACTACCTACCACACACTCATCGGGAGGAATTGTGGCTTCATGGGGTATACCTTATCTAAGAACACTAAAACTACAAAACGCTATACTAATGATACAAACTGCGGAAGATATCAGTGTCATATCAACCTCCATTCTGGATTATCAGGAAGAGGCTTCCCTCCAATAAATCAACAATAATGCAAAGCATTTCCATCCGATCTTCATGGCTTCCAAGTCCCTGAAACAATTATAGTATTTTTGCATCTTCAAAATTTAAATTTTAAAAATAAAGGAAAATTCAGTCGTCGATAACTTAAACCATGCTTGCACTTTCACAAATCATGGAACTTGAACAAATTTCAAATAACGATTATCAAGCATCCGGTCCCGTAGCTCAGTTGGTTAGAGCATTGGTCTTATGAGCCGAAGGTCGCGGGTTCGAGCCCCGCCGGGACCAACTTTGGCTTATGGTTTTTTAACTTTCTTATCTTTAAATTCTAAATCATCAAGGCTATGCTCAGATAATTAGTCGAGATATTAATAATTCAAATAGATCAAATCATTAAATCTAAAAACGGTTAGTTTTTATTGGAATTATGTCAACCTAATCTTATTATATTGAAAAAGAAGTACATTTAACTTGTGCCCAAAAGTTTCGAAACATATTACGATGAATACCATTAGAGAAATGTTAAATCATAACTAAACAAAAACACTAAAACAAGGTTCAAAACATCAATTTCCGATGGTTAAAAACACGCGGATCTAAATTAACCCGAAATATAAAACACACGGATTTTAGGCATATCTTAGTTGATCCGTGTTTTTATTTTTAGACCATGTTCGTATGCTCATCTAGAATTTGCATCCAAGTGATCCATTTAAATGATTCATATCGATAATGCATCTAAATGATACTAGGGATGTCAAAATGGGTCATGGGTCAATCCAATTTGACCTATGACCCATGACCCTAATGGGTCAATTATTTTTGACCCTAATGGGTTGATGGGTCAAATGGGTCATGGGTCAAATGGGTCAATTTGTAATGGGTCATGAATCAAATGGGTGACCCGTTTGACCCATCATCATCCATAATTATAACATCATCACACATTATTATGATATCATCAAGACATTATTATGACATCATCATGACATCATAACAAAATATTCTATAATACCATCATTTTTTCTCAAAAAGCAATATTTCATCATTTTCCCGCCAAAACGAGATTTCACATTTTTCCGCCAAAAACGGGATTTCACATTTTCCCGCCAAAAACGCGATTTCACATTTTCCCACAAAAACCACGATTTTACATTTTCCCGATAAAAACACGATTTTACATTTTCCAGCCAAAAACGCGATTTAACATTTTCCCGCCAAAAACGCGATTTCACATTTCTCCGCCATAAACGCGATTTCACATTTTCCCGCCAAAAACGCGATTTCACATTTTCCCCCAAAAACGAAATTCCTCGTTTTCCCGCCAAAAACGCGATTCCGAGATTTCCCGCCAAAAATGTGATTTCACATTTTCCCGCAAAAAACGAGATTCCGTGTTTTCCGCCAAAAACACGATTCCGCGTTTCCCCGCCAAAAACGTGATTACGCGTTTTCCCGCCAAAAACATGATTTCATATTTTCCCGCCAAAAACGTGATTTCACGTTTATCCGCCAAAAACGCGATTCCGCGTTTTTCCGCCAAAAACATGATTCCGTGTTTTCCTGACAAAAACGAGATTCTGTGTTTTCCTGACAAAAACGAGATTCTGCGTTTTTCCGCCAAAAACGCGATTCCGAGATTTTTCGCCAAAAACGTAATTCTGTGTTTTCCCGCCAAAAATGTGATTCCTAGATTTCCCTCCAAAAACGTGATTCCGCGTTTTCCCGCCAAAAACGCGATTCCACGTTTTCCGCCAAAAATGCGATTCCGCATTTTTCCGCCAAAAATGCGATTCCGCGATTTCCTGCCAAAAACATGATTCCGCGTTTTCCCCCCAAAAACGCGATTCCGTGTTTTCCCGCCAAAAAAATGGTTCCACGAATTCATTAACAATTTACGATAATTAAAGAAAATTTGTCAATTCATAGTATAAATATATTATAATATTATTTATTATTTTTAATTTTCTCATTTTTAAAAATTATTAATAATATTTATTTAATTAAATATTTGTTTTTCGTGGGTCACCCATTTGACCCATGACCCATCTAATTACATGGGTCATCCATGACCCATCACTCATGGATCATAGATGACCCATGACCAATTTACATATGAACCACTTTTTTTTATAACTTAAAAACCACAAAATAAAACATCCAAAATATCTATTTCAAAATATTGGCCAATCTTTTATAAAACGAGGTCCACTCTGACTAAATATGGGCTTCAAATATAGGGTCTACCTTATCAAAGAACACTAAAACTACAAAATGTTATACTAATGATACAAACTGCGGAAGATATTGGTGTCATATCAACCTCCATTCTGGATTATCATAGAAGAGGCTTCCCTCCACTAAATCAACAATAATGCAAAGCATTCCCATCCGATCTTCATAGCTTCCAAGTCCCTGAAACAATTATAGTATTATTGCATCTTCAAAGTTTAAAGTTTAAAAACAAATCAAAAATTCAGTCGTCTATAACTTAAACCATACTTGCACTTTCACAAATCTTGGAACTTGAACAAATTCACTTCTTCTTCCGCCACCTCAGCGTCCACGTAGGCAACGACCTTTTTTTTTATAACTTCAAACCCACAAAATAAAACATCCAAAATATATATCTCAAAATATTGGCCAATCTTCTATAAAACGTAGTCCACTCAAACTAAATATGGGTTTCAAATATAGGGTCTACCTTATCTAAGAACACTAAAACTACAAAACGCTTTACTAATGATACAAACTGCGGAAGATATTAGTGTCATATCAATCTCCATTCTGGATTATCAGAGAAGAGGCTTCCCTCCAGTAAATCAACAATAATGCAAAGCATTTCCACCCGATCTTCATAGCTTCCAAGTCCCTAAAAAAATTATAGTATTATTGCATCTTCAAAGTTTAAAGTTTAAAAACAAATGAAAATTCAGTTTTCGATAACTTAAACCATGCTTGCACTTTTAGAAATCACGGAACTTGAAAAATTTCACTTCTTCTTCCGCCACCTCAGCGTCCACCTAGGCAACCACTTTTTTTTATAACTTAAAAACCACAAAATAAAACATCCAAAATATCTAGTTCAAAATATTGGCCAATCTTTTATAAAACGAGGTCCACTCTGACTAAATATGGGCTTCAAATATAGGGTCTACCTTATCAAAGAACACTAAAACTACAAAATGTTATACTAATGATACAAACTGCGGAAGATATTGGTGTCATATCAACCTCCATTCTGGATTATCATAGAAGAGGCTTCCCTCCACTAAATCAACAATAATGCAAAGCATTTCCATCCGATCTTCATAGCTTCCAAGTCCCTGAAACAATTATAGTATTATTGCATCTTCAAAGTTTAAAGTTTAAAAATAAATCAAAATTCAGTCGTCTATAACTTAAACCATGCTTGCACTTTCACAAATCTTGGAACTTGAACAAATTCACTTCTTCTTCCGCCACCTCGGCTTCCACATAGGCAACCACTTTTTTTTATAACTTTAAAACCACAAAATAAAACATCCAAAATATCTATCTCAAAATATTGGCCAATCTTCTATAAAACGTAGTCCACTCTGACTAAATATGGGTTTCAAATATAGGGTATACCTTATCTACGAACACTAAAACTACAAAACGCTATACTAATGATACAAACTGCGGAAGATATTAGTGTCATATCATCCTCCATTCTGGATTTTCATAGAAGAGGCTTCCCTCCACTAAATCAACAATAATGCAAAGCATTTCCATCCGATCTTCATAGCTTCCAAGTCCTTGAAATAATTATAATATTATTGCATCTTCAAAGTTTAAATTTTAAAAACAAAGGAAAATTCAGTCGTCGATAACTTAAACCATGCTTTCACTTTCACAAATCATGGAACTTGAACAAATTCACTTCTTCTTCCGCCACCTCAGCGTCCAACTAGGCAACCACTTTTTTTTTAACTTAAAAACCACAAAATAAAACATCCAAAATATCTATCTCAAAATATTGGCCAATCTTCTATAAAACGTAGTCCACTCTGACTAAATATGGGTTTTAAATATAGGGTCTACCTTATCTAAGAACACTAAAACTACAAAACGCTATACTAATGATACAAACTGCGGAAGATATCAGTGTCATATCAACCTCCATTCTGGATTATCAGGAAGAGGCTTCCCTCCAATAAATCAACAATAATGCAAAGCATTTCCATCCGATCTTCATGGCTTCCAAGTCCCTGAAACAATTATAGTATTTTTGCATCTTCAAAATTTAAATTTTAAAAATAAAGGAAAATTCAGTCGTCGATAACTTAAACCATGCTTGCACTTTCACAAATCATGGAACTTGAACAAATTTCAAATAACGATTATCAAGCATCCGGTCCCGTAGCTCAGTTGGTTAGAGCGTTGGTCTTATGAGCCGAAGGTCGCGGGTTCGAGCCCCGCCGAGACAAACTTTGGCTTATGGTTTTTTAACTTTCTTATCTTTAAATTCTAAATCATCAAGGCTCTGCTCAGATAATTAGTCGAGATATTAATAATTCAAATAGATCAAATCATTAAATCTAAAAACGGTTAGTTTTTATTGGAATTATGTCAACCTAATCTTATTATATTGAAAGAGAAGTACATTTAACTTGTGCCCAAAAGTTTCGAAACATATTACGATGAATACCATTAGAGAAATGTTAAATCATAACTAAACAAAAACACTAAAACAAGGTTCAAAACATCAATTTCCGATGGTTAAAAACACGCGGATCTAAATTAACCCGAAATATAAAACACACGGATTTTAGGCATATCTTAGTTGATCCGTGTTTTTATTTTTAGACCATGTTCGTATGCTCATCTAGAATTTGCATCCAAGTGATCCATTTAAATGATTCATATCGATAATGCATCTAAATGATACTAGGGATGTCAAAATGGGTCATGGGTCAATCCAATTTGACCCATGACCCATGACCCTAATGGGTCAATTATTTTTGACCCTAATGGGTTGATGGGTCAAATGGGTCATGGGTCAAATGGGTCAATTTGTAATGGGTCATGAATCAAATGGGTGACCCGTTTGACCCATCATCATCCATAATTATGACATCATCACACATTATTATGATATCATCAAGACATTATTATGACATCATCATGACATCATAACAAAATATTCTATAATACCATCATTTTTTCTCAAAAAGCAATATTTCATAATTTTCCCGCCAAAACGAGATTTCACATTTTTCCGCCAAAAACGGGATTTCACATTTTCCCACCAAAAACGCGATTTCACATTTTCCCACAAAAACCACGATTTTACATTTTCCCGATAAAAACACGATTTTACATTTTCCAGCCAAAAACGCGATTTAACATTTTCCCGCCAAAAACGCGATTTCACATTTCTCCGCCATAAACGCGATTTCACATTTTCCCGCCAAAAACGCGATTTCACATTTTCCCCCAAAAACGAAATTCCTCGTTTTCCCGCCAAAAACGTGATTCCGAGATTTCCCGCCAAAAATGTGATTTCACATTTTCCCGCCAAAAACGAGATTCCGTGTTTTCCGCCAAAAACACGATTCCGCGTTTCCCCGCCAAAAACGTGATTACGCGTTTTCCCGCCAAAAACATGATTTCATATTTTCCCGCCAAAAACGTGATTTCACGTTTATCCGCCAAAAACGCGATTCCGCGTTTTTCTGCCAAAAACGTGATTCCGCGTTTTCCTGACAAAAACGAGATTCTGCGTTTTCCTGACAAAAACGAGATTCTGCGTTTTTCCGCCAAAAACGCGATTCCGAGATTTTTCGCCAAAAACGTGATTCTGTGTTTTCCCGCCAAAAATGTGATTCCTAGATTTCCCTTCAAAACCTTATTCCGCGTTTTCCCGCCAAAAACGCGATTCCACGTTTTCCGCCAAAAATGCGTTTCCGCATTTTTCCGCCAAAAATGCGATTCCGCTATTTCCTGCCAAAAACGTGATTCCGTGTTTTCCCCCCCAAAAACGCGATTCCGTGTTTTCCCGCCAAAAAAATGGTTCCACGAATTCATTAACAATTTACGATAATTAAAGAAAATTTGTCAATTCATAGTATAAATATATTATAATATTATTTATTATTTTTAATTTTCTCATTTTTAAAAATTATTAATAATATTTATTTAATTAAATCTTTGTTTTTCGTGGGTCACCCATTTGACCCATGACCCATCTAATTACATGGGTCATCAATGACCCATCACTCATGGATCATAGATGACCCATGACCAATTTACATATGACCCACTAGGGTCATGGGTCATGGGTCACCCATTTGATCCATTTTGACACCCCTAAATGATACCCATTTAGTATGTATTTTATTTTTGGTCAACGATATCTTGTAATCGAATATTTTTCAAATGATTTATTTTATATATAAAAAAGAAACTATCTTTGGTCTACTAAAAAGTTAAAGGGTCCAATGTATTTACGAGAAGAAACGGTTTTTTATTAACCTCTAAAAATCAAATATAAAAAAAATACCTTGAATAATATTTTTTTTTATATATTCTAAATCTAGCACATCAAATCTAAAATTCCAAAAATAGTATAAATAATTATGTGAAAATATATGTTTACCCAAAATAAATTCAAAATAAAATAAAATTATTATGTTTGAGTTTACTATTTCCTATTTAGTGTTTATTTTTTTCTATTAGAAAATGATTTTGGATCAATTTAATATTAAATTTGTTCTATTATTGTCACTTTTAACAAGTGGTGATATATTTGGAACATGTTTTTTTTTTAAAAATGTGCTATTTTAGACAATCTTATTGTATAAAGCTGGATCTCTCAATGTGAGCGTGACACGTAAGATAATTCTCACTCACGAGATCGTGACATGTGTCGTTGTTAATTAAGATCACGACATGTGTCAAAGTAATAATCAGAATAAAAGGTAAAAATAAAAAATGGAAATTAAGATTCTAACTCATGAGATCGTTAATGAAGATCGTGACATGTGTAAAAGTAATAATATGAATAAATCAAATTATTTTGGTTAGCGGTTTTTGTTGGAAATTTCAAATTCCTCCAATAATAAAGATTTTTTCGTTAAATGATTTTCTAAAAAATAATTCATTTAAAAAACTTTTAATGGTTATGTGGTTGTTTGGTGCGATCAAACCAAACAGATCTAAAATCATTTATGCTAACATTTATTGTTAGGAAATTTTATACTCCTTTCAAAAAAATTGATTTTTTAGGTTTTTCACACAAATTAAGAAACCATTAATGTTTAATCAAAAATACGTATAATTTTCTCTCACTAAACATTTTCCAATACTACACAAAAATAATTATTATCAAATTAAATATTTTTATTAAAAAGTTATCAACAAAAATACAAGAAAGTTTTAGACAATTTATTTTATATCGAATATGTCAAACATTATATAATAAGATATGAAACTCCCAATAATAAATATTAAATAATAGGGACCATAAATGTTTATGGGTATGTTTGGTTTGGCACCCATAAATGTTTATGGGTGTGTATAGGGACACCATTAATATTATGTGCTAAGACTTATAAATATTATTCTTTTAAAATAATTAACCATAATTATAACGCCCCGACCGCCCCTACCTGTGGGCCCCATGCCCTCTCTCGGCCCGTGGGCCCCACCCTAGTCCGACGGCCGGTGCGTTAGTCCGGGAGGCTTGTATGACTTGTTTACTGACCCTGCAATCACCACGTGACCTTTCCCCGTGTTTTGTCCTCACTCACACGCTACCGCGAATCACTTCCCGGAAGGTCACCCATCCTTAGACTACTCCAGCCCAAGCACCCTTAACTCTGGAGTTCTTTCGGGCAAGTGATCGGAAAAGGTAAGTGCACTTTGGTGACATAGGTAGCCAAATCAATTCTTATAAGCCTCTCCGCATATACAAGAAACCGGGATGTTACAATCACCCCCACTCACAGAGCGCAACGTCCTCGTTGCGCACCAGGATCGTCACCCTAGACGGTGTGAGCCCACCTGACTTCACACACGTGTTTGGGTTCGGCTCTGATACCACTTATAACGCCCCGACCGCCCCTACCTGTGGGCCCCATGCCCTCTCTCGGCCCGTGGGCCCCACCCTAGTCCGACGGCCGGTGCGTTAGTCCGGGAGGCTTGTATGACTTGTTTACTGACCCTGCAATCACCACGTGACCTTTCCCCGTGTTTTGTCCTCACTCACACGCTACCGCGAATCACTTCCCGGAAGGTCACCCATCCTTAGACTACTCCAGCCCAAGCACTTATAACGCCCCGACCGCCCCTACCTGTGGGCCCCAACGACATCTCCCGGCCCGTGGGCCCCACCCTTGTCCGACGGCCGGTGCGTTAGTCCGGGAGGCTTGTAATACTTGTTTACTGACCCTGCAATCACCACGTGATCTTTCCCCGTGTTTTGTCCTCACTCACACGATACCGCGAATCACTTCCCGGAAGGTCACCCATCCTTAAATTGCTCCAGCTCAAGCACCCTTAACTCTGGAGTTCTTTCGGGCAAGTGATCGGAAAAGGTAAGTGCACTTTGGTGACATAGGTAGCCAAATCAATTCTTATAAGCCTCTCCGCATATACAAGAAACCGGGATGTTACAATAATATTTATGGATCTTTCTTAGGCTTGTACTACCTACCACACACTTGTCCGGAGGAATTGGGGAAAAAATAATATAGTCCGGAGGACAAGTGTGTGGTAGGTAGTACAAGCCTAAGAAAGATCCATAAATATTATGGTTAATTATTTTAAAAGATCAATCTTCTATAAAACGAAGTCCACTCTGGCTAAATATGGGCTTCAAATATAGGGTCTACCTTATCTAAGAACACTAAAACTACAAAATGCTATACTAATGATACAAACTGCGGAAGATATTAGTGTCATATCAACCTCCATTCTGGATTATCATAGAAGAGGCTTCCCTCCACTAAATCAACAATAATGTAAAGCATTTCCATCCGATCTTTATAGCTTCCAAGTCCCTGAAACAATTATAGTATTATTGCATCTTCAAATTTTAAAGTTTAAAAAGAAATGAAAATTCAGTCGTCGATAACTTAAACCATGCTTGCACTTTCACAAATCACGTAACATGAAAAAATTCACTTCTTCTTCCGCCAGCTCAGCGTCCACCTAGGCAACCACTTTTTTTTTATAACTTAAAAACCACAAAATAAAACATCCAAAATATCTATCTCGAAATATTGGCCAATCTTCTATAAAACGTAGTCCACTCTGACTAAATATGGGTTTCAAATATAGGGTATACCTTATCTACGAACACTAAAACTACAAAACGCTATACTAATGATACAAACTGCGGAAGATATTAGTGTCATATCATCCTCCATTCTGGATTTTCATAGAAGAGGCTTCCCTCCACTAAATCAACAATAATGCAAAGCATTTCCATCCGATCTTCATAGCTTCCAAGTCCTTGAAATAATTATAATATTATTGCATCTTCAAAGTTTAAATTTTAAAAACAAAGGAAAATTCAGTCGTCGATAACTTAAACCATGCTTTCACTTTCACAAATCATGGAACTTGAAAAAATTCACTTCTTCTTCCCCCACCTCAGCGTCCAACTAGGCAACCACTTTTTTTTTAACTTAAAAACCACAAAATAAAACATCCAAAATATCTATCTCAAAATATTGGTCAATCTTCTATAAAACGTAGTCCACTCTAACCAAAAATGGGCTTTAAATATAGGGTCTACCTTATCTAAGAACACTAAAACTACAAAACGCTATACTAATGATACAAACTGCGGAAGATATCAGTGTTATATCAACCTCCATTCTGGATTATCAGAGAAGAGGCTTCCCTCCACTAAATCAACAATAATGCAAAGCATTTCCATCCGATCTTCATAGCTTCCAAGTCCTTGAAATAATTATAATATTATTGCATCTTCAAAGTTTAAATTTTAAAAACAAAGGAAAATTCAGTCGTCGATAACTTAAACCATGCTTTCACTTTCACAAATCATGGAACTTTCACAAATTCACTTCTTCTTCCGCCACCTCAGCGTCCAACTAGGCAACCACTTTTTTTTTAACTTAAAAACCACAAAATAAAACATCCAAAATATCTATCTCAAAATATTGGTCAATCTTCTATAAAACGTAGTCCACTCTAACCAAAAATGGGCTTTAAATATATGGTCTACCTTATCTAAGAACACTAAAACTACAAAACGCTATACTAATGATACAAACTGCGGAAGATATCAGTGTCATATCAACCTCCATTCTGGATTATCAGAGAAGAGGCTTCCCTCCAATAAATCAACAATAATGCAAAGCATTTCCATCCGATCTTCATAGCTTCCAAGTCCTTGAAATAATTATAATATTATTGCATCTTCAAAGTTTAAATTTTAAAAACAAAGGAAAATTCAGTCGTCGATAACTTAAACCATGCTTTCACTTTCACAAATCATGGAACTTGAACAAATTCACTTCTTCTTCCGCCACCTCAGCGTCCAATTAGGCAACCACTTTTTTTTTAACTTAAAAACCACAAAATAAAACATCCAAAATATCTATCTCAAAATATTGGTCAATCTTCTATAAAACGTAGTCCACTCTAACCAAAAATGGGCTTTAAATATAGGGTCTACCTTATCTAAGAACACTAAAACTACAAAACGCTATACTAATGATACAAATTGCGGAAGATATCAGTGTCATATCAACCTCCATTCTGGATTATCAGAGAAGAGGCTTCCCTCCACTAAATCAACAATAATGCAAAGCATTTCCATCCGATCTTCATGGTTTCCAAGTCCCTGAAACAATTATAGTATTTTTGCATCTTCAAAGTTTAAATTTTAAAAATAAAGGAAAATTCAGTCGTCGATAACTTAAACCATGCTTGCACTTTCACACATCATGGAACTTGAACAAATTTCAAATAACGATTATCAAGCATCCGGTCCCGTAGCTCAGTTGGTTAGAGCGTTGGTCTTATGAGCCGAAGGTCGCGGGTTCGAGCCTCGCCCGGACCAACTTTGGCTTATGATTTATTAAATTTCTTATCTTTAAATTCTAAATCATCAAGGCTCTGCTCTGATAATTAGTCAAGATATTAATAATTCAAATAGATCAAATCATTAAATCTAAAAACGGTTAGTTTTTAATGGAATTATGTAAACCTAATCTTATTATATTGAAATAGAAGTACATTTAACTTTTGCCCAAAAGTTTCGAAGCATATTACGATGAATACCATTAGAGAAATGTTAAATCATAACTAAACAAAAAACACTAAAACCAAGGTTAAAAACATTAATTTCCGACCGTTAATAAATATGCGGATCTAAATTAACCCGAAATATAAAACACATGGATCTTAGGTAGATATTAGTCGATCCGTGTTTTTATTTTTAGACCATGTTCATATGCTCATCTGGCATTTGCATCCAAGTGATCCATTTAAATGATTCATCTGGATAATGCATCTAAATGATACCCATTTAGTATGTATTCTATTTTTGGTCAACGATATCTTGTAATCGAATATTTTTCAAATGATTTATTTTATATATAAAAAAGAAACTATCTTTGGTCTACTAAAAATTTAAAGGGTCCAATGTATTTACGAGAAGAAACGGTTCTTTATTAACCTCTAAAAAACAAAAACAAAAATACCTTGAATAATAGTTTTTTATATATATTCTAAATCTAGCACACCAAATCTAAAATTCCAAAAATAGCATAAATAATTATGTGAAAATATATGTTTACCCAAAATAAATTCAAAATAAAATTAAATTATTATGTTTGAGTTCACTATTTCCTATTTAGAGTTTATTTTTTCTATTAGAAAAGGATTTTGGATCAATTTAATATCAAATTTGTTATATTATTGTCACTTTTAACTTGTGGTGATAAATTTGGAATATTGTTTTTAAAACAAAATGTGATATTTTAGACAATCTTATTTTAGACAATTTAATTAAGATCACGACATGTGTCAAAATAAGTATCAGAATAAAAGGTAAAAATAAAAAAATAGAAATTAAGATTCTAACTCATGAGATCGTTAATTAAGATCACGACATGTGTCAAAGTAATAATATGAATAAATCAAATTATTTTGGTTAGCGGTTTTTGTTGGAAATTTCAAATTCCTCCAATAATAAAGTTTTTTTTTCGTTAAATGATTTTCTAAAAAACAATTCATTTTTTTTGTCAACAGCCTAAATACCTATTCCGATTCGGTGAACCAAATCAGGGGTATCGAGTTTACATAAGTGAAATCTGATGGGTAGACGCGACCACCTCGTGCTAACTTGTCTGCCACTGTGTTGTTTGCGCGTGGGATATGTGTGATGGAGAAAAAAAGTGAAAACCTCCTTGCTCCTCTTGAACTCCTCCAAATGGAGTGTAAACGCCGGTCACTCCTTGGGTGTAGACACCATCTTCACCAACTCTGAGCAGTCCATTGCAAAGGCAATCGCCGTCTTGTGATTTGCAATCATGCAATGCATCGCCCAGATGAGCGCTTCCAATTCTACATGCAGTGGGGATAAACTTCTTCGCAGATAACGGGACCCCATAATTACTCCTTCGAAACCCTCCTGCATGCATAACCATCCTAGACCAGAATAGTTATCCGTTTCCTTCGACGAACCATCAATATAACATGTCATTCCATTATTTTCATCTTTTTGACCCGTATTATGATCGAATTGTTGGGAAGTTATGTCTGGGTCGCTATACTGCGCCGTTTCCCAAGTTATTGCTTTTGTTTCCGCTATTCGCAAAATCTCTTTTGGATTTCTATCCACATTTGAGAACACCTTGTCGTTCCTTGCTTTCCAGATATTCCACACAATCCAAGGAAACATTGTATTCCTTTCCTCTTTTGGGAGTCTCCAAAAGAGGTGACTAAAATTGGAGAAAACCGATGTCATCGGAAAAACTCATGGGGCCGATGGAAAATGAGAGAGTGCCCATGTTTGTAACGCTGGTGGGCATTCAAACAGAACATGGTTAATCGTTTCCCCTTCCGCTCCACACCGAGGACATTGTGTATCACAATTTATTCCTCGAGCGCGTAAATTTGCTGATACCGAGAGACATCCCGAAATGGTTTGCCAAATAAAATGTCGCAATTTCGGTGGACATGTTAATTTCCATGTATGTGCCTGTAATTTCTTTATATCCGAACCATTGAAGTAATTTCCGCCATTGTCTAGGTTTTGTTGTTCAATCTGGTATCCCGACTTTACCGTATATTTTTCTGTTTTTGTATAGTACCAACCAAGAGTGTCTGGTCGATATGTGTTGCTGATGGGTATACCGCGAATAATTGCCACATCGGCCGGGTCGATATTTGCATTTATCAACTCCCAATTCCACGTTTGTGTCGCTGGATCAACCAAATGATTGACCCTAAGATTGGGGTAATAATTATACCCCTTACATGTTGCTGACCTCGGGGGAGAAGATGGTATCCAAGGATCATTCCATACTGAGATGGAGCCACCTGAACCAACTCTTTTAATGAGCCCTTTTGTAACCAGAGGTCTAGCTGAAATAATGCTCCTCCACCCAAAGGACGGGGAGTATGATCTAATTGGATCTAATGGGACTGTGTTCCAAAAGTAACGACCCTTAAAAAACTCGAGCAAATAACGAATCCGGTTTTTCCATTAACCGCCATAGCTGTTTTGCCAACAGTGCCGTGTTAAATTCTTCTATTGTTCGGAAACCAATTCCGCCATTTGATTTTCTTCGACACATCTTCTTCCAAACTATCCAATGCATCCATTTTTGGTGTTCGTCGGAACTCTACCAGAAACGCGCTGCCGCACTAGTTAATTTTGCGGTAATAGACTTGGGTAGTCGAAAGCATGACATAACGAAAGTCGGCATAGCCGATGCTACCGATTTAAGTAGAACCTCTTTACCCCCTTGGTTACTAGCCTGGATGTCCATCCATTAACTCTGTCATTATATCTTTCGACGACGAAATTAAAAAACAATTCATTTAAAAAACTTTTAATGGTTATGTGGTTGTTTGGTGCGATCAAACCAAACAGATCTAAAATCATTTATGCTAACATTTATTGTTAGGAAATTTTATACTCCTTAGTTTAAAAAAAAATTGCGTTTTTATATTTTTCACATAAATTAAGAAACCATTAATGTTTAATAAAAAAATACACATCATTTTCTCTCACTAAACATTTTCCAATACTACACAAATATAATTATTATCAAATTAAATATTTTTATTAAAAAGGTATCTACAAAAATACAAGAAAGTTTTAGACAATTTATTTTATATCGAATATGTCAAACATTATATAATAAGATATGAAACTCCCAATAATAAATATTAAATAATAGGGACCATAAATGTTTATGGTATGTTTGGTTTGGCACCCATAAATGTTTATGGGTGTGTATAGGGACACCATTAATATTATGTGCTAAGACTTTTAAATATTATTCTTTTAAAATAATTAACCATAATATTTATGGATCTTTCTTAGGCTTGTACTACCTACCACTTGTCCTCCGGACTATATGCAGCATTCTTAATAGGTCTCGTCTAAACTCTTATTTGTCGTTGATATTATTTTTTCCCATGTATTCTTAATAGGGCTGAAAAGAGACTATATGCAGCATTAAAGAAGCAAATGAATATTTTTTGTGTGGTAGACACAACACTCACGCTCCTCATAGATACCCCAACAATTGTTTATTGTTATTTAGATTACCGAGGTGCAAGTTTATAATTAGTAGTCACAAAAGTACAAGGGAAAAAGGTCAATTAAACCCACAAGTATAAAAAAAAATGTGCTAAACAAACTCCCAAGTTCTTCTCTCTCCTAAATAACCATGAAGTTTAAGTTAACCGAGCCATATTCACCCTCAGAAAGTCAACGTTTACTGTGGCGTTAATGAAAAAAAAACGTTATTTTTTGTTTCTTTATCAATTTTTCTTCGATATTTGAAAGAGAAACCCTTAAATCTCCAATTATGTGTGAGTTGTGACATTTCTCTCCCTTTATTCAATTTTGACTATGCTTCTCTAAGAGGATGACTAGTAGCAGAAAAACAAAACTCCCGATTCGCCGGCTTGAGACGACTCAACCGGAGGCTGAACTGGTGACTGAGCTAAGGTAACACTCACGTTTAACTTGGTGCTTTGTCTTTTTTAATTTATTTTGGTCGAAACTTTATTGCTTGGTGCTTTATATTTAGCAAAAACAAAAACAAAAACAAAAACTTGTTGCTTTATGTTATGTGTTCTTCTGGGTATGTCGTGGTTCTAATTAGTTATTCAATGTATGAAGGTTTGACTCAATGAGTTGAGATCGATCCCTATCTTGACTTGCAACAAGCTCTATTCAAATAATTTAAAATAAAAATTGATTATTTATCATATATTCTCTTTTCTTCAATCTTCTCTTTCGTGGTTTTCTAATGTGGTATTATTCATGGCATTATTTTGTAGTGCTATTGATGGATACAATGGTAAAAATAGTGAGTCTAACGAGGAAGATTGAAACAACCGCACCCTTTTTTTTTTTTTTCTTTTTGCAAATAATTACTAAAATCCCATAAATAATAATAATTGAACCTCACCAACTAATTTCCGGTTCAAGATTAAAATCCGAATAATCAAGGTCATAAATTATTAAATAAAATCACCAAATAAACGACAAGTCTAGATCACCCCCTCTTCCTCGCCCTGATCCCACGGTCACACATTCTCTTTTCCTGCATCAATTAAAATATAAGAGATGCATAAGTATTTCGAAAAATACTTAGTGAGACAATCCTCCCATCTACAGGCTAACAAATAATTAAGATAATTAATATAGACTATCACGAAAAATACCGAATAAATCAAACATTTCATGAAACACTCGATCTAGACCCTCCGAGATCGTAAACGGCCTATAATCACGAAATCACATCAATTATCAAAATTATTTAATTACGCCTATGGTCCTGCACTCACCTTATTCCCGCACAGAAAGTTTCACGGGAAAATTCAGCAATTTTCTAGAACTCCCCGGGATGAATAACCTTCTATTAATCCACCTAAAAATAAAAATAATAAAATAATCAAAAAAACCAAACTTCAATTATTCAAACCCACGTACACGTACGCGTCTTTTTCTTCGTCCGACTCTGCAACAACCGGCCGATCACCACCGCCGGTGCCACTACACCATCACCGGAGCTTACCACCGGAACTACCACGATCCAACCACCGAACACGAACCCCGCCGCAAACACCAACACGTCGCGACAACCCGACGACGCTTGACCCTCACGTCACCGCCATCATCATCCATCTCCGATGACAACCATAAGATTACTTTGATTCCAACGTGAAAACCAAGCTAAGAGGAGAACCCTTACCTCTAAGACCCGACAACGAAAGCCCGATGGTGAATCGTTCACGGCACCGCGGACCTCCACCGATCCTTTCTCACACCAACGAACACCACCGCTCGACTCTCTCTTCCTTCTCTCCTTGCTTCCACACCGAAGACCAACACAACTTGACGGCTAGGGTAATCGGGAGCTCCTGAGGCGGCGATACTTACGTCTATACATAGGTGTGTTTCAAGTTTCCCTTATTACACCAACCGGTCCTCGCACTTCCTCCCCTTCCGAAAGTTGACCCCAAACTTTCAAAATTATCAATCACACCCGCCAGTAAAAATTGATTTATTCAATTTAACCCCCCCCCCCCCCCCCTAACTTCTGAAATGTCAAATTAAACCCATTTAATGGATTACGGGTGTTACAGTTCTCCCCCACTAACATAGATTCGTCCTCGAATCTAACGTCCAACGAACATCCACAACATAGCACAACCGCTATTCCAATTCAGCGTCGCACGACCGCTCTTCCAACTCCACCAACAACTGTATCACGGCTCAACACCATAGTGCCATAGTTCCCTCCTTGGTTTGGCCAACCACTCCAACACCCGGGAGTATAACGACTTCACGACCCAACACCATGGATCGGTCCGTCTAACGCATAGAGAGCCAGAAAACGGCAATCTCTCTAGTGACCTGCCTCACCAATCATGAATCACATCGAAACCCAGCCGGCCAGGTACACTCGGCAGTGACTCACCAGTGCACTCCGATGCCGCTATATGGGGCCACCACCCCGTGCCAAACCAATCCGGAACTATCAGCCTTATGCGGCTACCAAACACCTAGTATCCGCACTCTCGCTATCGGACCACTACCACTAGTAGCCCGCCAACCTGTCTACTAATCCCCTAGTAACCACACCACTCAACATTTTCAATGAAAACACCTTTTTATTGAATAATCAAATGCTCCAAAGTACATCGATTAATTATAATACCATAAAATAAACGAGTACAACAACGCAATAACTCCCCAAAACCCCAACACCATGGTTACAACGACATGGAAGACACCCGGCTAACCCTCCAGTTTGCCGAACCACTTGGGAAACTTGCGCTTCAACTTCTCTTCCGGCTCCCAAGTCACCTCCTCGGCTCCATTGCAGTCCCACAGCACCTGCATCTCAGGAACCTTCTTCCTCCTGATCACCCTCACCCGACGATCTAGGACTCTCAGAGGCTTCGCCTCCACCACCATGCTCGGTGTCAAATCTGATGGCACCCCCGTGACCACCTGATCATCCTTGTGCAGACATTTCTTCAGCATCGACACATGGAACACCTTGTGAAATGCCTGCATAGACTCCGGCAACTCTAGCCGATAAGCCACCGGTCCGACCCGCTCCAGCACCCTGACGGGACCCATATATCGCGGACTCAACTTAGTCTCGGAAATGGACCTGTTCGGACCCCTCAACATGGCCATCTTCAGATAGACCAAATTGCCAACTGCGAACTCCAGCTCTTTCCTACGCCGATCTGCGTAGCTTTTCTGACGATCTTGAGCTTCCTTCATGTTCAACTTCACAATCCGGACCTTCTCAGTCGTCTCCTGCACAAAGTCAGCCCCCAACAGGCTCCTCTCCCCCACTTGTGTCCAACATAACGGGGTCCTGCAAGGCCTACCATACAACGCCTCAAATGGTGCCATGCCGATACTAGCCTGGTAGCTGTTATTGTACGCAAACTCCACTAGATTCAGATGATCCGCCCAATGTCCACCCCAATCCAACACACACATCCTCAACAGATCCTCCAACGTCTGGATAATCCTCTCCGACTGCCCATCGGTCTGGGGATGATAAGCTGTACTCATGTGTACCTTAGTGCCCATCTCCTTCTGGAAAGCGCCCCAGAACAACGAGGAGAACTTCGGATCTCGATCTGACACTATACTCACCGGTACCCCATGCAGCTTCACAATCTCCCTGACGTACCTCTTGGCCAACACTTCCGCACCGTCGGTCTTTTTTATGGCCAGGAAGTGCGCAGACTTGGTCAACCTATCGACGATGACCCAAATAGCGTCCTTGGTTCGCGAAACCGGCAGACCCACCACAAAATCCATGGTGATCATGTCCCACTTCCACTCCGGAATGGGTAAACTCCTCAACAACCCGCTCGGAACCTGATGCTCAGCCTTCACCAACTGACAGGTATCACACCCCGCAACCCAGTTGGCAACATCCTTCTTCATCCCTACCCACTGGTAATACCGTTTGAGGTCACGGTACATCTTGGTAGCTCCTGGGTGAATAGAGAAACGGCTCTGATGTGCTTCCCTCAGGATTTCCTGTCTCAGCACTTCGTCCTTCGGTACACACACCCTGCCCCTCAAAAGGATAGTTCCATTGTTGGAGAACTCATACTCAGACCGCTCTACCCTGCCAGCCTGCATTAATTCCGCATCCAACTGCTGTGCTACCCGCACCCTAGTCAGAATATCCGCCTAGTCAGGCTCCTCAGACATAGCACACAGTCTCAGGGCACTCACCATGCCTACCAACGCCTCTGTGTCTCGCTCAGTGTCTAAAATAACCCGCTTCCTGCTCAAAGCATCGGCTACCAGATTCGCTTTACCGGGATGGTAAGCTATCTCCAGGTCATAATCCGCAACAAGCTCCATCCACCGCCTCTGTCGCAGATTCAGCTCGGGCTGGGTAAAGATGTACTTCAGACTTTTGTGGTCGGTGAACACCTGAACCTTACCGCCATACAGATAAGACCTCCAGATCTTCAATGCAAACACCACGGCAGCCATCTCAAGATCGTGAGTAGGATAATTGCATTCATGTTTCCTCAACTGCCTGGAAGCATATGCAATCACCTTACCCTGCTGCATCAATACACAACCGAGCCCCACCCTGGACGCGTCTGTGAACACGACGTATGACTCATCCTGCTTCGGCAAGGCCAACACCGGAGTACTCACCAGCATCTCCTTGAGCTTCACAAAGCTCTCCTCACACTGGTCCGACCACACGAAAGGAACGTCCTTCCCGGTCAACTTGGTCATGGCTTGCGCCATACTAGCAAACCCCTTGACGAACCTCCTATAATAACCCGCCAGACCCAGAAAACTGCGAATCTCCGAGGCATTCTTCGGTCTAGGCCACTCCTCAATCGAGCGAATCTTCTCCGGATCCACTGAAACACCACGATCAGATACGACGTGCCCCAGAAATCCGATCTCCCGCTGCCAGAAACTACACTTGCTCAGCTTAGCGAACAACTTTTGCTCCCGTAGCTTCTCCAGAACTTTCCTCAGGTGAACCATGTGCTCCTCAGGACTCTTCGAATACACTAGAATGTCGTCGATGAAAATGATGACGAACTCATCCAGATACTCCTGGAACACGCCGTTCATCAACTTCATAAACGCAGCCGGTGCATTCGTCAACCCAAACGGCATCACCACAAACTCGTAGTGCCCGTATCTCGTCCTGAAAGCCGTCTTCCTGATGTCCGACTCCGCTATCGGGATCTGATGATAACCCGATGCCAAATCAATCTTAGAGAACCACGAAGCACCCTGCAACTGATCTAGCAACTCGTCGATCCTTGGTAATGGATACTTGTTCTTCACAGTAACCCGGTTCAGCCCCCGATAATCAATGCACAACCGGAAGCTCCCATCCTTCTTCTTGACGAACAGTACCGGTGCACCCCACGGAGAACTGCTCGGTCTAATGAAACCCTTTTCCAACAACTCCTCAAGCTGCTTCTTAAGCTCAGCCATCTCCGCTGGAGCCATCCTGTAAGGAGCCTTAGACAACGGCGTCGTCCCCGGCTCTAATTCAATGGTAAAAGGATCCGACCTGGATGGTGGTAACCCGCTCAACTGCTGGAACACATCCTCGAACTCCCAGACCACCTCAATATCCCGCACCGCTGACTCCCTAACCTCACCAGGTATCGAAATGGTAGCCAAATAGGCCTCACAACCCTGCTCGATCAAACGCTCCGCGTGAACCGCAGAAACGACGATACCTCCCGGCACCGGTCTCACCCCCTGATAAACCAGTCTTCTGTTAGCATGCTCGAAAACCACACGACCCCGGTGACAATCCAAATGAGCTTTGAACTTTCCCAGCCAGTCCATACCCAAAATGATGTCATAGAGTTCCACTGGACACACTATCAAATCCGCTGGCATCAGCTCTCCGGCGATAAGAATGTCGACACTCTCCACACAGCCCTGAGTCCTCAACAAACGACCCCCAGCAACTCTCACCACACCCGAGTGGTCCCCAAACCCCTCTTGTATACCGCTCCCCGACACCCAATCCGGTGTGGCAAAACTGTGGGACGCTCCGGAGTCAAACAACACATGTGACTCTACCCCAGCCACACTAAGGGTCCCTAAGCACGAAAAGGATTTAAGGCAAACAGCAAGCACCAATTATAGAGAGCGTAACTGAAATTAACAATTAACCAAGAACATAATTAAGGTAGCTAACCAGTAATCGGTCTGCTGCCGCTCGCCTCGCCTGACTCCGCGCCTATGGTGAACACCCTCGGAGCCACTGCGGCCCGTTTCGGAGGCGGTGCCTCGATCCTCACAAATGGCTGAGCCAACTTCGGACAATCCTTCTTGATGTGACCGGGTTCCTTGCAATGGAAGCACACCTGTCCCCCTCGAGAACAATCCGCCACGAGATGTCCATAGGCTCCGCACCCGAAACAACGTGGTCCAGAACCCGCTGCCTTGGAAGTATCCTCCCACTTCCTCTTCTGTCCCTGCTGCTGACCAGACTTACCGCCCTTGCTCGGAGCAACACCCTGACTTTGAGGTCGCCGCGGAACCTCTGGTACTGCAGCCTTTAAACTGGCCTCCTGCCTCATCCCCTCCTCAAGCTGCGCTGCACACTCCACCAGTTCGGACACCGACTCGAACTTGCGGACTATGCATCGGTTCCTGAGATCGATACGCATACCTCGCATGAAAGCACAAATCAACTCATCTTCGGTATCTGCACCCCGACCAGCAAACCGCTTCAGCCGGTTAAACTCGGCCTCGTACTCCCGAACCGAACGAATCCCCTGTGACAAGTACAGAAACTCCCCCTGTAATCTGTCGCGAGCCTCCTGCGGAAAATACTTGAGATCGAACTCCCTCCGGAACTCGTCCCAAGACCACACTACTCCCGCCCTCCTCGCAGCAACACCCTGCCACCACTCATGTGCATCTCCCTCCAGATAATGCACCGCCAAGTCAACCCTACACTCCTCAATGCATCTGATCGACTGGAAGTTCCTCTCCAACCTGGACCTCCACTCATCAGACTCAATCGGTCGAGCACCACCACTGAAAAACTTGGTTCCCAACCTCTGCATATGCTCCATCACCCTCAGGTATGACGGAACTACTGGCTCGGCCTCAGCAACCACTCCCGGAACTCCCGGAGCAACAACACCCGGCATCGCGGCAACCCCCTGTGGCGCCACTGGAGCTGGTGCCGGTACCACACCAGGTAACCTCTCCAAGAGCTGGGCCAACATGCCCAAAACAGCCCCCATCGGGTTCGGGCCCGCACCCGCCTGAGCACCACCCGGCGCCGGCATCGCACCATACACGGCCGCTGGCTCCGACTGACCTTCCCCCTCGGCGTGATCATACGCCCCCTGCTCCACCGTGACACTCTGCGTCACATTCGCAGCTGCTCTGCCACCTCTACCACCTCTGCCGCCACGGCCTGTTCTGCCGCCCCGACCACGGCCGCCACGACCACCCCGACCTCTGAGACCTTGCCCAACGCTATCAGAATCAACCATCTGCAATAACCACTTGTTACTAATTGACAACAGCAATGGTAAAACAAACACGAGTCTTACCGTGGAATCTCATTGAAGGCTCGAAGAGGATGATCTAGAACTTCAAGCTCAACAATTGACTAACTCACATAGACAGTTCTAATAGCGGAAATTTTTTTTGAAACCGTCCTAGAACCGTAAATGCTCTGATACCAAATTGAAACAACCGCACCCCTTTTTTTTTTTTTCTTTTTGCAAATAATTACTAAAATCCCATAAATAATAATAATTGAACCTCACCAACTAATTTCCGGTTCAAGATTAAAATCCGAATAATCAAGGTCATAAATTATTAAATAAAATCACCAAATAAACGACAAGTCTAGATCACCCCCTCTTCCTCGCCCTGATCCCACGGTCACACATTCTCTTTTCCTGCATCAATTAAAATATAAGAGATGCATAAGTATTTCGAAAAATACTTAGTGAGACAATCCTCCCATCTACAGGCTAACAAATAATTAAGATAATTAATATAGACTATCACGAAAAATACCGAATAAATCAAACATTTCATGAAACACTCGATCTAGACCCTCCGAGATCGTAAACGGCCTATAATCACGAAATCACATCAATTATCAAAATTATTTAATTACGCCTATGGTCCTGCACTCACCTTATTCCCGCACAGAAAGTTTCACGGGAAAATTCAGCAATTTTCTAGAACTCCCCGGGATGAATAACCTTCTATTAATCCACCTAAAAATAAAAATAATAAAATAATCAAAAAAAACCAAACTTCAATTATTCAAACCCACGTACACGTACGCGTCTTCTTCTTCGTCCGACTCTGCAACAACCGGCCGATCACCACCGCCGGTGCCACTACACCATCACCGGAGCTTACCACCGGAACTACCACGATCCAACCACCGAACACGAACCCCGCCGCAAACACCAACACGTCGTGACAACCCGACGACGCTTGACCCTCACGTCACCGCCATCATCATCCATCTCCGATGACAACCATAAGATTACTTTGATTCCAACGTGAAAACCAAGCTAAGAGGAGAACCCTTACCTCTAAGACCCGACAACGAAAGCCCGATGGTGAATCGTTCACGGCACCGCGGACCTCCACCGATCCTTTCTCACACCAACGAACACCACCGCTCGACTCTCTCTTCCTTCTCTCCTTGCTTCCACACCGAAGACCAACACAACTTGACGGCTAGGGTAATCGGGAGCTCCTGAGGCGGCGATACTTACGTCTATACATAGGTGTGTTTCAAGTTTCCCTTATTACACCAACCGGTCCTCGCACTTCCTCCCCTTCCGAAAGTTGACCCCAAACTTTCAAAATTATCAATCACACCCGCCAGTAAAAATTGATTTATTCAATTTAACCCCCCCCCCCCCCCTAACTTCTGAAATGTCAAATTAAACCCAATTAATGGATTACGGGTGTTACAAAGATGATTGTGAGGCAGTATGTGAGGATATAGGATATGGTTTAGAAGATGTCCACAATGAAGAAGGCTTAGGTGTTGAAGAAGAAATCATTACAAACTTAGAAGAATGCATTGGAAACATTGCCCGAGATGATTTGACTAATAACAATGATGATGCTGAAAGTGGAGATGATGTGTGGAATGATGATGTTATCCCGGATCGTTTGTCTTCCGATGATGATGATGATGATTTGGATGAGCGTAGCCTATATAATCCGAGTGGTGATGATCATGCTTTATGGTTGGGATAAACATTTAATGATGCTGATAATTTTAAGTATGCATTGCTTACATATGCGTTAAATACGGAATATGACATTATGATGTATAAGTCTGAATCTTCTAAATTTGGTGCAATGTGTTCAAAAAAAAGTGTCAGCGGAGAGTGTATTGCTCGTTCGAGAGAGGTAAAAACAAGCTGATGATCAAGGTTTACATAAATGAGATTGTGGCCAAGGTTAAATATGCTACCTGTGTTGCCACCACCATCAAGATCACACAACCGTGGTAGAAAGAATAATCACGCTATGCGTAAAGGTCCTTATGAGTCAACTTTCGATAAAAGGAAGCTAACCCGGCATGGTCGTGTTCTAACATGCTCACGTTCTAAACAAGAAGGCCATAACAAAAGATGGTGCTCTAATCCAATTGCAGTTTTAAAAAAAGGACCAAGAAGTCGACCAAAAAAATATCAGGTTAATTTGTTTGTTTACTTGATTTGGTTGATTCACGTAATTGGTTTATTTATTCGCGTGTTTGATTTTGTTTATTTGGTTGGTGCTAAAGGGAGTAGAAGTCTCACATGATGGAACTTCGCAAGGAAAAGTAAATGGAGGAGTTTCACAAGAATGATGTTCTTTTGGTTCTGTTTTTATATTTTAGAATAACTTGCTATGGAATTTTGTTTAATCTATGTTTTTTTATATCTTCGAATAGCTTGTTTTGGTGGAATGTTTTGGTTTTGTTATTTTGACACTTGTCTTTAGTGGATTTTACGTTTTTTGGTTCGTTCTCGTGATTTGGAACAAAAATCAGTTTGGTAATATAATAATTGCTAAAACCATTCGTAAAGTCCCTTACTACCAAAATGAATTCCTTCACAACCAAACGAATTCACTATAATATTTTTTTTTTTTTTGAATGAATGTAAAATTGTATTCAACCAAAAAACGTGTGTACAATAAATGTAAACTAAAGTTTGAATGTAAACATAGTTATAAAGAAAGGTTGATCTTTAGAGCATGTGAGAGATATCAGATTCTGGTTGAAAACCAGAGTATCATGCCATCCTCGTAATGGGTGTCTCATGTTCGTCGTATCGCGGTGATGCGGTTCTGAACATTCTTGTCGATGAGTTTGTGAAGGTGAGCGTGTGGGAGGGGAGTATCTCCATGTCTGCGACCGTTTCTTTCACGCCAAATATGGTAGATGGAAGCTTGGAACGCATACCTTACTAAGAACAGAGCAATTTTTTCAAAGGTACCATTGTGAAGCATGCTGAGAATGATGTCCCAACTCGTAGTGTATGCATTACCCAGTAAACGATACATAAGCCTATGCCAGATTTGTGCTGAGTAGGAGCACTCAAAAAATAGGTGGTTTCGATTTTCCTCCGTATTGCCGCATAAGACACAATCCGAGATGTGACTCGAGTTCCAAGACTTCATGCGATCTCCCGTGGAGAGCCTGTTTAGAGTCGCGAGCCATGCTAGGAAAGAGTATTTTGGCGTGGCCTTTGCAAACCAGACGCCTGCAGCCCAGTCCATCGCCGGTTTTACCTCTCGTATGAGGTTCCAAGTGCCCTTAGTGCTGAATTTTTTCCTGTACTTGTCCTCTCCATAGAGCCAGAGCGACACGTCCTCCTCTCCTTGTCTTCTCTGCCTAGTAATATGGATCTGTTCTTCGATTTTGTTGAGCATTTCAGCTCGGTGATGCTTGCTACGGTGAGATACCAGAACAGATTCCACTGTGGCTCCGCTAGATATGCCCAGATCAATACTCCCTCGATCTCCTGTGATGTCTCTCAGGCTCCCCAGACTAGACCAATTGTCATACCAAAAAGATGTCGAACTGCCACTTCGAATCTCTACTTTATGGAAGCGTTTTGCAATTTCACGGTATTTGAGAAGCTTCCTCCACATCCAAGAACCAGAGGCTTGGCAAGGTGGGACTTCCCAGAGACTTTTGTTGCGCATCAGAGTTTGTTTCAACCAAGTTACCCATAGCGATGGTTGCGAGGAGAGGATCCTCCACACTAGCTTCAGGCAGCTCACTTTGTTTGCAGTTTTCAGAGATCTTATGCCCAGTCCTCCTTCTCCTTTCACGGTGCATACATCAAGCCAATTCACTTTAGCTTTCCTCGCATTTAACTCTGGCCCAGACCAAAGGAAAGCTGCGCATATCCTCTCTACTCCACAATACACTGATTTGGAAGGCGGAAGGCCTGAATCCAGAAGTTTGTGATGCTTGCTATTACCGACATCAACAGCTGCAATCTGCCTGCATAGGAGAGGTGCCGCGCTGTCCACGAGCTGATTCTACTCCGAACTTGTTCTACAAGAGACAGATAATCATTTGATGTCATTCTTTTAGTGAGGAGAGTTAGGCCAAGGTACCGGATCGGTAGTTGACCCACTGCGACCGGAAATGTAGCGGCAATATCCTCTCGATAATGGTTTGAGATCCCAGCTAGATATATAGTTGATTTTTCCAAGCTGATCTTGAGACCTGAGATTTGCGCAAACTCGTCAAAAATACTAATGATTCCCTCTATGGAACTCTTGTGTCCATCCGCAAAAATCATCAAGTCGTCGGCAAAGCAGAGATGCGTCAAACTAAGGATTTTACATTTCGGGTGGTAGCCAAACCGTCGCTCCACTGCTCCTTTATCAATAAGTTTGGAAAGAACATTCATACAGATAACGAAGAGGTATGGTGATAGAGCACAACCTTGTCGCAACCCACGTTCACTCTTGAAGAACCCAGCCAATTCTCCGTTTATCTGAACGGAGAAGGATGCCGTCGAGATACATAATCTTATCCAGTGAATGAACTCCTCCGGAAAATGCAGGGCTGTTAATGTGTTCAGAAGAAAGCTCCGTTGGATCGAATCAAAGGCATTCGAGATGTCTATTTTCATCGCACATCGCGACGATGTTGACTCCTTGTGGTAATCCTTAACCAGTTCAGTTGCGAGAAGGACGTTTTCCATTAAAAGTCTCTCCTGCACGAACGCCGATTGATTGAATCCAATGAATTTCGGAAGGAGACGTTTCAGTCGGTTAGCCAATATTTTAGAGATCACTTTGTACAGGACATTGCAACACGATATAGGGCGGTAGTCTTTCATCTCCCTTGCTACCTCTTTCTTTGGTATCAATGCAAGGATGGTAGTGTTAACTCCTTTCAGCAAGAAGCCCTTCGCAAAGAAGGATTTGATAGCCATGGTGAAGTCCGGACCAACTATAGGCCAAGCTGCTTTGAAGAATTCACTCGTATACCCGTCTGGCCCCGGTGATTTACTGCTGGGCATAACGAATAGCGTTTTCTTGATCTCCTCGTCCGTGACATTCATAATGAGCATATTCCGGTCCGTTTCAGAGCATCTATGGTCAAGGAGGCTTCCTAGCGTCTCCACTGAGATGCCCTCAAAGTCATTCGGTTTATGAGTCAAGAATTCTCTAAAGAACCTCTCCGCCTCATTTTTGATTTCATCTCCATTTTTGAGCACCTCCCCATTCGTATCAACCACCTCTCGGATTGTATTTCTCATTTTCCACATTTGACATGTTTTGTGGAAGAAGATATTGTTTTGGTCGCCAACATTCAGCCAATGGATCTTCGATGTCTGTTTCAGGAACTCTTCTTCTAGCTCCGCCAATCTGTTCCATTTACCATACGCCTCTGTTTCTGCATTCATCTTTGCCGGAGATGGGTCAAGCAGGTTTCGGATTGCCTTGTACATAGTGCCTTATGCGCTTCCCTTGTCCTTTTTGAGAGGTTACCCAGCTTTTCCTTACCCAGAACTCTCAGTATCGGTTTCAAGTCCTTTAGCTTTTTTGAAAATCTGTACATTGCCGATGTGGATACGAATAAAGGAGTGGTGGAGTCCCAATATTGACTTACCATGTCCACAAATTGGGGCAGCGTGGTTAATATGTTCACAAATTTAAATGGACGACGGCCTCTTACACTCTCTGTCTCCATCATGAGTCTGCTTCGCAGATGGTCCGAGCAGCCGCCCGCTTCGAACACATAGTACGACGAAGAATACTTATTGAGCCATGAACCATTAACCATTACTCTGTCCAATTTCTTGCATACCAGCCCTTCCCCTCGCTTATTGCACCAGGTTAACAAAGGCCCATGAGATCCAAGATCTGTAAATGAACAATAGCGGACCAGATCTTGGAAGTCTCGCATCCCGACGGGAATAGATGGGGAGCTAGTGTAGCCCGAGTGTTCTTCCCCATCCAATATTTCATTAAAATCTCCGCTTATTACCCACGGTTTGTTTCGTAATAGGGGGGAATCATGATGATTCCGTAGATCCTCCCACAACCGCTTCCTTTCCTCGGCGAAGTTAGAGGCATAAATGAATGAGCAAAAGAACTCCTCCTCTTTATCCTCTAATAGCACTGAGCAAGTAATTATTTGATCGCTTTTGAACACCGGTGTTAGCCTCACATTATCCTTCCAGACCACCCAAATGCGACCTAACCTGTGATGTTCGTAATTAGACAGAAACGACCAGCCTTGAAAAACCGAAGCAGAGATTCACGGCGCTTTGATCTCCTTAACCCTCGTTTCAAGAAAACATCCAAATTGCAGAGTATTGTTATTTACCCAATCTCGGACTATGGAATGTTTTGAAAGTTTGTTGAATCCACGCACATTCCATGAGAACCCTGACATTGACTAGTTTTTTTTCTTGGTGACTCTTCGGCTTGAAGTAGATGGAATATTTTCCTTCATTGTTAAAGCACTTGGTCGACCTGGATTTTCTGACCCGCTTTAGTAGCCCGGAGGATTGGAGGACGAGTCCTTTTTTCCTCTTGCTTCTCTAGTGTGTCATCTTGAGCTTGCAATGTATCACCATTACTTATGATCTCTCCTTCCTCAGCCTCCTCCTCTTCGTCCTTATTAGTGTCATCTGCCTCATCTAGTAACGAGAAACGTGATGGGGAGACTGAGACCTCAGGTTTGTCTCCTCTGGAGCCCATATGCCTCCCTATCTTCGTCGGAGATACTGAACTCCACTGCCCTTCCTCCATTAAATCGATTTCGGCTGTAGCCTCCGCATTCTTTGCATTTTCTACTTTACTACTCTCGCCTTCAGTCTGATTGTTGAAGTTTTCGACCAACACAAGTTGCAAGGCGCCGTCCGCCGCCTGATGTTCAGCATTCGTCATTTGACTCTGGCCATGGCCCAGCAATTCTTTATGCGTTTTTTGGTTGGTATCTTCCCCCCTGTCTGAACTTTTGGTAATTGACGCATCTGCAGGACGCTGCAAAATCTGTTTTCCTTCCACCTTGGCAAGGCATACACCATCGAGATGTCCCCATTTTTCGCAAGTTAAGCATTTAGGTGGGAGCCAGGGGTAAACAAATTCAACCTCTTTCTCCTCTTCGCCCAGCTGAAATCGAAATGATCTCGGTAGATTTTTTGACATGTCTGCTTCGACAAACACTTTAGCTACTTCAAAGTTTGTGCACAACTCTGTTTCAGGGTGGAGCCTCTTCGGTTCACCCACTGCACTTGTCAGGTAACCCAGCCCTTTCCATGAGAACATCGACTGCGGAACTTTCTTCACCATCACCCACATGGGAATGGTTTTGATTTCCGGTTGTGTTTCCTCAATAATTGGAGACCACTTCGATATTACCATGGGGATATCAGCAATATTCCACAAGCCTCTTCGTAGTGCTCTGGCTCTGACTGCCGGATCACGAATTCTGAACTTCATTGTCGCTGGGTTGACTGTGAATACATCGACTTTCACTGACTTGTCCCCCAGTGGCAAGATTTTGTTAACAATAACGTGGACCTTAGCCACATGGGGAGCTGTCGATAAGAACCTGCCTACTAATAGATCCTCCCATAGCGGAGCATCCCCGATTACATCCGCCGGACCTACCGCAAGCGACGAACCTTCCTTCTCTGATGTTTCAAATTCATATTTCGATAGAGATGCCTTGTTTTTTACCACATTAACCCAAGATGACTGATTTGTGCCCTCTTGCGTCGGAGTCCCACTGCTCGGGTGGAGCTCCTCCCTCTCAGACGCCATACCAATGCCGGCGGCGCTGCCGGATACCTTGCATGCGGCTAGAATCTTAGTGAAACCCTAATCGCCAAAGTTTTCCTCCTTGCTGACGTGTCCCGATTCTTTTTTTTTTTTACAGAAGCCTGAATTCACTATAATATTAGTTCCAAACAAACCATTTATCAGAGAGATGCAACAATGAAACAGCAGAGTTTCTTATGGATTTCGAATTTCAGACTTTTTATCGCTTCAAATATCACGTGATAAAAAAAATAGACTTAACAATTTTTTCCATCGAACGTTATTGTTCACGTTGACTTTTTGATGTTCAAATCGGCCTAGTCAACTTAAACTTCATGGTTATTTAAGAGATTGAAGAATTTTGGGGTTTATTTGGCCAATTTTTTTATACTTAAGGGTTTAACCGACCTTTTTCCCCACAAAAGTCTGATTTGTAAAATACTCAAAAAATCTTATTATTAACTTACATTTAATGCGACTGTAGTGCATTTAATGCACCTCCGCCGAGTTGTGCACTTGACGTTAGCGACTATAGGTTTAAAATTGTCTTTAATGTTTGTTTAGATGAGATAGATCTAATTACTATCCATTTACATAAACCTAATTAAACGGTCATTTATGATATATACACAACTCTCTCTTTATAATTATGTAATCTAAACTTTTATTTTTGGAGCAATATGAAATTTTAACAAAGATTGAATCAACTTTGTTTTTTCTTTGTAATAAAAAATTACTCTATCTAAAATTCTTTGAATTATAGACGTTTATTATATGGTAGAAGAAAAAGAGATACTACGATTTTGTGATAATAAGAAAAACATATCTTCGATTTTTAGCTATCAAGTTATTAAAATACTAGGGTTGTCCGTGCCAAGCACGGACATAATGCATTCTAAACTTAATAAAAACAACAATTGAATTTATTTTTTTATTTTTTTTAATTGAATATAAAATTAATCCAAACCAAAAAAAAAAAATCGTTTTGTACAATGAATGCTATTGAAGTTTAAGCTATTCTGAATCCAAATCTATTACAATTATCTTGTTGCAAATCAAGTTTCCATGCCTTGGTCATATCTTGCATCACCTTTGCTCCGAATAGTCAGCAATTTGTTTCGAACTTGTTTGTCAATGTTCTTCACTTGTTGAGAAGGAAGGATAGGATCTTAACCATGTTTCATAGCATTTTTTTCCCCGCCATATGGAGTATATCATACTCTGAAAAACGTAACACAAAAGAAAGAGGTGAATCTTGCCTTGTGTATCATCAATTAAGAGCGCGAGAATGTCATCGCAATGAGTAGTAAAGTGCGAAGCCATAAGAGTTTAGGTGAGACCTATCCATATCTCCGCCGAGTACCTACAGGTGAAGAATAGATGGTTCCGAGTTTCGACGGGCCCTTGACAAAATATGCATGATATACAGGCTCCTACATACCAAGAGAGCATTCGATCACCCGTCGAGAGTCTATTGTGAGTTGTGAGCCATGTAATGAATGAGTATTTAGGCGTGCCGTGTGAGAACCATACACCCTTATACCATTCCTTCCTTGGTTGCATTTTACGAGTGAGCTTCCACATTTGTTTGGAGCTGAATTTTTGTTTGAATTTATCACATGTATGCTTCCACAATACCACATCATTCTGTTGGGCCTGGATTTTCTTTTTGATGTTGTAGGTCGATGATATTCTCTATGCGATTCAGTACTTCAACTCTATGGTGTATCTGTCTATGAGTTGCGAGAACTTCTTCAACATTGAATGGATTCGTATTCTTAGGTCGATGCAACCTCGGATCCCCGTTGCATCTATTAGTCTTCCCATCGGAGACCATGAGTCATAACAACAATTAAATTTAAATAATTGATATTTTTTAAAACAAAATTTTGTTCAAAAGAAAAAATAAATACATTAGTCTCGTTAGAAGTTACTTCAAATAGAAATCAGCACAAAATTTGCTTACTTCACCCAAAATTTTAAGACTTCTTCCATTGGTGGTACAACCAAAGTTTGTAACCGCTAAAACGATATAATAAATTTAGAAAAGCAGACAACAAGATGAATCAAACAATTAACCAAAAACATAGGACGTTGCATTCAGAAACATTGATTTTTTTTTGTCAACAATCTTAATACCTAGAACGGTTTAAAGATCCAAACTGGTGGTATCAAGTTTACATAAGCAATATCATATGGGCAGACACGAGCACTTCGTGCTAACTTGTCTGCCTTTGTGTTGTTTGCGCGTGGGATGAGTGAGATAGAGAAAAAAGTAAACACATCCTTACTCTTCACAAATTCTTTCAAGTGTATTGAAAAAGCTGGCCACTCCTCGGGTGTAGACACCGTCTTCACCAACTTGAAACAGTCTATCAAAAGTCATCGTCGTCTTTTGGTTTGAAATCATACAATGCATGGCCCATTTGAGTGCTTCTAATTCTGCGTGTAGGGGGGAGAGACTTCTTCGTAAATTTCTTGATCCCATTATAGTTCATTCGACTCCTTCCTGTAAGCAATGTCATCCTAGTTCAGAAAAATTATCGGACTCCTTCCATGAGCCATCAATATAACACCACCATCCTTCATAATACGAAATCACTGGAGTATTGACAATATTTTGAGGGTACCAGGGCTTGATCACTACTTTGTGCCGATTCCCATATTGTTTCCTCAATTTCCGCAATCTTAAGTATCTCTTGTGGGTCTCTGTCCACATTTTAGTAAACCTTATCATTTCTCGCTTTCCAAATATACCACACTCCATGTAAAATTTCTATTTTTATTATCTTTTGGAAGTCTCCAAAAAAAAATTCAAAATTAGAAAAGACTGATGACATTGGGAAATACTTGGGGCGTTGGTATTTGAGAAAGCGCACATGTTTATAAAGCCGGAGGACATTCAAAAAAAATGTGGTTGAACGTTTCCTCTTCCGCTCCACAATGTGCATATTGTGTATCACAATTAATTCATCTAGCTCGCAAACTTGCCGTAACCGAAAGACAGCCCGATATGGCTTGCCAAATAAAATATCGTAATTTCGGAAAGCATTTCAGCTTCCATGTATATGCATGTAATGTTTTCACATACGGACCATATTGTATATTAGAATCGTTATTTGAGTATTCTTTTTCAATTTGATATCCCGACTTAACCGTATATCTTCCCGATTTTGTAAAGGTCCATCAAAGAGTATATGCTCTATAAGTACTACTTATAAGCATACTTCGAATAATTGTAACATCATATGGGCCAATATTTGCGTTTATCAACCCCATATTTCATATATGTGTCACTGGGTCAATCAGATGATTAACCATGAGATTTGAGTAATAGTTATACCCTTTATATGTTGCTGAGCTCGGAAAAGAAGATGGTATCAAAGGGTCGTTCCATACGGAGATATAACAACTTGAACCAACTCTTTTGATTAGCCCTTTTTAAACGAGAGATCGAGCGAATATGATACTCCTCCATCCACACGACAGGAGTAGGATTGTATAGGGTCTAAGGGGTTTGTGTTCCGAAGATATTGACTCTTAAAAACCCGTGCAAATAATGAATACGGATTATCCATTAATTGCCATATGTATAGAAATCAAAATATAACACATACCCGTTAACTGAGAAAGCATGTAGTCATTTATTATTTCTACATCATTGTTCCTTGTGCTCAATATCGCCCTCTTTTGAAAATATTTAGGATCAGTTTCCTTGAAAAACGAACATCCATAAACTTCATCAACAATTGTTTTGATAGGTTATTTGCAGTCTGTGATTAACAAATCATCGGGAAAATCAATCTCAACTTTCCAGTACCATTCTCATTAATCTTTCCATCACCAATATCGAAGATCCATTTGGGAAAAGCTGCGAGTTACTATTATCTCCAGCAATAAGCCGCATGTTATGTGTAAGTAGGCGTGGGCATTCGGGTACCCGTTCGGGTTCGGGTCGGTTCTTTCGGGTATCGGGTCTTTCATGTATTGGGTTGAAGGACCCATTCGGGTATTTATAAAATTTGGTTCGGGTTCGGGTTCGGTTCGGGTATTTTCGGGTCGGTTCCGGATACCCGAAATATAGGAAAAAACTAAAAAAATACTAAATTTGATTAAAATTTGGTTAAATTTTGACAAATATAATTAAGAATTTTCAAATTTTTTATTATTTTAGATATTTCGGTTATTTCGGTCTAACAATAATTGATATTTTTGGGTTTTATAATTATAATTTTGGGTAATTGGGTTATATCAAGTCTAAATATAATTAATATTTTGGGTATATAATTATATTTCGGGTATTTCGGGTACCCATTCGGTTCTCGGTTCGGTTCGGGTTCGGTTTCGGTTCTTCAGGTATCCGAGTCTAAGATCCGTTCGGGTATTTTGTCGGTTCCGAGTTCGGTTCGGTTCCCTTTTTTCGGGTCGGGTTCGGTTCGGTTCTTCGGTTCCGGGTATTTTGCCCAGCCCTATGTGTAAGTCTCAACACTTTGCAATTAAACCAAAGAGACGACAAATTTGAAGTAGCCTTAAGGATCTCCGTCTTGCAAGCACTAGGGATCACCATCAAGAATTGTCTAAAGTCTCCTCCAAAGAGTATAACTTTACCACCGAACGGTTTATTACATTTTAATATATCACACATTGTTCTATCCAAAGTCTCAAAACAATCTTTGCTCATCATCAATGACTCGTCTCATATAATGAGTTTAGTTTCTCTAATTAAATTCGCAAGATTTGATTCTATTTTGATCGAGCACGTCGTAAACTTGTTCACAACAATAGGGATCGCAAACCTCGAGTGGGCAGTCTGACCTCCTTTCAATAACAAAGCAACAATTCCACTCGATGCTACATTAAGAAAAATATGAACTTTCGACCGTTGAGCAGATCCCAATAAACTCCACAAATAGGTTTTTCCAGTACCCCATGAACCATAAACGAAAAACATACCTCCGATATCAGCATTTACATCATGTAGGATCTCATCGTACACACGTCTATGCTCATTTGTTACGGTGGCTAACATCTCAACATTTTTAATCTGTAAAGTCTCGCAGTCATAGCTCTTTTCATCCCGAATAAGAGGATTACCACTTTTCTCCATGATGATATCTTCTGGAAACGGCATAGGAGAGAAATCTTTCAAAGATTTTCCACTGACACGTAAAAGTAACTCTATCTCGGGCAGAGCAAATGATGTGTTTCATTTTTAACGAACTCTAACTCTTGTTTTGAATCGTTTTTGAGTCTTCATCGAGTATTTTTAGTCCATTTTGAGTCATTTCAGGTCTAAAGGCATTTCAGGATCGAGTTTGGACCAATGAGCAGAAAAGGCGAAGAATCCAGAAAAAGAAGGCTGGATCGATCGATCTCCCCTAGGGATCGATCGATCCCTTAAAACGCCCAGATTCCAGACCGGTCAGAAGACCAGATCGACCGATCACCGCCTTGGATCGATCGATCCCCCCCTAGGGATCGATCAATCCCTTGAAACGCCCAGATTCCAGACCGATCAGAAGACCAGATCGACCGGTCACCGCCTTGGATCGATCGATCCCATCACTGGATCGATCGATCCACCTCCAATTTTCAAAGAAGAATTCGGGCTTTTCCTGTTTTGGCCCAAATTTGCCTAAACTCGACCCTAGACGACTCCAGACCTATTTTCCACCACTATTAACATTACGCTTTTAATTTTATTCATCAGAGAACTTGACCTTTGTTCTTGTAAGATTTGGGGAGACAAATCTCTACTTCATATCGGAGAAGATTTATGAACCCTATTTTGATTTCTATTTTATTTGATTATGAATTTCTTCTTTTTCTCTGTGTATTCTCTGCAATCATGTCTGAGTAATCCACTTGTTAGGTTTTTAGGGTTTCAAGGGATTTTCATGAATCACTGAAACGGATTTGTTAGATTAGAGAATTACATAGAGTTCTTCATCTACTGTTGAGTTTAAAGCTTAGACTAGATTGATCACCTAGTTTCTGATTTTAGGATCAATCTAAACATCAAAAGTGATTTAGGTTCCCTGAAAGAACATAGATGAGAAAATATTCCTTAGCCAACGAAAGCTGATGCTAAGGCGATTTGTGAACCTATCAAACCTGACCTTTAATGCTTGCCTAGAATTTTAAGATCAAACGACAGTTTAGATTCTTAGGTTATTAGGCATAGTAGTTAGCATCACGATAGTGGGTTAGCTATATATTCATGTTTGACTTCGAGAACAGTTCTTAATTCTCTCCCTAATCGATAGTCTGTTTAGTGAATCTGAATTTCCTACGAATTACCTAAGGACCTAGCGCTTTCTCTTATTGAATTTACATTGTTTCATTCATTATTCTTAGTTTTAGAAGTTACAATCCAAAAACAAACATCATTCGTCTTAGATTTACTTTCATCTTGTATTATCGTAGTGTTGCATTTGGTCTATGTGGATTCGATCCCTACATTACTACTTCGTCAACTGTGCTCTTGCAGTAGTTACTTTTAGAGTTAAACTCTGAGTGTATCAAGTTTTGGCGCCGTTGTCGGGGACCAAAAACGTTGCCTACGAGTCTTGGACGAAAGTTCAGACTAAGAATGTATGTTTGTAGTTACTAACTAGTTTTATTTCTGTGTGTGTTTCAGGTGTATGACCAGAAGCGAAGGTTCTAAAAATCTACTTCAGGTGAGCAACGAGGAACTAGCAAGAATAGAACGAGAAAACAACATGAGAAGGAGAGAGATGGCTAACTTACCAGGAAACCGTGATCTCCAAAACCCACTTGTCGACGATGATAATCAGATTGAGTATGACACATAAGGGAATCCCATAAACCCGCTTCTCCATGCTCGTGATGATGTCATCGAACCTGACGATGGTGATATTGCTGCTGCCCAAAGGCAAGCTGAGGAACTGCAGAGGCAAGCCGCTGCAGCACAGCAGAGATTGTTGCAAGCTCGAAATGCTGAAAACCAGAGGAATGCTCGACAACCTCCTCCACGCCAAACAATTGGTGCTATCGACACTCCTCATGCTTTCTTCCAAGAGAGGGCTGCTATTCGCCCGCCGCCTATCCAGAGGCAGAATTTTGAGATAAAACCTCATATTATCTCTCTTGTCAAGCAGAACTTGTTCTATGGGAAAGCTACTGAAAACCCCATGGACCACATTGAGACATTTGAGGAGATCTGCAGCACGACTAGTGCTAATGGAGTCCCTGCTGATTATATGAAATGCAAGCTCTTCTCATTTTCTTTGAGTGACAGAGCTCTGAGGTGGCTTAAGTCTCTCGCTCCTGGTTCTCTGACCACTTGGGAAGCAACCAAATCAGCATTACTGGATCACTTCTACACTAAGGCCAAGACGGCCTCTCTCAGGGTCAAGATCACTCAGTTCCAGTAGAATGGAGGTGAATCCTTCAATGAAGCTTGGGAACGATTCAGGGAATATATGCGTGAGTGCCCTCACCATGGCTATTCAGATGAGCAAGTGCTGAATATTTTCTACGATTGAGTCGATTGAGACTTTAAGAACTCTCTGAACGCTGCGAGTAATGGTGATTTCATGATCAAGACTAAAGAGAAAGCATACCAGCTGATTGAAATTCTTGCTTCGAGCTCGAGTCATCGTAATCGCGAGTACGATAGGACGCAGCGTGTCAACAGTGTTGAGACAGGTGCCATTGCTGATTTGACTGCCAAAGTTAACAACTTGACATTGCTTCTTCAAAGCAATCAGAAAGGTGTTAACTATTGTGAAGATACTGGAGATGATGAGTACAATCAGCAGCCTATGAGGTGGATCCAGAGAATGTGGCTGAAGTGAACTACGTACAAAATCAGGAGTTTTTCAACAAATGGTTCAACCAGAACTACATGAATCATCCAAACCTATCATACAGAAGCACAAATGTTGAAAATCCTCAAGATCAGATTTATCCACAGCAAAATCAGGGCATGCAAAATCAGGGCGCACAAAATTTTCAGGGCGTGCAAAATCAGGGCGCGCAAAATTTTTAGAAGAAACCATTCGTGCAAAATCCTGGCGTCGGCATTTTCTCCAAGGGATTTCAGCAGACTGGCGTGCAAAATCAGGGACAAAAGCCATTTGCACAGGGTTTCCAGCAGAAAACGTTCGTGCAAAATCAGGGGCAGAATAATTTTCAAAATCAAGGTGGTTTCCAGCAGAAACAGCAATTCCCTAACCCTCAACCCAACCAGGAGTCTAAGTTTGAATCTATGATGCAACAGCTGATGATGAATCAGTAGAAGACAGCTAACGAGATGAATGTCAAGGTAGCAGAGATGTATCAGGATCGCAACAGCAAATTCGAAGCTATTCAGACTCATGTGAAGAAGCTTGACACTCATGTACCCCAGACAGCAGAGGCAATTAAGAGGCCTACTAGAGTTCTTCCAGGAAAAGGTGAACAGAATCCACGAAATGAGTTTGTCCAAGCAATCACGCTGAAAAGTGGGAAGGAGATTGAAATTGTGGCTGATTCTGAAAAGAACAGGAAAAATCCTGAGATCATAGATGTCGAGGATGATGGTGCAGCATAGGAGACAAACACTTCGTCTACACCTCAGGTAGTCATGAATGAACCAGTAACTCCGCCAGAACGTGTCTACGTGCCCAAGATTCCTTATCCTAAGCGCCCTAAAAAGATGCAGAGAGATCTTGAGCAAGAAAAATGCAAGTCTCTTGTGAATGAACTTTCTGTGACCTTTTGTTGACGCAGTACAAATGGTCCCTGCCTTGAAAAAGTATGTGAAAGACATGGTCACCAACAAGATCACGAGAGAGGAAGGTGTGATGATGATCACAGAAGAGTGCAACACCTTGTTGCAAGGTAGAATGCAAAAGAAACTGGGTGATCCTAGAATATTTGTGCTCGCTGTACAGATTGGATCACTGACCTTTGATCGCTCTCTCTGCGATTTGGGTGCTAGTGTGAATCTTATGCCTTACTCTGTTGCTAAGCGCCTTGGCCTTACGTCGTTCAAACCAACTAGAGTCTCTTTGGTGTTTGCTGATCGTTCTGTGAAACTCCCGCTGGGTATTCTTGAGGACTTGCCAGTGAAGATTAGTAATGGATACATTCCTGCAGATTTTGTGGTCCTTGAGCTAGACGCAGAGCCCAAAGATCCTCTCATCTTGGGAAGATCTTTCTTGGCTATAGCTGGACCCATTATTGATGTGCAAAAAGGAAAGATCGATCTTCATTTAGGTGACTTAGTAATGAAATTCACAGTGAATAAGTTGCTGAAAAAACCGACGATATATGGGCAGACATTCTGGGTTGACTGCGTTTCTGAGGCCACTGAAGGAGTGACAGACGAGTTACTGGTAGACGATCCTCTGGAGATCGCTTTGACTCAGTCTGAGAGTGAGTTTGGGTACTTGAACGGGGATACAGCTGGTTATGCCAAAATCTTGATTCCAGCGCTAGAGTGGAGAATATGGTAGCTTTCGTCGCACTTGATGGAGCTGCAGAGCAATCCTCCATTGTCGAGCCACCTGCGTAGACCAGCAATACATGGAGCGAGCTGAAAGCTCCAAACTCAACATATCCTGTCATCATCAATGCTGAGTTGAATAATGCTGAGACTGCCTTGCTCTTGTGCGAACAGAGAAAATATCGTAGAGCATTAGGCTATTCTCTAAATGACATCACCGGAATCTCACCAGATCTTTGCATGCATAGGATACAACTAGAAGATGAATCGAGGACTTCTATAGAACATCAGAGACGGTTAAACCCGAATCTAAATTTAAACTGCTTTATTTATTATTTTTTTAATTATTTTTTTCCTTCCTTTTCTTTCTCTCTCTCCTTCCCATGATTCTTTTCTTCTCCTCCTTCTTCCTTCTCTTCCTTTTTAATTCTTGAGTTGATCTAACTCTTTTTTTTCCAGATCCGGCAGCTGTCGGAATTTGTCGCCGCAGTGAATACATTTTCTTAAAAGAAAATTGGTATAATATTATTTTACTTTTATTAGTATGGTAGTTAATAAATTTATCTCTATTAGCTTAAGAAATGTGGATTATTTTTTCTTAAGATTTTTTTTCCTTTCTTAATTTTATGTTTATTTATGTATTTGTTTATTGGATGATCCAAATTTTTAAAAAAAAATCTTTGGTTGTCTATTTATTCAATTAGTTGGTTTTTAAAAGTAAAATTTTTGTCATTTTAAAGTTTTGGGGATTGTATATTTTTTACCCAACCGAAAACTAATAAAATAAATACTTCGAAATTAAGTTAGTTTTGTATACTCCGAAAGTTAATTCGAATACTAATAAAAAGAAAGTTAGTTTTGCATCAGATAAATTCATGTTCCCAAATTCCGACTCTCGAATCTTTATTTCTTATATCACTAGACACAAAATGGTACATACTTAATAATAAAATTATACATATATTAAAAAAATACAAAACGAGACCATCGAAAATTAAAAAAAAAACCGTTAAGTTGGCATCGTTAAAAAACCAACAAGAATTTAAATGATATAAGAAGCCGTTAAGTTGGCGTGCACTACGTCGTAACCTACGATTGCACCATATACTTGCATGTTCCCTAATTATGACTATTAGATAGTTGTTTCCTGTCTCGATACCCCAAAACGGTAAATACGAAATATTAAGATTATACTTGAAATATAATGAAAAAAATCCAAAATTAACGAGAATTTAAATGATTAGAGAAACAGTTAAATTGGCGCGCACTAGACCATGAGATGAGAATCCGTCATATAATTACATGTTCTCAAATAGCGACTCTTGGATTGTTATTTTTTTGTCTCGATACCTATATTGGTAAATACTTAACAATATAATTACACTTTAATTTTTTTTTTAAAAGCCTAAAAGCAAAAAGAATTTAAGTGATAGAAAATCCGTTAAGTTGGTGCGCACTAGATCAAGAAATATGATTGCATCATATAAATTCATGTTCCCAAATTCTGACTCTCGGATCTTTATTGCGTATATCACTACACTCAAAATGGTAAATACTTAATAATAAAATTATACGTATATTAAAAAATCCAAAACGAGACTAACGAGATTTTTTTTTTTTAAAACCGTTAAGTTATCGCCGTTAAAAAACCAACAAGAATTTAAATGATATAAGAAGCCGTTAAGTTGGCGCGCACTACATCGTAACATACGATTTCACCATATACTTGCATGTTCCCTAATTATGACTATTAGATAGTTGTTTCATACCCCAAAACGGTAAATAAGAAATCTTAAAATTATACTTGAAATATAATGAAAAAATTCAAAACTAACGAGAATTTAAAAAAAACCGTTAAGTTGGCACCGTTAAAAAAACCAACAAGAATTTAAATGATATAAAAGCCGTTAAGTTGGCGCGCACTACATCGTAACATACGATTGCTAAATTGTAAATGGAAATAAATATCAAAAGAGCTAAATTAACAAAAGAAAAAAAAATCAAAAATAGAAATAATTATCGAAAGAGCTAAATTGACCCCAAAAAAAAATATTCAAACGGAAATTAACTTGTTATTTATGCTAACTCTATGGAAAATCAACATAAAAAGCTTAACAAACAAAAAAAGAAAAATAAATTATATGTCAAAATAAAATCTATTACTAATAAAAGTTGATGTTATATGCCCTTAAGGGTATTGATTTTGCCTACTTAATTGTTTTCTTGATAAAAGCTATGCTCTTATGGAATAAAAAAATAAAAGAACTGCATAAGAAAGAATTCACCCATGGATTTAAAAAGACGACTATAATAAAGGAAAAATTACTATGTGTAAACCAATATTCTCAGATATAAAATAATGTTTGTTACTTCAATATTATTTGCAAAGTATGAAAATTAAATCCTCATCGATTAGATTTATGATCTCATCGAAGAACCATTGAAAAGTTACCACAACCAATATGTCACCAGACAAAATTCATTCTTCTATCTCTCCAATGTAAATTTTACAAAAAAGTATATTTACTTTTCGATTTTTTGTTATTATAACTTTTTTTAAAGTTCATATTCATATATTGTTTTGGTTTCAAAATTGATTTTTTTTTCATAGATATGAGAGCAAGAGTTGTGTTTATTACATTGCTTTTCGATTTGTAGATTAAATTAAAATTTTGTATTGATTAAAATAGTTAAGGAAACAAAATAATTTTTGACTTTTTTGCTTTTTTGTTGTTTTTATAGAAAACAGATATAACGAGAATGAAAATGAAAATGAATATGATGAAAAACCGTATTCACTCTGATTGGAAGAAGTAAGGTACAATCATTGAAAAATCATTTAAAAGTTATCACAACCAATATACTACCAGACAAAAGTCCGGTATTTACATCTTCAAGATAAAACTGACAAAAAATTGTCGATCTTTTATGATTTTAAATTAGTTTCAAAATTTATTTCATATGCATCTATTGTATTAGTTTCAAAATTAAAGTTGTAATGAATGTGAAAGCAAGAGTTGTGTTTATTAGTTTTTTTCAATTTAGTATATTAAATAAGAAATTTGTATTGGTTAAATTAGCTAAGGAAAGAGATTAACTTTATAACTTTTTGGTTGTTTGCATAGAAAACATATATAACAAAGATGAACTGAAAATGGTTAAAAAAAAACTTATTTTCTTGATTTAAAGAAGTGATGTATAATATTTTCTCTTCGTGTCAATACTATGGTTATTAAAATAGCATTTGATTACTTTATTATGCTTTTAGTTGACTTTGATATAATAACTTATAAATGTTCGACCATATAATATGTTTTTCAAACGGGACATATATAGATTCAAAACAAGACCGTTGAAACCTTACAAACTATATATAATTACTGAGATTAAAATTAAATAAAGATGCCAAATAACCTTTAAGCTAGTTTAGTTAACATTTATAGATAGGTTTATTGTGGTTAGGTATTTTAGAAAGAAACATAGGATTACTAGTTTCATAAGTTACTGCAGTTACCGAAAAAAATGAATTCTCTTAGGGGTTAGCCCACAAATTAAGAAATAATTTTGAAAATTTTAGTTATCTCGTTTTAATACATATTCACATCCTACATCAATACTGGAACTAAATCATAGATGTTTGGGTCCCAAATTGTACCCGAATCTCTAAACAATCGAGATCTCATGTTGAAGTCAACCGATTTAAATCAAATAAAAAACTTTATTAAATTACTTGTTATAAAATAATTTAATATGCCAAATAATATTTAAACTAGTTTAGTAAACATTATTAGAGAGGTTTAATGTGGTTATGTATTTTAGAAATATACATAGGATGATTAGTTTAATTAGTTACTGCATTTACCTAACGTTAGTGAAAAATAATCGATTTTTTATCAAATTAGTATTAAAAACAATACCCACGCGTAACGTCAGTGCAAAATATTTCCCTTTCGCGCGCGTGAGATTTTTTTTTTCTTCACCACATGATAGAAACCGTGAAACATTGGAAGATAATGACATTGAATTTGAATGGTTATGCAGCGATTATCAAGAAGAATTTTAAAAATGTACTACAAATTGCTAAATAATCATTGAATCCTTGCTTGAGTATTACGTATGTGTTTCATCACAAACTCGACATTATCTAAAGAAAAAAATTTAGTTTTAAACAAAAAACATTACGCCTATCACCAATTAAAAAAATAAAGTGAATTTTTTATAATATAAATGTAATGATAAACACGGTAACGTAAACTCCGAGATAATTGAATTTTTTCTTAAAAAAGGTACTCCAAAATATTGGAACATCAGGATCTCGCAGGAATGGATACCAAACAACCACATAATGATTAAAAACAAAAAACAATATAAAAAAATTATTTTTGGAGCGATTTGAAATTTCCAACAAAAAAAAAGTTATTACAATCTACAATAATGTTTGTTTTGATTAATAACTAACTTTAGATTAACTTTATGTAATAAATGAATTTTTGTTTACAATGTGGATTGAATTAAAAAAATTTATTTATTAAATTAGTATAATAAAAATTTATTAAATTATAGACATTTATTATATGGAAAATAAATATTATTTTTTTCCTTCACCACATAAAGATAATAAGAAAATAAATATTACGGTTTTGTGATAATAAGAAAATTAAAGATTTTTAGCTATCAAGTTATTAAATTATAGACTATTTGTTAGGAAAGAATATATAAACTTTATTCTTTTAAAATAATTAACCATAAAGATATGATTTGGAAAAAATAATAAAAAAGGATAAAATAGTAAATGCAATAGATTTTGTGCTAAGACTTTTAAATAATATAAGCAAATAATAACATTTGCAATTGTTTTATGGTTTCACAAAAAAAAAATTATTATATCTGGATTTGAATTTTTATATTTTTAACTAAAAAACTACACCAAAACATCATCAAATCACTAAAAATCTCTTAAAATTCAGTACTTAAAATATTTCCAATAACACTAGATTTGAAGGTTTATTTACAAATCAATAGTTCAATAACATGAGATTTTTTTAAACTTTTTTAAATTCATGTTTGAATAACCCATAATTTGTGATTTTAATACAAATCACTCCAAATACTAGATTGAATACAATCCTCATATACTTTATTCTTTTAAAATAATTAACCATAAAGATACGATTTGGGGAAAAAATAATAATAAAAAGGATAAAATAGTAAACGTAATAGATTTTGTGCTAAGACTTTTAAATAATATAAGCAAATAATAACATTTGCAATTGTTTTATGATTTCACAAAAAAATAAATTATTACCAGATTAAATATTTTTATTAAAAATTTATCTATAAAATTACAAAAAAAAATTAGAAAAATTGTTTTATATTGAATACATCAAACTTTATATAATAAGATATGAAACTCCCAGCCATAAATACATAGGGATGTGTTGGCTTGGCAGCACCAAACAAACACACCATCATTCAAAGCCTTAAAAGCCTAAAGAGCTCTATTTCTTTGTAAGGAGATCTAGGATTTTGATTTCAAAATAATATATAGAATTTGCCAATAATAATTTTAGTTTCTGTCGTAAATATATAGCTTATTTTGCATCATTGTACATAGTATTCAGCTTGTTATATGTTATATTTCCCTTTCGCGCGCGTGAGATTATTTTTTTTCTTCACCACATGATAGAAACCGTGAAACATTGGAAGATCGATAATGACATTGAATTTGAATGGTTATGCAGCGATTATCAAGAAGAATTTTAAAAATGTACTACAAATTGCTAAATAATCATTGAATCCTTGCTTGATTATTACGTATGTGTTTCATCACAAACTCGACATTATCTAAAGAAAAAAATTTAGTTTTAAACAAAAAACATAACGCCGATCACCAATTAAAAAAATAAAGTGAAATTTTTATAATATAAATGTAATGATAAACACGGTAACGTAAACTCCGAGATAGTTGGATTTTTTCTTAAAAAAGGTACTCCAAAATATTGGAACATCAGGATCTCGCAAGAATGGATACCAAACAAACACATAATGATTAAAAACAAAAAAAATATAAAAAAAAAATATTTTTGGAGCGATTTGAAATTTCCAACAAAAACAAAAGTTGTTACAATATACAATAATGTTTGTTTTGATTAATAACTAACTTTAGATTAACTTTATGTAATATATGAATTTTTGTTTTCAATGTGGATTGAATTAAAACAAAATATTTATTAAATTAGTATAATAAAAAATTATTAAATTATAGAAGTTTATTATATGGAAAATAAATATTACGGTTTTGTGATGATAAGAAAAATAAATCTTTGTAAAGATTTTTTGGTATCAAGTTATTAAATTATAGACTATTTTTTAGGAAAGAATATATAAACTTTATTCTTTTAAAATAATTAACCATAAAGATACGATTTGAAAAAAAAAAAAAAGGATAAAATAGTAAACGCAATAGATTTTGTGCTAAGACTTTTAAATAATATAGAAAATAATAACATTTGCAATTGTTTTATGATTTCACAAAAACATAATTATTATATTTGAATTTGAATTTTTATATTTTTAACTAAAAAACTAAACCAAAACATCATCAAATCGCTAAAAATCTCTTAAAATTCAGTACTTAAAATATTTCCAATAACACTAGATTTGAAGGTTTATTTACAAATCAATAGTTCAATAACATGAGATTTTTTAAACTTTTTTAAATTCATGTTTGAATAACCCATAATTTGTGATTTTAATACAAATCACTCCAAATACTAGATTGAATACAATCCTCATAGACTTTATTCTTTTAAAATAATTAACCATATAGATACGATTTGGGGAAAAAATAATAATAAAAAGGATAAAATAGTAAACGTAATAGATTTTGTTCTAAGACTTTTAAATAATATAAGCAAATAATAACATTTGCAATTGTTTTATGATTTCACAAAAAAATAATTATTACCAGATTAAATATTTTTATTAAAAATGTATCTATAAAATTACAAAACAAAATTAGAAAAATTGTTTTATATTGAATACATCAAACTTTATATAATAATATATGAAACTCCCAGCCATAAATACATAGGGATGTGTTGGCTTGGCAGCACCAAACAAACACACCATCATTCATAGCCTTAGAAGCCTAAAGAGCTCTATTTCTTTGCAAGGAGATCTAAGATTTTGATTTCAAAATAATATATAGAATTTGCCAATAATAATTTTAGTTTCTGTCGTAAATATATAGCTTATTTTGCGTCATTGTACATAGTATTCAGCTTGTTATATGTTATATTTCCCATTCGCGCGCGTGGGATTATTTTTTTTCTTCACCACATGATAGAAACCGTGAAACATTGGAAGATCGATAATGGCATTGAATTTGAATGGTTATGCAGCGATTATCAAGAAGAATTTTAAAAATGTACTACAAATTGCTAAATAATCATTGAATCCTTGCTTGATTATTACGTATGTGTTTCATCACAAACTCGACATTATCTAAAGAAACAAATTTAGTTTTAAACAAAAAACATAACGCCGATCGCCAATTAAAAAAATAAAGTGAAAGTTTTATAATATAAATGTAATGATAAACACGGTAACGTAAACTCCGAGATAGTTAGATTTTTTCTTAAAAAAGGTACTCCAAAATATTGGAACATCAGGATCTTGCAAGAATGGATACCAAACAACCACATAATGATTAAAAACAAAAAAAAAACTGTTGACAAAAAAAAATGATTAAAAATAAACAATTTATAAAAAAAAAGTATTTTTTGGGCGATTTGAAATTTCCAACAAAAAAAAAAGTTGTTACAATCTACAATAATGTTTGTTTTGAATAATAACTAACTTTAGATTAACTTTATGTAATATATTAATTTTTGTTTTCAATGTGGATTAAATTATAATAAAAATTTATTAAATTATAGACGTTTATTATATGGAAAATAAATATTACGGTTTTGTGATAATAAGGAAAATAAATCTTTGTATAGATTTTTAGCTATCAAGTTATTAAATTATAGACTATTTTTTAGGAAAGAATATATAAACTTTATTGTTTTAAAATAATTAACAATAAAGATACGATTTGAAAAAAAAAAAAAAAGGATAAAATAGTAAACGCAATAGATTTTGTGCTAAGACTTTTAAATAATATAAGAAAATAATAACATTTGCAATTGTTTTATGATCTCACAAAAAAATAATTATTATATTTGGATTTGAATTTTTATATTTTTAACTAAAAACTACACCAAAACATCATCAAATCACTAAAAATCTCTTAAAATTCAGTACTTAAAATATTTCCAATAACACTAGAATTGAAGGTTTATTTACAAATCAATAGTTCAATAACATGAGATTTTCTTAAACTTTTTTAAATTAATGTTTGAATAACCCATAATTTGTGATTTTAATACAAATCACTCCAAATACTAGATTGAATACAATCCTCAAAGACTTTATTCTTTTAAAATAATTAACCATAAAGATACGATTTGGGGAAAAAATTAATTATAAAAAGTTAAAATAGTAAACGTAATAGATTTTGTGCTAAGACATTTAAATAATATAAGCAAATAATAACATTTGCAATTGTTTTATGATTTCACAAAAAAATAATTATTACCAGATTAAATATTTTTATTAAAAATGTATCTATAAAATTACAAAAACAAATTAGAAAAATTGTTTTATATTGAATACATCAAACTTTATATAATAATATATGAAACTCCCAGCCATAAATACATAGGGATGTGTTGGCTTGGCAGCACCAAACAAACACACCATCATTCAGAGCCTTAGAAGCCTAAAGAGCTCTATTTCTTTGCAAGGAGATCTAGGATTTTGATTTCAAAACAATATATAGGATTTTCCAATAATAATTTTAGTTTATGTCGTAAATATATAGCTTATTTTGCGTCATTGTACATAATATTCAGCTTGTTATATGTTATATTTTCCTTTCGCGCGTGTGAGATTATTTTTTTCTTCACCACATGATAGAAACCGTGAAACATTGGAAGATAATGACATTGAATTTGAATAGTTATGCAGCGATTATCAAGAAGAATTTTAAAAATGTACTAAAAATTGCTGAATAATCATTGAATCCTTGCTTGATTATTACGTATGTGTTTCATCACAAAGTCAACATTATCTAGAGAAAAAAATTTAGGCTTAAACAAAAAACATAACGCCGATCACCAATTAAAAAATAAAGTGAAATTTTTATAATTTAAATGTAATGATAAACACGGTAACGTAAACTCCAAGATATTTGGATTTTTTCTTAAAAAAGGTACTCCAAAATATTGGAACATCGAGATCTCGCAAGAATGGATACCAAACAACCACATAATGATTAAAAACAAAAGATTTATAAAAAATATTTTTGGAGCGATTTGAAATTTCCAAAAAAAAAAAAAGTTGTTACAATCTACAATAATGTTTGTTTTGATTAATAACTAACTTTAGATTAACTTTATGTAATATATGAATTTTTGTTTTCAATGTGGATTGAATTAAAAAAAACTTATTTATTAAATTAGTATAATAAAAACTTATTAAATTATAGACGTTTATTATATGGAAAATAAATATTACGGTTTTGTGATAATAAGAAAAATAAATCTTTGTAAAGATTTTTAGCTATCAAGTTATTAAATTATAGAGTATTTTTTAGGAAAGAATATATAAACTTTATTCTTTTAAAATAATTTACCATAAAGATACGATTTGAAAGAAAACAAATTTGATAAAATAGTAAACGCAATAGATTTTGTGCTAAGATTTTTAAATAATATAAGCAAATAATAACATTTGCAATTGTTTTATGATTTCACAAAAAATAATTATTATATTTGGATTTGAATTTTTATATTTTTAACTAAAAAACTACACCTAAACATCATCAAATCACTAAAAATCTCTTAAAATTCAGTACTTAAAATATTTCCAATAACACTAGATTTGAATGTTTATTTACAAATCAATTGTTCAATAACATGAGATTTCTTAAAACTTTTTTAAATTCATGTTTAAATAACCCATAATTTGTGATTTTAATACAAATCACTCCAAATACTAGATTGAATACAATAGACTTTATTCTTTTAAAATAATTAACCATAAAGATACGATTTGGAAAAAAATTAATAATAAAAAAGGATAAAATAGTAAGCCTAATAGATATTGTGCTAAAACTTTTAAATAATATAAGCAAATAATAACATTTGCAATTTTTTATAATTTCACAAAAAAAAAAAATTACCAGATTAAATATTTTTATTAAAAATGTATCTATAAAATTACAAGAAAATTTTAGACAAATTGTTTTATATTGAATACATTAAACTTTATATAATAAGATATGAAACTCCCATCCATAAATACTTAGGGAGGGATGTGTTAGCTTGGCAGTACCAAACAAACACACCATCATTCAAAGCCTAGAAGCCTAAAGAGCTCTATTTCATCGCAAGGAGATCTTGGATTTTGATTTCAAAATACAGGTAAAATTTTTGGTTCTTTTTTGTGCCAGATTCTAATTTTTTGGGAATAATCGTTTGGATCCATAAAAAGATCAGATTTTCATTTTTGTCCAACAAATTTTGAGAAAACACACAATGAATCTTGTAGTTGTAGAGAGACTGACTAAAGCTTCTTCTCCGCCATGGATGTAGCTTGAAAATCAAAAACCCATTTCTTCGATTTCGCTGCAAAAAACTCGTTTAACCATTTTTCTCCTCTCTTACCCATCTCTAGGTCTCTCGTCGAAAGAGATGACTTCTCACATTCCGTCTTTGAATCCGTCACTTTCACTGATCCCAAAGCCCGAGCCAGGCTTTGAATCCGACCCACAAGCCCCGACTTCATCATCCTCCAACATCAATTTCAACCTCCCCGTCGAAGCTAGCCCCGCGTATCCTTCCCTCGAACCCAGCTTGTACACGGAGTTCAACAATGTAGCGGAGACGTTTCGCTCAGCGTTCGCTCAACGCCTCAAGCGTCACGAGGACGTCACGGTGCTCGATTCTCTCGATTCTCTAACCGGAGCAATCGTACCGGTGGAGGAAGAGCCGATTTCGGTTATTTACTCAACCAGTGACGCTTCACCGTCCGTTGTTACTCGAAGGCCGAAGCCGCAGGAACGTTCGTCGGAGCTGGTGAGGATCACTGATGTTGGTCCAGAAGGAGAGAGACAGTTCCGAGAGTATGTGAGGAAGACGAGGATGATCTACGATTCGCTTAGGATCTTCTTGATAATGGAATATCAGCGTGAAGGGATTGGGATGGGAAGGAGAGGTAGGCCTGATAGTAAAGCTGCTTCGATGATGAAAGATCGTCTCTTGTGGATGAATCGTGACAAACGCATCGTGGGTTCGATTCCTGGAGTTCAAGTTGGGGATATATTCTTTTTTAGGCTTGAGTTGTGTGTTGTTGGTTTGCATGGACAGACACAGGCTGGGATTGATTATCTCATAGGGAGTCGTAGCTCTAATGGAGAGCCAATTGCTACGAGTGTGATTGTTTCAGGTGGGTATGAGGATGATGATGATCAAGGAGATGTGATTATGTATACAGGACATGGCGGACAAGACAAGCTTGGTAGGCAAGCTGAACATCAGAAGCTAGAAGGTGGGAATCTCGCCATGGAACGGAGTATGTATTATGGGATTGAAGTGAGAGTGATTAGAGGGTTTAAGTACGAGAACTCGTGTTCAAGCAAAGTTTATGTCTATGATGGGCTGTTTAGGATTGTTGATTCCTGGTTCGATGTTGGGAAGTCTGGTTTCGGTGTGTTCAAATTTAGGCTGGAGAGAATCGAAGGACAGGTCGAGATGGGTACTTCGGTTATGAAGCTTGCTAAGACTCTTAAAACCAACCCGTTGTCTGTGAGACCGACTGGTTACATCAGTTTCGATATCTCGAATAGGAAGGAGAATGTTCCTGTCTATTTATTTAACGACATTGACAACGACCAAGAACCATTGTATTACGAGTACCTTGCCAAAGCTTCGTTTCCGCCTGGCTTATTATTTCAACATCGTAGTAATGCAAGTGGATGCAACTGTATCTCAGGTTGTAGCAGTGGCTGCCTTTGTTCAATTAAGAATGGTGGTGAGTTTGCTTATGATTATAATGGGAATCTAATAAGACAGAGACCGTTGATACATGAGTGTGGACCGGCGTGTCAGTGCCCTCCAAATTGTCGAAACCGTGTGACTCAAAAGGGTTTGAGGAATAGACTAGAAGTGTTTAGGTCAGTTGAAACGGGTTGGGGAGTTCGGTCTTTGGATATATTACATGCTGGTGCTTTTATTTGTGAGTATGCCGGGGTTGCTTTGACAAGGGAACAAGCCAACATTGTGACCATGAATGGTGATACATTGGTATATCCTGCTCGGTTTTCTTCTGCTAGATGGGAAGCTTGGGGGGATTTGTCTCAGGTCTTTCCTGATTACGAGCGACCTGGGTATCCCCAGATTCCTCCTGTTGATTTTTCAATGGATGTGTCAAAGATGAGGAATGTTGCTTGCTACATAAGCCACAGTACTGATCCGAATGTCATTGTCCAGTTAGTACTGCATGATCACAACAATCTAATGTTCCCTCGGGTTATGCTTTTTGCTGCTGAGAACATTCCTCCCATGACTGAGCTCAGCCTTGATTATGGAGTATCTAGTGAATGGAGCCCCAAGCTCGCCATTTGTAATTAAAATCGTCCTTAACCAGGCTGCCATATTTTTCCAGGTAAAACTAAGTGAACAGTTTAATAAGTTCACAAAAGAAGCCTGTAGTGTTATGCTAATTAAAAAGAAACACCAGCAAGCAATGGTTCCAAATGGGTCTTGCATGTTTAAACATTAGCTTGAGACATGTTGCAGGTTGTATTGCGCTATAAATGGTGCAACTTGGTGTCTGGTTTCATTTAAAAACGACGGTTTTGAGCTGAATGTGATTAGAATTTTGTTTGAGAGACAGTTTGTTGTGAAGATTTCTTCTGTTTTGCTCCTGCACTGAGAAAACCAAAGATGTGATTTTAATGTTTGTAGTCATATTTTCTTCCTCTGAATTCGATATATATTGGTTTCTTGCAGATTGTAATCAAGTCGAAGTCGCGGTTAAATCTTTTGCTCTTTTTCTCGGTTAGTGACATGAAGAAAGAAGGAAATCAATTTGTGCAGAATCAAGGTTTGATAGACCCCATTCCTCCCAGTGTGTAGACCTTATTTTGATTATTTACAAGTGTTTGACTTTTGGGTATCTTTGCACAATTTGGGAGACTTAAGGTTTTGGGGGGGGGGGGGGGGGGGGGGGGGGTATTAGTGTACAAAACTCAAAAGATGTTTGTTTTGTCTGTACGTTCTTGCTCTTAATGTCTATGAAGTAAAAATTAACACCTCTCTCTCAAATTAAGCGGTAATGGTTGGAGTTATCACCATATATTTGATTGATTCACCATGAGATTGTTAGAATATATTATTTGAAGAGTGAAAAAAATACACAGATATTGGGTTGTTTAGGTCACATGTATAAATTTAGGAGCTTATCTGTGTGTTATTTAAAATTGAGGGATGTAATTTAATTACCGAAAAAACCCTAAGGTCGAGTAAAAACACCATCTTATTGAAAATTGAGGGATGTAATTTCACTGTGAATGTTTCACAGATCTTCATTCTTTCATTTGCTATCTCTTGACATATCATTTGAAGTTCATGCACTTATTTTATGATGGGCCTTGAGTCCACCATCATGTATCTCTGAAATTTTGTCGTTGCGTATCTCCCAGAAGATACATTGAACGATTTGTACTTTTTTTTCAAAGCATTTCAGAGAGCTTTATAAGATTTGACCTCACTGTAAACGTTAAATAGCTGGTCCGCCAGACGGCTTTGTATGTAGCATTTGCACAAGAAATCTTTGTGGTCCCATGCCTTAACACTTGCGAGAACACGTTTGTCGGTATTCCCAGGAGACAACACTGGTTTGTCCTCCGTGAGATACATGTCAAGGTGGAGCATGCACAGGAAGATGCATTATTTGTTGCCACTGTTTGAAGTTAGAACCATCAAATTTTTCTGGTGTGTGTCATGTGGTTACATCGTTTCGATCTGTTTGAAAAACGTTTCGCGAAACTTGCTAACGGTCTTCGCGGAAATCGTTTATATGTATATCGTTTTTTCTTTGAATCTTGGAAACGATCAACGGAGTCGCTTAAAAGCGTTCGCGGAAGACGTTTCCGATTGTTTGTAAAAACGTTTTCAAAAAATCGTTATAAAAATACGCAATTTTTGTATCCGATTCAAGCTATAGGCAGGAAACAGATATATTTTGAATTAAAACTGTAGAAGCATAAAATGCGGAAACATAAATTGCGATGAAAACACGAAGTACGTTTTAGTAAACCGATTAGTAAGAAACATATTAAGGAAAACGGTGAAGTGGAGTCGAGATGATCTCTTTCCTTAATTCAAAATATCTCCCGCAGTATGGCAGTTTTTTTTTTCTCGAGATAATGAATCCCAGGATACAACCACTTTGAGACTACGATTGCATCACTCGATCGAAGAATATATGAACTTATAAATCTACGTATACTCTCGAACTTACGTTTTTTTGTAGAAGAAAAAAAAGACGAGAGAGATTGAAGGTTTATGTAAAGTGTTTTTTTTTTCTCTGTGAGAATTTTTTTTTTTTCAAATGAGAAGATCGAATGCTCTTTTAAAGTCAAGATCGTGGACGGTCAACTCCGCAAATGGAGGCACGTGCGTGAGCTGTTACGAGAGACTCAGTCTTCTCTTTGACTCACACATAGAGAGGAGTAGTGTGCTACGTTGCACGGAATCGCCGGCGGGACTCTGATTCCCGCTTCGGAATCGGAATCGGAATCGCTCCGGAATCGCGATTCCGGAAAAGTGGAGTTTGGGTACGCTTTGGAAGCGTTCGATTCCAAGGTGGAAGCGTCACCTGCGATTTTTGGAAGCGTGGTCTAGGATTTTGGAAAGTAGATCGAAGAAGATGAAGTGACGTGTAGGTCTTTCAGTTTCTTAGTTGAGCTTTCATAAGTTTATTTCCTAAAACCAGATCGAAAAGCGGCGATGTAGAGAACGATCCTGACTCGTTTTCCTCCGGCGAGGAGAGAGTAGCGCATGGCTTCGTGGATCTTGAGTGGCTCACGGAGAGGCACGACGGAGTCTAAGGAGTGGATTTGCGATTGTATTCTTTTGTGACTACGGAATCAGAGAAGCTAATCTCAGTGAAGTGAGAGCCTGGAGCGCCATTAAATTAGCTGATAATATCTTGGAGAAGATCTCGCTCGGTTAAGGTTTTTGTGATGAATTGAAAAAGAAATGGAAGAAGAATCGTAGGTGTTGAAGAAGAAAGAAGAAATAAGGAGAGGTCGAGAGAGAAAGATTTTTTTCTTTTTTCTTTTTCATTTTTCCATTTTATTAATTTAAATAAAATCATTAAAACTGAATAAATTTGTAAATAAAAAGGGTTATTCTTGCATTATTTTGATCTTAGGGTTATTTTTGCAAAAAAAAAGGTTATGAATTTTTTCATAGTAATCCCTATTTTTTTTATTTATTGGATTTTTGTTTTTTAAACTTTAAAACAGTTTTTAACATGATTTTATGTTTGATGTTTTATGATATATAGATATATATATATATAAGTATATATAAACGATTTCAAAACTTACCCGCTTCCTAATTTTTTTAAAAAACTCGCTTCCACGCTTCCAAACGCTTCCGCTTTCACGTACCCGCTTCCGATTCCATGCAGCTTAGGTAGTGTGTTTGATAGATTATGTCTCAGACTCGTTTAAAATTTCAAACCAAAAAATGGATTCAATATGGTGGGCCGAAATGTTAATGGAGTTTGGTTTAAAGATTTACCCCAAAAAACATTAAACAAAAAATTAGCCCAGACCATTAACCAATACTTGGCCCAAAAAGGATAATCACCTTCAGTCCGAAGGCCCATTTGACCAACACGACCTGCGTCCGTGCCTGGCCCGGATTGGCCTCGCTTGATTTGGCGGCGCGCACGAGTGGCTCGAATCATCCTGTCTATAACACACAATGGGTCTTAGCCTTTTAAACTTATACTATGGTTCCTCCTTATTTATATAAGTGTGTTTTCCCCAATATTTCTAATGTGAGACAAATACAACTTCATTTACTTAGCCAACATTTTGATTGGCTATTTCTTTTCACATTCACCCAATTTTAATAAGCTAATTGGGCTATATTAAAATTGATCTTAAGGAAATTTTTGATCTAATCTCGGAATCGAAACCTTCTAAGGATTCATGGAATATCAAGGATTATACTCCTAGTGAACAACCCAAGATTTTTAGAGGAATTATATGCGATGCAATGATTATTTTACCCTTTTTTGTTGCAACCGATTATTATAGTTTTTATAATTCTCTATTCACATTTTTTAAAATTGATCGAATCATATATATTTTATTTTCTTACATAAATTTTTTTCTGTTTTTTTTAATACCTTTTAAAAGGAGTATTTGCAGTGCATATACAGTCTCGTGTGATACACATGAAAATAATAAATTAGATTAGACTATAAAATTGATAACTCGTGTAAATATGATCCGTGTAATTAGATTCTAAATTAACACTCATGTTTAGTTATCTAGAAATTGTATTTTGTAATTCACAATAAATAAAAATTCGAAATTGATTCATATTACCCATAAATATACTTTCGTTGCATCTACGAATCTTACCGTTTTGGACGGCATGGACAATTTGGAAATCGAGAAATGAGTTTCTTTTCCAGAAAAGAAATGTTCATCCAAATGAAGATGATGCTCGGAGCTATCAAGGAGCTACAGAATGGGCAGCGGCAAATGCAGATAATGAGAAAAGAGAGACCGAACAACAGCAATTAGAAAGTAATCAAAGTGCACAGTGGGAACCACCTCCTTTTGGTTGGATTAAGTGCAATTTCGATAGCAGTTATATTCTAGAAATGGAGTATACATGTGTTGGATGGATCCTACGAGATCATAGTGGTTAACATATCTCGTCTGGATATGCTAAATTGCAACTGGTTCACTCATCGTTACAGGCTGAAGCGATAGGATTTCTTCATGTTCCTTAGGTTGTATGAGCTAAAGGGTGGAGAAGAGTTTGGTTTGAAGGAGACATTCAAGTTTTAACAAATTCGATTAACCGATAGGACGACAATACTGAGATTGGTAATATCTTAGTTGACATCATATGGTGGATTACAAAACTACAGGAATGCTCGTTAGATTATACTATTAGAGAGAGAAATCACTTTGCAGATACGTTAGCTAAACGAGCATTTGATTCAGAAATGTTGTATTCTACTTTTAATGTTCTTCATATTTGGTTGTTGAACTTACACAATATATTACCCGTTTACAATTTAATGAAGAAAAAAACAAATAAGTTATTGAACACTTTTTGAGAAAGTTTGGTTTTACGGATAAATGGATCACATGGATGATGTGGTGTACTCAATCGGTACAATACAAGGTCCTCATTACCGGTCAACCCAAAGGAAAAATAATTCCGCACAGATGACTTCGTCAAGGCGATCTCTTATCACCTTACATTTTTATACTTTGTACGGAGGTCTTGATAGCAAACATACGGAAGGCAGAAAGAGAGCGATTACTAACAGAGTTAAAGGTGGCGAAGGCAAGCCCTTCAGTCTCACATTTACTCTTTGCGGATGACAGTCTATTTTTCTGTAAGGCTACTATACAGGAATGTCAGACTATATTATACATATTTAAACAGTATGAGTTGGTCTTCGGGTAACATATCAAATTTTCAAAATCTTCCTTACAATTCGGACATACGGTACAAGTTGCGGCACAAGACGAGATTAAACATTTGCTTGGAATTTCCAATATGGCAGGTATGGGCTCATATCTCGGTCTTCCGGAAAGACTCGGAGGAGCAAAAAGTAATATATATTTTTTTCGTCGAGAGACACCAGGATAGAATTAATGGATGGACATCAAGGTTTTTGTCTAAAGGAGGGAAAAAAGTCCTAATTAAATCGGTGGCATCAGCTAAGCCTGCATATGTTATGTCGTGTTTTCGTCTACCCAGAGCTATCACCGCAAAACTAACCAGTGCGGCAGCTCGGTTCTGGGGGAGTTCAACTAGACAACATAAAGGAATGCATTGGTTAGCGTGGAAGAAATTGTGTTGGAGTAAATCAGACGGTGGAATCGGGTTTTGCTCAATCGAGGCTTTTGTTTGCGGCTGATGGATAAACCGGACTCATTGTTTGCGTGGGTTTTTAAGGGTCGCTATTATCAGAACATAGATCCTTTAGATCCTATAAGATCATACTCCCCGTCGTTTGGGTGGAGGATTATTATATCGGCTAGACCTTTGGTTAAAAAAGGGCTAATTAAAAGAGTTGGTTCAGGTGGTTATATCTCAGTATGGAATGATCCTTGGATACCATCTTCTTACCCGAGGTCAGCCACATGCAAGGGGTATAATTATTACCCAAATCTCATGGTCAATCATCTTATTGATCCAATGACACAAATGTGGAATATGAGGTTGATTAACGCAATTATTGACTCGGCGGATGCATAAATTATTCAAAGTATTCCTATAAGTACCACTTATAGACCATATACTTTTGGTTGGCATTATACAAAAACGAGAAGATACACGGTTAAGTCGGGGTATCCGATCGAACAACAAGACACATATAACGGGTTCAATTGTTTCTATGGCCCGAATGTGAAAAAATTACAGGCCCATGCATGAAAACTAAAATACTCACCGAAATAGCGCCATTTCATTTGGTAGACCATTTCGGGATGTCTCTCGGTTATAGCGAATTTACGCACAAGAGGAATTAATTGTGATACACAATGTGCACGGTGTGGAGTGGAAGAAGAAACGGTAAACCACGTTCTTTTTTAATGTCCCCCAGCGTTACAAACATGGGCAATCTCTCAGATACCATCGCCCCCAGGGGTATTCCCAATGTCTTCGGGTTTCTCTAATTTTGATCATCTTTTTTGGAGACTTCCAAAAGAAAATAGGCATTCAATTTTTCCTTGGATTGTGTGGTATATTTGGAAATCGAAGAATGATAAGGTTTTCTCAAATGTGGATAGAGATCCACAAGAAACACTAATGATCGCGGAAACTGAGGTAACAATTTGGGAATTGGCACAACGTAGCGATCTAGCACTGGATTCTCAATATAATGGCCCTACTCCGGTGATGGCTAAATACAAAGGATACAATGGACGAAGGTGTTATTTTGATGGTTTTTGGAAAGAAACTGATAAATTGTCTGGATTAGGATGGCACGGTTTTTAGGAGGGTGTCGAATGAGTCATAATGGGAGCAAAAAACCTGCGAAGAAGTCTCTCCCCCCTACACGCAGAATTAGAAACACTCATATGGGTAATGCACTGCATGATCGCAAATTAGAAGATGGTGATCGCTTTTGTAACAGACTGCTCTGAGCTGGTGAAGATGGTGTCTACACCCGAGGAGTGGCTGACTTTTACATTATATCTGGAGGAGTTCGTGAAGAGTAAGGAGGAGTTTATTTTTTTTCTCTATCTCACACATCCCACGCGCAAACAACACAAATGCAGACAAACTAGCACGAAATGCTCGTGCCCACCTATCGGATTTTATTTATGTAAACTCAGTACCCCTAGTTTGGATTTCTAAAGCGTTCTAGGTATTTAGGTTACTGATCAAAACAAAACAAAACAAAAACAAAAAAAACAAAAAACAAATATCTAAATTTTTAATTAACAACAAGAAGAGAAATTTCTAATAAATAATAATACAAAGAAAATTTTTCTTGCGATACGAGAGTTGTACATGGACGGACACCTTACAATATAAAAACAAACATCAAAAATGACATTTTAACCCCCAAACAAACTAACACATGAGCAACACCTTCTAAAATTCCAATTAACCAACAAAGTATGACAAACTTATGAATCAAACTTAAATTGCCAAACCTGTACATGTTATTCAAATCAAAATACGGAAATACGGAGAAACGACACAAAAGTTAAATTTAGATTCAAAATAATATTTATATCATAATAAATATAATTGATCACATAATTTTTTACCAAAATAATTTTTAAAAAATATAAATAATCATCGTAGCGTTGATACAAAACCTAGTCAAACAAATAATAAGGAAATGTGAAAGAGGAGTCATTGATTCTTACAACGCAGGAAATGGGAAAAGTGGAGAACACTTCCTAATAAACAAGTAAGACTAGTTTTCTTATTAAACAAGTGAGACAACACTATTTTTTTATTGTTGAAAACTCAACCAAAGTAAAAGAGCATAGGTGAAGTTACTCCAAAATCGTAAAAATCACCAAAGTGATTGGATTCATAATACGATCAAACACGCATCGATGTTCCTCACACGGATAACACTTTCGAGTAAACAAAACAGAGTTCAACCCCAACAATTTCCATCATCCCTAATTAGTGTACAAAACTCAAAAGATGTTTGTTTTGTCTGTACGTTCTTGCTCTTAATGTCTATAAAGTAAAAATTAACACCTCTCTATCAAATTAAGCGGTAATGGTTGGAGTTATCACCATATATTTGATTGATTCACCATGAGATTGTTAGAATATATTATTTGAAGAGTGAAAAAAATACACAGATATTGGGTTGTTTAGGTCACATGTATAAATTTAGGAGCTTATCTGTGTGTTATTTAAAATTTAGGGATGTAATTTAATTACCGAAAAAACCCTAAGGTCGAGTAAAAACACCATCTTATTGAAAATTGAGGGATGTAATTTCACTGTGAATGTTTCATAGATCTTCATTCTTTCATTTGCTATCTCTTGACATATCATTTGAAGTTCATGCACTTATTTTATGATGGGCCTTGAGTCCACCATCATGTATCTCTGAAATTTTGTCGTTGCGTATCTCCCAGAAGATACATTGAACGATTTGTACTTTTTTTTCAAAGCATTTCAGAGAGCCTTATAAGATTTGACCTCACTGTAAACGTTAAATAGCTGGTCCGCCAGACGGCTTTGTATGTAGCATTTGCACAAGAAATCCTTGTGGTCCCATGCCTTAACACTTGAGAGAACACGTTTGTCGGTATTCCCAGGAGACAACACTGGTTTGTCCTCCGTGAGATACATGTCAAGGTGGAGCATGCACAGGAAGAAATGCATTATTTGTTGCCATTGTTTGAAGTTAGAACCATCAAATTTTTCTGGTGTGTGTCATGTGGTTACATCGTTTCGATCTGTTTGAAAAACGTTTCGCGAAACTTGCTAACGGTCTTCGCGGAAATCGTTTATATGTATATCGTTTTTTCTTTGAATCTTGGAAACGATCAACGGAGTCGCTTAAAAGCGTTCGCGGAAGACGTTTCCGATTGTTTGTAAAAACGTTTTCAAAAAATCGTTATAAAAATACGCAATTTTTGTATCCGATTCAAGCTATAGGCAGGAAACAGATATATTTTGAATTAAAACTGTAGAAGCATAAAATGCGGAAACATAAATTGCGATGAAAACACGAAGTACGTTTTAGTAAACCGATTAGTAAGAAACATATTAAGGAAAACGGTGAAGTGGAGTCGAGATGATCTCTTTCCTTAATTCAAAATATCTCCCGCAGTATGGCAGTTTTTTTTTTCTCGAGATAATGAATCCCAGGATACAACCACTTTGAGACTACGATCGCATCACTCGATCGAAGAATATATGAACTTATAAATCTACGTATACTCTCGAACTTACGTTTTTTTGTAGAAGAAAAAAAAGACGAGAGAGATTGAAGGTTTATGTAAAGTGTTTTTTTTTCTCTGTGAGAATTTTTTGTTTTTTTCAAATGAGAAGATCGAATGCTCTTTTAAAGTCAAGATCGTGGACGGTCAACTCCGCAAATGGAGGCACGTGCGTGAGCTGTTACGAGAGACTCAGTCTTCTCTTTGACTCACACATAGAGAGGAGTAGTGTGCTACGTTGCACGGAATCGCCGGCGGGACTCTGATTCCCGCTTCGGAATCGGAATCGGAATCGCTCCGGAATCGCGATTCCGGAAAAGTGGAGTTTGGGTACGCTTTGGAAGCGTTCGATTCCAAGGTGGAAGCGTCACCCGCGATTTTTGGAAGCGTGGTCTAGGATTTTGGAAAGTAGATCGAAGAAGATGAAGTGACGTGTAGGTCTTTCAGTTTCTTAGTTGAGCTTTCATAAGTTTATTTCCTAAAACCAGATCGAAAAGCGGCGATGTAGAGAACGATCCTGACTCGTTTTCCTCCGGCGAGGAGAGAGTAGCGCATGGCTTCGTGGATCTTGAGTGGCTCACGGAGAGGCACGACGGAGTCTAAGGAGTGGATTTGCGATTGTATTCTTTTGTGACTACGGAATCAGAGAAGCTAATCTCAGTGAAGTGAGAGCCTGGAGCGCCATTAAATTAGCTGATAAAATCTTGGAGAAGATCTCTCTCGGTTAAGGTTTTTGTGATGAATTGAAAAAGAAATGGAAGAAGAATCGTAGGTGTTGAAGAAGAAAGAAGAAATAAGGAGAGGTCGAGAGAGAAATATTTTTTTCTTTTTTCTTTTTCATTTTTCCATTTTATTAATTTAAATAAAATCATTAAAACTGAATAAATTTGTAAATACAAAGGGTTATTCTTGCATTATTTTGATCTTAGGGTTATTTTTGAAAAAAAAAGGTTATGAATTTTTTCACAGTAATCCCTATTTTTTTTATTTTTTTTTATTTATTGGATTTTTGTTTTTTAAACTTTAAAACAGTTTTTAACATGATTTTATGTTTGATGTTTTATGATATATAGATATATATATTTATAAGTATATATAAACGATTTCAAAACTTACCCGCTTCCTAATTTTTTTAAAAAACTCGCTTCCACGCTTCCAAACGCTTCCGCTTTCACGTACCCGCTTCCGATTCCATGCAGCTTACGTAGTGTGTTTGATAGATTATGTCTCAGACTCGTTTAAAATTTCAAACCAAAAAATGGATTAAATATGGTGGGCCGAAATGTTAATGGAGTTTGGTTTAAAGATTTACCCCAAAAAACATTAAACAAAAAATTAGCCCAGACCATTAACCAATACTTGGCCCAAAAAGGATAATCACCTTCAGTCCGAAGGCCCATTTGACCAACACGACCTGCGTCCGTGCCTGGCCCGGATTGGCCTCGCTTGATTTGGCGGCGCGCACGAGTGGCTCGAATCATCCTGTCTATAACACACAATGGGTCTTAGCCTTTTAAACTTATACTATGGTTCCTCCTTATTTATATAAGTGTGTTTTCCCCAATATTTCTAATGTGAGACAAATACAACTTCGTTTACTTAGCCAACATTTTGATTGGCTATTTCTTTTCACATTCACCCAATTTTAATAAGCTAATTGGGCTATATTAAAATTGATCTTAAGGAAATTTTTGATCTAATCTCGGAATCGAAACCTTCTAAGGATTCATGGAATATCAAGGATTATACTCCTAGCGAACAACCCAAGATTTTTAGAGGAATTATATGTGATGCAATGATTATTTTACCCTTTTTTTGTTGCAACCGATTATTATAGTTTTTATAATTCTCTATTCACATTTTTTAAAATTGATCGAATCATATATATTTTATTTTCTTACATAAATTTTTTTCTGTTTTTTTAATACCTTTTAAAAGGAGTATTTGCAGTGCATATACAGTCTCGTGTGATACACATGAAAATAATAAAATAGATTACACTATAAAATTGATAACTCGTGTAAATATGATCCGTGTAATTAGATTCTAAATTAACACTCATGTTTAGTTGTATAGAAATTGTATTTTGTAATTCACAATAAATAAAAATTCGAAATTGATTCATATTACCCATAAATATACTTTCGTTGCATCTACGAATCTTACCGTTTTGGACGGCATGGACAATTTGGAAATCGAGAAATGAGTTTCTTTTCCAGAAAAGAAATGTTCATCCAAATGAAGATGATGCTCGGAGCTATCAAGGAGCTACAGAATGGGCAGCGGCAAATGCAGATAATGAGAAAAGAGAGACCGAACAACAGCAATTAGAAAGTAATCAAAGTGCACAGTGGGAACCACCTCCTTTTGGTTGGATTAAGTGCAATTTCGATAGCAGTTATATTCTAGAAATGGAGTATACATGTGTTGGATGGATCCTACGAGATCATAGTGGTTAACATATCTCGTCTGGATATGCTAAATTGCAACTGGTTCACTCATCGTTACAGGCTGAAGCGATAGGATTTCTTCATGTTCCTTAGGTTGTATGAGCTAAAGGGTGGAGAAGAGTTTTGGTTTGAAGGAGACATTCAAGTTTTAACAAATTCGATTAACCGATAGGACGACAATACTGAGATTGGTAATATCTTAGTTGACATCATATGGTGGATTACAAAACTACAGGAATGCTCGTTAGATTATACTATTAGAGAGAGAAATCACTTTGCAGATACGTTAGCTAAACGAGCATTTGATTCAGAAATGTTGTATTCTACTTTTAATGTTCTTCATATTTGGTTGTTGAACTTACACAATATATTACCCGTTTACAATTTAATGAAGAAAAAAACAAATAAGTTATTGAACACTTTTTGAGAAAGTTTTGGTTTTACGGATAAATGGATCACATGGATGATGTGGTGTACTCAATCGGTACAATACAAGGTCCTCATTACCGGTCAACCCAAAGGAAAAATAATTCCGCACAGATGACTTCGTCAAGGCGATCTCTTATCACCTTACATTTTTATACTTTGTACGGAGGTCTTGATAGCAAACATACGGAAGGCAGAAAGAGAGCGATTACTAACAGAGTTAAAGGTGGCGAAGGCAAGCCCTTCAGTCTCACATTTACTCTTTGCGGATGACAGTCTATTTTTCTGTAAGGCTACTATACAGGAATGTCAGACTATATTATACATATTTAAACAGTATGAGTTGGTCTTCGGGTAACATATCAAATTTTCAAAATCTTCCTTACAATTCGGACATACGGTACAAGTTGCGGCACAAGACGAGATTAAACATTTGCTTGGAATTTCCAATATGGCAGGTATGGGCTCATATCTCGGTCTTCCGGAAAGACTCGGAGGAGCAAAAAGTAATATATATTTTTTTCGTCGAGAGACACCAGGATAGAATTAATGGATGGACATCAAGGTTTTTGTCTAAAGGAGGGAAAAAAGTCCTAATTAAATCGGTGGCATCAGCTAAGCCTGCATATGTTATGTCGTGTTTTCGCCTACCCAGAGCTATCACCGCAAAACTAACCAGTGCTGTAACATCCCTAATTCAATTGTGAGGTTGAAATTGAATAATTAGAAGTTTGAGGTTAATTTCGCGAAAAATCAATTGTTCTGGGTGGGTTTAATTGATAATTTTGGGAGTTTGGGGTCAAAAAAAAATAGATCCCACATACATAGGTTTATATAACCGTATGTATCTCCCTCTCCAAGAGCTTGTGCAATTAACCTAGCCGTCAGCCCTCGTCGTCAACGGTAAGAACCCTTCTCTCCCTCTCCTTAGTTGATTCGTGTGGTGTTGGGGTCGAGGCGGTGGTGTTTGCGACGGGTCGAGGCGGTGGTGGTGGCCGTTCGGAGGGTGTGTGGCTGGCTTCTCGCCCTGTTGGTTTCGCAGATCAATCCCGGCCTAGGTGTCGTCGGTTTGGCGGTCGTAGGCGGTGGCCCTACGTGTGGAGAGATCCCTCGGCCGGAGCTCCGGGACGGCGGGGCTAAGGGGGCCCTTGAGGAGAGATCTCCGGCGCCGGCGGTGGTAGATGGGCGCATCCCTCTCCTCCTCTTCTTCCCGGGGTTCGGCTGCCGTTGGTGACAGACCGGTAGTCGCTGCTCCGGCGATGGGAAGTCGACGATGTCGACTAATCGGTTTAGACCGGTTCAGCAAATCGCATCGAACGTGTGATTTCGTTTGTTGGTTTTTAATTATTTTATTATTTGTTATTTTAGGTGGTTTAATTGAAGGTTATTCATCCCGGGGAGTTCTAGAAAATTGCTGAATTTTCTCGTGAAACTTTCTGTGCGGGAATAAGGTGAGTGCAGGACCATAGGCGTAATTAAATAATTTTGATAATTGGTGTGATTTCGTGATTATAGGCCGTTTACGATCTCGGAGGGTCTAGATCGAGTGTTTCATGAAATGTTTGATTTATTCGGTATTTTTCGTGATAGTCTATATTAATTATCTTAATTATTTGTTAGCCTGTAGATGGGAGGATTGCGTCACTAAGTATTTGTCGAAATACTTATGCATCTCTTATATTTTAATTGATGCAGGAAATGAGAAAGTGTGACCGTGGAATCAGGGCGAGGAAGAGGGGGTGATCTAGACTTGTCGTTTATTTGATTATTTTATTTAGTAATTTATGATCTTGATTATTCGGATTTATAATCTTGAACCGGAAATTATTTGGTGAGGTTTAGTTATTATTATTTATGGGAATTTTAATAATTAATTGCAAAAAAAAAAAAAAAAAAAAAAAAAATGGGTGCGGTTGTTTCAATTTGGTATCAGAGCATTTACGGTTCTAGGACAGTTTTAAAAAAAAATTTCCGCTATTAGAACTGTCTATGGGAGTTAGTCAACTGTTGAGTTGAAGTTCTAGATCATCCTCTTCGAGCCTTCAATGAGATTCCACGGTAAGACTCGTGTTTGTTTTACTATTGCTGTTGTCAATTAGTAACAAGTGGTTATTGCAGATGGTTGATTCTGATAGCGTTGGGCAAGGTCTCAGAGGTCGGGGTGATCGCGGCGGCCGTGGTCGGGGCGGCAGAACAGGCCGTGGCGGCAGAGGTGGCAGAGGTGGTAGAGGTGGCAGAGCAGCTGCAAATGTGACGCAGAGTGTCACGGTGGAGCAGGGGGCGTATGATCACGCCGAGGGGGAAGGTCAGTCGGAGCCAGCGGCCGTGTATGGTGCGATGCCGGCGCCGGGTGGTGCTCAGGCTGGTGCGGGCCCGAACCCGATGGCGGCTGTTTTGGGCATGTTGGCCCAGCTCTTGGAGAGGTTACCTGGTGTGGTACCGGCTCCAGCTCCAGTGGCGCCACAGGGGGTTGCCGCGATGCCGGGTGTTGTTGCTCCGGGAGTTCCGGGAGTGGTTGCTGAGGCCGAGCCAGTGGTTCCGTCGTACCTGAGGGTGATGGAGCATATGCAGAGGTTGGGCACCAAGTTTTTCAGTGGTGGTGCTCGACCGATTGAGTCTGATGAGTGGAGGTCCAGGTTGGAGAGGAACTTCCAGTCGATCAGATGCCCTGAGGAGTATAGGGTTGACTTGGCGGTGCATTATCTGGAGGGAGATGCACATGAGTGGTGGCAGGGTGTTGCTGCGAGGAGGGCGGGAGTAGTGTTGCCTTGGGACGAGTTCCGGAGGGAGTTCGATCTCAAGTATTTTCCGCGGGAGGCTCGCGACAGGTTACAGGCGGAGTTTCTGTACTTGTCACAGGGGATTCGTTCGGTCCGAGAGTACGAGGCCGAGTTTAACCGGCTGAAGCGGTTTGCTGGTCGGGGTGCAGATACCGAGTATGAGTTGATTGGTGCTTTCATGCGAGGTATGCGTATCGATCTCAGGAATCGGTGCATAGTCCGCAAGTTCGAGTCGGTATCCGAACTGGTGGAGTGTGCAGCGCAGCTTGAGGAGGGGATGAGGCAGGAGGCTAGCTTAAAGGCTGCAGTACCAGAGGCTCCGCGACGGTCTCAAAGTCAGAGTGTTGCTCCGAGCAAGGGCGGTAGGTCTGGTCAGCAGCAGGGACAGAAGAGGAAGTGGGAGGATACTTCCAGGGAAGCGGGTTCTGGGCCACGTTGTTTCGGGTGCGGAGCCCATGGACATCGCGTGGCGGATTGTTCTCGAGGGGGCCCGGTGTGCTTTCATTGCAAGGAACCCGGTCACCTCAGGAAGGAGTGTCCGAAGTTGGCTCAGCCGTTTGTGAGGATCGAGGCACCGCCTCCGAAACGGGCCGCAGGGGCACCGAGGGTGTTCACCATAGGCGCGGAGTCAGGCGAGGCGAGCGGCAGCAGACCGATTACTGGTTAGTTACCTTAATTATGTTCTTGTTTGATTGTAATTTCAGTTACTCGCTCTGTAATCGGTGTTTGCTATTTGCCGTGAATCCTTTCGTGCTTAGGGACCCTTAATGTGGCTGGGGTAGAGTCACATGTGTTGTTTGACTCCGGAGCGTCCCACAGTTTTGCCACACCGGATTGGGTGTCGGGGAGCGGTATCCAAGAGTTGTGTGGGGACCACTCGGGTGTGGTGAGAGTTGCTGGGGGTCGCTTGTTGAGGACTCAGGGCTGTGTGGAGAATGTTGACATTCTTATCGCCGGAAAGCTGATGCCAGCGGATTTGATAGTGTGCCCAGTGGAACTCTATGACATCATTTTGGGTATGGACTGGCTGGGAAAGTTCAAGGCTCATTTGGATTGTCACCGGGGTCGTGTGGTTTTCGAGCATGCTAACAGAAGACTGGTTTATCAGGGAGTGAGACCGGTGCCGGGAGGCATCGTCGTTTCCGCGGTTCAAGCGGAGCGTTTGATCGAGCAGGGTTGTGAGGCCTATTTGGCTACCATTTCGATACCTGGTGAGGTTGGGGAGTCAGCGGTGCGGGATATTGAGGTGGTCTGGGAGTTCGAGGATGTGTTCCAGCAGTTGAGCGGGTTACCACCATCCAGGTCGGATCCTTTTACCATTGAGTTAGAGCCGGGGACGACCCCGTTGTCTAAGGCTCCTTACAGGATGGCTCCAGCGGAGATGGCTGAGCTTAAGAAGCAGCTCGAGGAGTTGTTGGAAAAGGGTTTCATTAGACCGAGCAGTTCTCCGTGGGGTGCACCGGTACTGTTCGTCAAGAAGAAGGATGGGAGCTTCCGGTTGTGCATTGATTATCGGGGGCTGAACCGGGTTACTGTGAAGAACAAGTACCCATTACCGAGGATCGATGAGTTGTTAGATCAGTTGCAGGGTGCTTCGTGGTTCTCTAAGGTTGATTTGGCATCGGGTTATCATCAGATCCCGATAGCGGAGACGGACATCAGGAAGACGGCTTTCAGGACGAGATACGGGCACTACGAGTTTGTGGTGATGCCGTTTGGGTTGACGAATGCACCGGCTGCGTTTATGAGGTTGATGAACGGCGTGTTCCAGGAGTATCTGGATGAGTTCGTCATCATTTTCATCGACGACATTCTAGTGTATTCGAAGAGTCCTGAGGAGCACATGGTTCACCTGAGGAAAGTTCTGGAGAAGCTACGGGAGCAGAAGTTGTTCGCTAAGCTGAGCAAGTGTAGTTTCTGGCAGCGGGAGATCGGATTTCTGGGGCACGTCGTATCGGATCGTGGTGTTTCAGTGGATCCGGAGAAGATTCGCTCGATTGAGGAGTGGCCGAGACCGAAGAATGCCTCGGAGATTCGCAGTTTTCTGGGTCTGGCGGGTTATTACAGGAGGTTCGTCAAGGGGTTTGCTAGTATGGCGCAGGCCATGACCAAGTTGACCGGGAAGGACGTTCCTTTCGTGTGGTCGGACCAGTGTGAGGAGAGCTTTGTGAAGCTCAAGGAGATGCTGGTGAGTACTCCGGTGTTAGCCTTGCCTAAGCAGGATGAGCCATATGTTGTGTTCACAGACGCGTCCAGGCTGGGGCTCGGTTGTGTATTGATGCAGCAGGGTAAGGTAATCGCATATGCTTCCAGGCAACTGAGGAAACATGAATGCAATTATCCTACTCACGATCTTGAGATGGCTGCTGTAACATCCCGGTTTCTTGTATATGCGGAGAGGCTTATAAGAATTGATTTGGCTACCTATGTCACCAAAGTGCACTTACCTTTTCCGATCACTTGCCCGAAAGAACTCCAGAGTTAAGCGTGCTTGGGCTGGAGTAGTCTAAGGATGGGTGACCTTCCGGGAAGTGATTCGCGGTAGCGTGTGAGTGAGGACAAAACACGGGGAAAGGTCACGTGGTGATTGCAGGGTCAGTAAACAAGTATTACAAGCCTCCCGGACTAACGCACCGGCCGTCGGACGAGGGTGGGGCCCACGGGCCGGGAGATGTCGTTGGGGCCCACAGGTAGGGGCGGTCGGGGCGTTATAAGTGGTATCAGAGCCGAACCCAAACACGTGTGTGAAGTCAGGTGGGCTCACACCGTCTAGGGTGACGATCCTGGTGCGCAACGAGGACGTTGCGCTCTGTGAGTGGGGGTGATTGTAACATCCCGGTTTCTTGTATATGCGGAGAGGCTTATAAGAATTGATTTGGCTACCTATGTCACCAAAGTGCACTTACCTTTTCCGATCACTTGCCCGAAAGAACTCCAGAGTTAAGCGTGCTTGGGCTGGAGTAGTCTAAGGATGGGTGACCTTCCGGGAAGTGATTCGCGGTAGCGTGTGAGTGAGGACAAAACACGGGGAAAGGTCACGTGGTGATTGCAGGGTCAGTAAACAAGTATTACAAGCCTCCCGGACTAACGCACCGGCCGTCGGACGAGGGTGGGGCCCACGGGCCGGGAGATGTCGTTGGGGCCCACAGGTAGGGGCGGTCGGGGCGTTATAGCTGCAGTGGTGTTTGCATTGAAGATCTGGAGGTCTTATCTGTATGGCGGTAAGGTTCAGGTGTTCACAGACCACAAAAGTCTGAAGTACATCTTTACCCAGCCGGAGCTGAATCTGCGACAGAGGCGATGGATGGAGCTTGTTGCGGATTATGACCTGGAGATAGCTTACCATCCGGGTAAAGCGAATCTTGTAGCCGATGCTTTGAGCAGGAAGCGGGTTATTTTAGACACTGAGCGAGATACCGAGGCGTTGGTAGGCATGGTGAGTGCCCTGAGACTGTGTGCTGTGTCTGAGGAACCTGAGCCGTTGGGTTTAGAGGCGGTGGATCAGGCGGACATTCTGACTAGGGTGCGGGTAGCACAGCAGTTGGATGAGGAATTAATGCAGGCTGGCAGGGCAGAGCGGTCTGAGTATGAGTTATCCAGCAATGGAACTATCCTTTTGAGGGGCAGGGTGTGTGTACCGAAGGACGAAGTGCTGAGGCAGGAAATCCTGAGGGAAGCACATCAGAGCCGTTTCTCTATTCATCCAGGAGCTACCAAGATGTACCGTGACCTCAAACGGTATTACCAGTGGGTAGGGATGAAGAAGGATGTTGCCAACTGGGTTGCGGGGTGTGATACCTGTCAGTTGGTGAAGGCTGAGCATCAGGTTCCGAGCGGGTTGTTGAGGAGTTTACCCATTCCGGAGTGGAAGTGGGACATGATCACCATGGATTTCGTGGTGGGTCTGCCGGTTTCGCGAACCAATGACGCTATTTGGGTCATCGTCGATAGGTTGACCAAGTCTGCGCACTTCTTGGCCATAAAAAAGACCGACGGTGCGGAAGTGTTGGCCAAGAGGTACGTCAGGGAGATTGTGAAGCTGCATGGGGTACCGGTGAGTATAGTGTCAGATCGAGATCCGAAGTTCTCCTCGCTGTTCTGGGGCGCTTTCCAGAAGGAGATGGGCACTAAGGTACACATGAGTACAGCTTATCATCCCCAGACCGATGGGCAGTCGGAGAGGACTATCCAGACGTTGGAGGATCTGTTGAGGATGTGTGTGTTGGATTGGGGTGGACATTGGGCGGATCATCTGAATCTAGTGGAGTTTGCGTACAATAACAGCTACCAGGCTAGTATCGGCATGGCACCATTTGAGGCGTTGTATGGTAGGCCTTGCAGGACCCCGTTATGTTGGACACAAGTGGGGGAGAGGAGCCTGTTGGGAGCTGACTTTGTGCAAGAGACGACTGAGAAAGTCCGGATTGTGAAGTTGAACATGAAGGAAGCTCAAGATCGTCAGAAAAGCTACGCAGATCGGCGTAGGAAGGAGCTGGAGTTCGCAGTTGGCGATTTGGTCTACCTGAAAATGGCCATGTTGAGGGGTCCGAACAGGTCCATTTCCGAGACGAAGTTGAGTCCACGGTATATGGGTCCCGTCAGGGTGCTGGAGCGGGTCGGACCGGTGGCTTATCGGTTAGAGTTGCCGGAGTCTATGCAGGCATTTCACAAGGTGTTCCACGTGTCGATGTTGAAGAAATGTTTGCACAAGGATGATCAGGTGGTCACGGGGGTGCCATCAGATTTGACACCGAGCATGGTGGTGGAGGCGAGGCCTCTGAGAGTCCTAGATCGTCGGGTGAGAGTGATCAGGAGGAAGAAGGTTCCTGAGATGCAGGTGTTGTGGGACTGCAATGGAGCCGAGGAGGTGACTTGGGAGCCGGAAGCGAAGTTGAAGCGCAAATTTCCCAAGTGGTTCGGCAAACTGGAGGGTTAGCCGGGTTGTTTCCATATCGGGTAACCATGGTGTTGGGATTTTGGGAGTTATTGCGTTGTTGTACTCGTCTATTTTATGGTGTTATAATTAATCGATGTACTTTGGAGCTTTTGACTATTCAATAAAAAGGTGTTTTCATTGAATATGTTGAGTGGTGGGTTTACTAGGGGATTAGTAGACAGGTTGGCGGGCTACTAGTGGTAGTGGTCCGATAGCGGGAGTGCGGATACTAGGTGTTTGGTAGCCGCATAAGGCTGATAGTTCCGGATTGGTTTGGCACGGGGTGGTGGCCCCATATAGCGGCATCGGAGTGCACTGGTGAGTCACTGCCGAGTGTACCTGGCCGGTTGGGTTTCGACGTGATTCCTGATTGGTGAGACAGGTCACTAGAGAGATTGCCGTTGTCTGGCTCTCTATGCGTTAGACGGACCGATCCATGGTGTTGGGTCGTGAAGTCGTTGTACTCCCGGGTGTTGGAGTGGTTGGCCAAACCAAGTAGGGAACTATGGCACTATGGTGTTGATCCGTGATACCGTTGTTGGTAGAGTTGGAAGAGCGGTCGTGCGACGCTGAGTTGGAATAGCGGCTGTGCTATGTTGTGGATGTTAGCTGGAGGTTAGATTCGAGGACGAATCTATGTTAGTGGGGGAGAATTGTAACATCCCTAATTCAATTGTGAGGTTGAAATTGAATAATTAGAAGTTTGAGGTTAATTTCGCGAAAAATCAATTGTTCTGGGTGGGTTTAATTGATAATTTTGGGAGTTTGGGGTCAAAAAAAAATAGATCCCACATACATAGGTTTATATAACCGTATGTATCTCCCTCTCCAAGAGCTTGTGCAATTAACCTAGCCGTCAGCCCTCGTCGTCAACGGTAAGAACCCTTCTCTCCCTCTCCTTAGTTGATTCGTGTGGTGTTGGGGTCGAGGCGGTGGTGTTTGCGACGGGTCGAGGCGGTGGTGGTGGCCGTTCGGAGGGTGTGTGGCTGGCTTCTCGCCCTGTTGGTTTCGCAGATCAATCCCGGCCTAGGTGTCGTCGGTTTGGCGGTCGTAGGCGGTGGCCCTACGTGTGGAGAGATCCCTCGGCCGGAGCTCCGGGACGGCGGGGCTAAGGGGGCCCTTGAGGAGAGATCTCCGGCGCCGGCGGTGGTAGATGGGCGCATCCCTCTCCTCCTCTTCTTCCCGGGGTTCGGCTGCCGTTGGTGACAGACCGGTAGTCGCTGCTCCGGCGATGGGAAGTCGACGATGTCGACTAATCGGTTTAGACCGGTTCAGCAAATCGCATCGAACGTGTGATTTCGTTTGTTGGTTTTTAATTATTTTATTATTTGTTATTTTAGGTGGTTTAATTGAAGGTTATTCATCCCGGGGAGTTCTAGAAAATTGCTGAATTTTCTCGTGAAACTTTCTGTGCGGGAATAAGGTGAGTGCAGGACCATAGGCGTAATTAAATAATTTTGATAATTGGTGTGATTTCGTGATTATAGGCCGTTTACGATCTCGGAGGGTCTAGATCGAGTGTTTCATGAAATGTTTGATTTATTCGGTATTTTTCGTGATAGTCTATATTAATTATCTTAATTATTTGTTAGCCTGTAGATGGGAGGATTGCCTCACTAAGTATTTGTCGAAATACTTATGCATCTCTTATATTTTAATTGATGCAGGAAATGAGAAAGTGTGACCGTGGAATCAGGGCGAGGAAGAGGGGGTGATCTAGACTTGTCGTTTATTTGATTATTTTATTTAGTAATTTATGATCTTGATTATTCGGATTTATAATCTTGAACCGGAAATTATTTGGTGAGGTTTAGTTATTATTATTTATGGGAATTTTAATAATTAATTGCAAAAAAAAAAAAAAAAAAAAAAAAATGGGTGCGGTTGTTTCAAGTGCGGCAGCTCGGTTCTGGGGGAGTTCAACTAGACAACATAAAGGAATGCATTGGTTAGCGTGGAAGAAATTGTGTTGGAGTAAATCAGACGGTGGAATCGGGTTTTGCTCAATCGAGGCTTTTGTTTGCGGCTGATGGATAAACCAGACTCATTGTTTGCGTGGGTTTTTAAGGGTCGCTATTATCAGAACATAGATCCTTTAGATCCTATAAGATCATACTCCCCGTCGTTTGGGTGGAGGATTATTATATCGGCTAGACCTTTGGTTAAAAAAGGGCTAATTAAAAGAGTTGGTTCAGGTGGTTATATCTCAGTATGGAATGATCCTTGGATACCATCTTCTTACCCGAGGTCAGCCACATGCAAGGGGTATAATTATTACCCAAATCTCATGGTCAATCATCTTATTGATCCAATGACACAAATGTGGAATATGAGGTTGATTAACGCAATTATTGACTCGGCGGATGCATAAATTATTCAAAGTATTCCTATAAGTACCACTTATAGACCATATACTTTTGGTTGGCATTATACAAAAACGAGAAGATACACGGTTAAGTCGGGGTATCCGATCGAACAACAAGACACATATAACGGGTTCAATTGTTTCTATGGCCCGAATGTGAAAAAATTACAGGCCCATGCATGAAAACTAAAATACTCACCGAAATAGCGCCATTTCATTTGGTAGACCATTTCGGGATGTCTCTCGGTTATAGCGAATTTACGCACAAGAGGAATTAATTGTGATACACAATGTGCACGGTGTGGAGTGGAAGAAGAAACGGTAAACCACGTTCTTTTTTAATGTCCCCCGGCGTTACAAACATGGGCAATCTCTCAGATACCATCGCCCCCAGGGGTATTCCCAATGTCTTCGGGTTTCTCTAATTTTGATCATCTTTTTTGGAGACTTCCAAAAGAAAATAGGCATTCAATTTTTCCTTGGATTGTGTGGTATATTTGGAAATCGAAGAATGATAAGGTTTTCTCAAATGTGGATAGAGATCCACAAGAAACACTAATGATCGCGGAAACTGAGGTAACAATTTGGGAATTGGCACAACGTAGCGATCTAGCCATGGATTCTCAATATAATGGCCCTACTCCGGTGATGGCTAAATACAAAGGATACAATGGACGAAGGTGTTATTTTGATGGTTTTTGGAAAGAAACTGATAAATTGTCTGGATTAGGATGGCACGGTTTTTAGGAGGGTGTCGAATGAGTCATAATGGGAGCAAAAAACCTGCGAAGAAGTCTCTCCCCCCTACACGCAGAATTAGAAACACTCATATGGGTAATGCACTGCATGATCGCAAATTAGAAGATGGTGATCGCTTTTGTAACAGACTGCTCTGAGCTGGTGAAGATGGTGTCTACACCCGAGGAGTGGCTGACTTTTACATTATATCTGGAGGAGTTCGTGAAGAGTAAGGAGGAGTTTATTTTTTTTCTCTATCTCACACATCCCACGCGCAAACAACACAAATGCAGACAAACTAGCACGAAATGCTCGTGCCCACCTATCAGATTTTATTTATGTAAACTCAGTACCCCTAGTTTGGATTTCTAAAGCGTTCTAGGTATTTAGGTTGCTGATCAAAACAAAACAAAACAAAAACAAAAAAAAACAAAAAACAAATATCTAAATTTTTAATTAACAACAAGAAGAGAAATTTCTAATAAATAATAATACAAAGAAATTTTTTCTTGCGATACGAGAGTTGTACATGGACGGACACCTTACAATATAAAAACAAACATCAAAACTGACATTTTAACCCCCAAACAAACTAACACATGAGCAACACCTTCTAAAATTCCAATTAACCAACAAAGTATGACAAACTTATGAATCAAACTTAAATTGCCAAACCTGTACATGTTATTCAAATCAAAATACGGAAATACGGAGAAACGACACAAAAGTTAAATTTAGATTCAAAATAATATTTATATCATAATAAATATAATTGATCACATAATTTTTTACCAAAATAATTTTTAAAAAATATAAATAATCATCGTAGCGTTGATACAAAACCTAGTCAAACAAATAATAAGGAAATGTGAAAGAGGAGTCATTGATTCTTACAACGCAGGAAATGGGAAAAGTGGAGAACACTTCCTAATAAACAAGTAAGACTAGTTTTCTTATTAAACAAGTGAGACAACACTATTTTTTTATTGTTGAAAACTCAACCAAAGTAAAAGAGCATAGGTGAAGTTACTCCAAAATCGTAAAAATCACCAAAGTGATTGGATTCATAATACGATCAAACACGCATCGATGTTCCTCACACGGATAACACTTTCGAGTAAACAAAACAGAGTTCAACCCCAACAATTTCCATCATCCCTAATTAGTGTACAAAACTCAAAAGATGTTTGTTTTGTCTGTACGTTCTTGCTCTTAATGTCTATAAAGTAAAAATTAACACCTCTCTATCAAATTAAGCGGTAATGGTTGGAGTTATCACCATATATTTGATTGATTCACCATGAGATTGTTAGAATATATTATTTGAAGAGTGAAAAAAATACACAGATATTGGGTTGTTTAGGTCACATGTATAAATTTAGGAGCTTATCTGTGTGTTATTTAAAATTTAGGGATGTAATTTAATTACCGAAAAAACCCTAAGGTCGAGTAAAAACACCATCTTATTGAAAATTGAGGGATGTAATTTCACTGTGAATGTTTCATAGATCTTCATTCTTTCATTTGCTATCTCTTGACATATCATTTGAAGTTCATGCACTTATTTTATGATGGGCCTTGAGTCCACCATCATGTATCTCTGAAATTTTGTCGTTGCGTATCTCCCAGAAGATACATTAAACGATTTGTACTTTTTTTTCAAAGCATTTCAGAGAGCCTTATAATATTTGACCTCACTGTAAACGTTAAATAGCTGGTCCGCCAGACGGCTTTGTATGTAGCATTTGCACAAGAAATCCTTGTGGTCCCATGCCTTAACACTTGAGAGAACACGTTTGTCGGTATTCCCAGGAGACAACACTGGTTTGTCCTCCGTGAGATACATGTCAAGGTGGAGCATGCACAGGAAGAAATGCATTATTTGTTGCCACTGTTTGAAGTTAGAACCATCAAATTTTTCTGGTGTGTGTCATGTGGTTACATCGTTTCGATCTGTTTGAAAAACGTTTCGCGAAACTTGCTAACGGTCTTCGCGGAAATCGTTTATATGTATATCGTTTTTTCTTTGAATCTTGGAAACGATCAACGGATTTGCTTAAAAGCGTTCGCGGAAGACGTTTCCGATTGTTTGTAAAAACGTTTTCAAAAAATCGTTATAAAAATACGCAATTTTTGTATCCGATTCAAGCTATAGGCAGGAAACATATATATTTTGAATTAAAACTGTAGAAGCATAAAATGCGGAAACATAAATTGCGATGAAAACACGAAGTACGTTTTAGTAAACCGATTAGTAAGAAACATATTAAAGAAAACGGTGAAGTGGAGTCGAGATGATCTCTTTCCTTAATTCAAAATATCTCCCGCAGTATGGCAGTTTTTTTTTTCTCGAGATAATGAATCCCAGGATACAACCACTTTGAGACTACGATCGCATCACTCGATCGAAGAATATATGAACTTATAAATCTACGTATACTCTCGAACTTACGTTTTTTTGTAGAAGAAAAAAAAGACGAGAGAGATTGAAGGTTTATGTAAAGTGTTTTTTTTTTCTCTGTGAGAATTTTTTTTTTTTCAAATGAGAAGATCGAATGCTCTTTTAAAGTCAAGATCGTGGACGGTCAACTCCGCAAATGGAGGCACGTGCGTGAGCTGTTACGAGAGACTCAGTCTTCTCTTTGACTCACACATAGAGAGGAGTAGTGTGCTACGTTGCACGGAATCGCCGGCGGGACTCTGATTCCCGCTTCGGAATCGGAGTCGGAATCGGAATCGCTCCGGAATCGCGATTCCGGAAAAGTGGAGTTTGGGTACGCTTTGGAAGCGTTCGATTCCAAGGTGGAAGCGTCACCCGCGATATTTGGAAGCGTGGTCTAGGATTTTGGAAAGTAGATCGAAGAAGATGAAGTGACGTGTAGGTCTTTCAGTTTCTTAGTTGAGCTTTCATAAGTTTATTTCCTAAAACCAGATCGAAAAGCGGCGATGTAGAGAACGATCCTGACTCGTTTTCCTCCGGCGAGGAGAGAGTAGCGCATGGCTTCGTGGATCTTGAGTGGCTCACGGAGAGGCACGACGGAGTCTAAGGAGTGGATTTGCGATTGTATTCTTTTGTGACTACTGAATCAGAGAAGCTAATCTCAGTGAAGTGAGAGCCTGGAGCGCCATTAAATTAGCAGATAAAATCTTGGAGAAGATCTCTCTCGTTTAAGATTTTTGTGATGAATTGAAAAAGAAATGGAAGAAGAATCGTAGGTGTTGAAGAAGAAAGAAGAAATAAGGAGAGGTCGAGAGAGAAAGATTTTTTTCTTTTTCATTTTTCCATTTTATTAATTTAAATAAAATCATTAAAACTGAATAAATTTGTAAATACAAAGGGTTATTCTTGCATTATTTTGATCTTAGGGTTATTTTTGCAACAAAAAAAGTTATGAATTTTTTCACAGTAATCCCTATTTTTTTATTTATTGGATTTTTGTTTTTTAAACTTTAAAACAGTTTTTAACATGATTTTATGTTTGATGTTTTATGATATATAGATATATATATATATATAAGTATATATAAACGATTTCAAAACTTACCCGCTTCCTAATTTTTTTAAAAAACTCGCTTCCACGCTTCCAAACGCTTCCGCTTTCACGTACCCGTTTCCGATTCCATGCAGCTTACGTAGTGTGTTTGGTAGATTATGTCTCAGACTCGTTTAAAATTTCAAACCAAAAAATGGATTAAATATGGTGGGCCGAAATGTTAATGGAGTTTGGTTTAAAGATTTACCCCAAAAAACATTAAACAAAAAATTAGCCCAGACCATTAACCAATACTTGGCCCAAAAAGGATAATCACCTTCAGTCCGAAGGCCCATTTGACCAACACGACCTGCGTCCGTGCCTGGCCCGGATTGGCCTCGCTTGATTTGGCGGCGCGCACGAGTGGCTCGAATCATCCTGTCTATAACACACAATGGGTCTTAGCCTTTTAAACTTATACTATGGTTCCTCCTTATTTATATAAGTGTGTTTTCCCCAATATTTCTAATGTGAGACAAATACAACTTCATTTACTTAGCCAACATTTTGATTGGCTATTTCTTTTCACATTCACCCAATTTTAATAAGCTAATTGGGCTATATTAAAATTGATCTTAAGGAAATTTTTGATCTAATCTCGGAATCGAAACCTTCTAAGGATTCATGGAATATCAAGGATTATACTCCTAGTGAACAACCCAAGATTTTTAGAGGAATTATATGCGATGCAATGATTATTTTACCCTTTTTTTGTTGCAACCGATTATTATAGTTTTTATAATTCTCTATTCACATTTTTTAAAATTGATCGAATCATATATATTTTTATTTTCTTACATAAATTTTTTTCTGTTTTTTTTAATACCTTTTAAAAGGAGTATTTGCAGTGCATATACAGTCTCGTGTGATACACATGAAAATAATAAATTAGATTAGACTATAAAATTGATAACTCGTGTAAATATGATCCGTGTAATTAGATTCTAAATTAACACTCATGTTTAGTTATCTAGAAATTGTATTTTGTAATTCACAATAAATAAAAATTCGAAATTGATTCATATTACCCATAAATATACTTTCGTTGCATCTACGAATCTTACCGTTTTGGACGGCATGGACAATTTGGAAATCGAGAAATGAGTTTCTTTTCCAAAAAAGAAATGTTCATCCAAATGAAGATGATGCTCGGAGCTATCAAGGAGCTACAGAATGGGCAGCGGCAAATGCAGATAATGAGAAAAGAGAGACCGAACAACAGCAATTAGAAAGTAATCAAAGTGCACAGTGGGAACCACCTCATTTTGGTTGGATTAAGTGCAATTTCGATAGCAGTTATATTCTAGAAATGGAGTATACATGTGTTGGATGGATCCTACGAGATCATAGTGGTTAACATATCTCGTCTGGATATGTTAAATTGCAACTGGTTCACTCATCGTTACAGGCTGAAGCGATAGGATTTCTTCATGTTCCTTAGGTTGTATGAGCTAAAGGGTGGAGAAGAGTTTGGTTTGAAGGAGACATTCAAGTTTTAACAAATTCGATTAACCGATAGGACGACAATACTGAGATTGGTAATATCTTAGTTGACATCATATGGTGGATTACAAAACTACAGGAATGCTCGTTAGATTATACTATTAGAGAGAGAAATCACTTTGCAGATACGTTAGCTAAACGAGCATTTGATTCAGAAATGTTGTATTCTACTTTTAATGTTCTTCATATTTGGTTGTTGAACTTACACAATATATTACCCGTTTACAATTTAATGAAGAAAAAAACAAATAAGTTATTGAACACTTTTTGAGAAAGTTTGGTTTTACGGATAAATGGATCACATGGATGATGTGGTGTACTCAATCGGTACAATACAAGGTCCTCATTACTGGTCAACCCAAAGGAAAAATAATTCCGCACAGATGACTTCGTCAAGGCGATCTCTTATCACCTTACATTTTTATACTTTGTACGGAGGTCTTGATAGCAAACATACGGAAGGCAGAAAGAGAGCGATTACTAACAGAGTTAAAGGTGGCGAAGGCAAGCCCTTCAGTCTCACATTTACTCTTTGCGGATGACAGTCTATTTTTCTGTATGGCTACTATACAGGAATGTCAGACTATATTATACATATTTAAACAGTATGAGTTGGTCTTCGGGTAACATATCAAATTTTCAAAATCTTCCTTACAATTCGGACATACGGTACAAGTTGCGGCACAAGACGAGATTAAACATTTGCTTGGAATTTCCAATATGGCAGGTATGGGCTCATATCTCGGTCTTCCGGAAAGACTCGGAGGAGCAAAAAGTAATATATATTTTTTTCGTCGAGAGACACCAGGATAGAATTAATGGATGGACATCAAGGTTTTTGTCTAAAGGAGGGAAAAAAGTCCTAATTAAATCGGTGGCATCAGCTAAGCCTGCATATGTTATGTCGTGTTTTCGCCTACCCAGAGCTATCACCGCAAAACTAACCAGTGCGGCAGCTCGGTTCTGGGGGAGTTCAACTAGACAACATAAAGGAATGCATTGGTTAGCGTGGAAGAAATTGTGTTGGAGTAAATCAGACGGTGGAATCGGGTTTTGCTCAATCGAGGCTTTTGTTTGCGGCTGATGGATAAACCGGACTCATTGTTTGCGTGGGTTTTTAAGGGTCGCTATTATCAGAACATAGATCCTTTAGATCCTATAAGATCATACTCCCCGTCGTTTGGGTGGAGGATTATTATATCGGCTAGACCTTTGGTTAAAAAAGGGCTAATTAAAAGAGTTGGTTCAGGTGGTTATATCTCAGTATGGAATGATCCTTGGATACCATCTTCTTACCCGAGGTCAGCCACATGCAAGGGGTATAATTATTACCCAAATCTCATGGTCAATCATCTTATTAATCCAATGACACAAATGTGGAATATGAGGTTGATTAACGCAATTATTGACTCGGCGGATGCATAAATTATTCAAAGTATTCCTATAAGTACCACTTATAGACCATATACTTTTGGTTGGCATTATACAAAAACGAGAAGATACACGGTTAAGTCGGGGTATCCGATCGAACAACAAGACACATATAACGGGTTCAATTGTTTCTATGGCCCGAATGTGAAAAAATTACAGGCCCATGCATGAAAACTAAAATACTCACCGAAATAGCGCCATTTCATTTGGTAGACCATTTCGGGATGTCTCTCGGTTATAGCGAATTTATGCACAAGAGGAATTAATTGTGATACACAATGTGCACGGTGTGGAGCGGAAGAAGAAACGGTAAACCACGTTCTTTTTTAATGTCCTCCGGCGTTACAAACATGGGCAATCTCTCAGATACCATCGCCCCCAGGGGTATTCCCAATGTCTTCGGGTTTCTCTAATTTTGATCATCTTTTTTGGAGACTTCCAAAAGAAAATAGGCATTCAATTTTTCCTTGGATTGTGTGGTATATTTGGAAAGCGAAGAATGATAAGGTTTTCTCAAATGTGGATAGAGATCCACAAGAAACACTAATGATCGCGGAAACTGATGTAACAATTTGGGAATTGGCACAACGTAGCGATCTAGCCCTGGATTCTCAATATAATGGCCCTACTCCGGTGATGGCTAAATACAAAGGATACAATGGACGAAGGTGTTATTTTGATGGTTTTTGGAAAGAAACTGATAAATTGTCTGGATTAGGATGGCACGGTTTTTAGGAGGGTGTCGAATGAGTCATAATAGGAGCAAAAAACCTGCGAAGAAGTCTCTCCCCCCTACACGCAGAATTAGAAACACTCATATGGGTAATGCACTGCATGATCGCAAATTAGAAGATGGTGATCGCTTTTGTAACAGACTGCTCTGAGCTGGTGAAGATGGTGTCTACACCCGAGGAGTGGCTGACTTTTACATTATATCTGGAAGAGTTCGTGAAGAGTAAGGAGAAGTTTATTTTTTTTCTCTATCTCACACATCCCACGCGCAAACAACACAAATGCAGACAAACTAGCACGAAATGCTCGTGCCCACCTATCGGATTTTATTTATGTAAACTCAGTACCCCTAGTTTGGATTTCTAAAGCGTTCTAGGTATTTAGGTTGCTGATCAAAACAAAACAAAACAAAAACAAAAAAAAACAAAAAACAAATATCTAAATTTTTAATTAACAACAAGAAGAGAAATTTCTAATAAATAATAATACAAAGAAATTTTTTCTTGCGATACGAGAGTTGTACATGGACTGACACCTTACAATATAAAAACAAACATCAAAAATGACATTTTAACCCCCAAACAAACTAACACATGAGCAACACCTTCTAAAATCCCAATTAACCAACAAAGTATGACAAACTTATGAATCAAACTTAAATTGCCAAACCTGTACATGTTATTCAAATCAAAATACGGAAATACGGAGAAACGACACAAAAGTTAAATTTAGATTCAAAATAATATTTATATCATAATAAATATAATTGATCACATAATTTTTTACCAAAATAATTTTTAAAAAATATAAATAATCATCGTAGCGTTGATACAAAACCTAGTCAAACAAATAATAAGGAAATGTGAAAGAGGAGTCATTGATTCTTACAACGCAGGAAATGGGAAAAGTGGAGAACACTTCCTAATAAACAAGTAAGACTAGTTTTCTTATTAAACAAGTGAGACAACACTATTTTTTTATTGTTGAAAACTCAACCAAAGTAAAAGAGCATAGGTGAAGTTACTCCAAAATCGTAAAAATCACCAAAGTGATTGGATTCATAATACGATCAAACACGCATCGATGTTCCTCACACGGATAACACTTTCGAGTAAACAAAACAGAGTTCAACCCCAAAAATGTTTCCCATCATCCCTAATGCCTTGACCTGAATCAACAATTTCGAGTTTTATGTACGTAAAATTTCCGTAAAACCATTCAATGAACTACACCTAAGTACACCACAAGCATCAGATTGCAATTTCAATATAGAGGCAGCATAAGGCCATCAAGACACGAGACTAACTAAATGACCCGATTTCAAACAGCCTGAGAGGAAGAGTGAAACTTAACTACAGTGTCCCCAAAAGAGACAATATAATCACAAGTATACTTCATAACATATCAAAGACCAGATAAGATTTCACCACAAGCATCAAAATGCAAATTACATTAATGAAATTCAGAAACGAGCCAATCTCAGGTCTAAACTATATGACCTGATTTCAAAAAGCCCGAAAGGAAGAGTGAAACTTAACTACAGTGTCCCCAAAAGAGACGGTATAATCGCAAACAGATCAAAGACCAGATAAGATTTCACCACAAGCATCAAATTGCAAATTACATTAATGAAATTCAGACACGAGCCAATCTCAAGTCTAAACTAAATGACCCGATTTCAAACAGCCTGAAAGGAAGAGTGAAACTTAACTACAGTGTCCCCAAAAGAGACGGTATAATCGCAAGTATACTTCATAACAGATCAAAGACCAGATAAGATTTCACCACAAGCATCAAATTGCAAATTACATTAATGCGATTCAGACACGAGGCAATCTCAGGTCTAAACTAAATGACCAGATGTCAAACACTCAAGAGTAACAAGAACTACAATGTCCCCCACAAGGGAGATTAAGTATACTTCATAATAACAGATCAAAGAAAGACCAAATAAGGTTTCACCATAAGCATCAAATCTGCAACTTCAACACAGAGACAAGTATAATGGGGATTCAGACAAGAGCAAAGCTCAACTCTAAGTTAACCCAAATCTCAAACAATTTCGAGGGAATTAAAAACTGTAAAGTCTACAATGTTCCCAAAAGACAAACCAAGAGATCATCATCATCACTTCTTAGCAGTTCCTTTGCCTCCTGCTCCTCCACCAGAACTCGCAGCTGCAGCTTGAGCAGCCTTCTTTGCTGCCTTCTCTTGCAATGCCTTTCCATCTCTGAAATCACAAATCATAATACATCAAGCAACCAATAGCGATTCAATCGAAAAACGCAAAAACGCATTTTTCTCCGATTCGATTTCTACCTTTCACGGCGTTGCTCCGGCGTCAATCCGTCGTCACCATTCTTTCCTTTTCCTCCGGCACGAGCCGCGGCTCTTTCACGGTCACGCTCTCTCTGACTTCCACGTGTGGATTTCGCATCAGAAATCAAAAAGCTTGAATCAAAGAAAACAACAAAGGTTCGTGTACATATTATTAGATCTAAGCAAGATTTCGAACACAAGATCTAGTTCAACAGAGGATAACCCAGAAACCAAAAGAATCAACTAGAAGAATTGCAGCTCCTACCCACAAAAAAAAACCCTAAATTGAAAACTTTTTGCTTGAAAAAAAAAACCCAAAAATTTGCAGGAAAAACACTTCAAAGACGGAGGAGATTCGTAGATCGAGCAATCGAGAAAGAAACGCAGAGGTTAAAATCGAAGACTAACAAGCGATTTGAAGCAAGAGAATCAAAAGGATATGAGTCATGGTGAAACGAAGATGAATCCGCGTAGAGAAGAAGCGATCTGGTCAATGCCGAAGAAACTATTGGGTTAAAGGGGATTTTGACGAAACGATTTGGATTTTATAATGTGAGATTGTCTCTTGAGTCAGTCAAGTGGGACAACACCAAATTTACCATTAAAAAACAAAAAAAAACTAATCTCCTATCTCCCTACTTAATCTACCATCTCCCTTCTATATGTGTAAAGACAATTAAACCCTTAATATTTACTTTTTTAATTAATAATCAAAAATAAAAAAATAAAAAAACAAACCCCGCTTCCGACAATGACGACAATAGGGTCTTGAGCTTCCCCTGACGCCAATCTGTTTCTTGGCCGCCGCCTGCATCGACCACTCCGTTGCTGCCGTTTTTCATCTTCGTCAAGCTGTAGCTTGAAAATCCAGGTATGTTCTTCTGTTGAGCTGCATTCCGGATATGGTGGTGCAAATTGGGAGATTGAATGAGAATCCCGAATTCGATTTGATTATTTTATTTTAGTACTTCCCCTCACATTCCCCTCACATTAGGTGTTTTAGCATGGTTTCGGGGTCGACTTTAATTTGGTAACAATGTATTTCAATGATTGAATCGTAGTGAATTGTAACGATCCTCTTATTTGCCATAAGAGAACTAGGTAAAACTAGTATTACTGATAAATTTAGTAAAACTAGTCAAACTAGTATTACTAAAAATCATGATTTATTGAGTAAAACTTGGTGCAAATGGTATTACTGAGTAAAGAGAATGTAAACTGTAGATAACTAGTATTACTGAAAGAGTTTTTGTATTGTTTTGGCAGGATACAATGAACAACAACGTCAGCATACATTTTAAATGCGAAGATCGTATGTATAGTTTAATGTTGAAGACATCAGTGGAGGAGATAACTCTGTCGATGATAAAAGCTAGGATATACAAGAAGCTTGCGTTAGATGAAAGTAAGGTTAAATTGCAATTGAGCTACTTTCCACTGTTGGTTGGAGTTGAGGAACAGTGGAATATTTCTGATGATGAGGATCTGTATGTTTTTCTGACGTCCACTGATAAAGAGAACCGTAGATGTATTTTGTATGTGAAGGTCATGATTATTTCGGAACTGCCCGAGCAATTATCGAGAGCAAACAATAGGAATGATGATGAAATTGGTTCTAATGCGATTACTCTGTACGTAGCCAACGATCAAGCAAAACAACAACATGAGGTGATAGAGGATGATGATGATACATCACGTGATGAATGTGTGGATAGATCGGATATGCATCATGAATATATTGAGCCTCCCCTTGCTGTAGAATCTGGTCAGTTTAGAGTGGCATGGGAAGACGGTTTGGGTGTAAGTCAGCATCATGAATTTCCAAATAAGAAGGCATTGCAAGAGTTCGTGGATAGAGCCGCATTTGAAAACTCATTTGGTTATGCTATTAAATGGTCGGATAAGACGAGATACGTGGTAAAATGTTCTCAAGAAAAGTGTAAATGGGGTTTACGAGCTGCAAGAATTAAAAAAACAGATATTTTCTCGATTAGAACACACACGAAGATGCATACATGCTCTCGGGTTAGTCAGAGTACCAGCAACTCTAAGAGGAAAGGCAATCCACGATTAGCTGCATGTCTTTTGCATGAAGATTATCCAGGACAAATGAAAACTACAAGTCCTAAAGTTATCATGGAGCGTGTTAAGACAAAATTCGGTGTGAAGATATCATACTCCACAGCGTTGAGAGGGAAATATCTAGCTGCTAGTGATTTGCGTGGTAATCCGGAAGAAAGCTACAAGATGTTGTATTGTTATTTGTACATGTTAGAGGAGGTCAATCCTCGTACAATAACAAGTGTGAAATTGGATGAGAAGGGAAAATTCAAGTACCTATTCATAGCTTTGGGAGCTAGCATTGAAGGATTTCAAGTCATGAGAAAGGTGATAATTGTGGATGCAACTTTTCTCAAGAATGGATATGGTGGTGTACTAGTTTTCGCCTCAGCTCAATATCCTAATCGCCACATTTATCCCATAGCGTTTGGAGTACTCGATGGTGAGAATATTGCAAGTTGGACCTGGTTTTTTGAGATGCTAAAAACCGTTATAGGGGACTCTTCTGAATTGGTATTTATGAGTGACAGAAATGCAAGTCTCATCAACGCCATAGGTAATGTGTTTCCTCAAGCACATCATGGATATTGTGTATGGCATTTGTCCCAAAATGTGAAAGGTCATGCTACTAACGTCAACAGAGACGTAGTCGCATGGAGATTCATGGAATACAGTAGGATTTACACGGTGGCTGAGTTCAACTTTGTTTATGCGTCTTTTAAAATGAGATATCCTTCTGCGGCCAACTATTTAGAGGACATTACCGTAAAAGAAAAATGGGCAAGGTGTTGTATTCCAGGTGACAGATACAACATAGACACAAGCAACAGTGTGGAATCTTTGAACAGTGTTTTTGAGGATGCAAGGAAGTACTCCTTGATACCCATGCTCGATACGATCATTAAAACATTTTCTCAGTGGTTTAATGAACATCGGAAGGAGGCCGTATCTGGATCGATTGATAATAAACTGGTACCTTTAGTGGAGAACTACTTGCACGATTTATGGGCTGTTGCTGAGAAATTAACTGTGACGAAGTTAAACCATTTCGAGCTTGAATACGACGTCACCGGTACTGATGGAAAATCTTATTTGGTGAATTTGGTATTGAAAAGGTGTAGTTGCAGGTTTTTCGATATTGAGAAGTATCCTTGTCTGCACGCAATAGCCGCTTTCATTGAATTCAAAAACGATGGTATTAGTGTTCATGATATCCAATTAGAATTACCTGATTTGTGTTCAAAATATTATTGGACGGAGTTGTGGGCATTGGCATATCACAAGACAATTTATTTAGTGCCGAATAGGTCTGAATGGAATGTCCCATATGGTGTTGAAAAGATGCAGATCATACCTCCGGATCTCCTCAAAAAGAAGGGAAGAAAGAGACTTAAAAGGTTTCCATCGGCTGGAGAACGGCGTCCAAGGACACAAAATAAAAGGCGACCAAGACAAGCACTCCAATGGTTGTTATTTGGAAATCGTAGTACTGTTTGATTGTATCTTTACATTTAGTTTTTCCTTATGTAATACTATGTATTGGTTCTGTAGAACTGGCTTTTCCTTATGTAATACTATGTATTGGTTTTGTAGAACTAGCTTTTTCTTATGTAATACTATGTATTGGTTTTGTAGAACTGGTTTTCCTTATGTAATACTATATATTGGTTCTGTAAAACTGGATTTCCCTTATGTAATACTAAGCCAAGAACGTGCAACTGGTAATAAAGCTAAAATTACTATACATATTTGGGATGTTAATGTACAAACCAAAAATGTTATCAAATGTATTAAGTATAAAATTACAAAATAATATTATATTAGAATGTTAATTGTATAATCTATCCTTATATCTCCTTATACTTTTAAGATCATTTTGTAAATAAGAATCAACATAGGATGCAAAAGTTACACAAAAATTGATTTTAAACATATTCCTGCATAGTTCAATTAGAAATAGATTCTAATCGACTAAAATCATCTGTAAAACTACAAAAAAAAATTAGGGTAAGTAATACTAATTTAAGTGGAAAACACCCAAAGTAAAACTATTTGTAACTTTCGTACAACTACTATATTCTGTATAACTACGTCTAAATGTTTTGGCGCCAAACCCAAAAATTCCCCAAACTTTTTGGCGCCCAATACTCAAAAGCAAAAACCCCAAATTTTGGAATTATCTATTTTTATTTCTTTCTCCTCTCTCTCTCATTTCACTTCTCTCCCTCTCATCCACGATTTCTCTCTCTTTCACTTCTCTCCCTCTCGAGACTCATTCCGATTCTTCTCTTTTTCATTACTCTCAAACAAACTCTTGATTATGGACCCGAGCTATATCGACGACAAGAGAACCAAGAGGCAAATCGACATGCTTTATTTCATAGCCGACGGTGACTATGGCATTCCGAAAAGTTGTCCATGTGGTGAACGAATCATCCATGAGACCTCTCAAGCCAGTGAAGACACTTTACCAGGAATGATATACTTCACCTGCAATGTGTATGAGGTATAGTTTCTAAATTTTGTTTTAGGGTTTACTATTTTTAATTTCTGGGTTTAGGATAAATAAAAGCAGTAGGATTTTTGTCTTTATGTGTAGAATGATGGCTACCACATTCGAAAAAAATGGGTTGAGGCTTTCGAAGAAGAGATGGATAAGTTAAAGAATGAGGTTCGACAAAAAGTAAATGCGTGTCATGGAATCCATGAATTCCAGATCAAGCAAATGCGTATGGAGCTGAACAACAATACTGAAGAGATTGCAAAGCTGAAAGAATTATTGGCGGCTGTTGTGGGTCGAAATGTTTAGCTTATCTTTGTTTTACAAGACAATTTCTATGTTCTCCTAATGTTTTGTAAGACTATCCAATGTTTTTGTTTTTGTAATGTTTTGTAAAACTATGTTGTTTATTTCTATGTCTTTGTTTGTTTCTAATGTTTCTATGTCTTTGTTTCAATCAATGTTCTCTGTCTTTGTTTCAAATAGTATTACCACTAATGTTTTCAAATAGTTATACCTAGTATTACCACTAATGTTTTCAAATAGTTATACATAGTATTACCACTAATGTTTTCAAATAGTTATACTTAGTATTACCAGTTGCTTTGCACGAAATCGAATACCCAAAACAAACAACATAGTTTTACGCAGTATTACCAGTTGTACGAAATAAAATACAAAAACAAACAAAGATAGTCTTCTAGTCTTCATTTCTTCTTGACCTTGTCCGCTTCCTCTTTCCAGCAGCCTGCAATCAAATACAGTTATACTTTAGTACCAACTAAACAACAGAGTTTAATAATACAAGATGGTTACCTTTGACGTTTCTCCTTCTCCTACTTGCTCATTCACAAAAGATTCCAACAGTTGGACTCTTTCGGCCAATCCACCAACCTTGCCCTCAATTACATTCAATCGTTCTCCCATATCTGCTTTCATGGTGTTTAACAGCTCCACCAATTCAGTTAAAGGCGTGTTTACCGGGCTTTCATTTGCGGTATTCTCATTTAAAGGCAGGTTTGGTGGTGCTAATCGGGAAGCCACATCTTGGTTGCGTAACTCTTCAAACAGTACGGTATATCCTTGGCGAAGACGCTGCATCCAACCGTTAACAACCATATCATGCTTATCATCGTCGTCATCTTTTTCTGTGATTTGAGCCAGAAGAGAATATTCTTCATCTCTAGCTACCATGATACTTTCAATGTCCTGTGAATGTAAACAATGAATATAAACATTTACATGAACAATGTAAACATATGCAAAAGATAACTAACCGTGGTTTCACCAAGTTCTGCATTTATTTTCTCAAGAGGAAACCCTTTCAATTCACTTTTCTTAAACTTTGTCTTGCACATCCTAGGGCAATTCATGTATGCGCCTGGAATACTTTCTCGGAATCTAATCCCCAAATCTGCAATTGCCTCAAATGCTAAAAGCTACACAACACACATATAGTTAGAGTTAGCTTCAATATAAGAAGTAATAACAATGACTAATACCTCAAACAAATTTTACTTACCTCTAAAGGAATACAGAAACCTGGAATCGGCCACAATACACCCTCTTTGACGACCCCTTCAAAATGCGTCATAGTGTGAGAGATCTCACTTAGCATGTGATCAAATGACAATCTCCCCCAAGGAAAGCTCTTACATAACTTAAGATCATCCACCGCTCTTTGAAATAATTCCAACACGGGCGTAGCATCTGGTCCAGTCTTTGTCTGCCCTATAACAATGCTGGATAAGAAGTAGAGGACCAACATCTTTAACCTATCTCGAGAAGGTTCCATTTCCTCTAACTTTTCTTTCACGTCTTGATGTCTAATTGTTGATTTCCCAAAATGCTTAATCACGAAGTCCGTATTGCCCGCTTGCATATAATTCAGTGGATAGTTGCGGCAGTCTAATCCCGAAATCAAGGCGTGTTCCCTTAGACCATAGCGGATGGGAACGCCATTTACGACGAACCAAACTTCATTCTCCCTCTCGATGCATGCCGTTCGAAGAAGGAGCATCCACATGCCCATAAGCTTGTGGTTTTTGTCTTCTGGCAAGTGGAAAATGTGTTTGAACTGCGGATGCTTCTCAAACCATTTCTTCTCAACACTATTGAGTGGATGTTTCAACTCCTTTAACGTTTTCAAGAAATCGTAGATATAACACCTCGTCGATATCTTAATTTTCTTCTTATACTCCGTTGCCGGAAAGTACATTCGCGGTTGTATTGCTGTCGTTTCCTCCTCAGAATCCTGCAACAAATATTTATTTGTACCAAGTTATGCTAGTATTACATATTAAATATGCCTAGTTCTACATAGTTCTACCAGTATTACTTAGAAAATCAACATAGTTATACCTAGTTCTACCAATATTACTTAAAACTCACAATTTAGTTTTCCCTAGTTCTACTTAACTGCAAATCCAATCCAAGTACTTACCGTTTCATCCATGTCTGAGATTTCTCTCGAGTTTTCTTCTTCTTCTTCTTCATTCGCGTCCTCTTCTTCTTCTTCTTCATTCGCGTCATCTTCTTCTTCTTCATTCGCGCCCTCTTCTTCTTCTTCTTCTTCTTCATTCGCGTCATCTTCTTCTTCTTCTTCATTCGCGCCCTCTTCTTCTTCTTCTTCATTCGCGTCATCTTCTTCTTCTTCTTCATTCGCGCCCTCTTCTTCTTCTTCTTCATTCGCGTCCTCTTCTTCTTCTTCTTCTTCTTCTTCAACCTCATTGTTCGTTTGTGATGCCTCAACAACCGCCGGAAGTAGAGTTCGCTCCATCTCTACTTCTTCTTCAACCTCATTGTTTGTTTGTGATGCCTCAACAATCGCCGGATCCGTACTCCTCTCCGCCGTATCTTTTGGAGCACTCTTTTTCTTTTTCCTCGTCCATCTTGTTTTAGGACCCATCTTTGGATCGTATCGGAAGCACGACTGAGATTTTCGGAGAATCGATTGAAAACGGACAGTAGTTTTCCCTAGTTTCACGAAGAGAAAGGAGATCAATCGATAGAGTTCCGTTATCAAAAATTAGGGTCCCGATTTGATTTGGGGAAAGGAAAGGAAATCGGAGTTAGATCCGAATTGTTTGGATGGGTCCCGGGTGAAATCCATGTAAAAGGGTAAATCAAGTTAAATGGTTTGGGTTTTAAGTAATTTACCAATTTTAAGGATTAAAAATAATTGCTACAAAATTAAAATTAATAGAGGGAGATATGGGATTGGTTTTTTCTGAGGGTGGTAAACTAGATGTTGTCCCCAGTCAAGTCGACTTCGTCGTGCGCCTCTCCTTTTCCATATCCCCTAATTTCTCAAATTTTTTTTTTTTTGGAATATCAAATATATATATATATATAATATTATTTAAAAAAACATTTTAAAAAATGAACTTTGTTTTGTAAGTTATTACATGAAATGCTATTACAAAATAACAAAGAATAATTGAAATATGAAAAGATATAATAGTTTTTAAAAATTATTGATTAGAATATGGAAAGTAAATATTTTGCATTAAAGAGGTTATTTATTATTTAATTTCTTAATTATTTTTAATATTATATATTTTAAAATAATAATCAATTCATATATATTCAAAGAAAAAAAATCTATTCAAAATTTTGCTATATAATTTATTATATTTTATTTGAATATATATCAAAACAAAAGTTGGAAAAATATTTTACTAATTTTATAAAAAAATTAGACACAAAAAAACTATATTTTTAAAAAAAATCCGTAGACTAAACACAAAAACTAGAGTCATTTAACTATACATATTGGAGTTATGTTTTTAAGATTATGAGTTTTTACAGGTTATGCCGAATAATATTTTAGTTCACTGCAAAACGGATTAAATAAACAAATTATTACAAATTGACAATTTTATCTATAATCAATAATCATTAGTTAGTTATATTGTAAAATTAAAATTAAAACAATTTTCTTAAATTTCAAAACAATTTCTTTTAAAAAATTACTCTGCGCTATAATTAGACCGGGTTAAATCCTAGTATATATATATATTTTAAAACACTTTGTCTTATTGATATTGATTTCGAATGGATTACATCATAGAAGAGATCTGGAAGATAAAGTATAAAGAGAAACCAACGGTCTTTCCCGCATCGACATTTCAATGATGACAGAGTTTTTTGATGACGAATTGGCGATACCAAAACGGTTTTGTTTCGAGTATGAAGAAGGTCAACAAAAAACATTCTCGTACAAACAATAGCAGACGAGATTCTAATACTTTTGACGATAACAATTGTCATTATTAAGATAAGGTCGTTTCTTTGATTGTCTTTTGTCAATTTTGTTCCGGAAGAGTTAGCTTCGATGTAGCCCGCTCTAAACACCGTTGAACAAACTTGAATTGCAAAACGCAAACCAAATATATAGTCATAATCAATTTTACCGAAAAACGACCTTATCTTACCCTATTGCAGATCGTTTTCTCAATGATTCGATTAAGGTGAGACTTGGGTCGGTAAACATACTTGTGTCTTCTTCTCATTTCGTTTATTTCAAATGTGGTGAATTGTCAACCTAAAAAGCAACTCTAAGTAAGAGATAGGTAAGGTGTCATACGTGTGGGTAACAAGCCAATAGAGAATCTCTTTCCAATATGGAACCGTTGGAGCACTAAGGAGATCCCAAATTATATAATTCTAGACTGTGTACGTGTAAGAACAAGTGATTTTTAGTCTCGTCCGGTTCATTACAAATAGACAATACTGAAAACAACTCCAATGCATATGTAGATAGACTATTTCTAATTGCCAGCCATGTGATAACGCAAAACGAGGAACACCGTTTGAAAACCAAACCAAACCACCCAACTCCAATTCTGTTTTCCATGCGAGAGCGAATATGTTCCCATGTTGAGGAGGAAGAGAAATAGTTATGATAGTTATCTAATGCGTTTCCACAAAATAACGTCATTCCAAGCATCTAGAGTCGGTGCAGGAACTTCATGGATGCACGCGATTAAAATATGTAGTCGGGACTCTATGAAACGACAAATACGCCAAATTCCATTAGCCACAGACTCTGAAACCTTATAGCATATTGGCGAATGCCTAACTACTGGATGCCTAATTCATGAGTGATATCGTTTAGATGATCAAAAGTTCCAATAGTCAGACCAAAAGAACGTCGAACTGCCATTATGTAATTCCCATTTTATAAACTCCGCAACAAGATAAGCTCGGCAGAAGCTCATAGACAGTGCCAAATTGTGTGTGTCGAAACTCGCACAATCTATTTTTGTAAAAGACTTAAGGGAACATAATTTTATGGAGAAGAACACAAGCCGAGATCCAAAGATGGTTTTTTCTTCGACGAAAGAGATGACAATGTTCAGGACGTTAGATGGTTCGGACCAATTGACGCTGGTTTCGGCTCGGCGCTGGAAAGCCTTGATTGAAGATATCGTGTCAGCGCAATACCTCGATCCTCCCATTATCATGTTTATCCTTCTCCGAGGCGCTGGTGGTGCCTCTTCCTCGTTTCTTCTTCCTCGCTTCGGGATATCTCCTTGATTTTGTTCCGCTAGAGTACCTCGGTTTGGCTTGTCTGGTTTTCATCTTCTCGTTCGAAGTCTTTGAGAGTCACCGTATTGCCGAGCTCTCCTGCCATGAACTTAGCCACCAACTTCGCCCCTAGGCTTCGACCGTTTGCTGTGAGATGCATGTAGCACTGATGATGTTCGCAATAAGCCTTTTCGTCGAAGTTGTCGGAATTCCTCGTCTATGTATTCCATGGTGCATTGCCTCGCCCAACTCCCACTTCATAGTTATGGGAACCTTGAAATTTTGGTCCTCCGTGATGTACGAATCCTCCGTTATGAGTGTTTCTCCGAGGGTTTGATGAATTTGGGGCTGAGGCGAAGCTTCGGCTTGTTGGCTTAGTTGGTTCAAACCTCTCCTCGAGGATTTTCATTTCTTCTTTGTCAATTATGAAATCTGAGGCTCGGTGTAATGCGTCATGAATTGTCTAAGGTGTGTTCAACGAGATTTCTTTTCGAAAGTCTGATTTGTACCACTGTGCCCTTTTTAGCGCGGCTCGGTCACTTACGCCTTCTAACTTTGATACCACCGTCTTGAACCTTCCCATAAAATTTCGTAGCGACTTCGTCGATGCTTATACCATGGTCCATAGGTCGGCGTCGGAAGTCTCTTGTTCCATAAATATGGAGTATTGCTTTAGAAATTCAGCTGATAGTTGCTAAAAATTATCAATTAAATTTCTCTCCTGCCTTGAGAACCAGTCGAGGCGGCTCCTTTCAGATGTTCTACGAACATGAGACAGAATCCAACGTCTTTCTCGTTGTCTTTGAGTTTAGATCGGTCCATCGCTATGCAGAAAGCTGTGATATTCGCCTTCGGGTCGGTTGTTCCGTCATAGAAAGGGATCCTGATTTTACCGGGGTCGGACACAACTGCGTTGGTGATCCGAGCCGTGAAGGGGGTTTGTTGTGTTTCTTCTAGCATCTGATCTATATCGGGCTCCGCACTAGTTGCGTTATGCACCTTTGAACGGATGGTTCGCATCTCGGCATTGTTTCGGGCTAGCGAGGCTCTGATCTCGTTCAGTTCTGTTATCTGGGCTCAGCTCGGATTCGTCGGCTCGTGTCAAGTTTGTCTTGCCATTCTCAGCTCGTTAGCGCGTTGCACATGTTCCACCCAGAGGAGGTTCTCCTCTTCTTCCGTTAGGTTGTTTCCGAGCTGACTTGAGTTAGGGATGTCTCCTGCTGGCCATGTCCCTTCCAGTGCCGAGGCAAGCTCGCGGCTAGTGATCCGACCCGAAGTGTTGGTATTTTTGCCTCGGATCACTCCATCATTGGTAGTCTCGATCGTCGTACCGAGGTGTGACCCTACGGGTTCAATGATTTGTTGCTACGTAAATAACGCGTGGATTATTGGCTGCTATACAATGTATGAAGAAAGATCTCCCATGGTTGGAAGGGTATATGTTGGCAGGGTTGTCCACAAGTCTACGGATGTTTGCGGTTTTGAGCATCTCATAGGTGTACGCTGTATTTCTCCCCTGTTTGCCGGCCAACAAAATTTTATACATTTTTTTATTATATGTACACCTAATTTTGTACACCTACATCTATATACCTAAATCTGTACACCTAAACCTACATATTTATTTTGAAGTATCTTCAAGTTAATATTAATTTTTAATATTAATTTCCTTTTTAATTATATGTACGGTGAACCATTGGGATTCTTAAACAATAACTTTAAGACGTGATCTTTGGAGAAGATGACTCTTCGAAGTTATTATATGTACACAAAAATCTGTACACCTACATATTTATTATCAACATTGAATTTGTGAGAGATCAACCTATATTACTCACCAACTTCCACCCACCAGTTAATGTATTTATAAAGGTCTCTATTTATAATCCATAAAAACGTCAAAAAAAAATCCATAAAATCATACAAAAAAACATATTCTACTTATGACTCTCTCTGATCTCCCTGAAGATATTATTGCCATCATTGTCAAGAGAGTTGGCATGTCAGTCTTCTGGCGTCTCGAACCGTTTATACGGGCAGGAAGACGGACACTCCGAATTGTTTACAGCGAAGATGTCCTAAAATCATGCAACATTTACGGTTTTTGATGTATCCCCGCCGATATATACCTTTGAGAGGAGAGAGGCCGTCTACTTAATGTGGCACTCCACGTGGGTTTCTTATGAATCGGGTCAACCAAACTATTGTACTCCACATTCCGCAGTCTTGCAGCTGCCATTGCGTGTCGACATGGTATTTTCAGACTCTGAAATTCGAGACATGTGCAACATTTTCAGACTCTGGATTTTAAGATCAACATGCTTGTGTACACCACGATGAGAGCTGACTTCCACATCCCACACAAAAATACCTTGAACCGCTAGATTATCAGATTTTTTCCAACTGGTTGTTCATCTCTTTGTCAACTTCGGCCGTAATATCTTCTTTCATTTTTTTATATTTTTTCATGTCTGCTCTCGAACCACCTACTTAGCATGCGCCAGATAAATTCTAGCAAACCGACAATAGGGCAGTCTTTTTGCTGGAAAAAAGTGCCTTGTTTAGGGACTCAGCAATGTTACTGGACATCAGATTATATCTCTGACCAGTGTAGTGCCAACTAGTCCAGTGCTGAAGACCAATCTCTTCCAAGTACTCCCAACAACGCACATTAACTGCCTTAATAGTTGCATACATGTTGTTGAACTGAGAAACTTTGTACGTTTCTCATGCCCTTCCCACAAACGCTTTCTGGCCCCTACATTTGAATTTAGCGTGCACATTTCTCTGGACATGAACAAGACATGCACCGTGGTGTGCTTGTTGATAATAGAATTTTATCGTTTCTATAATCAATTACTCTAGATGCTATGTAGCATAAGAAGTATCATCAATCCGAATGGGTTAAGTTCCAAGCACTATGAATGCATAAAACTTCTTAATTCAAGCTAAACAAAGTTGTTTTGAGTTTTAATCTAGCAATCTAATTCAAATTTAAAGCAAACAAAACAAGAAACTAAACAATGCTAATCGATATTAATGCAATGATAAAAAAATGGTGAATCCAATGATAAGGTTATGGAATTAGAGTGACCTTATAGCTAATTTATGATGTCGAATTGCTCACACAGTGCTAATCCCTAGGTAATGATCACTAATAATAACTAATCATTTCTTAGGGCACTAATCACTTTGCTAAATATTTAATCAAGAACAAATTCTTATTTGTGATTAAATAACTAACAAGCATTAAAATCAATCTTCCAATCAACCAATAAACATCTAAAACATCCACTCTCATGGGCTAAGCATGTTTATCTCTTAAAAAGCTCTTTGGGAAATTTCATCAAACACCTTGTGGGTGTGAAATTTCCTAAGATCTAGATTAACTCTCTCAAGCCTAATCTAGCATTAAGAGCACTTAGAAAGAAGGGAAATCAAACAATCTAGTCCCTAGACATCATAAATCCACCATTAGATCACCCTAATATACCTCATCTCATAGATTCTAAGAGACTACTCACTAACCATAAGGAACCCAAAAAATTCCATAAAGAATATGTTAAATCCCATGATTAGATGATTAAAATAGAAGAGAGATTAGAGAGATGAAGAAATTAGAAAGAGATTAAGAAAATCAAACTTTAGATTGCATAAACAAAAGGAGATGTCTCTTACAAATACTTAGAACCATAAAAAAGAAGTTTCTAGCAAGAGTCAAAGATCCCTTGCATAAATTGGGTCTAGAAATATTTAAAGCAAAAGGTGGGCGACCGGATCAACCCGAAACAAACCGGGTTTTGACCCGGTCGGGTTTGGGTCGTGAGGTCTACACCGGATGGTGGTTGGCCGGTGTTGATGACCGGTGTAGAAGGCTTTTGGGCGAGAGCTTTCACACCGGGTCGGTGCAACAAGCTGATTTTTCTCCTGTCCAAGCTTTGGTTAAACACCGGGCGAGGCACACAGGGTGAGATTGGATCGATGCGGTCTGTCCTGAAGCTGGGCACCGGTCGGTTGCGAGTCGGTGTTGGTGGCCGGTGATTCTTATGCCCAAGCTTTGCATTGAAACCAGGTGGTGACACCAGTCCACGGTTGGTTGGTACAAATCATCCTAAAGTGCAACACCACGCAGTGATGATCCGGTGTGATGGCTCGGTATTCTCCCTGTCTTGAACATGGCTACAATACCGGGCATTGGTGGTCCGGTGTGATGGACATGTGTGGTCACTCCGAGTCTATTCTTGCTTCTACCCATCTTCTCATGATCCAAATCTATGTGCAAGCTCTTCCAATGTCTCCAAAAATCTCCAAGTACCTAGAAAACACTCCAAATGATGCAAGACTCACTAGGACCTAATGCAAACTAGCTAGACTCTAATTAAAACCAAAACACTAAAGAAAACTATGAAAGCATATGCATGAGACTCAAAATACTAAGTTAAATGCATGCTAAAATGAGTAAAATATGAGAACATCATTTGTCGATACCACATATTTTTTACGGTATAGATAGAGTGGTGTATATCCGATATAATATTTAGCTCATAGCTGTCTGTAATCAACTTCTCGAAAAACCAATTCCATGACTCGTCATTCTCGGTATTCACAACTACGAAAACCTGGAAATTAGCATAATGTCCGCTAGCCGTTAAAAGACATCCTTTGTACTTCCCAAACATGTGAGTTCCGTCAATAACGACAACTTTTCTCAAATGCCTCGAACCAGCAATACAAGCAACCAATGCCATAAATGCAAACTTAAACCTCCTATGACTTTTGCCATCCAACTCGGTTTTCAGATGAGTAATGGTTCCGTGATTAGCATACTTGAGAACGTAGAGGTAATAATTTATAAGAACTCTCCTTTGTTCCGTGATCTGAAGCAATAGCCAACTCTTTAGCTTTCCAACATTTCCAGTACGAAGCTGAAACATTATGCTCTGTAATAACTAAATCTGGTATATCTCTCGCACGTGGACCAACTATTTTGTTCTCATACTTATACCTTAGCAGAGCCGCGATGACTTTGGACGTCGCATGCTTCGTAAATGAACCTCTTGTAGCCGAGTCGCATGTATGCTTCAGGTTTGCCTTCCTAACCTCATACATCTCAGAGGTGCCCAATTGATGTCCCATCACCCTCCAATCACATATTTTTGAAATGCATTTGGCGACAGTTTAGTCTTTTGCATTCCGGTGGAACTTGAGCCTAACCACATTCTTTAGTGCATATATGGCCAAAGTTATTTTAAACATTCATTGTTCCTGATTTTTTTCCCTAGCCAAATCTCGCCATTCTCATTTGACAAATAAAGATCATCGAAATTAAATGACTTATCTTCCATATCATTAAACATTGGCTCAACATCTGCATATCCATATATTTCTATCAGCCTAATCCCTTTCTTCAATGCAACACCGTCATTGTCACGCCTACGAACTAGAACACCCCCACCAAACAAAGGAGGATGATCCACAAAATCGTCATCCCCATTCAAACCCACACATGGACACGGTTCACTAATTGTTTTTTGAGGAGTGTCAATAAATATATCCTTATCTCCATCGGATTTCCCACCTACAGTTTTGTTTCTCGCAGGGAAACGGAGTGGATTCTCCACAAAATCAGATGAATCTCCACACTAATATGAAGCAATCGAATTGACACGATGGTTTGAATTACTTTATTTATCTGAATTCCCTGAACTCCCTGACCTCCATGAGCTCCCTGAATTCCATGATTCACCACTCGCATCATAAAAACCGTTGTCGTCTGCTAGTACATAATCATTCCAGTAGTCCCAATCGTAATCATCATCCTCATCATCACCGTATTCCTCATCATCCTTATTATCAGCTTCCTTATTCTCCTCATCTCTCGCCTCATCTTATTCATGCGACAATATTTCTGTCTCTCCTTCTATAACTGATACAAATATACTTCCATTCAAATTAACCGGTTGTACACCTTTCGACACGTTCATAGCGGATTCTATTTCCTCCGCGTGTGCTACCAGCATGCTATCATCGATTGCTTCAAAATCAGTTACATTGTCGGGAGCTCTCGCTGCCAAAAATGATGAAATTATGTTTGACTTATTTCCTCTTGATCTTCCTCTTTCTCTTGCAATTTTGGATTCTACACTTTTCTTTCGTTGCATAATCTCTATTTCACCACCCAATACCTCTCTGAATGTGACAAATATATTCAGAGACTTATCTGACTTATGGAGCGCACAAAAGAATTTGTACTATGAGTTTGTGACAATCTCACAAGGACCTCTACCGTCCCCATTAAGCTCAGATAGAGCATCATCAATCTAGTACGGCATTTGGATAACAACAACCCTCGCTTCTAATCCATACTCACACGCGATCAGATTTCGTAACCTCTTTGCTCCAGATAAATTCTTGCAATTTATGCACATTCCCCTACGCGACATGTCAATTTTAAAATCCCAATCTCCATTAAAGTAGTGTATCTACCGATCCGCCATAACAAAAATGTAAGCATCCACTACACATGGGCAAACACCAAATAAAACAAATTTCAAACAAAAATTATGGTGTACATGCTAGAAATATGTATTAATCGTGCTCGTCATCATACACATCACATAATTTCTCCTTCTTTTTCGCAAGAACCTTCAATGAATCCCGATTCATTATCGCCCTTCTCGATAAGGAAGCTAGGGTTTCTGATTTCAGTTTTTTCCTTTCTTAGTTTGTGACAAGCTATCTACTATTCCTCTTCACTAAAACCAATACTTTCCCCTCCAAAACAAACACATTAACGAGTGGGTAGTTTTTAGGCCCAACTTCAAAATAAACACATAAACTTATGGGTAGTTTTAGAAGAGATTTGTTCGAGTTAGGCCCACCAACCCATCAGATTTTGAATACACACCTATTTCGAGCGATTACAAAGCGGAAATCGGAGTCCGTAGTCGTGAGTGGGAAGATTATCATCTGACCCACACGATTTGTTCTCTCTCTAAGAGATGTATCTCTTATCTCTATCTCTCTAAGAGATGTATCTCTTATCTCTATCTCTCTCTAAGAGAGGGGTATTTTTGCATTTAAGAAAAAGTGACCCACACAAACTACCCATTTGGTAGAACAATGGGAGAAGTTAACAGACCGAATCAGTTCTATGCAAATCGTTCAGCGATTCTTCCTCCAGCATTTCAGAGAAACGACTTTGAGCTGAAACCTGCATATTTCACTCTTGTGGGTCAGCACACTTTCAGTGGTCTATCTAGTGAAAACCCGATGGATCACATAGAGAAGTTCGAGGACCTGGTATTCAGCATCAAATGCAATGGAGTGTCCTACGACTACTTGTACTGTAAGCTATTCTCATACTCTCTTAATGGGGATGCTTCTTATTGGCTTAAGCAGTTAGCAGCTGGTTCGCTGACTACTTGGGAAGCAACCAAGACTGCTTTCCTGAACAATTTTTATGACGATGCGAGATCAGAGGAGTTCAGGGACAAGATTTCCCAGTTTTCTCAGGGATTGACTGAGGCTTTCAAAGCCACTTGGGCACGATTCAGATCGTATCAGAGAGATTGCCCACATCATGGGTTTAATATGGTTCAGTTGCTGAGTTTCTTCTTCAGAGGAATTGACACGAACTATCAGATGGCTCTAGACTCTGCGAGCAAGGGAAATTTCCTTACCCAATATCCTGATGACGCTTACCAGCTTATAACTTTGCATCTAGCAATGGTGCAAAGAATATTGATAATGAACGAAAGAAGCTATCAGGTGGTATGGGAAGCTCACAGATTGCTGATGTCCAAGCTAAGTTGGAAGCTATGCACAATCTCATGGTGGGTAAATCGATGAAGGCAGTCAACTTTGCTGAGGATATCGAAATTATCAATGAGAATGAAGAAGAATATGTCAACTATGTTGGTTTTCAGGGTTAGAGGAATCAGTTCGGCAACAACAGAGGTTTCAACAACAACTTCCAGCAGGGAGGATTCAAGCCTGAAGGTAATCAGAGTGGTTTTGGATCAAATCAGAAATCTTTCCAGACTAGTGGCCAGAACATGAACTATGGGAATTCGTACTATCAGCATGTCCCTCCTAAAATTCCTGAGAGTAAGCTAGAGGATAAGCTTGAACAACTGGTTCTGGGATAAGAGAAGATCATGGTACATCTCAATGGTAGGATAGATTCTCTGTTCACTGATCTGGATGGAAAGATAGAGGCTTTGAGGACTAGTCATAAGATGTTGGAAACTCAAGTTGCTCAGACCTCTGCTGCTGTCAAAGGAAAGATGGCCCAGACAAATCAGTATGTCAATGTGATCACTAGGAGCAATACTGAAGAACCAGAAAAGTCTGAATTCACTGCGTCAGTGTTCGACTGTAGCAGTATCGATCGATACCCTGTGTGTATCGATCGATGCTCATCTGAAGGAAAGCTAAAACAGGAAGCCAATATCGATTGACACACCCCAAGCGTCAAACGATGCTCATCTGAGAAGCCGATACAAAAGTTCAATATCGCCCAATTTTGGGAGGGACATGAAGCTCAGTATCAGGCAGGGAAAGCTGAGAAATGTGCTCGTAATGCTAAGGAGCAGAACCCTACTCCTAAGCATCTCAGGGATCCTATTTCTCCAAAGCAGCTGCGTGGCTTTGAGAAGATGGTAGGAAGGATTCCCCATACGTTTACCTTTGAAAGAGCTCTATAGGGCTGGCCTCTAATGAGTCACTTCAAGGATTGCAGAGAAACTGATGAGGAGATTAAGGAACTGTACGACAGGGCTCAAGTCAAAAGAATTTCTCCGCCTCCAATTAGGCAGTTGAAAAAAAAGGGAGACACAGGGACTTTCTCAGTTCCATGCTCTATCTATGGAGTTGACTTTGAGAAGTCTATCGTTGATTCTGGGGCTTGCCTGAATTTCATATCAAAGGCCTTTGCAGAGAGTTTGGGAGTCGATATTCATCCTCCTAATGAAACTCTCACATACGTGAACTGAGTCACCGAATTACCTTATGGTTCAATTCCAAATGTGATGGTGAGTGTAGGTGACTGTCTAGTCCCTACTGATTTTGAGGTAATGGACGTGCATGCAACATCTCAGACACAATTGATCCTTGGAAGGACATTCATGGCCACTGCTGGTGTCATCATAGATACACCCAACAAGAGAATCTCATTCTCTCACATCGATAAGGACGTGTACGACGCTGCTATTCCTAGAAGAACACATGCAAGTGTCTCTAGCATCATTGATAGCACAAGAAAGGCATTGGTAGTGGATGATCAGGAGAAGTTCTCTGATAAGCCAACTATCACATGCATTCTGAATGATCCTCCTATCACCACCAAGGAGAAGGTCAAAGCTTCTAAGAAAAAGAAGAAGAGCAAATGAGTACAGGGTGCTCCCTCTATGTCTTTGATTCCTCAGAAGTACAAGGTGAAGTGCAAGGGACGATCGAAACCGTTCTCTAAGGCCATAATCATCCTAACTCCAGAGCTGAAAGAGAAAGGGCAAGAGGTTATTGAGCGCATGTTGCGCAAAACTCTGAGTTTGGAAGTGTCTAGTTGTGGGACTTGCATGGGAGTGAGTTCCCTACTTCTTTCCGACTGATCGCCCTACCAAAATCAAGCTATTGACTGTAAACAAGCGCTTAGTGGGAGGCAACCCACTGCTGAGTCTGTACATATATTTTATTTTCCTTTTGTTTTTGATTTTTGTGTCTTGTGTCAAAACGTGAAAAGCATATCATACGAGGAGTATCGATCGATACCACCTGGGTATCGATCGATGCCATGTGTTGCGGAAATAAGCAGAATTGGTCGTGTGTGTCGATCGACACAATCCACGTGTTTTTCAAATCGACCAGTGTCGATCGATACCATCGGGGTATCGATCGATGCTCCGCGGGAAGGTACGTTTTCTTAAAGCCCTACGGGTTGTCTTTTTCCTTTGTCTTCCTCATCGTTCGACGCCGCCTTCTCTTGCTCCCAAAATCGCATCTTTTTCAATTCTTAACCAAATTGAGTGATTCAAGCGTGTGGATTCATTAGAATTTCATTCTCTATCCATACATAGCACTTGTTTCTCGATTCAACAAAGGTATGAACTCGAAATTCCATCTTTTCAATCCGATTTTTAGGTTTTAAGGTTTGTTAGATTTTGCTCTTTAGCTCTTGTTTTTGTGACAATGGTCATTTGCTGAGATGCTTAGGAGTAGTTTCGAACCATGTTTTACTTTTAAATTGCTTGGATTTTGACTTTTGAAAAAACTTGGGGTTTTGTTGTCGATGAACTGGGATCTTTCAGAGTGTCGATCGATACCCCTAAGGTATCGATTGATGCCAACCATACCTGAATGCGATTTTGATGTGTTTGTGAGAGATGTTGGATTTATGTGGTTTGTTTGTTTGTCTCTCTTTGCAGATGTCTGGATCAAAGAGACCTAGAACTGACGATTCTTCATGGAGATACAAAAAGAACGAGCGAGTTGAGGTGCGCTTTAACGGAGATTGGGAAGCAGCTGTCGTAAAGGGTCGTAGTGAAACCGGCCTTTACAAGGTCGTGGCTGTTCGTAATCCCACAGCCTTCATCACAGTGAGCGAAGGGCAATCTGACGTGTTCCACCACCAGTTTATGAGCAACCTGCTTCGAGCCCTGATCCATCTGGTCCGAGGGTGAATTTTTCGTGTGAGGAGAGAGTCAAGTTTTGGGATGGTTCGAAATGGCGTCATAGTGTGGTGAACTCCACCGCTTGGAATAGCTACGGAGTTCGGTTCGATGGAGAGGACTCAGATGACGAGGTTCCAGGTGATTCTCGACGCAGAGAGTCTCCAACAGAGGTGAGACCTTCACCGCCTCCCCGTAGTCCTCCTCGTCGTTCTGCTACTTGACTTGTCACCTACAGAGGGAACCCTTGGCCTAGGAGATAGGGTACCAAGATACGTTGTGATCATGATTGGGATGGTAAGGAGAAGGAGGAGGCACTGAGTGATGACACAGCGTACAAACCCATTTCAGAGGTGTGGGACACGCTATTTTATAACGCGTGGTTGGGAGTCACCACCGAGCCCACCAGGTTCATTGATGGAGTTTCGATGCATCAGCTGGGTTTTGACACTGGGCTGGCTCGTCTGCTTGAGCATATTGATTTTGGTCATATGGCTACACAGCAGTACGACCTCTTTCCAGACTTGGTTCGTCAGTTTATGGCGACAGCTCGCGTCATCTACATAGATGAGGTCTTAAGGGACGCACAGGGTGGCACCCTATCCTTCATGTCTCACGGAGTGATGTACATGATTTCATTTCCTGATCTTTGTGATATTTATGGGTTTAGAAGGGATCGCAGGAGAGTTGCACTTCCGGGATCGTATGCACACATGAGAGCGTTATGGGCATGGTTTGGGAACGGTGTCTACGACTCCAGGTCAGCCACTCAGACTGATGTGAGACACCAAGTACTACGTTGTTTTGTTCGGATCCTGAGCACCACACTTCTGTGCAAAATGGAGCCGAACAAGATGAGAGTGTCAGAGCTGCTACTCATGTATTTGGCCATCAGAGACATTATCCCTGGACAGGATTTTGAGTGGCCTGAGCTCCAGGACATTAACCTTGGGGCTGTGTTTGCTAATCACTTGGTCTCTCTGAAGACCAAACCATTCACAGGGACGAGCAAGAAGAAGGAGTCAGTTGGTAGTCTTCTTACCCCTATCTTCCAGCGTCTTCAGATCAGTACTGCGGGTTGCACGATCGACACTAAGAGTCGATTTATGGATGAAGCTTATCAGGGGCATCTTAAGTGGTTGAAACCCAAGAGGAAGTGGCTTCTGAGTAGGTCCGATGGAGACTTCCTGGTGCAGCTACCTGACATGCATCTGACAGACATATCTGAGGACCCCGATCATCTTCGCTTTGAGCCTCCTGCACAGCTGCTTACTCGGATTTCTGCGAGCAGACGACGAGTTTGTCCATCTACTGCTGCTGCTGACACTCCATCTACTTCACATCGGGGAGGATCATTTCCTCCTATTACTGCGCCACATTTTCCTGAGGATACAGAGCTTCCATTGGAAACACTTGCCTTTCAGAGGACGATGTTCGGTATCATGAGGAGCATGTGGACTTATGTATCTCGATGCCATTGCATGACTGACACGAATGCTGGTCCGTCGTCTCAGCCTGGACCTTCACACGCTGCTGCTGATGAGGATGACTCAGAGGAGACAGAGGATTAATCCTCTCTGTTTATCACGTTTGATTTTCTTTCTTTTTTTCTTTTCCTTTTTCTTTGAACTTATGTCAGTTTTTTTTTTTGCATTTGAACTATTTGGATTTGTGTTTCATCTATCTCGTTGCTTTTAACCTGCTTTTGAGTGTTTCTAACAGTGTTTGGAACATCTTTCCTGGGATTTAAGCGACTAGACGCTACAAGATACAAATAAGTGTGTCGACCAACACAGGGCATCGATCGATACCCTGTGTGTATCGATCGATGCATTCCGTCTGTTTTCGGTAACTTCTGATTTTTCACATAATCCATATGTTCATTTGTTTTCACTGACTCAAGGCTGAATAACACTGGGGACAGTGTCGTTTAAGTCTGGGAGAGGTAGTTGCTGACATTGTGTTTTGTTTTCTTAGAGTCAAAATTTGAATTTTTGAGTCATTCGTGTTTTATTGAGTCAAAACTTAGAGTCAGTTGGAGATTATGATCGTGTTCTTGATTCTTTTGTTCTGATTTTGCTTTTGAGTGACCACGGTTACAGAACTTGTTACCAGATTGACTAATGAAAAATCCAAAGGTTGACCAGTCAACTAGAAGACATACATGTTTCTGGCATAATTCTTTTGAAACCTGAGCCAAAAGTTTTTGCACTTCATCAATGTGGTTAGTATTCATAGAGCTTGATTCCCCATTCGTATCTGACATTGGAACCAATTGTGTTGAAGTGATAGTACCTCTCTCCCCTGTTATAAGTTGATAAAATAAGAGCATAAAAGATGAAATGATTTCCTGCTAAGTGGAGGGTTAGGATTTTCCGTTTGATCCCGTTAATCTGCTTAGATGTGGAATGATCACACAGAGGACTGAAGCGAGAGCTAGGATTTTGCCTACAATGACATTATTCGCCTATTCCTTTGATACTTTTGGTATTTTGGGTATATGCTCAGAGGGAAGAATCGGGGATTCGGTGGCAACCATCACCAATACTCGCGTCTCGTACCTTGATGTGTATGTTCAAAGTATCAAAAGAGCTGAGAAAAATAAAGAGAGCATAATAAGAAATAAGTCTGGGAGAGAGAAAAGATACAATAAGTGTGAAAAAGGGTGGTTCCTTGTCATGATATTATAATGGTAGAAAGAATCTAGAATGTTCTTGGTACTAATCACAGTGATGAAACTGGCGAGGATGGTTTTAATTGAACGATGTTGTGAGATAATGTGTGTAGTCTGGGGAAGCAGCGAATGTCTAAGGAGAAGTACATGGTGGTTAATCTTGGAACTGGTTAGGTAACATTTGGGTGCTTGGAAAAAGGGTCATTGCAATGTTTCTTGAACAGGTGAATCTCTATGTTTTCAAACCTCTTTCACTGGTTTAGTCTTCTATTTGCTTGAGGGCAAGCAAAGGCTAAGTCTGGGGGAGTTGATATATCATGGTTTTTACCTAGTTTAAGCCATGATATAAGTCCGTTTTATAGAGTCTTTATTCTATTATAGAGTATTTTACAGGTTTTAGCACATTTGGAGCATTATTGGAAATACTGGAGTTTTATGGAGCATTCTGGAGCAAAATGAAATTGAAGCGACTAAGTACTCGAGCGAAGCATCAAGTGTCGATCGATACCCCCTTGGTATCGATCGATGCTCATCGAGCAGATACGAGTCGCGACTTTTTACAAGTTCTGAAGAATTGCAGAAGTTGTCCCAAAAGATTCTAATATTTACAAGAAGACCCCAATTCGTGTTTAGACTATTTAATTAGGTTTTACAGCCTCCTTTTAGGGTGTGCTCGATTATTCTGTGTTTTTAGATTACTTTGAGAGAGAAAGCTTTGAGAGGGTGACAGATCTGAAACTCCCTTCGTCCGAGCAAAGATTCTGAAACCTTGTTTATCTCTACTCTTTATTATTTTATTGATGATTTATTCAGTTATGTCTTTTGTTTCAATTGCCATGTCTGAGTAGATCCACCTTAGGTTTAGGGTTTCTCATAAAGGTTTTCTATGATTGTTTGATGAACTGATTTGTTAGGATTCACATCTGAATTGAAGTTTTTCGCCTAGGTTGTACCCAATACTAAATTCTAGGTTGACGAATCTAGACTTTAGATCTTACGATAATTGGTTAGTCACGAGAGTGGTGTCAATTACCGGACAAAACCTAGAGTGAGCAAATTAACTATTCGCAAAGAGATTTGGTTTAGTTGATTTGTGAACATATCAAACCTAATCGAAATAAAGCTGATTTAGGTTGTTAGAATTCGCAAAGAGATTTGGTCTTCTAGGATCTAGATTTAGATAGCTTTCGCAACGAGAGTTGGTTAGCTATACTTTAGTGATTTGAGTTCAAGAACTGGTAATAATTCGATCCTAATTTATCTGTTAATCGACATTCATGGATTTTCTGAGAATTCCCTGAGTCTATCTTTCCCAACTGAAAAACAACTTGTCTAATTTACGCTTTGAATTCAATTTCGTTGATTGATTTAGCTTGATTCAACACTGCATAATCTATTGTGTGATTACTCTGAGTCTTTGTGGTTTGACCCCTAACTATACTACTTCGTCTGCATTAGTATCTTTTTATGGTATTAATTTGAGCATATCAGTCGGAGATCGGTCATCAACAGAAACGGAGGCACCTTCTGAATTCATCTCGATCGAAAGAAAAAATTGACGAAGAACAGTTTGAAGATCGATGAAGAACAGTTTGAAGATCGGCCGGAAAGTTTGAAGATCTTCAAACAGACCGGAGAAATCACGGCGAATCGGAGATCAGAAAATGGAAAATAAAGAAAAACCTAGAGAGAAGGGAGATCGTTTAAAGAGAGAAAAATTACCTTTTTGGAAGCAAGGAAGACGTGAGAAACGAGCGAGGCTCGTCCGATATTTATAGAACGAAACGCAATCATAACGACTCCTCGAATTCTGCAGCAGTTAGGGAAAGCGAATCGACTCGCCTCTTCCCGAGAAAAATAACGATTCTGAATAGACGCGCCTTTTTCGAGAAAGAGAAGAATGATTACGAATCAACTCGAAATTTTCCCGAACTCGAAAGTTTGGAAGCCAGTTCGGCTACGAAAATTCCAATCTAAACTCTTGAAAGGAATTCGCCGAGCTTAAAATAGGATCTGATCAGATCGTACCGATCTCAGTTCTAACCGAGCTAAAGAATACTCCTTAGAAATTCACCGAACTCATGAAACTCCCTCGCCGAACTGAGGGGGGACCAATTGTTAGAGGAGAATTTAGCATCCCTTGGTTTAACTCGGTTGGAACCGAGACCGGTTCGATCAAGACCGGTTTACGATGGTTCGGATCGAGGGCAAGTCAGCCCAAAACGTAACGGGCCGAACTCGAAATCTCGAGGAAGCCCATCTCGGCTTCCGATCTCCAAAGCCCGAAATGAGGCCCAATCCGTTGCAACAGAGAATAACTGGAATATTTCCCTTTTTCCGCCGATCTCGGAAAAGGAAATATTCCCCTCGACTGAGTCTCCGAAATATTAGGAAGATATCCTTATCTCGGAGAGAAAACCGGAATATTTTCTTCTCCTAATCAAACTCGAAAAAGGAAATATTCTCCCTAAAAACCGCCTCAAGACCTTATAAATAGGGAGGAGAGTCGATCATTCAATCCATCCACAATTTTCTGCAGAGACCAGAAGAATATTGAGAGAGCTCCAAAACCGATCTCAAGTTCTTCATCTTTGTTATTTCGTTCAAACCACAGTTGTAACGTCGAGCTTGATTAATAAACAAGATTCCGATCAAAGTACTGTTTTACCCCTTTTGTGTGATTTACGGATCAACAGTCGCCACTACGAATAGTAGTCGTAAAATAGTCGTAAATTTACAACTACTTGTAATTATATACCCACTAATTAGCGACTACGCTACAAAAATAATTAAAAAAAAACAAAAAATATATTTTTATTAATTAACCTAATTTTTTACAAAAAAATGAAAACAAAAAAAATAAAGAAAAAGAAAAAAAGAAGATCGAAGATCTAAGATCTTCTTCTCCGCCATTCACCGCGACAACCGCCGGCATCCCGAACTCAGCCTGACTCGCGACCACCGCCGGCGTCGATCTTCTTCTCCCTCGTCGGCGAGCTCCTCAGTGCCTCCTCCAAACTCACGGGCTCCTCCTTATGTCTCCCAAGCCCCACCGTCCTCGCCTCGCGACAAGGTGAACCCAGCCTCCGTCTGCCTCTCAAGTGCCGTGAACTCCCCACGACTCGCCGACGCTGTCTCTCTCTCTCTCTCTCTGGCTCTGACTCTCTCACGGCTCTAACTCGTCGGCGCTGTCTCTCTCTGTAACTCTCGCCGACTCTGTCTCTCTCGCCGGCTCTATCTCTCTCGCCAGCTCTGAATCGCATCCTCCACCGCAACTTGTAGTCGCAAATTGCATGTTTTCTTGTAGTGGTTATCTGCGGGTTGTCTAGATGGGATCACAGGGATCCAATTGTCCTGCCAAACTATCGTATCAAACCCCGATCCTATCAATTTCTTTAGTCCATCGTGGAGGAGATTTCGAGAAGCCATGATACTTCGCCACCCATAAGATGGGGAATTTGCTTTTTCAACTTCCATCGCGGTTGAGTATTGGAAATACCTTCCTTTAAGCACTTGGGCGAGGAGTGATGATGGGAATTGGATAAGTCTCCATAACTGCTTCGCAAGTAGATCGAGATTAAAGCTTTGAAGATCTCGGAAGCCCAAACCGCATTGATCCATGGGGAGACATATTTTGTCCCACGCTATCCAATGTAGGCCCCGGTTATTTTGCTTGGTACTCCACCAGAATTTTGAGATAGCGCCTTTGAGTTTTGTAATAATCTCCTGGGGTAGGAGGAAACAGGACATAACATATGTCGGGAGGGCTTGAGCCACCGATTTAATAAGGACCTCCTTTCCTCTTTTTGATAGGAGTTTTACCGGCCATGAATTAATGCAGCAATTCAGTATTTCTTGAATGTAGATGAAAGCCTGTTTCTTCGAACCACATATCTTTTCAGGGAGGCCCAAGTACATACCCATACCTCCTTCCTGTGAGATACCAAGCGTTCTCTTAAGTTCAGCCTTGACCCCAGGAGCCACCTTACTTACGAATAATATGGACGATTTTGAGGCATTTAGTTGCTGTCCAGAAGCTCGTCCATAGCAATTAATGATCTTCATCAACTTTGCACATTGCAGGACATCTGCTTTACAGAAAAATAAGCTGTCATCCGCAAACAGAAGGTGGGAGACCGCCGGGCTTGCTTGTGCTATTTTTAGTCCCGTTATGCGCCCTTCTGCTTCTGCTCCTCTGAGCTGGGCAATAAGAGATTCAGTAAGGATTATGAAGAGGAAGGGGGACAAGGGATCGCCTTGGCGAAGACCCCGAGAAGGACTTATGTTTCCCTTCGGCTCTCCATTTAGGAGGACTTGGTATGATACCGAAGACATACACCATCGCATCCATGAACCCCATTTTTCATCAAAGCCCATTTTGAGCATGAGACCTTCCAGGAAGCTCCATTCCACCCTGTCATAAGCCTTACTCATGTCTGTTTTGATTGCCACGAATTTAGCTTTGCAGATGGGGTTTGTATGTAATGCATGGAAGCATTCTTGGGCTACCAGAATATTGTTTGTGATCAGACGTCTAGCCACAAAGGCCGATTGAGTCTCCGAGATCAGCTTTGGGAGGAATCTTTTTAGTCGTTTGCATAAAAATTTTGAGATAATTTTGTAGCTTACGTTGCAAAGACTTATGGGTCTAAATTCCATCATCTCACGCGGCCTCTCGGTCTTCGAGATTAGACATATGTTGGTTTGGTTGAGGCGAGCATCAAAACTTCCGGTGACAAAGAAGTCTTTCACCATCAGGATAATATCCTTCGCGGTCACTTCCCAGAATTTTTTATAGAAGAGACTCGTCATCCCATCTGGACCTGGTGCTTTTTCAGGGTTAATCTCGAAATCAGCCTTTCTGATCTCCTCATCCGTAGGAGGCCTGGTAAGAGAAGCATTAATCTCTGGGGTAACTTGCGCGGTAACGTACCGGAGAGCTTCCTTTAAACCATATGTATGTGAGGTAGTAAAAAGGTTATGGAAATAGTCTGTGGCTACCTTCTCTATACCATCTGCATCTTCTGCCCAAGATCCATCGTGTTTCTTTATCTTTGTGATTCGATTTCGGGCCCGTAGATGTTTCGTTGTCCCATGGAAGAATTTGGTGTTATGATCTCCCTCCTTTAGCCACAGAACTCGGCTTTTTTGTTGCCAGTATAATTCTTCTTCCCGGAATGCAGCACGTAATTCCCATTTTAGATTTAGGATCTCTTCACTTGGGAAGGAGTGGTCTGTTTGGGCTTGTTCAAATATGCGCTTGATATCGTCTATTTTTTTTGCTGCGTTGGATGGGTTTAGTCTTTTCCATCTAGAGATCGCTTTACGACAATTTCCTATCTTGGTATGGATATCTCGCGCTTCGGGGCCCTCTGAGGGTCCCCAGCCTTCTACGATTGTATCATCGAGTCCAGCATTCCCCAACCAACGTTTATCGAATTTAAACCCCTTTTGCACTATGCCCGATCTCGTTTGAATTCTAGCCAGGATTATTGGCCGATGGTATGATCCCCATAACTTTAGGTACTCCACATTAGTGTGGGAAAAAAGGTGGTGCCACTCCTCATTACCAATGGCTCTATCTAGTCGACATTGGACTCTTCCGTTCTTCCTATAACCGAGCCAAGAGAAGCAATTTCCTTTGTACGGAAATTCAATCATACCACAGTTTGAGAGCATGGTTTTAAAGGGTAAAAAAGATGACTCCGGGCGTTTACGACCACCTTTCTTTTCTTGATTACTGGTGATTCATTGAAATCTCCTATCATGAACATGCTCCCGTCCTCGCTATGCTCATCCTAGTTAAACGTTCCCAAATATTTTATCGGCACTTTACGACCGGAGCACCATACACAAAGGTCATAAACACGATTATGATCGGTTCCCAAACAGTTTGAGGCTTTTTCCATCGATTAGAGCCTCAATGTCAATCATACAATTATTTGAATACAAAATTGTAACCTCGGAAGAATCCATATAAAAAAGTGCCAGTCCACCGCTTCGACCTTCCGGTTCCACGGTGAACAATTTATTATAACCAAAAGAAATTTGAAAGTCTTGCATAAAAGAAAATGAATTTTTAGTTTCTGAAAGAAAAAGAAAATCAGGAAGAAAACAACGGTGCAACTCCCGCAGGTGCTGCTTCGTCAAGTAAGCTCTCGCCCCTTGACAATTCCAGGCTATTGCACTCATCTATTCTTACTGGGTGGTTTATGGGACACCACCGAACCTGAAACAGCAGAAGAGACCTTGCTTACAGCAGAAGGAAACACCTCAATATGAGGGATTTGTGAAGAAGATGGGTTAGAGATCTTACCCGTCCCTGGTTTCTTCTTCGGTGATGGACGGTGGACGCAAAGTGCGTTAATTTTCTTTGATATTGCGACTCCTTTAAGCTCTGGACTCTTAGGGGTTTTCTTTTTTGAAGTCGCACTTACCCCATACATGGGCTGAGCTCCACTCTTGATGTTTAAACCACCGTCCTCAATACTAACTTTTTTGACAGATTTTGTCTTATGCACCGAATCCTTACGGGATAGTTTCTGGGAATTTTCTTGATTTGAAAAACGAGTTGAGATACCTGGGGACATTTGGGAGATAGCGAAGGCAACCCATCTTCACCTTTTGTTTTACTTAGATCCAATTGATAATAAAACAAAATCAAGCCCATGAATGAAGCTTAATTGGTCAACCCTACGACCAGATGATTTTCCAATAGCAAAGGACCAACGAAAGAAATTTTGGCTGCCGATGTAGATACCATGGTAAGCAGACATGAAGCTTTTCCTTTCTTTTCCGATGGTTTCCCTTTATAAACAAAAATCCAGGACCATATCCGAAACGAGAACAAATCTCTATCGAGAACCTGCTCTGATACCAATTGTAAAAACTAGATTTGTGCTAGACCTATATGCTTGAGTGATGCAGCATATAACGAATGATAAAGTAAGGAACACATAGAGATTTGTTAACGCGGTTTAGTTCTTCAACCTACATCACGAGACCTAGTCCAGAAACAATCCACTAGAAAAGTCCACAAATTACAATTGCTATATGGTATCCAACACACAACCGTGGTTACCACTATTTTCTACATGAATTTTGGAAACGTTATCACACGCATGCTTGACTACCACCGACAGCACCAGTGCAGCAACGTCTTCTCTAACGTTTGCAGTTTCCAAATAAATACCACCAACATATCTTGCCATCTTGTGTGGGACGACGCCACACACACCCATGTGTACATCTCACAATAGAACCCTAGGCGTGTGAGTTTTTCTGTCACCGCCTCGTCCTATTTAACCTATTCAAGAGCAAAAACCCTATGCTTCCCAAGCCCACATCATCATCAGCTCGTGGCATGAAGTTGGGCTTCTATTTGAAACAAAGCTCACGCGACTTCTCTTATGAACTAGAAGCCCATTCTCAATAAGATTCCAATGCCACATCACCACGTTCCTTTTCAATTAATCTTCGTTTCCCTTTGTAGCAACTCTTGAGCATCACTTCTTATATCACACACAAAGTTCTTGTGTAACACACGAACAAACGTTCTTTCAACATTTGCATCCTCATTATCCTTATATAGGGATATAAATATGGGCTCAAACTCACAGGATTAGTCCGACCCTATATAAAAAATTAATCCCTAAACCCTGTATTTTATAATAGGGCTAAAAAGGGCGAATTTACATGGCTAAGTTTTTAACCCAACAAAAACTCAAACAACACCAAAATCAAATGTGTAAACCAAAATCAGTTTCCCGCCAAAAAGTAAAATTCCGCTTTCCCGCCAAAAAACGTAAAATCTCGTTTTTCTTCCAAAAACGTAAAATCTCGTTTGTCTTCCAAAAACATAAAATCATGTTTCCCGCCAAAAACGTAAAATCTCGTTTTCTTTCTAAAAATGTAAAATCTCATTTTCCCGCCAAAAAAAATAAATTCATGTTTTCTCGCCAAAAACATAAAATTTCGTTTTCCCGCCAAAACGTAAAATCCCGTTTTCCCGCCAAAAAACGTAAAATCCAGTTTTCCAGCCAAAAACGTAAATTCATGTTTTCTCGCCAAAAACGTAAATTCTTGTTTTCCCGCCAAAAACGTAAAATCCCATTTTCCCACCAAAAAAGTAAAATCCCGTTTTCCCGCCAAAAACGTAAAATCTTGTTTTCCCTCCAAAAACGTAAAATCATGTTTTCCCGGCAAAAACGTAAATTTCTGTTTTCTCTCCAAAAACGTAAAATTCGGCTTTCCCGCCAAAGACGTAAAATCTTGTTTTTCCGCCAAAAACTAAAATCCAGTTTTTCCGCCAAAAACGTAAAATCCCGCCTAAAACCCCTAATTTAATATTCCCGCCAGGAATACTCTTATGGTAATTTCAAAATTTACACGAGAAGAGAGAAAAAAGAAAGAGAGAAATCGTTTATTGTAAATTTTGAATTACCATAAGAGTATTCCTTTATTTTCACATCAAAATAAGTGGGTAATGTGCTAGAGTGTCAAAATGTGCTATAAAGTTTAAATACAATTCTCCAAATCCCTTTTCAATTTCTTTGTCATGAAAATTGATGTTATAATGTCATTGTTTTCCAGCAAAAGAATCTGGTCCACCAGTAACCCCATCTATGGGCATAACTGAAACACCGTTGAAACAAACTCCAAGAAAGACATTCCCCGATAAGACACTTCCGAGAGATCAGAATGGCTCGGGAGACGATTCGACACTACGAGAGAATGTAAAGCTAATTTTTCACTTGAAACATTATCATTCTCACTTTCTAGGTAGTTTGTTAGCTGGTGTGGCTTATTATCTTAATCCTCATGATTGTTCTTCTTTGCTATTTTAAACTTTTATGCAGGGAACTAGCGAAGATAACAATCGAAAGAGGAAGAGAGGCCTTAGTTCTGTTGCTATTGATGAGGAATACGAAGCAAAGGATATAACAACGGTTTTGCCCTTTGAGAAGAAGTTACCAATTTGGAAGACATTTGAATCAATGGAGGTATTTAAAATATTCCCACAAAGTCCTCATTTCATCCCATTGGTGGAGACTAGAGAAGATTCCCGTGAAATGTCTGCGGTTGGTATGATGCTTACCTTTTCGGGCTTACTTGAGGAAGTCAAAGATCTGCAACCCATAAGCTCACTAAATAGCCTCAATGATTCCTTTGCCGAGTTAAAGAAACCCGGGTTTGATGTAAAAGTACCTGAGTTGCGGATCAGTAAGCTGTTGTCTCTCAGAGATTGTGTAAGACAAAATAATCAAGAATATAATTAACCAATAATAAAGATACACATCATATATAAATCCATGTCATCAACCAGATAATAAAGATCGAGAAGTTTTTACTAGACGAAGCGTCCTTTAAGCTCCCTCTTCCTACTTCCTCTTAATCAAGGGCTTTCTGTTACTCCCATCTCATAGCCAAATATATTTCTTATTCCCATCTCATAATACCTCTCCAGTTCCTACTTTCGTAGATTAAATTCACACCTCAATTTGTGAAGTTCAAAAGTCCAAACTTGATGTTATACTAACATATGCCACGTAGGCATAAATATTCAAAAAACAATCCACCAATCAAAACATTTAAATTTGCCATGTCACTTACAAAGAATTTTAAAACCCAACTTAATGTAAAAAAACTAGCGACAAATATCTACTCCACAAAGTGGTTACTTTTTCCAAATTGGGCCAACCAACCATGCATGCAAACGCAGAAAGCCGAATCGATAGAAGCCCAGTAGACTTAGGCCCAAACAAAATTTCAAATAAAAATTAGCCTACAACCCAACCAGAAAGCCCAACTTCAGAGCTGTTTCTCCTTACCTCATTCTCTGTAACCGTTACAAAACTCCGAGAAACATGAATCGATTTTACTTAATTCTCATTCCCAATCACTTTCTCCTACTATAAATGCCCACTATGTAGAATCTGAAACAACAAATCATACTAATAACTCCCTAACAACTTCATCCTCTTTATATAAACTCTAATGGGTTCTAAGATACAATTCATAACTTCCCTCCCCCCCACATTTCCTAGCACAACCATGGCGTCAGCACTCAGCAGCCTCAAATGCTCTCGCACAAATCCAAGGACACATGTTTCGCTGCAGGTTTGTTAACACCTTTACACTACACCAAAATATGGTTTTTGCTACTAATTGTTGCTACTGATTAGGCAGTCGGTAAATTTACCGACTGTTTCGCTACTGATTTCCGACTGATGTGCGACTATTTTCAAACAGTCACAAATCAGTAGGTATTTAGTGACTAAAAATTTCAGTCGTTAATTAGTAGCATTTTTACGACGGATTAGTGACTGAATTATAGTCGAAAACATGCAGTAGCTAATTAGTAGTAATTTTAGCCACTAATTTGCTACTGATTTTTTTTAAAAACAAAACGACGTCGTTTTGATGGATTGCTTTTTTTTTTTTTTTTTAAAAACCCTCTCTGGGATTCAAACTCGCATACTCGAAGCAAGACCAATGTGTTTAACCATCTGAGCCAAATGGGATATACGTTATTGTTTAACAACAACAGTTTATATCCCGAAATTACACAGTTTATCGAAATGAAACAAGAACGACGCCGTTTTGATATAATGTGTTTTTTTTGAAAAAAATCCATTCTGGGTTTCGAACCCTCACACTCGAAGTAGAAACAAGGGAGTTAACCATCTGAGACAAGTGTGATATACATTAATGAATAACAACAACAGTTTATATCCCAAAATCACATAGTTTATCGAAATGAAACCAGAACGAAGCCGTTTTGATATAATGTGTTTTTTTGAAAAAACCCATTCTGGGTTTCGAACCCTCACACTCGAAGTAGAAACAAGGGAGTTTACCATCTGAGTCAAGTGGAATATTCAGATACTACAAGAGGTCAGGGTTATAGAGTATCAAGATGTTCAGATGCTGAGTTGAAAGGCTGGGTAAACTGCTTTGAGGATTATCTCCACCAGAACAATATAACAGGAGATAGAATGCTACATGTGGCTTATCAAAGTTTAGAAGGACCAACAGGATTATGGATTAAGAGACTTTGGGAAACACACTCGCCTGGTAATTGGGCAGAGTTCAAATGTATGATTCTACAAGAAGCAACTGAACCGGTCAAACAGGCAAATCAATCAAGATATTTGGGAATTCATCAGATTGGTTCCGTTCGAGAGTATAGAGACGAATTTGAAGCGTTGTGTAGCAAGTCAGTCAGTTTACCAAAAAGGTATTTGGAAGAGGTGTTATTGTTAGGGCTGAAACCTCAGTTACAGAATGCATTGTGTCTTTCACGACTTCAAAGCCTTATACAAATGATGGATGTTGCACAATGGTTGGAGGAAAGTGAGGAGATCATCACTTCGAGAAGAGTGCTATCATCTGTGATAGGTACTCTGGGAAATGAAGCGGCAGCAAATGAGTTGAGTGGGGTCAAGATGTACAATGTGGCTGGATTGCAAGATGTTGTTAGTTTGGGAGGCTCATGTTTCACTTTTTAGTGTTGTGAGTTGTCGACAGATGCGTATACAGAACTACATCAGGTTTTAACCAATTTTGGCGAATCCAATACATAGCAGCTGAGGAGTCTGGTGGAAATAGAGGCCATTGCAGGGCAATCTAAGAAGGAATCACATAGTAAGAATGAAGGGACAGAAATAGAAAGGCTAATTGAGAACTCCTTAAAGACAGATTTGAACAAAGATAAGAGACTTCTGGTTTCGGGTACTATTCTACAACATCAAGTAGCTATTCTCATTGACATTGGGGCAACAAATAACTTTATGTCTGAGAAATTAGCTAATCACCTCAAGCTGCCAATGAAAGTTACCACTACAAGAAAGCACCATTTTTGCAACGAACTATATCGTTGTAAAATCGTTGCAAAAGAGCGTTTCAATCGAATTTGCGACAAAACAGAGATCGTTGTTAACAGATCGTCGTAAACCACAAATCGTCGTAAAATCGTCGGGAAAGTACGAGGGACAAAAATTCGTCGCTAAATCGTCGGTAAATTTTCGTAGTAAAATCGTCGTAAACATTACATTGAAATTACGACGAATATAAATACGTTGTACAAACGATGGAAATTCGAAGGTAAATATTTCATTGTTAATTCGCTGGCAAACAATTATCGTCGTTAATTCGTTGCTAATTAATCATCATAAAATCGTTGCTAATTAATCGTCGTAACATCGTCGCTAATAAATCGTCGTATAATCGTTGTAAATTAGCCACGATTTGATGACGATTAATTAGCAACGAATTAACGAGGACTATTGTTTACCATCGAATTAACGACGATTCAAATATATATGATTTTTATATTTATTTTTGAAATTTTATTAATTTCGAAATTATAAAATAAAATTTTTAAAATAATATATAATACTATTTTATTAGAAAAAAAATATTATAATCTGTTACAAAAAAAAAAAATTTAGAATTTGAAATCCTAAATCTAAATAACTATATCGTAATCGTCGAGATTCAAATCGTCTTCGGGACGTCTCGACGAACCTGATGTGCCTGCCGCTGCCGCTGCCGCTGCCTCTGCCTCTGCCTCTGCCTCTGCTCGGAGTCTTCGCTTTTCCCGCAACATGGCCTGCACAGTCGGGTTCCCTACTGCCAAGATGTCGAAGATTTCGTCATTCTGCGTAGCATCCAGTTCAACCCGCTGCTGAAGACTCGCAATCTTTGCCTCATATGCCGTAGACCGAGTAGCCTCGGTCTCAACCCGCTCCTGAAGACTCGTAATCGTGGCACGTAAGACGACTGGATCATCTTCTGGCGATCGTCGTCGCGTAGCATATGAAGAAGCGGCCGAGACATCACGAATAGATCCCATCCCGACAACCTTACCCTTTCTCTTAGGGGCAACCTATATTTAAATTTACAATTAGAAATTTTTAAAAAATTAAAAACTAAAAATTAATAAGTACTAACTATTCTATATACCTGCTCGAAGATCCGGTCAATATCGGGTGTGGTCAACCCTCCAGACATGACCGACGAACCACATGGAGATAGCTGTTGAGAGAGCCGTGTCTCTCGTTCGGTGACCTTGGAAGTCACCTCATTGTAGATCTGCTCGACCGTCTCTGAAACAAAGGAACCATCCTTCTTTCGGTGCGTCCGCTCAAAAACCTTGGTCATCGGAGGGAGTACACCTCCGTCTTCGGCAGCCTAAGGAAAAAAACTATGTTATTGACGAAGTAAATTACATAAATAAATAAATTTAAATAAATTTAATTACCATCTGTAGACGAACACCCGCAAAAGGTGTTTGCCCGGCTGTATGAGGCAAAGCCTTGAGTTTTCCATCCGAACCAACGGTGTTGTGGGAAGCCGAACACTTCTCCGAAGTTATGATGGACTTCGGATCCAGCCAATACCTCCCCAAGCCGTCCCATACGACTTTATCCATGTGCAGGGGCTTTGCTTCATCGCCATCCTTCTCCCATGCTTTCTTCCATTCACCAACTACGCCTTGGATACGAAACTTCACCCTCTCGAGAAATAAAGCTTCAACCTCGCCATGAATCGAAAGATCACAGTCATATTTTTGCTGCATGATAAACAAAAATAATTACATATTTTATAAAATTAAATTAAATATATAATTAAAATAATTATGAAAAAAAAAAATTAATACGTACCGCAAACATCTTGAACCATGTCTCCTTGACGTGTGGCGGGAGCTGGGTAAAATTGGTATGAGGCTCGATAAAATATGACTTCATGATTTCATAAATAGTGCGTCCAACTTTGGATTCAACTCCAAACCTGAAACAAAAAATTGTAAAATTATAAATTGTTAGAAATAAATATAAATATGTAATAATAAATGTAAAATATATATATATATATATATATATATATATATATATATATATATATATTACCATTCCGACCTTTCAGTATGATCCGGATCTAATCTCTTAAGCCTATGACGGCCCGGTTGTGCAAGCAAATCATGAACCGTCATATGTGCATATGGGGCCAGGGCACGGCCTCCAGGTTGCGGAATCTGAGGTGGTTGTGGCGGCGGAGCACTATGTGTTTGCGTCGCCGGGACGAAATCCGCCTCCGTAGCCTCAGAAGACACGGGTAATCCGGTACCCGATGTATCACCAATCTCTCTAAAAAACTGAGCGTAATGTGAACGACGATGGCCCATCTGCATAAAAATGAAAAAACTTACTATCTATAAACACCCGGACATTCTGCTATTTTTTCTAATTTGATTCCGTTTCTACCGACCTAAATTGTTCCATTCCTATCTATACTAACTAAAATTAAAAACATAAAAAAAAACAAAATTTACCTCTTTTTCGCAAGGAATTCGGGAGGAGGAGAGAAAGAGAAAGATTGAATGAAAATTGAAATTGAATGAATGTGATCTGAGCGTGTGTTTATATAGAATTAGTGGTCGTCGCAAAATCATCGCTAATTAGCGACGATTTGGCGACGAATCGTCACAAAATCGTCGCAAGTAGACCGTGGCTAAATCGTCGCTAATTAGCGACGATTTTGTGATGAATAATAATTTCTTGTATTTCCCACACGCGGGAGTTTAATTTACCTACACGCGGTAAATTACCGACACGTGGTTTGCGACGATTTGGCCACGATTCGTCTCCAAATCATCGCAAATTTTGCAACGAATTAGTGAGGAAATTTGTAAAATCTGTTTTAGGGTTTAGGGTATAGGTACAAAATTGTAACGTCGATTACAACATTCCAGAAACATCTTTACATGTTTACCGTAAATCCAAAATCATGAAATTATCAATAAGTTCATCGAGATGGAAAAATGAGTAAAACAGAGAGTTTGCGTAAATGTTATATTAGTAATACAATGATTCAGTTTGTGGATATTACTGTGATTAACCGAGTTTTCATTTCCGAACAATTATCTAAAGTCAAGATCACTTTCATTGAGAGATGCATAATACAATGAGATGTTAATACGTTAGGGTTTAGGGTTTAGAGGAAAGGGTTTAGGGTTTAGGGTTTAGGGATGAATCGTGGCTAAATCGTCGCTAATTTTGCAACGATTTTATGACGATTCAGAGTTAGCGACGATTTGGCCACGATTCGTCGCCAAATCGTCGCTAAATTTGCAGCGAATTAGTGAGTAAATTTGTAAAATCTGTTTTAGGGTTTAAGGTATAGGTACAAAATTGTAACATCGATTGCAACATTCTAGAAACATCTTTACATGTTTACCGTAAACCCAAAATCATGAAATTATCAATAAGTTCATCGAGATGGAAAAATGAGTAAAACAGAGAGTTTGCGTAAATGTTAGATTATTAATACAATGATTCAGTTTGTGGATATTACTGTGATTGACCGAGTTTTCATTTCCGAACAATTCTCTAAAGTCAATATCACTTTCATTGAGAGATGCATGATACAATGAGATGTTAATAGGTTAGGGTTTAGGGTTTATAGCAAAGGGTTTAGGGATGAATCGTGGCTAAATCATCGCTAATTTTGCAACGATTTTGTGACGATTCAGAGTTAGCGACGATTTGGCCACGATTCGTCGCCAAATCGTCGATAAATTTGCAACGATTTTGTGACAATCACAGTTAGCGACGATTTAGCAACGATTCCTTTGAAATCCCCTAAACCCCAAACTAAATCTCATTTCCGATCACCGCTCATTTTCCGCCGTTGTTGGGGCAATTAATAAATTACAAGACACATAGACACATATGTCTCGTAATTTATTAATCACCGCACCTACGACGGAAAATGAGTGGAGATCGGAGATGGGATCAAGTTTGGGGTTTAGGGGATTTCATAGAAAGCATATCACTTAAATTTCACAATAATTACTCGATCACAATATTATATTAATACATTAAATTCACAATAATTACTAGCTAGCGCGGTCACTCTGATTCATTTTCGGACGAAGACACATCTGTTTCTTGATCATCTGGTTCATCACTTTCTTCGAACTCATCTTCCTCATCTTCTTCCTCTGTATCGTCTGGGAGATATTAAACTTGCCTGTTTTGAGGATCTATCAAAAGGATGTCATCAGTGCTCTCATTTAGTTCTGGCATATCAGAGCAATGATCTTGCTGCATTGGTAGATCCTCAACCCCAACAATTCGACCCCTCGGAGAAACTTTTATAACTGATAACCATGAGATACGGGTGGTGCGAACTCGCGGATATGGAACAAAGCTGTCTTGTTCTGCTTGTGATGCTAGGATAAATGGCTGATACTTATTATAACGTCGTGATTGGTTGACATCTACTGCCCCAAATTTGTTTTTACGGACGCCTCGATCAACTGTTGGATCGAACCAGTCGCATTTGAACAGAACACATTTCAAACCTAAGCAACCGGGGTACTCAACTTCAATGATGTCTTGCAACACTCCATAAAAATCTATTTCGCCCCGCACACATACCCCGTAGTTGGCAGTAGCTCTTTGATTTCCGTATTTGAATGTATGAAATATATATCCGCGTGTGCAATACATGGGTGCACTCGTTATCTTCAATATGGGGCCTTTTATTAACTCATGGAACCAGAGTGGATATGCGGTATCCCCATACTCGACCTATATCATTAATTAATTTAATTACAAAAGTAATCAAAATATGTATTACGTTAATTGTTAAAGTTAGTAATTAATCAGATCACTTTAAATTTTTACGTACTTGCGTCTTCAACCACGGGGCAAAATGTTGATCTTTACGTTTGTTGATTTCATCGTCTGAGATTCCTTCAATGACTTCTCGGACTTGTCTAACAAATTCACTGCATACAAAAGTATTTACAATTGTAATTAAGATACATATCGTAATTGGTATAAAGCTAGCATATAAGTTAGCCACATATATATATATATATATGTATATATGTTTATACACTTACGTCTCAAATTGAATAACTTCTTCGCAATTTAAGAGGATATACATTTGTGCACTATGATGGTCTTTTTCATTGGCAAACCAAACTAACTTCACTCTTCCACATAATCGACCGATTGAAGAAAAGATATCTGGGACACCTTCATTAGCATATGTTCGGCCTACACCTCCATCATCATATCGCCGTGCTGCCATTTTCCGTGTGCGAACCTTCGAGCCAAAATAGTACCCCGTGAAGTGAGAAGTTTCTTCTGTTAAACTTCCTGCTACTATTGAGCCTTCAACTTTGGCTAGATTTTTAGCCTTCCGCTTCAAATATCCCATGAATCGCTCGAATGGGTACATCCATCGATACTGCAGAGGTCCCCCAAGTTCTGCTTCGTGAGGGAGATGAATAGGTAGATGTTCCATAACATCAAAGAAGGCTGGGGAAAATATTTTCTCCATGTTGCACAACAAAATAGGAATACTAGTATCAAGTTGTGCAATAACATCTTCTGACAAAGTACGGGTACAAAGATCCCGAAAAAATGCTCCAATGCCTACAATAACAATCACATGATATATAAGGTAATAATGTTAATTTTCCATTTCATATATATATATATATATATATATATATATATATATATATATATATTAATTATATATATAAAATCTTAAATTCGCAATATGTGATTAATTTAAATTTATATACCTGCAATTGCTTCGTGTACTCCTGGTAGAAGTTCAGCAAATGCGAAAGGAAGTAGTCGTTGCATAAAGACGTGACAGTCATGACTCTTCATCCCAGAAAACTTTTGCCCTTTCTCAACACATTTAGCTAAATTAGATACGTACACGTCCGGGAACTTCACATCAGATGTCGCCCATTTAAACAAAGCTGACTTTTTTTCCGCACCCAATCGAAATATGGGGACATGTGCTTTCCCATTGCTTGTAATATGTAACTCATTCCGATAACAAAGATCAGGCAAGTATAACCTTGACTTACCGCTGTCTTTAGTCATTCCACGCACGTTTAACACTGTATGCATGATGTTATCCTTCCACGCACGTTTAACACTGTATGCATGATGTTATCAAAAAAGATTTTCTCTATGTGCATGACATCCAAATTGTGTCTAAGCAAATGATCCTTCCAATACGGAAGCTTCCAGAATATGCTTTTCTTATGCCAATTGTGATGCTCCCCATATCCATCCGACATATTAGCTGGAGTGTGCCAATTTCCACCACGATTGGCTGTTTCCAATGCACCATAATGATCAATTTCTGCTTCTAGATCTTCCCCGGAAATATAAACAGGAGGAGGAACACGAACATCTTTGTTCTTTCTAAACAACCGCTTATTTCTTCGATATGCATGTTGAATCGGTAGAAATCGGCGGTGACAATCAAACCAACTTGTTTTCCGACCATGTTTCAATTGAAACGCATCTGTCCGATTGAGACAATATGGACAAGACAATCGCCCATGCGTAGTCCAACCTGATAACATCCCGTAAGCAGGCAAGTCGCTTATTGTCCACATAAGCACCGCACGCATTGTAAATTTTTTTTTCTTTGAAAAGTCATATGTCTGAACCCCGGTATACCACAACTGCTCCAATTCCTCTATCAGAGGCTGCAAAAACACATCAAGGGAACGCTTCAGATGCTTCAGACCTAGTACTAAAATACTCAAGAATAAAAATTCCCTTTGCATGCACATATCTGGAGGAAGGTTGTAAGGCGTTAGGATTACTGGCCATAAAGAATATTGCCTACCAAACATACCAAATGGATTAAATCCATCTGTTCAAAGACCAAGATACACATTACGTTTCTCTCTAGCAAAGTCTGGATGTACCATCTTAAAGTGTTTCCACGCTTTTGCATATGAAGGATGAGTAACCTCCCCATCTGTTTGCAAATGATCTGCATGCCATCTCATCGATGCAGCTGTCCTCTCAGATTGATACATTCTTTTTAATCTATCAGTTATAGGAAGGTACCACATCCGTTGGAATGGTACCTTACTCCGACCAGTACCTTGCGGCTTATATCTTGGCTTATGGCAAAATCGACATTCCTGCAACTTATCATCATCTTTCCAAAAAAGCATGCAATTGTCAACACAGACATCTATCATCTCAGAAGGCAACTCAAGACTATAAACCAGCTTCTGTATCTCATAGTAAGTTTCAGCAGCTAAATTGTCCTCTGGCAAATACTCTTTAATCAAATCAGCCCAGTCATCCATGCAAACCTCAGCTAAGTTATGATCAGTTTTAATAGTCATCATCCTAGCCGCCAACGACAATTTAGAATGTCCTTCTCTACATCCATCGTAGAGTGGCTGATTTGCAGCATCTAGCATATCATAAAAAAAATTTGCATTCTAGATTGGGTTTTTCATCATGATGATCATGTGCAAATGTACTTACGGTTTCATGAAATGCATCCGTAACCATGTCATGAATCCTATCATTATCTTCACCATGCTGCTCCGCATGATCATCAAATTGATTAAAATTATTTGACTCATCAAAATTCGATGCTTGATAATTGCTACTACTACTAGCTGCATTTCCCCCATGACCCTCTCCATGATAATACCATATATAGTAATGCGGCATAAACCCTCTATTTAATATATGCGACCACACCTTCGAGATAATGATAAATTTCCTATTCAAGCATATGGCACAAGGACAGTACATCTTACCACTGATAATCGTATTATGTATATTTCCTGCCTGATGCATGAATCCCTCCACCCCATCACTGAACTCTTTTGTTAGCGATCCCTCCAAATCAAGACGATTATACATCCATCTTCTAATTTCGTATATTGACATTTTTTGTTGGTCAGAAAGAAGTAAATGTTTCTGAATATGAAATTTTTATTATGAAGTTGGCCACTATATATAGATTTTTATTTTCGTTACCATCGAATTACCTACGATTTTACATCGATTTAACATCGATTTTACAACGATTCTAAACATGTTTACATCGATTTTACAACGACTTTAAACATGTTTACCTAACCGTACACCGTGAACTTAAACGTGCTCACCTAACTGATTAATCGTTGGGAAATCGATGTAAAGTTCAACTTATAATAATCCTTGCTAATTCGTCGGTAATTTTACGACGATATTACAAGGTTTTATATAAACCTCGATAAATCGTCGCTACATTACAACGAGTTTACGACTATTTTGATAATCGTCGTAACTTCGTCGGTAAATCGTCGCCAATTAGCGACGATTTTACAACGAAAAGTTTCGTCCCAATTTTGCGACGATTTTACGACGACTTTAAAAATCGCCGTAAAATCGTCGTAAAAACGATTTCAATTTGCAACGAAATAAAATCGTCGCAAAAATTCGTTGCAAAATGCCTGTTTTCTTGTAGTGTACAAACAAGATTCCAGTGTTATTAGGACATGGGCTACGCAGTGAGTGCAAGGGGACTTGCGTTGGGGTCAGTTTGTTGGTTCAAGAGATTGAGGTTAGTGAGGATTATCTGATAGTAGATCTGAAACTGCATGGTGTTGACATTATTTTGGGTTATAATTGGCTCGAAACACTTGAGGAAACGTGGATAAATTGGAAGGAGAAGACTCTAACCTTTTATCAAGAGACAAGATGGGTCACAATTGTGGGAAATAGAGGGAACAATATGAATAGATCTGTGTGTTTTCTTTGTGGCGAGAAGTTCTTTCCCGGGCACTACTGCAAACCACATAATTTCCCGTGTTTGGTTGTTGCTAAAGGAGCAGAAACTGAGATCATCAATGAAAAGAACATGGAATGGGAAATCACAGGGCTCGTTCCCAAGGGTCGGGATGACAAGACTGGGCTGAAGCTGCCATTGAAGAAAAGTGTTGACCATCACCTTGAGGACAAGGTGAGCTCTCCAGGGAAAGGTAATGGACTGTATACAATGATAGAATATGAGAACACCGAGAAGAAGGTCTATGGGCAGGAACAAGTTTGGATCGTTTCTAAAGAAGCCAAGAAAGAGGCTGGTTATACCGAGAAGGTCTATGAGAAGGAACAAGTTTGGATCGTTTCTAAAGAAGCCAAGAAAGAGGCTGGTTATAAATTCAGCCCACACATATACCAGATTCTGTCGGAAGAGAGTTCATGTGTCTTTCCCGGATGGTCTAGTCCTTCTTCCATATATGCCCGTAAGTTTGTTTTCTCCACGCTTAACACCAGTTCTCGTCGAATCCTTTCTATAGGTCAAGAAAGGTATGAGGAATTTGAGTGGCAGCATATTCTAATTGATTATCGTGCACGTGTCCTTGGTGGGAACGTGAACCAGCGTGAGGTCTATTTCCAGAATGGAGCAAGTTTGAAGGCAGTGGATTGGATTTATAATGAGAACAACAAGAAGAAGAGCAAGGACGTGGGGTTGATTGCAAAGTATACGTCTTCTTTCCAAGACATGCTTGATTACAAGTTATGGCTAACGTCGGAAAGTGGGGGTGACAACACACTCTTTGAACCCATGTTTGCTGTTGGTAACGTGACTAGAGATGACGATTGTGGCAGGTTTTTCAAGATAGCTGCAAGGACATTACCAGATGAAGCCACGACCGAATCCTCATTATTTCACTTTCTCCCACCTTGAGGACAAGGTGCTTCTCGAGGTGGCGGTATTGATACGTTCTTATCATTGGGCTCTCGGTTTGGGTTCATTTGAAAATTAGTTGGGTTTGATATGGTTTATGGCCCATGACTATATTAGTTTCATTTACGTTTCTGGTTTATATGTAAGCGTGAGATTGATGTGTGACGATTATCGATTATCTATGAAATTATCAAGTTCTTCTTACTCTTTTCTATTCTCTCTCTAATCTCTTCCTCATATCCTTCTCCCCTTTCTATTCGATTCAGTCACGATCCATCAGGATCGTATCACAATTCATTTATCCTCTTCTCCTCACTTTGAATAATATCTTCCATAATCAAAAAACATGTTTGTGATCAATGATCACTGATCATTGTCCTCTGAATATAAATTAAAAAAACTACATTAGAATCCAGTAATACCAATAGCTCCCAGTTGTACACTTGCCTCAATAATACCAATTGTTTCCAGTTTTCCTATATCACAGCAAATTGGATGAAATCGGGGTAAAAACTATATTGTACCTACGATAATCATATAAATCCCCCAAATTTGTAATTTCAATTTAAATCCCCGAATTTTTAATTTCAATTCAAATCCCCCGAATTTGTAAATCCAATTGAAATCCCCCTAACCGATAGGTTTCTAGGGCATAATCTACTAACATAATAGAAGAACTAACCTCGTTTTTAAGCTTTAATGGCAGATGAAGAAGTAGAAGAAGAGTTGTCGTTTCCCAGAAGAAGAGCTCTCGCGATGAATTCTGCGAATATGTTTTTGAGAGAAATTTTTTGTTTTCTGGCGCCTGATTGGCTGGAATTTTTGGCGCATGATTGTTTTTTTGTTTCCTTTTCCCATCTTTTGATTGGCCCAAATTTGTTTTGTTTTAATTGGTCAAAAGTTGTAATACTCCTTTCTGATTGACCCAAATTTGTTTGTTCTAATTGGTCGAAATTTGTAAACATTTTTTCTGATTGGATGAAATTCCCTTAATACTCATTGGTCAGCTTTTCTTTTTTTAATGTCCTACTTTCGAAATTATAAGGGCAAGATGGGAAAATCACATTTCATTAAAAAGAAAGAGGTATGGCAGAATAGCATGGGATATAAGTGAATAACTCTACAACTTGAGGGACATATGTGAATTACGCCCCAATAAATATGGACCATCTTCTTACGAAAACTCTTGAGTCCATCTTTCAATCAACCCAAGATGACCGTCAAACCCAATTCTGCTTTGCTTTCGGAAGAATTGCACAAAAACCACCTTTTCACCTTTTGGGAAAAAATGTTCACATATGCCATCCATCTAATAATTCTTTTAATTTTGATTTTTGCTTAAATCCAAAACATGACAAATACCTTGATTATCATCATACATCTATAATATTACCAACTCAATCACAATTCTAGCCATCCATCCCACCTCAACCCAATGACCCATCCAACCCACAATTATCCCCAATTTTCCTCACATCATCGTTTTTTTTTTTATCTCTCTTTAGCTTCTCTGAAAATAAAATTTGTCGTCCACGACGACGACGAACACGATGGAACCGGATTCAGTGTCAGGTCGAATTCATCATCAATTTTTTCCGAATTCTCCTTCTGCGATTGAATCATGAGGGGATTAAATTTCTCCGCTGTTTCCGAAGCGAATGAATCTTCCGTGAGTTTTTCTTTTGTGTGCGTGGTTCTTAACATTCTTGGTATAGATTACAGTTTTGTCGATTGAATCTCGTCAAGGATTAGGATTGAGTGGATTATCTGTTTTGTGGTAGAAGAGAAAAAAATTGGCACTTTAGATATTTCTTTGCTATAGTTTTCTTTAGATTTTGAATAAAGTCAGCATATTTATAATGTAAGTAATTTGGGCATTGTATTTAGTTCAAGCAGTTGCTTTAGCTTTTCAATTTTGAGTGTTTCAGTTTTCATCCTACCTAATGCGCAATTTGATATCGAATTGAATCTGTGGTCATATCTACTGGAGTTGCTTTTGTTTTGCTTTACTTGGAGTTAATTTTGAAAGGGAGTTTCTAGTTTAAGAATGCAAAACCAGTGGAAGGAAACTTCTTTAGTGCCCAGAATGTGGCACTGATGCAGCAGTCCATTAACGTCGGTATCATTGGATAAACAGAGGGTTGAGTTAGCTAGGAAGCATGTGAGAGCTCTTAATAACCAATTTGTAAGGTGAACAATTGTTTTCTGTACTTGTTGGGTCTTCTATATAGTTTATGAAGCTCTTTTTCGTTTATACCTTCGAAAAGAAATTAATGATGCTTCAATTTATATTATTAGACTTGTTCTTGTTCTGCCTTTTTGTGTGTATATGTGTTTTTCTTGAATTGACTTGATTTGATTTTCATCATGATTGTATCCTGAATCTCTGCATCTTGTGAGCTCTTCAGTGACCTAACACAAATTACTCATCATAACGTTCTCATTCTTTGTTTACGATTCTATTCTACAACCTAGGACTTTGATTTGGAGTTCGGATGTTTTTATTTATGTTTCCTTTCACGGTTATGTGTTGCAATCTGTGGGTTTAGTGAGTTGACATTCTAAGCTTTACTTCATTCTCTATGGATTCTTCTTTCAAACTGATGTTTGATTAATTTGTGTTCTTGGTAGAATTTCGGACAACTGAGACAACTAAGTAATACTTTGTTTGATTAATTTGTGTTCTTGGTAGAATTTCGGACAACTGAGACAACTAAGTAATATTTTGTTTGATTAATTTGTGTTTTTGGTAGGATTTCGTACAACTGGGACAACTAAATAATACTATGTTTGATTAATTTGTGTTCTTGGTAGAATTTTGAAAAACTGTGACAACTAAGTAATATTGTGTTTGATTAATTTGTGTGTTTGGTAGGATTTCTGATAACTGGGACAACTAAATAATACTGAGTTTGAATTTCATGATACCATGATGATAGCCAACTAATGCAACCGTATACAGAGGTGAAAAAAGGCAAGAAGAAAGATGAAAAAATAGACGAGAAGAAAGAGGGGGAAAAGGGCAAGAAGAAACAAATGATTTAGAGTTTATGGTTTTTGGAATTCAACCATTAAAATGTGCGCCGTTAATTTTGTACATAGTTGTCACTATTAATTTAAGTTTTCGGTACAACTGGATTTATTAGGTTCAACTGAGATCAAAATTAAACTATACAATTTGGTACAACTGCATACAACTAGTATAACTGTATAATCATAAAATGGATTTAGGTACAACTTATACTAAGTACAACTACGTACAACAGATATTAAATACAACTTTGTACAACTGATATAACTATATAATTTAAAATTACAATTAAAATAAATAAAATAATAATAAAAAGGGACACGTGTGCCGCAAAAGGGACATGTGCGCAGTCAAAGTAACATGTGTGCCGTCAATTTTGTACATAGTTGTACCCTAAATGTCCAGTTGTAAAAATATCTTAATAGTTGTACTTTTACAATTTTAGGGGTTTTGTAGTTGTACCGTGATATAAATTATTATATTTTAGTTATCCACATGATTTTAGAGTTTTAATGGTCATTTAGGAGTTTTTCATAGTACAAGTTGTGCAAAATCATATATTTGATTTTTTTTCCATCATAAGATGGTTAACATTACCAATATCTTCCTTATAGTATAAGGTGTGTTTGATGTGAAACAAGAATATGAATAAGGAAAATAATAAATTCATGTTATCCATATTTTAATTTTTGTTTCTTATAGTTAAAGACGTGTTTGCATTTCTTAAGTAGATGTTTTCTTTATATGTTTAGTTTAATTTTATTACTATTTTTTTATTAAGTAATTGCACATAGTTGTACCTTAAATATCTAGTTGTACGAATATCTTAATAGTTGTACTTTTACTATTTTAGTGTTTTTGTAGTTGTACCGTGATCTAAATTATAATGTTTTAGTTGTTATTTAGGAGTTTTTCATAGTACAAGTTGTGCAAAATCATATACTTTGTTTCTTTTCCATCATAAGATGGTTAACATTACCAATGTCTTCCTTATAGTATAAGGTGTGTTTGATGTGAAACAATAATATGAATAAGAAAAATAATAAGTTAATATTATCCATATTTTAAATTTTATTCCTTCTAGTTTAAGACGTGTTTGCATTTCTTAGGTATATTCTTTCTTTATATGTTTAATTTAATTTTATGACTATTTTTTTATTAAGTAGTTGCACATAGTTGTCTCTACGTGTTCAGTTGTACGAAATTTCTAACAGTTGTCCTTTCACGATTTTAGGATTTTTGTAGTTGTCCCGTGATATAAATTATTATGTTTTAGTTGTCCACATGATTTTGGAGTTTTAATGGTCATTAAGGAGGTTTTCTATAAATATTCATTATCTACTTTTTCCACTTTCCTCTTTCTCACTTTTTTTTCTTCCCCCCAAACACACAAATGCATATATGTTCTTAGTTGTACCTAGTTGAACAATGTAATACAAATTCGAAATACAAATTCAGACAAATACAACACACACAAATACATATATGTTTTTAGTTGTACATAGTTGAATCAGGTAGTACAAATCCGAGAAATACAAATTCAGACAAATACAAACACACAAATTAAGTTTGTCTTTTCCGTTTTGTGAATAGTATCCTCCATAATCAAAATGTATGTTTGTGTGGCGGATGTTCATTGCCTCCTGGAAATAGAATAAAACATACTCAATTAGCAATTACACAAGCTGTCACATTACAACCATTTTTGTACAATTGTCATATATCTCTCAGTTATAACATTTATACCAGTTGTCCTATATCTATCAGTTATACCATTTGTATCAGTTGTACTATATCTGCAGATTTGATGAACTCATGTTCTAATCTACCTAAGAATCACAACGATTCAACAACTATAATCGACAAATTACCAATGCAAATACATAATCGTCCCATAAAACTTGGGTTACCAACCCAATTTTCATACCGAAACAAGCAATTTTCAAATTCAATCCCTAAATCATGAAATCCCCAAATAAGAATTATGAGAGAAACTCACTCAGTTTTTGAAGATTCACGATGTCGGAGGAAAGAGGAGCTAGGAACAAGAAATCGATTGCATAGGCGGAGGCGGAGGCGAGTGTGGCGGTGACGACGAGGATTGAGCTCGGCGTGAGAAGAGCTCACCTGATCGAGATCGGAGAAGAAGAAAAAAACAGAATAAACAATTAAGATTTATTTTTATTTGTTTTTGTTTCAAATTTATAATTAAATACATTTTTTTGAGTAAGTTCATTAAGGACAATAAATGAATTTCGTATATAAAGTGGCATATTGATTAAAGAGTGGATGGATGATCATTTTTTATGAGAAAGTGGCAAATGTGATGAGCGCCCCAATGGCCAATATACCATGTTTTAGAAAAAACTGATCTCACGTGCCACAAACTGATATGGCTGCCATAAAGAATGAGAATTGCCAATTCTAACCTTAATGAAACTGATTAAAAAAATATTTAAATCATTTTCAAAATAATAAATTAAAACGAAAAAAATAAAAATAATTCTCGACTCATACCTTCGCCGTTGACTCCGAGAATCAACTCAATCCCATCCTCGCCGTCGGACCCTAGTCTCCGCCTCTTTCTCCTTTTCCTCTGCAATCGTTTTCTTGTTATTAGCTTCTCTCTCCTATGCCATTGTTGAAGCTTCAGAACTGAGTGAGTTGTTTTTATTTGGGGATTTGGGAATTTCACAATTTAGGGATTGGATTTGCGAAAATTGCTTGTTTCGGTATGCAAATTGGGTTGGTAACCAAGTTTTCTGTGACGATTAGGTATTTGCATTGGTAATTTGTCGAGTGTAGTTGTTGAATCGTAGTGATTCTTAGATAGATTAGAACTAGAACCTGAGTTCATCACCAAATCTGCAGAGGACAACTGGTACAAATGGTACAACTAAGAGATATAGGACAACTGGTACAAATATGCAATATAGGACAACTGGTACAACTAAGAGATATAAGACAACAAATACAAATGGTATAACTAATAACTTAGTCGATGTTAGTAGAAAAGATATGTAGGAAGATTGCGATATATGAAACTAAACAGTTTTGGAGTAGATAACTTATATGGAGAACGAATTGCGCACATAGATGAAACTAAGTGGAATATTTGTTTGTCTTACCGTCGGATTACACCAAAAAATCAAGAAAAACGGTTTCCATACTCCGGAGAACGTCGCCGAAAGACGAATAACAAATGTGTGCCTGACATAAACTTGGAGAGGTGGTTTCAAAGCAAAAGTAGCATGGAAACTTAATTTGTGTGTATGTATTTGTATTTCTCGGGTTTGTACTACTATGTAAAACAAGGTACAACTAAGAACAATTCTGTATTTGTATTTCTCAAATTTTCATTTTAGCCGATGGGCTTTCATTTTATCTAAGGAAATTTCATTTAACCCGAAGAAATATTATTTTAGCCATGGAAGTTTCATTTTAGCCGGAAAAAAATCATTTTAGCCAAGGAAATTTAATTTTAATCGAGGAAATTTCATTTTACTCGAGGAAAGTTCATTTTAGCCGAGGGATTTTCATTCCGGATGGCAGCAATATTCGTTTTAGCCGAGAGAATCCTTCCCGGATGGAGATAAACAAGGTACAACTGTGTTCATATGGTTCAACTATTAGCAGCTACTTTATTATAAAAAAATTAATAATAAATTTATATTCAACAAATAAATAAATCATCGACTTAAGAATTCCAAACATATCTTAAACTATAAAGAAATAATTCAAAATATAGATAACATGAATTTCTAAAAAAATTAATACATATTCTTGTTTTTTCATCAAACATACCTTATAGTATAAAGAAGACTTTGTTAATGTTAACCACCTTATGATGAATCAGAGTTAAAATATATGATTTTGCACAACTTATAATATGAAAACCTCGTAAATAAAAAGTAATAGTCAAAAATCATGTGGACAAATACAACATAATAATTTATATCAAGGTACAACTGCAAAAACGCTAAAATCGCAAAAGGACAACTATTAAGATTTTCGGAAAACTGGTCACTTGGGTACAACTATGTATAAAATTGACAGCGCACATGTTACTTTGACTGCGCACATGTTCCCTTTTTCGCACACGTGTCCCCATTTTGTTTTCAATCTAGAATTAGCTTTGCAAACAACCTAGGTGAAGAACAATTTCAGATAATGAATCCTAACAACTAATCAACCTAACATTCAATGAAAACCCTTATGAGAAACCCTGAATCTAACAAGAGAACTACTCAGACATAATAATTGCAAACAATAACATGACTGAAATAATACTCATATAAATAATAGAAAGTAGAGAAACACGAGGGTTCGAAATCTTCTCTCGGATGAACAGAGTTCTGACTTGTCTCCCTCAAAAGCTCTCTCTCAAAATCAAAAACTGTAGAATAGAATAATGAAAAGGGTGTCTCGCCAAAACGACTCAAAAACCTAATTAATAGACTAAAACACGATCTGGGGCCTTCTTGTAAATATCAGAATCTTGTGGGGCAATTATGCAATTCTTCAATTCTTCATTAAGTCGTGACTCGTACCCTGCTTTGATGGGTGTCGATCGATACTGAAGGGTATCGATCGATGCTCTATGCTTCGATTCAGGTACGTTGTCGCTTGAATTCCATTTTGCTCCGAAATACTCCTAAAAGCTCAAATATCTCCAATTATGCTCCAAATGTGCTAAAACATGTAAAAGACTCTATAATAGAATAAAGACTCGATAAAACAGACTTATATCATGGCATAAACTGGGTAAAAACCATGATATATCAACTCCCACAGACTTAGTTTTTGCTTGCCCTCAAGCAAATAGAAGACTAAACCAGAGAAAGAGGTTTGAAAAACGTAGAGATTCACCTGTTCATGAAACATTGCAATGACCATTTTCCTAAGCACCCAAATGGTACCTAACTAGTTCCAAGATTAACCACCATGTACTTCTCCTTAGGCATTCGCAGTTTCCCCAGACTACACACATTATCTCGCAACATCATTCAATTAAAACCATCCTCGCCAGATTCATCACTGTGATTAGTACCAAGAACCTTCTAGATTCTTTCTTCCATATAGTATCATGACAAGGAACCACCCAAATTTACACTTATTGTATCTTTTCTCTCCCCCAGACTTATTTCTTATTATGTTCTCTCTTTGTTTCATTTAGCTCTTCAATACTCTGCATATACACATCAAGGTACGAGACGCGAGTATTGATGGTGGTTGCCACCGAATCTGCGGTTCTTCCCTCTCAATATATACACAAAATATCAAAGTAATCAAAGGATGTAGGCGAATAATGGCATTGTAGGACAATCATAGCCTCGCTTCCAATCCAATGTGTGATCATTCCTCACCAAGCAGAATAATGGCATTGTAGGCAAAATCCTAGCCTCTACTCATGAGAAAATCATCTAATCTTTTATGCTCTTATTTTATCAACTTAGTACAGGAGAGAGAGATACTATCACTTCAACACAATTGGGTTCCATTGTCAGATACAAATGAGGAATCAAGCTCTATGAATACTAACCACATTGATGAAGTGCAAAAATTTTGGCTCAGGTTTCAAAAGAACTCTGCAGGAAACATGGATGTCTTCTAGTTGACTGGTCAGCCTTTGGATTTTTCATTAGTCAATCTGAAACTAGTTCTGTAATAGTGGTCACTCAAAAGCAAAATCAGAACAGAAGAATCAAGAACACGATCATAATCTCCAACTAAATTTTGACTCAATAAAACAATTTTGACTCAAAAACAAACTGACTCTAAGAAAACAGAACACAATGTCAGCAACTACCTCCCCCAGACTTGAACGACACTGTCCCCAGTGTTATCCAGTCTAAGGAAAGCAAAAGAAGGCAAATGAACATAGTTGAATTGTGAAAAAGAAAGAGCTACCGTAGGACGAGTGGTATCAATCGACACACACAATGTATCGATCGATACCTTGATGAGAACGACACAGTGAACTCTCCTTCAACGACTAAGTGACCAAGTAGCAATCAACGTATTCCAAGGATCCAAAAGTGCAGGTAATGGCACTGTGAGAACACTAGAACACATGTTAAAAGCAACGATGACATATAATCGCATAATACAACAAATCCAAAAGCATAATAATGTGCTGACAAAAGACACAAAAGTTCAAATGAAAAGAGAAAAAAGAAAAAGAAAAGAAAAAATCAAACTCAGTGAATCAGATAGAAAAGAGGACTAATCCTCATCAGAAGTGTCGTCTCCAGCATAGCGAGACGGTCCAGCAGTAGGTGATGTAGTAGGGTCCTGGGGTGTCTTGCATTGGCAACGGGAAATAGCTGTCCAGATGGTCTGAAGACTCTCTACAACATACCGCTGAAAAGGATCCAACTCCATAGCAGGTGGATGAGGAAGTGAAGAAGCAGCAGTACGTGGAGGTGCGCCTAATCTACCAACAACAATGCGACGGTGACACAAAGGAGTACCTCGACGTCTAGTGACTGGTGCATGTGCTATGTCAGCATTAGCTAGCACAAAGAGCAGCTGAGATGGGTCCTCACCGATGTCTGTCAACTGATTGTTGGGGAGCTGAACCAAACAGTCCCCATCATAAGTGCTGAAAATCCACTGTCGCACAGGTCGCAGCCAACGAAGATGCTCCAAGTGAGCTGTGTCCATGAGCTCGCGTGAAGATACAACTCTATAGCTCGATGTGTTGTTCCTGAGATGATGAAAGATGGGAGTAAGAAGACTCCCTACAGACTCAGTCTTGGCTCTACCCGCTGTCTTCTCTGTCCTGCCTCTCGAAGTGAAAGGCTTCACCTTCAGGGACTCCAAGTGATGTGAAAACACCGCTCCTAAGTTGACCTTAAGGTCCTTCCCTGGACACTGATACCTTGCATCAGAAACAATGTCACCAATAGCAGTAGACATCACAACCAGCTCAGAAACTCTCATCTTGTTGGGCTCCATATTGCACAAGAGAGTGTGGCTCAAAGTCCTAGCCAAACAACGAAGAACGGGATGACGGATATCCATCTGAGTCGTCGTGCTACTGTCATATACCCCATCCCCAAAGTAGGACCAGAAACTCGGAACATCCCTGAAAGACTTAGAAAATGCACACCTCGTGTAATCTCTGTGAAACCCGTAGATGTAATACAGCTCCGGAAACGAAACCCTGTAGCGTACCCCTCTGATCAGGAACATAAGAATGCCCTGCTGAGCAGTGAAAGGAAGTGTACCGGTATAGTAGACATGAACAGTAGCGAGGAACTGACGGACCAAGTCAGGGTAAAGATCAAACTACTGTGTAGGCATTGTCCTTAGCCCAATCTTCTGAAACAATCCATCCAACTCTCTGTCGATACCCAAACTCCTCATAGTATCCATATCCATAAAGCAAGTAGCCTTCATCTCAACCTCCTGCCAAGCATTTTAGAAGATAGATTCGAAGTCATCCCACTCCTCAGCAATAGGTCTCTGTGTGTAGGCTACACTCTCAGTGATTGTCTTCTCCGTCCCCTCATAGACAGCTGTCAAGCGTAGTCTAGCTGTCTCACTCCTCTTGGGCCAAGGAAGCAGAGAAGTAGGGTGAGTGGGAACGGGATCGAAGGTGCTGGGTGCGGTAGAAAGAGCAACAGGTGCATCCGCGGAAAAGAGAGGAGAGCATGGAGGTGTGGATGTAGCTTCAGCAGACGGTAGGAGATGGGTGTGCGGTAAATCGATAGTGCTATCGTCGCAATCCAATTGCACTGTATACTGGTTGCCAGCCAAACATGCTTTTACCTCTCCCGGGTACCAAAAACGTCCAGTCAAAGCCTTGACTCTTTGAAGCAAGATAAACGTCGGGGGTGGAGCCTTAGATGTTTCGGGCTTTTTCAAAGCTTCCTCTGTTCGTTGCTTCTTCCTCGGTGGCATCTGCATCATCAACAAACACAAAACAAAACATAAATCCAATATCTCTCTAAAAACACATCGCAAACGATCAAGACACATAGGGAGCATCAATCGATACCAAAGAGGTATCGATCGATACTCTCGCAGGTATCGAGCAGTCACAAAGAAAACCACTTGTTCAAATTCCAAAATCAAAATTTTATGATATTGAAGCACAAAGTAGGGTTCGACTAGGCCTAGAATAACACCAGCAAGTGATAATCATTCAAGAAAACAAGTTCTAAAAGCCTAGAAATAAAAAACCCAACCTATGTTCTCGGATTGAAAATAGGGGAAATCGTGATTCATACATTGGAGATCGAATGAATGGATGAGAGAATGAGAATGATCACGAATATCCATACAGAATAGGCTCAAAAATCACACAAATCCATTGAGAAACGAAGATTTGGTGATTTATAGAGAAAATAGGGGTGGTGTCGGTCGATGAGTTGTGTTTGGAAAAGGAAAAATTAGTAGGGTTTTAAGGACACTTACCTTTTCGCATGGTTTCGACCGATACCCAGGTGGTATCGATCGACACTGAGGTCGGTTTAGCAATTGTACGCACACTTAGTATGGGTGTCGATCGACACTTCCTCAGTCGATCTGAATCACTTAGACACAAAACATAAAATCGAAAATATAAAAAAGAAAAGACTTATATACAGACTTACCAGTGGTTTGCCTCCCACCAAGCGCTCGTTTAACGTCAATAGCTTGACTGCGATGCCCATCAGGCGCAGGGTGCATCTTCCAGAAACATCATGTGTCCATCTGGAAGATCAGTTAGTCGAACATACTTTTTCACCCTTTGTCCATTGACAGTCCACTCTTCGCCTGCAGGATTGGTAAGGACAAGTGCACCATGTGGTCGAATCTCCTTGATTTTGAAGGGACCTGACCAACGAGAACGCAATTTACCAGAAAACAAATGTAAATGAGAGTTATACATATGTACCAGGTCATTGGGTTTGAAAACCCTGTCGATGATGTTCTTGTCGTGGTATGCCTTAGTCATCTCCTTGTATGGCTTAGAGCTCTCATAGGCATGATGCCTAATCTCATCCAACTCATTCAGTTGGATCAATCGTCTCTCAGCAGCATGCTTGATGTCGAAATTCAACAACTTTATAGCCCAGACTGCCTTATGCTGGATTTCCACAGGGAGATGGCACGCTTTTCCATACAGCAAGTGAAATAGTGTAGTACCCAAAGGTGTCTTATAAGCAGTCCTGTATGCCCATAGTGCATCATCTAGCTTTGTAGACCAATCCTTCCTAGAAGTACCCACTGTCTTCTCCAGAATCTCCTTGATATGCATGTTGGAAACCTCAACTTGTCCACTGGTCTGGGGGTGATATGAAGTAGCAACACGATGATTCACACCGTATTTCTTCAGCAACCTCGCAAAAATTCTATTGATGAAATGACTTCCACCATCACTAATAACAATTCGAGGCACTCCATAGCGTGGGAAAATGATGGTCTTAAACAGCTTAATGACCACCGAAGAATCGTTGGTAGGACTAGCAATAGCCTCCGCCCACTTGGAGACATAGTCCACAGCAACTAAGATGTATTCGTTCTTGTATGACGGAGGAAAAGGGCCCATAAAATCGATGCCCCAACAATCAAAGACTTCAACCTCAAGGATGAAGTTTTGTGGCATCTCATGTCGCTTACTGATTTTCCCTCTCCTCTGACACACATCCCACTGCGAGATGAAGGTGTGAGCATCCTTAAACATCGTAGGCCACCAGAAGCCTGCTTGCAGAACCTTGGACACTGTCTTAAAAGTAGCGAAGTGTCCAGCATAATCAAAACCATGACAATGAAGCAAAATTGCAGGAATTTCTGTCTCAGCAATGCATCTTCTGTAGGTACCATCAGAAAAATGCTTATACATATAAGGTTCATCCCAGAAGTAGTGCCTTATGTCTCGCATAAACTTCTTCCTGGTGTACTTTGGTAGATGCTTTGGCTCTGTACCAGCAGCTAGGTAATTGGCAATGTCCGCATACCATGGAAGATCAGAATCTACTGCAGCAATGAGATAATCCTCAGAAGCACCCAAATGCTCCACAATCAAAATAGGTTCCGAGATCGTACGGTATCGACCGATACTAGGGGAGTGTCGATCGATACCCAGCCCGGCAATTCGGGGAAATTGCAGATTTTCGGTGAATCCACTCTGAAATCCAGTTTCGACGAAGTAAATTTCTTCCTCTGGTAGTTGATCATCAATAGACAAACTACCATCTATCCTCAAACTTGAAAGATGATCAGCAACTCCATTCTCTACACCTTTCTTGTCATTAACCTCAATATCGAACCCTTGAAGTAGAAGTACCCAACGACAAATACGAGGCTTGAGATCCTTGTTCTGCATTAGATACTTGAGAGCAGCATGATCTGTGTCAATCACCTTACTCCCAATCAAGTATGGTCGAAATTTGTCAAAAGAGAATACGACTACGAGTAGTTCCTTCTCTGTTGTGTTGTAGTTTCTCTAAGCATCATCTAATGTCTTACTGGCGTAGTGGATAACATGCAACTTCTTGTCCTTCCTCTGACTCAGAACAGAACCCACATCATAATCACTAGCATCACACATAATCTCAAAAGGCAAAGTCCAGTCAGGAGGTTGAACAATCGGAGCACTCACTAAAGCTTTCTTGATCTCCTCAAATGCTGCAAGACATTCTGGTGTGAAATCAAATGGCGTCTCCTTACAAAAAAGGGCGGAGAGTGGGCGGGTTATCTTAGAGAAATCCTTGATGAATCTCCTGTAGAACCCAGCATGTCCCAGAAAACTCCTGATGTCCTTCACAGAAGTTGGTGGTGGTAGACTTGTCATGACCTGAATCTTAGCTTTATCAACCTCGATTCCAGCTGCGGAAATCTTGTGCCCAAGCACAATACCATCTTGAACCATGAAGTGACACTTTTCCCAATTAAGGACCAAGTGTTTCTCTTCACACCTCTGTAGTACTTTGCACAACTTAGCCAAGCAATCTTTGAACGACGATCAATACACTGTGAAGTCGTCCATAAACACCTCCATAAAATCTTCGATCATATCCATAAAGATGGACATCATGCATCGCTGAAAGGTACCCGGAGCATTACACAATCCGAAAGGCATTATCCTATAGGCGAACGTGCCATAAGGACATGTAAATGTAGTATTCTCCTGGTCATCTGGATGTATTGGAATCTGAAAGAAACCCGAATATCCATCCAGAAAGCAGTAATAAGGATGACTTGCCAACCTTTCCAGCATCTGATCGATGAAAGGCAAGGGAAAATGATCCTTCCTAGTAGCTGCATTCAACTTTCTGTAATCGATGCACATTCTGTGCCCAGTGATGGTCCTAGTCGGAATCAGCTCATTCTTGTCGTTTTTCACCACAGTGACCCCTCCTTTCTTAGGAACCACATGAACATGACTAACCCAAGAACTGTCTGAGATAGCGTAGATAACCCCTGCATCTAACAGTTTCATAACTTCTTTCTTAACCACTTCTTATGGATTCGGGTTCTACCTTCTCTGATGCTCAACGGTAGGCTTGGAATCCTCCTCAAGATGAATCCTATGGATGCACAGGTCCGGTGATATACCTGAAATATCATCAAGAGAATAGCCAAGAGCTTTGCGATACATGCGCAGCTTGCTCAGCAGTAAGGTAACCTCTGCGTTGTTCAAAGAAGCATTAATAATAACAGGGTATGTGGAATTAGGACCAAAAACTCCATACCTCAGATTGGCTGGTAATGGTTTGAGTTCCACCTTAGGAGCCTTTTTCTCGCTCCAATCTCCAAGCTTTGCAGCTTGCTTAGACCAATCGCCCAATTCTCTGGTTGGACGTAGGGTATCGATCGATACTAGGGGAGTGTCGATCGATGCTGGTGATGCAGTGTCGAGCAACTTCAAGTAACCATCGGATTCATAACCTAAGTTGACCTCATCTTCAGCTGAACAAACCAATGCCCTCTCCAACGGATCCTCAGGATGCATCTCCATGAAATACTCCTCAGCAATGTCCGAAAATGTGTCAACGAAGAAAGGCTGCCCATCGATGGTTGGTCTCTTCAGTATCTTTTCCATGTCAAAACTCATAACCAATTCACCAATGTTAAGAGCTATCTTCCCATTCCTGCAATCAATTAATGCACCAGCTGTTGCAAGGAATGGTCTGCCCAAGATTAGAGGATCTTTGGGCTCAACATCATACTCTAGGACGATGAAATCAGTTGGGATTAAACAGTTCCCAATCATAATCGGGACATCTTCGAGTAGTCCCTCTGAAAGTCGCACAGAGCGATCAGCAAGTATCAAAGATATTATGGTGGGCTTAAAGTCTGTCATACCCATCCTCATGGCGACTGAATATGGCATGAGGTTGACACTTGACCCAATATCACATGAGGAACGCCCGAACCTTTCTGTGCATATTGTACAATCCAAAACAAAGCTTCATGGATCCGGAAGTTTCTTTGGAATTACGTTGGTCAAGATAGCACTGCACTCATGAGTAAGCATCACATTCCCTTCTTCAAGACTCTGGTTGCTATATACCATCTTCTTGACATACCTTCTGAAAGCTGGATAGGTCTTAATAGCATCAAGGAAAGGAAGTTCAACAACTAGTTGATCCAACATCTGCTTGGATCTGAGCTCTTCTACCTCCTTCTTAGTCTTCCCAACAGCTCTGGGATAAGGTATCCTCGGTATATAGACTCATTCAGGCACCACTTTAGGTGTCTTATCAGCAACCTCAGGTGTCTTCTCGACCTGTGGTTCGGTATCGACTAATGCCTTAGGAGTGTCGATCGATACTGGGTTTTAGTAGTGTCTCTCTTCAAAATCGTGACTGGTGTTGATCGACACTGAGGTGTATCGATCGATGCCTTGGGATTTTCAGAATCCTCATCGTCGAGAACAAAGTCATCGACATCAATTGGTAGATCACTTCTTACTCCTGTATCAACCTCTTTTCCACTTCTCAGAGTGATATCATTGACGTGTTCTCTCCTTGGAGTTTCACCTCTACCTGGAAGAACACCCTCTTCTCTTTTCACAACTTCTGAAGTCTGAGCGACTTGAATTTCCAACTTCCTATGACTCTGGCTCAAAGCGTCGATCCTACCACTCAAGGCTGTGTAGAGATCCTCTATCTTCCCAGTGAAGGTTGCTGTCATTTTCTCATGTCCTTGAACCAGCTGTTCAAGTATAGCTTCAATCTTGCTCTCAGGAGCCTTAGGAGATGTAGGCTGAAAAGATGAACTCCCATAGTTCTTCGTGTAACCACTGCTCTGGAAAGGTTTCTGGTTGAACTGATTCGACCCGAAACTACCTTGATTACCCTCAGACTTAAATCCTCCTTGCTGGAAGTTGTTGTTGAAGCTTCTGTTGTACTGATTTCTCTGACCTTGGAAACCAGAACCACTGATGTAGTTGACATTCTCTACTTCATCCTCGTTGAACACCTTGACCTCCTCAGCAAAATGAACTTCCTTCATCGATTTGCCCATCATAAGACCATGCATAGAATCCAACTTGGCTTGCATTTCAGCAATCTGTGAACCTTCCATACTACCAGCTAGCTTCTTGCGCTCCTTGTCAGCACTCTTAGCACTATTACTAGATGCAAAATTCTCAATAAGCTGGTAAGCATCATCAGGATATTGAGTAAATAAGTTTCCTTTGCTCGCAGAGTCTAAAGCCATTTGATACCTGGTGTCAATCCCTCTGAAGAAGAAACTCAGCAATTGAACTATGGTATACCCATGATGCGGACAATCCCTCTGATATGACCTGAATCGTGCCCACGCAGCCTTAAATGCCTCAGTCATTCCCTGAGAAAACTAGGAAATCTTGTTCCTAAACTCCTCAGATCTCGCATCGTCGTAGAAGTTATTAAGGAACGCAGTCTTGGTCTCCTCCCATGTAGTTAACGACCCAGTTGGCAACTGCTTAAGCCAATATGAAGATTCCCCACTTAGAGAGTATGAGAATATCTTACAAAAGAGAAAGTCGTAGGACACTCCATTGCATTTGATGCTAGAAACCAAGTCCTCGAACATTTCTATATGGTCCATGGGGTTTTCACTAGGGAGACCATGGAAAGTATGCTGACCTACAAGAGTGTAATGCGCATGCTTCAGCTCGAAATCATCCCTCTGAAATGAAGGAGGACGAATCGCTGATCGATTAGCATAGAATTGATTTGGCCTATTGTATTCACCCATTTTTCTACCACGCTCAACCTCAGCAACCTGTTCATTCCCTCCGTTCGCAGCATTAACATCGACAACCCTATCATCAGCAGCAGGGTCATGAATAATGTTTCCCTCTGCATCCAATCGTTGTCCAGCCTCATTGCGTAATCGACCCTTTCGGTCTCTGAGAACACCTCAGCATCCTGAATCAAGATCACTGTGTTGTTCATCTATGCTTGTCTTTTTGCTTTCCTGTTCGTTCTTTCCAACTGTGCTAGCTGCTCGTTTGACATATCAACTAGCTGGGTGTTCTTGGTCCTCCTTGTCTCACGAATTGGCATGCAACCCCTGAAACACAAAAGATCAAAAACGTAAGTAACCAAAAATGTAAAGGGTATCGACCGATACCACTAGGGTGTCGATCGATACTCTGCGATTTAGACGAATTTCTTAGCTAAAATCTAATGGCGAAATTGAGTCCCCGGCAACGGCGCCAAATTTGATATGCTCAAATTAATACCCTAAAAAGATACTAAGCAGTTGTTGCAGTACAGTTAGGGGTCGAACACAAGAACTCCAGAATTCACACAATAGACTATATAAATCAGAAATAAGCTAAACCAGATAATGTAATTTAGAAGCAAGTACGTAATTAAAAGTGTTGTAAATTCGATGGGAAAAGGCTAGACTCAGCGCAATTCTCAGGAATTCAATGAATGTAGAATAAACTAGCTAACATGATTTAGTTTTAGCGCGGTTCTCGAACTCAAATCACGAATGTAATATCGACCAACTCTCGTTGCGAAGATTATCTAAGTCTAGAACCTAAGAAACCAAATCTCTTTGAGAATCCTAAATTTTATTCCAGCTTTATTCAATTAGGTTTGATATGTTCACAAATCAACTAGACCAAATCTCTTTGCGAATAGTCAATTTGCTCACCTAAGGTTCTGTCAGGTAATTAATACCACTCTCGTGACTAACCAATTATCCTAAGATCTAAGTTCTAGGTGATCAATCTAGAATTAGCTTTACAAACAACCTAGGTGAAGAACAATTTCAGATAATGAATCCTAACAACTAATCAACTTAACATTCAATGAAAACCCTTATGAGAAACGCTGAATCTAACAAGAGAACTACTCAGACATGATAATTGCAAACAATAACATGACTGAAATAATACTCATATAAATAATAGAAAGTAGAGAACCGAGGGTTCGAAATCTTCTCTCGGATGAACAGAGTTCTGACTTGTCTCTCTAAAAAACTCTCTCTCAAAACCAAAAACTGTAGAATAGAATAATGAAAATCATGTCTCACCAAAATGGCTCAAAAACCTAATCAATAGACTAGAACACGATCTGGGGTCTTCTTGTAAATATCGGAATCTTCTGGGGCAATTATGAAAATCTTCAATTCTTCATTAAGTCGCGACTCGTACCCTGCTTTGATGGGTGTCGATCAATACTAGAGGGTATCGATCGGTGCTCTATGCTCCGATTAAGGTACTTTGTCGCTTGAATTCCATTTTGCTCCGAAATGCTCCTAAAAGCTCTAATATCTCCAATTATGCTCCAAATGTGCTAACCCCTATAAAAGACTCTAAAAGACTCTAAAATAGAATAAAGACTCGATAAAATGGACTTATATCATGGCTTAAACTGGGTAAAAAGCATGATATATCATGCACCGAGAATATACGAGAAGAATGAACGAGTTGCGATACGCATTGATTCGCAATGGGAAGAAGCAGTCATCAAAGCTCGCCGGGACAATGATCGCTACAGGGCCGTGGCTGTTAATAACCCACAGTCTGCCTCTCGGTACACATGGGAAGTATCTGACCTATGCCTACACCGATTTTCGAACCACCAGCATCGAGCTCTGTTCCACCACGTCCGGTGGAGTATATGCTCGCTCAGTGGGTTAAGATTTGGGATGGCTTGCATTGGCGTCGTGGTGTAGTGCGCAGTACCAGGGGTGGCGACAGATAAGGGGTCAGGATCGATGGAGAGTCATCGGACACTGAGGTGCCGCACAGCTCCTTGCGAAAAATCTCTCCATCTACTCCTGCAGTTCCTACTGCTCCACCATCAGCCACGCATTCTGCAGCACCACCTCGATCCGCTCCCACTGACACTGCTGCCCCTGCAGCCCCACGCATGAACCCTTGGCCTAAGAGAGAGGGTACCAAAATCCCTTATGAGAGAGATTGGGATGGGAAGGAGAAGGAGCATGCATCGAGCGATGACTGCGCATTCAGGCCTGTCCTGGAAGAGTGGGACGATTATGACACGCTGTTTTATAACGCGTGGTTGGGAGTTGTCATCGAGCCTACCAGGTTTATTGATGGCATGTCCATGCATCAGTTGAGTCTCGACACAGAGTTGGCTCGTCTGCTTCAGCATTTTGATTTTGGTCACATGGCTACACAGCAGCATGACCTTTATCCAGACCTAGTTCGTCAGTTTATGGCGACAGCTCGTGTTAGCTATCCAGATGAGGTTATTTGAGACGCACAGGAGGGGAGGCTGTCCTTCATGGCTCGTGGTCAGAGGTACTGGATTCCACTCCCTAATCTCTGTGATCTTTATGGTTTTCGTCGGGATCGCAGGAGAGCAGCTCTTCCAGCTTCACATCCTGACATGCGTGGATTCTGGGCACAGTTCCGGAACGGTGTCTACGAGTCTAAGACGTCCACTCAGATGGACATACGACATCTGGTTCTGCGCTGTTTTGTTAGGATCCTGAGCACTACTCTTCTGTGCAAGATGGAGCCTAACAAGATGAGGGTGTCTGAGCTTCTTCTTCTGTATCTGGCTGTCAGAGACATCATTCCTGGACAAGATTTCGATTAGCCTGAGCTAACTGATGTTAACCTTGGGCATTGTTCGCACATCATTTGGTCTCTCTGAAGACCAAACCTTTCACAGGTAAGGGCAAAAAGAGCGCAAAGGCGAAGACGGAGTCGGTTGGTAGTCTTCTTACGCCTATATTCCAGCACCTTGGGATCTGTACTACGAGCTGCATGATCGATACTAAGCGTCGGTTTATGGATGATGCTTGTCTGAGGAACCTTAAGTGGTTGAAGCCCGAGAGGAAGTGGCTTCTTAGTAGGCCTGATGGAGATTTTCTGGTACAGTTGCCCAACCGTGATCTGGCAGACATTCTCGAGGATCTTGATCAGCTTCGTTTTGAGGCTCCCGCGAACCTGTTGATTCATATTTCAGCGAGTAGATGACGGGTTCGTCCACCTACTGCTGCTGCTGACATTCCGTCTACTTCACGTCAAGAAGGACGTGCCTAGACTGCGCCATTTCCTCCTATCCCTGCTCCTCATTTTCCTAATGACACGGAGATTCCGATTGAGCCAGCTGCTTTTCAGAAGGTGATGATAGCGAGTTTGAGGAGCATCTGGACCGCTGTTGCTCGCTGCCGTTGTATGACTGACACGGATGCTGACCCTACAGCTCAGCCTGGACCATCACATACTTCTGCTGATCCTACCACTACTGCTGCTGGCGATGACGAGAGTGATTCTGAGGAGACACAAGATTAGTCTTCTCTGTTTTTCACGTTTGTTTTTATTTTTCTTTTTCTTTTCATTTTTCTTTTCTGTTGAACTATTGTCAGCTTTTCTTTTTGCATTTGAACTTATGGATTTTATGCTTGATTATCCTGTTGCTATTAACTTGTTTTTGAGTGTTCCTAACAGTGCTAACTTCTAACATTGTGGATCACTTTCTCTGGTTAAGCACTCGACACCACTGATTTCAACTCAGTGTGTCGACATACGGCTGGTGTCGATCGATACCAGTCAGTATCGATCGACACCCTGTGGAGGTACGCTCTCTGATTTTCAAAATCCATCTGTTCATTTGTTTCTTTGCACTGACTCTAGACTGATTAACACTGGGGACAGTGTTGTTCAAGTCTGGGGGAGGTAGTCGCTAACATTGTATTTTGTTTTACTTAAAGTCAGTTTGTTTTTGAGTCATTCGTTGTTTTATTGAGTCAAATTTAGTTGGAGATTATGATCGTGTTCTTGATTTTTTTTGTTCTGATTTTGCTTTTGAGTGACCACTGTTACAGAACTAGTTTCAGATCGACTAATGAAAAATCCAAAGACTGACCAGTCAACTAGAAGACACCCATGTTTCCTGCAAATTCTTTTGAAACCTAAGCCAAATTTTTTCACTTCATCAATGTGGTTAGTATTCATAGAGCTTGATTCTCCATTCGTATCTGACAATGGAACCCATGTTTGAAGTGATAGTATCTCTCTCCCCTGTTATAAGTTGATAGATAAATGCATGAAAAGATGAAATGATTTTCTCATAAGTAGAGGCTAGGATTTTCCTACAATGCCATTATTCTGCTTGGTGAGGAATGATCACACAGAGTATTGGAAGCGAGGCTAGGATTTTCCTATGATGCCGGTATTCGCCTACATCCTTTGATACATTGAGAGGGAAGAACCAGGGATTCGGTGGCAACCACCATCAATACTTGCGTCTCATACCTTGATATGTATATGCAAGGATAAATAAATCAAAGAGAGAAGATAATAAGAAATAAGTCTGGGGGAGAGAAAAATATACAATAAGTGTGAATTTGGGTGGTTCCTTGTCATGATACCATATGAAATAAAGAATCTAGAAGGTTCTTGGTACTAATCACAGCGATGAATCTGGCGAGGATGGTTTTAATTGAATAATGTTGTGAGATAATGTGTGTAGTCTGGGAAACTGCGAATGCCTAAGGAGAAGTACATGGTGGTTAATCTTGGAACTGGTTAGGTAACATTTGGGTGCCCTTGGGAAAAGGTTCATTGCAATGTTTCATGAACATGTGAATCTCTAGGTTTTCAAACCTCTTTCTCTGGTTTAGTCTTCTATTTGCTTGAGGGCAAGCAAATGCTAAGTCTGGGGGAGTTGATATATCATGGTTTTTCCCCCTTTAAGCCATGATATAAGTCCGTTTTATCGAGTCTTTATACTATTATAGAGTCTTTTAGAGTATTTTACAGGTTTTAGCACATTTGGAGCATAATTGGAGATATTGGAGCTTTTAGGAGCATTTCGGAGCAAAATGGAATTCATGCGACTAAGTACCCGAGTTGAAGCGTCAAGCATCGATCGATACCCTCGAGTATCGATCGACACCCATCAAGGCGAGACGATAGTCGCGACTTTTAAAAGAATTGAAGAATTGCAGAATTGTCCCAAAAGACTTTATTATTTGTAATTAAGCCCAAAAACGTGTTTTATGTTATTTATTAGGTTTTCTAGCCACTTTGGCTAGGTGTGCTTTCATTACGTGCTTTTCATTACGTTTATTCTGGATTTTTGAGAGAGAGCTTTTGAGAAGGGAGACAAGTCAGAACTCTGTTTCTGAGAGAGAAGATTTTGGACCCTTGTTTAACTCTACTCTTTATTATTTTATTGATGATTTATTCAGCCATGTCTTTTTTCTCAATTTCTATGTCTGAGTAGATCCACTTTAGGTTTAGGGTTCTCATAAAGGTTTTCTCTGAATGTTTGATTGATTGATTGGTTAGGATTCACATCTGAATTAAGTTCTTCGCCTAGGTTGCTCCCAATACTGAATTCTAGGTTGACGAATCTAGACTTTAGATCTTAGGATAATTGGTTAGTCACGAGAGTGGTATCAATTACCTGACAGAACCTAGAGTGAGAAAATTGACTATTCACAAATAGATTTGGTTTAGTTGATTTGTGAACATATCAAACCTAATCGAATTAAAGCTGATTTAGATCTTTAGAACTCGCAAAGAGATTTGGGTTTCTAGGATCTAGATTTAGATAGCTTTCGCAACGAGAGTTGGTTAGCTATACTTTAGTGATTTGAGTTCAAGAACTGCGCTAAATTCGATCCTGATTTATCTGTTTATCTACATTCATTGATTTCATGAGAATTTCTCTGAACCTATTCTTTTCCAATTGAATTACATCTTGTTTAATTTACGCATTGCTTTTAATTACATCTCTTGATTTAGTTTAATTCAACACTATATAATATATTGTGTGATTTCTGTGAGTCTTTGTGTTCGACCCCTACACTTGCTACAACTACTGCTTTAGTATCTAGTAGGATATTAATTTGAGCATATCAACGCTGAGATTTGGTCTCATTGCTGTCTCGGTCAAGAAGCCCAAGAACTCGAATCGGATATGGGGAAGCAACCCGAGCTCTCCTACGGCGCGAGTTGCGACAGACTAGCCGAGGTGCGTCAGAATGTTCTTCCATCACTAGAACAACGATGTCTTAAGAATCTGAACTTACTGAGTTAAACAACAAACGCCAAGTCGGAGGTGGTTTGCTGGGTTTCCTTGTGTAATTATTCACAGAATCGCTTAAAGAATAGGTTCCAAATCAAGGTATTGAAGAGAAGAAAGTCGCGAAGAGAAAACGATAAGTCGCGAGAGGTAGAGAACAGTCTAAAACCCGAAAATCTTCAGTTGAATCGGAGAAGTTCGTCGCAGAAATCGTCGAAATCAGATAAATAAACAAGAATTCTATAAAGCAGAAGGAAACAAAAATAGAGAGAGAAAAGAGAAGAAATGGATTACCTTTATGAGCAGAGAAATGAGGAAAGACAAAGAGTCGATGGATATATGGAGAGAGAAGTAATCATGACAAAATCACTCAATTCTCGTGACAATTAAAGAAACTGAAGCGATGCGTCTTCTCGAAGAAGATTCGCCGAGCTCAGAATTCATTGAAGTTGCAATCTATTCGCAACACATAGTCAAATGAGCAACGAACCTTAGAACACAAGGAGGGATCATTCGAAAGGATCTTCACCCCAATAGCCGACCTCGACCATGATTGAAGTCTCAAAGTTTGGTTAATCAAAGACAAGGCATCAGTCTCTATTCCAACCGGGCTAAAGAGTTTTCTCTTCATGAACTTCGCCGAACTCGGAGGACTCATTCACCGAACTGGGGGGGGGGACTTATAGTTAGAGGTGAGTTTAGCACTCTCCGGTTTAACCCAATTTGAACCGAAATCGGCCCAATTGATTCCGGTTAACGATGGTTCGAATTGAGTTAAGAGGAGTTCATGATCGCGACTAGCGGGCCGAATTGGATCAAGGGCCCAACTCATTGGCGAACACGCCGACTTTCGAAGATTATGGAATCTTTCCCGATTTCAAAGGAGAGATAAGGAATATTATATTTTCCTGACATAACTAGGAAAAGGAAATCATCCTATTTGACAGACTCAAAACCATATAAATAAGGAGGCCTTCGCCACAAATCAGAGATCCACAATTTCATTCACAAGATCTAAGGAGATTCAAGAGCAAGAAACCTTAGCTTTTATCTTCTTAGTTCTTAAACTCCTTTTTCGATCTAGCAATCTTGTAAGTCAACCTAGCTTGAGTAATAAACGAGAATTGATCATGCCAAAAGTACTGTTTTGTCCTTTGTGTGATTTTCAGAATCAACAGTAACATAAACTGGAAACTTCGAATCGTAAGTATTTTACTTTAACCATAATCCAAATCGGGGAATGTGAGAGAGACCTGACGGTAATTGGAAGGGCCTTCCATCTGAGGACTTTGAGCTGAGGAGACATACGCTTGTTCTGATTTTTTTTTTCAATTAACGTCTATAGTTGACGAACATCATCAGTTCAAAAAACCAACGAAATCTCAAACATTTTTCAGCATCTTCAGTTTTGCGTACAAACAAAGCGAAAGGGACAAGCGATTCAAAACATGAAGAGTTCACAGGAAATGGTTAAATAAGGTGCAAAACAATCCCAATTCATGTGTAGAAAAGTTCATACTCACCGGAGTCAGAGAAGCAGCAGAGAAAGCAATTAACTTCCTGAACATGCTGGAAGAAAGAAGCAGAACAGAGGATGATGACGAAGAACCGAAGAAGGATACTAGTTAATTAGATCTCTTCTCAGAACCAAACTGAAATCACTAATATTGAGGCAGTCGCCAAAAACAAAACAAGAAACTCTAATTTAATGCTGGTGAAGAAGGAGAGACACAAAATGAGAAAACATGCGAAGGAAGAGTAAGAGGTAGAGATGTTAGACGGGCCAGCCCGCGTCTAAATAGCCAGACCGATGCGGTTTTAACTGTTTTTGGGCCTCGCGGGCTGGCCCGCAGCCCCAAAATGATGTGTCCAAACCCGACCCGCCTATATTCTACGGGTTTGCGGGCTGACCCGCGGGTTCCTTGTCTTTTTTGTTTTGTTTTTTTTTGTTTTTCACCTTGGGTTCCTTGTCTTTATGGGTACAATCTTCGTTTTGTTTGAGTTTTAATAAGAAGAAACAAAAAGTAGAACATATTTGTTTCAAAAACAAAAGGAAACTAAATAATGTAATTCTATCATCCGAACAATCGCTTGGTAAAATTTAAACAAATTCAAACTGAACACTAACAATCCAATAAGCAACATTCCAACAATTTGAGAAGCAAGAGAATAAAAAATCTGAGAAAGAAACATAGTTCTTCAACTTTCATCTTCGTCCTCATCTTCATCTTCGACAATGGATTGGAAAGATGGTAGTGTCTCATCTTCTTTATAGATTTTTCTTCGTCATCTACATATGTGATTAAATTAAGTTAGTGAACTTAATAAGTTATGATCAAATAAGTTTAAAAGTTATTAAAAGGATTTATTTACCCTTTTCATATGCTTCAAATACCCGTAGCCAATTGCGACTGCATATCAAAGCTTGCAAGTTTTTGGGAAGAAGCCAACTTGTGTACTTGTTCAAAACACGAGCTCCAATGCTAAAAAATGATTCTGAAGCTACTGTTATGATAAGTATACTAAGCAGATCACAAGCCATTGAAGATAGCTCACCATATATTTTTCTGTTATCTCTCCAATAATGCAGGATGTCCAAATTGATCATGTCTAAGGGAGGTTCTTCAAGATACGTTTCCAGAGAAGACTTCCCACTAACAACAACACTTGACTTGCGAAAGGCAAAGAAATCCTGAAAGCAAAAAAAGAAAGAATTAAAGACTACCAGAACGTGTCCATCAAAGCATCAAGAAGACAAAACATTAAGACCAATCAACTTCACATAACCGATAAACTAAACCACAAGAAAAAAAAGTGGACTTCGTAAGACAAAAAAACGCCAGAATGTGTTCATCAAAGCATCAAGAAGACAAAAACATTAAGACCAATCAACTTCACATAACCGATAAACTAAACCACAAGACAAAAAGACAAAAAAGTGGACTTCTGATATATCATGGTTTTTACCTAGTTTAAGCCATGATATAAGTCCGTTTTATCGAGTTTTTATTCCATTATAGAGTCTTTTACATGTTTTTGTACATTTGGAGCATAATTGGAGATATTGGAGCTTTTATGAGCATTTCGGAGCAAATTGGAATTCAAGCGACTAAGTACCCGATTCAAGCCACGAGCATCGATCGATACCCCTTAGTATCGATCGACACCCATCGAAGCAGATACGAGTCGCGACTTTTACAAGATTTGAATAATTGCAGAATTGCCCCAGAAGATTCCAATATTTACAAGAAGGCCCCAGATCGTGTTTTAGACTATTAATTAGGTTTTTGAGCCGTTTTGGCCATACACTTTTCATTCTACGCTTTCTCGTTTTTGGTTTTGTGAGAGAGCTTTTGAGGGAGACAAGTCAGAACTCTGTTCATCCGAGAGAAGATTTCGAACCCTCGTGTTTCTCTACTTTCTATTATTTATATGAGTATTATTTCAGTCATGTTGTTGTTTGCAATTATCATGTATGAGTAATCATCTTGTTAGATTCAGGGTTTCTCATAAGGGTTTTCATTGAATGTTAGGTTGATTAGTTGTTAGGATTCATTATCTGAAATTGTTCTTCACCTAGGTTGTTTGCAAAGCTAATTCTAGACTATCACCTAAAACTTAGATCTTAGGATAATTGGTTAGTCACGAGCACTACAAGAAATGTGGGTTTTAATAGCGGCCGTTAAACGCTATGAGTCAACTTCCATAGCGTTTCCTAAAACGCTCTGACAGTGCTCGTCATTGTAGGTCGGGCACTTTAGATAGCGGACTTGACGTACGCTATAGTTAATTAAAGAACGATAGCGTTTATGTCTATACAATTGTTAATATTTATAATAACGTTTTATAATTGTTATTAAAACTAATTAATAATAGCGTTTGGTATTTGTTTTTCTATAGCATTGGATTTGTATTATAATTGGTCGAACCTATAGCAGTTTGTTTTACAAAGATAGCCAATTATTTGTGTTATTAATTTATTTTATAATTATCCAAAATTTTAGATCTTAGGATAATTGGTTAGTCACGAGAGTGGTATCAATTACCTGACAAAACCTTAGGTGAGCAAATTGACTATTCGCAAAGAGATTTGGTCTAGTTGATTTGTGAACTTATCAAACCTAATCGAATTAAAGCTGGAATAGAATTTAGGATTCGCAAAGAGATTTGGTTTCTTAGGTTCTAGACTTAGATAATCTTCGCAACGAGAGTTGGTCGATTTTACATTAGTGATTTGAGTTCAAGAACCGCGCTAAAACTGAATCCTGTTAGCTAGTTTATTCTACACTTATTGAATTCCTGAGAATTGCCCTGAGTCTAACTCTTTTCCCATCGAATTTACAACACTTTTAATTACGTATTTGCTTTTGATTACATCATCTGGTTTAGCTTATTTCTGATCTATATAGTCTATTGTGTGAATTCTGGAGTCCTTGTGTTCGACCCCTAACTGTACTGCAACAACTGCTTAGTATCTTTATAGGGTATTAATTTGAGCATATCAAATTTGGCGCCGTTGCCGGGGACTCAATTTCGCCATTAGAATTTAGCTAGGAAATTCGTCTAAATCGCAGTATCGATCGACACCCTAGTGGTATCGGTCGATACCCTTCACGTTTTTGATTTTTTGTGCTTCAGGGATTGCATTCCAGGATGAGCAAGAACACTAAGCTAGTTGATCTGTCAAACGAGCAGCTAGCACAGTTGGAACGAACTAACAGGAAAGCTAAAAGAAAAGCAGAGATGAACAACACAGTGATCTTGATTCAGGATGCTGAAGGTGTTCTCATAGACCGAGAGGGTCGACTACGCAATGAAGCTGGACAACGATTAGATGCAGAGGGAAACATTATTCATGACCCTGCTGCTGATGATAGAGTTGTCGCTGCGAACGGAGGGAAAGAACAGAATGCTGAGATTGAGCGTGGTAGAACTATCGGAGAATACAACAGACCAAATCAGTTCTACGCAAATCAGTCAGCGATTCATCCTCCTGCATTTGAGAGGGATGATTTTGGGGTGAAGCCTACATATTACACTCTCGTAGGTCAGCATACTTTCCATGGTCTCCCTAGTGAAAACCCCATGGACCATGTAGAGAAGTTCGAGGATTTGGTTTCCAGCATCAAATGCAATGGAGTGTCCTACAACTTTCTCTTCTATAAGCTATTCTCATACTCTCTTAGTGGGGAAGCTTCTTATTGGCTTAAGCAGTTACCAGTTGGGTCAATGACTACATGGGATGAGACCAAGATTGCGTTCCTTAATAACTTCTATGACGATGCGACATCGGAGGTGTCTAGGAACAAGATTTCCCAGTTTTTTCAGGGAATGACTGAGGCTTTCAGGGCTGCGTGGACACGATTCAGGTCATATCAGAGGGACTGTCCACATCATGGGTACACTCTAGTTCAGTTGCTGAGTTTCTTCTTCAGAGGGATTGACACGAGGTATCAGATGGTTTTGGATTCTGCTAGCAAAGGAAACTTATTTACCCAATATCCTGATGATGCCTACCAGCTCATTGAGAATTTTGCATCTAGCAACAGTGCTAAGAGTGCTCACTTGGAGCGCAAGAAGCTAGCTGGTAGTATGGAAGGTTCGCAGATTGCTGAGGTACAAGCTAAGTTGGATTCTATGCACAATCTTATGATGGGCAAATCGATGAAGGCAGTTCATTTTGCTGAGGAAGTCGAAGTGTTCAACGAGGATGAGGCAGAAGATGTCAACTACATCAGTGGTTCTGGTTTTCAAGGTCAGAAAAATCAGTACAACAGGAGCTACAACAGTAACTTTCAGCAAGGAGGATCCAAACCTGAGAGTAATCAGGGCAGTTTCGGGTCGAATCAGTTTAGCTAGAAACCCTTCCAGAGCAGTGGTTACACGAAAACCTACGGAAGTTCATCTTTTCAGCATACTTCTCCTAAGGCTCCTGAGAGCAAATTAGAAGCTATTCTTGAACAGCTGGTTCAAGGACAGGAGAAAACGACAGCAACCTTCATTGGGAAGATAGAGGATCTCTACACAACCTTGAGTGGTAGGATTGACGCTCTGAGCCAGAGTCACAAGAAATTGGAAATTCAGGTTGCTCAGAATTCGGAGGCTGTAAAACGGGAAGGAGTTCTTCCAGGAAGAGGTGAAACTCCAAGGAGAGAACACATCAATGCTATCACTCTGAGAGGCAAAAAGGAGGTGGATATTGGAGTGAGAGGTGATCTACCAATAGATGTCGATGACTTTGTTCTCGACAATGAGGATTCTGAAAATCCCAGGGCATCGATCGATACACCTCAGTGTCGATCGACACCAGTCACGATTCTGAAGAGGGACAATTCTAAAACCTCAGTATCGATCGACACTCCTAAGGCATCGGTCGATACCGATGTTGCTATAGAGGAAACACATGAAGTTGCTGATAAGATACCTAAAGTGGTGCCTGAACGAGTATACATACCGAGGATACCTTATCCCAGAGCTGTTGGGAAATCTAAGAAGGAGGTAGAAGAACTCAGATGCAAGCAGATGTTGGACCAACTAGTTTTTGAACTTCCTTTCCTTGACGCTATTAAGACATGTCCAGCTTTCAGAAGGTATGTCAAGAAGATGGTATCTAACAACCAGAGTCTTGTAGAAGGGAATGTGATGCTTACTCAGGAGTGCAGTGCTATCTTGACTAATATAATCCCGAAGAAACTCCTTGATCCAGGAAGTTTTGTGTTGGATTGCACAATATTCACAGAGAGGTTCGGGCGTTCCTTATGTGATATTGGCTCAAGTTTCAACCTTATGCCATATTTAGTTGCCAAGAGGATGGGTATGACAGACTTCACACCCACCAGGATATCTCTGATACTTGCTGATCGCTCTGTGCGACTTCCAGAGGGACTACTCGAGGATGTCCCGATCATGATTGGGAACTGCTTAATCCCAACTGATTTCATCGTTCTAGAATACGATGCTGATCCCAAAGATCCTCTAATCTTGGGCAGACTATTCCTTGCAACAGCTGGTGCATTGATTGATTGCAGGAATGGGAAGATAGCTCTTAACATCGGTGAGTTGGTCATGAGTTTTGACATGGAGAAGATACTGAAAAGGCCAACTATCGATGAGCAGACTTTCTTCGTTGATACCTTTTCAGACATTGCTGAGGAGTACTTTATGGAGATGCATCCTGAAGATCCGTTAGAGAGGGCTTTGGTTAGTTCAGCTGAGTCAGAAGTTAACTTGGGTGATGAATCTGATGGTTATTTGAAACTGCTCGACACTGCATCATAAGCATCGATCGATAATCCTCTAGTATCGATTGATACCCTATAACCAGAGAAAGGGTTGGGCGATTGGTCTAAGCAAGCTTCAAAGCTTAGAGATTGGAACGATGAGAAAGCTCCCAAGGTGGAACTCAAACCACTTCCAGCCAATATGAGGTATGGATTTCTTGGTCCTAATTCCACCTACCATGTGATTATTAATGCTTCTTTGAACAACGCAAAGGTCACCTTACTGCTGAGCAAGCTGCGCATGTATCGCAAAGCTCTTGGCTATTCTCTTGATGATATTTCAGGTATATCACCGAATTTGTGCATGCATAGGATTCATCTTGAGGAGGATGCCAAGCCTACCATTGAGCATCAGAGGAGGTTGAATCCGAATTTGCAAGAAGTGGTTAAGAAAGAGATTTTGAAGTTGTTGGATGCAGGGGTTATCTACGCCATCGCAGACAGTTCTTGGGTTAGTCATGTTCATGTGGTTCCTAAGAAAGGAGGGGTCATTGTAGTGAAGAACGACAAGAATGAGTTGATTCCGACTAGGACCATCACCGGGCATAGAATGTGCATCGATTACAGAAAACTGAATGCAGCTCCTAGGAAGGATCATTTTTCCTTGCCTTTCATTGACCAGATGCTGGAAAGATTGGCAAGTCATCCTTATTACTGCTTTCTGGATGGATACTCAGGTTTCTTTCAGTTTCCAATACATCCAGATGACCAGGAGAAGACTACATTCACATGTCCTTATGGCACGTTCGCCTATAGGAGAATGCCTTTCGGATTGTGTAATGCTCCGGGTACCTTTCAGCGTTGCATGATGTCCATCTTTACGGATATGATCGAAGACTTCATGGAGGTGTTTATGGACGACTTCACAGTGTATGGATCGCCGTTCAAAGACTGCTTGGCCAAATTGTGCAAAGTACTGCATAGGTGTGAAGAGAAACACTTAGTCCTTAATTGGAAAAAATGTCACTTCATGGTTCAATATGGTATTGTGCTTGGTCACAAGATTTCTGCAGCTGGAATCGAGGTTGATAAAGCTAAGATTTAGGTCATGACAAGTCTACCACCACCAGTTTCTGTGAAGGATAGCATGAGTTTTCTGGGACAGGCTGGTTTCTACAGGAGGTTCATCAAGGATTTCTCTAAGATTACCCGCCCACTCTCCGCTCTTCTGTGTAAGGAGGAACCATTTGATTTCACACCAGAGTGTCTTGCATCATTTGAAGAAATAAAGAAGGCTTTGGTGAGTGCTCCCATTGTGCAACCCCCTGATTGGACTTTACCCTTCGAGATCATGTGCGATGCTAGTGATTATGTTGTGGGCTCTGTTCTGGGTCAGAGGAAGGATAAGAAGCTGCATGTCATCTACTACGCCAGTAAGACATTGGATGATGCTCAGAGGAACTACAGCACAACATAGAAGGAATTACTCGCGGTCGTTGATATATCATGGTTTTTACCCCGTTTAAGCTATGATATAAGTCCGTTTTATCGAGTCTTTATTATATTATAGAGTCTTTTAGAATCTTTTACAGGTTTTAGCATATCTGGAGCATTATTGGAGATATTTGAGCTTTCTGGAGCATTTAGGAGCTAAATGGAGTTAGTGCAACTAAGTACCCGAATCGGTACAAGGAGCATCGATCGATACCTCCTTGGTATCGATCGACACCCATCGAGGAGAAGTACGAGTCGCGACTTAATGAAGTTTGGAGAATTGCAAACTTTTCCTAGAAGTCTTCAATATTTACAAGAAGTCCCCAATTCGTGTTTTATACTATTAATTAGGTTTTCTAGTCGCTTTGGCAGATTATCATCTTTTCTACGTTCTATTTTGAGATTTTCCGTGAGAGAGCTTTTTGAGGGAGACAAGTCAGAACTCTGTTTGTCTGAGAGAAGATTTCGAACCCTCGTGTTTCTTACTCTTTTATTATTTATATGAGTATTATTTCAGTCATGTTATTGTTTGCAATCATCATGTCTGAGTAGTCAACTTATTAGATTCAGGGTTCTCATAAGAGTTTTCATTGAATGTTAGGTTGATTTATTGATAGGAATTCATTATCTGAATATGTTCTTCGCCTAGGTTGTTAGCAAAGCTAATTCTAGATTGATCACCTAGAACTTAGATCTTAGGATAATTGGTTAGTCACGAGAGTGGTATCAATTACCTGACAGAACCTTAGGTGAACAAATTCACTATTCGCAAAGAGATTTGATTTAGTTAATTTGTGAACTAATCAAACTTAATCAAATTAAAGCTGGAATAGAATTTAGGATTCGCAAAGAGTTTTGGTTTCTTAGATTCTAGACTTAGAAAATCCTCGCAACGAGAGTTGGTCGATTTTACATTAGTGATTTGAGTTCGAGAACCGGGCTAAATCTGAATCATGTTAGTTAGTTTATTCTACTTCATTGAATTCCTGATAATTGCCCTGAGTCTAACTTCTTTCCCATCGAATTTACAACACATTTAATTACGCACTTGCTTTCAATTATATCATCTGGTTTAGCTTATTTATAATCTATACAATCTACATATACTGCAACTACTGCTTAGTATCTTTATAGGGTATTAATTTGAGCATATCAAATTTGGCGTCGATCGACACCCTTGTGGTATCGATCGACACCATACACATTTTTGGTTACTTACGTTCTTGATCTTTTGTGTTTCAGGGATTGCATGCCAATTCGCGAGACAAGAAGAAACAAGGACTCTTCGCTAGTTGATCTATCAAACGAGCAGCTAGCACAGTTGGAAAAATGAACAGAAAAGCTAAAAGACAAGCAAAGATGAACAACAACACAGTGATCTTGATTCATGATGCTGAAGGTGTTCTCAGAGACCGAGAGGGTCGATTACGCAATGAGGCTGGACAACGATTGGATGCACAGGGAAACATTATCCTTGAACCTGCTGCTGACAATAGAGTTGTTGATGCAAATGCTGCAAACGGAAGGAACATTGAGAATATTGAGGTTCAGCGTGGTAGAACAATGGGAGGATTCAATAGGCCTAATCAATTCTACGCTAATCGATCAACGATTTGTCCTCCTGCATTCCAAAGAGCTGACTTTGAGCTGAAACCTACATATTACACTCTTGTAGGTCAGCATCTTTTCCATGGTCTCCCCAATGAGAACCCTATGGACCATATAGAGAAGTTCGAGGACTTGGTCTCTAGCATCAAATGCAATGGAGTGTCCTACGACTATCTGTACTGTAAGCTTTTCCCACACTCTCTAGCTGGGGAAGCTTCTTATTTGCTTAAACAGTTGCCAACTGGGTCATTAACTACTTGGAATGAAGCTAAGATTGCGTTCCTTAATAACTTATACGACGATGCAAGATCAGAGGAGTTTAGGAACAAGATTTCCCAGTTTTCTCAGGGGATGACTGAGGCTTTCAAAGCTGCACGGGCACGATTCAGATCATATCAGAGGGACTGTCCACACCATGGTTACAATCTAGTCCAATTGCTGAGTTTCTTTTTCAAAGGGATTGACACGAACTTTCAGATGGCTTTGGATTTTGAAAGCAAAGGGAACTTCTTCACTCAATACCCTGATGATGCTTACCATCTTATTGAGAACTTTGCGTCTAGCAATAGCACCAAGAGGGTTGACATGGAGCGCAAGATGCTAGCTGGTAGTATGGAAGGTTCACAGATTTCTGCGGTACAAGAAAAGTTGGATACTATGCATAATCTCATGATGGGAAATTCGACGAAGGCAGTTCATTTTGCTGAGGAGGTCGAAATGTTCAATGAAGATGAGGCAGAAGATGTCAACTACATCAGTGGTTCTGGTTTCCAAAGTCAACGAAACCAGTACAACAGGAGCTACAACAGTAACTTTCAGCAAGGGGGATCCAAACCTGAGAGCAGCAACTACACAAAGAACTATGGGAGTTCATCTTTTCGGCATGCATCTCCTAAGGCTCCTGAAAGCAGATTAGAAGCTATTCTTGAACGGTTGGTTCAAGGACAGGAGAAGATGACAACAACCTTCACTGGGAAGATAGAGGATATCTACACAACCTTGAGTGGTAGGATTGATGCTCTGAGCCAGAGTAAAAAAAGGTTGGAAATCCAGGTGGCTCAAACTTCGGAATCTGTGACAAGAGAATAAGGTGTTCTTCCAGGTAGAGGTGAAACTCCTAGGAGTGAACACATCAATGCTATCACTCTGAGAAGTGGAAAAGAGGTGGACACAGGAGTAAGAGGTGATCTACCTATTGTTGAAGATTTGGACATTCTCGACGATGAGGATGCTGAAACTACCAGAGCATCGATCGACACTCCCCAGTGTCGATCGACACCAATCACAATTCTGAAGAGGAATAATTCTAAAACATCAGTATCGATCGACACTCCTAAGGCATCAGTCGATACTGAAGTTGCCGTCGAGGAAACACCTGAAGTTGCTGATAAAACACCTAAAGTGGTACCTGAATGAGTCTACATACCAAGGATACCTTACCCCAGAGCTGTTGGGAAAAGTAAGAAGGAGGTAGAACAGCTCAGATGCAAGCAGATGTTGGACCAACTAGTTGTTGAGCTACCTTTCCTTGATGCTATTAAGACTTGTCCAGCTTTCAAGAGATATGTTAAGAAGATGGTATCTAGCAACCAGAGTCTCGAAGAAGGGAATGTGATGCTTACTCAGGAGTGCAGTGCTATCTTGACCAATGTGATTCCGAAGAAACTCCCAGATCTAGGAAGTTTTGTGTTAGATTGTACAATATTCACAGAAAGGTTCGGGCGTTCCTTATGTGATATTGGCTCAAGTGTCAACCTTATGCCATATTTAGTTTCTAAGAGGATGGGTATGACAGACTTCACACCCACCATGATATCCTTGATACTTGCTGATCGCTCTGTGCGACTTCCAGAGGGACTACTTGAGGATGTTCCGATTATGGTTGGGAACTGTTTAATCCCAACTGATTTCATAGTCCTGGAGTACGATGCTGAGCCCAAAGATCCTCTAATCTTGGGCAGACCATTCCTTACAACAGCTTGTGCATTGATTGATTGCAGGAATGGACAGATAGCTCTCAACATTGGTGACTTGGTCATGAGTTTTGATATGGATCAGATGATGAAGAGACTAACCATCGATGGAAAGACTTTCTTCGTTGACACCTTTTCGGACATTGCTGAGGAGTATTTCATGGAGATGCTTCCTGAGGATCCGTTAGAGAGAGCACTGGTTTGTTCAGCTGAGTCATAAGTCAATTTGGGTCACGATTCTGATGGTTACTTGAAGTTGCTCGATACTGCACCACCATCATCGATCGATACTAAGATAGTATCGATCGACACCCTACATCCAACCAGAGAATTGGGCGACTGGTCTAAACAAGCCGCATAGCTTGGAGACTGGAACGAGGAGAAAGCTTCCAAGGTGGAACTCAAACCATTGCCAGCCAATCTGAGGTATGGATTTCTTGGTCCTAACTCTACATACCCTGTGATTATTAATGCTTCTTTGAACAACGTAGAGGTGATAATGAGAATTTGAGTTAAGTTCACATCAATTCCTCTATGCTTTTCATTGTAGCATAAGAGGTATCGAACCGAAGAGGCTAAGATTAATACACTAAGAATGCATGAAACTTCCTAAGCTAGAGCAAATGTTTTGGTTTTTGTTTTAATAAGCTAAGAAAGTAGAATGCAAGAAAGAAAACAAAGATAGAAATGTTGGATCATTGATTAAACAATCAAATGAATGATTAACAATCAAATAATGATGATAAAGATTGCATTAAACACTATCCTAGAACATGGAATTCACAAATATGATTAATCCATTCTCATGGCACTAATAATTTCACTAACTACCTAATTGACATAAACTCTCGTTTGCAATTAGATAATCAATGAGCATTAATCTCCAATTCCAATAAGTTCACTAATCACCCTAAACATCAACTCTCATTGGCTACGATGTGAAAAGCTCACAAAAGGTTTGGTTCAAGCATTTCATCGAATACATCTCGGGCATGAAATGCCTTAGTCCTAGATTTGATCTCTCAATCTAAATCTAGCATTAAGAGCTAAGGAGCTAACAAGATACAATCATCATATAACCATCAAGACAATTAACAAGAGATGCAAATGCACACAATCTATGCTATTCCTTAGGTTAAGATCACTAATTATGACTAATCCTCTCTCAAGGTACTAATCACTTTGCTAATCACTAAATCAAGATCAAACTCTCATTTGTGATAAAATGATTAGCAAGCTTTAAGATCAACATTCAAATCAACCAATAAACACCTTTAGCAACTACTATCATAGGTTAAGAATGTTTATCTCCTATTTAGTTCATCAAGATATTTCATCAAACACTTGGTGTGCATGAAATGCCTTATGATCTAGATGCACTTTCTCAAGCCTAATCTAGCATTAAGAACACTAAATAAGAAAGGAAAGCAAGAATTCATTACATAAGCATCAAGAATCAATCATCAAACCATCAATAATCAAGCAAATCCAAGATCCAACAAAAGGGTTCTAAAGAAAGAACATGAAGAACAAAAGAAGAACACAAGATAAAGTGACATAAGAATAGAGAACAAGAATTAAATAAAGATAATATAAAGATAGGTTGAAGAATCATTCACTAGAGTGGCATGAATGATGAAGATCCATCCAAAATCATCATAAGAAGAGTTTGGGAGAAAACTCAACTCTAGAAAAAAATAAAGCTTCCAATGAAAATTAGGTTTTTTGGGTTTTTAAAAGGAAAGTGGGCGACCGGATCAACCCGGGACAAACCGGGTATTGACCCGGTCAAATCTGGGTCGAGGTTAGGTCGGAGATCTTCAGTGAATCGGCTCTAAATCTTGCACCTGACATCCAAATGACCTGAAACCAGCTTCTGTAGACAGGTAACTCTTCCCTCTACAACTTCCATGAAGACCGGAGAGGCTTTATCTGATCGGAAGAACTTCGTCTTTCCGGTTCTTTGGACGGTATCGTCTTCTCTCGGCCAGACGGACATACCTTTAGTAAATCTGTCTTATCTCCCTGTCCATACGTTCAAATAACCCGATTTAAACTCCTGTGTAAAGCTGCGTCACTCCTCTACAACTTCTATTAAGGGAGTAGAAGCTAAATCCGAGCGTAGGTCCTTCGTGTAGCCTGATATTTCAGATGCTTTGGCTGGCTTCGGCGAGATGCTCCAATACCGGGTGTGCTTGGTCAGGTATGAGTGTTCGGTATTTGCTCCTGCCCAAGTGATCATCCCATTTCGGACATGTGCATGTGTTGATACCTGGTCGGTATTGGCCCCTGTCCCAAGTGAACGTCCCATTTCGGACATAGGACTTGCTTGGTGCCGGTCCGGTATTGAGAGCTTCGTCGAGGTGAGTGTTTGTCTTAGCGGCCAGGAGAAACCGATTCCGGAAAAACTGAGGCATCTCTCTCGTCCCTTGTCCGATTAACCTGAGTCCACTTCCTGTGTCTAGAGGACTCATCCAGATACAACTCCCATGAAGACTCTGAAGGCTGAATCGATGCGGACCACCTTCGTCTGATCAGATCTTTGAGACGCTCCGGATGACTCCTCTCTAGGCTTTGAGCACCAAACCTCCGAATGCCATTAAATGCCTCGAAACACCTATAAAACTCCTCAAAAATATACAAAAGACTCACTAGGACCTAATACAACTCCTAATTCTCTAAATGAGACAAAGCAAGTATGAAATGCCATGAAGACTCATTAGAATGCCCTAAAACCTATATGAAATGTATGCTAAAACCATGCAAATTATGTGTATATCAAGAGGCTATCTTACTGCTGAGCAAGCTGCGCATGTATCGCAAAACTTTTGGCTATTCTCTTGATGATATTTCAGGTATATCACCGAACCTGTGCATGCATAGGATTCATCTTGAGGAAAATGCAAAGCCTACCATTGAGCACCAGAGGAGGTTGAACCCGAATCTGCAAGAAGTGGTTAAGAAAGAGGTTATGAAGCTGTTGGATGCAGGGGTTATCTACGCTATCGCAGACAGTACTTGGGTTAGTCCTGTTCACGTAGTTCCTAAGAAAGGAGGGGTCACTGTAGTGAAGAACGACAAGAATGAGCTGAATCCGAATAGGACAATCACTAGGCACAGAATGTGCATCGATTACAGGAAGCTGAATGCAGCTAAAAGGAAAGACCATTTCCCCTTGCCTTTCATCGACCAGATGCTGGAAAGGTTAGCCAGTCATCCTTATTACTGCTTTCTGGATGGATACTCAAGTTTCTTTCAGATTCCAATATATCCAGATGACCAGGAGAAGACTACTTTCACATGTCCTTATGGCACGTTCGCCTATAGAAGAATGCCTTTCGGATTGTGTAATGCTCCTGGCACTTTTCAGCGATGCATGATATCCATTTTCACGGATATGATTGAAGATTTCATGGAGGTGTTTATGGACGACTTTACAGTCTATGGATCATCATTCAGAGACTGCTTGGCTAAACTGTGCAAAGTATTACAGAGGTGTGAAGAGAAGCACTTGGTCCTTAACTGGGAAAAGTGTCACTTCATGGTTCAAGATGGTATTGTACTCGGGCATAAGATCTCTGCAGCTGGGATTGAGGTTGATAAGGCCAAGATTCAAGTTATGACAAGTCTACCACCACCTACTTTCTGGGACATGCTGGTTTCTACAGGAGATTCATCAAGGATTTCTCCGAGATAACCCGCCCACTCTCAGCTCTTTTGTGTAAAGAGACACCGTTTGAGTTCACACCAGAGTGTCTTGCAGCCTTTGAGGAGATAAAGAAGGCTTTGGTGAGTGCTCCTATTGTACAACCTCCTGACTGGACTTTACCTTTTGAGATCATGTGCGATGCTAGTGATTATGCTGTGGGTTCTGTTCTGGGTCAGAGGAAGGATAAAAGCTGCATGTTATCCACTATGCTAGTAAGACATTGGATGACGCTCAGAGGAATTACAGCACAACAGAGAAGGAACTACTCGCAGTCGTATTCTCCTTTGACAAATTTCGGCAATACTTGATTGGGAGTAAGGTGATTGTTCATACTGACCATGCTGCTCTCAAGTATCTGATGCAGAACAAGGATCTCAATCCTCGTCTTTGTCGTTGGCTAGGACTTTGAGCCACACTCTCTTGTGCAAGATGGAGCCCAACAAGATGAGAGTTTCTGAGTTGGTTGTGATAGCCACTGCTATTGGTGATATTGTTTCTGATGCAGGGTACCAGTGTCCAGGGAAGGACCTTAAGGTCAATTTGGGAGCGGTGTTTGCACATCACTTGGAGTCCTTGAAGGTGAAGCCTTTCACTTCGCGAGGCAAGACAGAGAAGACAGCGGGTAGACCGAAGACTGAGTCTGTTGGGAATCTACTTACTCCCATCTTTCAGCATCTCAGGATCAACACATCGAGCTGTAGAGTTGTGTCTTCACGCGACCTCATGGACACAACTCACTTAGAGCATCTTCGATGGCTGCGACCTGTGCGACAGTGGGTTTTCAGCACTTATGAAGGGGACTGTATGGTTCATCTCCCCAACACACAGTTGACTGACATCGGTGATGACCCTTTCCAGCTACTCTTTGTACCTGCTGCTGCTGCTACTGTACCTGCACCTGTCACTCGACGTAGCGGTACTCCTTTGAGTTACCGTTGCACTGCTGTTGGTCGATTAGGTGCACCTCCATGTACTGATGCTACTTCTTCACTTCCTACTCCACCTGCAATGGAGTTAGACCCTTTTCAGAGGTATGTTGTGGAGAGTCTTTAGACCATTTGGACGGCTGTCTCACGTTGCACCTGAAAGGCACCTCAAGAGCCTACTACACCACCTTCTGCTGGACCGTCTCGCTACGCTGGAGACGATACTTCTGATGAGGATTAGTCCTCCTTTCTATCTGATTCACTGAGTTTGATTTTTCTTTCTTTTCTTTTTCTTTTTATTTTCATTTGAACTTTTGAGTCTTTTTTTGTCAGCACTCTATTATGCTTTTGGATTTGTTGGATTATGCGATTTTCTATCATCGTTGCTTCTAACCTGTGTTCTAGTGTTCTCACAGTGCCATCACTTGCACTTTCGGATCCATGGAATATGTTGAATTCTACTTTGAGTCACTTTGTCGTCCACGGGAGTTCATTGTGTCGATTTCATCTTGGTATCGATCGATACCAAGTGTGTGTCGATCGATACCATCCGTCCAATATGGTAGAATTTCCGTTTCACAATTCAACTCATTCCATTTGCTTTCTTTGCTTTCCTTAGACTGAATAACACTGGGGACAGTGTCGTTTAAGTCTGGGGGAGCTAGTTGCTGACATTGTTTTTTTTTTCTTAGAGTTAATTTTTTGATTTTTGAGTCATTCGTGTTTCATTGAGTCAAAAATTAGAGTCAGTTGGAGATTATGATCGTGTTCTTGATTCTTTTGTTCTGATTTTGCTTCTGAGTGACCACTGTTACAGAACTTGTTACCAGATTGACTAATGAAAAATCCAAAGGCTGACCAGTCAACTAGAAGACACCCATGTTTCCTGCAGAATTATTTTGAAACCTGAGCCAAAATTTTTGCACTTCATCAATGTGGTTAGTATTCATATAGCTTGATTCCCCATTCGTATCTGACAATGGAACCAAATTGTGTTTGAAATGATAGTATCTCTCTCCCCTGTTATAAGTTGATAAATTAAGAGCATAAAAGATGAAATGATTTTCTGCTAAGTGGAGGGTTAGGATTTTCCATTTGATCTCGTTAATCTGGTTAGTAAGGAATGATCACACGGAGGATTGAAGCGAGGCTAGGATTTTGCCTACAATGCCATTATTCGCCTATTCCTTTGATACTTTTGGTATCTTGGGTATATGCTGAGAGGGAAGAACCGGGGATTCGGTGGCAACCACCACCAATACTCGCATCTCGTACCTGGATGTATATATTCAAAGTATCAAAAGAGCTAAGTGAAATAAAGAGAGCATAATAAGAAATAAGTATGGGGGAGAGAAAATATTTTATAAGTGTGAAAAAGGGTGATTCCTTGTCATTATATCATAATGGTAGAAAGAGTCTAGAATGTTCTTGATACTAATCACAGTGATGAAACTGGCGAGGATGGTTTTTAATTGAACAATGTTGAGAGATAATGTGTGTAGTCTGGGGAAATTGCGAATGCCTAAGGAGAAGTACATGGTGGTTAATTTTGGACCTGGTTAGGTGACATTTGGGTGCTTGAGAAAAGGGTAATTGCAATGTTTCTTGAACAGGTGAATCTCTACGTTTTCAAACCTCTCTCTCTGGTTTAGTCTTTTATTTGTTTGATGGCAAGCAAAGGCTAAGTCTGTGGGAGTTGATATATCATGGTTTTTACCCCGTTTAAGCCATGATATAAGTCCGTTTTATCGAGTCTTTATTCTATTATAGAGTCTTTTAGAGTCTTTTACAAGTTTTAGCATATTTGGAGCATTATTGGAGATATTGGAGTTTTCTGGAGCATTTAGGAGCTAAATGGAGTTAGTGCAACTAAGTACCCGAATCGGAGCAAGGAGCATCGATCGATACCTCCTTGGTATCGATCGACACCCATCGAGGAGAAGTACGAGTCGCAACTTAATGAAGTTAACACACTTCGTCCCCTTACCATGGATTTCCATCTCCTGGTATTCTAGTACTTCCATTGGTGTACTTAGGACTGATAGGTTCGGATTCAAATCACTAGGTGGTTGAGACAAGATAAGTTCAGGCTCCCGTACTACTTTCCTTAGTAGTGATATGTGGAACACATCGTGGAACTCTGACAACTGTGGTGGCAATTCCAGTCGGTAGGCCACTTCTCCAATCCTTTCGACAATAGGATACGGTCCCATGTATCTCGGCTTAAGCTTCTTCGACTTCCTATGCTTATTGTTTCCTCTATAGGCCCTCAGCTTTAGGTACACCTCATCTCCTACTGCGAATGCTAAGTCAGTTCGGCGCTTGTCCGCGTAACTCTTCTGGCGGTCATGGGCTTCCTTTAGCCTAGTCCTGAGCAATTCCACTTGCTCCTTCGCCTCTTTTACCACTTCCTGATCCACACCTTTCCTTTCGCCAACTTCGGTCCAACAAAGCAGCGTACGGCAAGGTCGTCCGTATAGAGCTTCGTATCGTGCCATTCCAATACTAGCATGGTAACTGTTATTGTATGCGAACTCTGCTAAGGGTAGGAATTTTCCCCAATTTCCAGCCCAATCCATAACGCAGGCTCTCAGCATATCCTCTAAGGTCCGAATCTTCCTTTCCGATTGACCGTCCGTTTGAGGATGATATGCCGTACTCAAGAGTACCTTTGTCCCCATCCTTTTCTGAAAGGCTTGCCAAAAACTAGCAGTGAACTTCGGATCCCTATCTGACACGATACTTACTGGCACTCCGTGCAGCCTCACAATTACATCAAAGTACTTTTGTGCCAACTGTTCGGCTCCGTCCGTTTTCCTAATCGGCACAAAGTGTGCTGACTTAGTAAGTCGATCCACGATTACCCAAATCGCGTTCTTCTTATCTAGGGTCATAGGAAATTCGGCTACAAAATCCATAGTCACCATGTCCCATTTCCATTCTGGTAGTGGTAAGTCCTGGAGTAACCCGCTAGGTGCCATATGTTCTGCTTTCACTTGTTGACATGTCGCACATTGCGCTACCCAATTAGAGACGTCCCTTTTCATTCCGCTCCAATGGTAGTATCTTTTCAGGTCCTGGTACATCCCTTTACCCCCAGGGTGAATGGAAAATCGTGACTGATGAGTTTGGCTTAGTACCTCTTTCCGTAAGGCCTCATCGTTAGGAACACATACCCGGTTCCGATACAGGTACGTTCCATTGTCAGCGATGTGGTACCCAACCACTTGTTTATCGATCATCCCCTTTAAATCGAGGTCACCTTCCTGAGCTTTCCGAACTTTCCGGAGTAGGTTGGCATTGTCCAATGCTTCCAGCGCCGCAGTATTTTCTTCTACCCGCGTCACTCCCAACCTTAAACTGGTCAAGGTTGCTATCAACTCCTGCACTCCTTTGACTTCTGCCACATCACCTCTACGCCGGCTCAAAGCGTCAACTACTTGGTTAGCTTTTTCCGGATGATAGGCAATATTCAAGTCATAGTCTGCCAACAATTTCATCCATCTTCGCTGCCTCAGGTTCAAATCATCCTGGGTGAACACATGCTTTAGGCTCTGGTGGTCCGTAAGGATATTCACCTTTTCCCCATACAAGTAAGCACGCCAAATCTTAAGAGCAAAAACTACGGCTGCTAATTCCAGGTCATGAGTGTTGGACCAAAACTTAATAAAGCCCATTGGCTTATTAAGTTGTGTTAAATGTGAAAAGAAATAGCCAATGGCTAAGTAAATGAAAATTGCAAATTCCCACATCGGACAGCAATGAGAAAAACCTCTAATATAAATAAGAGGAAACATGAGTCTAAGTTCAAAAAACTTAGAGGGAACCAAGGGACTCCACGCGCGCGCCGCCGCCGCCGGCGGACCGGTCTCGGGTCTTGGGTCTTGGGTCTTGGGTCTTGGTGAATGTGCCCCAAGGGCCACAAAAAGATGTTCTTTTTGGGCCGCGTTTTGGTTAACGTTTTTGGCCCAAAAACGAATCAATCTTGGCTCAGATTCGAAATTAAATGGGTCAAAGATTTCCTCCGCAAATCTCGTCCCATTAATTCGTGCGGTCAATCGAGAATCTCGCCCTCCATTACTCTGCGAGATCCGATTGGTCAAAGGACCATAAACGCAGCCTTTAATGCGTTGGCCTCCTCTCCAAGTCTTCTGAGACTATAAAAGGAGAGCCTCCCCTCCTCATTTCTCACACACTTAACACTTACTCACAACTCACTTCTCACAGAGAAGAAACACAATGATCCTCAATCACTCTCGTCTTTTCTTCTTTTTAAGAGTAAGCCTGAGAGTATAGCGTAGAACAATAAGTTTGTATATTCTATGATCGGGTGATGCGATCATAGTATCCAAGCGGTTGTATCTTGGTATTCATTATCTAACAAAACTGCCACACTGCGGGAGATATTTTGAATTAAGGAAAGAGATCATCTCGACTATGTTTCGTCGTTTTTGTTCTTAATCATTTCTATGCGTTATTTCTTCGCATTATTATACGTAATTTATGTATTCGATATTATGCTCATACAGTCTTAATTCAAAATATCCGCTTCCTGCCTATAGCATGAATCGGATACAAAATTGCGAATTTTTTTTCTTCTTTCCACGATTTTGTAAATTTTTTACAATAATATCGTAAACATGGAACGTTTACTAGCAAATTCCATGTTATAAAGAACAAAAAAAAATAGATATTTATCTTTTTTTTAAACGATTTCCGCAAAGGCCATTAGGCAAGTTTCGCGAAACTTTTTTCGAAGAGATCGACAAGATCTATAAACGATTTCCGTGAAGGGCTTTTAGGCGAGTTTCGCGAAACGTTTTTTCGGAAGAAAAAAAAGAGATCGACAAGATCTATAAACGATTTCCGCGAAGGCCTTTGGGCGAGTTTTGCGAAACGTGTTCAATAAGATCAAAACGATCTCAAACGATTTACGGGAATGTTTTATAACAACTTCCCTAAACGTTTAAAAGTGATTTTCGGAACGCTTTCTAGCGATATCCGCAAACGCATATTTCAAGTTTTGAGAGAAACAAAAAAAAAAAAAACTCAAAACTCAAAAGCAAATTTATGAGTCATGAGTCATGAATCAATTTGCAATTAAGTACAAATTCAATTGTGTTTGATTTTGTAACTTACAAAAATCATAACTCACTTTGAAATTGTCTTAATGAGAATAAATTCTCAAATCTCTATTTATTGCTCAACGTTGACTACGTTGGAATGTCGGGAGATAATCAAGCAAACCTCAAAACTCAAAAGCGCTTCTACGAACGCTTAATATATTGGGAAAATGAGATATCCGGGCTGTGCTCGGATTTTAGAATTAGGCAAATAAGATTAATCTTTTTTGCCCAAAATTCATTTTGCTAATTGTTTGATTTAGTCAACAATGCATAATATCTCATTTAGTGTTTTGTAACAACACAAATAAAGTATGATTGATTTTGTAACATTTCGATCTTGACTTTATAAAGACAATTGATTCTCTCGTTAAAGCACATAATGACAAAATTCAAACTTGAATTCTTTTTAACATACAAAGTCAATTCACGTCATTATGAGAGAATCAAAAAACGTATATTTCCACTTTATGACTCTTGTTGAGCATTTGGGATATAAAAGAGAAAGCCATCATCTCCTTCCTAGTACGATCAGATTTATTCTGTTCAGTTTCTGGAAAGAAAAAAAAATTTCGGAAGTACAAGAAATCAATTATACAATTCAACCCTTTTTGGAGTTGAATTTTTTGCCAAATTAATTTACTTGGTCTGATACTTGTTGATTTTTTCAAAAAAAAAATTTGGAAGTACAAGAAATCAACAAACTCGCCTAATTAATTTACTTGGTCTGATACTTGTTGATTTTTTCAACAAAATTTTGGAAGTAATTAATTTATTTTTTGGTGATTTATTTGATTAAATTGTGGATTTTCCAAAACAATTTTATTTTGGAAAATTATTTTTGAGTCTACTCTTGCAATTTATTTGCTGGTTTGAACTTCTATTATCTTTAGTATACTTGTTCGGGTTTGCTTGTGTGCAAAACGAAACAAAAAGTATCACTAAAATGAGAACATTTACAAGAACGTGTCTAATTGTTTCAAGTCTGGTGAGTCGATACCCCAAGTTGGGAGTGGTCTGCCACCTGAGACTTTGTCTTGCTTCGAAGAGCTAAATGCTTAAAAGAAGTTCAATGGCATATGACTTAAGAGGATATTTGGCATGAACGGTTAGGGCATGTGAATTATAAATCTATCCAAAGATTAATTAATTTGAATCTAATCCCAAAATGCAAAATAAGCAAAAATAAATGTGAGACATGCGTACAAGCAAAACTCACGAAAACTCCATCACCTCGTGTCGAACGAACAAGCGAACCTCTAGGTCTAATACACACAGATTTGTGCGACTTAAAAATCGTTCAAACTAGAGAAGGTAAAAATTATTTTGTAACCTTCATAGATGATTGCACAAAATACTGCTATGCATACTTACTACGTAGTAAAGATGAAGTCTTGGAAAAATTAAAAGACTATAAAATCGAAGTTGAAAATCAACTCGGAAAAACTATTAAAATAGTTAGAAGTGATAGAGGAGGTGAATATGATGGACCTTTCAATTCTTTCTGTCAAGAAAAAGACATTATACATCAGACCATTGCTCCCTACTCATCAGAATCTAACGGAGTTGCGGAACAAAAAAACCGAACTCTGAAAGAAATGATGAATGCAATGTTACAGGAATCTGAGCTACCCCGGAATCTGTGGGGGGGGGGGGGGAAGTGCTTCTCGCCATAAACTATATCCTCAACAAAATACCGCACAAAGTAACTGGCAACACGCCATACGAACTCTGGAAAGGTAACGTACCTTCGTACAAATACCTGAAAGTGTGGGGGTGCCTAGCAAAAGTCGCAGTACCACCTCCTAAAAAGGTCTCAATCGGACCTAAAACCGTTGATTGTATCTTCATTGGATATGCACACAACAGTAGTGCCTACCGGTTTCTGGTTCACAAATCAGACATACCGAATATCCATGTAAATACAATAATGGAATCAAGGAACGCGTCTTTCTTTGAACACATATTTCCGTGCAAAGATAAACAAAATCTAAAACGCACTCAGGAAGAAAAAAAAAACGCTACCTCTACAAATGAGGCTAGCACTTCTGGCATTTCAGTAAACGAAGCAGACGAAGAAAATGAACCTAGACGAAGCAAAAGAGCTCGTAAGGAAAAATCATTCGGTCCTGACTTCATGATGGTCTTTCTCACAGAGAACGAACCAAGAACATTTACTGAAGCTATGACTACACCTGACGCATCTTTATGGAAGGAAGTTGTCAATAGTGAGTTCGACTCCATTCAGCAAAATCATACATATGAAATAACTGATTTACCTGAAGGGTTTAAATCACTAGGGTGTAAATGGATCTTCAAAACAAAATTGAAGACTGATGGCTCAATTGATAAGTACAAGGCCAGACTTGTGGTGCAAGGATTCTGACAAAAAGAAGGTCTGGATTTCTTTGACACATATTCTCCAGTAACGAGAATAACTTCAATTCGAATGCTTATTGGCATTGCAGCCTTAAGCAATTTGGAAATCCATCAAATGGATGTTAAAACTGCTTTTCTAAACGGTGAATTAGAAGAGGAGATATATATGAAACAACCCTAAGGATTTGTAGTCCCGGGACAAGAACACAAAGTCTGTAGACTTGTGAAGTCACTATACGGACTTAAACAAGCTCCAAAACAATGGCATGAAAAATTTGACAACACCATGATGTCAAATGGCTTCAGCAGCAACGAATGTGATAAATGCATCTACATAAAACCTACTCCTAGTGGGTATATATTACTATGCTTGTACGTAGATGACATGTTAATTATTAGCAGCAATAATGACATTATCCAACAAATTAAGAAAATGCTTAGTGGAAAGTTTGAAATGAAAGACATGGGTCTTGCAGATGTCAATCTCGGGATTAAAATCACAAGAAATTCTGACGGAATCACTCTGTCTCAAGCTCACTATGCTGAAAAGATTCAAATGGGACTGCAAAAACTCCAGTTGACTCTCAACTTCACTTGGCTAAAAATTCAGGTGAAGCTGTGTCACAAGTAGAGTATGCACGGGTAATTGGTAGTCTTATGTACTTAACCAATTGTACTAGACCCGATCTAGCACATGCGGTAAACGTACTAAGTCGCTACACAAGTAATCCAGGTCACAAACACTGGAAAGCCATAACTAGAGTACTAAACTACGTACGATACACTAAAATTTATGGGCTGCAATATGGGAAAGAACCCGCAGTTTTGGAAGGATACAGTGACGCAAACTGGATATCAGATTCCAAAAACTCGAAATCCACAAGTGGATATGTCTTCATCCTTGGAGGTGCAGCAGTATCATGGAAATATTCCAAACAAACTCTACTGGCAAGATCAACCATGGAGTCAGAATTCATTGCTTTAGACAAAGCAGCAGAAAAAGCTGAATGGCTTCGGAATTTCCTGGAAGATATTCCAATGTGGGAGAAACCAGTACCGGCATTACGTGTACACTGTGACAGCCAATCGGCTATCGCCCGGGCACTGAATAACCTCTATAATGGTAAATCACGTCATATAAGAAGACGGCATAAAACCACTAGAAGCTTGATCACAACTGGCATAATCACCATAGATTATGTCAAATCGGCTGAAAACCTAGCGGATCCATTTACTAAAGGTTTAGCACGTGATCAAGTTGAAAAATCATCAACGGGAATGGGTTTAAAGCCTATTACTTAAAGATAATGTTTGATGGAAACTCCACCTACGTGACTGGGGATCCCAAGATATAAGGTTCAAAGGGACAACTAAATCAAACAAAATCTAATACAAACACTGAAAGACTTCTCGTCTCTACCTAGTTCCCAAGATGATAAACAGTGCTTACATACATCCAATTAAGTATGTATAAAAGGATACGCATAGCGTTTAATGATGAGACCATAGCTCTGATATATCAATGGAGTATTACATATACTTCTTAAAACAAAGACTACTGGCAAATCACCTAGTGAGTGTGAAATGAGGCCGTTTGGGCCGCGTTTTGGTTAACGTTTTTGGCCCAAAAACGAATCAATCTTGGCTCAGATTCGAAATTAAATGGGTCAATGATTTCCTCCGCAAATCTCTTCCCATTAATTCGTGCGGTCAATCGAGAATCTCGCCCCCCCCCCCATTACTCTACGAGATCCAATTGGTCAAAGGGCCATAAACGCAGCCTTTAATGCGTTGGCCTCCTCTCCAAGTCTTCTGAGACTATAAAAGGAGAGCCTCCCCTCCTCATTTCTCACACACTTAACACTTACTCACAACTCACTTCTCACAGAGAAGAAACACAATGCTCCTCAATCCCTCTCGTCTTTTCTTCTTTTTAAGAGTAAGTCCGAGAGTATAGCGTAGAACAATAAGTTCGTATATTCTATGATCGGGTGATGCGATCATAGTCTCCAAGCGGTTGTATCATGGGATTCATTATCTCACAAAACCATCACACTGCGGGAGATATTTTGAATTAAGGAAATAGATCATCTCGACTCCGTTTCGTCGTTCTTGTTCTTAATCATTTCTATGCGTTATTTCTTCGCATTATTATTCGTAATTTATGTATTCGATATTATGCTCATACAATGAGTGGGGTAGTTCGTCTCATGGGTTCGTAGTTGTCTAGATGCGTATGCTATGACCTTCCCTTCTTGCATAAGCACACATCCCAACCCTATTCCAGAGGCATCGGTGTACGTCGTATGGTATACATGTCCTTGATATAACCAACACCGGTGTTTGAGTTAGGCGCTCCTTCAACTCCTCAAAACTCTTAGCACAGGCTTTCGTCCACTCGAACTTCACATTCTTTCCAATTAATGCGGTCAGAGGTTTCGATATCTTAGCAAAATCTGCAACAAATTTGCGATAGTAGCCGGCTAGACCTAGGAAGCTACGGACCTCAGTAACATTCTTAGGAATAGGCCATTTCGTCACAGCAGCTATCTTTTCGGGATCCACTGCCACTCCTTCTTCTGAAACGATGTGGCCGAGAAATCCAATCTTTCTCTGCCAGAAGCTACATTTGCTCAACTTAGCGGAGAGTCGGTGATTCCTTAGCTTCTTGAGTATCATCCGTAAATGCCACTCATGCTCTCTCTCTCGTTCCTCGAGTAAACCAAAATGTCGTCAATGAATACGATCACACACTTGTCCAAGTGTTCGCGGAATAGATCATTCATCAACTTCATAAAGGCGGCAGGTGCATTCATCAGACCGAACGGCATTACAACGAACTCGAAATGTCCATAACGGGTTCGGAATGCGGTCTTCCGGATGTCTGGTTCCGCTATTCTGATCTGGTGATATCCCGACGCTAAATCGATCTTGGAGAACCACGAAGCTCCTTGCAGTTGGTCCAACAACTCATCGATTCGTGGCAAGGGATACTTATTCTTAATCGTCACCTTATTCAGCCCCCGGTAATCGATACATAGGCGAAAACTCCCATCCTTCTTTTTCACAAACATCACCCCACGGTGAACTGCTCGGTCGGATGAATCCTTTGTCCGTAAGGTCCTCCAACTGCTTCTTCAACTCCGCCATTTCCGCTGGCGCTAGGCGATATGGAGGTTTCGAAACAGGGGCCATCCCTGGTTCTAGCTCGATGGTGAAATCGTCTCCCCGCGATGGTGGCGGTCCTGTTAATGGCTCGAATACGTCCGCATATTCGTTTACCACAGGTACCTCCTCCAACCTCGGAGTATCCTTTTCTCCGGTCATAGATATCGTAGCTAGGTACGCCTCACATCCTTTCTCTAACAACTCTATTGCGTGAACCATAGAGATTATTGGCACGCCGGTGTCCGTTTTCACTCCTTGAAAAACCAGACGTCCTTTCAGTTGCGGAATATAAGCACGCGTCCTTCGGAAATCCAAAACAACTTGGTAATGCGTTAACCAATCCATTCCAAGGATAACGTCATAGTGGTTTAACTCCATTTCCACTAGAGACCATGGCAGCTCTACTCCTTCTAACTTAATAGGTACATTTTCATGTATCCCGATGGATTTCACCTGTTCAGTCCCGGCAGTCTCAATTGCTTTCGACCTCGGGGTGAACTTTCCAGTGAATGTCCAACACTGTGTCAACCTCGGGCTCACGAAACTATGCATAGCACCGGTGTCGAACAGTGTGTAAGCTTTCATGCCTCCTACCGAAACCGATCCTACACGATTTATGCCTATCACTAAGTACGCAATTTCCATTTCGCACACAAATTCACTACTTGCATAATACTGTATCGGAAATTCACTTACCAGCGATCGGTGCAGCTCCTTCGGGGTCTCCAATCGCGTACACACGTGGCTCCACAGCTTGTCTCTTAGCTGGTGGAGGGTGCACTCCTTGCAATTGGTTCGGTACGGCTGCCGTACACTCCCTCACGTAGTGCCCCGACTTCCCACAACGATTGCAGTGGCGGTTTCTGGGATCTGTCCGGAAATCCTTGATGTAGTGCCCTTCTCTCCCGCACCCATGGCATCGGAGTCCACCGCATACGCCCGTGTGTCTCCTTCCACAACGGTTGCATGTTGGCACATTATCGGTAGTCCTTACCGCAGCCATGTTATCCCAAGTCCTCTTAGGTGCTTCCTGTCCTCGGGCAGCACGAGCTTGAGCATTCTTAGCCTTCTTTAACTCCTCCTCGAGTCCAATTTCCTGAGCAGCGGCTGTTTCCACCAGCTCCACCATGATCGGATACTTTCGGATCGAGCAACGATTCTTCAGTTCCAACCGAAATCCTTTCATGAACTGACGAATCAAGTCCGACTCGGTGAACTGCTTCCTAATGAACCTCCTAAGACGGTTGAATTCTTCCTTGTACTCCCTCACGGTACGGTCATCCTAACGAAGGTCCTCAAACGCACTCTCCATCTGGTCCATGGCTTCTGGTGGGAAATACTCTCGGGAAAACTCGTCCTTAAAGTCAACCCAAGTCAATTCGTAACGTCCACGAATTCTTTCCACCACACCTTCCCACCAAATCAGTGCCTCGTCCCTAAGGTACTGAACAGCCAGTTCTCTCCGGTACACCTCCGGGCACCTTGTCGACTCGAAATTCCGTTCAAGTCTCTTCTTCCAATTGTCCGCTGAGACCGGATCAGATTTCCCTCCAAACGAGTCTGTTCCCATGTCTCTCATGAGTCTCATAGCCTCATGGTAAGTCAATCCCGGCACATCAACTCGCACAGGCGGTGGTGGCGGCAATTGTTGCTCACGCACTTCCACTCACGGATTCGGTTCATTCTTCCACTCACCGTACCTTCCTTGGAATCGGTGCAGCTCCTCCAGCACTGCAGCATGGGCCGCGGCTGGCACTGGCTCAGGTGCCTCAACTCGGTTTCCTTCCGGTTGGTTCACCTCCTCATGATGCTGGTCATCATGGTTCTCATTCACACTCCCGGTGTTCTCAGTGACGTGCTCTTCTTCAGCTGCATGACGGGCTGCGGATTGGGTCTGTCTGGCTCTTTTTGGAGGCACATGTACAACGATAGCAAGTGAGTCAGTCCGGTCCCGTAAAGACTGATCTCCTTGCAAGGTAAACAACAATAACTGGAGGCTCTTCTAGGTGGTGGTTTTATACTTTGAAAAAAATCCCCGTTTGAAAACATTGAAAACCGATTTTTCCAACCCCACTAACCTAGACTCAACCTCCTACATCGTAACCCGCTCTGATACCACTTGTAAATACCCGATTTTCGGTATCTTTAAATAAAAGAAATAAAAAGAAATAAAAGAAATATAAAGATTCAATTAAACGAATAAGTATTACAAAATCCAATTTAAATCATAAATAAATCCGGAAACAAATGACTAACAATGGTCTTAAATGAAATAACGGAAATAACGAATAAAACCAAATAAAACTCCTAAACTCCCAAAACGTCGCACCACACCGGAATTACTCTTCTTCCAGTTCCAAGTATTCAATTTCACCATCAATCACATCATCATAATAATATTCACCTACAAGGGAAGAGAGGGGGTGAGTAATTGGGAATTACTCAGCGAGAACTAAACCTAAACTCAACCCCACACCACTTATATCCAACCAACATATTAAGAATAAACATAGTCAAGCAATCAATCATCACACTATAGAAGCACCCACGCAACTACCAAACAATAGGAGTCTCAATATAGATATCTAGAGCAATAGCTCGCAGGTTTGGGCACACAGGGCTTAGGGTCGTCATTCCCCACAAGGACGATGGGTTGGTGTCTGGTACGTTTACATCCCGCCTTCCCGAAAGAACGGTCTTGCGTCGGATGCATAAACCTCACCCCGCCAACAAGCAAGTGGTTTCCGGTGGATAGGAACACAACCCCGCTAACCCAAAGAAACGGTTCAGCGCAGCGTTGCATTGACCCTCACCAGTCCCCGCAATCAGTCCGTAACACAGCGCCCTCAACGCATGTGACGAATACCTAGTAGTGCTTTCACACCATCTAGCTAATTACAATCATTAATCATCAATCCAATTCTCAAACAACATGATGGTGCTTCATCTAATGATTTCCTTAATCCAGATTCAATCATAACATATAGATCTACATGATGCGTCATAGAAGGTGTGCCCGTACTTCGTAGCACAAAGCATACTTGGTATACTTAGACTCAACATATTAGAAGAAGACAAGAAACACAGAGAGAAGCCTAGATCTAATCCTCACCTTAGAGATCTGGATGCTAGGGTTCTAGAAAAGAGAGATACAGATCAGATCTGGAATCGAAAGAGTCAAGGAGACGACGGCTAGGAACAGGCGTGCGGCGGCTCCTCCCCTCGGCGGCGACGAACGGCGGTGACGGCGAAGCTCCTCGGCGGCGGGCGGTCGGCTCGGGTTTCTCTCGACGGCTAGGATTTTATGTTTGCAAAATACCTTCTCCTCCTTCTAATGATTGGTATTTATAGGGATTAATGCTAGGGTTTTCTACTGTGACTTTTTCTAATTGGTCTTTTTCTCTTGGGCCAAAAACTGGGCTGTTACACCTTATCCTACTTGTTGAAGTTTAAAATATTTTTAAAATAGCGTTTAATATTAAAAATATAAAAAAATCGTGTGAATAATATTTGATCATTGGGAGTTTATTGCGTCATGGTTTAACCTGATTCATATAGTGTTTGTTTCCCTATAAGATCGTTTTACATAAAAATGTCAAGACCATATGTAAAATGCAAACTGAACCCAAATCTATCCCCGTCCAGTGGCGGATCTAGAAAATATAATCAGTGTTGGCAAAAATATAACATAATAAAATAAATATTTGCAAGGTGGATTTTTGGGTTTAAACTAGAGAAAAAAACTGTGTGGGGGCAATTTTTGATTTTTTAGTGGTAACATAATTTTGTTTCTTAAACAAATACTAATATAATTTTTTTGAGTAGTGACACTTGCCACCTCCTTGGGTCATGTAGATCCGCCACTGCCCGCCCTGTCAAGGAGGATATGGGTTTGAAATTTTGAATCCGTTAAGAAGTAGACCTTGTAAGTCAGCCCACGACGGCTTATCTCGAAAGGAAGCAGCATCAATTTTTTGTGTTCTTCTAAGGGAGAGTTAATTAAATAGCATATAAATTAGGTAAAATGACTAGATTAGTAAACAACTCTTTTTTATTACTGAAATATTTTTCATACCCATGATGCCCTTCTAAACATTGATAACAAGAACGTAATTACAGGAATGCCATTACTTTTTTTTCCACATCAGCGAAAAACAGGTGCGGCGGCGCCTACGTGGCACAAAAACTGCCTACGTGTATTATGAAAGTCTGCCGCATAAATTTCTCGTTGTAGTGACGACAGACTTACAGGACGAGCGGCTGATTTAAAATAACGGCCGACTTATTAGTTGGTCGGCTGATTTATATTCATAAGTCAGCCAGAGGTCACATCATACTTATATGAACCTCGACCGACTTATGAATTTTCGGCTGACTTAGGAGTACACGACACGGCTGATTTATATTCTAACGACCGATTTATGAAAACTTTGGCTGACTTATTTCTATGACATGGCCGACTTATTGTTGCTCGCCAGATTTATCGTTAATCCGGCTGACTTATTTGGTTGATTTATTTTGCAACGGCATACTTATACTGGTTAATTGTGGCTGACTTATATTAAATCAGCCGTAATAAGACCGATTTACTTAAAAGTCGGCCTAATTATGGCTGACTAATTAGCGAAAGATTAATTACTGTAATAGTATGCTATTGACGACTGACTTATATGATGTATCGGCTGACTTATGTTTTCCGCTTGATTTATGTGTTTTAATGGCTGATTACATGAAACTTTATTAATTACTTAAATAGTATTTTAGTGGCGACTGACTTATAGTTTTGTTTAATGGCTGATTTTATACAGCTGATTTATAAGTTCGTTTGATGGCATGTTTCCATGTCAGCAAAATAAAGATTACATCAGCTTAATAAATCAGCCAAACCTCAAATCTGGCAGTTGTAAATCAGCCAAATCTCAAATCTGTGTTTTTCTAATTTTAATAAAGTTATTTAATTTGATAGGTTCTATTTATAATTTTATTTCAATATTAAGTAATTTTAAGTCTTACATCAACAATGGGTTATGTTTGTAAGATTTACACTTCTTGTATGTTTATTCTTATCATATTCATCTCAAACCCTAAACCACATACAATATAATTTTTGCCATGTATTTATAAGAATTTTCATAAATAAGCCTATAATATCATTATTTCCTTGAGATTACTAAGTTATAAACATCTCATATATATATTACCATAACTCTTATATATAGTAACAATGTAATCCTTACCATGTCTAACTATATTAGATTTAAACCCTAAATTCTTACCAAGTCTAATTATATTAGACTTAAACCCTAAATCCTACATTACATATTATATAGTAACTATGTTATCATATATAACAAAAAAATCCTCTAATTCAATGTAAAACTCGTAATCTCATAAATCAAAAATACTTGTTTGATAAGCCGACCATATTAGATGACAAATCGGCCATGAACTTGTATGAATGTGTTGGAAACCAAAAAGATGAAAATTTGAATATTAAAACAAACGACACAAACAAACAAAAATTTGAATTTTCAAACGATTTGAATTAGAATTCAATTTGGGCATGAATATCGACGAAATTGAAGTTCCCCACGTACACTTTTTGTAATCTCGAGATACCGCGTGAATCCATATGTTTCTCTCGTAAATCAGCCATAACATTGTTTGGTATGGTTCGTAAATCAGCCATAACGATGTTTATTATTGTTCGTAAATCAGCCATACCACAAATCGGTTAGTTGTAAATCAGCCATACCACAAATCGGTCAGTTGTAAATCAGCCATACCTCAAATATGTTTTTCAAGGTTTAATTTATAATTTTATTTCAATGTTAAGTAATTTTAAGTCTTACATCAAAACAATGAGTTATATTTGTAAGCTTTACACATTTTGTAGGTTTACCCTTAATATGTTCATCTCAAACCCTAAACCCCATACAATATACAATATAATCCTTACCATGTATTTATAAGAATTTCATATATGTATTACCCTAAAAGTCTGGGGTGTATGGGTCGTAGGCCCAAACAAGGTCCATTTGACATAGAGGTCGTACTTATAAAAAAGCATACGTAGAAAGGATCATATTTATCCCCAACAATTAGTTTAGAGAGAATGATTAAATCAGCAAAAAAATTTCTATTAATTAATATTTATATATATGATGTTTTAAAATTAAAAATCAAATTTTGTTTATTTTATAGTTATGCTTTCAGAGTTTTAAATTAGTTTAATTCAAACTAAAATGGTTTTAATAGGCAATTAATATAATTTGCAAAAACATATCATGGATGAAATTATTCTTCTACATAATATATTTACGCACATTGATATTCCCTTTTTGAATAAGTCTATTAAATTTTTCTTTAATATATATTTAATTAAAAAGTCGACCTCTTTTAAAAGTACTTAAAAATTATTCGTTTAATAACGTACGTAAATAATGTTACTTTAAATCAGCCATAACGATGTTTGGTCTGGTTCGTAAATCAGCCATAACGGCGTTGCATGCTTAATAAATCAGCCATAACGGTGTTTTCAATGCTTAATAAATCAGCCAAAATCTCAAATCTGACAGTTGTAAATCAGCCAAACCTCAAATCTGTGTGTTTGCATTTTTTTTTAAAATATTTAATTTGATAGGTTCTATTAATATTTGTATTTCAATGTTAAGTAAATTTATGTCTTACATCAAAATAATGGGTTATATTTGTAAGTTTTATACATTTTGTATGTTTATTCTTATCATGTTCATCTCAAACCCTAAACCCCATACAATATACAATATATTCCCTTACCATGTATTCTTTCCTTTATATTTACTAAGTTATAAACATGTCATATCTAAATATAGCAACAACATAATCATTACCATGTCTTATCTATATGTCTAACTAGATTAGTTACATGTTTTGTAGTATCAATGTTATTATAGATCACAAAAAATCAATGTACAGTCTTAATCCCCTAAATCCTAACCCTAATCTCTAATTCTTCATCCTGAGCTTCGTCCACCCACTTAAACACGTGAATTGGCCCATATCCCATGGTGCAACGATAAAACTTTCGTCCCAGGTTAGCTTTTGTTTGAGAAGTGAGCACACTAGTTTGGACAAAATAGATAAATCGGCTATCACTAGTTTAGACAAAATAGATAAATCGGTCATCACTAGTTTAAACAAAATAGATAAAATCGGCCATCACTAGTTTGGTTAAAGTTTCTCGGCGGTTAAGGTTTCACTTCGGGAATCGCCCATATAAGTTTTTTTGTTTCTTTTTTCCTTTCAAGAAATTTATTTCTCTTATTAAAAAGCTGAATCGTTACAATTGATAGTAATGAGAAGAAACTGAATCGTTAAATTTTTTTAATTAACAATAAATCTCACTTAAAACAGTAACTCCTAAATGGCATTATCGTTTAAAGACATAAAGACATAAATCAACCATCATATAAACATAAATCAGCTATCAAGTTTACATAAATCAGTCATCATATAAAAATAAATCAGCCATCAAGTTTACATAAATCAGTCATCATATAACTATAAATCAGCCATCAAGTTTACATAAATCAGCCATCATATAAACATAAATCAGCCATCAAGTTTACATAAATCAGCCATCAAATATAAATAAAGCAAGTACGTATAAATCAGCCATCAAGTGTACATAAATCAGCCATCAAATATCCATAAATCGGCCATCAAATTTACATAAATCAGCCATCAAATATACATAAACCCCACGTACAGTTGTGTGAAAACAATGTCACTAAGATAGATTAGTGACATTCAATTTCTGTTGTACATATATCGAACAGGTAAAATAAGCCTTAAAATATATTTACCATTTAAAAAGGTTAGATAAATTTGTTTGACACAGCATGGTCATACTGAAGAGGAAAGATTACCTTCTCGAGAAAGCACAGAGTACATATACCACCAAGCTGATTGAAAGAGATATCAACCACAATGTTTTGCACCAGACATTTAACAAGCTTTACCTGCAACAGAAAAGAAAGTTCAGTACTTGAGTAGATAACAAACAACATGATACGCATCCAAAAACACCATATACACACTTGGAATACTCACAGCAGAAACTTTTAGCCGTGGAATTGTTTCGAACTCATACATAGCAAAAGTATTCACCCTAGACAAACCACTCAAAAAACTTTTACTTACAAGCTAATACCCTTCGATTCACACATCACTAGTGGAAGTAACAGATTCGCACATATTCTAAATCAAATCCTGAACTTTTTGTGGGAAAACGGTTATAACACAATATCACATAAACAACTAGAGACGGCTTTTACTTCCGATGATATCAAACCCAGAAAATTCAGATAGAGGCTGAATAAATCAGAGGAGAAAAAGAGAAGATAAATCAGATGCTAAAACCTAAGTTAAGAAGAAAATATAAAAAACCCCCAAATCGAAACATGCAATCACATTGTGGATCCAGTCAAAGAACCGAAATCAGGAATCAGACAAGTGAGGAGAGGGATAAGATCATACCCTGAAGAAGTAGGCGTTGGGCGGTCTCGTCGGGATCCATATTACATTCATGGAGCATTGCGTGAATATCATCCTCGCTGTAGTTCCCAGCATTGATCTCCTTGATGTTCTGACTCGTCTTCCGAGTACTCGCCGGAATCGAAACCCTAGCACCACTGCCGACCATCCTCGTACAATCGTATGTCGCTCTTTGCTTCTGCTATAACCCGAACGAGTCGCAAAAAGGTCTGAGTACCTGTATGTGTATGTATACGAATACGCGAGTGATAAATCAGTACGAGATGACGGGATTTGAAACTACTTTTGTGTCGAGGAAGAGTAAGAAGACGAAGAGTAAGAAGGAGACGAGAAGTAGAAGGAGATGAATAGAAAGAAGACTCAGTGGTATCAACGACGTCGGAATCTGAGACGAGGAGGAAATCCGGGAACAAAAATTTGTTTTCGCCGGAGCCGAGGTGATTCGGCCAGTGAGAGATGCTACTAGGGTTTACTTAGAAGAGAAAACTACTAGAGAAAGAGAGAAAAATGGTTGTTTTTTCTTCTATATATCTCATTTAAAAATATATATATATGGCATTATTGTTAATTATAATTTTAAATTGCTTTTTTTTTTAACGTCTGGATATTTATTAAGTCAAAGGGATGTGCTGAGCACAAAAACAAAAGTTTAAGAGAACTAAAACAGAGTATAACGTCTAGTAAAACACCAGACTCCTAAAGTAAGGATAGTTAGATGCTGGTTGTCGCTTCTCATCTAATCAAATCGTGAAGCCATGCTGGTCCACCACGAGCCAAATAGGATTGGAATCTGCCATCTCTGGTTACACTTTTTGCGATTTCTCTCGCTATTTTGTTGGTTGATAGATTGTCCCCTTCAAATTCGCAACTCTTAAAATCCAACCGTAATCTGTTGATATACTCTATAAAAGAGCGAAATCGCGGCCAAAGTGTAGGTTTCAAGATTGCTTCAATTGCTGCAGCAAAATCAGAGGTTATTATCACCTTCTCTATGTGCATATCTCGCAAGCTTTGTAGAGCCCATATGATACATCGAAACTCTGCAATTAGACTGTTTGGGGATTTTAAATTGCTCTTAATGGACATTTTCTTTAGAGTTTGTATCATTTAAGTAATACTATCAAAAAGTTATGTGTTACTCTATTACTCTAGTCATATCACAACGTTTTTGTGATATTTGAGTAATTATTTCTTCTTCTAATTATGCATCTTCGACTGTATTCCGATGTTTCATATTCGACTGTGTAACCATACTTGTACTTTGATTGTTTAATAAAAGTAATTTAATTAGATGACAACAAAAAAAGTCAGCCCATGACAGGTTGCGAGGTTGAAGGATTTTTCCGTGGTATGGAGGCGGTAGACTACTATTTTAATTGTTTCAGAGATTTTTTTTGTCTTTTTGGGGAACTCGTTCTCCTACACAAGGAAAAACACGTTAAGAGCCCATAAAACACGATTTGGGGGTTGTTAGAGGGGGGATTAGCACCCCCTGGTTTAACTCGGTTCGAACCGAGATCGGTTCAATCAAGACCGGTTTACGATGGTTCGGATCAAAGACAAGTCGGCCCGAAAACGTTGGGCCGAGCTCGGAATCTCGCTAAAAGCCCATCTCGGTTACCGATCTAGGCCCATCACAAGCCCAGTCCGTTACAACAAATGAAAGCGGAATATTTCCCTTTCCCCACCGATCTCGGAAAAGGAAATATTCTCTTCGGTCGACTCTTCGAGATATCAGGAACTTATCCTTATCTCGGAGAGAGAACCGGAAGATTTCTTTTCTCTAATCGAACTCGGAAAAGGAGAAATCTTCCTTTCAACCGCCTCAAAAACGCTATAAATAAAGGAGGAGCCTCATTCGTTCGACACATCCACAACTTCCGCAGAGACAGAGAATACAAGAGAAAGCTCATTACCGATCTCAAGTCTTTTGTCTTTGCCTTCTTACTTAAACTCTGTTGTAATCGCCGACTCTTGATCAATAAACGAGATTCCGACTAAAGTACTGTTTTACCCCTTTTTGTGTGATTTACGGATCAACAATTGGCGCCGTCTGTGGGGAAGAAATAGAACAGTACTTTCGGATATCGTTTGATTGAAGTTCGGCAATGGTTCTTCCAGTCGATACCACCGCAGCCCTCGTCAACGGCTCAGAAACCGACGATCAAAACCCACGGATCGACGAGCTCAATCCTATCGATACCGAACTACAGACAACCGGAGGAGGACCCCCTCCGACCATACCTGTTGGAGAAGACAATCAGGTCAATCCATCTCGGACTCTTCCACAGCCTCCGGCTGCTTCGATATTTACGGATCCGACCGTCTTCATAGAAGCTATGACAGCGCAGTTCGCCGAAATTAACAAAAAGAACGAAGAGCGGATCGCATCTCTCATAGCATCCCATTTTGAGCGCCGAAATCAGATCGGTATCCTCGATCCAAACCCGGTCACCCCCGCCAACGAAAACACGTTACGCCGAAATCTCTTGTCCGACTTAACCGACGCTCAACCCCCAGGCACGATCGACCCGCCGACAAGAAGATCCTCCGCGACCGGTTCGGAAATCAACATCACGGACCAAGCCGCCGTGAATTTGGAATTCGCCAAGGTCCAGGCCCAACTACAAGATATGCGGACCAAAGTCCATCAGGCTACGAGTTCGGCGCCGGAGATCGACCGGGTAATTCAAGAGTCACAGAGGACGCCGTTTACCGACAAAGTCGTCAACACTCCAGTCCGACGATTGGAAAGAGTCAAGATCACATCATACGACGGGTTTACCGATCCTAAACACTTCTTGACCTCGTTTGTCATCACAATGAACCGATTTCGTTTCGGCTTGGAAACCGAGAAGGACGCAGCCATGTGCCAACTATTCGTGGAGAACTTATCCGGAGCCGCGCTCGATTGGTTTTCAACGCTCGAGCCAAGTTCGGTAAACAGCTATAACGAGCTCACTACCAAATTCCTCAAACGCTTCACCATGTTTATCAAGCAGAAAACAAAGAACGCCGAACTCTGGGCCCTCGAGCAGAAGCAGGACGAGCCCCTACGCAACTTCATGGAACGTTTCAAAGCGGTTGTATCCCATTGCACGATCGACGACGAAGCCGCAATCGAGGCTCTTTACAAAGCCACCTGGTACGAATCGGACTTTCACAGGGAGATCAAACGCAATAATCCAAAGACATTGGAGGACATCCTGCACAGGGCGCATATCTTCATCATGGAGGAGGAGGAAAGATCCGAGAAAGATAGGCGATACACAATCACGAAACAGCCCGCCACTAAGGACAAACTGTACGTTCCCCCGAAACAACCCGTCAATACGATCCAAATTCAGCAATCCTGGTCAAACACTTGGGTTCGGTCGGATGAGCCAAAAGAGCCCGACACCACTGAATCCGCACCGTACTGCAATTTCCATAACCGGTATGGAAACCATTCGACCGAAGAGTGCCGACATCTACAGGAGTTCCTGATGATGAAGTACAAAAAGGGGGAAGTTCCAGTCGAAGGAGCCTTCCAACCCTCGAACAGACCGCGCCGTAACGATAACGGTAGGAGACGTAACTCCAAACCGAACAAGCCTGCCGAGCAAAAGAAAGACAAAACCGACGACGAACAACCGAAACGAGATCGGGAGGACAACGTGGAAACTCAACAACCTCCGCAGGTTCGAAAACGTGTCAACATGATCATGGGTGCATTGGAAACATGCAACTACTCCGTCCGAGCTCTGAAGACATACAGTAAGGAAGCAGTGGCCGCAAAACAGTCACATCAGACTACACCCTGCGGAACGCCGATCACCTTCTCTGAGGCCGACACGGAGGGACTTCATATGCCGCATAACGACCCGTTAGTCGTCGAGACACTCATCGGTGATGTCGTAGTCGGGCGAATTTTGATCGACACTGGGAGCTCGGTTAACGTGATTTTCAAGGATACGCTGAAAAATATGGATTTTCCCGACAACCAAATCAGACCGAACATCGAACCACTCACCGGATTCTCAAGCGAGCAAACCATGACAGCAGGAACGGTCAAAATTCCTATGTATACCGGGGGAATATGTCGAATGGTCAAGTTCTTGGTGCTAAACAAACCCGCGATCTACAACGTAATACTCGGCACGCCGTGGATATTCTCGATGAAAGCAGTCGTGTCAACGTATCATCAATGCGTCAAGTTCCCGACACCTTCCGGAGTTTTCACCCTTAGAGGCGACCAGGTGATGTCTCGAACGTGTTTCATAAACGAATGCAAACTGAGGACCACTCCCCGCACCTGCGTGATCAATAAGAAGAAAATCCCAAACGATCCCGATCTGCCGCGACGCGAAACGATCGTCCAAGTCAATATCGATGATTTCAGTCCGGAAAAATGCGTAGGAATCGGAGCCGAGCTCGACAAAGACATCAAAGAGGATTTAATCCGACTCCTCAAAAGAAACGTTTCGACCTTCGCCTGGTCAATCACAGATATGCCCGGAATCAACCCAAAGATAATACGCCATGAACTCAACATCGACCCCACCTTCAAACCGATCAAACAGAAACGACGCAAGCTCGGTCCCGAGAAAGCCCGAGCTGTAAACGATGAAGTCGAAAGATTACTTAGCGCAGGATCGATTACAGAAGTTCGGTATCCCGACTGGTTGGCAAACCCGGTCGTTGTGAAGAAGAAGAACGGAAAGTGGAGGATACGCGTCGACTTTACCGACCTAAACAAAGCCTGCCCAAAGGATAGTTTCCCACTCCCACATATCGACAGACTCGTCGAAGCCACCGCCGGGAACGAACTCCTCTCATTCATGGACGCCTTTTCAGGCTACAATCAGATACTCATGCACCCGGACGATCGCGAGAAGACCTCATTCATTACCGATCGCGGTATCTATTGCTACAAAGTGATGCCGTTCGGCCTAAAAAACGCCGGTGCTACCTACCAACGCCTCGTTAATCGGATGTTCGCTAGCCAGCTCGGCAAAACAATGGAGGTTTACATCGACGACATGCTCGTCAAATCACTGGTTGCAAAGGATCACGCCGGACATCTTAACACCTGTTTAGACATCCTAAACGAGTACGGCATGAAGCTTAACCCGACCAAATGCACATTCGGTGTAACCTCCGGAGAATTCCTCGGGTATATCGTGACTCAAAGGGGAATCGAAGCCAATCCTAAACAGATCTCAGCAATCCTTGACTTGCCATCTCCAACAACGAGAAGGGAGGTGCAAAGACTCACAGGACGCATCACCGCACTCAACCGGTTTATCTCCCGGTCCACCGATAAGTGTCTCCCTTTCCACCAATTGCTGCGCGGAAACAAAAATCTTGAGTGGGATGATAAGTGCGAGGAAGCATTCAAGCAGCTCAAAGAATACTTATCAACACCACCAGTTTTGGCAAAACCCGAAGACGGCGAGACCCTCTATCTCTACATCGCGATCTCAACCTCGGCGATCAGCGGGGTCCTCGTTCGGGAAGACCGGGGCGAACAAAAACCGATCTTCTATATCAGCAAATCACTAGATGGAGCTGAAGGACGATATTCGACTCTCGAAAAGCTGGCCCTCGCCGTTGTTGTTTCAGCTCGGAAATTGCGCCCTTATTTCCAATCACACTCAGTCACCGTGCTAACCGATCAACCACTCCGGACAATCCTACATAGCCCAAGCCAGTCCGGTCGGTTGGCTAAATGGGCTATCGAACTCAGCGAGTACGACATCGATTACAAAAGCCGGACAAGCATCAAATCACTAGTCCTCGCCGATTTCCTCATTGAACTATCTCCGGAATACGTCAACACTGATGTCATAACCGCCGAACAATGGATCCTTCACGTCGATGGGTCGTCGTCTCACCGAGGCTCTGGAATAGGCATTCGCCTCAAATCTCCAACGGGAGAAATCTTGGAGCAATCTTTCCACCTGACGTTCAACGCGTCTAACAACGAGGCAGAATACGAAGCGCTAATTGCCGGACTACGTTTGGCCAAAGCCATTGGCGTTACACGCATTCACGCCTACTGCGACTCACAGCTCGTCGCAAGTCAGTTCAGCGGGGAGTATGACGCCAAGAATGATCGAATGGACGCATACCTCAAGCTCGTCAAACAACTCGTTGCCGAATTCGATTCGTTCGAACTTACAAAGATTCCGCGGGGCGAAAACGCTCCAGCCGACGCACTCGCTGCCTTGGCTTCGAGCTCCGACTCTCACCTCAAACGAACGATCCCGGTGGAAAGTATATCAGAACCTAGTATCGGAAGCACAGAACAATGCATCGTCACGACTCGTAGACGGGATTACGAGGAAAATCCTGCGACTGAACCTGTCTTACGTCGACAGAGACGGACTCCAACCATCGAGCCCGATCAAGACACCGAGCCCGAACACTCTAGTACCGCCGAAGGCAACAACGACACGCTGCAAGTCGACGAATCGGCCCGATCAGACGATGAAACGGAGGAACAGACGGACGGACTTCATGAGCCAATAGACCTCGAGCAGTCCGACGAGCAGACTCCCGCCAATTGGACACTGGAGATAAAAATGTACATCATCGATGGCAAAATTCCGGCCGATAGATGGGCCGCTCGACGACTCAAAATGCGAGCCGCTCGCTACATACTTATCAAGGACGGACTGTTTCGTTGGAGTGCAGCAGGAATCCTCCTCAAATGCATCTCAGGCGATGAAATTCAGGAAGTCATGAAAAAAATACACGAAGGCGATGGCGGCAATCACTCCGGCGGCCGATCTCTAGCCCTGAAAATCAAGAGAGCAAGCTATTATTGGCCAATTATGCAAGCAGACTGCGAGAGGTTCGTCGCGAAGTGCGACAAATGCCAAAGGCATGGCCCAATGATACATCTTCCTACCGAGCTGCTAACCACTTCGACAGCTCCGTATCCATTCATGCGATGGGGGATGGACATCATCGGTCCTTTCAGACGATCCACTACGCAGAAAAAGTTCATCCTCGTCATGACGGATTACTTTACCAAATGGGTAGAAGCCGAGGCATATCCCGTCATCCTCGCCTCTGACGTTCAGAAATTCGTCTGGAAATTCATTATCTGCCGACACGGAATTCCGTACGAGATTATCACCGATAACGGTCCCCAATTCATATCGACACTATTCAACGACTTCTGCGCTAAGTGGAAAATTCGACTAAGTTTTTCCACACCAAGATACCCGCCGAGCAACGGTCAGGCCGAAGCAACAAACAAAACAATCATAGCCGGCCTCAAGAAACGATTGGATACTCATAAAGGGACATGGTCAGATAAACTCGACGGAGTCTTATGGTCATACCGAACGACCCCAAGATCGTCAACGGGGCAATCCCCCTTCTACATGGCCTATGGCATGGAAGCCCTATGCCCCGCCGAACTCACCATCCCGACTATCCGTCGGACGATGCTCGTACAAAATCCTGATCTTAACGACGAAATCATGCTCGACAACCTCGACAATCTTGAGGAACAACGCGATCAAGCCTTACTTCGGATTCAGAATTATCAGAACTTGGCAGCACGCTACTACAACAAAAAGGTCCGCGGACGCCATTTCACCGATGGCGACCTTGTTCTGAGAAAGGTCTTCGAGGGCACCGAAGAGAAGAATGCCGGCAAGCTCGGCACGAACTGGGAAGGACCTTATCAGGTCATGCGGGTAGTCAAACCAGGCGTTCAACAGCTCATGAAGCTAGACGGAACCCCCATTCCCCGTTCATGGAATTCGATGAACCTCAAACGCTACTACATCTAGTCTAGATCTCGAGCCCAGAAAAAAAAAAAAAAAAAAAAAAGATCACCGAGCTATTATACTTAGGCTCAATTTCACTATGTAATATGAACTACGAACGGCTTGATCCTTCTCTCGAAGGTACGTAGGCAGCCTTCACAGGCGCAGCTATAACATCAATAAAACTTTGTTACGCAAAGGCATTGCAACCGAACTCCAAGTTCGTATTTTCTAAGCCAAACTTTTTGTTTGCCGAACTCCAACAGTTCGTATTTTCTAAATCAAACTTTTTGTTTGCCGAACTCCAACAGTTCGTATTTTCTAAGTCAAACTTTTAGTTTGCCGAACTCCAACAGTTCGTATTTTCTAAGTCAAACTTTTCGTTTACCGAACTCCAACAGTTCGTATCTTCTAAGTCAAACTTTTAGTTTGCCGAACTCCAACAGTTCGTATTTTCTAAGTCAAACTTTTCGTTTGCCGAACTCCAACAGTTCGTATTTTCTAAAGTCAAACTTTTCGTTTGCCGAACTCCAACAGTTCGTATCTTCCAAATCAAACTTTTCGTTTCCCAACTCCAACAGTTCGTATTTTCTAAGTCAAACTTTTCGTTTTCCGAACTCCAACAGTTCGTATTTTCTAAAGTCAAACTTTTCGTTTGCCGAACTCCAACAGTTCGTATCTTCCAAATCAAACTTTTCGTTTGCCGAACTCCAACAGTTCGTATTTTCTAAGTCAAACTTTTCGTTTGCCGAACTCCAACAGTTCGTATTTTCTAAAGTCAAACTTTTCGTTTGCCGAACTCCAACAGTTCGTATCTTCCAAATCAAACTTTTCGTTTGCCGAACTCCAACTGTTCGTATTTTCTAAGTCAAACTTTACGTTTGCCGAACTTCAACAGTTCGCATTTTCAACCACAAACGGTTCCCATATCGACGTCCTGGCCAGACGATCGAAATAAGTCGAGCTTAACTCGCACGCATCCTCATGGTGCAATGGATAACACACTTTCCACATTTAAAAGCCGAGATCAGTCTCGCATCAACTTCTCAGATTATCCAAGCCAAATAAGCCGAGTCCGTCTCGCACACTCGGACTCAATGTGAGAAAAACCTAGAGCATATTAAGATGAACTGTTCACGTACTCTTAAACTACACTCTAAGGTCAAGCCGAACGTCCTTCCTCGCAAATCTAAGCCGACTTCTCAACAGTCGCAAAAATTAGTAAGCCGATTTCTCAACAGTCGCAAAAACAAGTAAGCCGATTTCTCAACAATCGCAAAACAGTAAGCCGATCTACAATATGGATTGCCGACCTCGAGCAGGTTCAGTCGAATTTATCCTCTTCACCCGGCTAAGACCGTACTGATTATGGCACCATTGTGTACGATAAATTCGAGAAGTTCGTATAATGTATGACTTCAAATATATCAAAGTTCGGCACAAGAATAACTTAGGAAACAACTAAGTATAAACATTTGAAGAACACGAATTGTTCAAAAACCGATATTCATTTTAAAAACCCCTCGGGCAAAACAACAAAACGGATACTGGACTTTAAAAACCCTCCGGTCCAAGAGGTCAAGTTATAAGCCCATTCGGGCAAAAGAAAACTAAACAAATCACAAAAAAAAGGGGCTTAGACATTTTGCTTCCGCATCGCATCAGCGCGATCAGCCGACATGGAAGCCTGATTGGATCCGAACTCGTCAAGGCCCGGTGGAACCTCATTGCCCATCGACGTCGAAACCTCTGGATGCACCGGATCACTAAAAGGCGTGACAACCAAGTCCGCCTCATCCAGCTCACAGAGGTCGATCGCGGCATATTCCTTCACCTTTTCGGCCTTAAGCTTCTCGAGCCGATCGATACGAGACGAAGGGACAACAATACCGTGCTTCTTCTTGAGGCCCTCACAGAAATCAAGTACTCCCTGAACCTGATTGATAACGAGGAACGGTTTCTTCACCTGCTCAACCGCCGACAAATGGTCTTTTACCTTCTGAAGCCGGACTTGGCACTTTTCAGTGACCGCTTTTCTCCTGGAGATCTGCTGGGTACGACCAGCCCTCAATCGCGAAGTTTCCGCGAACAGCTTTATCGAGAGAGCGTCTCTTTCCAACCCCAGCTCGGCATTGGATCTCTTAAGTGCGGCAATCTCACGAGTCAGTTGGTCCACCGCACGATCGCCCGCCTCCACTCGGTCCTCGGATATGTGCAGCTCCTTGCGAAGCTCCGCCGCTTGAACCCTCGCCTCGAAAGCTTTACGGCGCGATTCTCCGAGCTCGCGGTCGTAAGACCCGACGATCTCGTTCGTCTGAGCAACCATCTGCAGAAATAACGAACTTTAAAAATAAGCAATCGAAAGAAAAAGGATAACGAACTAAAAAAAAAAAAAAAGAGAAAGGTTTACCTCGGCAGTAGTCTGGGCCAGTTTCTTATAGGCCTCAGATTGGCGAAGGCAATCGATCGGCGGAAGGAAGTCCGGGCCGAAACTCAAGCGCCGATACGATTCGACGTAATCCCAGGAATTGACCTTGGGATCTGACGTCCGACGCTTCTTCGACGCTGGAGAACTGTCCGAGAGGACAATTGTATCTCCATCAGCTTGTTGGGGTTCGGTAATCCCCTCGTCGCCTTCGCCACCTTCGGCGTGCTCGGTACCGACTCCAGCAGTTGAACCAGCAGCCCGCCGAGACCCCCGTTTTGTCTTCCTTTTTTTCTTCTTCTCGGCCGGATGAGAAGTGTGCTCCCCAGCAGGAACGTCTCCTTGGCCAATCTCTTCGGCTGGAGCTTCCGGGTTTGCCCGTTCGGTCGCCGAAGGAGTCCGATCCCCAGCAGGAACCTCCTCTTGGCCAACCTGTTCGTCAACGGCCGTAGCCTCGGGATTCACTTGGTCATCAGGCACGGGAACATCCACGCCGTCCATCTCGGCTGAAAGATTAGGGATATCATCGAACTTCATTTTTCTCCGACGACGTGATGACTTTGCTGCAAAAGGGAAAAAGCGATATGAACACCGGAAAAATGAGTATCGGTATCGAACGATCTACAAAAATGACAGATTTATACCTCTGAGAACTCTCTTCGCCTTCAAATCAAGCTTTTCCTGGTAAGCTTCTGGCCACCGAGCTTTCCCTGCCGCACTTAATTTCTTCACGTGGATAAAGGTGAATCCCGGCGTGGTGATAAGGAAGCCCGGTAGGTGACGATCTGAAAAAGAAACGAAGAAATATAACTTAGGCAAAATAAAGCACTAAAAGGAGTCAGGAACGAATATCTACCAATAGGCGTCCTCCACTGAGTTCGGTAACTCCCGTTTGGATGCTCGACAGAAGACTCGTCAATCTTCACATAGAAGTACCGAGCATTCCAGTTGTTAACCTTGCTCGGTTTATTCCCGGTGACGAGGTCACACTCCGGCTTCGCATTAGCTGATAAGTACCAAGGTTTCGCCTTCGACAAATTAACCCGGAACAATCTTTCAAAAATCTTCGCCGAGATGGGTATGCCGCACTCCTCCCCAAGAGAGAGAAGACCCATAAGATTTATTACCGTGGCCGGCATCAACTGAGAGATCGCAATATGCCGCCTCTTGCAATACTTATAGAAGAGTTCTGGGATGGGAAACTTAAGACCGCAGCTCCTGAAATACTCCTCGTAAACACAAAGGTAACCGTCAGGAGCGTCCCACGGGCGGTCGGTCTCTTTCGGGATCTTGATAAGGATACCATCCGGAGCATTGCATCTTTCCAAAGTAACTTGGACCGTCTCGGCCTTGGAACGAGACGGCCCAATATTCGCGGGCTTTTCAACCACCCGTCCGGTAGCCGACCTGGAAACATCATCCTGACGAGCCGCTGGCGATACAGCGTGATCGTCCAGACAGGCAGCATCATCGCCCTCCGCGAGCCGAACTGCAAATTCCCGATCTGCCCGAATCTGTTCATCTGGCTCAACGACTTCTTCAAGTTCATCCTCATCAATAAGTTGAGGAACCTCGATCGTAACCCTTGGATTACTCAACCCGGCAGCAGCAACCCTGGAACTACTCGCTTCACCACGACGCGAGTTATGTCTGAGTAGATCTTGCATATCCGAGCTCGAAACAGAATCATCCATAAAACGTCTAAGGTCTGGGAAGTCTTGATTCGGAGATCGGTCATTAACAGATATAGAGTCACCTTCAGAGGTCATTTCGATCGGAGGAAGGAATTAATGAAGAACAGCTTGAAAACTAACGAAGAACAGTTGAAGATCGCCCGGAAAGTTTGAAGATCTTCAAGCAGATCGGAGAAACCACGGCGGAGAAATGATCGGAGAACGGAAAGAAAAATAAATTCTAGAGAGAAGGGAGAGCGTTTAGAGAGAGAAAGTACCTTTTTCTTTTCGGAAGCAAAGCAGAAGTGAAAAACAGAAAGAGGGTCGAGCGGTATTTATAAGGAAAAACGCAATGATGACGATTCTTCGAATTCTGTAGCCAAAGAATACGAATCGACACGCGACTCTTCGAATTCTGTAGCCAAAGAATACGAATCGACACGCGACTCCTCGAATTCTGCGACTAAAGAAGATAAAGCGGCACACTCTTCCCGAGAAAAATCTGCCGAACTCGAAAGCTCCAAAATCTATTCGATCGCGGGAATTCCGATCTTCACTTTCGAAAGAAGTTCGCCGAACTCAAAATTCGCCGAACCCAAAAAACCGCCGCACTCGAAATAGAATATGATCAGATCGTATCGATCTCAGTTTTCAACCGAGCTAAAGAATACTCCCCAAAAATTCACCGAACTCATAAACTTCCTCGCCGAACTGAGGGGGGGACCAATTGTTAGAGGGGGGATTAGCACCCCCTGGTTTAACTCGGTTCGAACCGAGATCGGTTCAATCAAGACCGGTTTACGATGGTTCGGATCAAAGACAAGTCGGCCCGAAAACGTTGGGCCGAGCTCGGAATCTCGCTAAAAGCCCATCTCGGTTACCGATCTAGGCCCATCACAAGCCCAGTCCGTTACAACAAATGAAAGCGGAATATTTCCCTTTCCCCACCGATCTCGGAAAAGGAAATATTCTCTTCGGTCGACTCTTCGAGATATCAGGAACTTATCCTTATCTCGGAAAGAGAACCGGAAGATTTCCTTTCTCTAATCGAACTCGGAAAAGGAGAAATCTTCCTTTCAACCGCCTCAAAAACGCTATAAATAAAGGAGGAGCCTCATTCGTTCGACACATCCACAACTTCCGCAGAGACAGAGAATACAAGAGAAAGCTCATTACCGATCTCAAGTCTTTTGTCTTTGCCTTCTTACTTAAACTCTGTTGTAATCGCCGACTCTTGATCAATAAACGAGATTCCGACTAAAGTACTGTTTTACCCCTTTTTGTGTGATTTACGGATCAACAGGGGTGTTTTCTGAGGACTCTCTGACGCTCAAGTCAATAATCGAGAAAAATAAAGACCACAATTTTGGCGTCTGGTCCAGAAAGAGTAAAAAAACGGGGAAGAACGTCTAAGTGGCTTTGGATTCTCTTTTTGGGGCAGATCCACAAAGCATATGGGGTTTATGAGGATGTTTTTGGGTGAAGAAATTTAAGGAGATGAGAGATTTAAGGTCCGGCCAATGATCAACCTGAAGCTGAACATCCGTAGACTGCCGGAGACTCCGGGAAGGGTTGAATGTTTTGAGAGAAAATGTAGTGTTAAGTGTGTAGTGTGGAATTAGGGTAAAAAGGGTCCCTCCCCTGCGTCTTGGGAGTGCATATATTTTTATAGAGGTTACATGGCCCATATCGTATACCGAGTCATACTTTCGAATGACGTGTAGGATCATGGATACTCTGTGTTGGAGCTTTGTACGGTGCACTTTTGTGCTTTTTATGCGCCTAGACCTGCCATCGAACGGCTCTATCCCATGCTTGAGTCATTTGTATCTTAGAATATTTGGCGCTACTGGGTCGATTCGTCCCATGCTATGCTTTTCCCAAGGCTCCTTGACAAGTCGCTTTCGTCCATCCATGTACGTGAAACAGTATAGTACAAATCTTTTTTAAGTCTTAGGTGCGAGTATTTCAAAATGTGATGAACCGTTTATGGAGGGAAACTTAAATATAATCACGCGTCTATTGAGTCATCTTTTACCTTTCCTGATAACCTTGTAATGGATATTGGGTTGTTCTTACCTTCCCGGGTACTGCTCCCGGTTGTCTATGACCTTACCCTCTCGGGCATCTCTGCTCAATTTTACGTTGAAGTGGTTGGGGAGTAAACATGTTCTTGTTCAGCAATTTATATCCCTATTACTGCACTCTCCAGATCACATGGCACGAGTTACCATATCTCATTCTAGAACCACTCATCTCCTTACTTTCCACTCTCGCTATTCGAGAATGGTTTTGGGAAAAGGTGGTGGCTCATAACCTTCCCTAACATGTCCTATGGTTTGACCATCTAGCCTCGTAATTGTACCCCATCTAAGTGGCAGGCTTTTATGATAAGTGTTCACCTACTCTATTATGACATGTATCATCCTGTAATTCGCCTATCATAAGGGAAATTATTTATTCCCAACAATTTCCCCCACATTGCGCGTATTTTCTTTCAGAAAACCCGTGGAGTGGAAGACCCATTCATAAAGATAAATAATCTTCATATTCCAAGTAAATCCACCAAAACCTGTGAACTATCCTGAGGCTGGAGCTTGGGGTCGAAAACCCGGAAAGCCGGAGCCTGACTCCGTGGGACCTGGGGTCAAAAACCTGGAAGGCCAGAGCCTGAGTCCATGGGACCTGGGGTCGAAAATGTGGAAGGTCGGAGCCTGAGTCCGTGGAACATGTGACCGTGGGTCCATGACTACTCACTCTTATAAGAAAAGATGCACATAATCCACTAAAAATTGTTCTCCAAACTAAGCTCGTTAGCCTTGAGGGAATATCACCTCTTGCTCAATGTGATGGGAGCGTACCTCTCCCGAAGGGATGCCTTTTCCAATCGCGCTTACTAGATAATAAAATATCTTCCCCATCCTGGCTAGGGGACAAAGTCGATACTTATGGGGAGTATTTATTTCCTTATAAGAGAGAGTGACTCATCTTCATGCAGATAGGGGTAGCACCGCATTACAGTGGGGAACATCCCTACACCCCATGAAGCGAAGCTCGAATCTTCTTTCGCTTAGTCAGGGTTCGCACTGCTACGTAAAACTTGTAGTTTTGAAACTCCAAACTAAGCTCGTTAGCTTTGAGGGAAGATCACCTCTTGCCCAGGGCGCTGGGAGCATACCTCTCCCCGAAGGGATGCCCTCCTGATATGTGTGGGTTTTGCATCATTTTAACATTGTTTTTGCCATTGTTTCTTTCACACTTTGCATCATTTTGTATCATAATCATGCATTTTAAGTATCTTTTCTTATTGTCATGCATTTTAGAGTCATAGGTGTGTTTCTTTGCATTTTCATTATATTTTTGGCCATTTTAGGTGTTTTTGGAGCATGGATATGTATGGAGACTTGGCATGGAGGAGAAATAAAAAAAACAAGAAAAGATGAAGAACAAGCCTAAGAAGACCTATATCGGTTGCTGGACCAAGATATGAGGCTGATATAATGAAGCTCGTGATGAAGAAGAAGAAAACCCTCCACATCGGTCTGTAGACCGATATAGCTGACCGATATGCAGAGTCAAGAAGATACGTCTTAACGATCGAATCGGACGAACGCCTTATTGATGTCTAATGAAGCTGAAATTTTGACACGGCATAGTAAATTGAGTTAGCTTTGCAATGGAGGTGGTTTCAAGGCATTACGAGCAATGTCAAGATTTATAGACGATTTAGTGGACACATATCAACTCTGCCGGGAAGGAGGAAGCATTCGAGCATGGAAACTCCATGGTGTTGATGACATCGGTCCATAGGCCGAAGTAGATGACCACCACATGCTACTTCAGTGCTAAAATAAGGGTTGAATTTTATGTTAAGGGTTGACTCGACTATTTTTGGTTCCCTCCTATAAATACTTTTCTAAACACATGTAAACCCTAAGTTTTCTTCTCTCTAGTGTTGGGTTTTGATCCAAACTTTTCTCTTGATGTTTTTGGATGATGTATATCTTCTCATGTCACTCTAGTGAAGGATTCTTCAACCTCTCTTTATGTTTATGTCTTTTCCTTTTGTCTTTCTATATGTTTAGTTGCTAATTTTTAGTTGGATCATGAGTTAGGCTAGATTAGAATGATTTGATGGTTAGATGATGATGATTTAGGTTGCATCATGATATATCCTTTATTTAGGTTGCTCTCAATGCTTGTTTTTATTTGATCTGTCAAAATCTAGATCCATAGGAATTTCATCGCACTAAAGGTGTTTGATTAAATGCTTGAACCAACTTTTTATGGGCTTTACATTCCTATCCAATGAGAGTTGTATGCTACGAGTGTTTAGTGAACTAATTGGAATTATTTTTTAATATTCATTGATTATATAATTGTATACATTGAGAGTTGATCCAATTAGGTAATTACTGAAGTATTTTATTGTTATTAGACTACTATTGAGAAATTGATTAGTCTAGTGATTAATAAATGGATTAGCGCCATGAGAGTAAACTAGTCATATATTTGTGAATTTGATGTTCTAGGATAATGCTTACCTTGACATCATTTCTTGATTGTTGGTTCATTCCTATGATAGTTAAACATGTGGTCCAATACTTTTATCTTGTTTTACTTTCTTGTAGATTAGAAACCAAACCAAAAAACTAAAAATAATTGCTCTAGATTAGTTCGTACTACTCAGTACATTCCTTGCACTTGGGGAATATTTGAGGCTTTATAATGTAAATCTTAGGTATGATTCGTTTCTTGAACTTCTTAGTTTCTAGGATGGTTAAACAAAATCCACAAAAGCGAGTGGGGCGTTTCTTAGCTTCCACAGAGAAAAGTTTGGCCCCTCCTTGCTCGGTCAAAGGAGTTGCACCGCATTACAGCGGGGATCATTCTTTGATCGAGTTCAGAGAGGCTCCCCCCTTCCACATAGCAAGGGTGTACACCATCTATAACGGGAGTATTCCTTCAACTATAGAAGAAGGATACTCATTAAAATTTTCATACCTCGAGTGTAGTGGGCTTTAGGAGCAGACTTCAAGATAAAAGTGTAATTTATTGAAGAAGATACTTCCTTGGAATGAACTCCTTTATTTATGTAATATCTCCTTTACAGTTGCTTTTGGGGGTCGTGTTGGTGGACCATTATCGGGTTTGCGGGGATTCTAGCTCTGAATGTTGGTTGCTTCCCTTCCGAGTCCTGGGATGGATTGCCTCCTTCGCCTACTCCAAATCATGCCCCTAAGGTAATCTTTAAGCCTTACTCTCCTTGTGTTGTGACTACCTAGACTGTTTCTTTGTTATGTGTTTGGATATGTTATTTAAATTTTCCTCCTGGTTTTGTGTCTTGTCCCCCGAGTGGACCCTTCTTATGGGCCCGATTTCTTGTGCTTCCTATCTGCTTTTTTGCAAGATGCTTTGTAGAAAAATCTTTCTTTGCTCCAAGGCTTTTTGTCTCTTTGTGTAACTAGCACGCGTATGAAACCGCTCCACGTCTCTTCCTTATCCGCACTATCTCCACCTTCTGTGTCTCCCACTAGCGGTTTTCCATGTGTTGTGCGCTGATGCTGCTAGGGTTTAGCGTAGCTTCAGGTGATAATATTTATAACCCTAGGTAACTGCAAGTGCACATCAGTGCGATGTAGTACTTAAGGTATCGATCAACAAGGAATCCTCGCTTACCTACAAAACCTTAGAACTAGAATTAGTAAGGAAGTCTACGACGAAAAAGGGAGTTTTTGGATAGGTTGTCACAATTTCTAGATGAATGCGAAAAAAGAAAATAGGAAGCTATTAAAATAATAAAGACTAATGTTGAGTTAATAGGGATATCTTCGGGATATGATCAATTCAAAACACGGTAACTAAGCTCTCTAAATATAGATTCTAGTAAACTCCACAAACTCGAATCACGAAATTGTTCATAGCCTACTGTCGTAGCACTACACACCTAATCTCTAACAGCTCGACCAGTCGCTTTCGTCTGGCCGCGAAGAAGATCATGCATTAGGTTTAAGTTCGTCAACGCTCACAACGCCCTACAAGTATACTTCAAAATCTCATAGCATGATTGCTCTTCTCAAGCTAGGATCGAGTTAATAAATGCAACACTTTCGTGGTTTTATTAATCCTACGATAAAGAGCTTGTTCGTTATGCTAACTCCATGCAATAAGAACAAACTTAGAAGAAAAAGTTCTAGAATTTGGCAAAGTTTATCTAGCGAAGATCCTTATCGAACATAGTCGATTCCCTTCGATGGAGCCCTTAAACTCAACGACTAATTACTCTAACATAAAGAAAGTAAAGACGATACGAAAGAATGTATAATAGATAAAACAAAATAGAAAAGCGGGTTCAAGAAAAATCTATATCTTCCTAAACGAAGAACGAAGAAAATCATGATGGTGGCTCCCAAAGGGACACCCAAAAGGGGCACAATAAGGCACACAAATATAGGGTAGATAGACTATATACACAATAAGGCACACAAATAAGGCTCTGAGGTGGGACAACTACCGAATACGAATGTACTCCCTCGCTAGGTTTTTTATCTTGTGATTCTTTCTTCCCAAGTCTTTTAGATCCCTGGGAACTAGTTTTCTGAGCTGGTTTACCCGAGCTTGTAGGTTTTTGCTTTTCTTGTTCATCTACGCATGCCTCCTCGAGGATAATCCAGCGTGAAGAACGGTGCAGCGTGTCATCCAGTGACTCAGGTTGCCGGACTGTAAGTTCTTCAAAAAAACTTTGAAGATTTTAACAGCCCGCGATGGAGAGCCTTCAGGGCCGTTGGACCGTGCAAGTCGGCAATTCTTGCCTTGACAGCCTTAAATCTATCGATATACTTTTGCAACGAGTCACCCGACTTTTGAGTAAGCGCCCATAGATCGGCCTCCGAGGTCTCCATTTGGATAAATACCGAATATTGCTTCAGAAACACAGCTTGTAGCTGGGCGAAGCTGTCGATTGAATTCGATTTCAGGGAAGTGAACCATTCCAAGGCCGAATATGTTAAGCTTTCGGCGAGGAAACGGCAACGTGCAGCTTCGAGGTCGATCCCGAGTAATCACACCCTCGAAAAGGCAAAAATAAAGCTTCTTAGGAAAGCTTTGGGATCGGTTTCTCCGTTGTAACGAGGAAAACAGATATTCCCAACATCTCCGAGCTGGGGGCTCAAAATCCGCGAGGTGAACGGGGTTTGGTTGACCTCGTCTATCACCCGATCGATCTCGGGTGCCGAGCTAAGAGCGGTGTGGACCTGAGATCTCATCCGCTGGAGCTCGGCACTGGTATCTTAATAATATTTCCTGATCGATTCAACACCGTGAATGGAGGTGGGTTTCGAACTATTCTTGAGGTTGCCCTGAGATCCAGTTGGTGGAATCCTTGCCTCCGCGACCTGAGTCGTGGAGGGAGTGAATATGGGACCGGATGCTATCGGGCTGAAAAGCGAGGTAGTAACCGATCCGGTCGTTCCGCTGGGAGAGGTGTCAATTCCGAAGAAATTCAACCTCGAAACTGGCGGAGTTGAGAACATCGAGCCAGCCTGCCCCGATACAGTTGGGATTGATGTACTTGAACAAAGAATAGATCGTCCAGTGCCCCCTGCTAGAGCCACTCTTTCGAGTTCGTCTTGTCGGGTAGCCATCTGGCGATTCTGCTCTATGATGAGTGATATCAAGTTCCGGATCTCAGCCATTTGATCCGGAGCCTGCTGGTTTAAAGCTGCGTTTCCCGAAAGATCAACGGGACTGCTAGTCACAGCCGTTGCTTCCGAGGTGGTTACAGCCATGTTATCTGTCTCCTAGGTGGTTACGGAAACAATAAGTGTTCCACCCAAGTTCGTCGGAGCGGATACATGGGGTAAAGGTGGAGGGACGGACGTGCTCATCTCTCCCGACGATGTGGTCATCGGAGCGCTTGTCGTGTCTGACATTGTCTTCTAGGTGGATGATTGTGTGGGTTTAGAAAGAGGAAGTTGTTTTGTTTTTCCCCACATATGGCACCAAATTGTGAGAGCGGATTCTCACAACCTCAATCCTTGACTATTTTTAGGTTGAATGTATTGAAAAAAGCTTAAAAGAAATTTAGAAAAAACTTAGAAGAAACTTGAGAGAAAAAGTGTATATTATTATTATTGATTTAGCCAAAAATTCGGTGTCTCTTACAATGAAAATATTTAAACTTATACTTGCTCGAAGATGTAACTGCCTAGTCTTTGTATTTCACATTAAATGCTGACTTAATTTTGCAATCTAAGGCTTTATTGTTGAGCTTGATTCCCGGGTTTGGATTAAATATGTTTGACTGGCGAGACGCAACCTCTTGCTCCCAGCAACCTCGCCCTTTTCTCTGTGCTCGGTTTTCTCCAGCTCGTATCTTTCTTCTCCCAGCCTGATGCGCGACCTCGCAGATCCTTCTTACGGGCCGAGCTTTCTCTGACACGCCTGATATGCCATGTTGGGCTTTATGTTCGGGATTTGGGCCCAATAGACGGCGAATATGGGATTTTATTTCGATTCTTAACGGTGATTTTACTCTACTATATATGGCATTTCTATGGAAACAACCACCATGGAAACTGCCATGGAGGGTACGAGGGTTTGGAGCGGAAGACGTAATCTCTGTTTTGTATGGCGACATTCGTATAGTCGTTGAAAATTGGCAACCTTAGATATTATTTCTATTGAAAGAATCAATAAATTGAGTTTTTATTCGAAGAATATTTTTAGTTCTTACTTTAAGATGTGTCAATGTAATACAACATGAGAAAGATTGGATAATAGCCAAATATCACATCAGATTGAATGTGAATATGAGGAAGGGAGGTGTGGACACTCTTTCAACGAGTAAAACTTCTCGGATAAAAAGATCGCCAAAATTCATTTTCGTTGTTTTATTGCTTGTAGTTTTCTATTTATGTATTATGTTTTTTATATAACTTTTACTATTTGTATCATTGGTACATTTCTTTATAAGTTGTATTTACTTTAATATAAGTTGATTAAAAAAAAGATTTATTTTTTCCTTTTTCAAATACCAATATCTTATAGTATATTATAATGAATTTCTAAAAAAAAAACGGTAAATTATTAAACAATAATGAAAAAAATAAGAATAATGGAAAAATTCGATTAATAAAAAGAAAACTTGAAATTTTTAAAAAAAAATAATAATAACTAACTCATAATCTTAGAGGTAAAAATAGTAAATAAAAATGGAAAAAAATAAAAAAGTAAAATTTATCCCAAAAAGTAAACTTTATTAAAAAGGAAAAAAAACTTTAATTTTTCCATTCAGAATAAAAAAAATAATTACTTTTGCCTTGATAAGTTAATATAGCTCATTTTTCCTCAGTTCCTATCTTTACGCTTATCGTCCTCGTAGCTATTATTTTAATTACAAAACATCTAATATTATCTTCTTCCAAATATTAGCTAGAACATTAAACATTAACTTGGTCGAAAATTCATAGGACCTACAAATAATTCATTCATAATAATCCCTTTTCAAAAATAATTCATACGGGGAGATAATTATCTCGAGTGCAATCAAGTTATAAGAATGAAATTTGGATTAAGTTTTTGGTTTTGTGTCTTCTTTTCTTCGATTTAGTTGTCAGGGTTTTAGTGTAAAGAGTGCGTTCTTCTTTTATAAATTGGACGATGTTTTCCTCTAATTCGAACCAAAATGTATGACTTTTGCTGTGCCCAATTGAGTGATAGTGATACTTGTACTTCCGTTTCCGATTTCGTGGTCTAATTTTCGGATTGGGCAGGAAGGTTCCTTCTGATCGTTTTTCTTACCGAAGAGATTCACATCGGACTTTCAGGTTTCTCATTTCCCTTTTCAGTTCTATCAAGTGTGGCTGACGGACGTTGGATAACCCGGTATTGGTCTTCTTTATAATGAACTAGCAAAAGGAGTTCCGGCAATATTTGGTCATTTTCTAACCACTCAATGGTTATCTTTGTGTGTATAAAGTATGTCCCTGTTCCAAGCGTGCCTCAGACTGAGAGGTTTCTTTTCAGACGTGTCTGCCCAAGAAGCTATCACTTTTTTTAATATGGAAGACAATTTACTTAGAATAAATACGTTTTTGTGATAGAGAAATTTATACATAAGGAAGCGCAGGAGCGTCAACTTGAGAGCGACGGAGACCATCATAATACAGATTCGGAGGATGACAGTTTTGATAGCACCCAATGGAAGTGTGTATTCACTTGGAGGGCCTCTCTTGGCTGAGCACATGGAGTCATACAACGGACCCTCGGAGAAAAGAAAGACCAGCATGGATTTTACAGCAGGGTCTAGAAAAAGAATTGTCGTTTATACACAAAGCGAAAGAGTCAGGGGTCGTGTATCTACTGGGACATGGGGATATAAGGGCTACAAAGGATTCTTGGTTTCTGAAGAAGCTGGTGATAAATTACATGTATGCTTTCTTGAGGAAGAACTGCAGGAGAGGGATAACAAACCTAAGCGTTCCACATTCGCATTTGATGCAAGTTGGAATGACTTATATGGTATGAACCGGGTTTTTCTGCGGATCAATCGACTGGTTTTTCATCTACAAACCAATTCGGGAGAGAGGTTTTTTCTTTTACTCATTGTTTCATAAGTGTGATTGGTTATAAAAGTTTAGGGGGAAACAAGATGAATTTTTCTGTTTGTTCTTTTATTGATTGATTTGTGCTGGCTCGTTCCAGACTAGGTACTGTATTGGAATTGTATACTAAAGAGCTTGCTTTGGCAAGGAGTTCTTGCCTTGACTTGCTACGGGCCTGTCTGATTCCTCATCAGGATGTTTGTATTACATCACTACTGTCTGTCAGACAAACTAGTTCTTCCTGACAGTAATAAGCAGTTGGGTACTACCAAGCTCTCAAAGGCCTCACTCTATGAAATCCTTGTTCACTGAACTACTGTTGTCGGTACATAACTCGATATCCACCGTACGCTGCTAAGAGAGACCCATCTATGTTAAACCTCTGCATGAAACAACACCAGCCACATTAAAAAACATAACGACCAAACCTTATGTATATTAATTCTATTAAGTTTGTTATATTACCACAATAGTTGGCGGATAATCAAAAGGTATAGTGGTGAAGAGCTCTTCACTGTCTAACTTCCAGACTCTCATGTGGTGTTCCTCTTCCGTACATATCACTCCTATGTAGTCATTGTGGCACACATCCATGCATTTTAAAGTCATGTTGCTAGTATCTCCCTTGTACACTCTTACAGTCGTAAGATAATCTAAATCCAGTTCCTGCAACAGCGGATGGCCAATGCTGCAAGAGAACAGCCTGCAGTTTGTTGGAAAAAATCAGACATTCATAATTTCTTCAGTTTGTAGAATAACCTAAGACTATACTCAATTCAACCTAACCTCTTCCCGTCTCTGCTCAGTTTGAGTTTGAGTTCTGTCCACACCACGTCAGCCTCTCTCATAGCTTGTACACATGTATTGAACGTTCCCATTCCCTCTATGAGTAACATGAATGTATCTCCATGAGCATCTGAGAAGTAGAATGGCTGGTGAAACAAAAATTATCAAAAGATCAGAAAGAAAGAAAATTATAATACCATTAGCTCTTGGGGTTGGTTGTGCATAGCAAGGGAAAATACCGACCATGTATGATTGTATTGTGATTTAATTGTAAGTGTCTCCTCTTCCACCTTCCAAGTCTTCATTGCTTTGTCTTGTCCACATGTAAGCAGCAACAGGTCTTGTTGACATGAAAAGAATGTCATATCATTGACACTCCCCACATGTGCCTCAGCCTATTTAATTATGTTGAATCAATTAGATGTATAAAAGAAGAAAAATATGTATAAATATATGAATAATAACACACCTCTATTTTCTTGTTTGTGAACTTATCCTTTGTACAGCTGTAAATATGAATTAAGCCTTCACAGAAACCGACACCTAAAGAACAACACATGAAAAACAAAAATTATTGTTTTAGTTGTAACATAAGCTTTTTTGTAGAATATTAGTTTACCGTATATTGTGTTGTCTCCTAGACATCCCCAAGCCACACATACTGCTCCTTCAGTTTTATTATTTAACCTGTCAAAAACTTCCTTACATGTTTTGAAACTAAACTAATTAGTCTTTTGGATTTCGTTGTTAGTGACAATTTAAGATTAAAAACAACAATCAAACCTTATAGTGCTGACTTAGTCTGTCGGGTCTCCAGATTTTGAAAATACATTGACTAGTTTTAGGCTTCTCCATTAGATGCTGCAGTTTAATCTCACCTTCTTTTGTACAAACTTAAAAACAAAAACAAACATTATTAGTGTAATATAAGAAGTAATAGCATTGAAAATGAAAGAGAATGGGTGACTCACCAAGGAGAATTGGTAAGCTAGGGTGAAACTTCATATCTGTGATGTGAGACATGCATTCTCTGTTTTTTTTAAAAGGTTTCGTGGGCAAAACGAACGGCGGCTGTTGGACAGAAGATTGCAATGCTAGGTTGTTGTTGTTGTTGTTGTCTTGTCTGAAATACTCCTCAACACCAAAGTTGTTGTTGTTATCACCATCCATGAGATAATTAGGAGACCCCACATTGTTGTTATTCTCCCAGTATTCAAAATCCATAGATGTGCGCTGAAAACCATTAAGGATTTGACTATGATTCTCCTGCTGAAAGTTGTTGTCGATGTCCATCGATGTTATAGGAACCTGCTGGTAGAACAACACATAAGCTTGGCCATCCAATACATCATTGGCTTCTATGGACTCCACCTTGTCATCATTTAAGTTTAACCATCCGCCATTACATCGAGCATTTGTGGTGTAGTGCCCCATTGCAAAATATTCTCTATGGTGGTTAATAGTGTCAACAAGCTCATAACTTAATGCCTATAAGAATAATAGAGACTGAGATCAGAGAGAGAGAGAATGGAATCTAACAAAAACAATGTGTTTTGGTTGTACCTGGTTGTTGGGTGACTTAGGAACATAGCTGGCTAAGTTGAGTTTCAGGGGAAACTCAACATGTTTATTCAGTTTAAAACTTCCAGAACTACTCGCTTCAAAGCGCATTAGTTGTAGGATCATTATACTCGATTGTTTCGCTATAGTCTGAAAAAGGAAAGGAGAGAACTCAATTATTAGAAAAGATTCATTCATAATCTAACCAACAGAGTGAGAAGACTAACCCATGAATCTGGCTGCTCAAAATATAACTTCACAGCATTTTCTATAGTTGACACCTCTTGCAGGGAAATAGGAAGTGCAAACAAGACACATGGCTCTTCATAATCATCGTGGGTTCTCTGTTTCATAAGTGGAACTTGAAATCAAAACTTGAAAATAGATATACATGCATGTTGATGCTTTTTCAAAACAAAACTTGAAATCACTATACAAAGAAATACGACATGTAAGTGTAAGTGTTTGATTTAGCAGAGATACATTTTGATGCTTTTTAAAAACAAAACTTGAAAAATACAGATACATACCCGTAGTTGCCAGCGGAATATATTATCAAAAATTCTGGAGCATCTTGTGAGTGAGATTAACTCGCTATCAATTTCATCCAAGAGAAAAGTCAAAAATTCTGGAGCATCTTCTTGCCTGCCAAATGTCACACACAGATAAGATAAGTACAAATAGGAGAGATATAAAATCGAAGGCTGTGGGTAAAAGAGCACAAACTTGTCCCTGCCGAAGAGGTTGGATTGTTCATTTCCGGAAAATGTTTGAAGGACCTCATCAAACAATAGCACATTGGATGGCTTCCCACATCTGATTCAATAATGAACTCATGGAACGCTGCTAAGGTTGGAAATGCAAGCTGAGAAGGCCAAACAAAACATGAGATAAGACAACAAATCTAAGAAATAGTATTAAAGCATAAAGTATAAGTAAAGCATAAGGAGAAGAAAATGGAGAAACCTTTGCATTATCATTATCGGGCAGTTCTATTAGTTTCATGACTTGTACAAAAGAAGAACAGGAGAGTAGGGCTTGTAGTAGTGCATTAAGGAAACATAAGTTTCCTGAATTTGTTAATCCTCTTCTTCTAGTTACAGCAAATGGAGTGGGAATGGGAGTGCATTGGTGATCCTCTAGCAAAGTTGCTGCAACAGAACTGTGCAAGCAATCTTTGAACTGCCAGGCCAAACTACAAATGACAAATTCTTGTAAGGATAAACCCAGAAAAAACGTATGGTTCTTTAAAAGAAAAATAAATATACAACACCTTTGTTCGAGAAGTGTTTCTAATCTTCCTGACTGAACTTCTTCTTTACGTGGAAGCTCATACTTCTTTTCCTCTAGTTTAATACTAAAAAGAAATATTGTTTTATAAGATTAACAAAATAGTAAATATTACCTGGTCCAATTTTTGCTCCTTAAGGTAATACATGAGAATGTTCAAAGTTTCTTCTCTTTTTCTATCCATCACAACCTCGAAGTTTGCTGACCAAAAGGCAAAACACAAAGAAGCAACATTTAGAAACACCTTGATAAAGCAATGCTGAAAGTAGGAGAGTATAGGCAACAGTGAAGCAATCGAAACCTTGACAGAGAATATTCAAAAAAACAAACGTTTCACGTACAAAAGTCGACAAAATTAGAGATAATTCCGTAAAAACAGAGAGTGTAATACCGGACTTTCAAGGCAAGTTTTGCAAGCACCATGTTAAAGCAATGCTTAAAGCAGGACAGTATAAGCAACACTGAAGCATTCGAAACCTTGGCAGAAAATGTTCATATAAACAACGTTCTACATAATGATTACAAGTCGAACATTTCATCCTACAAAACCTAAATTAAACCACCATAATGGCTTGAACCACTACCATCGTCCAAGGTTACAATGTCCCAGAAACTGAAGGTGACTAATGTGTAAGCTTGGGGAACCGTGAATTTTAGGTCATCGGAGAGGTTAGTAGTCACGGCGAGAAGAAAAAGGGGTTTTGAGGTTTTGAACAGACTGAGAGAAGCAAAAGTGATTGACAAGGCGACGTTGCTTCATGGAAATTTCTGGATTTTAAATTTAATTAGTAGTTTTTCCCTTCCTAAACTCACTACTCTCTTCTCTCTGACTCGCGTCTTTGTTTTCTAAACTTTCATTAATTAATCTCACCTTCTTCTTCTTTTTTTTTTACTTTTTAAGTCTTTAATTTACTAGCCTATTGTACACCGGTAGCAATAAATTTAGGCCGCCAAGTAAAATTAAAATTATTTTTTTTCACCCTGTAATAATTAGATTTTGAAATGTGTACGTAAAAGATTTGTCTCTTTTTTTTTGGTAAACAAATTCAATTTTTAACAACAATGTGTCGTTATTGCACTATATCTATAACTTTATCAGTCTTCAAACATGTTTAAATTAATTTTACAAGTTGGCTGTGATAGTTCACGTTTTCCCCTTGTGTTTGATAAGTTTTCTTAGTACGTACCCCCATATTGCATTATATATCACTTTTTAATGATTCCTTTATCAGTATTAAAAAAAAATTAGATTAATTTTACACTATTGATTGGTTCATGTCATCCTCATGTTTTTTTTTTTTTTTTTTGTTGAACTAACTTTCTTGTATGATATAAAACGACACATCTAATGAGGCCATTGAGATGTGTAATACTGGCTATTAGTTATGAAAAATTCTCTTAAAGACCGCGTGTTGTTCCTTCTAAACATCATAATTTTCTTTAAATATATTACAAAAAGTTTAGTAACCCTTACTACTTATTATAGACATTTTTCTTTTAAGATTTTTTTTCAAAAATTTTGTGGTATTTTTATATTTGTGGTATAATTTTTAATAGATTTCTATGGAAAAAAACTCCAAACTTATTAATCATTGTATTTTTTTAATTAAAAAAACAGTTTTTCCCCCTAACGAAATGATAAAGAAGATAATATTGAATTTCCAAAACATTAATAGTGTGTACGCGGAAAGTAAAATGAATGAGCTTTAAGATAATATATATATATTTTTTTTTAAGAATAACTTTGGAAGCGAGAGGTAGTACTTGGAAATTCAATGTTCTTTTGTTAGAGACTAGCATTTATGTGTCTTTTTTTTTTTTTTAAGATCATACTTCCATTTTGTTTTTTTAAAGACCAAGCTTCTTTTTTTTTTTTTTCTCTGACTCTTACATTTGAATTTTTTTTGGTATGAAATGAATTAGTGGCCCCCATTTTTGTTTTTTTTCAAGCCCCCAAATTTTCAGATCCGACCCTGTCGATATATAGTGAAACATGTTGAATCTTTGTGTCATATCATAATTAATCAAAAACTTTATTGTTTCTCATCGAGAAACATAAATACAACAAATTCCTTACTGGCCTAAACTCACCTTAGAAGTTTTCTTTTACCTTCGATTGAGTTTGATTTTTTTTTTTTCTAGACAATTCCCAATTATTTTTCTTATGAATTGAGATTGATTTTTATTTTTTCTAGACAATTCCCAACTATTAAATCGGGTGAAGAAGACGAAGAAATCGAGTAGGGTTGTTAACGAGTCACTTTTTGGGTTTGTGTTTGGTTAGAATCAAAATGTGTGGTTTAAAGTTTATATTACAAACCGCTTAAAACCGATATTAAACCGATAAAACCAATATCCAGAGAAACTAGTTTTAAACTTTGATTTCGTGAGAAAATAGATTTCGAATTTTCGAATAATGAAAAAATAACACTATATTTTTATGTTGTTTCAAGTTGAACATTAGAACATCTTCATCAATAGTCTCTCAATGGATTTCTTAATATTTAAATATTGAAAAATAATGAATAGTGGTGAGAGAGACTATGAGAAGATTCTCATATACTCATGAGACTCATTTAATAGTTGTCATCATATGATTAGTTAAATATCTTTTTATTATTTAAATTTTAATCACACAATTAAATAATATTTAAAATATTAATATTATATTAATGAGAGACTTGGAAGAGTCTCACCACTAATGATGCTCTTGGTAGAAAAAGACACGAATATTTGATGAGTTAAAATGTAACAGTTGAAATACGGAGGAGGTTGCTAATGAGTGTTTCATCTCTTTTTTTTATTCAAATAGGCTCCAAACTAAAAAACTCCAAACAAAAAGAGCCGCAGACAGAAAATGACTTGCTCGTCTGGTCGTAAAAAAACCAGACGACTTGTTATACATATAATAACAACACAAGAGAGATGAAAATCCAACACGAGGAAGGATTCTTCTCAAGCGTCGTCGAGAGCGAGGACTCCTGGAAGTGGCTTTCCTTCGAGAAGCTCCAAACTTGCACCACCTCCGGTAGAGATGTGGCTCATCTTGTCAGCCAAACCAACCTTCTCAACAGCAGCCACAGAGTCACCTCCTCCAATGATTGTGGTCACTCCCTTTCCGCTCAATTCCGCAAGCTGCTTTGCCACAGCCTGATGGTGAAAAAGAAGACGAGAGAGAGATTGGGTTAGTTCTGGCCTCTTGAGCAGAAACATATTGAAGGTGAGTAATGTGATTTCAGTTTGCTCGTACCTCAGTTCCAGCTGCAAACTTTTCGAATTCAAAAACGCCCATGGGACCATTCCAGATGATGGTTTTGGTTGTGTCTAGAGCATCACTGAATGTCTTGATGGAGTCTGGACCAATATCGAGACCCATCCAGCCATCGGGGATGGCCGTGGCTGGCACAATCTGCAAGAGTTCATAAATGTGTCAGGTTTAAACAGACCAGAGCAGACGCTTAAATAGTTTTCTTTTTTCACATTCATGATCCATTAAGATGACAGTCAACTGCAATGAGCGCGATTGTTACCTTGCTGTTAGCATCGGGAGCGAACTTGTCAGCAATAACCACATCGGTTGGGAGTAACAGAGCAACACCTTTGGCCTTTGCCTTCTCCATGAGTGACTTTGCCAAGTCAAGCTTGTCCTCCTCCACAAGAGAAGATCCGACTGAGTGTCCTTGTGCCTTGTAGAAAGTGAAAATCATACCTCCACCAAGCAAGAGGATGTCAACAGTGTTCAAGAGGGACTCAATGACACCAATCTTTGTTGAAACCTTTGAGCCTCCAACAATGGCTGCAAAAGGCTTCTTAGGGTTTGCCACAGCTCCGACAAGGTAATCAAGTTCCTAACACAATCATCAAGTAATAATCTGATCAGTAAAAAAAATGGTGTACGTATACTAATAAGACACTCTAGGAGCTGCAATATATAAGCACCTTCTGCATAAGGAAACCAGCAACCGAAGGCTTCAAGTATTTGGCAACTCCCTCAGTTGAAGCATGAGCTCTATGAGCAGTTCCGAATGCATCGTTAACATAGACATCTGCAAGCGCAGCAAGCTTCTTTGCAAATTCAGGGTCGTTCTTCTCTTCTTCCTTGTAGAACCTCACGTTCTCCAATAGAAGAACACCACCTTCAGGTAGTCCTGCAACCAATTTCTGAACTTTCTCACCAATAGAGTCATCTGCCATTACAACCTATTAACACAAGAGAGCAAGTCGCAAACATAGTGAGCACAGAGTAGTAGTAAAGACAGCTGTTCAAAAAGCAAGCAAACATAAAGGAACAAGAGTAACAAACCTCAACACCAAGAAGTTCAGACAACCTCGGCACAAGAGGCTTTAAGCTGTATTTAGGGGTAACACCTTTCGGGCGGCCCTGAAACATAAAATTGAGATCAGAGACATCCAATAGTTCCTAAATTAGCATCATCTGACTGAGACAGAACATAGCTTGTCATAACTTAACCAACTAGCATCATCTGACTGAGCACCAACAAAAGCAACACGCCACTACTAAGACAGAACATAACTAAATATCATTGTTCCAACAGAAATTAGAACTTGAGTATGAAAACGAATATTGAAACAGATGCAGATCGATCCTACTTATACAAATCGTTCACACAAAGCATAAATAATCATACAAGAAAGACAAGATTTGACCAAGATTTGCACATACCAAATGACTGCAGAGAACAACCCTAGATCCATTTCCCATCAAGTACTTGATGGTCGGAACAGCAGCACGAATCCTAGTGTCATCAGTGATGTTAGAGTTATCGTCCAAAGGAACGTTAAGATCAACCCTCACGAACACACTCTTTCCCTTCAGATCCGCTTCCTTCAACGTTCCAACGCTTCTCTTCGTCGCCATAGTAGATACACAAAGAAAACACTACAAAACACACCGCGAGATCAGATTAACGGAGAAAATCATACAAAATCGTGAAACAGATCTAGAAATTACACCGCAAAACCAAATCGGAATCGATTATGAGAATATTTATACTCACATGAGTGGAGACGATCGAAAGTTACAGTAAAATGAAGTGGATGATGATATATAAAAGAGTTGGTGGTGGATCTTTCGAGAAGACGAGAGACTATATAAAAGTAGGGGTGGGCATTTTAACCGAACCGAACCGAACCAACCAAACCAAACCGAACTCAAACCGATCCAAACCAAACCAGAGTTAATACCCAACCATTTGGTTGAAGTTTTTCTCAACCCGAACGGTTCGGTTTGGTTCGGTTTTAAACCGAACCGAACCGATAAACCAATGTGTTTTTGTTAATTAATTAATTAATAATATTAAAATAATAATACATACGGTGGAATCTTCGGTTCTTCACCATAAAAGTTATAAACCGAACTAAGTGGTTTTAGACTTTTAGGGAATGGTTTTTTTATGAATTCGTTTTGTTTACGTTTCGTTAGAATTCTTGTTTTTATAAGTTAATTTTTTAAAAACCGAACTAAAACCAAACCAAAGTACAACCGAACCGAACTAAACCAAACCGAACTAAACCCAAACCGAACACAAACCGAACCAAACTTATTTCGGTTGAGTTCGGCTAGAGTTTTATTCAACCCGAATAAACCGAACCGAACCGAACCCGAACCGAACCCGAAATTAAACCGAAATGCCCACCCCTATATAAAAGCAAGCAGCGTGGAGAACACCCCAAGAAACGAGTGGGCCCGTGACGAATATCTTGTTATATATTTACGATTTTGCTACTCCACGGCCGTATAAAGTAAAATGGAAATTTTAGTGGGCCGAGAGAGAGACATTAATGAGCCTAACCCAATAATAATCAATAGGGCTCGAGCCTCTTTTAGTTTATCGTCATCTTTGTAGGGGTGGACATTTTAACCGAACCAAACCGAAGTTAAATCGATTTAAACCAAATCAGAATTAATATTCAACTATTTAGTTTTATTTATTTTTAATCCTAATGGTTTGGTTCGATTTTAAACCAAACTGAACCGATAAATCAATATATTTATTATAATATTTTAATAGATATATTGTTATAGCGTTGTTTGTTTTTTGGTTTTCGTTTGGTTTATATCGAAGAGATGAATAAGCATAGGTTAGTTTATATATAATTTATATGAAAATTTTGATTTGTCGCATGTTCATCTTGATGACATCAAAAAATATATATTGTGATCGGTATTGAGTTTTTTTTTAATTTATTTTATAATTAATTATGGTTTTGGTACGATTGAGGTTTTAGTTTATTTTTCATGGTTTTTAAGCAGTTTGATTTGAATTATTGAATTTACATTTTCATAAGTGATTTATTTTTAAATCGAATACAAACCAAACCAACTAAAATCAAATTAAAATCAAATCAAACTAAAACTAAATCGAACCGAATACAAACTGAACCAAATTAATTTCGGTTGAGTTCAGTTAAATTTTTATTAAACCCGATTTAATCGAACCGAACCAAACTAAAACTGAAATTAAACCGAAATGTCCACGCTCCCTAGTTATCTTTCGCACGGATTGAGTGTAGATAAACCTTCTTACCGGAGAGAAGCGTAAGTAATTGCCGGAGAGACGAGTAAGCCGAATGATTTGTTCTCACCTTTCTCCTTCCATTGTTTCCGCTGAGAGAAGCCTTTAGCTGGGAAAATCCCCAAATGTGTCTGTTTTTGTTCCTTTGAACTTTTAATTTTTTTGTTCATGGAGATTGCAATTCCGTATAAGCCGAATCCGCTTATCTCTTCATCGGCTCAATTGTTTAAAAGACCTCAAAGTTCTGGTCTTGTTCGGTTTCCGGCCAAGTATGGACTGAGAGGTTCCCGGAAAAAACCGGTTTTTCGAGTGTATGCGTCTGAGAGTACTAGTGGGTCGTCGTCTAATAACGATGGTGGGTTTTCGTGGGTGAGATTGACGCAGTCTCTTCGCGTTGGCGTGGAGCGGATTGGGGAGACTGTGAAGAAGGAAACTGGGTTTGACTCGGAAGAAGCAAATGCGAGAGTGGATGAGTTTGTGGGTCGAGTTAAGGATAGTGTGCAGAAGGGCCAGCACGAGTTGACTCGGTTTAAGACTGAGACAGTGCCCTCGTTTATTGATTGGAACAAGTGGGAGCACTGGAAGGTAAGAAGTTCAGCTTTTTTAATCTTTTTGTTCTGAAGTATTGCTAGAGAGTGATTCTATTAGTGTTCAGAAACATTGAGGAACAAACGGTTTCTATTTCGTTGTTTTGTTGATGAATTGAGGAACACGTACGATTAATCTAACAACATATACTAGAATTCGAGAAACTTAGTTCTTTTCGGGCACCCTTTTTTAGTACTAGCTGCAGTTTCTTAATGAGAGAAGATGCTTTGTATCAGGACATCAGGAATTGGGACGGTAGACGAGTTGCTGCCTTGGTCATATATGCTTTTGCGCTGTTATTTTCTTGTCAAAGAGTTTATGTTGCCATCCAAGCTCCTCGGATAGAACGAGAAAGAAGAGAGTTAACAGAGTCTTTTATGGAGGCTTTGATCCCGGAGCCATCTCCTAGCAATATAGAAAAGTAAGTGCTTCCTAATCCTCAGTTTCCAAATGTAATTTATTTGCTGGGACATGGTAAAATTTGGTTCATATTTAAACAATGGTGTTACCCATAAACAAGTACATTATCAACTATGGAGGCATCGAAAGCATCAAGAGTGGGAAGAATAGAGCATGTTGTATTTAGTTGACTTGCGAGCATGTCCTGATTTTGTTTAGCGTTTCAGGTTTAAGAAAAATATCTGGAGGAAGACAACACCTAAAGGCTTGAAACTAAAAAGGTTCATTGAAGCGCCTGATGGAACACTTGTCCACGATAGTACTTATGTTGGAGAAAATGCATGGGATGATGATCTAGAGACAACAGAGGGATCTCTAAAACAAATAATTGATAGAAATGCTAGGATTCAGACAGAGGCAAAGAAGAAACTAAGCCAAGATCTGGGTGTCTCTGGTCAGTCCATATACATTTAGATGGAGACATTTGATTTGATTTGCATTAAATATTGTTTTGCTTGGTTGAGACTTCTTATAATATAGTAGCTTTGTTATTAATTTCATCATCTCTGTTCATGTTGAAGTCATACAATAATCAAGTGATTTGATGTAAGAAACCTTTGCTTTCGATGATCTAATTTCTCATGAATCAAGTTTCTTGAACCCTAAACCCTCTATAGTAGATGAAATTCAAGATAGAGTAGCATTGATAACCTTTGCTTTTGACCATCTAACTCTCTATGCATCATTCTATGATAGGTGAAACTGGAGACAGTGTAGGTACTTGGCGGGAAAGGCTTGCAAGCTGGAAGGAAATGCTGGAGAGAGAAAAAATATCAGAGCAGTTAAACTCCTCAATGGCTAAGTATGTTGTTGAATTTGATATGAAAGAGGTAGAGAAAAGTCTTCGCAAAGATGTTATTGAAAGGACATCTGAAACTGAGGGAACTAGAGCTCTCTGGATATCAAAGAGATGGTGGCGATATCGCCCTAAGCTTCCTTATACCTACTTTCTTCAGAAGCTTGATTCTTCTGAGGTACAGCTCTAACCTCTACTCTTATTCGGCTTTGGAATTGTGATGGGCATCTGTCAATATATCCAGTTGAATTTTCTTAACGGAGAACAAATAAATGATGGTGTATTCATTGTGGAATAGAATATGATGAATAATTTCCTTTTTCCAAAGCAATTATTTTGAAGCTGGACGTGATAGTATAATATATCTTTTGACTTCTTCGTTCTTGAGCTTGTTGATGCAATATCCACTGTGTGTGTGTTTTTAACAGGTTGCAGCTATTGTCTTCACGGAAGATCTAAAGAGATTGTATGTGACGATGACAGAAGGTTTCCCTCTAGAATATATTGTAAGTAAAAAATTCAGAGTTGCAAGTATTGAAGCTGAATGATTTACATTTACCATTTTGTATCCTTTTTCTTTCTAGGTTGACATTCCCTTAGATCCTTACTTGTTTGAGACTATTTCCAACTCCGGAGTTGAGGTGGATCTCCTTCAGAAGAGGCAGATCCATTACTTCATGAAAGTGTTCATTGCACTTCTGCCTGGGATACTAATTCTATGGTTTATAAGAGAATCTGCCATGCTTCTTCTCATCACATCCAAGCGGTTTCTCTACAAGAAGTATAATCAGCTGTTTGATATGGCTTATGCGGAAAATTTTATATTGGTAATCATCATACACTAGAACAGTAACCTTTTTGCTTCTTGGTTTTATGACCTTCTTCAAACATGTTCACACTTCTATTGATAAGTTTTAATTTTCATCCAGCCGGTTGGAGATGTCAGTGAGACAAAATCGATGTATAAGGAAGTTGTACTAGGCGGTGATGTTTGGGATCTTCTTGATGAGCTAATGATCTACATGGGAAACCCAATGCAATACTATGAGAAAGATGTGGCGTTTGTCAGGGTAAAATACATCTTGACTCAAATTAACATGTGAATAGTAGTTTATTCCATTCAACTGACTAGGTGCAATTCCTCCTTTTTTGTTTTTGAGTCAGGGTGTGCTTCTTTCTGGACCTCCTGGGACTGGGAAAACACTTTTTGCGCGAACACTTGCAAAGGAAAGTGGGCTACCATTTGTGTTTGCATCTGGTGCAGAGTTCACAGACAGTGAAAAAAGTGGTGCTGCAAAGATCAATGAGATGTTTTCAGTCGCGAGACGAAATGTAAGCACTCTTAGTTACGTGTGTAAAAGCTCATTTGGTATAGTTGTCTTCTACTCGCACTATTATTGTAGATATGATTTTATAAATATATATTGCTTCCAGGCACCTGCTTTTGTGTTTGTGGATGAAATAGATGCTATTGCTGGTAGACATGCTAGGAAAGATCCACGAAGAAGAGCAACTTTTGAAGCTTTAATTGCACAGCTTGATGGGGAGTAAGAGTCTTCACTTGTTCAGAAACTTTAATGAGATATATGTTTTCTTTATCGATATTCATCTGACATTTATTCTTTGGTTCCTCCCCACTTTCTAAGATCTTCACGGGGATTAAAGTTTTTATACATTTAAATTGTACCATCTTGCAGGAAGGAAAAGACAGGTATCGATAGGTTTTCTCTGAGACAAGCTGTGATATTTATCTGTGCTACCAATAGACCTGATGAACTCGACCTGGAGTTTGTCCGTTCTGGACGCATTGACCGTCGACTCTATATTGGTTTGCCTGATGCAAAGCAAAGAGTGCAAATATTTGGAGTTCACAGCGCCGGGAAGAACCTTGCTGAAGATATAGATTTTGGGAAGGCAAGTAGTTTTCCTGCTATTTGGTAATCTCGATAGTATGTCTGAGATAGGTGTTTGCTCGTTCATAACTATTCTTTTCCTTTTCTACATTCAGCTTGTTTTTCGGACAGTTGGCTTTTCTGGAGCAGATATCCGGAATCTTGTTAATGAAGCAGCTATAATGTCGGTATGTAATTAACTTACAACTGGATCTCACCTTCCCATCAGAATTATGCAATAGTTAGAGAAGCATCCTTGATTATTTCTAACTCGATTTTACAGGTTAGGAAGGGAAGGTCGTATATATATCAGCAAGATATTGTTGATGTGTTAGATAAACAATTGCTTGAGGGTATGGGTGTGCTCCTTACAGAGGAGGAACAACAGAAATGTGAACAAAGTGTTTGTACCGACATCCTTTGTACTATTTATCTCAAAACCATACAATTATGCCACAGATCTAAAAAGCCCTTACCATTGAAGCTAATGTGACATTAGGTATCTTACGAAAAGAAGAGACTTCTGGCGGTTCATGAGGCGGGTCATATAGTGTTGGCTCATTTGTTTCCGCGATTTGACTGGCATGCGTTTTCTCAGCTCCTTCCTGGTGGCATGGTACGTTTCAAAATTCTTGTTCACTTATAACAATATTGCTGTTTGAATAGTCCATACAGTAAAGAGTGGATTGAATAAATTCTTCTCTTGAATTTTACAGGAAACTGCTGTTTCAGTATTCTATCCACGTGAAGACATGGTGGACCAAGGTTACACAACATTTGGTTATATGAAGATGCAAATGGTGGTAGCTCATGGTGGACGGTGTGCTGAACGTGTGGTTTTTGGGGATGATGTCACTGATGGAGGAAAAGATGATTTGGAGAAGATAACAAAAGTAATCTCAGTCTATCTCTTGCTCTCTCTGTCTTGTCTAACTAATTATTGTCTTACAAATATAATATCTATGTAACTGCATAGTCTTCCATTTTAAGTATGAATCTGTAAGTATAATTTCAGATTGCAAGAGAAATGGTCATTAGTCCCCAAAATGCGAGACTAGGTCTCACTCAACTGGTAAAAAAGATTGGAATGGTGGATTTACCGGATAACCCAGACGGCGAGCTGATAAAATACCGGGTATATCCATTTATCACAGACTGGTACTTTCCCATTTGTATTGATCTCTCACGTTCTCTGTATCTCATTGCATTCTTTTCTGTTTCATGATAAATGTCAGTGGGACCATCCTCATGTAATGCCAGCAGATATGTCTGTTGAAGTATCCGAGCTATTCACCCGCGAGTTAACAAGGGTAATCTTTATTTGACTCTGCAGTCCTAATCTTAATTAAACTCTCCCATGTGGATAAAAGATTGAAACATATATATATATGGGATTTGAATGTTGGTGACAGTATATTGAGGAGACTGAAGAGCTTGCGATGAATGCTCTGAGAGCAAACAGGCACATTCTGGACTTGATCACAAGAGAGTTACTTGAACGGTCAAGGATTACTGGATTGGTATGGTTTCTGAAACTTCATTGACTTTGTTATCTTATCTACTTATATGAACAAACAACCTCAGACTAAGAAGTTTTCTTTTCATCTTGTAGGAAGTTGAAGGCAAAATGAAGGATCTTTCTCCTTTGATGTTTGAGGATTTTGTGAAGCCGTTCCAGATAGACGCAGATGAGGTACGTAGTTTATTATATTTCATCTTCTTGTCCCATAGAAGTGTAATCCACTATTGATAACTTTTCAGGAGGAACCTTTGCTTCACAAGGACCGATTGAGCTATCAGCCAATTGATTTACGTCCTGCACCACTGCACAGAAGCTAGAAGCCTTTACTCTTCTCCTGTCACCAAAAAGATAGTCAAATTGTTCCCAATATCTTGGAGAGCGAATGTTCATCTTAAAAGAGCTTTGGATTTTGCAGGTGATAGTACTTGTTTCACCCATCATTGGTTTAGAATCTTATATATAGAACATTCACAGTCAAATTTTGTACTATGTTTCTGTCTGTATTTTGATGATATTGTAACATTATTATTAGTGTAAGTTCCCATCAAGGAGTATCTCGAAAGTTTCCAGCTTTGAATTTGTATATATCTGCAAGCTCCTCTTTTTTTTCATCATAAGTAAAGCCCATTTTTCCTGTAGTGGAAGTTAGGCGCTACATTGTTTTAAAAAAAGTATTTGAGTGAAAGATAAGAGTGTAGAGACTGAAGCAACTTATCGTATATCACTAATCTCTTAATAATGGCTACAACCTTTAGTAAACCACAGCTACTCTAGACAAGAGAGACACCGTGATGAACAAAGGGAAACACCATTGAGCACTGGAGAGTCCATTTGGAAAAGAGACACAATGATGAACAAAGAGAGTCCATTATCGTCTCCACCTAACAATCTCTAGATGAGACGATAAGTGTGACATCCCAAGAATTAGTTTTAGGGCCTATTTTTTTCAATTAAAACTCCAAGGCGATAAACCTAAACCTTGCGACCAAAGAAACCCTAACCCTAGCTTCCCGAAGAAGAAAAACCTAGTTTGTGAATGAAGCAATGTTATTGGCTCTTAATCTCCGACTGAAATCGTTTTGGGCGTGGATCATTTATTCTAAATTGGGCGTTAGGAGAGTTGGGCCAAACATCAAAGAGGAGGAAGAGTTGGACCGAAAGAATCATTAGACGAGGAGTCGGGCCTGTTTTGAGTTAAGGAAAACCTACAATCGAGAGGGAGTGATTGAGGCCCATTCTAAAGGAAACCTAGAGTTTTGTGAGCACATTTTCGTGGCCCTAGAGGAAGGAGAAGAGAAGCCCAAAGTTGCAAGCCTAAGAAGATCATTAAGGGTAATTCCGACTTTCTGCGATTAGACCTAGGTTTCACTCTCCATCTCTATATAAGTGGGAGACACGACTTGGAGGATGTCAGAGAGTCTGGGTGCGGCGAAGCCCTGCCGGAATTCCGCTGGAGCCACCACCGTTGAGTCACCTCGAAGGAGAAGCCACTACAGCCTCCTAGAAGGCTGATCTGACCCGTTTTGGAAGAGAAGAGTATCGGACAGACAAACCAGATCGGATCAAGCTGAAACTTGGTAAGAATATTCTAGACTCCCATATCTAGCCATAGCCGAAAGCGGATCTCGATTTGGAGCTATAAAACTAAAGTTATTGCCGTTTTTCTGAGATCGATAATTGTTGTTAGAATCTTCGGATAGCCATATTGTAAGAAGATTATCCGACGAACCATGAGGAACCAGGAAGCCATCTATATACCTCTGGAAAGCCCCGGGTCTTAGCGTTCTGTAAAGACCAAGTTTGTCTAGATCAAATATTTGTGTTGAAAGTTATCGCTGTATCTCCTTGTCTGGTACATTCTGGCCGAATCTCCAACCATCGCAGATCATACCCGTTTTGGTAGAAGGGAGAAACGGATGAGAATGTGTTCTCTGAATGTTATGAAACTCGGTAAGGATATTCAAGACTTCTATATCTAGCTACAGCAGAAATCAGATTATCATTTGAAGTTATGGTTTGAAAGATATTTGTGTTTTCCCGAGACTATTATTCGCAGCGCCCAGATCCGACCAGGTTGGAGAGTTGAGCTGTTTGGTTGGGCAAATCAATCCGGATCGTTCTGAAACTTTGCAGAGAAATGTAGGACTCATGGAGGTAGATTCTAGTAAAAGGGTGACCAGTTTGGAGTTCGGGAACATGAAGAAACATGCTGATGAAGCTAAGGCAGTGAATCTGTCCAAAGAAAAAAGGAAGGAGAAAAATGTGTTTTACCATCAACCCAAAGGCAAATGTGAGGACTAGATGTGGATTCCCATGATGCGTTAGTTGAAATAGGAATATGTTTATGTTTAATAAAAGTATATAGATATGATTGTTGGTTGTTGCATGTGAAAAATGATTGATGCATATTTGTATGAAGTAGCTGTTTGCTAGGAGTGATAGTACACGATTTCTTGTCGCCGGGGTCATGGTCGTGAGCCATGAACCGGCATTTCTATGTTGGGCCGCAACCAAAGAATGAGAATGATACAAAGAATGAGAATAGATTGCGGTCCCATCGATAACGGGGCGGACGAGTCCAGAATGTGAAAGAGATTGAGTAACATGGGTTGCGACCTGTGCGAATGTGATGCATACTTGTTAGGATGATTGATGTGATGTGAGCTATTGCATATAGAAATGATTGTTCATGATTTGTAGTATGGTTAGGAAGGACATGTAGGTTGTGTGTGTCTATTGCTTATATTGTACATATTCATTATTGCTATATTCAAATGATGTATCTAAGAATCTTGTGTGCCCCAAAAGCACACCATCGCTGAGTATTCCCAAAATACTCACCCCTCTTCCCCTTTCAGGTTTTGCTTAAGAGATCAATTTGGCGTGGAATGCAAGTCAAGTTATTTATTAGGGTTTCCCTGGGATAGGATGTCTCAATAAGCATCGAGGAATCGTACTCAGCTGGTTCCAGGAAGATGGGGGACACCCCTGAGACCATTAAATGTACTTTAATATTTAAATTCATCAAAACTAGATGTGCATATTTTAAGGGATGAGGGCACTTACCGTGGTGTCGATCGTAAGAGTTTTCATTTTAGGAGAGTTTTGAAGCAAAAAAATAAGTGGTTCCAACCAATCTATCTATTGGATTTTCTGAAATAAAGACTAAATCTATTAGCCGAGACAATTTAATGGCGTTACAACACGCAACCTGCAATGACACAAAGAAAAAAAAGATTAGTTGACCAAGCAAGGAACAAGGAACAAACGAGATCGGGCCTAGCTCTGGGCAAAATATTCGAATCCGAAGAACCAAACCAAATCCGAACCGAAAAGGAGGAACCGAATCCGAACCGAAACCGATAAAATACCCGAACGGATCCTAGATTCCTATATCCGAAGAACCGAACCCGAACCGAAAATCGAATGGATACCCGAAATACAATTATATACCCAAAATATTAATTATATGAATTATTTTTATACCAAAATGATTGAGAGACCCAAAATAACCAAATATACGAAGTTTTTAGCTATATTTGTTAAGGTTTGACTAAATTTTATTTGAATTTAACCAATTTTATTCAAATTTAACCAATTTTCATTTTATTTTTATGATTTGTTGGGTATCCGAAATCGAACCGAACCCGAATGGAACCGAACCGAACCGAACCCGAAACAAAATTCTAAAATATTCGAATGGATTCTAAATTATAAACCCGAAAATCCGAATAACCCAAACCGAACCCGATCGAATATCCGAACGTAATCTTTGCATGATCGAAACGTAATTTATCAGGGTTAGGAACATAGTCGAATGGAGGCATGATAGGAATGGAGGCATGATCGAAACATAATTTAACTGCTACCATTGATTCGGATAAAGACAAGCACAGACGTCCGGCGGAAGAAAGACATCTCAGAAACTTTTCAGCAGGGTTAGGAACATAGTCGATGTATACCTCATCAAGGCAAATCATATTCTCTATCAAACTACAATAGTCTCCCCGAAGATCAATTATGCTTGAATATGTTAATGCAGAGGAATCTATCACCAACGACAGAATGTGATATTCCTCTTCTTCTTCCTCTTCCTCTTGCTTGCGCCATCTAGTCTTATAACGTAATCTTTTCAACGAAGGCATTTTCACGGTAAAGTTTGTCATCCTCATCATGTCGTTCAACCACCAGTTGGACGAGAACAGGGGAACTTGATAAAAGCCTAGCAAGAGATTCTTCGTCTTTGTACACCACGTTGAAAAGATCCAGATATAAGAGAGATGGTAGGCTAGCCGGGAAAGAAACATCGACGAGAATCTGGTTGGATAGAGTTTAAAGAACGAGCGTTTCGCATGTGTAAAGGCTCTTAGGAAAGCTTGTGGGCTCTCCTGTCCAGAGGAGCTTGAAATCTAACTTTTCTCACACCGTGGTTAACTGCCTTCTCAACCCACTTTCTGACATCTACGTCAACAGGTTATCATGGACCCAGTTTGACAACCATGCTTACTAGTTTCGGTGCCTTATGGAGTTGAGTTGTAGTGACTTTTAATAAACCACCCAACACTCTCACTGCCTTAGTCGTCTTTGAAGGCGAGTTTATGCAGCATCTTCCAGACGTAATGCCATCATTTAGACAAGATCGCAGTGGCCACTGCATCCTTTATCGGGACGAGGAGTAAGATCACATATTCTCTGACAACCTTCGGTTTCTGGATCAATCCTTAACAAACCCATAGTGCCAATGAAACAAAAACCCTAATCTACTAGACTCTTAAGGGAAAAACTAAGATGATAAAATCCCTAACTAGTAGCTTACCACAAGCTCGAAGAAAGGGTAAATCAGAGACTAAAGGATGATCATGGAGGAAGAAGGATCAACCCGAAGTATAATTATTCGATGATGGAAGATGATGAGCAGAGATTTAAGAGATGGGGAAACGGCCATAAGAATACCCAACTATCGGATTTTTACCAAAATAAATATGAACTCTTCATTGAGCCAAAATAAACACGAACATATGTTGACCGGGTATACGATTAGTCAACCTTAATAATTGTATAAGTGGCGTGAACAGACGTTTTGTATTGTCGTTTAATGAAACATCGTCAATAATTAGAAAGCCTGAATCTTAAACCCATATTTCAAATCCCTAATTTCCTATTCTTCTCGGCCGTGACTTCTTCTCTTCAAATCCTTATCTCCAGTGTCAATTATCCTTGAAATCATCATCACCATCATCGATTATCCTTGAAATCCTTTAAATCGTCATGTCCAGAAGGAATAAATTCACTCCACGTCGACGCAAAAAAGAGAAGGTGTTGTCGAAGTTGAGAGTGATGGAGAAGCTCGTGAGACTCCAGAAGATGGTTATGTGGCTATTGTTGATGACGATTTTGGTGATGATGTGAACGTCGACAATGGCAACGATGATATGAACGGCGATAATGGTGGTGAGTTAGAGAACGACAGTTGTGTGGCTGTTGAAGAAGAAGTGGTTGGAGAGTTACCAAACTAGTTTGGAGAAATTGCGAGAGCGGACGAGAGTGATGAAGATAGTGCAGACGACATCTGGAATGATGAAACTATACTCGATCCTTTGTCAGATGACGATGAGGAAGAGGAAGCGCAGAGAGAATCCCGTGAAGATACAACATCACCTGATGAAATTCTAGCTTTAGGTAAGATATTTGGTTCAACTTCTGAGTTCAAGCAAGCATTTCTTAGGTACTCTCTGAAAACTAGATATGATATTAAGCTATTCTTGTCCACACAAAAGAAGCTTGGTGCGATTTGCTCTGATACATAGGATAATTGTGCGTGGATAGTTTACCGCTCATATGAGAAGAGTAAACACAAGTTGCAGGTTAAAGCGTACATGAGTGGGTACATATGCATCAGGTCTGGTTACTCGAAGATGCTAAAGATTTCATCAATTGCACAATTGTTTGAGGAAAGGTTGAGAGTGAATCCAAAACTCAAATCAAAGGAAATGGTAGATGATATTAAGATGACCTACAATTTGATTGTTAATGAGGATCAATGTCCGAAAGCGAAAACCAAAATTACGAGACAAAGAAGAGCTAGCCATGAAGCACATTTTTCTTGGATTTGGGATTACCAAGAAGACTCCATGCACCAGAATGGAAATTGAGACTTTTCCAGGACCAACTCCAGGAAGCAAGCAAAAGTTTGATCGTTTTTATGTTTGTTTTGAAGCACAAAAGAATTCTTGGATATCTTCATGTAGGCCTATCGATCATAGTAATTTTGCAATTTTTTTAATTTTGAAATTTTTTAATCTTGGATATCTTCATGTAGCTGGATATCTTAATTTTGCAGTTTTTTTAAATTTTGACAAATATAATTAAAGATTTTTGGATATTTTTGGTATTTTGGTTCTTTCGTTCTAAACATAACTAATATATTCGGTTTATAATTGTAATTATGGGTATTTTGGTTCTTTCAAGTCTTTTCTTGGGTGAGTCACGGGTTGTGAGGAAGTTTGATGAGGGTACTGAGGTTTTTACTTTACTGGTGGTTGAGAAGAGTGATGCAATAGAAGTGGTGAGTGAACATCCAGCTACGACTCCGGCGACTGCTAATCGAAGTCATCGAGCCATATACTAGCTCTGGCGAATGCATATCGATTTCCAGCTGCGCCAGACCCGTCATCTTCATCACTTGTATGTCCTCCAACGTTCAATCAGTCATTCACAACAACTCCTAAGGTCGTTGTATCGTCGCTGTTAAACATTTCCCACTGTGTTACTCTGAAATTAAATGCATTGAACTACCTCTTGTGGAAGACTCAGTTTGAACATTGGCTATCTAGTCAAAAGCTTGTAGGGCATATCACCGGTGGTACTCCTCGTCCTCATCCAACTGTTATGCTTCGTTTCAGTGACACTTTTTCAGAGACCCCAAATCCAAAGCTTCTGGTTTCGATCCAAAATGATCAAATTGCCCTTGCTTGGCTTTTTGGTTTGATGTCTGAGGATGATCTCCGGTCATCTACGGTCTCCGCACAGCCTATGAGGTATGATTTGCTTTGGCTAAGAAATATAATCGAATCTCATCATCTCGAAGGTTTGATTTGCAACGACGCTTACAAACTGTATCTAAGCTAGGAAAGTATATGGGTGATTATCTTAATGAGGTTAAGTTAATTTGTGATCAATTAGACTCCATAGGTTGTCCTGTTGAAGACAATGAGAAGATTTATGGTATTTTCAATGGTTTGGGTCAAGAATATGAGGCTATTACTACAGTAATTGAAAACTCTATGGACTCTTATCCTGCTCCCAAATTTGAAGATGTTGTGGTTAAGCTGACAAACTTCGATGATAAGATCCAGACTTATGCTTCTCATGTTGTTGTGACTCCTCATTTGGCTTTTACTATTGGTAGAGGAGGATACACTAACTGTGGCAAAGGAAACAACAACGGTAGAGGTCAAACCAATAATGGTTATCGTGGAAGAGGTTCTTACTCCACTCGTGGCAGAGGTTTTCCTCAGCAATTTACCTCCAACTCTTCCTCAGATAATGGATCCAGACCCACCTGTCATATCTGCAACAAGTATGGTCATCCTGCCTACAAATGCTACAAACGATCTGATCAAGATTGTCAGTGTCCAGACTTCAACAATGCTCTTGATTCCATGAGAATATATGATCAGTCTCCCTCATCTGGTTAAGAATGGTATTTAAATACCGGTGCTACAGCCCATATTACAAATTCTACTGCTCAGCTCCAGTCAACTCAGCCTTACTCTGGTGAGGATTTTGTCATAGTTGGTAATGGAGACTTCTTACCTATTACTAATGTTGGTTCGGCAGTTCTGCCTAGTCTTCAAGGTAATTTACCTCTCAAAGACGTTCTTGTCTGTCCAGGGATTACCAAATCTCATTTATATGTCTCAAAACTCACATATGATTATCCATGCTCCTTTAAATTTGACCATAATGGTGTTGTTGTTAAGCATACACGGACAAAGCAGGTGCTGACCAAAGGAACCATGCATAAAGACTTCTATGTGTTGAAGAAACCACATATTTTAGCTTACTACTCTACAAGACAACAAACTACCAGTGATTAAGTATGGCATATGCGGCTTGATCATCCTCATCAAGACATTCTTCAACACTTATCGAAGACTAAAGCCATAGTTATCAATAAATCAAGCTCTCGTTTGTGTGATGCTTGCAATTTGGGAAAAATTTGCAGACTTCCTTTCTCTTCTTCTGAGTTTGTCTCATCAAGGCCCTTAGAAAGAATGCATTGTGACCTATGGGGACCTTCTCCTGTTGTTTCAGCTCAGGGTTTTTGATATTATATCATTTTCATTGACAATTTTTCCAGATACACTTGGTTTAAATCCTTTACGATTGAAATCAGATTTCTTCTCGATATTCATTATGTTTCAAAAGATGGTTGAGACTCAATTGCAAGAGAAGATTACTATGTTTTAGTGTGATGGAGGGGGTGAATTCATCACTAATCTGTTTGTCTCTCATATATCTAACTCAAGCATTAAACAACTCATTTCTTGCCCTCACACTCCTCAACAAAATGGTTTAGCTGAGAGGAAACACATGCATATTACTGAATTTGGTCTTTCTATGATTTTTCAAAGCAAAGTTCCTCAATATCTATGGGTTGAAGCTTTCTTTACTGCTACTTACCTGGGAAATCTTCTACCTTTCTCAATTTTGCATCATAATAAGAGCCCATATGAGATACTTGTGGGAAAACAACTGCTATCCCTATCTTCGTCCCTAGGCACAAAACAAATTTGATCCAAAATCACTACTTTGTGTTTTTCTGGGATACAATGAAAAATTCAAGGGATACAGATGTCTACATCCTCCTTCTGGTAAGTTTACATTAGCAGACATTGTATATTTGATGAAAATCAGTTTCCTTTCTCAGGTATATACTATACATTTCTACCTAAGGATGCATCTCCACTTCTCTCAGCATGGTTATCTGGTTTTTCATCACCTCAGTTCACAGCTGCAAGCTCCTCTTCCGATGTTGCTGGATGAACTGCTGATACTGAGATATTACATGCATCAGCTCAGCCGGTTCCTTCTACAATTGCTCCTAGTTATGTGTGTTGTTGCCTACTGCTGGTGTTGAAATTGAAAGAAGTCTTGAGTGTACGGAAGGCTTAGATCCTGATCCTATAGGCAACATCTTCTCTTATCCATCACGTAGGACAGGCTCTTCAATGCAATCCTCTACATCAACTACTCTGAACTAATTCAAGACTGTCGATGACGAATAATGATGATCAGCTGTTCACAGAAGAAGACTTTCCCCCTTTATATGTATCCATCCCAACTACTTCTCATTCTACCTCCACCAGATCTCCTTGTCCTGCATCAACAAATATACATGCTACTGTTAGCTCCATTCATCCAATGCAGATACGTTCAAAGTCAGGAATACAAAAGCCTAATCATAAATATGCTTTGCACTTTGTCAAATCTAACTATCCTAAGCCAAAGACAGTTAAAACTGCTCTCAAAGATCATGGATGGAAAAACGCTATAGAAAAAGAAGTTAAAACTTTTCATGAGACAGAAACTTTCGATTTAGTTCCACCAAACCCAACCATACAATCTTTGGGGTGCAACTGGATTTTCATAACCAAACTTCATTCAGATGGTTCTTTGGATAAATTAAAAGCTAGGTTGGTGGCTAAGAGATATGAACAAGAAGAAGGAATAGATTATTTAGAGACATATAGTCATGTTGTAAGGAGTGTAACAGTAAGGCTAGTTTTAGATGTTGCTGCAGTCAACAAATGAGATATCAAACAATTGGATGTGAAAAATGTATTTTTCCATGGTGATTTACAAGAAGAAGTATATATATTGCAGCCTCCTGGATTTGATCTTCAATACAAACTTGGTGTTGGTTCCCCACCGAGTTTGAGGGGATGTATTGAGAATACCTCTGTTTCTCCCGACTTTGTTTCTTCAAAACACGAACAGATCCTTGATAGGCCACATATCAAAGATGAAGCCCAAACGCAGGAATCAAAAACAAATGGGCCGTTCACATAAACTCAAGCCCAATCTCACTTCTTCTCTTACCCTTAGCAACGGTCACAACAATGATAAGGTTCAATGGTCAAAAGGAAAGACTCTCTGTACAATTCCAGCTTTTACAATCCAGTTGGATAGCCGTTTTGATACCCTCCAACAATCGAGAGAGATCATGTGCAAATGATGAGATGATGCAACGTGTCTTTGTCGTCTTCTCTTCTACCTTCTCTATATAATGTATGATCCTCTGTAATCATTAAGCAAAATAATAAAGAAAAGCTTTGTCCTCTCTCTCAAATTCAGAAGCAAAAGCTTCGACTTTCACTTGCGGCTCTCTCACAGCGTTTGGACAGTTTGCCGAAACATGACCATTGTTTCCACTTACATTGCAGCTAACACCACCATAAGGCCTAGAGCCATCCGATTGGTTTGCAGGTAAACCAAATTCCCTTCTTTCGACAGATGAGGGATCTCTGGTCCCTGAGTTTTCGATACCAGTGTTAACTGCATCAGCGCTGTAATGGGATCCTTCTGCCTTGATGGGGAGAGAACTTGCATTCTCGGTCCTGACGAGGATAAGTGGTTGGAGGATCACGAGAATGGTCCTGCCTAGAGACTCCATGACCTGCTGATGGATTGTTTTATTCTCGAGTGGAAGGTGTTAATCTAGGAAAACTAGAACCTGAACCAAAACTAAACACTTATCTTTGTTGATCAGAATCTGATCCACGCTGATTATTAGACTTTGCTTTGAATACATGATGTCCAATTATATCAGAACTCGGTGTAATCACTTTCAGTTGCACAATGACAATAATCCTGTCATTAAAAAAAAAAAAAAACTTTGATTTTTGATAATGTAGTCTACATTGGCTATCTAGTACACAGGTCCACCAATTATGAAATTAGAATCTTTTAAGCATCTAAGGAATATTAGTTTCATCATCTGGTTGTACATTCAAACAATTCGTAAGAAATGAAAAAAGGTCATTTGATTTAAAAAAATTACCATTTGTCCTGGATCTTGTTACAGGTGAAATGAGTGAGTCGAACAATGGAACCGACTTGAAGAATCCCATTTTTGACAAGGTCGCTCTGGATAATCCCGAGCATTCCCTGTTGCAAGTAGGTCTCGTCTGATAAATACATCATAAACCTCTCCCTCATCGGATATTTCTGCTGAGTCTAGACCGACCTCAAGTCCCTCAAGTCCCTCAAGTCCGTCACTTGCATAACCGGCACCATTTCTTCCTCGGTCTTCACTTTTTCATTATGTATCTTCTCGATTGCCCCCGCACTACAACAGAAGCGGGCTGTGACGACGTTTAATATTGGAGTTAACGTCAGTTACTAAATGACGAGACATGGTCTCAAAAGTCCCTAAAACTGATTCTCAAATCTCCTATATCCTCTTTCATCTTCATATCCCTATATTCATTAAACAAATATGTTATTCCAAATTTCCCCTTGCTTTGATTTAAAGAAAAAAAAATTCGAAAAAAAAAACAAAACGAGACGCCGACTCGACTCACTCCCGCACTCGACTCACTCTGAGACTCCTCCATCGAGCTCGATCTCCATCGCCGCCGGAGTGAGCCCTCTCGCCACCGTTTCCTCCACCACCGAGCTCTTCATCGCCGCCGTTTCTTCGCCTCTCTCCTCTGTAGCTGCATCGATGTTTGTTCTTCAAGTTCTTTGTTTTTGATTTTGGATTTGAGGGATTGAATTGGATTTGATATGGTATGCGCATTGGGTGTTTTACCATGGTTTCTGGGTCGACTAAGACTTTAAATTGGTATGAAATAGATTAATGTGGTTGAATCATAAATAGATTAGAATCCGAAACGATCCATTTTGAGTTCTTGATATAGGATAACTGGGTAAAACTGGTATTACTGATAAATGTAGTATCATCATATATAGTAAAAGCGAAGTAAATTTTCGGAATAGAACTCTCTCATTCACTCTAAACCGTAAAACTCGGTTAATACCTTTTCCGGTTCAAATTAAGTTTTTTTAGATTTTGAAATTTGTCGTACCGATTATCGATTTTTGGGTTTTTAATTTATGGTGTTTCGTAATAGTGGGCTTCAAATCATATATGGGTTTGCATTTTTAAAATTGTATTTTCGATGTTGTCACTAAAAAAAAACCGTTTTTAAATTTTGGTCTTCAAAATTGTCAAAAAAAAAACAAAATATCGATTTTTTGGTTTAAATTTTTTGAAAATTCATCTAATGTTTTTTTTTTTGAATTTGTTGAATTTGGTTATTCATGTTTTCGTGATGGGTTATATTTTGAGTGTGAAACATTAACAAATATTTGACATTATGCATTTGCAAAAATCGAGATTGCTGACCCAATAATTAGAAAACCCTAACCTACGTTTGATTGTATTCGTAATTAGTCGGTGCCGTATATATTAAAAATGTAAAAGTGTATATTTTTGCCAATTTTCGTATCTAATCTTTGTCGTATATATTAAAAATGTAAAAGTGTATATTATTCTGATTTTCGTATATAATATTTGTACTTATCTTATTTTCGTATCCAATATTTGTACTTATCTTAATTAAACAAAATCTCGAAAAGTATCTAATATTTGTACTTATCCTAGCATGTCTAGTGGCTATAAATATCACGTCCTCTTATTCTTCTTTCTGTGTTTCGTATACGTTTTTTTGTTATGTTTAGTCGTTCTTTCTTTTTGGCTTTGTATGTTTTTTTTTTAATTTTAGTTTTGGGTCGATGTTCTTCGAACTGTACATGTATGGTTATTTTCATCTTGATGTCACTGATTGTTGTGTTTGTCGTCTTATTGTGTGTAGGTGTTTACTCGAAAACCCCTGCTATGTTTGCCATTTAAAAAAAAAATATATGTTCTTGCCTCTTAGCTTAGTTTTTGAGTGTTGTTCGTTGTGATGACTGATGAAGAAGATGCTATAACCTATGCAAGAATTCTGGCGAAGAAAAAGCTCTTCCACGATCACAACAAGCATGTGATGTCTGATGAAGAAGATGACTCCATATGGGATTCATTGCCTGCATCACTGTCAGTATTGCTTATACCGTCCCTAAAAGAGGTATGCATCGATTTTACTTTGATATAACAAATATGGGATTCATTGCCTGATTCATTGACTGATGAAGAAGATGACTCCATATGGGATTCATTGCCTGATTCATTGCCTGCATCACTGTCATAATATATGATTATTTTTGGATCATGTGGCATCGTTTCTCATCTTTCTCTCCGTTGTTCTCCTGTTGTAACAAAAGTTAGCTTTACTTATCATCATCACAAGATGCTTGGGTACGTTTTATAAAATATATTCTTTGGAAGCATACCGAGTCAAAAAATCTCATCTTTGACAGTGGTAACCTCAGACCAGAGGAGGATGATGTCAAATCCTTCATTGCATGACCTGAATACGATGACCTTAAGATAGATATTGATGATCCATATTGTTCTTCAAACCCATGATTCTTGTGTTTTCCCTTATTCCTATCTTCAAAATCAAACAAAAAGATGTGGAATTCTTAAGGGTATTGATATTTCTCCTGTTGACGACCAAAAAAAAAGAATCATGTTCTCACCGATTTCACTATTAACACATTTCTTTTTGGGTTTAGCTTAACTAGGAGTCAAAAGTTTGGAGATAGAAGAAGATGAAGCAGAGGACGACACTTTTGGCTGAGGAATGAGACTCAAAGGTTGATCTTTCTATCACACCCTTTAAGTCCTCTTCAGAAACAAAATCAGAATGTTTAGATGAAAGCAAATTTGATTGATTCTGAGAAAAAAGAAGTCGTCCCTCTCAAGTTATTTTTAAAAATCTTTTTACCATCTGGTAACTTGGGCTGGATCTCTTGAGTTCCCGTCTGCTTCACATTCGGTGAATTACATAGAGAGGCTCTCAGATCGTGAAACATGTCAAACTCAAACTCAATGCTCGCCACAGAAAGTCTGCTGCCTTGAGTTGTCGTCGGCATTAAAACATTCGACTTATGAAGCTGTGTCTTATTGGTGAAACCATTGTTCAGTAGAGACAACTCCTCAGCATCAAGAACACCTTCACAATAATTGCTAATTGTCAATTTTCAAAATACAGAATCGAAGCGGATCATATAGCAAAATATATAGAATAATGGAATTGTTAAATAATTGAATAGCAAGAATCATTTTAGATGAATAGACAATAGAGTTTCCGCAAAATATTTGCAAATAGATTAATAACATTTTGTTTTATTTTGTTCTAATCATAATTTTTAGCACGACTATAATGGATAGCGGAATCACTTTTCAAAATATGATAACTTGAGGAATCCTTATTTGAATGATAAAAAAAATACTGGAATAATGTTTTAAAAATATGAAAATGTTAAAACCATATACAGTAGTTGAAATAAAAGGGTGAGACCTGGATCAGTAAAAAAAAGCGTTGTCCCAAACAAAGACTTGGACTAGCAGCGATTTCCGAATTAACACATGGAAGTGTCTTAAGCTAGTGCTTATGATTTTCTTTGACTTCAAACTCATTCACGCCAATTTTTAAGCTCCCGAAAAATTCTTCAGGATCTAACACTCCTGTAACAAACAAAAATTTGGGAAAAATCATAGTAACTATATTTATATTTCTTCAGGTTTGTTAAATTCACAAAATGCATTTAGGAAATTGAGAAGAAACCAGGGTTGGTGAAAAAAGCAGTGTCCTAGGCCAACCTTTTACGATGATTCCATCTACTCTCTTATCTCTTATCAGCTGAGCAAAGTCAACTTTTTCTCTTGCTGCTAATGCAAAGTGAGAGAGTGTTCCAAAAATCTAATCAATTTATGAATAAATAAATGAGATTTAGATATGAGAGAAACAGAGAGGGAAGACGATGATTGTACTCGATGATGAATCAATTCTTGAGAATCCATTGTCCTTTTCGATTCTTGATTTTGGAGAACTGAATTTGGAAATGGGAAAATATGTTTTAATCACCCATACGAGAATTTAGAAAGAGAGACAAATTTGAAAATGGATATAAGCATTTATTTACTCTCTGGAAACATTCAATTCAAAGCCAAAATTGATTGATTGCGGTTATATTCTTCTGTGGTGTTTTATATTTAAAATAATTGACTGCCTTAAATGTAAATCTCTATGTAGACCAATGACTTAAACCTTCTTTCTCTATATAGATTATAAATCTTCATAACATTAGTAAAGAAAATCCAAATGTAATAAATTGTAACAAAAGAGAATGGAGATGAAATATCAGATGGAAAGACCGACCTCCGATCCATAAACGTGGACAAATTTTCCTTCCTTCAAATAGTTCTCATATCTAACATAAATTCTTAACTAAAACAAACTAAACCAAAAATAGATAATCAAACGTTCAAATTAACACAACCGAAATTGACAATAAACCCGAAATAGAACTTCTAAAAAAAAAATCGCCAATCAGCTCAACTATAACAACACACTGATCTCTAATTTCCCATGCACCAAATTAGAGAATTCAACGTTAGACAAACCGAGATAAGAGAATTTCAGCCACAACTACTTCATACAACAATATAACAATTAGAGATCAACATGATTCTATCTGACACTACTTTCCTCACAAAAGCCATGTCCCAGTGTCCTACTATCATCATTTTATACTTGATTGTAATATATGAAGGTTTTATATAGAACCTACATGCATACAGATTATGCTCTTCATTTGTATACACAAGCCGGTGTGATAGATAGAGGAATTACTTGATCATTTGGCGTTATTCAAGATCTCTAGAGAGTTTACATGCTACTTCTTTCACCAGCTCTGTGTAACCAAGATGATGAAGTCTCAGCTAAGAACCCGAAAAAAAAATACATACAAAAAGGTTGTAGCATTGGTATCTGTATACGTCAAAATCTTACCGGCATATCTTCACCATAAACACCCTCAGCTATAACATATTAGTAACCATATTAAAATCATTTTCTATGTGATAAATTGAAGATATAACATGTACATATATGGCCACTACTGCAATTTATTTATGTTGATGCTAACTCTAATTTCTACATATACAAAATTTATACTCAATAATGTTAAGAGTCTTTGAAATAAAACAAAGTTTCATAAAACGATACAAAAATGCAATTTTTGAGTAGTTTTGATAATAAAAAAACAGTGATGGAAAAAAGACAATCACTTCTGACCAATTACACATAGGTAATCGGTGGATCCGCTTCAAAAATCTCTAGCAACCAGGAAGGAAGCCAGCCGCAACATAATATTGACATTTATATCTCTAAGGGTCTAATTTATGATGATTGTAATTATTATTACACTACAAGAAAACAGGGGTATTTCCGACGGCCAAAGCCGTCGGAAATCCGTCGGAAAGGGCCTTTTCCGACGGATTTCCGACGGATTTAAGCTGTCGGTTACAGTTCGTCGGAAATATGGTATCCGTCGGAATCCGTCGGAAATTTCCGACGGATTGTTGCCGTCGGAAAGCCGTCAGACATTTCCGACGGATTTCCGACCGCGTCCGTTCCGACGGATATTCGACGGACTTCCGACGGATAATCCGACGGATATTCAGTCGTAAATGCCGTCGGAAATCCGTCGGAAATTTCCGACGGATTTCCGACGGATTTCCGACGGATTTCCGACGGATACTCCGACGGGTTTTCAGTCGTAAATGCCGTCGGAAATCCGTCGGAAATTTCCGACGGATTTTCGACGGATATATTACCGACAGAATTTCCGACGGATGATTATCGAATGAATTTGTCGGAAGTCCGTCGTAAATCCGTCGGAAGATATTTCTGACGGATTTCCGACGGTAACTATTTTCGACGGAGTTACGACGGATAATTTGATCGGAAGTTGTCTCGGAAGTCCGTCGGTTCTTCGTCGGAAATAGGTTCCGAAGGATTTACGACGGTAACTATAACGCCCCGACCACCCATGCCTGTGGGCCCCATGCCTTCTCTCGGCCCGTGGGCCCCATGCCTTCTCTCGGCCCGTGGGCCCCATGCCTTCTCTCGGCCCGTGGGCCCCATGCCTTATCTCGGCCCGTGGGCCCCACCCTTGTCCGACGGCCGGTGCGTTAATCCGTGAGGCTTGTAATACTTGTTTACTGACCCTGCAATCACCACGTGATCTTTCCCCGTGTTTTGTCCTCACTCACACGATACCGCGAATAACTTCCCGGAATGTCACCCATCCTTAAACTACTCCAGCTCAAGCACGCTTAACTCTGGAGTTCTTTCGGGCAAGTGATCGGAAAAGCTAAGTGCACTTTGGTGTCATAGGTAGCCAAATCAATTCTTATAAGCCTCTCCGCATATACAAGAAATCGGGATGTTACAGGAACTTATTCCGACGGTTTTCCGACGGAATTGGTATTTTGAATTTTATTTAATTATTTATTTTTTGGAAATTTATATATTAAAATTATAGAAATTTGAAATATAAATTAAAAATAGAAATAATAAATATATAAATTCATTAAACAAAATTAAAAAAAAGTCATTACACATTAAAATAAATTGTTCAAAAAAAAAGCATTAAAAGCAAATATTTAGACGTTTGGAGAATCTCCGTCGTCGGGATTATTATCCCGAAACATATGCGGGAAGCATTTTTCCATCATCTTCTCCAAGCAGGAGAGCTTCTTGGTGGTAGTCTGTTGCTCCGTCCGTAGCTCTTCAACCTGCTGGTCACGGTCTTTCACCGTTTGGGTGAGCCTCTCGATTTCTACCCGGTACTCCGAAGGATAACGAGGAAACGAGGAAGAAGATTCCTGGGTCGGAAGGGTGCCTAACCCAGCGAATCGACCTTTCACTTGCCGGGTTTGCTGCGAATAATTAAAACCGATAATAAATAAATAACGAAAAAAAAAAACGAAATGAAATTAAAACTTACCTCAAGTACAATCTGGTTTATCTCTTCCCGGGACAAAGAGTTCGAGGACGACGATCCTTCGATAGTGAGCTGCGATGATAGTTCACGGTCCAGCTTCGTCTTCTTGCTCTTCTCGACAACATCCCGCATCCCCAAGTCCTGTATCTGACCGGTTTTCTTGTTGGTGTGTCTATTCTCGATGAGTTGAAGATAATCGGGTTCGGAACCAGATGCTCTCGCCTGCGAAAATTTGTTAAGTTAAATAAATATAAAAAACAGAATTAACAATAAAAAATTTAAATTAAACTTACCATTTCCATCGCTTCCCGTTCGATGGTCTTTGCGCCCGCGTTGTGGATGTAGACCCCTTTCCCGCCTCGTTGGCTATTTCGGTTCTTCGACTGTTGCTCGGAGGTCTTTTTTGTCGCAGGCCTACTCCAGTACTCACAGAAGCCTTTCCAGACGTCGTCGTCAAGGTCCTTCGGCTTGTCTTTGTTCTGCTTCCACTTCTGTTTCTACTCGTACATGTGCTTCGAGTACGAGTTTGCGGCATACTTGTCGAATGTGTCAATGACTTCGCGCGTATGATGAGAGTCCCACGTGAACTCTTGCTACAATTTTTTAAAAAAATTTGTTACATATCAAAAAGAAAAATTGACAAAATGAAATTCAAAATAAATAATATATCAATAAAGAACGTACCGCGAAAGTCCGGTGCCACACGTCTTTCTCCTCGGCAGGCATGTCCGAATACTTCTTGTACGGCTTGTCCAACATGTTGTGGAGCATCCGTAATATCGACTTGGTGATCTGAGTCGACAGCTTAAACCTGAAAACATTATGAAAATATATAAATATGTTAAGTTTAAAAATCTAAATAAATTGAAATAATGTACACAAATTTTCTTACCAAGTGCCGTCCTCAAACTTCGGGTCGAGTCGAATGCAATGGCCCCGGTTAGGCTGCCGGACTAGCTCCTCGATCTCAAGGTGGCTCCGAGCAGCGGATTGCTGGGAATCAGGGATGTGAGTTCCCGAGCTCGTTGGTCCCGGAGGAGGCGTACACCGAGAACTCCGAGAACGGCGTCCTTGGTTGCCGCCTCCCAACTGAAGAACATCGTCGTGATCCCTGCGGAAAACGGTAAAATTGTTAGTAAATTAACAAAAAATTCAAAAGTTACCAACATTTTTGAAATTTCCGGAAAAAAATTTAGGAAAAATTCAAAATTTCTGGAAATTCAAATTTTCCGAAAAATTCAAAGTTTACTAAAAATTCAAATATTTCAAAAATTTTCAAAATTTGCTAAAATATTTTAAAATCAGTTTTAATATATAAAAATATTTAGAAAACGTTTTATTACTATAAAAAATATTTAAAACAATTTTATTTCTAAAATAATATTTGAAAAAGGTTTTTATTATTAAAAAAATATTTTAACATCAACTTAAATATATAGAAATATTTTAAAAACGTTTTTATTAGTTATAAAATATTATAAAAGATTTTAATATATACACATATTATAAAAACGTTTTTCAAATTAAAAAAATATTTTAACATCAACTTAAATATTATAAATGATTTTAATATATACACATATTATAAAAACGTTTTTATTACTAAAAAAAATTTTATAAACAATTTTAATATATACAAATATTATGAAAACGTTTTTATTACTTAACAAATATATTAAAAACGTTTTTAATATATAAAAATATTTTAAAAACGATTTTTATTACTTAAACAATATTCTAAACGTTTTTATTACTTAAACAATATTTTAAAAACGATTTTAATATATACAAATATTTTTAAAAATTCAAACAATATCTAGATCTAACAATTCTAAATCAACAATCTAAACACATAAACCATAACACTAATATTATTCTAAATAACAAATTCTATTATAACCACTTAACAATTCACATAAACAAAATTCTAACAACCTAACTAATATATTCCCTAAAACTAAAATGATATAAAACAAAATTAAAGGAATTAATTAAACTTACATGGTTTTGTTGGAGAAGAATTGAGGAATTGAAGATGAGGAGTTGATGAATTGAAGATAAAAACTGAAATTGTGAAGAAGAAGAAGAAAAGAGGGAGAAGAAGAGATTTTCGTTTAGGGAAATTTTGAGAGAAGAGGAAGAAGAAGCGACGGAAGAGAGAGAGGAAGATGAGAGAAATAAGGAAAAAAACTTACGTTTCGTCGATATAATTCGATGGCCGTCGGAAATCCGTCGGATTTTGAAAAATAATTTCATTTACGCGGTTGATATTCCCGCGGTCTCCTCGAAAATATCAATGTCCGTCGGAAATCCGTCGGAAATTTCCGACGGATTTCCGACGGATTGGAGAAGATAAGGATTCTCGATTAGTCAGTCAACAAGCACGTGTCTAATTTTTCATATCCGTCGGAAATCCGTCGGAAATTTCCGACGGATAAGGTATATTCCTTGCATGTTTGTCGATTGGTCAGTCAACAAGCACGTGTCTATTTTTTCATATCCGTCGGAAATCCGTCGGAAATTTCCGACGGATTTCCGACCGATTTAGGGTATATTTGGGGTTTAGGGTTTCTTTATATGATTTAGGGACATGTTATTTACATGTTTCATTCAATAAATATATTAAGTTCATCAATATTACAGGGTTTGCATTAGTTTAAAAATTATACAACATCAAAACATATCGTTTCACATAAATCAACAATATCTTATACTATAACTTATACAAACACTTCCATCAAAATTTTTAAAATCTATATAACACATTTTCTTGATGTATATACAAGGTTAACCTATTTTATATACATCATACAAGTGTTTGTAAACTTTTGCCACAAAAAAAACCTATACCCTATACCCTAAACAAGATTTTTAAATATCCGTCGGAAATCCGTCGGAAATTTCCGACGGATTTCCGACGGATTGAGTTGAATCTGGGTTATATCCGAGGGATTGATTTTTCAGCCGATGCAACTGAATCCGTCGGAAATCCGTCGGAAATGTCCGACGGATTCAACTCAATCCGTCGGAAAACCGTCGGAAATTTCCGACGGATTTCCGACGGATTCAGTTGCATCGGCTGAAAAATCAATCCCTCGGATATAACCCAGGTTTTATCCGAGGCAGCTTAATCCGTCGGAAATCCGTCGGATATTTAAAAATCTTGTTTAGGGTATAGGGTATATGTTTTTTTTTTTGTGGCAAAAGTTTTCAAACACTTGTATGATGTATATAAAATAGGTTATATAGAATTTATATAGAAGTTATAATATTTTTTTTGTTGCAAAATTCCGATTTTGTTACACTTAATCAAATGTCTAACTTTATAAAACTTCGACATAACTGATATATTACACATTACAATTCTAGTTCAAATATATGTACATATTTTACGGTGCAAATTTTATAATTAAAACTACTGTCAATCCGATGATGAGTAATCTGATTCTCCTGAATCGGAAGGTTCCCCAAATTCGTCAAATTCTTCTTCTGAATCCTCAAATACTCGATCGTCTGACTGTATGGTGAAATCAACGACAAGGTCGACCTCAAGGGAATGCTCGATTGAACCCAAACCTACGGAGCTTTGTTGGAGGGGTTCATGATCAGACATCCCATGAACTCTACCTCTCGGGTTTATCGATGTGACTGTAACCCACGGGTCTTGCTAGTTTGTCACCCGCGGATAGGGAATGTAGCATACCTACACCATGTACAAATTTAACCACGGGAATGCAACAAAACTTAATTAAAAATTAACGTAAAAGAAATACAAACCTGGTCTGGTTGTGATGCAAGTACAAATGGCTCGTATCTCTGGAGTTTTCTTCTGCTATGTAATGATGTAACACCAAATTGGTCGTGTCGCACACCGCTTCCTACTAATGGGTCGTTCCAGTCGCATAAAAATGCAACACATCTTAGACCGAGCATTCCCGGGTACTGAACATCGAAAATCTCACGTACGACACCATAGTATACAAGATCACCTGACTGAGTTGATACACCGTAATCTGAAGTTGTCGCACTCCTATCATCCCGAAGAATCTTAAAAGCGTACCCCCGTGTGCTATACATCACATGTGACTGCACGGTTGCTAGTGGAAATCTCACAATTTCTTCTAACCACGTGGGAAATGTTTGTCCGTTAGCCTTCTCTGTCGTCACCTGCACAATTAAAATAAAAATACTTCAAATAATTAAATCTTTCATTACATATGATGATTGCTAAAAACAAGGCAATTAAAAGACTTACATAATCTCTTAACCAACGTCCGAACTCTTCCTGTTTGAGCTCGATTAGCTCGTCCTCTGTTTTGTCAGGAAATGCAAAACGTTGATAAGCCATATACATCCTGTGAGATTGAAACAATTATCACGTTAGTACATATATATAAAACAATCAAAAACCCAATACGTAATTAATAATTATGTTCAATATATAATACCTCTCATATTCATCAACTCCGTCGCAGTTTGTGAGAATATACATATGCAAATGCTCTCGCTCTTGTGGTGAAAGTCTCCTCTTCTTGCCTTTTCCACTAAGTCGTCCAATCTGTAAAAATATATGAGGTACATCGACTGGATAGAAAGGTAGGACGCCTCCGTCATCATGTCGAGCTGCTCTACGACTCTTTGTTTTGACTTGTGATGGAAAGTAGGACTCGGCAAAATGTGAGGTTTCTTCATTGATGGTCTGTGCGACGATAGAACCCTCCACTCTACTCAAAATTTTCACCTTCTTCTTTAGATGTAACATATACCGTTCGAAAGGATACATCCAACGGTACTGAACCGGGCCCCCAAGCTCTGCTTCTCGAGGGAGATGAATTGTTAAATGTTCCATAACATCAAAGAATGAAGGAGGAAATATCTTCTCCAAATTGCAAAGGATTACAGGTATATTAGCCCCAAGATTTCGGATACCGTCTGATGTAAGAGAGCGAGAACATATATCTCGGAAAAAGGCACCAATCCCTGCAATATATGGATAACTGATTTGCTCAATTTAATACCCTAAAGTACTAAAGCAGTTGTAATAGTATAGCTAGGGGTCGAACCACAGAAGACTCACAGAAACGCACAATAGATTCTATAGTGTCGAATTACGCTAAGCCAAACAGTTGTAATTAAAAGCAGTGCAGAAATTAAAGGAGTTGTAAATCAATTGAGAAATATAGGCTCAGGGTTTTTCTCAGGAAATCAATGAATGCAGATAAACTAACTAACATGATTCAGATTTAGCACAGTTCTTGAACTCAAATCACTAAAATATAGCTAACCAACTCTCGTTGCGAAAACTATCTAAATCTACATCCCAAGAATTCCAAATCTCTTTGCGAATCCTAAATTCTAAATCAGCTTTAATATCAGGTTTGATATGTTCACAAATCAATTAAACCAAATCTCTTTGCGAATAATCAATTTGCTCACCTAGGTTCTATCAGGTAATTAATCGCACTCTCGTGCCTAATCAATTATCCTAAGATCTAAGTTCCAGATTCGTCAACCTAGAATTAGCTATGAACACAACCTAAGGTGAAGAACTAATTCAGATGGTGAATCCTAAACAGATAATTAACCTAGCATTCAAAGAAATCCTTTATGAGAAAACCCTAAACCTAAAGTGGATCTACTCAGACATGGCAATTGAATCAAAAGACATGTTTGAATAAATCATCAATAGAATAGGAAGAAGGGTTTAGAGATCTGATCTCGGACGAAGGGAGATTCAGACTTGTCTCTCTAAAACCAAAGTAAAATCAAACTATAAAATAAAGCATAAAAAGGCATAGCCTAAACAATGGCTGTAAAATCCTATTTATAACCTAAATCACGATTTGGGGCCTTCTTGTAATTATCAAAGTCTTCTGGGTGCTTTTGCAATTCTCCAAGACTTCATAATTAGTCGCGGCCCATGAAATCTTGATGAGTGTCGATCGATACCAGGGGGTATCGATCGATGCTCGGTGCTCAGATCGGGCTCTTAGTCATCAGACTTCAGTCTCGCTCCAGAAAAGCTCCAATAATTCCAATTAAGCTCCAGACGTGCTATAACCTGTGAAAGACTCTAAAAGACTCCAAAACACAAGAAAAGACTCTATAAAAGGACTTATATCATGGCCTAAATAGGGTAAAAACCATGATATATCAACTCCCCCAGACTTAGCCTTTTGCTTGCCCTCAAGCAAATAGAAGACTAAACCAGAAAAAGAGGTTTGAAAACGTAGAGACTCACCTGTTCCTGAACCATCGAAAAGACCCTTTTCCCAAGTACCCAAATGTCACCTGATCAGCTTTCGATCTAACCACCATGTACTTCTCCGTAGACATTTGCAGCTTTTCCAGACTCCACACAAAATCCCACAGCATTGTTCAAGTAAAGCCCTCATCGCCAGTTTCATCTCTGCAGCTAATATTTAAGAACCTTCTAGACTCTTTACCAGACAATATCTTGACAAAGGAACCACCCTTTTTCACACTTTTTTGTATCAATTTCTCTCCTCCAGACTTATTTCTTATTATATCCTTATTATTTCTTTTATTTTCAGCTTAGCATATACATATCAAGGTAGGAGACGCGAGTATTGATGGTGTTTGCCACCAAATCCCCGGTTCTTCCCTCTCTATGTATCAAAGGATGTAGGCGAATAATGGCATCATAGGAAAATCCTAGCCTCGCTTCCAATCCTTTGTGTGATCATCCCCTCTTAAGTAGAATAATGGGATCGCTGGAAATTTTCCTAACCCTCTACTCAGAAGAAAATCATTTCAATCTTTTATGCTCTTAATCTATCAACTTATTTCAGGGGAGAGAGATACCATAATTCTAAACACACGGGTTCCTTTATCAGATATGAATGATGAATCAAGCTCTATGAACACTAACCACATTGATGAAGTGCAAAAATTTGGCTCAGGCTTCAGAAGAACTCTGCTGGAGACATGGATGTTTTCTAGTCAACTGGTCAGCCTTTGGATTTTTCATTAGTCGATCTAGAACTGATCCTGTAACACTGTGCACTCAAAAACAAAATCAAATCAATAGGTTCAAGCACAGGATCATCATCTCCAACAAATTTTGACTCAATAAAACAGTTTTGACTCGATAAAACGACTGACTCTAAGAAAAACGAAAACAATGTCAGCAGACACCTCCCCCAGACTTGAACAACACTGTCCTCAGTGTTATCTAGCCTAGAGCCAGTGAAAGAAACAAAGAAAAAGGATAGAACGAAGAGAAACAAGAAATTACCGTTCTGGAACAGTCGGTGTCGATCGACACACGGCATGGTATCGATCGATACCATGCTTAGATCGACTTTGTGAATTTTCATCCGCGATTGGTGTCGATCGATACCATAGGGGTATCGATCGATGCTTAGGCGATTTCGAGTTGCTCCTTGTTCATCCTGACACAGACTCAAAACAAACGAAAATAAAAATAAAAACGAATCAAAAACATATTCACCAGTGGGTTGCCTCCCACCAAGCGCTCGTTTAACGTCAATAGCTTGACTGTAACGCCCTTCAGGCTGGATAAGAGTGAGAGCTTGCACCAAAACAGGCTCCATCACTTGACATTACTAGCTTCAAAGTTCTGCTTAGCATGCTGTCCACAAACTCCTGCCCTTTCTCTTTCAGCTCAGAACTAAGAAGGACTCTTGCCTTAGAGAATGGCTTCAAGGCTCCTTTGCATTTGACCTTGTACTCAATCGAATCTCCATTACACTTCTGAGGTATCAAAGTGACATGGGGATTCTCAACTTTGTTGCTCTTGGCCTTCTTCTTTGTTGCCTTAGTTTTCTTGGCAACTTCTTTGGGGGTGCTGGGCAGTTCACCTGGAACATCTGCGACAGTAGGCTCATCAGGAGGCTCTTCCAAAATATCGATCGCTAGCGACTCTCCTGTGACAACTTCGATGCTAGACACATGTGTGGGAGCACTCCTAGGGGGAATGACACCATAATAGACCCCTCTGTCAATGTAAGAGAAAGAGATTCTCTTATTAGGTGTGTCTATGATCGCGCCTGCAGTAGCCATGAACGGTCGTCCCAAAAGGATAGGCATACGAGATATTGCACCCATTTCTACAACCTGAAAATTAGTAGGAACTAGACAGTCTCCTACTTTGACCAGCAAACCATGGATAGTACCGTGTGGAAGCGAGGTGGAGTTGTTCGCGAATGTGATAGATGCTTCTGGTGATCGAATATCAGCTCCTAACCGCTCTGCAATTGCCCTTGAGATGACGTTGACACTAGCCCCTGAGTCGACAAGAGACTCTTTGAAATTAACTCCTGAGATGGAGCATGGAACAGCGAATTTCCCTGGGTCTTCCCTCTGTGTCAATTTCCGCGGTTGTAGTGAATTGCGAACTATTTCTCCGATCACCTCAGGTGTTTTCATAACTTCTGGTCTGTTCTGAGAGGGGTATCGATCGACACCAGGTAGGGTATCGATCGATGCCATGCGATTTGAATCGTTCCTGACAAGTACATCTTCATCAGAAAGAAGCTCCACGTTCGGGTTATCCAGCATATACTGTAGTTTAGCAATCTCCCATTCCTCCCTTGTCAGCTTAGGAATCATAGGATAAGGCATCCTGGTTACATACACTCGTTCTGCAACGACCTTAGGCACCACAGTAGAACTCTCTGTTGTCTCCTCAGAAATCACCTTAGTATCGACCAATACCAATGGGGTATCGATCGATACACGGGTGATTGAATCCATTCTAGCAGACGTCTGGGCTGGTATCGATCGATACTGGGGAGTATCGATCGATGCTTGTGCGATTTCAGGAATGGCTTCGAGATTTTCTGCACGTAAGCTGATGGCATTGACGTGTGCATTGTGTGATTGAACTGCCTTTCCCTTGGAATTTGCTGCAGTCTGAGCTACTTGCGTCTCCAGCATCCTGTGGCTCGTATTTAGTGCCTCGATCCTTCCACTCAAATCGGTGTACATGGTGTCCATCTTACCATTGAAGGTGGCTGTCATCTTCTCCTGCCCTTGAACCAGGTGTTCAAGCATAGCCTCAATCTTACTCTCAGGAGCTTTGGGTGGTGGGGATTGGTACCCTCCTTGCTGAGCATTGTTGGTGAAGTTTCGATTGGAGTTGTATCCGAATCGCTGACCCTGAAAACCAGAACCACCAATGTAGTTAACATCTTCCACTTCATTCTCAGCAGCGAAGTGGACGGCCTTTGTTGTCTTTCCCAGCAGAAGACTGTGCATAGAATCCAGCTGAGCCTTCACTTCAGCGATCTGCGACCCATCCTGATTACCAGCCAGCCTCTTGCGCTCGAAATCTGCGCTCTTGGTGCTACTACTAGAGGCAAAGTTCTCGATCAACACAATAGCATCCTCAGGATATCTGGTGTTGAAATTACCATTGCTGGAAGAGTCCAGACCCATCTGATATCTCCAATCTACTCCTCTGAAGAAGATACCCAGCAGTTGCACATCAGAGTATCCATGATGTGGACAATCTCTCTGATACGATCTGAATCTTGTCCAAGCAGCCTTGAACGCCTCAGTAGGTCCTTGAGAAAAAGTGGATATCTTATTTCTCAGATCTTCAGACCTTCCATCATCGTAGAAGTTAATCAGGAAGGCTCTCTTGGTGTCCTCCCAATTAGTTAGCGATCCAGGAGATAGCTGCCTCAGCCAGTAAGTAGCTTCTCCACCCAGAGAGTAGGGGAAGAGCTTGCAGAAGAGATAGTCGTAGGACACTCCATTGCTCTTGATGCTAGTGACCAAGTCCTCGAATTTCTCTACATGGTCCATTGGATGTTCATGAGGAAGACCATGGAAGAGATGCTGTCCTACTAGAGTGTAGTAAGCAGGCTTCAGCTCGAAGTCATTCCTCTCATAAGCAGGAGGACGAATCGCTGACCGATTGGCGAAAAACTGCTCTGGCCTGTTGTACTCACCAATTGTCTGAGCTCGAACACCTGCAGCATTGCCAACGTTGCCGCGCCCAGCTGGCACAACAATCTCAATAACAGGAGCAGGGACAACGATGTTTCCAGCTTCATCAAGTCGTTGCCCTCTCTCATTACACACATGACCCTCTTGGTCTCTCAGAATTCCAGCTTCATCAGCTCTTAAAACCACTGGGTTGTTCATCCCTGATGTTTGCTTGGTCTTTCTGTTTGTGCGTTCCACAAACGCTAGCTGTTCCAATGACAGTTCAACTAGCTGTGTGCTCTTGTTGCTTCTGGTTTCACGAACAGGCATACACCTGCAAACAAAACACTAGGCAAAGCACGTAAGTAACCAGAAAAATACGTTGAGTATCGATCGATACCAAGTGGTGTCGATCGATACCAACGAAAGAAGACGACGAGTATCGACCGATACTACAGAGTATCGATCGATACCGACGAACTTAGTCGAAATTCTAAACTAAAATCTAATGGCGAAATTGAATCCCCGGCAACGGCGCCAAAATTGATTTGCTCAATTTAATACCCTAAAGTACTAAAGCAGTTGTAATAGTATAGCTAGGGGTCGAACCACAGAAGACTCACAGAAACGCACAATAGATTCTATAGTGTCGAATTACGCTAAGCCAAACAGTTGTAATTAAAAGCAGTGCAGAAATTAAAGGAGTTGTAAATCAATTGAGAAATATAGGCTCAGGGTTTTTCTCAGGAAATCAATGAATGCAGATAAACTAACTAACATGATTCAGATTTAGCGCAGTTCTTGAACTCAAATCACTAAAATATAGCTAACCAACTCTCGTTGCGAAAACTATCTAAATCTACATCCCAAGAATTCCAAATCTCTTTGCGAATCCTAAATTCTAAATCAGCTTTAATATCAGGTTTGATATGTTCACAAATCAATTAAACCAAATCTCTTTGCGAATAATCAATTTGCTCACCTAGGTTCTATCAGGTAATTAATCGCACTCTCGTGCCTAATCAATTATCCTAAGATCTAAGTTCCAGATTCGTCAACCTAGAATTAGCTATGAACACAACCTAAGGTGAAGAACTAATTCAGATGGTGAATCCTAAACAGATAATTAACCTAGCATTCAAAGAAATCCTTTATGAGAAAACCCTAAACCTAAAGTGGATCTACTCAGACATGGCAATTGAATCAAAAGACATGTTTGAATAAATCATCAATAGAATAGGAAGAAGGGTTTAGAGATCTGATCTCGGACGAAGGGAGATTCAGACTTGTCTCTCTAAAACCAAAGTAAAATCAAACTATAAAATAAAGCATAAAAAGGCATAGCCTAAACAATGGCTGTAAAATCCTATTTATAACCTAAATCACGATTTGGGGCCTTCTTGTAATTATCAAAGTCTTCTGGGTGCTTTTGCAATTCTCCAAGACTTCATAATTAGTCGCGGCCCATGAAATCTTGATGAGTGTCGATCGATACCAGGGGGTATCGATCGATGCTCGGTGCTCAGATCGGGCTCTTAGTCATCAGACTTCAGTCTCGCTCCAGAAAAGCTCCAATAATTCCAATTAAGCTCCAGACGTGCTATAACCTGTGAAAGACTCTAAAAGACTCCAAAACACAAGAAAAGACTCTATAAAAGGACTTATATCATGGCCTAAATAGGGTAAAAACCATGATATATCAATAACAAATGAATAATTAAATAATGAAGTATATATTGTATAAAGTAGTAAATAAATAATTTCATGATTGTACCTGCAATTGCTTCGTGGACATTACGTGGTAGAAGACATGCAAAGGCAAATGGAAGGAGGCGCTGCATCACCACATGACAATCATGACTCTTCATCCCAGTAAACTTCCCTTCTCCATGATCAACGCAGTTCCGAAGGTTAGATGCGTATCCGTCCGGGAATCTAACACTTTCGGTAATCCAGTAAAAAAACTCGGCCTTTGAAGGTTCATCGAAACGAAAAGCCGGGACCGGAGGCTTCCCGTTCTCTGTCACATGTAGTGCTCTACGAGAACAAATGTCTGGCAAGTCCAATCTAGACTTCAGATTGTCCTTCGTCTTCCCTTTGACATTGAGAACGGTGTTCATAATGTTGTCGAAAAAATTATTCTCAATGTGCATGACATCCAGATTATGCCTCAAAAGATGGTTCTTCCAATAAGGCAAATCCCAGAAAATGCTCCTCTTGTGCCAATTATGAACGTTGCCACAACCATCAACAGGATGATGTCCGTTACCACCACAATCAACGGTCCTCTCTGCACCAAAATCTCTAAACTGAGTCAACAAATACTCACCATCTAACTCAAGAGGAGGACCGTCAAATACTTTCCGGTTCTTCCTAAACAATGTGGTGCTCCGACGATAAGGATGATCGCTAGGTAGGTATCGCCTATGACAATCAAACCAAGACGTTTTCCGTCCGTGCTTCAATTGGAACGCATCAGTGTTATCTTGACAGTACGGGCACGATAACCTTCCGTGCGTTGTCCATCCTGATAACATGCCATATGCTGGAAAATCGCTAATAGTCCACAAAAGTACCGACCGCATGATGAAATTTTGGTGACAAGAAACATCAAACGCTTCAATACCTTGGTCCCATAACATTCGCAGCTCATAAATCAATGGTTGCAAAAACACATCAAGTGATCTCTTCGGATGCTCTGGTCCAGGAACGAGAATGCTAAGGAACAAGAACTCCCTTCGCATGCACAAAGATGGCGGCAAATTGTAAGGTGTTACAATTACTGGCCACAAAGAATATTTTCTGCCGTGCTTCCCAAAAGGGCTGAAACCATCGGTACATAATCCAAGGTATACGTTCCTTGCCTCAAACGCAAAGCTGGGATAAATGGATTGAAAATGTTTCCATGCTCCTGCATCTGACGGATGGGCGATTTGTCCATCTGTTGTATGCTCTGCATGCCATCTCATTGCTCCTGCTGTGCGCTCTGACTGATATAACCTCTTCAATCTCTCTATTAACGGTAAATACCACATCCGTTTATATGGCACTGGCACTCTTCCACCTGTTTCCTTATACCGAGGTTTGCAACAAAAACGACATGTCGTACGATCTGCGTCCTCTCTCCAGTAGAGCATACAGTTGTCTATGCATACATCTATCATCTGATACGACAATCCTAGACCTTGAACAAGTTTCTGTATCTCATAGTATGATGCCGGTGCAAGATTATCTTCTGGCAAAATTTCTTTCACAAAATCAGCGATTGCATCCACGCACTCCTCACTCAAATTGAAATCCGTCTTTATACCCATCATCCTTGTTGCAGTTGATAAAGGGGAATGTTCACCTCTACACCCATCATATAACGGATGTTTAGCAGCGTCTAACATATCAAAGAATCTCCGAGCTTCTAAATTAGGTTCTTCTCCCCTATCTCCATACTCAGCAACCGATGGTATATTTTCACGAAATGCATCGTTCACCATCTGAACATGACCTACAGTACTTTGTTCTTCCATTGCGGGTTCTTCTAAGCTAGTGTTATCCCCAATATAATGTTCACTAGTACTAGCATAATTATCCACCATTGTATCATTTTCTCCATGATAATACCAAATCTTGTAACCCGACATAAACCCATGACAATACAAATGTGACCATACTTCATCTATCACGATAAATCTACGATTCCCACAATTGGTACAAGGGCAATAGATTTTACCGGTTTTTTTTGCTTTCTTCTGCATACCCGCAAATGCCATGAATTCCTGTAGACCTTTTTTGAATTCCTCCGTAACTAGGCCCGTGTCCGGAATTTAATGAGGCTTGTCCATCCATGATCGAAAATAATTATAAGGATTTGAAGAAGACATTTTCGTAAGGAATTAGATAACAGAGATTTTTTTTTTTTGTGATTATAAATGAAGGGTGGAAACGTTTTTATAAGGAAAATTTTGTCCATTTTCCGACGGATTTCCGACGGATATAAAGTAGATATTATCGATGTCGGCAACCATGTCGGCAACCATGTCGGCATCTGTCGGCATCTGTCGGATATCCATCGGAAATCCGTCGGAAATCCGTCGGCAATCCGTCGGAAATCCGTCGGAAATTGCCGACGGATGAACGTCGTCGGAAATCCGTCGGCAGTATGTCGGCAACATCAGAATGCGTCAAAAAGTCGTCGGAAATCTGTCGAAAAGTGTCCGACGGATTTCCGACGGGTTAATATTTCCGACGGAATTCCGACGGATTTCCGACGGATGAGAAGTTAGTCGGAAATCCGTCGGAAAGTCGTCGGAAATTTCCGACGGAATTATTGCCGTCGGAATTTCCGTCGGATTTCCACCTGTTTTCTTGTAGTGTTAGTCTTGATATATATACAACGCTCAGATTTTGGATCAAAATATTAATTCTTAACGGAATAATCTTACTACAATTCATTGTCATTAGCAATTTATTCAATTTGATCGATTAAGTTAAACAAGTTTTATTCACTTTTTTGTCAATTCAATCGGTTAAATAGATTTTTAGTCAATTCGATCGATTAATCTATGTCTTTGTTAATTGTCTTTTTTCTTTCAAAAATATACAACGTTGTATAATTTTAGTTCGATACATTATAACAACGAAAAGTAATTAGTCAACTAATAATTTTTATAAGAAATTATGCAATTTTAGAAAAGTGTAAAGACTAGAATAGGAACGACGATAAATTCTATTATTTAAATAACATTAAAAACTTAAAATCAAAAATTGGATAGTAACAAAAAAAATGTTAGCCCCAAAAATCGCATGCTCTCTTTCCTAATTTCACAAGAATTATTATACTACATTTAATGAAATTGATTATCTACAAATCCATGCAATTATAAATTATAATTTCTATTCAAAATATCAAATATAAGAAGAACAAAAACAGGAAGAATAATAAGAAGAAGAAGTAGAAGGAGACGAAGACGAAGAAGAAGAAGAAGAAAAAATTCGAAAAAGACAACGAATATGTCGAAAGAGACGAGGAGGAAGAAGACAAAGACAAAGTCATGTAAAACCTAGAAGAAAAAGGAAAAAAAGGGAGAACACAAAATAATGAAGAAGGATAAGGATATAAAGATGTGGAAGTTGAAGAAAAATAAGAAAACCAGAAGAATAGGAATAAGAAGTCGGAAAGGTTAAAGACGAAGAAAGAGAAGAAAACCGGTAGATGAAGAAAACGAAGTAGAAGAATAAGAAAACCGAAAGATGATGTAGACGAAGTAGAAGAAAGTGAAGATGATGATAGTGACTAAGAAAAATCAAAAGAATAAGAATTTAAATAAGACAAAGAATATGAAGGAGAAGAGGAAGAAGAGGAGGAGTAAAAATTGGAAAGAAAGAAAAGAAAAAGTCGGGGAATACAAATATGGTGAAAAGAAGTCGAATATGATGAAAAAGAAGAACGAAAATACGAGAAAGAAGGTAAATCGGAAGATGAAGAAGAGGAAGTAGATGAAGACGAAGCAGAAGAGGAAGATGACGAAGACGAGATAAGTAAGAATAATAGAAAGAAGAAAAATTAGAAGAAAGAGGACGAAGAAAAACCGAATGAAAATGAAGAAGCATAAGTTGGAGAAGACAAAGACGATAAAGTAAGAGGAAGTCGAAGACGATGAAGATGAAGAAGGAAAAGACGATGAAGATGAAAAAAACAAGACGAAGTTGATGAAGAAGAATTCGGAAAATGTGAGGATACTTACGTTAAAGATGAGGAAGGAGACCGGAAAGATGAATATGACAACCTATGAGAAGGTGACTAAGAAAAACCTGAAGAATAATAAACCAGAGAAGGAAGAAGAAGAGGAAGAGGAAGAGGAAGAGGAAGAAGAAGACGAATAAAAACAGGAAGAAAAAGAAGAAGAAGTCGAAGAAGAAAAAGATTATGAAAAAGAAGAAGCCCAAGACGATGAAAAAAATAAGAAAAATACGAGGAAAAAAAAACGAAATATAAAGCACATGAAAAAAGCGAAAAAGAAAAAGCCTTTAAGAACATGTAAGTGTAGTTTTTTTGTAATGGTGGTCTTAATTTTTTTTGGGGTATATATTTCTATTTTTGAAAATATTAGAAGCACATGAGAGAGAGAGTGAGAGAGAGAGAGAGAGAGAGAGAGAGAGAGAGAGAGAGAGAGAGAGAGAGAGAGAGAGAGAGAGAGAGAGAGAGAGAGAGAGAGAGTTCATTTCTATCTTTATGGACATGTAATTGATCTATCTTTTTGGGGTATATATTTCTGTTTATGATTTCTCTTTATTCTGATTGATAAAAAGTATCTAAAGCTTTCAGGAACAATTATATGTTGTTGTTTATAAGGTAACAACGAAGAAAAGACTCAAGATTTTGATTACATATCCAAAAATGAAGCCACAAAAGAAGACTATGAACGTTGTATATAAATAAGTCTTTCAAAATATGTTTTAAAACGGTCTTTTGTCTTATTTTAATTAATATGGTCTTGATACAATTATTGGTCTTCGTTTATTTCTATAAATAAATATTATTGGTTATTATTTTTTTACCTTTTTGGTTGATCGTATATATGTCTTACATTGTTATTATATTTATGTTCGGTTTCATAATATATGTTTGGTAACAAAGAATTCGGAAAATACGAGGACCCATAAGTTAAAGATGAGGAAGGAGACCGGAAGATGAAGATGCCAAAGTCTGAGAAGGTGAAGATGCGGAAGGAAGCTAAGAAAAACCAGAAGAATAATGAACCATAGAAGACAAAGAAGACAAATAAAATGAATTAGTACTTGAGTCGAAGAACAAGAAGATCGACGAATACAAACTGGAAGAAAAAAAAGAAGAGGAAGTCGAAGAAGACGAAGATTATGAAAAAGAAGAAGCCCAAGACGATGAAAAATAAGGAAATTATGAAGAAGAAGAAAAACCGAAAGATAAAGAAAAGGAAGAAGATAAAGCAGAAGATGTAAAAGAAGACGAAAAACCTGAATAATAGGATGTCGAGAAGGCGAAGATGATGAAAAAGGATAAGAAAGAAGAAGAGGAAGACGGAGAGAGAGAGAGAGAGAGAGAGGAGAGAGAGAGAGAGAGAGAGAGAGAGAGAGAGAGAGAGAGAGAGAGGGAGAGAGAGAGAGAGAGAGAGAGAGAGAGAGAGAGAGAGAGAGAGCCTTCAAGAACATGTAAGTGTAGTTTTTTTGGTAATGATTGTTTTATTTCTTTTTTATATATATTCTATTTTTTAATTCTAATGTAAGCCTCTTAATCAGCAATAATTGATAGAATCGCTATTATGCGTTATAGCACATCTTCGATCACGACTTCGAAACAAATCTATTTTATTTGTTTGAGTTTTTAATATTAACCCTTAAATATTGTGTTAATAAGGAGAGTACTTGAAATTACAGAGTGTTTAGAGAAACAATCATTGCTCGAGGAGAAAATGGCAACGATCCACGAACCATATCTATGTATGAACAAAGAAATTTTAGAGATATTGAATTCGACAATACTGAACCGGTTCCAAACCCTGTTTGAAATGCTTGAGGAAATTATAGAAGCTACAAGGAAACCATGGTTGAAACAATGAAGATGTTTTGGCGTCGAAAAAATGTGTGATTGTTATGAAGAAGGAGAAGAAAGAGATGGGGAAGATGTTTGAAGGTAAATTAAGAGAGAAAAAGAGAGAAGGAGAAGTAGAAGAAGACAAGACTAAACCCATATATTGTGGAATCTATCTTTCATGGTGGAGAAGAAGAGGAAGAAGAACATGCTTGAGATTATCGAGGAAGAACCAAGGGAGATATAAGTTAGGAATCTAGAGAGATAGAGAGAGAGAGAGTAATGGAAACCAAAAATAGAAGATTTTGATTCAAAGTTGAATATGGCGAGGAAGAAGAAGAAGATGAGACGAAGAAACTGATATACTCATATATTACATGTTTTAGCATGCGTTTCATTTATAGTTTTGTGTAATTCGCATGCATGATCATGGTCTTGTCTTGCATTTAGGTCTCATTTAGAGTAATAGGTGTTTGCATTAGGTCTTAGTGAGTTTTGCATACATTTGGAGTGTTTCTAGGTGTCTTGGAGACAATTGATGGTGTTTGGAGTTATGGAGCATAAGAGGAATGCAAAGCCCATCCCAGATACCAGAAAGATGTAGCTGGACGAAGGCCCTCCGTTATGAATCAGCCTCAACGGTCTTCATAGGAGTTGTAGAGGAGTGAGTCATCTGTCTACAGGAGTTGGATTCAGGCCTTTTGGACATTTGGTTGAGGAGGTATCGCTGATTTACCAGAGACAGGTCCGCCTGGCCGAGACGGTTTCTTCAATACCGAAGTCATTGGTCGGTGCAACTGCTCGGTGTGGAAACAGAGGGAAAATTTCCTTAGTACCGATGTACAATACCGATTTGTGACATCGGTATTGAAGGGTCTCCACTCCGACTTAGCCTCGGTGGTCTTCACCAAAGTTGTAGACGAGTGAATCAGCTTTACACAGGAGTTTGAATCGGGTTATTTGGACTTATGGATAGGGAGATAAGATAGATTTACTGAAGGTATGTCCGTCTGGCCGAGAGAAGACGACACCGTCCAAATAACCGGCAAAACGAAGACTTTCCCGTGCCCAGTTTAATCTGAGGTCTTCATTAAAGTCATAGACAATCGAGCTGAATTTCGTTAAGTGGTGGTTTCATGTCATTCCGATCGGCCGTTCAAGAGATATGGTAAATATAGCAAGGACGTGTTTGTCTGGCATCCAAACGAGTTATGCTCTAAATATGACGTCCGAAAGATCAACCCAGACGAAGGGTTTCCACTCCGATTGAGATTCTGCGTTCTTCATAGAAGTTGTAGATAATTGAGTTGGCTGTCTTCTGAAGTTGAATGCGAGTCATTTAGTTTAGAGGTTCAGGAGTTATGGCTGATTCACTGACGATGTATCCAGGTTTCGGCCGGGTCAATACCCGGTTTGTCCCGGGTTGACCCGGTCCGACCCCATTTACTATAAAAACCAGTTTACCTAATTTTTGCCACTTATCCTCTTTTTGGTCTAAAACCCATTTTCTCCTTAGAGAGAGTTCTTGGATTTTTGTAAGAGAGATCTTCTATTTTTATGCAATCTAGTAGTTGTTTTCATTGAATCTCTCCTTCTTATCTTCTTTTCTTGTTGATTATCCAAGATCCATCCATGAATTCTTCTCTTATCAAAATCGATTTAGAGGGGTTCTTTATGGGTCTTGAGTAGTCATTTTAGGTACTTGAGATGGGTTAGATTTAGGTGATTCAAGGCATGATCTAAGGTGTTTAGGATTAGATTATCTATTATCCTTCTTTGTTTAATGTTCTTAAATGCTAAATCTAGCTTGAGAGAGTGGATTTAGATCTGATATGATTCCAGACACGGAGGTTCAAGCCGAGGCATTGCACGTACCGGAAGGAGCAATCACCCGCGCAAAGGCACGGAAGTTGGCGGAAGCAGTTCGGAGCTTACTTGGCGATATCCGGATCGAGGAGGATCAACTTACGCATCCGATCCTTAACTCTCTATCATCGAGTTCGTCTTGAGGTACGGCCGTTGAGTAAGTTGCGTTGTACTCTTTTTCCTGTTACGGTTTTGTCCCAATGGGTTTTCCGTAAGAGGTTTTAACGAGGCAACCAGCTTACTCCGCTAACGGTCCGTTTTCGAAAGAGAACTCCGCGGGGGATTTTTCCGAGGGATTTATTTCCGAGGGACTTTCCCGGGGGAATTTTCTGTGGGATTCTCGGTGGGAATTCCATGGGTCATTTTCTAGTCAACCACATTTATTTTAGTCTTTGGTCAAATTTCTTGTAATTTGTTTCTTTTCATTTTCGAGACAAGTGATTAATTCACTTTGACTCTCTTTTTCTCTTCTCTATATAAACTCCTCTCATTGTAATCTCAAAACATCAATTATCAATCTATTTTCATTTCTCTTTGTCGAGTTTTATACTCTCTCTCTCATTTCTTAGAAGGTTTTATTCTTAGAAACTTTTCGATTTATCTTTGAGTATTCCGCAACTCTTAGACGTAATCTTCGATCCGTTGATCGTGAGTGTTCTTCTCGTAAAGTGGGGCATAAGGATTTTCGGATTAACATCCACGCCTTATCATCCTCTTTCCCGAATTCTCCCAACGGCGTTACCACCGCCTCGTTTCCAAGTTTTCTCGTTAGATTGGGTCTAAGGATTTTCGGATTAACATCCACGCCTTAGCATCTTTCTTCTTGAATCCTTCGAAGTCAAGGATTATCCGATCATCACCTTTACTCGAGAAAGACGGTCCTAGTCGAATCGTATCAAGATCATAGGCATTTCATGCACACCAAGTGTTTGATGAAATGCCTTGATCAATTATTCAAAGGATTTATGTTCTTAGCCTATGAGAATAGTTGTCTAAGGCATATTTTTGGTTGATCTAGTTTATATTCTCAATGCATGTTGATTGATAATTCACAAATGAGAGTTTGCTAATGAATTTGATAATTAACATAGTGATTAGTGCCTTGAAAGGGGACTAATCAAGATTAGAGATCATTAAAGGGATAGCTTGTTTGTGTGAATAAATGCCTTGGATCATGCTTTGGTTACCTAATATCGATTACCCCATCTTAGGATTCGCTTTGCTTATTGCTTTTACATCTTGCTTAGTTGATTTTGTTTGTTTCAATTTGGTAACTTAATCAAACTTCCTTAATTAGCTTAACTCATTTAGTGCCTTGCATTCTTGGTGCTTGAAATCATTTCCCAATAGGTTCGATAACCTCTTATGCTCAATAGGCATTTAGAGTAATTGATCTCTAGACTTGCAAAAGTCCTTTATCAGAAACACGGAAGAATATGAAGATGATGAAGAAGAGGGCAAAGAAAAGTCAGACAAAGAAAAAGCCGGAATACTATGAAGATGATGAAGAAGAGGGCGAAGAAAAGTCAGATAAAGAAAAAGCCGGAACAAGAAGAGGAAGAAGAAAAACCGGAAGAAGAAAATGAAGACAAACCTTAAGAAAAAAAAGGAAGAAGAAGCCATAGAAGTTAAAAACAATAAGGAAGAAGAAGAAGAAGTTGAAGATGATGAAGAAGAAAAACAGTAGAGAAAGAAGGCGACGAAGAAGGAAAATGATATAGAAGAGGGAGAAGAAAATGACGAAGAAAAACTGGAAGAGTGAGAGAGTGAAAAAATAGGAATTCATAGAAGCCAAAGATGATGAAAAAGAAGAGGAAGAAGACGAAGACTAAGACTAAGATGATGAAGAAAAAGTCGAAAAAGACGAGGAAGATGACAAAGCCAAAGAAAAAGAAAAACCATAAGTAGAATAAGAAGGCGGATGAGACCAAGACGTTGAAGAAGAAGAAGGAAGAGAAGGTTAAGGATTTGGAGAAGAAGAAGGGGAAGAAGGAGTAGAAGAAGACGAAGGTGATGAAGAAGAAGAAGAAGCCAAAGACAATGAAAAAGAGAAAAAGAAAATATAAGGGAGAAGATAAACCTAAATATGAAGAATACGAAGAAGAAGACAAATCAGAATAATTTTAGGATGAAGACGGGATGAAGAAAAACCAAAAGAATAATAAGTCAGAGAACGAAGACGATGAATAAGGAAAACCGGAAGAGATATACGAAAACAAACCGAAAGAGTAAGAAGAAGAAGAATTGTTGGAGAAGACAAAGATGATAAAGAAAAAGTAGTAGAAGTCAAAGAAGATTAAGAAGAAGAAGAAGAAGAAGAAGAAGAAGAAGAAGAAGCAAAAAATCAAAGACGATAAAAAAGAAGAAGAAAAAGACGAGGAATAACCGATTAGAGCGAGAGACACTTACAACAAAATGGAGAGAGAGTTCTAGAGATGGAGAGATAAAAAAGAATTGATTTGCATACAATGTGTGAGTGAATGAAACATTATTCAATATGTTCTCGAGCTCTATGATTGACATTGCTTTATTTCGTAATTTTTAATGAATAATATTGGTTGTTATTTCTTGTTTTTTGGATTGATCATAAATCTAATATTGTTGTTATATTTGTGTTTGGTTTTTTATCTGTAACAAAGTTAATAACTTAATGATGTAATTAGTTTATGAAACCTATATGCGCGGGCTACCTACCTAGTAACTAGTAACACTGGTATTACTGATAAATGTAGTATAACTGGTATTACTGATTGACTTTTTGTATTGTTTTGGCAGTATATAATGAGCAACAACGCCATCATACATTTTAAATGCCAATGTCACATGTATAGTTTAATGTTGAAGACATCAGTGGAGGAGATTACTTTGTCGATGAAAGAAGCTAGGATATACAAGAAACTTGCGTTAGATGGAAGTATGGTTAAATTGCAATTGAGTTACATTCCACTGATGGTGGGATGTGAGGAACTGTTTACTATTTCTGATGATGAGGATATGTGTGTTTATCTACCGTCCATTGATAAAGAGAATCGTAGATGTATTTTGTTTGTGGAGGTCATCACTATAGCGGAATTCCCATGCAACTGTCGATAGCGGGCAAAAGTTCTTTTGGTATGAACTATGAAGAGTTGCATTCAAATGATGTTACTAAAGAGGATGATGATGATACTAAAGAGGATGATGATTATAATACTAAAAAGGATGATGATTATACTAAAGAGGATGATTCAGATATGCGTGATGAATATGTTGAGCTTCCACATGTTGTAGAATCTAGTCAGTTTATAGAGGCATGAGAAGACGGTTTGGGTGTGAGTGTACATCAAGAATTTCCAAATAAGCAGGCATTGCAAGAGGTGGTGGATAGAGCCGCATTTGTTAACTGTTTTGGTTTTGCTATAACAAAGTCGGATAAGGTGCGTTTTGTGCTAAAATGTTGTCAAGAAAGCTGTAAATGGCATTTACGAGCTGCAAGGATTCCAAAGACAGATACCTTCTCGATTAGAAGGTACACCAAAATACATACATGCTCTCGCGCTAGTCAGAGTACAAGCAACATGAAGAGGAAAGGCACACCACAATTAGTTGCATCTCTTTTGCATGAGCATTATCCAGGTCAAATAGAAACTCCAACTCCTACAAGTATCATGGCTCTTGTTCAGACATAATTTGGTGTGAAGCTATCATACTCCACAGCGGCGAGAGGGAAAAAGCAAGCTATTTGTGATTTGCGTGGTAGCCCGGAAGAAAGCTACAAGAGGATGTATTGTTATTTGTACATGTTAGAGAAGGTCAATCCTGGTACAATAACAAATGTGAAATTGGATGAGAAGGAAAAATTCAAGTACCTATTCATAGCTTTGGGAGCTAGCATTAAAGGGTTTTAAGTCATGAGGAAAGTGATAATTGTGGATGCAACATTTTTCAAGAACGGATATGGTGGTGTACTAGTTTTTGCCTCAGCTCAAGATCCTAATCGTCACCATTATCCCATAGCGTTTGCTGTACACGATGGTGAGAATAATGCAAGTTGGACCTGGTTTTTCGAGATGCTGAAAAGCGTTGTAGCGGACTCTTCCGAATTGGTATTTATGAGTGACAGAAATGCAAGTCTCATCAGCGCCATAGCTAATGTGTATCGCCAAGCTCATCATGGGTATTGTATATGGCATTTGTCCCAAAATGTGAAAGGTCATGTCAGTAACGACAACAAAGACGTAGTCGCATGGAGATTCATAGAGTGCAGTAGGCTTTACACAACGGCTGAGTTCAACAATGCTTATTGTTCTTTTAAGACGAGATATCCTTCTACTGCCAAGTATCTGGAGGACAGTACCGAGAAAGAAAAATGGGCAAGGAGTTGGTTTCCAGGAGAAAGATACAACATAGACACAAGCAAGTGTGTGGAATCTTTGAACAGTGTTTTTCGTAATGCAAAGAAGTACTCCTTAATACCCATGCTAGATACAATCATTAAAAAAAATTCTGATTGGTTCGATGGACATCGGAAGGAGGCAGTGTCTGGAGCGATTGGATGTAAACTGGTGCCTTTAGTGGAGAACTACATGCATGATTTATGGGCTGTTGCTGAGAAATTAATTGTGACGGAGCTAAACACTTTCGAGCTTGAATACAATGTCATCGATAATGATGGAAAGCCTTATTTGGAAATTCTAGTAGTTGTTGGGCCCAAATTCCACACTCAAGGCCCAACCTGATTGAGTAGGCCTAACAAAGAAGTCCAGTTCGCGATGAGAACTCATGGACCGAGCCCGCAAGCTGGAAGGAGCCGAGTACGCATGAAGAGGCGAGGTCGCTAGGAGAATGAGTTTGCGTCTAAAAAGTCAAACACACTAATTCAAGATCCTAGAATCAAGCTCAGCATTAAAGACAAAGATTACAGATTTAATTCTAAGTTTAATATAAATAATTGAGCTTAGACAGTTATATTTGGGGCTAGTATAAGTTTGAAACGGGAGCCACATTAGAAGGGACCGAATTCTTGGCAAATAATAAGAATACACACTTTTTCTCTCAAGTTCTTTTAAACTAAATCCAAAAACATACAACCTGAAAACCAAGAATTGAGGTTGTGAGATTCTGCTCTCACAATTTGGCGCCGTCTATGGGGAGAAGCAAAACAATTTCCTTATTCTAACCCACGAAGTTTATCATTCAAAAAAGGAAGATGTCAGATACAACAAGCGCAACTTTCACTGCTTCGTCCGACACTATGAACACCTCCAGCTCATCATCCCAGCCTGACACGACCGCTCCGATGAACTCAGATGGAATACCATTGTTTCCATAACCGTCTCGGAAGCAAATTTCACGACTGGGATCAACAAAACTGTCATTCCTCCGGGACCTGCAGTCATAAACCAGCAGGCTCTAGATCAAATAGATGAGATCCGGAATCTGATATCGGTTCTCGTAGAACAATATCGTAGCTCGCCAATACGACCTTGAAAGAGTGGCTCAGGCAGGCACGATCGAACGATCTGCCCTCCGACCCGGGACGCAGACCCCATTTACATCAGGGGGAGGGGGGTTAACTTTTCCCCTCCACTAGTAACAAGGCTAGATTTCTCCGGTTTCGATGCTTCGACCAGCAGGATGGCTGGCTCAGCCACCACCTCGCGGTGCAGCTCGATTTTATCTGACCCTATATTCACTCCTTCCATGATTAAGATTGCGGAAGGAGGAACTCCTACTGTCGAAACACGACCTGAGAATGAGGTTGAAGATCCTACCCAGCTGGCGCAAGGATTCCTGCTCCGGCCTTAGGGCAATAACGGGAGCAATCCAGGATCCGGCACATTGCATGATCTTGAATCAATTAAAAAATAGTATGAGCGCCGAGTTTCAGCGGATGAGATCGCAGATCCACGCTGCCCTCAGCTCGGCACCTGAAATAGATCGGGTGATTGACGAAGTCAACCAGTCCCCATTCACCTCGCGGATTGCGAGCCCCCAGCTTGGAGACGTCGGGAACATCCGGTTTCCCCGGTATAACGGAGAAACCGACCCCAAGGCATTCATGAGAAGTTTCAAGTTCGCCTTCTCGAGGGTGCGGATACCCGATAGCAACCTCGAGGCAGCACGTTGCCACTTCTTTGTTGAAAATTTAACGGATTCGGCCCTGGAATGGTTCACCTCCTTGGAGCCGAATATGATTGATAACTTCACCCAACTTCAAGCAACATTCTTGAAACAATATTCGGTATTTATCCATATCGAGACCTCGGAGGCCGATCTATGGATACTTACTCAAAATCCAGGTGACTCATTGCGAAAATACATTGACAGCTTTAAAGCCGTAAAAGCAAAAATTGCCAATTTACATAACCCGACAGCCCTGAAAGCCCTTCAAAATGGACTTCTAAAGTCTTCAAAGTTTTTTGAGGAGCTCACAGTCCGGGAGCCAGTGTCGCTAGATGACGCGCTGCACCGTGCTTCGCGCGAATTATTCTCGAGGAAGCAGGTGCAGCTCAAACAAAGCATCATGCATCCATGACCTCGAGTAAGCAAGGTCCTAAAAGGCTTGGGAAGAAAGAATCCCAAGACTAAAAACAAGGCCAAGGGTTGCATTCATATTCAGTAGGAAGCCCACCTCATAACAGATTCAAGCCATATGACACCAGCAAGTGGTGTGATTTTCATAAAATCAAAGGTCATTCGACTGAGGAATGCTATGAGGTGAAAAAGCAGCTCGCCGCAAAATTCGCAGCAGGAAAGCTGGGCAACGTCGAGCTGGAGAAACACCCTTTGAGGAGGAACTATTACCAACTCGAGATGACGAAAGGCGAGATCGTCCATCTGAGGATGATCGTAAGCGTGAACGCTCTTCGGAGGATGCAATGAGGCGAGAACACCCCGTCGACAGAGAAGCAGAGCTACCTCCTCCCAGCGTGAAGAAGAGGATTACTTTCATCCACGGAGGATCTCAGTTGTGTCGCAACTCCGTGAATTCAACTGATTTACGTGACAAAATCCCGTTCAAGGGACCTGAAACGCATATCTCATTCTAGGAAAGCGAAGCTTTCGAGCTAGACTCTCCACACGATGATGCCCTCTTAATCATGCTGGAAGTGGGTGGATGCGAGCTCACCAAAATGCTCATAGATACTAGCACCTCCGTGGAACTCATCCTCCTAAGTGTTCTTAGAGAAATGGGTATACCAGGTCACGAAATCTAAGGGGATAAGATAGTGTTAACCGGCTTCTCCGGGGGAACCACGCTATCCCTTGGAACGATAAGGCTCCCCGTAATAGCAGTTGGAGTAAGGAGGATGGTTGAATTCACTGTCATAGATAGGCCAGCCCCGTTCAACGCCATCCTTGGCAGAACATGGATACACTCTAAAAGGGTTGTATCCTGAACCGACCATCAGTGTGTAAAATTCCCTACTCAGCAAGGAATCGCAACAATAAAGGGAAGCCAGAAGGCTTCCAGAGAATGTTATATGGCAGGTTTCCAGATAGCAAAGGAAAGCGCCATATATCAACTACAACATAAGGATGAGCTCGCATACCGCCTAGTCAAAAAGAAGAGTGGTCCAGGCTTCATCGGACCTCGCAAAGACTCTATCAAGAAAGTTGTGGTCAACGAGTTTCATCCTAACCAAAAGGTAGGAATTGGATCTGAGCTCTCCAAGGCTCAAAAGGATCAACTAATAACATTCCTCAAAGAAAATACCGGCTTATTTGCTGATATGCCCGGAATCGATCTAAGCATCATCTCGCACGAGCTCAATGTGGATCCAAATCACAAACCAATACGTCAAAAGAGTCGGAAATTCGTACTTGACAAGACCGAGGCTGTTAACAGCGAGGTCACCAGGTTGATAAGCATTTGATTCATCAAGGAGAGGAAATATCCCGACTAGCTAGCGAATTCGGTCGTGGTGAAAAAGAAAAATGGCACCTGGCGAGTGTGTGTGGATTTTACAGTGTGTGTGGCACCAGCTCCTCAGCTTTATGGATGCGTTCTCAAGGTATAATCAAATACAAATGAACTTTGAGGACCAAGATATGACATCCTTCATAACAGAACGAGGAACGTACTGTTAAAAAGTGATGCCATTTGGCCTTAAAACGCGGGAGCAACCTACCAAAGACTTATGAACATGATGTTTGCCAGCCTCCTGGGCAAGTCAATGAAGGTCTACATTGACGACATGTTGGTTAAATCGTTGAAAGAGGAAGACCACATAAGTCAGCTAGGGGAATGTTTCACCTTACTAAACAAATATGGGATGAAACTGAATCCCTCAAAGTGTACTTTTAGGGTTGCTTCAGGTGAATTTCTAGGTTACATAGTGACTCAAAGAGGAATAGAAGCAAACCCCAAACAAATTAGTGCGTTCTTATAAATGCAACCTCCGAGCTCGGTAAAGGAGGTGCAGAGGCTGACAGGCCGAATTACCGCCCTGGATCGATTTATTTCCAGGTCGACTAATAAATGTCTCCCTTTTTACCAAATGCTAAAAGGAAACAAAAAGTTTATTTGGGATGACAAGTGCGGGGAAGCCTTTAAGCAATTAAAGGCGTACCTCTCCGAGCCCCCCCCCCCCCCCCCCCCCCCCCATTCTGTCAAAACCAATTGAGGGAGAGCCGCTCTACCTATACGTAGCGACCTCTGAGGCCGCAGTAAGTGGCGTCCTCATAAGAGATGAGCGATCTGAGCATAAACCAATCTACTATGTGAGAAAGTCCCTATTAGACGCTGAAACCAGGTATCCACGAATGGAAAAGTTGGCTTTGGCAGTAGTAATCTCAGTTCGCAAGCTCAGGCTATATTTTCAGTCACACCCTATCATAGTGATGACGACACAGCCATTACGCACATTATTGCATAGCTCCAGCCAGTCTGGCAGGCTAGCCAAATGGGCTATCGAACTGAGCGAATACGATATCTAATATCGACCTCGGACTAGCGCCAAAGCACATGTACTAGCTGATTTCATCATCGAGCTTACAGCTTATATCGAGATGACCAAAACAAGCTCCAGAACCTGGCAGCTCTACGTTGATGGAGCCTCCTCGAAACAGGGGGCAGGTGTTGGAATCCACCTCGTATCCCCGACTAATAAGGTTGTGGAGCAGTCTTTCAGACTCGGCTTCTCAGTGTCGAATAAAGAAGCCGAGTACGAGGCTTTAATAGCAAGTCTCTGACTCGCAGCTGGGATAGGAATACGCAACCTGAATGCGTTCAGTGATTCCCAACTCATTACAAGTCAGTTCCATGGAGAATACGAAGCCAGAGATAGCAGGATGGAATCCTATCTAGCAATAGTCCACGGGCTAGTTAAGCGATTCTAAGTCTTCAGCCTAACGCGAATACCAGAAGGTGAGAACACGATCGCGGACGCACTGGCAGTTCTGGCATCAACCGCGAATCCACTTGTAAAAAGAGTGATTCCAATGGAAGGAATTGAAAAACCAAGCATTAAAATCAATAAAGATGTCGAGGATTTAATGGAAATAGACGATGACAATATGGAGTTGGACATAGTATTATCCTCAATAGAGGACGACCTCCCTCTCGAAATAGGAGAAGTTGAGCACCTGGAACAAGCTCCGCTCGACGCAAAACATATTACTCTCCGCGAAAAAATGATTGCAAGAGCTTATTGGCGAGCAACAATTATACAATACATTGAGGGGGGGGGGGGGGGAGGCTCCCCCCAGCAAGTGGGAAGCTCGCAAGCTCAAAACCATAGTTTCAAGATATTGTATAATCAGCCCCCGCCTTTATAAGTGAAGTATGAATGGCCCCTATCTGGTATGTGTCCACGGGCTCGAAGCTTTCACAGTATTGTTGGAAGTGCACGGAGGCTTGCGTGGCAGCCATTCAGGAGGAAGGGCGTTAGCCATCAGGATCAAAAGGCAAGGGTAGTTTTGGCCCACCTTGGTCGCTGACTGTGAAGAACACTCTAAAGCATGCGACAAATACCAACGGCATGCTCCCACACTGCATCAGCCTACTGAAAATTTATCTTCCATCTCATCTACATACCCTTTTATGAGGTTATCTATGGACATAGTAGGACCTATGGTATCCTCGGAAAGAAGGAGGTGTCGCTTCCTACTCGTCCTCACCGACTACTTCATCAAATGGGTAGAGAGGCAGGAGCTTTCCAGCAGGTTAAAGCAAACCACGTACATGAATTCGTATGGCAAAATATAGTCTACCGGCACGGAGTCCCGTACGAGATTGTAACCGATAATGGTTCACAGTTCATCTCAAATCAGTTCCTTGAGTTTTGTGAAGATCACGGAATCAGGCTGACAACCTCGACTCCGCGTTACCCTCAATGCAACGGCCAGGCCGAGGCAGCAAATAAGCTAATATTGAGCAATCTCAAAAAACGACTGGATTCTCAAAAGAAAAAATGGTCCGACGAACTCCCTGGAGTACTATGGGCCTGTCGGACCTCACCTCGCAAAGAAACCTCAGAAACACCATTCTCCTTGGCTTATGGGATTGAGGTCGTGGTCCCCGCTGAGGTCGCAGTCCTCAGCCTGAGGGTAGATATGTGTCCCATAAACGAGAAGCTAAATAACGAAATGCTCCTCGACCAACTCGATGTCATCGATGAGCGTCGAGATCGAGCATTCATTAATCTTCAAAACTACCAACACGCAGCAGCACGCTGCTACAATTCAAAAGTCAAACAGTGAAGATTTCAAGTTGCAAGCTCGTCCTACGAAAAGTCTATGAAAACACAAAAGAAAGGAATGCTGGGAAATTGGGTACCAACTGGGAAGGTCCATACCGAATTTCCGAGGTAGTAAAGAACGGCGTATACAAGCTTGCCAGGGTGCATGACAACACACCCGAGAGGAACTCATGCAATGCCATGAATTTGAAGAAGTATTATCACTAAAGAGACACTTGTAAACATCGAACTACGAAAAGGCTTGATCCCTCCTGAGGGTACGTAGGCAACCTCATAAGGGTGTAGCTATTAAAATAAAAACTCTCCCCTCAAGCCTGTTAAATGCAGCTTGAGGACTCTCAACTTCTATTTACAAGCTAAAAACTTTACTACATTAATGAACAGCCTTACGAGCTAGACCATGCTATCAGCCAGCATGGCTCGACTTTGCGTCTAAATTGCAAGGTCACAACTTTCTAATCTCTAAATGACAACAACCTCTACGTCTAAACTGTTTAGGTTACATGCATGCCTCAAAACAGCCTCGACCTTGCGTCTTAAAATCGTCTGGTCAGCTCTCGAGGTCTCTAAACGACCTGGGAGCAAGCTCTGTGAACGACCTGGATATTTGGCTGAAAAACTGCCTATGATATGATGAAAAGTATCAGCCTCTAAAAGGCGAAAATTATCATTAAAAAAAACAGACAAAAGAGGATCTTTAAAGAAAAATCAAAATAATTAAAGCCTCCTCAAGGGAGCATAAGTTCAAACCAAAAAGCCCATCAGGGCATAACAAGTTCAACAATAAACAGAAATGGATTTAAAGGCCTCCCCATGCACCAAGTTAAAAAAAAAACAGAAAACGATGAAGAGAATAGAAGGGTCTCTAGCAAGCAGGTTCATCTGGTTTATCCGCCGAGACAGGTTAATCCAAGGGCAGTGGGAACTCCTTCCTAAGCTCCTGAGAACCAAGGTCCAGCTGATCACTTAATGATTGTGCACTTGGACCAGCAGGCAGCGTAACCGAATCATCGGACACTTGCGGAATGTCAAGTTTACCCAAGGAAAAATCTGATACATGGACGATGGCAAGCTCCGCATCCAACCTCACCTTCTCAGCCTCAATATCCTTCCTCTCAGCCTCAAAGTCGTTGATGATCTAATTAATAATATCATCAAGAAGAAGGATGTTGGACTTACACTCCATAATCTGAGTCTCGGTGTCAACCTCGATCTTCTTCTTCTCGAATTTATCCTTTATCCCCAAAAGAATGGTGCAATATTGTTTGGACATCTCCCTCCTCGCAGCCTTCTCAACCCTCTTCACCATCTCCTTCAGCCTCTTGGCGAGCTTCTTCGAATCCTCCTTGACCTTCTCAACCTGGACTCTTAAGCCTACTATAATCTCGCTGGCAGAGCGTAAGCCAACCTCAGCAGTTCCAGCTCGCCCCTCGGCGACTCGGAGGTCCACCCTCAAACCTTCATCAGATTTCTCCAGCGCAGCGATCCGAGCTTGAATAGTGTCAGCACGAGCTTGAGCCTCCCGAGCAGAGTCTTCCCATCTCTTGGACAAAATGGCCTGATCTTTAACCTGGCTTTCCAGAAGGGCGATCTCAGCCATCTCTTCCTCGTTTCGCGTAATCCTCCACACCAGCTCATCCCTTTCGGCAACCAGGTCAGCAATGGTTTTAGCCTCCCTCTCAACCTCCTCAGGCTGAGTAGCAGAGCGGAGATCTTGCTTAAATGAGTGAACTAACTCATTCGCAGCGGAAATCGCCTGAAAAGAAATGTTAAAATTTCTTTAGCGAAGAAGTCAAAAATAAAAATAAAGAAGAGGAAATCGAAGCTACCTGACCAATCGCACCCGCGAACTTGGTATAGCTTTCATACTTCTTCATATTCCTCAGGGACGGTAGAAAACAAGAGGAAGGCCTAACACGCCTGAAAAGATTCGCGAGCTGGGAGTTGTTCTCTACGATTGCCTCAGGTCCATCAAAGTCGAACCTAAAAACATTCGGAGAACTTCCTCCACCACCTTGTGAGTGAGGCGCCACATGCCTCATTGATGTTTCCTCACCCTCAAAACCATCATCGCGAGAACGCTTAGCGCGAGACTGATGCTCGGCAGAATGATTGGGTCCTTTAGAAGATACTCTGGAAGTAGACCTTTGGGAGCCCGTACCTCGCACATCATGCTGGGCAATCTCAGTCTCACCACCTGTTGGCAAGCTGCCGCCATCACCATGATCGGCCTTGGATTCATGGTGGTCACCCCTCTCGGGTTCCTCACGCTGCGAGGTCTCAACGCGGGCAGATTTACCGAGATCCTCCTTGACCTTCTTGTCAAGAGCTCCAGCTGGTGTCGGGGAAGGGCACAGTCTCATCCTCTCCCTGTATGAAAGGCGCTGTGCTTTCTTAGGGGGAACCATCTTGTTGGATTCGGTGGAGCTGTCGCTGCGAGTCAGGTTAATCTGGGAGGTAGCAGGGGCAGTATCCGACACCTGGGAACTGGCCGGAGGATCAACCTCAACGCGAGCTAAATCTTTAGCAACAGCCTCGAGTCTAGGGATAATAGATAGAACCGGGGACAAAACTTGAATTTGAGGCGGGGGAGACGGAGATCGAGAATCTGCGAAATCAAATAAGGATGATCTGAATGAGGATAAACTCATGACCAAAAGAATGAAAAATAAATATACATGCATACAAATCTATGAGTCGGAGAGCATTTGCGACGGATAGCCTGGGAGCTCGGCACTCGCGAGCTTGTTGAATCCTATCGAGGGTGAAACGCTTCTAGTCAGAGCTCTCCTCCTTGACAAGATCGATGAGCTGTTGAACCTCAGCCGTCACTATTTTTGAAGAATCAATTGACTCTGCAAAAAAGAAAATCAAATCAGAACAGAAGAAAATAGCGATTAAGAAATCCCTAGAAAAGGCACTCGAATCGGCATCCTAGGGATCATGCTGACCAGTAATCTGAGTCCAGGAATGCCGAACTACCGACAAGCCCTCAACAGATTTGTTGGAGATTCTGAAATAGAACCATTGCTCCCACCACTTATCATCCCTCACATTAAACCTGAAAATGGACCGATTAACCTTCGCCGGAAAATAATAGGTCCCGCGAAGATGAGAGTTTCCTTTGACATTAAAGAGCTGGCGAAAGACCTCAGTGTCGAACACGACCCCAGACTCTCTAGAGCGCACCCAGAGTGCGACAAGGGATCTCATCGCGCTGGGCATAAGCTGTGGAAGGGCGAGCCCGAGGTCACTGATAATTTTTGAGATAGCCGCCGGGATGGGAAAAGTAAGGCGGCATCTCAAGAAGAACGCGGCATAACCGCATGCGTAACCCTCCGGGGGACTTTCCGGAGAGCTATCAGCTGACGGAATGAGCAGGTCGCAGGTATCGAGTCCGCATAAGGCGGAGATATTTGCGAGCTCGACAGGCGAAATCGTACTCTTCGAGTGAGATTTGAACCGATCGGCGAGGGGGGAGAGAAGCACCCGGCTGAGAGGAAGACGCCATTGCAGAAAGAGCAAAAAATCGAGGTTGAAAGAAGAAATTCAGCCGGAAACAATGGAGGATGAGCCTTTACAGAAGAGAATATCTTGGATAAAGTAAACGTGAGGCGAAGACAGTTCAATTAAAGGAGTAGAAGTAAAAAAAGGGAAAAAAGTAAAAAGACATCATTACCTTGGCAAGTGGGAGTCGAGGTGGCGTGGAAAGTTGAAGCAGCATGAACCGCTCATTTATACCCACTATCCACTCGCCCTGTCGTATCCTTTAAAAGTCGCACATATATTACATGATCCCTGCAAATTCGGTATCTGAGCACGCAAGAAATCAATCAGAAACCCGAGATTGCAAGATAGTATCGACTAGGAAATCAATCAGGATCCGAGATCGCAGCTTCGCATCCTTAGTAATAAATCATTAAGGATGCTGGGGGGCAACTGTTGGGTCCAAATTCCACACTCAAGACCCAGCCTGATTGAGTAGGCCTAACAAAGAAGCCCAGTTCGCGATGAGACCTCATGGAGCGAGCCCGCAAGCTGGAAGGAGCCGAGCACGCAGGAAGAGGCGAGGTCGCTGGAAGAATGAGCTTGCGTCTAAAAAGTCAAACACACTAATTCAAAATCCTAGAATCAAGCTCAGCATTAAAGATAAAGATTACGAATTTAATTCTAAGTTTAATGTAAATAATTGAGCTTAGACAGTCATATTTGGGACTAGTATAAGTTTGAAACGGGAGCCACATTGTAAGGGACCGAATTCTTGGCAAATAATAAGAATACACACTTTTTCTCAGGTTCTTTTAAGCTACATCCAAAAACATACAACCTGAAAACCAAGAATTGAGGTTGTGAGATTCTGCTCTCATAGTAGTGTTTGATTTTATCTTCAACTTTTGTATTGTAAAACAGGTATCTGGTCGAACTGGTCAAACTGGTATTACTAAACAAAGAACGTATAACTGGTCAAACTGGTATTACTGATTAAAGTTGAAAATGGAAAAAAATAATTTTGATTTTACAAAACCTAAACCAAAATTACTCAACATACTTATTGGCGTCTTAAACGTCATAAATAAATATTACAACATGTATTAAGTGGAAAATTGAGAAAGTATATCATATTGGGTTGTTATGAAGTAATCTACACTATAGTCCTTATACTTTTAATGTCAATTTGTAAATAATAACCAATTTAAGATGAAAAAGTTACAGAAATCTAGTTTTAAAACATATTAATGCATAAAACACTCAGAATTATATGTTTATCTAGTTAAATCAACTGTAAAACTAATTTTTTTTTTTTAAGGATATGCAATACTAATTAAAATTGAAAACACCCAAAGTAAAACTATTGAGAACTTTCGTATAACTACTATATTTTGTAAAACTATGTGTAATGTTTTTTGCGCACATGTGATTAAAAGACGGCGCACGTGTTTCCCTCCAAAAGACGGCGCACGTGTTTTCCCTCCATTTTTTGGGTTTCCCTCCATTTATTATTCATTCTCGTCCACACAATCCAGAGCATTCGCACATCGAGCACAAATCTATTTTTTTCTCTCTCATTTGTTTAATGTTTTCCCCGAATTTGGGTTCTCTCGAATCAGGTTTATTCGAATCTGATTATGGACCCATACTACAGTGATATGAAGAGGAACAAAAAGCAGGTTTTCTCTAATTTGGGTTCTCTCGAATCAGGTTTTCTGTTTGTAAGATGTGTTTGTCCTAGTTTACTCAGTAGTACGAAATCAATTTCAAAAACAAACTACATAGTTTTTCCTAGTTTACCCAGTTTTACCAGTAATATGAATTCAAATACAAAACGGACAACATAGTTTTACCTAATAAAACCAATAATACGAATTCAAATATAAAACAGACAACATAGTTTGACCTAATAAAACCAGTAATACGAATTCAAATACAAAACCCAAACAACCACCATAATTCTTCACATGGCATTTTTCTTTGATCTTGTCGTTGGCCTACTCACGTGATTGTCTACTCCAGTCCGTTTAACACCCTTTTTTGTTTCATGAATCATTGTCTTCTTCTTGAGAAAGACCAACATGCTCGGCTGGTGGGTCTCCAGGCGCCTGCAATTGAATACAATTATACTCCAGTATTACCAAGTGTTACATTTTCATTTTAGAATTTAAGAACCCAAAATGTTACCTTTGAGTTCTCTAATTGCTCCTTCACATAAGCTTCCAACGGTGTGACTCTTTTGTCCAACCCATCAACCTTGTCCTCAATTTTCTTCAACCGTTCTCCCATCTCTTCTTTCATGGTGTTTACGAGATCCACCAATTCACCTAAAGGCGTGTTTCCCCGTCCTTCATTGGTGGATATTTTTTCGTTCACCGCATTCTCAGGTTCTTCTCCTAATTGGGAAGCGACATCTTGGTTGTACATCTCTTCAAACAATATGGTATTTCTTTTGCGATGACGCTCTATCCAACTTGCAACAATGACATCATGCTTATCATCGTCGTCATCTTCTTCCGTGATTATAGCCATAAGAGAGTTTTCTTCTTCACCTATTGGTGTCAGGATACTATAAATGTCATGTGAATGTAAACAATGAAGAAAGATTAAAAACATAACAACACAAAATAATTCATATGCAAATGATAACTAACCTTAGTTGTACCAAGTTCTTCATTTATTTTTGAAAGAGAAAACCCTTTCATTTCGCTTTTCTTGAACCTTGTCTTGCACATCCTAGGACAGTTTAAGTCTGCGCTTGGAATACTTTCTCGGAATTTATCCCCCAATTCTGAAATTGCCTCAAATGCTAAAAGCTACACAACACACATATAGTTAGAGTTAGCTTCAATTATAAGAACTAGTAACAATGACCAATACCTAATTATCTTACCTCCATAGGAATACAGAAACTTGGAATCGGCCATAATACACCCTCCTTGACGACCCCTCCAAAATGAGTCATCGTGTGCTTGATCTCTCCTATCATGTGATCGAATGACAATCTCCCCCAAGGAAATTTCTTACAAAATTTAAGATCTTCCACCGCTCTTAGAAAGAATGACTCCACATGCGTAGCATCTGCTCCACTCTTTTTCTGCCCTATAACAATGATGGATAAGAAGTAGAGGATCGCCATCTTCAACCTTTCTCGAGAATGTTCCGTTGGAGGTACCATTTCCTCTAGCTTTTCTTTTACGTCTTGAAGTCTAATTGTTGTTCGAGTATAATGTTTCTTCACGAAGTTCAAACTGCCAACTTTCTTATAATCAAGTGGGTAGTTGCGGCAGTCTAATCCCGATATCAAAGCGTTTTCTTTTAGACCATAGCGGATGGGAACACCATTTACGATGGACCAAACTTCCTTTTCCTTTTCGATGCATGACGTTCGAAGAAGGAGCATCCACATGCCCATAAGCTTGTGGTTTTTGTCCCTTGGCATGTGGAAAATGTGTTTGAACTGCAGATGCTTCTCAAACCAGTTCCTCTCAACCAAAGTGAGCGGAGGATCCAAATTCTCTAGCGTTTTCAAAGCTTCGTAGATAAAACACTTCGTCGATATCTTAATTTTCTTCTTATACTCTGTAGGCGGGAAGTACATTTTCAGAGGTTGTAGTGCTGTCGTTTCCTCCTCGGAATCCTGTAACTAACAGTTTTACCAAGTTCTACGTAGTTATACCAGTAAAGTAACAAAAATCCGACTAGTTTTATCTAGTTCTAACAGTTTTACAAAATCACACTAGTTTTACCTATTTGTACCAGTATTACTTAAAACTCAGAAATTCAAATCACACTAGTTTTCCCTAGTTCTACCTAATTATTCAATCGAATCCAACTACTTACCGTTGACTCGACGAGGTCTTCCTTATCTCCTTCATCTCCTTCTCCTTCTCCTTCATCTACTTCATCTTCATCTCCTTCTTCGTCATCTCCTTCTTCTTCAACCGGACCGAGTTCCTCACCTCCTTCATCTTCATCTCCTTCTTCTTCAACCGGACCGAGTTCCTCACCTATCCGAACCGGAGATCGCGAGACTTCGACAACCGAACTCAATCCTTCTTCTTCTACCTCTTCATTCGTTCGGGAGACTTCGACAACCGGATCCGAACCCCTAATATCTTCTACCTCTTCATTTCGAGCAATCGTCCTCTTCTTCCCTCCTCCTTGTCTTTGGTCCCATCTTTGTCCTCTTCGATCGAATTCGATTTGGGAGTTATCCCTAGTTTTACGAAGATTAGTTAGAAAGGTTTTAGGGATTGTTGAGAGAGAGAGTTGCGCGATTGTTTGAGGAGGAAAGTTCGATTTCAATTTTTAGCAATCGGGTTAGATCCGATAGGTTTTGGGTGGATGGATAAAACCTTGGAATGAGATGTAATTTTGGAGTTTTGGCTAGGGTAACAAAGTAAAACACTTGTTTTTCGAATTAAAAATAAATCAAAAAAAAATTGTTTTATAAGGGGGAGTTTTCAAACTTAGATTTAGGTATATATGAGATGATTTCTCTTAAATGACTCAAAAGTAATAACGTCGGTTTGACCACCGACTTAACATCGGCCGACGTTAGATATATTGGCCTCACTTAACCAAACGACATTAAGTTTTATATCTATAAAATAGTGACTATTGATTAAGAGGATTAGAGTCAGTTTCTTAACCGAAGCCAACTCGCGTCCAAGTAAAAATTTTAAAGTCGGTTTAGTAAATGACTTTAATTAACCGAAGTCTTTCGCCGTATTTTTTGTAGTGCCGCCGTCAAAATTATCACTTACTGGAGATACAATCGGCGGAGGAGGCTACATAGATGATGATAACTAGGGGTGGACAAAAAAATCATAACCGAAAAAAACCAAACCAAACCAAACCGAAATAAATCATATGGTTTGGTTATGGTGTAACTTAAAAACCCATTTGGTTATTATTTTTGTTAAGAGTTCGGTTTCGCTTTGGTTTGGTTTGAAACCGTAAAACCGAATGGTTTTTTCGGTTTTTACATTTTAGATTAATTTTATATAGCTTTATATTTTTTTTGGTTTGGTTTAAATTTATCATTTATCAATTCTTGTTTTTTGGTTTAGTTTAGATTTATTAATTTTATATAGCTTTCTTGTTTTTTTTTATTTGTTGTTAATTTTGTTGATCAGAGATTCATAAGCAACATGAGGAGACGAACAATCGTGGCTAATGACGATGATAAGAATATGAATTTTCTTCTTTTCATCTATTTTCTAGGTTTTTTTAGTCTTGATTTTTATTGATGATTTGGATTTACTAACAATTTGATTTGGATTCTAAACTTTGAATTCTTTTTGGTTTTGTACTTATTAGTATACCTACTTATTAGCTTAATATATTATTTATACATTTATTTTATTTTTGCTTATTGTATGAGCCTTATCAAAAGTAATGAACCGAACTAAGAACCGTAACCGAACCGAGCCAAAATTGCATATGGTTTTTAAATGGTTTCATTTTTTATAAAACTGATAAACCGAAAACCGTTAAAAATCGAACCGTACCAAACTGAAATATATATGGTTTGAATTTTTGTAAAACCGAAAAATCGAACCGAAACCAAACCACAAATCGAAGTGCCCACCCCTAATGATAACATAGAAGAGGAGGAGAATTTGTTTTTGTATGTATCTGGGAAGAATGATTTTTTTTTTTTGAGAGAATATTTTTTTTTTACTTATTACAATTTTTTTTAACAAAGTAAATTTTTATTTATATCATATGTTAATACTAAAGAATTCAATATTTAGTGGTAAAATTCAATATTTAGGAGTAAAACTGATTTAACATTAAAATAAATCTTAATAGGACAACATTAAAGTAGAAAGTATCAAAGGGACAATAGTATAGTTTTTGTACTATATTTACAATTATCCCTATAGTTAACGAGTCTTAATACTAGTAATAATCACATAAATAGTCTAGTATTTACTTTACATAATTTACATAATTCCACTTTGAAGCATTTATTAAACCATCTACTATCAAATTAAATGTTGGGAAGTCTTTATATTCTTAGAAATGACCAAGCCAATCAATCACACATAGATCTATTGAATTAAACTTTCCCAATATTGAATATTCGAAATTAAAATGATAATAAAACTGAAAAGAAAAATCAATATAAATACAACAAAAGCTAGGTCTTAATAGATAATTGCTTTTCAATTATTAAAAAGACGAAAGGAAATGGTCTCGTTCTTCTCATTTACTGCTGAATCATCAAGGGCACTTGGGTTTACCTTCTTTGGTCTTCATTTCATTGTAACAAGAGCATTCTTCCTTGTGTCCGTACGTTCCAGAAGGAACACATAAACACTTCTTACAACAGTAGTTGCAAAAGAACAGACATGGCTTCTTGTGTGATGTCTCCGAGCATCGAACGTTACAAGCAGGTGCACACTCTTCATTACATTTAGCGAATTTATTTTAAGAAGGAAAAATAAATTAGACGTTAGTTTTTGATGATTTAGGTTTATATGTTAAAGTAACATATCTATAAAATAGCGAATCTTGATATACATGCAAATATACCTTGTGGACGAAGAGATCCTTTGCCTTGTTTCTAGAATCATGAATGAAGAATAGTTATAATTAAAGATCTAAAACTAGTTCTGCAATGACAATTCTTTTTTTTCTTTTAGGTAGGATCTGCCAAAGCCTCCTTATTTTTGGAACTTCCGTAAAATAATATATATATATATATATATATATATATATATTTTTTTTTTTTGTCATTTAGAAATATTATTAAAACCGAGGTAAAATATAAGTTGAATTACATAAGCTGGTTGTCAAGGCATATGAACGAAAATTCCGAGTAAAATCAAAAACTCAAAACCCATCCTATAAAAATCATAACAAACCGATCTGCAAAACGATCATAGCAAACCATCCTATAAAGATCATAGCGCAAACCAAACCCAAAAATATTTTTTTTATATATATTTATAAAATAATAAAAAATTTTGAAAACTAAAATATAAATTTAAATAGGTTACAACTACACTACGAGCTTCTAATAAAAGAAAAACAAATACAAAAAAAAAACCTTCTAAGAGATTTCAAAGAATATACATATATATCTAGGCTGCGATATAATTTTTGCCAAACTTAAAATATATAAATGTTTGAACACTGATCAGTATCCAAAATTATTGGATACTTTTACTAATATTAATTCTTTTTACCGTATTGGGTGTCGTTGATTCCACTGCCTGCAATAACACCAAGGGAATAAATATGAAAATTTAAAACATATATATACATCTCATTACGTCAAAAAAAAATATATACATCTCACAGATTTCCAATGACTTTTACTTCGGTAATTAAAGATTTCGACGACGTCAACCCAAATTCAAACTAGATTTTTGTAATATATATTTTATAAATTGGCAAAGACAAATACAGAAGAACAGGGAGATGATAATTTACCTTTACTTTGGAAAACTGAGAGACGAATAAAAAGTTCAGAAGAATAAAGAAGGCAATGTGCTTAGACATTTTTTGTTGCTTCTTTGCTTTTGTGGTGATGTTATGTTATGAGTGATGTCTCTTTAAATAAAATGTAAGGTAGTATACTTATTTATAGAAATTACTTATCTCATCAATGCATACAATGTTTTCTCCGAACATGTAATATACATTCAAGTCCGTTATGGAAATATATAATGAAAAATCACTATTTAAGGAGAAATTAATATTTTTATATAAAGATAGTATAAATGTACAAGTTGTTTACATATAATTAAGGCAAAAATCTATAAATATCTTTTTACTGTTATAGAAATTATCATTTAAAAATATTTAATAAACTTTTTACACACGGTCGATATGTTTTTTAAATAAAAATACAATTAAATTTAGGGTTTATTTGGTTATACAGATTTTTGTAATTTATGGATTTAATAGGGTGTGTTTGTGATAGCCAAATTTTATGATTGGGTTGATTTATGAAAAACATCTAAATATAGGTAAGTATTTTCAAAGATATTGACCTATATAGATTGGTGATGGACCTCATGGTAAAGATATCTCTATAATATTATTTAAGATGACATTTTGAAAATAAACTTTGTTTTATAAGTTATTACATGAAATGACATTACAAATAACAAAGTATAATTAAAATAGAAAATGATATAATTGTCTTTTACAATTAGTGATAAGAATATGGAAAGTATTTATTTTGCATTAAAGATGTTATTTACTATATATTTATAAATAATAATTAATCTATATATATTCAAAGAAAAAAAAATTTCGAAATCTTGATATATTTTTCTCACTATAATTTATTATATTTTATTTGAATTTATATCAAAATAAAAATTGAAAAATTGAAAAATATTTTACTAATTTTATAAAAAGTTAGACACACGAAAATTGATATTTTTAAGAGTTCGTGAACTTAACACAAAACTAAACTCATTAAACGGTGCATAACAGAGTTATGTTTTCAAGATTATAGGTTTTACGGGTTGATTCGAATAATATTTTAGTTCACTGCAAAACGGGTTAAATAGACAAATTATTCCATTTGACAACTCTATCTATAAACATGAGTTAGACATATTATAAAATTCAAATAAAAGTAATTTTTCTTAAATTTTAAAACAATATTTTTAAAGAAAAATTACTCAGCGCTAATTATAACACAGATTAAGTCCTAGTCCAATCATTATTTCTTGGTGACGGTAAAGATCTATCGTTCCTTGTTTTCCTATTTGTCCAGTTTTATATCGATTGAATATCATCTCTCTACTTCACTGTCTATATAAAATCGATTTGCAGAAAATCAGATTTTTCTTTATAGATGGCACACAAAGAACATTGTGCAGTTGATGGATTAGTCACAGGTAAAGAGAAAGAATCAGAGTGTGTGATTGAAAGACCGGAGCCATCACCAATCAAAACCGAGCCACTTCATGTGTATGGATTGTGAAGGGACAAATTATAAAGATTTGAAGTAACATGATGTGATGGCGTGATGCTCCACTGTCAATAAGCCATGCATCTGGTTTTGCGCTTGTGTGCAACGAGGTCGGGTTTGTTGACGTTCTCCGTGAGTGTGATTGTTGAGTAGGTGAAGGGGATACACACGCGATGTATTGCTGGGTATTGTTCTTGTGCAACAGAACGTCCTTGTGCAACATACTGACCTTGTGCATCACGTGATCTTTGATGTTGTGGTTGTGAGGATGGACGCCGATTACGATGACCTCTGGTGTATGCAGCATTAGCAGTGACCAGAAACTGAGGATGCTTTGGTTGTGCATGAAGGAGATCAGCTTCTCGAATGAGAATCTTTTCATGAAGCTCGACGAATGTCATTGAGCTTTCTTGGCCATTAGCTTGCATCCACAATAGAATTGTACTCATCACCAAGGCCATCAAGGATGTAGTCAATAATGTCAAATATTTACTGAATAAATCTCGGTGCTAGCGAGGGCTCCGAGAAGAGAAGCATGAATTAATCGATCTCGATGCTTCTAGTGTTGAAAGGTCGGATTAGGTTTGGTGAGACCGTTCTTTGTGATAACATATGGCGGTGCTGAATCGGAGTTGTTGATGAAACCTTGAAGATTGTGCACAGGAGAAATTGAACTTGCTCGCTCTAGGCGATGTATTTTTCAGCGGTTAGTTTGGTAACATTGGACATGTTATTTAACCTGTGAGTAATGAGTTGGCAGATCCTTTGGATCAAACACGACGGCGGCGAAGCTATGAGAGCCAGAATAGTTTTCACCGGACAATTTAAATGGTGGTGGTGGTGGCTCTAAAAGAAGCTTTTCGCTTGAGATTTAGGGTTTACGGATGAGAAAAGGCTCATATTGGCGATCATCAACACAATATCCTCATTTGTCTCTCCGTCCAAGTAACCATTTACACTATTTGGAAAGAGAGAAACACATGAATTCATCGAGCTTGATATAACATGTGAGACAATCCGTTCTAACTTAACTGAGGGGACATTCTCAAGACATTGACATATCGCACAAGAAAACCTCTTGCAAGTCCAAAATACCTTTTTAATCCCAAGGACCGAATCCAAGTGTTTTACAAAAATAACTTAGCCGAAATAACAAATAAAAACCAAACTCGAAATAACGTCATAAATTCAAAAGTATTAATATATAATAAAATAAATGAATTGGATATGAAAAACTCCCAAAATATCCAGCACCACTCTGGAATATCTACTCTTGCACGGGGGACCAACGAACTCTAACACCACTCAAACACAACATACGCTAATCACTAGCTAAAACACCCAACACACAAGTCCATAAGACACTCAACGACAAGAGAATGACCCCTAGACTTATGTGTCAACATTCGCCACTAGCCGCACTAGGAACCACGATGTATTCGACACCCTTGGGACATAAGCGTCTCCGCCCTGGCATCAATATACCAATCATTGTTTCATCCGCAACCAGTCGCACTGGGAACCACGGTGTGTCACTCATACCGGATCCATGGTCAGCCATACACTTCCCAGATCCATCATGTATCGCATATCATCTGGGAAGGCACCCGCCACTTTCCTTGATCCCATACCACGAATTAACCTTCTAACATCCTTTTCTCTTAAGCTTATGCCCATACGATTATCCCCAAATTATATTTAATATCAGACATCGTTCACATCATCACCACACCATATTCGTTTACAATCTAACATATCTAGGTGTTTCATAACATCACATTAACAAGTAAATATAACAATGTGGATACATACATATATATTTATGTCGGTTCACTCCTCAATAATTAAACATAATCTCTTAATCACCCTAGATATGAATGGTTTAACATGTGACTACTCGCCACATCAGATATACGAAAGATTAATGAGAGTTTACGACCAGTACTCACCTTGGTCTTAGATCGGATGGTGAAATGATCTTATATGTCCCCAAAAACCTCGGATTCAGTTTCTTTAGCTTATGATACGCTTATGTTCCTCTATACGTCCGCATTTTCAAGTACGCTTCATCTCCTACTGTGAATTCCAGATCCTTTCTACACTGGTCTGCGTAGCTCTTCTGACGTTCATGAGCTTCTTTTAGCTTGTCCTTAAGAAACTCCACTTGCTCGACCGTCTCTTGAATCAAGTCTTGTCTCTCCCCCACTTCGGTCCAACATAGAGGGGTTCGGCATGGTTTCCCGTACAAGGCCTCGTACGAAGACATCTCAATGATGGAATGATAATTGTTGTTGTAGGCGAACTCGATTAGTGGAAGATACTTTCTCCACATTCCATCCCAGTCTAGTACACATGCCCTTAGAATGTCCTCCAATGTCTGTATTGTCCGTTCGTACTGACCATATGTCTGCGAATGATAAGTCGTGCTAAGGTGCACCTTAGTACCCAAGGCCTTTTGAAAGGCTCACCAGCAAATTGATGTGAACTTTGGGTCACGATCTGATACAATACTTACTGGAACTCCATGCAATCGTACTATGACATCCAAGTACTTTTGAGCCAACTAGTCCGCCCGTCTATTTTCTTAATGGCCAGAAAATGTGTAGACATGGTTAGTCGGTCCACTATTACCCAAATTACGTCCTTCTTCCCAGTCGTTTGTGGTAATCATGTAACAAAATCCATAGACACCATATCCCACTTTCACTTGGGTAATGACAGGTTCTGCAACAACCCGCTCGTCACTCTTCTCTCTGCCTTTACCATCTGACAAGTATGACACTTCAAAACCAATGTAGCAATGTCCTTTTTCATCACATCCCAATGGTAGTAGCGTTCCAGATCCATGTACATCTTTGTGTTCCCTGGATGGATTGAGAACTGTGAGTTATGCGCCTGTTGTAGGATATCATCTTTAAGATCTTTGACATCTGGCACGCTTACTATGTTCTTGTAAAGTTAAGTGCCGTTCGCAGCAGTGGAATAACTCACAACCTTTCGATTAATAATTTTCCTCGGAGCGTTGTCTCCCTACTGCGCTTCCTTAATCTTCCACAACAAGTATGCATGATCTACTGCATCTAGACCAGAAGTCTGTTCTTCCATGGTCGTAGCACATAAACATAACCTAGCCAAGGTTGTTACCAACACAATTACTTCTTTAGATTCTAAAATGTTCGTTTTACGCCTACTGAGGGCATCTGCCACTTGGTTTCCCTTCACGGGATGGTAAAAAATGTCTAAATTGTAATCTGCTAGCAACTCTATCCACCTGCGTTGCCTCAGGTTCATATCCCCTTAGATAAAAATATACTTCAAACTCTTATGATCCGTAAAGACTTGTACTTTCTCTCTCTCCATACAAATATGATCCCATATCTTGAGTGCAAAAACCACTGCAGCTAACTCCAAGTCGTGTGTGGGGTAGTTAGCCTCATGCGGTGATATATCATGGTTTTTACCCGTTTTTAACCATGATATGTGTCTTATTTATAGAGTCTTTCTAGTACTTTTGGAGTCTTTACAGGTTTAGGTACGTTTGGAGCTTAATTGGAGATATTAAAGCATTTTGGAGCATTTTGGAGCTAAGGGTTGATTTGAAGCCTTGGTGTCGATCGACACCAAACTGAAGAGTCGACACAGAAGCTGAGTATCAATCGACACCACTTATGTTATCGGTCGATACTGATCGTATGAAGAGAAGGATCGCGACTTTCTACAAGTCTGAAGATTTCACACTTTTGTCCAGAAGACTTTAATAATTACAAGAAGCCCCAAACGTGTTTTAGCATTATAATTAGGTTTTTCAGCCACTTGTTTTGGCTACGCTTTATTCTACTTTGGTTTTTGGTTGAGAGAGCTTTGAGGGAGACAAGTTTGAAACTCTGTTCGTCCGAGAGAAGATTTCGAACCCTTGTTTTCTTTCTACCTATATTATTTATTTCAGAGATTTATTCAATCATGTTGTTTGTTTCAATCTCCATGTCTGAGTAGATCTCCTGTTAGGTTTAGGGTTTTCAATAAATGATCTCTTTGAATGTTAAGTTGATTAGTTGGTTAGGGTTCATAATCTGAATTAGTTTTTCACCATAGGTTGTTCTTAAAGCTAATTCTATATTGATCACCTGGAACTTAGATCTTAGGTTAATCGATTATGCACGATAGTGCAATTGATAATCTGATAGAACCTAGGGTAGCAAAATAACTATCTGCAAAGAGATTTGGTTTAGTTATTTTGTGAACAAATCAAACTTGAACTTAATGATGGTTTATACTTTAGAATTTGCAAAGAGATTTGGAATTCTGAGATTTAGATTTAGATAATTCTCGCAACGACAGTTGGTTAATTATAGCTTAGTGTTTTGAATTCAAGAACCGTGCTTAATCTGAACCCTGACTAATTGATTTACCTGCATTCTCTGATTTCCTGAGAAATACCCTGAACCTATCTTCCTCCATTGAATTTACAACTCTTAATTACTTTATTGCTTCTTGTTTTTATTGATTTACTTAGCTTAATTCGAACCTATTTAATCTATTGTGTGATTCTTGAGTCTCTATGGATTTGACCCCTTAATATTACAATCGACAAAGCTGTTAGTACTTTAGGGTATTACATTTGAGCTTATCAAATTTGGCTCCGTTGCCAATTCGACTATTTTGTTACTTATCAAACAGTCCGTCGGTATCGATCGATACTAGTAAGGTATCGGTCGATACTCGTCGATTATTTTGTTACTTACGTGTCTTGCCTTTATGTTTCAGATGTATGCCTACTCGCGAAACCAGGAGAAACAAGAGCACTCAGCTAGTCAATCTTTCCAACAAGGACTAGCTAACTTGGAACGCATAAACATGAAAACAAAGAAGCCAGCAGAGATGAACAATCCAGTGGTATTGACTCGTTACGATGCTGGAGCTTTGAGAGACAAAGAGGGTCAATTGTGCAATGAGAGAGGGCAACGTCTTGATGGGGATGGAAACATCATTGTCCCTGCAGTTGCTGTGAATGGTGGGAATGATGTGGTTGATCATGGTAGAAAGATTGGTGAGTACAACAGGCCTGATCAGTACTATGCCAATCGTTCTGCGATTCGTCCTCCTGCTTTTCAGAGGAATGACTTTGAGCTGAAACATGCATACTTGACTCTTATGGGTCAGCACCCTTTTCATGGTCTTTCTCATGAGCACCCGATGGATCACATTGAGAGGTTTGATGACTTGGTTACTAGCATCAAATACAATAGAGTGCCCAATGATTTCCTCTTCTGTAAGCTCTTCCCATACTCTCTTGGTGGAGATGCAGCTTATTGGCTTAAGCAGTTACCTCTTGGATCACTGACTACCTGGGAGGAGACTAAGAATGCCTTCTTGAACAATTTATATGATGATGCAAGATCTGAGGAGCTTAGGGATAAGATCTCCCAATTTTCTCAGGGAGCAACTGAGGCATTCAAGGCTGCTTGGACCAGGTTCAGATCGTATCAGAGAGATTGCCACATCACAGGTTCACTAAGGTTCAGCTGCTGGGTATTTTCTTCAGAGGGATCGATTGGAGGTACCAGATGGCTCTGGATGCTGCGAGCAATGAGAACTTCAACACTAGGTATCCTGACGATGTTTATGTACTTATTGAGAACTTGGCATCTAGCAATAGTACCAAGAATGCAGACTTTGAGCGAAGGAAGCATAATGGGAATATGGATGGATCGTAGATTGCTGAGGTTCAAGCTAGGTTGGATTCAGTGCACAATCTCTTGATGGGAAAGACGATGAAGGCTGTTCACTTTGCTGATGAGGTTAAGACATTCAATGAGGATGAGGTAGAGTATGTTAACTACATTGGTGGCTCTGGTTTTCAAGGTCAGAGAAATCAATACCACCAGAACAACAACCGAAACTTCACCAGCAATGCTTAGGAAGGAGGGTACAAGTCTGAAGGAAATCCAACTGGTTTTGGGACTAATCAATTTGACCAAAAACCATTCCAGAACAGTGGCTACACTCGCACCTATGAAAATTCATCTTATCAACCTCTACCTGCTAAAACCTCAGAGGGCACGGTTGAGTCTATGCTTGAACAGCTTCTTCAGGGACAGCATAAGATGACAGTGTATTTCAATGGGAAGATGGATGCTATGTACACAAACCTGAATGGAAAAATCGAGGCTCTCAGTATTCATCAGAAGAAGCTGGAAACTCATGTTGCCCAAACTGCAGGTGCTGTGAAGAGGCAAGATGGTTTTCTTCCAGGGAAAACAGAAGATCCAAGGGCACACATCAATGCGATCACCTTGAGGAATGGAAAAGAGATCAATCCAGGAGTGAAAAAGAGCCTAACTGCAGAAAATTTTGTCGATCTTGCTGGAGATGAAGATGAGGATTCGGAAAATCCCAGGGTATCGATCGACACCACTGAGCATCGATCGACACCTGTCCGAATACTTTCTCGAGACGTGTCAAAACAGCGAGTGTGGATCGACACCAATCCAGTATCGATCGACACCCACTCTGAAGTTGAGAAAACACCTGAGTTGATCAAGGAAAAGGTTTACAAACCTAAGATACCTTACCCTAGGCCTTTTGGGAAGACCAAGAAGGAAGTGGAAGACTCTAGATGCAAGGCGATAATGGATAAGTTGATTGTTGAGCTTCCTTTTGTCGATGCTATCAAGACTTCTCCAGCCTATAGGAGGTATGTTAAGAGGATGGTATCAAGCAATGTGAACCTTAAAGAATGAGTCTTGATGATCACTCATGAGTACAACGCGATTCTGCTTAACAAGATCCCAAAGAAACTACCTGACCCAGGGAGTTTTGTGTTAGATTGTACGATCTTCACATAAAGATTTGAGCGTTCTCTTTGTGATCTTGGCTCAAGTGTGAATCTCATGCCATACTCAGTTGCTCAATGGATGGGAATTGACAGACTTCAAGTCTACTAGGATCTCACTGATACTTGCTGATCGCTCAGTTCGACTTCCCAAAGGACTGCTCGAAGATGTTCCAATTAAGATTGGGAATTGCTTGATCCCAACTGATTTCATTGTCTTGGAGTATGATTCAGAGCCCATAGATCCTCTTATTCTGGGAAGGCCATTCTTAGCAACAGCTGGAGCTTTGATAGACTGCAGGAATAGAAAGATAGCTCTCAAGATTGGTGATTTGGTCATGACTTTCAACATGGAGAAGATGATGAAGAGACCAACCATCGATGGGCAGACGTACTTTGTCGATACTTTCAGCGATATCGCTGAAGAGTATTTTCTGGAGATGCATCCTGAGGATCCATTAGAGAGAGCGTTGGTCTGTTCTGCTGATTCAAAGGAGTATTTGAGCGATGTTGCTGCTGGATATGCTAAGATGCTCGACACAACACGATCAGTATCGATCGATACTCACCTAGTATCAGTCGATATCGGTCGACACAATCTCCGAGGTTGCGAAGAGTTGGCCGAGACGTCTACGAAAGCTGCTGGGCTTGGCGATTGGAGTGAGGAGAAGGCTCCTAAGATCGAACTCAAACCACTCCCAGCGAATTTAAGGTACGTTTTTCTTGGTTCCAATTCCACATACCCAGTGATCATTAATGCTTCTTTAAACAACGCAGAGATCACCTTACTGCTGAGCAAGCTGCGCAAGTATCGCAAAGCTTTTGGCTATTCTCTTGATGACATTTCAGGTATCTCTCTAGACCTGTGCATGCATAGGATTCATCTTGAGGACGAGTCAAAGTCTTCAATTGAGCATCAGAGGAGGCTGAACCCGAACCTGAAAGAAGTGGTTAAGAAGAAGGTGATGAAACTCCTGGAAGCAGGGATTATCTATGCCATCTCAGACAGCTCTTGGGTCAGTCCAGTTCACGTTGTCCCTAAGAAAGGAGGGATAACTGTGGTGAAGAATGAGAAGGACGAGCTGATCCCTACCAGGACAATCATTGGGCATCGAATGTGTATTGACTACAGAAAGTTGAATGCAACCACAAGGAAAGATCACTTCCCATTACCATTCATTGATCAGATGTTGGAGAGATTGGCTAGTCGTCCATACTATTGTTTTTTCGATGGATACTTAGGTTTCTTTCAGATTCTGATACATCCAGAGGACCAAGGGAAGACAACTTTTACATGTCCTTATGGCACATTCGCTTACAGAAGAATGCCCTTTGGATTATGTAATGCTCCAGCTACTTTTCAGAGATGCATGATGTCTATCTTCACAGACATGATTGAGGATTTGATGGAGGTGTTCATAGATGATTTTTCAGTGTATGGATCATCATTCAATAGCTGTCTTGATAACTTGTGCAAGGTGCTACAGAGATGTGAAGAGAAGCACTTGGTTCTTAATTGGGAAAATTATCACTTTATGGTTCAGGATGGCATTGTTCTTGGGCACAAGGTTTCTGAAGTTGGGATCGAAGTTGACAAAGCCAAGATTCAGGCCATGACAAGCCTCCAAACACCGAATTCTGTAACGGACATTCGAAGCTTCCTTGGCCATGCTGGGTTTTACAGAAGATTCATCAAGGATTTCTCAAAACTATCCCGCCCACTCACCGAATTCACACGTGCTTGTCTTGCAGCCTTTGAGGAGATTAAGAAGGCATTGGTGAGTGCTCATATTATACAACCTCCAGATTGGACTCTACCTTTTGAGATTATGTGCGACGCTAGTGATTTTGCTGTGGGATCTGTTCTGGGTCAGAGGAAGGATAAGAAACTCCATGTTATCTAATATGCCAGCAGGACATTGGATGACGCTCAGCGTAACTATAGCACCACAGAGAAAGAACTACTTGTAGTTGTTTTCTCCTTTAAGAAATTTCGGTCCTACCTGATTGTTCATACCGACCATGCTGCTCTCAAATATCTGCTGCAGAATAAGGATCTGAAACCTTGTCTTTGTCATTGGGTCCTTTTGCTCAAAAGCTTTGACATTGAAGTTAAGGACAAGAAGGGCATCGAGAATGGGGTTGCTGATCATCTTTCGCGGATAAGGATTGATGAAGACGTTCCTATTGATGATTTCCTACCAGAAGAGAACATCTACTTCATCGAGACTGGGTTTCTAGGTGATCCTGCCGAGCACCTGCACTTTTCACACGTCGGTATCGATCAACACCCCCTAGTGTCGATCGATACCCATCAATTTGTGGACCGGTTTTATCTGCGGTTCACGATGGTGCTTCTGAAGAGCATCTAGCTGCTGTGACTGTTCCCGATCGACCATGGTACGCTGATATCGCCAACTATCTTGCTGCAGAGGACGAGCCAAAGCACCTCAAGAAATATGATAGGAAGAAATTTATGCGTGACATAAGGAGATTCTTTTGGGATGAACCTTACTTGTACAAACATTGCTCTGATGGGATGTACAGGAGGTGTATTGCAGAAACTGAGGTACCCAAGGTGCTATTTCATTGCCATGGGTCTGAGTATGTTGGACACTTTGCTACTTTTAAGACAGTGTCCAAGGTTCTTCAAGCAGGCTTCTGGTGGCCTACTATGTTTAAGGATGCTCATGCTTTCATCTTGCAATGTGATGTTTGTCAGAGGCGAGGGAAGATCAGTAAGCGACATGAGATGCCACATAACTTCATCCTTGAGGTTGAAATTTTTGACTGTTGGGGCATCGATTTCATGGGTCCTTTTCCTTCATCATATGGGAATAAGTACATATTGGTTGTTGTCGACTATGTGTCTAAGTGGGTGGAAACAATTGCTAGTCCAACCAATGATTCTTCAGTGGTCCTTAAGCTGTTCAAGAGTATAATTTTCCCTCGATTTGGAAAACCTCGAATTGTTATAAGTGATGGTGGCACTCACTTCATTAACAAGGTTTTCGAAAAGCTATTAAAGAAGCATGGTGTGAATCATCGTGTGGCTACTCTCTATCATCTTCAGACTAGTGGGCAGGTCGAGGTTTCTAACAGGCAGATCAAGGAGATTCTGGAGAAGACAGTGGGTAATACTCGGAAGGATTGGTCTGCAATGCTGGATGACGCACTGTGGGCTTACAAGACTGCCTTCAAAACACCACTTGGGACTACACCGTTTCACTTGCTTTATGGGAAAGCTTATCATCTTCTAGTGTAAATCGAGCATAAGGCAGCATGGGCTACAAAGATGATGAACTTTGACATAAAGCATGCGACTGAGAGGCGATTGATTCAGGTGAACGAGCTGGATGAGATTAGGCACCACGCCTATGAGAGCTCGAAGCTGTACAAGGAGATGGCTTAAGCATATCACGACAAGAAGATCCTCTATAGATACTTTGAACCCAATGACCAGGTACTTCTGTATAACTCACGTTTACAATTGTTTCCTGGAAAATTGCGTTCTCGTTGGTCAGGTCCTTTCACAGTCAAGGAAGTCAGACCACATGGTGAAGTTATCCTGCTAAGTACATTAGGCGAAGAGTTCACTGTCAATTGACAAAGGGTGAAACACTATTGGGCGATAGCCAAGATTCCAAGAGGCCACATTGTACCTCTGGATGATGTACCCATTGCCTGATCGTCGGTAAAGTCAAGCTCGTGACGTTAAACAAGCGCTTGGTGGGAGCCAACCCACTGGTAAGTCTGTTTATAAGTCCTTTTTATTTTTATTTTCGGTTTTGTGCCTTGTGTTTTTTTGAGTGAATCAGATGAAAAGTGTTTGTGTCGACCGATACCACTGCTGGTATCGATCGACACCAGGAGAAACAAATCGTGCATCGACCAATGGTCTTTGTATCGATCGATACCACTAATGGTATCGGTCGATACTCAACGCGCAGGTAAGTTTTCTTTAAAACCCTCGGGATTTCCTTTCTTCTTCCTCAGCCCCCATCGATCGATCCCGACACTTTTCACTCTCAAAATCGCAAATTCTTCAATTCTTCACGGATTTGAGTGATTCAAGGGTCTAACCTTGTTAGATTCTTGTGCTCTTCCTATATCTATCATCCATTCATTCGATCTGCAAGGTATGACACACTAGTTCCTTTTTTCCATACATGAAACAAGGTTTGGGGTTTTTCAAATTTTTTCCTCTTAGAACTAGATTTGATAGATGAATCTGTCTTACCTAAGTTGTTCTAGAGGAATTTTGACACCGTTATGCTTGTATATGCTTTGATTGCAAGTTTTGGATCGGGATTTTTCGAAATCGCCGGGTATCGATCGATACCCACATTGTGTCGGTCCATACCCGGCGCATTCTGTCGCGTTTGCTGTGTTTGTTGGAATTTTGAGACTTATTATGTGTTTGCTGTTTTTCTTTGACTTTGATTGCAGATGTCTTCACGCAAGAAAGCACGAACATATGACGCCTCGTGTTCACACCCACCAGTTGATCCTGTTCCGAAGGAGTACCGCTTGCTGAGTCACGTCGAGGCGTTTGATGGTGTGGTTTGGCACAGAGGGATAGTGAAGGCTTGCTTCGCCAACAACTGTTACAAAGTGGAGATCACTGGCATGTAGGAAGTCTTTATCCTTCCACACTCTTCCCTGCGCGACATCTCTTCTTCACACGTGCCATCGTCCTCACCACCTCCTTCCAATCCTGCCTCTCCTGCGACTCAGGACGTGGCATTTAGTCCTCCTTGGCCTAGGAGGAATGAGAAAGCAAGGATTCCTCCAGCGAGATTCTGGGATACATCTCCCAGATAGGTTGCAGAGAGTGAGGACTGCGTCTACATGCCTATCTCTGAGACCTAGGATAACTATGACACGGTTTTCTACAACGCATGGAAGAACTTTGATGTGCAGCCCACTCGGTTCGTTGACACTCACACCATGCGTCGCTTGGGTATTAACAGGGAACTCGGGCGCCTGATTGGGAAGATTGGTTAGGGTACTATGCCCGTCCAATAGTATGATCTCTTCCCCGACTTGGTACGTCAGTTTCTCGCGACTGTTCGCGTTTATTATAATGATGAGGTTCTCAGGGACACACATGAGGATACCCTGACTTTTCTGATCCGAGGAGTGAGGTACAGATTGCCACTCCCGGATCTCTGCGACATATATGGTTTCCGGAGGGACTTCCGGAGAGTTGCTCTGCCTACACAGTTCCTCGATGTGCATGCTTTCTGGGAGCACTTCGGGAACGGAGCCTATCACTCCAAGACTTCTACACAGATGGATGTGCGCCACCCGGTCCTGCGATGCCTGGTGAGGATTCTGAGCAACACCATCTTGTGCAAGAAGGAGCCTAACAAGATGAGGCTATCTGAGCTGATTATGTTCTCCATGGCTGTTGGAGATATCATTGATGTCGCAGACTACGAGTGGCATGCGCTTGAGCTAGAGGTCAATCTGGGAGTCGTCTTTGCTCATCATTTGGTCTCCTTAAAGACCAAGCCTTTCCAGGGCGCCAGTCGCGGTGCAGCTCGGAAGACAAAGATAGTGGGTAGTCTTCTCATCCCTATCTTCCAGCACTTCAGGATCATCATAGCGAGCTGCTCGATTGTCACCACACGTACTCTTATGGATGAGAGGCATCTGCAGAACCTCAGGTGGTTGAAACCTAAGCGACGCTGGTGTTTCTCTAACACTGATGGGGACTTTCTGGTTCAGCTCCCTAACACCGAGTTGACCGATATTGGTGATGATCCCGATCAGCTGCATTTCGACCCTGATCCGCATTTGTTGGCCATTGCACCGCCCACTCGTCGAAGCCGAGGCTCTTCCACTAGAGATGCTGCTGCTGCTGCTGAGGACGCACCAGTACCTGACCTTGCTGGAGGTCAGTCAGGACGAGCTCGTCACCCATCTTCCTCTGCACCTGCTCTCCCTACACCACCTCAGATCCCTATGGAGACAGATGCCTTTCAGAGGTATGTGGTTGAGAGTTTCCAGAGCATCTGGAACGCCATCGCTACTCTTTCTCGGTGCGTCTGCATTGCACCATCTCGTCCGCGTTCACCATCATATGCAGACCCCTCTCACACCGCTGGAGTTGACGATGATTATGAGGAGGATTAGTTCCTTCTTCTATCTGGTTTCATTTTTCTTTTCTTTCTTTTTCTTTTCTTTTGTTATTTTGAGTTGTTTAGTCAGCTACTTATGATTCTGAACTTTGTTGGATTTATGTGATTATGATTTCTTGTTGCTTCTAACTTATGTTTGAGTGATCTAACATTGTTAACTACTTCACAATTGGATCGTTTATCACAATTCAGAACAACATTTTATCCAAATCGATGACAGGAAGTTTTCTGTGTCGACCTACGCCTGGTATCGATCCCAGGCTGTGTGTCGGTCGATACCCTAACATCAATACGGTAACTTCTTCGTTTTTCACACCTCCACTTAATTCTTTTGATTTATTTTACCAACTCTAGACTATACAACACTGGGGACAGTGTAGTTTAAGTCTGGGAGAGGTAGTTGCTGACAGTATTTTTGTTTTTCTTAGAGTCAGTCGTTTTTTAGTCAAAAATCGTTTTATTGAGTCAAAACCTATTGGAGATTATGATCTTTTTCTTGAATCTATTATTCTGATTTTACTTCTAAGTGACCACTGATACAGAATCAGTTCTACATCGGACTAATGAAAAATCTAAAGGCTAACCAGTTAACTAGAAGACGCCCATGTTTCCAGCAGAATTCTTTAAAGCCTGAGCTAATTCTTTGCACTTTATCGATGTGATTGATGTTCACAGAGCTTGATTTCTCATTCATATCTGACAAAAGAACCCATGTGTAGAAAAGTAATGGTATTTCTCTCCCTTGTTATAAGTTAATAGATAAAAGCATTAAAAGATGAAAGAATTTTCTTCTGAGTAGAGGGTTAGGAAAATTTCCAACGATCCCATTATTCTACTTGGAAGGAATGATCACACAAAGGTTGGAAGCGAGGTTAGGAAAATTTCCTATGATACCATTATTCGCTTACACATTTGATGCATTTTGAGGGAAGAACCGGGGATTTGGTGGCAAACACCATCAATACTCGCGTCTCAATCCTTAATATTTATATGCAAGCAGAAAATATTGTGAAATAAGTCTGGGGGAGAGGAAACAATACCAAAAAGTATGAAAGTTGGGTGCTTTCTTTTGTCATGATATTGTTTGGGAAAGAGTCTATAAGGTTCTTGGCATTAATCACATCGATGAAACTGGCGATGAGGGCTTTGATGGATAATGCTGCGAAATTATGTGTGAATTCTGGGGAACTACGAATGCCTACGGAGAAGAACATGGTGGTTAGATTTGGAACTTGTTAGGTGATATGTGGAGCACTAAGAAGAAAGGTCATAACAATGTTTCAAGAACATGTGAGTCTCCGTATTTTTTTCAAACCTCTTTCTATTGTTTGATTTTCTGTTTGCTTGAAGGCAAGCAAAGGCTAAGTCTGGGGGAGTTGATATATCATGGTTTTTACCCATTTTTAACCATGATATGTGTCTTATTTATAGAGTCTTTCTAATATTTTTGGAGTCTTTTCGAGTCTTTACAGGTTTAGGTACGGTTGGAGCTTAATTGGAGATATTAAAGCATTTTGGAGCTAAGGGTCGATTTGAAGCCTTGGTGTCGATCGACACCAGTCTGAAGAGTCAACACAGAAGCTGAGTATCTATAGACACCACTTATGGTATCGGTCGATACTGATCGTATGAAGAGAAGGATCGCGACTTTCTACAAGTCTGAAGATTTCACACTTTGGTCCAGAAGACTTTAATAATTACAAGAATCCCCAAACGTGTTTAGCATTATAATTAGGTTTTTCAGCCACTTGTTTTGACTACGCTTTATTCTACTTTGGTTTTTGGTTGAGAGAGCTTTGAGGGAGACAAGTCTGAAACTCTGTTCGTCCGAGAGAAAATTTTGAACCTTTGTTTTCTTTCTACCTTTATTATTTATTTCAGAGATTTATTCAATCATGTTGTTTGTTTCAATCTCCATGTCTGAGTAGATCTCATGTTAGGTTTAGGGTTCTCAATAATGGATCTCTTTGAATGTTAGGTTGATTAGTTGGTTAGGGTTCATAATCTGAATTAGTTCTTCACCATAGGTTGTTCTTAAAGCTAATTCTAGAGTGATCACCTGGAACTTAGATCTTAGGTTAATCGATTAGGCACGATAGTGCAATTGATAATCTGATAGAACCTAGGGTGAGCAAAATAACTATATGCAAAGAGATTTGATTTAGTTGTTTTGTGAACAAATCAAACTTGAACTTAATGCTGGTTTAGACTTTAGAATTTGCAAAGAGATTTGAAATTCTGAGATTTAGATTTAGATAATTCTCGCAACGACAGTTGGTTAATTATAGCTTAGTGTTTTGAGTTCAAGAACCGTGCTTAATCTGAACCCTGACTAATTGATTTACCTGCATTCTCTGATTTCCTGAGAAATACCCTGAACCTATCTTCCTCCATTGAATTTACAACTCTTAATTACTTTATTGCTTCTTGTTTTTATTGATTTACTTAGCTTAATTCGAACATATTTAATCTATTGTGTGATTCTTGAGTCTCTGTGGATTCGACCCCTAAATACTACAATCGAAAAAGCTGTTAGTACTTTAGGGTATTACATTTGAGCTTATCAAATTTAGCGATGTTACCGTCAATTATTTTGTTACTTACGTGCCTTGCCACAACTGCCTCGACGCGTAGGCAATCACATGCCCATCCTGCTTGAGTACACATCCCAATCTTGTCCCAGACGCATCCGTATATACAACATATGGTATACCATGCTTATGTAGCACCAACACGGGTGTTTGAGTCAACATTTCCTTTAACCCCTCAAAACTCTTAGCACAAACCTCCGACCAAACAAACTTAACATCTTTTCTTCTCAACTTCGTCATCGGTTTAGCCATACTAGCAAATCATTTCAAAAACTTTCGATAGTATCCGGCTAAACCCAGGAAATTACGAACCTCAGTAGCACTTCGGGGTGTTGGCTACTCTGTGATCGTTGCAATCTTTTCCGGGTCCACTGCCACTCCCGCTTCGGAGACCACATGACCTAAGAACCCAATCTCCCTTTGCCAAAAGCTATACTTACTTAGCTTAATGTACAACTTCTATTCCCGCAGCTTATTCATTACCACACGCAGATGCCAATTATGCTCCCTCTTGCTTGCCGAGTAGACCAAATATCGTCGATGAACACGATCATGCACTTATCCAAATACTCCCGTAACATGTTGTTCATCATCTTCATAAAAGTTACCGGTGCATTTGTCAACCCAAATGGCATCACCACGAACTCCTAGTTGCCATAGCGTGTCCGGAAGGCCGTCTTCCGCACGTCTTCCTCTGGTATAGAAATTTGATGGTACCCAAAAGCCAAATCTATCTTTGAAAACCCTGACGCCCCATGTAACTGATCCAATAACTCGTCGATCCTCGGAAATTGGTACTTGTTCGTGATCGCTACCTTGTTCAGTCTCCGGTAATCGATACAAAGTCTGAAACTCCCATCTTTTTCTTGACAAACAAGACTGGTGATCCCCATGGTGAACTACTCGGCCGAATAAACCTCTTATCAGTCAAGTCCTCTAACTGCTTTTTCAGCTATGTCATTTCTGTTGGCGCTAAGCGATATGGTGCATTTGACACCGGTGCCATTCCGGGCTCCAGCTCTATCGTGAATGCATCTCCTCGTGTCGGGGGTGGCCCATTCATCGGTTCGAACACGTCTGCATATTCTGCTATAACTGGTATGAAATCCAAGTTTGGGGCGTCATCTTTTCTTTTCATGGAAATGGTGGATAGATAGGCCTCACTGCCTCTTTGTAGCAAATCCTCCGCATGTAACATCAAGATAATAGGGATCCCCGTACGTCTCTTTAATTTATTCCTTGGAGTACAAGCTTTCCTTTCGTTCTTGGAATATATACGTGCGCTCTCGAATCATCAATCACCGTTCGGTGATGCATCAACCAATCCATTCCCAAAATTACTTCGTAGTGGTTCAGCTCCATTTTCACAATATTTCCGTGCAGCTCCACGTCTTCTAGAACAACATGCACCTCCTCATGTACCCCGGTAAACTGAACTAGTTCAGTTCCTGCTGTTTCGATTCCTGTAGACTTTGGTACGAACACGCCCTCAAAGGTCCAGCACTTTGCTAAAGACGGCCATACAAAGCTATGAGTAGCGCCAGCATCAAATATGGTATGGGATGTTACTACCCTAAATAGAACCGATCCTACACATTCCATACTACTACTAAGTTTTCAATCATTCATCACACCACTTGAATAACATTTAGACGAGTAAGCCAAGTTACGTACCAGCAATCGGCTTGGCTCCCTCATGGTCTCTTACGACGAAAACTCGTGGCCCCATAGTTTGCCTCTTCGGCAGCGGTGGTAACTGTGTGTTGTTCATGACTCCCTGCGGTGATTCTGCTAGATGCGTACGAAAATTTTCAGCACGATGCTCCGCTCTTCCACAACGACCACACGTTATGTATGTCACCTGCCCGTTGGGGCATTCCCTCTTGAAGTGCCTGGGCTGGTTACATTTGAAGCACACATTTCCCCTTGCGGTCTCGCTGTTGGAGATGCGTTCACAGTCTCTCAGGTTCACTTTGACGACTTTGGCTGGTTGTTTCCACCCAACTTTTTCTCCTCAATCATACCTTTTTCCTGTTCAGCTGCCTTATCTACCAAGTCCTGCAAGTACACATAGTCTATAAGCGTGCAATTGTTCTTAAGCTCCATCCTCAATCCTTTTAGGAACATCCAGATCAATTCTTCGTCATCCAAATAGTGCCTTGAAAATCTTCTCAACCTGGTAAACTCAGCCTCATACTCCCTTACTGTCATGTTGCCCTGACGGATGTCCTGCAACTCACTCTGCATATGGTCCATAGCTTCCTTCGAGAAATATCTCTGGGTGAACTCATGCATGAAGTCCTCCCAAGTCAACTCATAACGCCATTGGGTATTTTCCTTCACACCATCCCACCAGACCAATGCCTCACCATCCAGATGATAAATGGCCAAGTCTCTGCAGTATTCCAATGGGCATCTGTCAGATTCGAAGTTCCCCTCCAACTTCTTCTTCCAGTCATATGCAGCGATGGCATCAGCCTTACCATCAAAAAGCCTAGTTTGCATGTCCCTAAAGTGATGCATCACTTCATACTACGTAGGCCCTTGGACTTGATTTGGTACACGCGGTAGGGGTGGAGGCGGTTGATGGTGTTGCGCTGCTACATTCGGCTCACTGTAGCGCGCGGCACCTTGATGCTCCTCTCTGACCTCTGGTTCCTCAAAAACACGGGCTCCAAATTTGTCTTCGTACCTATGCAACTCTTACATTGTGGCTGCATTCACGGCTGCCTTGTTGGCCTCTTGTGCCACTTTCACTAAGTCTGCGTCCCCTGAGTCTTGCACGTTCACGCTCCCAGTCGAAGCTTCGAGACTCGTTTCCCAATTTTTGCGGCTGGTTGTGGTTCTTGCCCCAGTCATTGGTACTCTCCTAGGTGGCATCCTTATTATGAAAACGAGCGGTGAGATTTTTCACTTTAAAACAAAAATCTTGAATGCAAGGAAATACAAGCAATTATTATTCCGGTGGTGCTCTAAGTACTACTTCTTCCTCTCTTTTTCTATTTTGAAAACTGTCTACCGATTTTTTTATTTTTTTTGTGCAATCCAAAAAAAAAATTAAAACCCCATAAATACTCAAGAAAATATTTCAAAACCCAAAAAATTCATAGACATATGTAAGACGTTTTTCCTTTTTCTTTGTCTTCCAGATCATGACTGGTTTGGCAATCATGGGCTCTAATACCAATTGAGACAACCCGCTCTTACTTACCTGAGACATCATTGTCAAGACATTGACTTATCGCACAAAAAGCATATTGCAAGTCCAAAATGCATTTATTAATTCCCAAATACCGAATCCAAACGTCTTACAAAAATAACGTAGCCTAAATAACGAATAAAATCCAAACTCGAAGTAACGTCGTAAATTCAATAGTATAAATATATAATAAAATAAATGAACTGAATATGAAAAAATCCCAAAAGCCCCAGCACCACTCCAGAATATCTACGCATGCATGTCCTCGAACTCACCTGAAAAAAAAAAGGATGAAGGAGTGAGTAATTAGGATTACCTAGTGAGTGTAGGTCCGGGGGACCAACGAACTCTAACACCACTCAAACGTAACGCGACAAACCATTAGCTAAAACACCCAGCACACAAGTCCATAAGACACTCAACGACAAGAGAATGACCCCTAGGCGTATGTGTCAACACTCGCCACCAGCCGCACTGGGAACCACGTTGTGTTCGACACTCTTGGAACATAAGCGTCTCCGCCCTGGAATTAATATACCAATCCATGTATCATCAACCACCAGCCGTACTGGGAACCTTGGTATGACACACTTAGTGACACCCGCCACCAAACGCGCTGGGAATCACGGTGTGTCACTCATCTCGGTTCCATGGTCAACCATACTCTTCCCAAGTCCATCACGTATCACATATCATCCGGGAAGGCACCCACCACTTCCCTAGATCCCTTACCACGAATTAACCGTCTAACATCCCTTTCTCTTAAGCTTATGCCCATATGATTATTCCCAAATTATATTTAATATCATACATCGTTCACATCATCACCAAGCCATATTCGTTTAAAATCTAACACATCTAAGTGTTTCATAACATCACATTAACAAGTAAGTATAACAATGTAATAAATACATACATATATATTTATGTCAATTTACTCCTAAATAATTAAACATAAACTTTTAGTCACCCTAGATATGAATGTTTTAACATGTGATTACTCGCCATGTCACATCACTACAAGAGAACATGCCATTTCCGATAGCAGTTACTGTCGGAAATTCGTCGGAAAAAACCATTTCCGACGGGACAAAATCCGTCGGTTACAACTCTTCAGAAATTGATTTTGGTCGGACAGAGGTCGTCGAAAATGTTTGACGGGCAGAGGTCACTGGAAACTGGTTGGAATATTTCTGACAGATTACCGATGACCGTATTTCCGACGGGCTTTGTTTCCGACATATCTTTATCGGAATATCATGTCGTTAGTCCGTCAGAAATTTCCGACGAATTTTCGACGGATATATTTCTGACGGATTTCCAACGGACTATTTCCGACGGATTTCCGACGGAACTAAATAATTTGGTTTTTTTAAATTTTATTTAATGAATTATTAATTCAAAAAATTTAAATATATTTAATAATAATATAATTAATTAATTAAAATCAATTATAAATATTAAAATTTCTTAATTATTAAATTCTTTAAACAAAAAAAATTCAAAAACATAGAAAAATTAGTTCGGAAAGAGATGGGGGAAGGCGTTCTTCATGATCCTCTTCATATCCGTGAGCTATTACCGGGTTAAGTTGTGTGCAGACTCCGGGTTGAACTTCGGGTCGAGTCAAAATCCTGGTCGAGTCCTGTCATCGAACCTTTGGTCGACCCGGATGCAATGGCCCCGGTTCGGCTGCGAGCACCGGATTGCTCGGACTCGGGGGCTTCAATTACCGAGGTTGATCCGCTAAGAGGTGTACCCCGAGAACGATTACGTCCCTTAGAGCCTAAACGGAGAGAGTCCTCGTTATTCATGCGGGAAAAACATAATAACATTAGTACATTGAATTGTAAAATTCCAAAATTTTCAAAAAAAATCCGAAAATTTTCTAAAACTTCCGAAAATTCATAAAGTTTTCTAAAATTTCAAAAAAATCAAAAATTTCATAAAAATTCTAAATTTGCAAAATTTTCAAATGTTTCAAAATATTCAAAACTTTCATTAAAATTCTAAAATTTTCATAATTTTCAAAAAACGTTTTTAAAATTCTGAAACTTTCATAAATTTTAAAATTAATAAAATATTTTTAATAGCTAGATAATTTTTAAAAAAATAATGTTTCTAATCTTATAAAATTTAGAAAAACGGTTTGAATTGGTAGATAATTTAATATCGGAAAGGGATTTGAGAGACTTACATGTTTGGATCCATTAGAAATGAAGATTTGGGTCTAGATTTGTATTTATTATAGATAGATGAGAGGGAGTTTAGAAGAAATCGGAAAAATATGGAGAGAGAGTTGAGAGAATCGTCGAATTCCCAAAAAAATCGTTTAGGCGGTCATTCTTCCCGCGGTGTCGAAAAAAACTAAATCCGTTGAAAATCCCTCAAAAATTTATGACGGATTTAGGAATATACGGTATATTCTTTTCATGTGTTTCTATTGGGCAGTCAACCAACACGTGTCGAAGGACCCATATCCGTCAGAAATTATTCCGACAGATTTAAGGTATATTTGGAGTTTAGGGTTACGTGATATGGTTTAACTATCCATAATCTACATGTTTCATCAATGTTAAAGACTTTATATGAGTTTATTAATTTTACATCATAAAACTTAAACATTTCACATAACGTCTACTATACCTTTTACTCTAACTTCTAGTAACATTTCCATCAAATTTTATAAAATCTATAACACACATTTATTTTGAAATTTGACAAGTTGAAGCTATTGTGTATACATCATACAATTGTTTCTCTATAATTTATACAAAATAAAATCTAAACCCTATACCCTAAACCACATTTTTGGTCATCTGTCGAAAATTTCCGACAGATTTGCGAGATTAGAGTTGTAAAACCTGGTTAAAACGAGATAAACGTGTTTAATAATATGTGTACATTAATCCGTCGGAAATCCATCTAATTTACTTAACAATTTTGTTTTTGGGTTTTCGGAAGGATGACAACATCAGTCGGAAATATTTCGACGGACGCATGTCGTCAGAACGTCGTCGAAAACATCCGACGGATTACCAACAGGTACTGTTTTCCGACGGCTGTTAATTTCGTCCAAATTCCGTCGGAAATTACCGACGGAATTACGTCGGTCAGAAAGCATTTCTTGTAGTGCATATACGAAAGATTAATGAGAGAATTTACGACTTGTCCTCACCTTGGTTTTAGATCGATGGTGAAATGACACAGTAGAGAAGAAAAAAGCAGATCGGCACACTCATCAACTCACGGAAACAACAACTACACAAGTACACGTCAGTTGGGGGATTAGTTTTGATAACTTGCGGCGCAAGCAAGCGGAGAGAAAAGAACACGCAAAGAGAAACACAAAGGAGAAGAGGAGGAAGACGCCGACGGTTACCTCACGGCGTAGGCGAACGGCTGTAGAGCAAACTGGCGGATGCGGACTTGAGAAGACGGAGCGACGGCGTGGGCTCTTGAAAAGATCTCCTCGCGGGTGCAACGGTGCGACGGCGTGGAGGCGTCGGCGCACGGATCTCAGCGTGATCGGCGGCAGCTGTAACTGGGCTCACAGAGGTGGTGGTCGTTGCTGGTCGGCGATCGTGGTGAACTCCTCTCTCCTCCAATTGGTCGACGATGGCTTTTAAACGAAGAGGAAGAAGGAGACTTTAGGGTTTTGTCATGATGGGCAATTGTTTCTTGGGCCACTCTCCCAATCAATGGACCAAGAAACAACATGATACCTTAACTATTCAGCAATTTCATCTCTCGACTACTCCGCAAATCCTAGACTCTTTGAGCTTCTACGAAGGTGGTTGACCGTGAATTCTAAAATCCACACTCAAGAATTTAGAGTGATTTGTAAATAGAGGAAAGATGGGCAAAAATCTCGGACAAAACACAATGATATAAATAAGACGAGATTCGGCGAATTGGATTTGTATTGATCAAAGTATAAGAATACAATGTATTTTAGAGAATTTCAGTAGCTTACAAGTCTAGAATGAGTGAAAGAGTGAATAATGAATAATGAATGATGCTGAAACTAAGACTTATGTCCTTTTATAGGCTGTCTCGTACTGGGTACGCTCCGCGTATTCCGGACTAACGTGCTTAGTCGTTCCGCAGATTTCGAGATAACGTGCTTGGTCGTTCTGGGTACTTTGGGCTAACGTGATTGGTCGTTCCGCGTACTTCGGGCTAACGTGCTTCTCCGAATCCCAAGGATATCTGGGTCTTCAAGGATAATGATTGATTTGTTCAAATTTTTTCTGTTGGACTCTGAAGATCTCGGGATTGTCAAACTGACAGCTCGTCTTAAGCTCTTAGCTCGAGCTCGTAACAAGCTCTTAGCTCGAGCTCGTAACTCTTAGCTCGAGCTCTTAACTCTTAGCTCGAGCTCGTAGCTCTTAGCTCGAGCTCTTAGCTTGTAGCTCTTAGCTTGTAGCTCTTAGTTCGAGCTCGTAGCTCTTAGTTCGAGCTCTTAGCTTAAGCTCGTAGCTCTCTGCAAGCTCTTATCCCGAGCTCGTAGCTCTTAGGTCGAGCTCGTAGCGAACTTGTTGGCAGGTTGACAACTTGTAGCTCGCCACGTCAGTGTGTTATCGTACAGCTTTATTATGATTGATGAGTCTTTTATAATAGATTTAACATATAATGTTGGTTAGACTTTTGTGGGCAGGATTTAGTGCTAAATCCAACACCAACAATTGCCCCCAACCCTTCAAACGAGGTATCAAGCTTGAAGGGCGAGAAATGATTTGAAAAGAGCATGATTTTATTTCCTTTTTTCGTTTGTCTAAATCGTTTTGAGGCAAAAATGTCTTTGCGTTTGATGATAACATCTTTTATCTTTTTGTCCCGTTCGAATCGAGTTGTTAGCTCCATGATGAGGTAATTGTGCTTACGATTTTTTTTGCTTGTTTTTAGTTCGGGACGAGAGTCCGGACCGCTGTTCGAAGTGTATCAAATTCGTCGATCGTCTTGTGATCGGCTCTTTGTTCTGTTCGCAGTTCGTTTATATTTCGGATCGAGAGATCAATTTGGACCAATTGGTCGAAGTATATCGAACTCAACAAGGTTTTGTTTGATCATTTGATGATCGACTCGTCGTTTTGTTTTGAGGTGTCTTTCTGCCTTAGATAATTTTGAGATTCTTCTGAGTGCGTGACCGGTTAGCTGTAGTGCTAGCTGCTTTGGCGAGGGCTGAGTTAGGTGGAGAAGAATTATCTTTGAGGACTTTGAACCGTTTTAAGAGGTCTTATCTCAGAGGTCGTGATCGTATTGTGAAGTAGCATTCGAGTTGATCAGACTATGTTGAGTTCGACGATAGACTTTGAACCGTTTGTGAGATGGTTTTATATAGCGAGCTGCAAGCTGTGTACTTTGCAGTTGATGTATGAGGTCGCGTTTGTTTAGCAGGCGGAGTGCTGCGAACTGGGTAACTGATGTGAGAAGTCATACATGTTTAACGAGCTGCAATCTATGAGAACTATGATCGTTCTGGCATATCATGTAGCGAGCTGCAAGCTATTTTGATCATTTTAAGAGATCGTATGTGCTTAGCGAACTGCGAGCTCTTTTGATCGCTTTAAGAGATCGTTTTTGTATAGATAGCCACGAGCTATGAGAAGTATGATTGCTTTGGGAGATCACATTTACTTAGCGTATTGCGAGCTATGAGTTGCTTGATCGGTGTATGAGATCATATTTGGTTAGCGAGTTGCGACTTGCTTGATCGTTTTAAGAGATCAAACTGATTTCTTTACTGATGGTAAGTAATTTATAAGTGGGGTTGACTTAATATTATGTGAAGAATAGTAGAGGATGCTGGTGTGGTGGCTGAACTCGTGCGATTAGATGCCTACATACCCCATCAAGGGATCAAGCCATTATATAGTTTGATTTTACAGTGATCTCAAACGAGATATGTTCGTGAGTTCGTCCATTTTGTGGTGACTCGAAGTTTACTTTTTGGAGATCTTGATCAGTGAGTTTTCTTTCGACAGTGTATGTTAGAACTGAGCTTTCGCACAAGTTCTAGTTCGGTATTAGATGTCGTACTCGCCGAGTTCGATTGTCCATTTAGCTAGTCGTCATTATTGTATGGGACTGTGTAAAATGGTGCATAGTGGTTTGGTGTTAGCAAGCCCACTTCGAACTGTTTTTCAAGTTCGTTCTGTTCCTCGTAATTTATGAAGGAGGAAGCTCGATGCAATGCATCATCAAGTTATATCGGGCGGCGGACTGTCAGTTCTTGCTTGAATTCGGAAGAAAATCATAGTCCTTGCTTCAGAGCAGTCATTGCAGTTCCTCATTGAGGTCGGCGATTCTATACTTAATTTCTTTGAATCTAGTTATGTAGGATCGCAACGATTCCTCGGGTCCTTTTTTAAGGTCCATAGGTCGGCTTCAGTAGCTCGGGACTCCATAAACACTGAGTATTGTTTTAAGAATACTGTGATGAGCTGTTTGAAGTTGTCTATGGAATTTTCTTCCAATCCTGCGAACCATTCAAGCGCGGGTCCGACTAGGTTTTCTGCAAAAAATCGGCAATATCCTGCTTCTTTTTCTTTATCATTTAGATGAGATCGAGCTACAGCGAGCCGAAAGGTTCTGACATGGGCTCTCGGATCAGTATTTCCTGTGTACTTTGGAAATCTGATGTTGCACGTAACTCTGATTTGAGCGTTTGCAATTCTGTTAGTAAAAGGAGTTATACGAGTCTCCTCAATTATACGATCTATATCAGGTGTCGAGCTTGTAGCCATATGGACAATAGAGTACATACGCTGGAGCTCATCATTATTTCTTTCAATATACTACTGTAGCGCTTCCATACTGGTCATGCTGAGCGGATCCACACAAGGTGGTCGTGCTATAAGGGGTTGTTGGGTAGTTCGATTATGCGAACTCATGAGATGCAGATAACTCAGTTGAAGTCGGGACTCCGTGAGAGGCAATCTTGTTTTGTATGATGAGTTCGATGATGGAGTAGGTCCAAAGGCTTGCGAACTCGAGGCGAATGTTGAGGCTCCAAAGTATTGAGCTCAGGGTTCAGCATTACGCGGTAGCAGTGGTAGAGATGGTAGTCGTGGAATATCGTGAGCTACGTTCTCCGTTTGATTTGAACCACTTGGGTTTGTCATTTGATGTTGTGAGCTCGTCAGCGGACTGGATACTGGGTAAATATCAATACCCGGGGACGTAGCGAGCTCCTTCGACGAGAAGGGATCACCCGAGATGTGCTAAAATTCAAAGTGAGTTCCATGACAAGCTCTTTTTCGCGTCGTGCTCCTAGTTCGTTGTTAGGGTTATAAATTATGGAGCTCGTCAGCGGACTGAATATTGGGTAAATATCAGTACGCGGGGACGTAGCGAGCTGCGTCAACGAGTTGGGCTCACCCGGGATGTGCTCAAAATCGAATTAAGCTCTCGGACGAACTCTTTTTCGCGTCGTGCTTTCAGTTCGTTGTTCGGGTCTGCATGTCCTTCTTGTGCAACTAGTGTGAGTTCTTGTCGGACTGCGGCCATATCTTTTTTTTGTGCTAGGATGGCTTGTTGTTCATGGGCTTGTTTAGCCAAGTAGGTCAGTATCCTTCGAAATTCGGACATGTCTTCCGCAAAAGCGGTTTGAGGACATGGCGAGTTAGATCGATTACGGTCATTTCGAGAGGTAACTCTAACGGTGGCGAGTTAGATCGATTACGGTCATTTCGATAGGTAACTCTGTCGGTGGCGAGTTGCGAGCTCATCAGCGTACTGAATACTGGGTAAATATCAGTACGTGAGGACGTAACAAGCTGGGTTCAATCGAGATGTTAACGCTAATCGGAGGATTCACCCTCAGACTGTTACTAAGACTTTTCGGTCTTAAAGAGGTATCAATAACTCTAAATACAAGTAGTATAAGGGGTTATCAATCCGTATTGGGAGATGATTCTAAGCACCAAGAATGCAAGGAACCTATGTAAGTTAAGCTAATCAAAAGGGTTTTGTGATTAAGTATCCACTTCAAAACAAGTAAAGCAACTAAACAAGATGTAAAACAATAAGAAAAAGCGGATTCAAAGATGGAGTTATGGATATAAAATGACTCAAGTTCAATTCATGATGATCATTTACTCAAACAAGCTAATCCCTAGGCATAAGACCCTTAACTTGACTAATTCTCTTTCAAGCAATTAATCACTATGTCAATCACCTAATCCATTAACAAACTCTCATTTGTGGATCATTGATTAGCAAGCATTAAGTGTATATAAACAAGATCAACCAAGGATACACCCTAGACAACTATTATCATAGGCTAGGAGCATAAATCTCTTGAATAGTTCATCAAGACATTTCATCAAATACTTGGTGTGCATGAAATGCCTTATGATCTTGAATCACTTTCTCAAGCTAGATCTAGCCTTAAGAACACTAAAAAAGAAGGGATATAAGAATATCTAACCCTAAACACCATGAATCGAGCCTTGGATCACCCTAATCTACCCCATCTCTAAACCCTAAAGGACTACTCAAGACCCATTAGGACCAACCCAAAATCGATGGAGATAGGGGTTGAATCCATGGATGCATGTTGAATAATCAAGACAGGAAGAAGATAGATGGAAGAGATTGATAGAAATAAGTAGTAGATTGCATGAACGAAAGGATCTTTTTACAAATCTCAAGAACTCTCCCAAAAAGGTAAGAGTTTTTGAATCAAGAAAAGCATAAGTTGCAAAAATTAGTTAAAATGGTTTTTATAGTGAATAGTGCTCGACCGGGCAACCCAGAATAAACCAGGTCCCGAACCGGCCGAGTTGAATCTTCTTGGTCGAAAGTTGCAGACCGGGTGGAGCTAACCGGATGGATCATGGCCGGTTGAGATTGGCCTTCTATGACTGTGTGGCTTCTGGCCGGTCGAGATAATATCTTCGGGCCAGTTGAGATTCATGTGATGGGACTGCACGGATCAGACCGGGTGGATCTTGGACGGTTCAGGTGACGAAGAATGCTTGCGGATTTGGACCGCGTGGCTTCGGAACGGTCGAGGATTCATCTTTGGGCCGGTTGAGATTCATGTGCCAAGACCGGCTGGAATCGACCACCTGGATGTTGGTTGGTTGTGCTCGGCCGAGATACTCCAATTCCGTGCTAAGTCCTTCTCCAAATCCGTAGCCGATCGTGCTTGAGCCTCGGGACTTCCCGAACATCTCTGAACCGCTCCAAAGTATCTAGAATATATTCCATAACATGCAAGACACTCCAAGACCTAATGCAAAACATCATATTCTCTAAACAAGACCAAAACATGCATGAAAGACCTAGATATGCTCGAATGTGACTCAAAATGTAAAGTGAAATGTATGCTATGAAGGCTAAAATGGGAGGATATCAACTCCCCCAAACTTACTCCTTTGCTTGTCCTCAAGCAAACAAATAAGAAAAAGTAGGGAGAGAGGTTTGAAGGTGGGAACTCAAATCCACAAGTAGCACAAAAAGAAATCATATTCAACGTCCAAGTTTGTAGTTCTAAAATGCACAAGTGAGACTACTCCAAAGGAGTTAGTCATTCATATTTCATCATACACCAAATCCAAACCCCAATCTACACAAGCAATCATATTCTCCAACCCCTTAACATTCATTAGTGGTGTAACCATGAATCATGTTTATGCAAGGTCAAATCGAATTCGTTTGGCTAAGGGTTTGGTTATGAGATGAAGGTGATCTCATTATCATGCATGGGTAATCAAGTACAAGGATCTCTCATGGAATGAACAAGCTTTAGCAAAATGCTAAAGGTAAAAGGCAACCTATGCATACAAGGGAGAATTCTCATCTACGCAAATACCTAGAGTGTCTCTAACCTAAAGCCTTCTAACGCGTTGTGCCCACATCCTAAGCTACCCTTTTCATCCCAAGGCATTTTGCCTTCTCAAACCCACACATGCTTCTTGTATTTTCGCTTCACCTTCTTCTCACATTGGGGATCGACTTCTTCTTCCTTGATGTCATGGTTTGGTGCTTCCTTGTTTTGACTTAGCTATTCTTTTCTTCATTTTTGTTCACGCCTCTCCTCATCCTTGATGATTTGGCCTTTTCGGCTTTCTTCTTTTCCCTTGAATCTTTTTAGGTTATCTTATTCTTAGAGCTAGTCTTATGATTTTTTGCATCAACCAATCTTTATAAATCTGATCCCCTTTTCCTTTCCCCCTTTTCATCTTTTCCAATCCACATTACCATTCCGAACATACCCATTTGCCAAGTTTCAAATCGTTCCCCCAAACTTGAATCAAGAACCGCCATCCTAACTAGCCTATTCCTAGATTAACTATGTGATGATGGAGCTAAGTCTACATGAGAATTGCCTCTTGTCGCCCTAAACCTAACACGTTTTGCCAAGTTTGTTCGAAAGAAATGCCTCACAATTCACACACTAATAACAATGGCTAGAAAGAAGGTTGAGGTTAAGGTAGGGGAAACCCAATGATGGGATATGGCTACTTGGCTAAACAAGAGTGGTGAAAGGGAAAAGATTATCCAAGTATGTATAAGTGATCCACGAATTCATTCAAAATTGCATAAACACAATAACTACAAGTCAAGATTAGGGTTATCACTTAGATGAGGTTGGATGCAATTCAAGCATGCTTCAATCAAGGCAAGCATGATGATACATGAGAACTAAGAATGGTGCATCTTTACTTTCATACTCACTTAAATGCATCAAACAACTACGAACGAGGGCATTGAATTAATTTCTTAAAGTGCTACCCTACAAGGAAGATTCATCATTATTCCCATGCATATGCAATGAATCCTATGTATGCAATCCTGGACTCAATGTAAAAATGCAAATGCATCCTAAATGACAACCTAAATTACTTCTTTTTGTTTCAATTTTCAAATTTTTCAAATTTTGTTTTGTTTTTTCTATGCCTATGAATGCATGAGACTCAAAATTCAAAACTCAAAATAAGACAAAAAAATGACATTAGATACCGGTCCCTCCCCCAAACTTAAATCACACCGTCCCGGTGTGAAATAAATCAAAGGAAGAGACCCAAAAATAAGAGACATAAAATGCAATACAATGCAAGACTCAAAATAAAAAAAAACTATATACTAGTGTCATGGAGTGTTACCTAGATACTTTGAGATGGGGAAGAGGACCCAATGGAGTATGAAGCGTTGCTAGAACCGGGAGATGGAGTTGGGATGTTTACCTCCTCGTTCATGGTGTCTTCATGACCACGTTGAGCTCGTGTCTCATCATAAACCTCCAAAGCTCCTTGATCAATCACGTGACCGCGTGATTTACTTGCTTCTCCACCTCTCCCCTTGAGCTTCTTAACCGTCTTCTTCAAGCTCCTCACCGTCTTCTCCAACTTGTGGATGGTAGCATCTTGCCACTTGCACCACCTTTGGAGGAGACGTGTTTGGTTATTGGCGTGGCAGGTGGCGGCGTTGGGCATAGTCCCATCATAGGGGTCGAAATGATATCTCTTTCCACCATAGATGGGCTCGGGAGAAGAAGGCTCGGTCTCTTCATCTTCATCCTCATTTGACCCTCTTGATGACATGGGAGTCTCCTTCCTCATCGCACCCTTCTTCACCTTCCTCTTTCTTATCACATCGATTGGCGGATCGGTGGCCGGGTTGTACAAAAGATCACGTGGGATGTAGAAAAGGATATTCCTATTTGCATGAATGTCGGTGAGAGGAGGGTTAGGTAATAGCACTTGGCGCACTTCCTTTTGGGAGAGCTTGATGTTGTGTGCAAGCTTATCTCCAACTCTCCCTTTCAAGGACATATTCCTAGATAGGTAAGCTTCATCCAACAAATCCCATTCTAGGTTCTCAATTGACATCTTCCCGCCTTTGGCTCTTAAGATCGGTGCAACTAGCCATCCAATCTCTATCTTGGCCTTGTTGTTGCTTGTCCCAAATGCCCAAGCCTTGAAGCAAAAGAGGTTCCTCACCAAAAGAGTAGCTAGAGAAGGCATCCGCTCACATCCCTTGAACCTACTTCCATCTCCAAAAGTCTTGAGAAAATGCTTCAACCCGACGCCTAACAACTCCAATTCATCAAGACCAACCGTTCCAAACTCAATTTTGGCAAAGAACTTGTGAGTAAGAACCTTGTGTGTATAACGGATTGCCGGATGACGGATGGAAGTGGACTTGATGTGCCCGGAAATTAACTTCCCACGGCCAATTGTTTCCCACAATTTCCTTAACTCATTCTTCGGGTAATGGAAGTAGATACCACTATTTGTGCCCTCCTTTTTGAATCCAAATATTTTGCATATCTCTAGGAAAGTGACACGGTACTCGGTTTGGCCAATGGTGAAGTAAAGCACTCCAAACCCGGTCCGAGCATTTGCCTTGGAGGAGTTCTCATTATAAAACGTCACTCTAAGGGATGAGAGGAATTGACATGTGTAGACTTGGTGAGCTAGCTCTTTCATGAAGATGAACTTTCCAAACCCCATGTTGTCGAAGATTGAGACCACATCTTCAAGAATGCCCATTCTCTCTAGCACTTCCGGGTCTAGAAATCTCATTTTCTCAAAGTCCATTTCCATGAACTTGTTGAAATACTCGACGGCGGGTGGAGGCTCATCCATTCCCTTTCTCTTCTTCTCCTTAACCATGGTTGAGGCATCCAAAGCCACTTCTTTTCCTTTCTCCTTTGTTGTGGCTCTCTTCTTAGGCCTAGAACTTGAGGCAACATCACTTGCTCTAGCTCGGACTAGGACTTCCTTGCCTTGTGGTGATGCCTTCACTTTTGCCATTTCCTACAAGTTCTCAAAAGATCCATTAAAATCCAAAAATTTGCCAAGACAAATCAAAAAGAAAAATTTTGAGGAGATAATCAATTTGAGAAATTATCCCATGAATAAGAGCAAATTAGTCTAGCAAGAACAATTTAAATTATTAAATCATCTAGATTAAATGCTCTTTTTCAATAAAATTGCAAGAAATGACGCGTTCAGGACGATCTTGTCCATCCAGGTGAAATCCATGTCGTAACACCGGCCCGATTAGACCGTGCGGATGGTGCGCGGTCTGGATCGGCAAAAGTGTGGAATGTGTGCTGTCGAGCTGGTCCAAGCATCCGGGCCAAATCTCTGTGCACACACTGGCCCGATTAGACCATGTGGATGGTGCGCGGTCTGGATTTAACTCCACTTCTTTTTGGCCTTGAAGATTTAAACCCCGAGACTCCCAACAACTATAAACACTTAGCGAAAAGATTAAAACGAACTAACAAAGATTGAAAAACATAAAAAAGAGAAATATATACAAAGATAAGCTTGGGGTGTCTCCCAAGAGCACTTTGTTTTACGTCACTAAGTTCGACGTTGATTACCACTTTCAAGCAAGGGGAACATCATCGAGAGGGATTGAGCCTCCCTCTTCAATGATTTTCTTGGCATGGTATGGTTTGAGTCTTTGGCCATTTGCAATGAATTCTTGGCCACTCTTGTTCACAAGTACCACGGCCCCATATGGCCTCAGCTCCTTGATCTCGAACGGTCCGGACCATCTTGAAGCTTCCCGGGAAAAAGTTTCAACCGGGAGTCCGGACCAATGGGTACCCTCACACTCCTATCCGCCACTATCAACGAGATGTTGCAAGCTTTGTACTCATGAAACCCAACCTCTTTGCAACCGAGAACGGCATAAGGCTAACGCTTGCTCCAAGGTCACAAAGACAATTTTTGAAGGCCAAGGGTCCAAGGGCACACGGAAGGGTGAATGAACCAGGATCTCCAAGTTTTGTTGGTACCACCTTCCTTTGGATGATGGCACTACACTCTTGGGTCAAGATTACCATGGATTCCATTACCTTGGCTCTTTTCTTCACGGCATCCTTGAGGAATTTTGCATATTGGGGTACAAGTAGAAAGGCATCAACCAATGGCATTGTAAGTTCGACCTTCTCCATTTGCTTGTCGAAGACCGCCTTGTACTTGTCCATGAGTTGTTTCTTGAAAAGCCCCGAGAAATATAACTTAGGCACATAAGGTTTTGGCACAAATACACTCTCTTTCTTCTTAGGCGCTTCTTGAACCATGGCCTTGGTCTTCACCTCTTCAACCCGTTTTCCCTTGTCTTGACCTCTCACTACCACGTCCTCAACCAAGTCTTCATCTTCTTAAAGCTCCACCCCCCCCCCCTTTGGTTCTCAACGTCCACGTTAAGAGTAGAAGGGACATCTCTTGTGGGTAAGACCATGCCACTCCTTAGGGTGATAGCGTTCACATATTCTTTGGGGCTTGGTACGGGTTTACCGGGCAAAGTTCCTTGAGCACGTGAAGAAGATAAGGCGTCCTTGGTCTCCATTTGTTTGACCTTGGAGTTAAAGCCTCAATCTTGTTGTTGAGGTCAGTATAGGAGCAATCCACCCGTGTATTGATCTCTGCTTGTCCCTTTATTAATTGTTGGAACATGGAGTTCAAGTCAAGCTCTTGCGGTTTAGACGTAGTTGCTTGACCTTGTGGCACAAACCCTTGTTGTTTGCCTTGAAAACCGGGTGGAGCTTTGTGTTGGAATCCGCTTTGGTTCCCTTGGAATTGGTTCATTGGGACATAACCTTGTTGGTTGGTGTTAGAAGCTTGGCCTTGAGATTGGAATTGCTTTTGTGGAACTCCTTGAGCTTGATTAGATTGTTGAGGGTAGACTTGGTCATGTGGATTCTCAACATTTGTGTTCCGATAAGAGAAGTTGGGGTGGTTCCTATAGTTTTGGTTGAACCCTTGTCTTTGGTAGTTTCATTGGTTCCCCACATAATTCACCTCCTCTTGGGTGTTCATGTCCACGTTCTCCTCTTGATAGCAACCTTGATTCTCATCATAAGCATCCACAAAGCTAACCGACTTTTGAGAAGACACTAGGAGTTTATCAATCAAGTTGGCTTGCTTGTCCATCATGGAGGCTTGCTTATCCAACTTTTCATTAAGCCTTTTCATGTTCTTAGCCCGCTTTTTCTCATCAAAGTCGCTTGTGGTCCTTGTGGCGCGGTCATAATCGTCGCCATAGGTCCCGTCACTTTTGGCCAAGTTCTCTACTAGCTCCATTGCTTCCTCAACATCCTTAGCCAAGAAATTACCATTTGATGCCGTGTCAAGTAGCATTTGGATCTTAGGCAAGGCACCTCGGTAGAGAGTGCTAAGGAGAGAGGCGTTGCTAAAGCCATGATGAGAGCATTGAGAAGTGTAGCTTCTAAATCTCTCCCAAGCCTCATTGAAAGACTCATTGGACCGTTGTGTGAAGCTTGAGATCTCATTGCGAAGCTTGGCGGTTCTAGCCGGTGAAAATAATTTGGCAAGAAACGCACGTTTGCAATCATCCCACGAGGTGATATATCCTTGGGGTAAGCTCTTTTCCCATTGGTGAGCCTTGTCACCGAAAGAGAACGGGAAGAGACGAAGTTTGAAACCATCTTCGGAGACCCCATTGATCTTAGTGAGACCACATATCCGGTTGAATTGGTCTATGTGGTCTAATGGATCCTCCATTGACAATCCGTGAAACTTGTTGGATTGAACCATGTTGATCAACCCCGGCTTCACTTAGAAGTTGTTGTTTTCCACCGGTGGAGCTTGAATGCCTTGCCGGTTTTGGTGAGCATTAGCGACGTCACCTTCTCCAACAACGTGTCTAGCTCTTGGTGGATGGTGTGGACGGTTTGGTTGGTGATGGTTTCCATTGCCACCACCTCCTTGGTTTTTCCCATTCCCACCGTTCCTTTGGTGGGGAATGTTAACGTGAATGTTCCCAAGTGGAATATCATCAAGATCTTCCATTTCATTACCAACTTCTTCTTGTACTCTTACTCGGCTTCGTCTTGCTCTTGAACCCCTCTCAAGTTGATCAATTTCGTCCCTTGGTTCTACTAGGTTAGTATTGCCACGGGAATGGGTATGCATGCACCTATAGAGAGAAAGAGCAATAGGAAGTAAAGAAGATTAGTAACTTGGTAGAAAATAATATTTAATCTCACAAATAGCCTAAATCTCAATGTTAAAATCAAATCTCAATATGGCAGCGGCGCCAAATTGATACTAAGACTTTTCGGTCTTAAAGAGGTATCAATAACTCTAAATACAAATAGTATAAGAGGTTATCAATCCGTATTGGGAGATGATTCTAAGCACCAAGAATGCAAGGAACATATGTAAGTTAAGCTAATAAAAAGGGTTTTGTGATTAAGTATCCACTTCAAAACAATTAAAGCAACTAAAGAAGATGTATATCAATAAGCAAAAGCGGATTCAAAGATGGAGTTATGGATATAAGATGACCCAAGTTCAATTCATGATGATCATTTACTCAAACAAGCTAATCCCTAGGCATAAGACCATTAACTTGACTAATTCTCTTTCAAGCAATTAATCACTATGCTAATCACTTAATCCATTAACAAACTCTCATTTGTGGATCATTGATTAGCAAGCATTAAGTGTATATAAAAAAGATCAACCAAAGATACACCCTAGACAACTATTATCATAGGCTAGGAGCATAAATCTCTTGAATAGTTCATCAAGGCATTTCATCAAACACTTAGTGTTCATGGAATGCCTTATGATCTAGACCCACTTTCTCAAGCTAGATCTAGCCTTAAGAACACTAAACAAGAATAGATATAAGAATATCTAACCCTAAACACCATGAATCGAGCCTTGGATCACCCTAATATACCCCATCTCTAAACCCTAAAGGACTACTCAAGACCCATTAGGACCAACCCAAAATCGATGGAGATAGGGGTTGAATCCATGGATGAATGTTGAATAATCAAGATAGAAAGAAGATATATGGAAGAGATTGATAGAAATAAATAGTAGATTGCATAAACCAAAGGATCTTCTTACAAATCTCAAGAACTCTCCCAAAAAGGTAAGGGTTTTTGAATCAAGAAAAGCATAAGTTGCAAAAATTAGGTAAAATGGTTTTTATAGTGAATAGTGCTCAACCGGGTCGACCCGGAACAAACCGAGTCCCGACCCGGCCGAGTCGGATCTTCTTGGTCAAAAGTTGCATACCGGGTGGAGCTAACCGGATGGATCATGGCCGGTTGATATTGGCCTTCTAGGACCGTGTGGCTTCTGGCCGGTCGAGATAATATCTTTGGGTCGGTTGAGATTCTTGTGCTGGGACCGCACGGATTGGACCGGGTGGATCTTGGACGGTTCAGGTGACGAAGAATGCTTGCTGATTTGGACCGCGTGGCTTCGGGACGGTCGAGGATTCGTCTTTGGGCCGGTTGAGATTCATGTGCCAAGACCGACTGGAATCGACCGCCTGGATGTTGGTCGGTTGTGCTCGGCCGAGATACTCCAATTCCGTGCTAAGTCCTTCTCTGAATCCGTAGCCGATCGTGCTTGAGCCTCGGGACTTCCCGAATATCTCCGAACTGCTCCAAAGTACCTAGAATATACTCCATAACATGCAAGACACTCCAAGACCTAATGCAAAACATCTTATTCTCTAAACAAGACCAAAACATGCATGAAAAACCTAGATATGCTCGAATGTGACTCAAAATGTAAAGTGAAATGTATGCTATGAAGGCTAAAATGAGAGGATATCACATATATGCATGATGTTGTACTGCAGCGGGGTCCGTGGATGTAGGACCGGTATGGATTGGGTGGTTACATTCGATCCAATTGCCTGACTCTTGGTCGAAGGGTTCGACAGATAGAGATATGTTGAGTTTCCTGACCCGGTCTTTGATTTGGAGGGTTCCACGTTCTTTGGATCCATTTCGTTCTAACTGGCCTGAAATGAGGTTTCGGAGTCTGAGATTCTTTGATATCTTTCCCACATACGGTACAAAAATGTGGATTCTAAAATCCACACTCAAGAATTTGGAGTGATTTGTAAATAGAGAAAAGATGGGCAAGAATCTCGGAATAAGCACAACGATGTGAATAAGACGAGATTCGACGAATTGGATTTGTATTGATCAAAGTATAAGAATACAAGGTGTTTTAGAGAGGTGTAGGAGTTTACAAGTCTAGAATACAAGGTGTTTTTCAACTTTTTTTTTTATGACATTTATGATCATAACGTTCTGACGAATTTCCGATCACTTATTTTTTGAAGAATTTATGACCATTTTGTGGTAATTAATTAATATATTATTTTTTTGACCAAGATATTATTTAATATATTATTATTAAACTAAAATATAAATACATTAATTAGAACAACGTAAATCCTTAAACTAGGGTGGGCATTCGAATCATCGGATCAGGTATTTTGGGGTTCGGGTATTTCAGGTTTAGGGATTTAGGTACCGATCGGGTATTTTAAAAATTCGGATCGGGTTCGGCTCGAAGATCCGATTTTTTCGAATATGGTTCGGATCGGGATCCGAAAGTATCCAAAGTATCCGAAAGTATCCAAAGTATCCAAAAGTATCCACAATACCTGACAAACCCCGAAATCCGAGACAAAACACAAAAACATGAATATTCATATCAATAAAACCAATATACTTTCAAACCAAAAGTATCCAAAATATCCGAAAAATCCAGAAAAAAAAAAAATTAGTGTATTCGATATACCCACAATATCAAAAATATACCTAAAATACTCGAAATACCCAAACAATAATTAATATATTCATGTTTATAGTTATAATTTTGGGTATTTGGGTTATATCAAGTCTAAATATAATTAATATATTTGGGTATATTACATTTCGGGTATTTCGGATACCCATTTGATTTTCGGTTCAGTACCGGTTTGGATCCGGTTCTTCGGATATAGGAATTTAGGATATATATTTTCGGATAGCAACTTGTCCATATCTCTATAATATTATTTAAAAATATATTTTTAAAAATGAACTTTGTTTTGTAAGTTATTACATGAATTACCATTACAAATAACAAATAATAATTGAAATAGGAAAGGATATAATAATCTTTTAAAATTGTTGATTTGAATATGGAAATTATATATTTTGCATTAAAGATTTTATTTATTATTTAATTTCTTAATTATTTTAATACTATATATTTTAAAATAATAATTAATTCATATATATTCAAAGAACAAATATATTCAAAATCTTGCTATATTTTTCACTATAATTTAATATATTTTATTTGAATATATATCAAAACAAAAGTTAAAAAATATTTTACTAATTTTATAAAAAATTAGACACAAGAAAACTATTTTTTTAAGAGTTCGTAAACTAACCACAAAAACTAGAGTTATTTAACGATGCATTTTTAAGATTATAAGTTTTTACGGGTTAGCCCGAATAATATTTTAATTCACTGCAAAACGGGTTAAATAGATAAATTATTACAAATTGATAATTTTATATATAATCATTAGTTAGATATATTGTAAAATTCAGATAAAAGCAGTTTTCTTAAATTTCAAAACATTTTTTTTTTAAATTACTCCGCACTATAATTAGCGCAGGTTAAATCCTAGTACCTTTTATTTAAGGTCTATTTTATAAACAAATCGGAAAGCTCAATTTCAGCATAAGGAGGAAAAAAAAACACAAACCCGCAAAAAGAATATAAAAGAAAGGGACAAAGGAAAAAAATAACAAAGCAAAAGCAAAAGAGAGTGGTAAGGCTCCACACTCAAACTCTTCACTCTCACTCCTCCCTGTCTCTTACCACTTGCCAATGGCTCTCTATCTCCCATCTCTCTCCCTTCTCCTCCTCCTTCTCCTCCGCTCCTCCACGGCGATGTGGTGCGTTGCTCGGTTTGATGTTACAAGACAGGCGCTTCAGGCGGCTCTAGACTACGCCTGTGCCGCTGGAGCCGACTGTGCTCCTATCCAGCCCACTGGTCTCTGTTTCCTCCCTAATACCATTCAGGCTCACGCATCTTACGCTTTCAACAGCTACTTTCAGCGTAGAGCCATGGCTCCTGGCTCTTGCAACTTCGCCGGCACCTCCACCATCGCCAAAACCGATCCCAGTATGTATTTTACAATAACATGACTTAACCGATCCCAGTTAATAAAATGTTATAATAGTTGTTGTTTCTCTATAGACAGTTCTCGATTTGTTTGTTGAACTTTGCATTAATCATGTTTCATACCTTTTTCTAGTTTGGTTTAGTAAGAATAATTAAGCTTTTTATTTAAATTGCAATCTAGTTTTAACCCGGTTTAATTCTTGTGTAGGTTATGGATCATGCGTGTACCCAAATTCTTTGAGGTACGTGAGTTTTATGCGATGTGTTAATTTTGATGCTCACATTTGATAACTAATGGGTTTCGATATTTTTATCTTTACACTTTTCTAATTCGTTTCAAAAAACATGTTTTCGACCGATTTCAATATATTTTCACTGATTTTGATTATTTAATCGTCTCCTAGTCAATAAAACTCGACTGCACGATTTTTCATTGATTTGAATGTATTATCACATTCCATGGTTATTGACCGTTGGATGATTGTTGCTCGCAACTTAGAAATTATTCAACGGTAGAGATATCTGTCTGCATATATCTGCGGGGCCCATCTTGTCTTTAGTTTATGTATTCTGTTCGTTGCTCTTTCACTTTTCCTGGTTAGAATAGTACACAAGTAAGGGAAATACTCACTAAATAAATAGAAAACTCTTCAAAATGAAAAGAAAAAAAAAGCATGTCCTCATGGAGCAGACCTTTAGTTTTAACTTTAGAGATTTCTTGACGAGCAAGCTTATACAAGTCGATGAGTAAAATTTGCTTATTATAACCATTCTTGATTCTTGGGAAAAATCATTTGTTTCTTTTTGCCATTTCCCCTTTCTGATTTTATTACGTTTCTTCAAACATCTAACTCTTAAAATTCGTTAATATGTTGTATATACTATATAGTAAGTATTTTTTTTACAAGAAATACAATAAAATACCACAAAAGTGAAATTTAAAGAGGGTTTTGAATAAATTAGCACTTTCTTAAGTTTTTTAGCACTTTGGAAATTATTTAGATTTTGAATACCGTACACACGCGTTTTTTTCGATTTTGATCATGTATACTACGGCGACAACGCGTTATGTACAGTACACCGACTAATCATAATGAGGGGTAAAATTGTTATTTTACTTGAATAAAAATATAAAAAATTAAAATGACAAAAAACTTAGTAAATTGAAAAATGTGTCTATTTTTACAAATAAATCAATTTTTAAATTCTAATTTTAAATAAACTGTAAAACTATTACCAAATTTCAGGTTTTTGACGGGTTTTTAGTAAGAATATCTAAATCATGTACAATATTGTTTGGTTTTTCCTAGACCCAAAATTTATGATATTTTTGAATTTTTGGTATAATTTTGAGAAATAAAAAACATAAAATGTGGAATTTGTTTTGTGAATTGTCGAAATGTTATTAGGTTCGTTTTTTATAACTAAACTATAGACACTAAAAATCAAAACTCATTACAGATCAGCAATTTAAAATTGGAATGTAAATGATTTATTGATTCAACGAAACAAGAATATTCGATATGTTAATTTATTTTGATGCTGAAACTTTTCCGGTGAATGTGTTCATCCAAAATGATCAGAAAATTGGTTTTGGCAATGGCAGCAACGCGGGATGGTCAGCTTCAACTACAACAGCGGGAGGAACGCCGACAGGAACCGCCGGAAACATCCCCATGACGTCGCTGCGGCCACCGTCTGGCACCACGGCGTCACCGTTCGGAACAGGCGGCGGTGGACTTATTCCACCGGGAACCACTGACACCGATGAATCTGGAGCTTATTATAGAAACACGAGTGTCTCTATAGCTTTATTGGTGGTCTTAGTTTTGTGGTTTATTTAGGTTTTAGATTCGTGTTATATTTACATTTGTATGGCTACAACATTTTTGTTAAATGGGTTAATCAATCGTAAAGATTATTTTTTAGCGTTATTTGATCGGATCTTCTGTCTCTGTAATCTTATATTTGACTCATCTATCGACTCATTCAGAAGAAACCAATTTCAATCAACATATCTTGGCATAACTTACTTCCATGGAGTTTGTACATTAGCAACAATCCAGAACAGAGTTCATACGATCAACTAGCAAACCAGAGAGTTAGGTAGAAAGATTACGAAATTCCTAAATTTGATGACAAAAGGCGTTGCGTCTCCATCTCCATTAAAACCGATAAACCTATATATATACCTAATGCCTTCTTCTTAAGATGCTTCAGCAATCACAGAGCCCACCTCTCGCATAAAGTCAATCTTCTGCAACACAATTTCCATTTTTTTGGCCTGCAACAGCTTCCACTTCTCTTCCATTCTCGTCTTAGTCTCCGCAGCCACCATGCTCCATTTCTGTTTCACAAACTGTTCATCCACGCCTAAACTCGCAATAGATGGAACAAGAAAAGAGTCTTCAAACCAGTCAGATGCTCTCGGACCAAGAGAGCTTGAATCTCCTCCATGAATCAACACTTCCTTATCTTCTTCTACCTTTTTACCATCATTAACCAACACCTCTCTATCTTCTTCTACCTTTTCACCATTAGCTTCCAAAGAGTCCAGCTTTTTCCTACTCTTCTTCGGTGTCCCATTGGACTTAAGGGAAGATTCAAAAGCCATCACATCAGATTCAACCTCTTTACCACGAGGTCTCAAAGAGTCTATCTTCTTCTCACTCTTCTTCACATTAAACTTAACCGCAGATTCAACCTCTTTACCATGAGGTCTCAAAGAGTCTATCTTCTTCTCACTCTTCTTCACATTAGACTTAACAGCAGATTCAAGAGCCATCCCATCAGAACCCCAAATACACTTGGCCAATTTCAAACATTCGTAATCATGACCTTTCGAAAACGATTCTACACCTTTGTTCATTTTCCACATATACTTCTTCTTCAAAGACCTAATCTTGTCCATGAACTGGTTTTTACTAGCCTCAAAGCTAATCGATTTCATGGCTAACTCATAAAACCTGTCCATATCTTCGTACGGACTATAACCTTTATCAGCCTCAAAATCGATCATACCTTGTAGCAGAGAGATCTCATCTTCCTGGCTCCACAGCCTCTGAAACAACGGTTTCTTCGTATCCTCTACAATATTTTTCTCACCTTCCTCTGAAACCTTCTTAGCCCGTTTTGCACTCACCTCCGTTGAGGTTTTCTCATCCGGCCGCTTCTTCCCCGATTTCACCGCCGGCGAACCACGAACCTCTTTCTCCGTGGGCTTCACAGTGGTGAAAGTGACGGCCTTCTTAGATCCCGGTTTCGAAGGGCTCGACTCTGATCCAGAAGCAACGGACAATCTTCCTGGAACAGCGATCGTAACGGCAGCGGACAGAGGTTTTGGTTTCTTCCCGGCCGGAATGTTGACGGGACTCATGAGCTCGTCTTCTTCCTCAGAGGAAGAATCATCGGATATCTCTTCTTCAACTTCTTCCTCCTCCTCTCCAGACAAAGTCTCCACTTCTTCTTCGTCGCTTGAAGATGCTGTAGGCGGATCTTCCAAAGGGTTGATCTTCTTCTTCGCCATCGGAGTTTTTCAAAATTGTTCTTCTTATGGTGAAGCAGAGATAGAAAGGGAGCCGCAATGGCATTGTAAGCTTTTTAGGGTTTGTAGCGGACAAGTCGAGGAGAGTCCAGTGAACGGAATATAAATGAAAAATGTTTTTTTTTTTTTCGAAATAAAGGTTGTACAAAAAAATGGTGATAGGTTGAAGTTATGAATGTGATTGAACAGCATGCCAACAAGCTTCTTGTATTCCTCTCAGATTGTTTTTAGGAATTCTTTTTTTTTTTTTTTAAATCTGAATATCTTTTTTTCGATTAAAAATATTAGAACATACATCCTGGACATTTTCGATTCTGGTTCGGTTCTGGATAGGAACCATTCAGTTCCGGATATTTCGGGTAGAAAGGTTTAGAATCCATATAGGTATCGAAATGATTTTGGTTCGGTTCCGGGTATTTCGGATAGAAAGGTTTAGGAACCGATATATACCGGAACCATTCGTCTCTTAATCGGTTCCGGATATTTTTTACCCGAAATCTGAAATATATCCGAAAACCCGAAATTTTACCCGAAAACCCGAAAAAGTTTTAAGGAACATATACCCGAAATACCAAAAATATACCCGAAAACCCGAAATTATATCCGAAAACCCGAAAATATACCTGAAAACAAAAAAAAAACTAAAAAATATACCCATAATACAAAAAATATACCCATAATACAAAAAATATACCCATAATACAAAAAATATACCCAAAAACATGATATATATTTAATATTTTTAGATATATAATTATATTTTGGGTATTAGGGTACCCGAAATATTTTCGGTTCGGTTCCAGTTCTACCCAATACCCATGGTTATAAATGTGTAGGATCCAATGGGTATTTTGATAATTCTGGTTCGGGTACTTTAGTTCGGTTCCGATTCCGTTATTTCGGTTCCGGTTATTTTGTCCAAGCCTAATACATATACAGACCTATCAATAAAAACAAACATCCAGAAAACAGGCAGACAAAGACCAAGAAACATAACACCTAAGAGATGGTGCTTTTCAAATCAAACAACTCTTGTAACCAAAAAGGATAGTCCGAAGTTATGTATGATTGGTGTCGATCCTTTTTTGTGACACTCGTTCTAAAAAATTCCAGGAGCACTTCCCAATTCATAATACTATCCACCGCTTTTAAAATTTAAGAATAGTGATATCTGAAGAAGGGCCAAATCGGTGGTCTCCTAATCGCATTCACAAAATCAGAAGAGTCTGAAACAAAAAGAATATTAGAAACTCTCAAACTTGTCATGCTCTCAATAGCCCATAACCAACTACTTAAATTTGCCTCTGCCGCATATCTCATCGGTTTGAAAGATTTCCTGCTGTGGAGAAAAACTTCTCCTCTAACATCTCTTAAAACCCAGAAAGCTTCCCCCACCTGTTTAACTTTATCCCAAGAGAACCCAATATTGCATTTAACCTACGAAGAAGGAAGAGGAGACCAAACTTTCCTTTCCCTCTTTCCTTCATTCACTAAACCCATTTCGGCAACAATATCCAGAGATTTAGCAAGGAACCATTGATTTGCTTCATCTGAAATTTTGCCCACTGTTTTATTTGCCCTGAAAATGCTTCCTTCAAAGAGAAAGGAATTTATGTTCTTCCAAAGAATTCTTTCTTATTTAGTCATTTTTTGAAAATTTTATAGAGTTTTTAGAATTTTTTGAACTTAATTGAGAAATTAACACTTATTGTACTGTACACGCATTGACTTTCCAGTTGTATTCATGTACAGTATTGCGTGAATCAACAGTGTATAGTACAATAACCAATACGAAGCAGGGCAAAATTGTCATCGTCATTTGACACAGAAAACGACAAAAACCAAAAAAAAATTGCCAAAAATGTAAGAAAACTTTGAAAAAGTGATTGTGGATGCAAGTATTTTTTTTGTTCTTAAATCAGAATAAGTTTGCTACAGAATTTTGATTAACGATCAAACGCCTTTTTCATTTTGTTTTAAGCTATTGAACTTTCTTTTACTTTATGTTATTTTCTAAGCCAAGTGATTTTATATTCAAGTTTATCATTAGCCTCTGAATCTAAACTATTTAGCTTTTTATTTTTATTTTTACTATTTTGTTTTCATTTTCAAATCAAACAAAATGTTTTTTTATATTGAAAAACAAAATTATTCTTCTCGGCTACTCCTATTAAATCGTTTTCGAATATTCTATTTCCTCTTTAACAAGCCAGTGTGCATTTCTCAAAGTTCACACAAATTGTCTTTGCTTCAAATCCAATGGGATGCACAAATTTCTATAATATTATTTAAGAAAATATTTTTGAAAATGAAATTTGTTTAATAAGTTATTACATATAAAAATAACAAAGAATCATTAAAATATGAAAATATATAATAGTTTTTTAAATTATTGATTAAAATATGGAAAGTATATATTTTAAATTAAAGAAGTTATTTATTATTTAATTATTTAATTATTTATAATACTATATATTTTTAAATAATAATCAATCCATATATATTCAAAAAAAATCTATTCAAAATTTTGCTATATTTTTCACTATAATTTATTATATTTTATTTGAATATATATCAAAACAAAAGTTAAAAAATATTTTATTAATTTTATAAAAAGTTAGACACAAGAAAACTATTTTTTTAAGAGTTCGTAAACTAACCACAAAAACTAGAGTCAATTAACGGTGCATATTAGAGTTATGTTTTCAAGATTATAAGTGTTTGCTGGTTAGCCCGAATAATATTTTAGTTCACTACAAAACAGGTTAAATAGATAAATTACTACAAATTGACAGTTTTATCTATAATCATTAGTTAGACATATTATAAAATTTAGATAAAATCAATTTTCTTAAATTTCAAAATAATTTATTTATAAAATATTACCCGCACTATAATTAGCGCGGGTTAAGTCCTAGTTCCAAATCATTTTGGGAGAGTGTGTTCAATCTAAGATTTGGAAGAATTTAGAAGGATTTGATTTTTAATGAGTTTTTAGATGATCTGAGTGAATTAGATAATTTGTTATGATTTGTTTTTAAAATTTTATGAAATTTCACCTAAAACCATGAAATTTGAATTTTTATATTTTTAACTAAGAAATTACAGCAAAACATCTTTAAATCACTATAAGTCTCATAAAATCTACTACTTAAAATATTTCCAATAACAGTAGATTTGAATGTCATTTACAAATTATTAATTCAATAACATGAGATTATAAAAGACTTTTTAAAATTCATTTTTGAATAACATAAAATTTGTGATTTTATTTTTCTTATATAAAGTTTCCTTAAAAATTAACAATCCTTGTATCTCATTTCATCTTTTCACCGACTCCAAATTATTAATTTTATAAAAAGTTAGACATAAGAAAACTATTTTTTTAAGAGTTCGTAACTAACAAAAAAACTAGAGTCAATTAACGGTGCATATTAGAGTTATGTTTTCAAGATTATAAGTGTTTGCTGGTTAGCCCGAATAATATTTTAGTTCACTACAAAACGGGTTAAATAGATAAATTACTACAAATTGACAGTTTTATCTATAATCATTAGTTAGACATATTATAAAATTTAGATAAAATCAATTTTCTTAAATTTCAAAATAATTTATTTATAAAATATTACCTGCACTATAATTAGCGCGGGTTAAGTCCTAGTTCCAAATCATTTTGGGAGAGTGTGTTCAATCTAAGATTTGGAAGAATTTAGAAGGATTTGATTTTTAATGAATTTTTAGATGATCTGAGTGAATTAGATAATTTGTTATGATTTGTTTTTAAAATTTTATGAAATTTCACCTAAAACCATGAAATTTGAATTTTTATATTTTTAACTAAGAAATTACATCAAAACATCTTTAAATCACTATAAGTCTCATAAAATCTACTACTTAAAATATTTCCAATAACAGTAGATTTGAATGTCATTTACAAATTATTAGTTCAATAACATGAGATTATAAAAGACTTTTTAAAATTCATTTTTGAATAACATAAAATTTGTGATTTTATTTTTCTTATATAAAGTTTCCTTAAAAATTAACAATCCTTGTATCTCATTTCATCTTTTCACCGACTCCAAATTATTAATTTTATAAAAAATTAGACACAAGAAAACTATTTTTTAAGAGTTCGTAAACTAACCACAAAAACTAGAGTCAATTAACGGTGCATATTAGAGTTATGTTTTCAAGATTATAAGTGTTTGCTGGTTAGCCCGAATAATATTTTAGTTCACTACAAAACAGGTTAAATAGATAAATTACTACAAATTGACAGTTTTATCTATAACCATTAGTTAGACATATTATAAAATTTAGATAAAATCAATTTTCTTAAATTTCAAAATAATTTATTTATAAAATATTACCCGCACTATAATTAGCGCGGGTTAAGTCCTAGTTCCAAATCATTTTGGGAGAGTGTGTTCAATCTAAGATTTGGAAGAATTTAGAAGGATTTGATTTTTAATGAGTTTTTAGATGATCTGAGTGAATTAGATAATTTGTTATGATTTGTTTTTAAAATTTTATGAAATTTCACCTAAAACCATGAAATTTGAATTTTTATATTTGTAACTAAGAAATTACAACAAAACATCTTTAAATCACTATAAGTCTCATAAAATCTACTACTTAAAATATTTCCAATAACAGTAGATTTGAATGTCATTTACAAATTATTAGTTCAATAACATGAGATTATAAAAGACTTTTTAAAATTCATTTTTGAATAACATAAAATTTGTGATTTTATTTTTCTTATATAAAGTTTCCTTAAAAATTAACAATCCTTGTATCTCATTTCATCTTTTCACCGACTCCAAATTATTAATTTTATAAAAAGTTAGACACAAGAAAACTAATTTTTTAAGAGTTCGTAAACTAACCACAAAAACTAGAGTCAATTAACGGTGCATATTAGAGTTATGTTTTCAAGATTATAAGTGTTTGCTGGTTAGCCCGAATAATATTTTAGTTCACTACAAAACAGGTTAAATAGATAAATTACTACAAATTGACAGTTTTATCTATAACCATTAGTTAGACATATTATAAAATTTAGATAAAATCAATTTTCTTAAATTTCAAAATAATTTATTTATAAAATATTACCCGCACTATAATTAGCGCGGGTTAAGTCCTAGTTCCAAATCATTTTGGGAGAGTGTGTTCAATCTAAGATTTGGAAGAATTTAGAAGGATTTGATTTTTAATGAGTTTTTAGATGATCTGAGTGAATTAGATAATTTGTTATGATTTGTTTTTAAAATTTTATGAAATTTCACCTAAAACCATGAAATTTGAATTTTTATATTTTTAACTAAGAAATTACAGCAAAACATCTTTAAATCACTATAAGTCTCATAAAATCTACTACTTAAAATATTTCCAATAACAGTATATTTGAATGTCATTTACAAATTATTAGTTCAATAACATGAGATTATAAAAGACTTTTTAAAATTCATTTTTGAATAACATAAAATTTGTGATTTTATTTTTCTTATATAAAGTTTCCTTAAAAATTAACAATCCGTGTATCTCATTTCATCTTTTCACCGACTCCAAATTCTCATCACCTTCAAGCATCAAGCATCAAGGCATCACGATCTCATCACCACATCTTGAAATCATCATATCCGATCCGCAACTGACCACGTAGGTAGTCTCTCGGATCTGTCCGCCTTTGACGCGCCATCACCAACAAACAACCTTACATCACATCTCAACGGACGTTCAATTAGTTACGAAACCTCTTACTCGTGCAACTTTTCTCTTTAAGAGACAAGATTGAAGTTACATCAGTACTTTCCATCTTGAGATGGCATATTAAGGGTTCGAATGGAGAGTGGGATAAAAGTGTGTTGGGTTTTGGTGATGAAAATCATGAGTATTAATTAGGCCAACGACTTGGGTTAGTTAATTTAGAAATGTGTTTTTCCTATTGAGCTTTGGTTTAGCTTTAAACCGTCTTAACTTTGTAATTGTCATAGTCTATACAAAGACAGACATGTGTGAGGGTTTTTCAGTATTCTGGAAATTCTAGAGAGAAACTAGAGAGATCTTTCTTGTTCTTAGAGAGATTGTGAGGAACCCTAATTCTTTGTAATCTGTGGTGATAGTGGATTACTAAAAAGCTCCAGGCCGAGACGTAGGATCACACACCGTGATATGAACTCATTAATTCTCTGTGTCTTTTACTTATTGCTCAATTCTCTGTGTCTTTTACTTATTACTCAATTCCGTGATTATCGAGACAGGGATCAAATGTCAACAAAGTGGTATCAGAGCCTAGGTTTTAGGTTTGGGAGCAATTGGACAGAGAAATTCTGAAGGGATCTAGGTTTTAGATCTGGATTGATAGCTGGAATCAAGGCATCAATCGATTTAGGGTTTCAATCTGACAGCCCGAGAGAAAAAGCTGTCTGGAGCACGAACAAGATCGCGCAGATTGTCCGAGTATCGATCGATACCCCGTCCTGGTATCGATCGATACGTCTGTTACGGATTCGCAGAAAGACGAAGAAAAGTTTGATATCGATCGACACTTCATCTTGTATCGATCGACACGGTAGCAGAAGCGAGTTAAGAAGTTCGTTTGATCTAGATGTCTTCAGAAAAGAATCGGAAGGTGAAGATAGCCATCTTCGACGGACAAGGTGATTTCTCTATGTGGAAGAGAAGGATGTTAGCTCACATGAATCTTCAGGGGTTGAAAGGCGAGCTAATAACACCGACCACTGAGTTGGATGAGCTGGTTATCAAGAAGGATGAATCAGCAGAAGATTTTGAGCAGAGACTTAAAGAAGAACGAGTCAAGAAGGAGGAGCGAGCAGAGAATGCTATGGATATTTTGACACTCCATCTAGGAGATCATGTCCTTAGGAAAACAGAGGAGTGCACAACAGCACGTGATCTTTGGGCAGCACTAGAGAGGTTATACAACATCAAGACTCTACCGAGTCGGATTCATCTTTTGTATAAATTCTATACATTTAAGATGGATGGGTCTAAGTCAATCGATCAAAACGTCGATGACTACTTGAAGACTGTTTCGGAGTTGGCTAGTGTAAAGGTTACAGTTGCGGATGAAGTGCAGACAATTCTACTACTCAGCTCCTTGCCACCACAATATGACTCCATGAAGGAGACATTGAAGTATGGTAAAGAGTCTATCTCTATTGAAGATGTGGTGAATGCGGCGAAATCGAAGGAAACTGAGCTTAAAGCTAAGGGAATATCGACTTCACAAAGCACTGGTGAAGCGTATGTGGCTCGTGGGAGACAGCAAAATAGAGATCAACGAAATTCTGGGAATCGAGGCAGAAGCAGGTCGAAATCGGGAACAAAAGTCACATGCTGGTTCTGCAAGAAGGAAGGACATGTGAAGGCTGATTGCTATGCTTGGAAAAAGCGGAAATGCGGCGATGGTGAAGATGCCACGGCAGCAGTTGTCATCGAAAAATCAGCAGGAGTTGATGCGTTATCAGTCTCGGAAAATTGGCATCTAGAGAGGTGGGTGATTGATTCGGGTTGTTCATATCACATGACCTCAAGGAGAGATTGGTTTGATATATTTGAGGAGCTCAACTCTGGACAAGTGCTACTGGGGGACGACTATTCTGTGGAGGTTAAAGGAATAGGTTTCATCAATATAAAGGCATGTGGTGGCACGGTGAAGACATTGACAAATGTCAGGTATATTCCTAAGCTGAAGAGAAATTTAATATCTACAAGTACATTAGATAAGTTTGGGTTTGATCATGCTGGAGGCAAAGGAAAAACAAGGTTCTTAAGAATGGGAAGATGGGTTTTCAAGGCACTCTATGCGGTTCTTTGTATTTGCTTGATGGAAAGACTGTGGTAGGACAGTCAAACATAAGTGTTGCCAGGCAACCAGCCAAAGACGAGACGGCTTTGTGGCATAGAACGTTGGGACACATGAGCATGAAGAATCTGATGATCTTGGTAAAAAGAGGAATCATTGACAAGAGAAGGATTGGGGAGATGGATTTCTGTGAGAGTTGTGTAATGGGAAAGACCAAGAGACTGAGCTTCAACATTGGGAAACACAATTCAGGAGAAGCACTGAGATATGTTCACTCAGATCTTTGGGGATCTCCATCGGTCACTCCAAGTATCTCTGGTAAGCAGTATTTCCTGTCTATCATTGATGATTACACTAGAAAGGTGTGGGTGTTATTCTTGTATGTTAAGAGTGAAGCTTTCACAAAGTTCTGTGAATGGAAGAAATTGGTTGAGAATCAGATAAACAAGAAAGTGAAATGTCTGAGAACAGACAATGGGTTGGAGTTTGTGAACAAGGACTTCGACAGGTTTTGCAAACAGCATGGGATTGAGAGGCACATGACTTGTGCATATACTCCACAGCAAAATGGAGTTGCGGAACGCATGAACCGAACAATAATGGAGAAGGTGCGTTGTATTAGGTGAAGAATTCTGGGCTGAAGCGGTTAGCACAACTGTGTACCAAATTAATAGAAGCCCATCATCGGCCTTAGATGGCAGTATACCTGAGGAAATTTGGCTGGGAAGAAAGCCAGGTTATGGACACATGAGAAGATTTGGGTCATTGGTCTATGTTCATGTAGATCAAGGGAAGTTAAGACCAAGAGCTATGAATGGAATTTTCATTAGCTATCTGGAGGGAGTCAAAGGGTACAAGGTATGGCTCCTGGATGAATCAATATGTGTGATTAGCAGGAATGTAGTCTTTGTGGAATATACAGTATTCAAAGACTTGAGGAATAAAGTTTATGTGGAAGAAACTGCGCAGAGGAGCCCGACTTCTGAGAGTGTATCGATCGATACCACCCCAAGTATCGATCGACACGGACACGAAAAAGAAAAGTCTCGTGAGCCTTCTGAGATGGTGTCGATCGATGTCATCCCGAGTATCGATTGACAACGAGGAGGACCAGATGAGACAACTTCTGTTACTGAAGATAATGGCCAAGTTGGATCTTCAGGTGGAGCTGTTGGAGATCAGGAAACAGATGATGTACCTATAGAAAATTGGGAGTTAGCTCGAAACAGGTCTAAACAAGTAACAAGGCGACCTGAATATCTTGGTGATTATGATTTAGCGAGTTTTGCCTTAATCGCTGCTGTCAAGATAAGTTCTGAAGAACCTAGGGACTATCAGGAAGCTGTTGAAAGCAAGGATAAAGTTTTCTGGAATGGAGGTATGGTTGAAGAGAAGAGTTCTCTAGATAAGAACAAGACTTGGAGGTTGGTTAAAAGACCAAAAGGTAGAAAAGTGATTGGTTGCAAATGGGTTTACAGGTTGAAGTCGGGTATCCCAGGGGTAGAAGAACCGAGATATAAAACTAGATTGGTAGCCAAGGGTCATTCTCAGAAAGAATGTATTGACTATCAAGAAGTGTTTGCTCCGGTTGTGAAGCATGTTTCTATCAGGTTTCTTCTATCGGTTACAGCAAATATGGATCTGGAATTAGAACAGTTTGATGTCAAGACTGCGTTTCTTCATGGTTTACTTGAAGAGGAGATCTATATGGAGCAGCCTGAAGGTTTTGTGGTTAAAGAAAAAGAGGACCACGTTTGCTTGTTGGAAAATGCATTATATGGACTTAAGCAAGCTCAAAGGCAATGGAACAAGTGCTTTGATCAATTTGTGGTAAGTCATGGATTCAAAAGGAGTGAGTTCGATCACTGTGTTTACATAAAGGAGAGCAAAGGTAATTGTTTCATCTACCTAATCTTGTATGTTGATGACATGCTAATTGCTTCAAAGGATATGAAGGAGATACAGATTGTGAAAGATTTGTTGAGCAGTAGATTTGAGATGAAAGATCTAGGAGCTGCAAGAATGATTCTTGGGATGGATATTGAGAGGGATCGTGAAGGTGGAGTTCTCACCTTGTCTCAATCTGGTTACATCAAGAAGATTCTGCAGGTATTCAATATGGATGAAGCTAGATCAGTTTCTACACCTATCGGTTAGCACTTCAAGTTGTCTGCTGTGAAATATGATGAAGCATAGATAATTTTGGATGATATTTCATATTCAAATGCTATTGGGAGTATCATGTATGCGATGTTAGGAACTAGGTGTTATAACGCCCCGACCGCCCCTACCTGTGGGCCCCATGCCCTCTCTCGGCCCGTGGGCCCCACCCTTGTCCGACGGCCGGTGCGTTAGTCCGGGAGGCTTGTAATACTTGTTTACTGACCCTGCAATCACCACGTGACCTTTCCCCGTGTTTTGTCCTCACTCACACGCTACCGCGAATCACTTCCCGGAAGGTCACCCATCCTTAGACTACTCCAGCCCAAGCACCCTTAACTCTGGAGTTCTTTCGGGCAAGTGATCGGAAAAGGTAAGTGCACTTTGGTGACATAGGTAGCCAAATCAATTCTTATAAGCCTCTCCGCATATACAAGAAACCGGGATGTTACAATCACCCCCACTCACAGAGCGCAACGTCCTCGTTGCGCACCAGGATCGTCACCCTAGACGGTGTGAGCCCACCTGACTTCACACACGTGTTTGGGTTCGGCTCTGATACCAAATTGAAACAACCGCACCCATTTTTTTTTTGCAAATAATCATTAAAATCCCATAAACAATAACTGAACCTCACCAATTAATTCCCGGTTCAAGACTAAAAATCCGAACAATGCAGATCATAAATTATTAAATTAAATACTCAAATAAATGACAAGTCTAGATCACCCCCTCTTCCTCGCCCTGATTCCACGGTCACACTTTCTCATTTCCTGCATCAATTAAAATATAAGAGATGCATAAGTATTTCGATAAATACTTAGTGAGACAATCCTCCCATCTACAGGCTAACAAATAATTAAGATAATTAATATAGACTATCACGAAAATACCGAATAAATCAAACATTTCATGAAACACTCGATCTAGACCCTCCGAGATCGTAAACGGCCTATAATCACGAAATCACACCAATTATCAAAATTATTTAATTACGCCTATGGTCCTGCACTCACCTTATTTCCGCACAGAAAGTTTCACGAGAAAATTCAGCAATTTTCTAGAACTCCCCGGGATGAATAACCTTCTATTAATCCACCTAAAATAAAAGAATAATAAAATAATCAACACAAATCAAACACACTCGATCCTATTATTAAACCGGTCTTAAACCGGTAGTCGACTTCATCGACTTCACCATCGCCGGTGCAGCGACGCCACCGCCGGAGCTCACCATCGGAGCTCGCCACAGCCCAACCCGATCACAATCCCGACTCCAACCCACGCACCGTCGCTCACCACCGGAGCTCACCACGGAAGCTCACCACGGCCCAACCTCCGATCTGCAATCCCGACTCCAAACCAACACACCGGCGAGTGCTCATCACCGGAGCTCACCACGGGAGCTCACCACGGCCCAACCTCCGATCTGCAATCCCGACTCCAAACCAACACACCGGCGAGTGCTCGTCACCGGAGCTCACCACGGGAGCTCACCACGGCCCAACCTCCGATCTGCAATCCCGAGCGACCCCGCATCGCATCAAAAAAAACTAAGGAGGGAGAGAAGGGTTCTTACCGTGGCTCTGATACCACTTATAACGCCCCGACCGCCCCTACCTGTGGGCCCCAACGACATCTCCCGGCCCGTGGGCCCCACCCTCGTCCGACGGCCGGTGCGTTAGTCCGGGAGGCTTGTAATACTTGTTTACTGACCCTGCAATCACCACGTGATCTTTCCCCGTGTTTTGTCCTCACTCACACGCTACCGCGAATCACTTCCCGGAAGGTCACCCATCCTTAGACTACTCCAGCCTAAGCACCCTTAACTCTGGAGTTCTTTCGGGCAAGTGATCGGAAAAGGTAAGTGCACTTTGGTGACATAGGTAGCCAAATCAATTCTTATAAGCCTCTCCGCATATACAAGAAATCGGGATGTTACAATCACCCCCACTCATAGAGCGCAACGCCCTCGTTGCGCACCAGGATCGTCACCCTAGACGGTGTGGGCCCACCTGACTCCACACACGTGTTTGGGTTCGGCTCTGATACCACTTATAACGCCCCGACCGCCCCTACCTGTGGGCCCCATGCCCTCTCTCGGCCCGTGGGCCCCACCCTTGTCCGACGGCCGGTGCGTTAGTCCGGGAGGCTTGTAATACTTGTTTACTGACCCTGCAATCACCACGTGACCTTTCCCCGTGTTTTGTCCTCACTCACACGCTACCGCGAATCACTTCCCGGAAGGTCACCCATCCTTAGACTACTCCAGCCCAAGCACCCTTAACTCTGGAGTTCTTTCGGGCAAGTGATCGGAAAAGGTAAGTGCACTTTGGTGACATAGGTAGCCAAATCAATTCTTATAAGCCTCTCCGCATATACAAGAAACCGGGATGTTACAGGTGTGATCTCGCATATGCGGTTGGCTTGGTTAGTAGGTTCATGAGTAAGCCAAGCATGATACATTGGACTGCTGTGAAGTGGGTGCTAAGGTACTTGAAAGGTGCCCAGGATCTAAAGATTGTAAAAGAAAGACAAAGGATTTTAAGGTTGAAGGTTTATGTGATTCTGACTTTGCATCGGATCTGGACAGAAGTAGATCGATTTCATGTTATGTCTTCACTGCTGGTAGGACGGCTATAAGCTAGAAATCAAGTCTTCAACATGTCGTCGCACTGTCTACAACTGAGGCAGAGTATATGGCGTTGGTGGAAGCTGTGAAAGAAGCTATCTGGCTAAAAGGTTTGACTGAAGAGTTCGGATTCAAACAAGACACGGTAGAGATCTGGTGTGATTCTCAGAGTGCCTTGAGTTTAGCCAAGAACAACGTTCATCATGAGAGGACAAAGCATATTAACAGGAGGATGCATTTCATTAAGGATATTGTTGCTTCTGGTGAAGTGAAGCTGTCGAAGATCCCGACTGAGAGGAATCCGGCTGATATGTTGACAAAGGTACTTCCTGTGGATAAGTTTGAGAAGGCTTTGAGTTTTCTCAACTTAGAAGAGTAATAAGGTGCTGGACTGTCTGGAGCGACACATGAATGCAAAGATGAAGAAGTTATACTCGGAAATGATTGTCATCAAGGTGGAGTTTGTTGGGCTTTGGTGATGAAAATCATGAGTATTAACTAGGCCCGCGACTTGGATTAGTTAATTTAGGAATGTGTTTTTCCTATTGGGCTTTGGTTTAGGTTTAAACCGTCTTAACTTTGTAATTGCCCTAGTCTATATAAAGACAGACATGTGTGAGGGGTTTTCAGTATCCTGTAAATTCTAGAGAGAAACTAGAGAGATATTTCTTGTTCTTAGAGAGATTGTGAGGAACCCTAATTCTTTGTAATCTGTGGTGATAGTGGATTACTGGAAAGCTCCAGGCCGAGACGTAGGATCACACACCGTGATCTGAACTCGTTAATTCTCTGTGTCTTTTACTTATTGCTCAATTCCGTTATTATCGAGACAGGGATAAAATCTCAACAGAGTGGATGGACATTTTACGATTCTCCATTCAACATTTTAGTATAAAGTAAGAAAATAAATGGATGATTCACTTTCTAAAAATTTATTTTGTCTTTTAGGGGAAAATAGTGGGAGCTCTGTCAGTGGACGGACATCCACCAAAACCAAGAGGATGGCACTCTTCTTTGTTTTTTTTTTGTCATCTAATTTTATTAAATTGTAAAGGGAGAGTACAAGAAGTTTACAAGCCATACATGCGGTACATCAAAAGAGAGATACAAATGTTCATATTCATGTGCTTTCTTTGAAAGTATGTCTGCAGCCTGATTCCTTTCCCTGTTAACGAAATCCAAAGAACAATTTGGCAATTTCATCATCCAGTGTCGTATATCATACAACATGTTTTCAATCGCTAGGTTGTCTTCTTTCCTATTAATAACATTGGTTAACTCCATACTATCTCCTTCAAACCACATATATCTCCATCCTTTCGCCCACACAATTTGTAGAACCTGTAAGAAACCGCCGCTTCTGCTTGCAACGATGATGTGATACCAGTTATTTTCGCACAACCTGATGACACATATTTACCTTGATGATCCCTTATAATCCATCCTACTCCTGCATAGTCATTATTTTGTCTAAAACTGCTATCAAAATTACATTTTAACCAATTCTCAAGTGGTGGTTCCCAGCAACTTCTTTTGTCCCTGAAAATATTTTGAGTGCTTTGTGTATCTTCATCCTCTTCCTTCTATACTATTAAAAATTCAGAAACAGTTTGGACGGCTCTATCTGCATCTTACTTAGGATGAGCATTTCTTTTTGTAAAAAGGAACTCATTCCTAGATTTCCATATCATCCAAATGGTCCAAAAAGGAAGATAGCGTACATGTTCCTCGAGATTACTTAAACTCTGAATATCCAACATTCTTTGTATATTATCTTCTAACGACGTCAAAGGATTATCAAATTGAGTTAATCCTGCAGATTTCCAAATCGCAATTGCATGTTGACATTCAAACAATGTGTGGTTTATAGTTTCGTCAAACAAACAACAACGTTGACAAATAGGATCAGCATTTATACCTCTTGTAATTAGTCTTGATGCGGTTGGGAGTGCACCAGAAATTGTCTTCCAAAGAAAATGTTGTATCTTTGGGAGTATTCTCAGTTTCCAGATTTTCATCTTTAAACTCACGTTTCTTTCTGGTGGATCTATTTCTTCATCATCTTCCAAATGGTGAGTAGCAAACCAATAACCTAATCTAACAGTATATTCTGAATCTTTTGAATATGGCCAGTTATAGCGGTCTTTCTCTGCAAATCTCGATAAATAAATCTATGTTGCTAAACGTGCATCCTCATCATTTAGGAACAAGTTTAGTTTTTCTTCATCCCATTCTCTCTTACCATCCTTCCACAAATCCTTAACATGAAATCCTAAATCTCTATGATCCAAGTTAGACACTTTTCGAGGCGGCATAACCGGTAACCAATTGTCTGAATCTACACAAGTATCCATTCCATCACCTAATTGAACACCCAAACCTTTTTTTAGCAGGTCATTTCCTGCTTGAATTGATCTCCATCCATAAGATGGATTCCCTCCACTCATCGAGTCTAATAATCTCGATGAGTGATGATATCTCCCTTTGTAGATTTTAGCCAACAAAGAGCCAGACTTCGTCAAAATCCTCCATGCCTGTTTTGATAATAGAGCGAGATTGAACTTATGAAGATCCCTAAATCCTAAACCACCTTCTCTCTTAGGCAAGGATAACCTTTTCCACGCCACCCATGAAATCTTTCTCCTTCCGTTATCTTTACCCCACCAAAACTCAGACAAAAGCCCATTAATTTCATCACATAGAGTTTTCGGAATAAGGAAACAATTCATTGCGTCAACAGATTTGATGAGAACTTCTTTACCTGCTGGGGAGAGAAATTGATTGTACCAACCATCCAGGTTATCCTTTATTCTCGTCTTTACAAACTAAAAATTTACTTTTTCTGTCGACCAAATTATTCTGGAAGGCCTAGATATTTTCCTCTTCCTCCTACTTTGTCGATTCCCAGAATATTCTGTATAAAATTTCTTCGATATCCTTCTATTTTCATACCAAAAATAATCGAAGATTTGTTAAAATTTACCTTTTGTCCTGATATATTTACATAATGATAAAGAATTCCAGCTATAGCTTCACAATCTGATTTATTTGCTTGACAAAAAAAACAAAGAGTCGTCAGCAAATAGAAGATGGGATACAGTGGGGCATGATCTTGCTAATTTCATACCTTGGAATCTCTTCCGTGTTTCAGCATCTGCTAACATTTGGCTAAGAACTTCAGCGCATAACAAGAATAAATATGGCGATAATGGATCTCCCTGTCTTATTCCTCGAGTAGGTTTAATATCACCATATGCTGAACCATTAATCGAGACAGAATATGACACAGATCTTACACATTTCATTATCCATTGGATCCATTTACTGTCAAAACCCATTCTAATCATCACTGTCTCCAAGAAATCCCACTCTACCCGATCATAAGCTTTGCTAATATTGGTCTTTATGGCTATATATGTGATATGCTCAAATTAATACCCTAATTAGATACTAAAGCAGTAGTTATAGTATAGTTAGGGGTCGAACACAAAGACTCACAGAGACACACAATAGATTATAGATGTGAGAATTACGCTAAGTAATTAATGGTATTTAAAACAGGTGCGTAAACTTAAACGGTTGTAAATTCAGTTGGAGAAAGATAGGTTCAGGGTATTTCTCAGGAATTCAATGAATGCAGGTGAACTAACTAACATGATTCAGATTTAGCGCGGTTCTTGAACTCAAATCACTAAGATATAGCTAACCAACTCTCGTTGTGAAAACTATCTAAATCTAAATCCTAGGAATTCCAAATCTCTTTGCGAATCATAAAGTCTAGATCAGCTTTTTAATCAAGTTTGATTTGTTCACAAAACAACTAAACCAAATCTCTTTGCGAATAGTTATTTTGCCCACCTTAGGTTCTATCAGGTAATTAATCGCACTCTCGCGCCTAATCAATTATCCGAAGATCTAAGTTCTAGGTGATCAATCCAGAATTAGCTTTGCTAACAACCTATGGTGAAGAACTAATTCAGATGGTGAATCCTAATATCTAATCAACCTAGCATTCAGAGAAAACCCTTATGAGAACCCTAAACCTAACAGGAGATCTACTCAGACATGGAAATTGAAGCAATAAACATGTTCGAATAAATCATCAAATAAAATAGAAAGAGTAACAAAAGGGTTCGAAATCTTCTCTCGAACGAACAGAGTTTCAGACTTGTCTCCCTCAAAAGCTCTCTCACAAATCCAGAGTAAAACAAAGCTTAGAAATTAAAAGCCTCTAGCCAAAGTGGCTGTAAAACCTAATTAAATAGTCTAAACACGAATTGGGGTCTTCTTGTAAATATTAAAGTCTTCTGGGCAAGTTTTGTAATTCTTAAAACTTCATTAAAAGTCGCGACTCGTAATCTCCTCGATGGGTGTCGATCGATACCAAGGAGGTATTGATCGATGCTTGACGCTTTGATCGGGCACTTAGTCACCAGATTTCAGTTTTGCTCCAAAACGCTCCATAAAACTCCAATATCTCCAATAATGCTCAAAAAGTGCTAAAACCTGTAAAAGACTCTAAAAGGCTCTATAATAGAATAAAGACTCGATAAAATGGACTTATATCATGGCTTAAACGGGGTAAAAACCATGATATATCAACTCCCCCAGACTTAGCCTTTGCTTGCCCTCAAGCAAATAGAAGACTAAACCAGAGAAAGAGGTTTGAAAACGTAGAGACTCACCTGTTCATGAAACATTAAAATGACCAATTTCCCAAGCACCCAAATGTTACCTAGCCAGCTTTTTGATCTAACCACCATGTACTTCTCCGTAGACATTCTCAGCTTCCCAAACTACACACATTATCTCACAGCATTGTTCAATCAAGCCATCCTCGCCAGTCTCATCGCTGTGATTAATACCAAGAACCTTCTAGATTCTTTCCCATACAATATCAAGACAAGGAACCACCCTTTTCACACTTTTTTGGTATTATTTCTCTCCCCCAGACTTATTTCTTATCATATTCCTTGCATGTACATATTAAGGTTCGAGACGCGAGTACTGATGGTGTTTGCCACCAAATCCCCGGTTCTTCCCTCAAAAGCAATCAAAGGTGTAGGCGAATAATGGCATCACAGGAAATTTTTCTAACCTCGCTTTCACCTTTGTGTGATCATTTCCTCTGAAGTAGAATAATGGGATCGTTGGAAATTTTCCTAACCCTCTACTCAGAAGAAAATCATTTTATCTTTTAATGCATCTTATTAACTTGTAACAGGGAGAGAAATACCATTACTTCAAACACATGGGTTCCTTTGTCAGATACGAATGAGGAATCAAGCTCTTTGAATACTAACCACATCGATGAAGTGCAAAAATTTGGCTCATGCTTTAAGGAACTTTGCTGGAAACATGAGTGTCTTCTAGTTAAATAGTCAGCCTTTGGATTTTTCATTAGTGGATCTAGAACTGATTCTGTAACAATGGTCACTTAGAAACAAGGTCAGATCAATAGGTTCAAGAAAAAGATCACTGTCTCAGACAAAGTTTTGACTCAATAAAACAACGAATGAATCAAAAACGGACTGACTCTAAGAAAAACAAAAACAAAGTCAGCGACTACCTCCCCCAGACTTGAACAACACTGTCCCCAATGTTATCTAGCCTAGAGTTGGTGAAAGAAAACAAATGGATCAAATGGAAATATGAGAAACAAGAAGTTACCGTGTTGGAACATCGAGTATCGACCGACACACAGCTTGGTATCGGGCGATACCAAACTTAAGTCGATACATGTTCTTTCATTCGCGTAGGGTCTTTGTTTATCCTGACACAGACACAAAAACGAAAAATAAAAAGAAAAAGACTCAAAGACAAACTCACCAGTGGGTTGCCTCCCACCAAGCGCTCGTTTAATGTCATTAGCTTGACTGTACTGACGTTCAGGCAGTGGGTGCAGCATCCAGAGGCATTATTTGTCCTTCTGGAATCTCGGCTTTCGCCCAATAGTGTTTCACCCTTTGTCCATTGACAGTGAACTCCTCTCCTGAAGGACTTGTCAGGACAATCGCACCATGTGGTCTGACTTCCTTGACTGTGAAAGGACCTGACCAACGAGAACGCAGTTTACCAGGAAACAATTGCAAACGAGAGTTATACAGAAGTACATTATCATTTGGTTCAAAGTGCCTGGAGATGATCTTCTTGTCATGGTAAGCCTTAGTCCTCTCCTTGTACAGCTTGGAGTTCTCATAGGCAAGATGCCTAATCTCATCGAGCTCGTTCAGCTTGATCAATCGCTTCTCAGCAGCAGACTTGATGTCAAAATTCAACAACTTTGTAGCCCATGCTGCCTTATGCTCGATTTCCACTGGAAGATGGCATGATTTTCCATAAAGCAAGTGAAATGGTGTAGTCCCAAGTGGTGTCTTTTAAGCAGTCATGTATGCCCAAAGTGCGTCATCCAGCTTCACAGACCAATCTTTCCTTTTAACTTTCACTGTTTTCTCCAGAATTTCTTTGATTTGCCTGTTGGAAACCTCAACTTGCCCACTGGTCTGAGGGTGATAAGGAGTAGCAACACGATGGTTCACACCATACTTCTTCAGCAACCTCTAGAAAATCTTGTTGATAAAATGAGAACCACCATCACTTATCACAATTCGAGGCACTCCAAATCGAGGGAAAATGATGATCTTAAACAGCTTAAGGACCACCGAAGAATCATTGGTTCTGCTAGCAATGGCTTCAACCCACTTAGACACATAATCCACATCAACTAAGATGTATTTGTGTCCGTGTGTCGAGGGAAAGGGAACCATAAAATCAATACCCAACAATCGAAAATCTCAACATCAAGGATGAAATTATGTGGCATCTCATGTCTCTTACTGATCTTCCCTCTCCTCTGGCACGCATCGCACTATGAAACGAAAGCATGTGCATCCTTAAACATATTAGGCCACCAGAAGCCTGCTTGAAGAACCTTGGACACTGTCTTGAAAGTGGCAAAGTATCCAACATAGTCGGATCCATGGCAGTGAAACAACACATTCGACACCTCTGATTCAGCGATGCATCTTCTGTAGATACCATCAGAACAGTGCTTGTACAAGTAAGGTTCATCCCAGAAGTATCGCCTTATGTCCCGCAAGAATTTCTTCTTGTGATAGCTCTTGAGGTGCTTTGGTTCTGCATCTGCCGCAAGGTAGTTGGCGATATCAGCATACCATGGTTGATCAGAATCGGCTGCAGCTACTAGATACTCATCTGAAACACCAAGGTGTTCAACAGTCAGAAATGGTTCGGGAATCGCCTGGTATCGACCGATACCATAGGAGTGTCGATCGATACCAAGACCTGCAATTCGTGGGAATTGCTGAGTTTTTGCGAAGCCCATCCGAAATTCAGTTTCAATAAAGTAAATGGATTCTTCTGGTAGTTGGTCATCAATGGGGACGTCCGCATCGATCCGAATCCTCGAAAGATGGTCAGCGACCCGGTTCTCTATGCCCTTCTTGTCCTTCATCTCAATGTCGAAACCCTGTAGCAAAAGAACCCAACGACAAAGACGAGGCTTAAGGTCCTTGTTTTGCATTAGATACTTGAGAGCAGCATGATCAGTATGGACAATCACTTTGCTCCCAATCAAGTATGATCGAAACTTCTCAAAAGAGAAGACGACCGCAAGTAGTTCCTTCTCTGTGGTGTTGTAGTTTCTCTGAGCATCATCCAGAGTCCTGCTGGCATAATAAATGACGTGTAGCTTCTTATCCTTCCTATGACCCAGAACAGATCCAACAGCAAAGTCACTAGCGTCACACATGATCTCAAAAGGCAAAGTCCAATCAGGAGGTTGCACAATAGGAGCACTCACCAAAGCCTTTTTATCTCCTCAAAGGCTGCAAGAAAATCAGGTGTGAAATCAAATTTGATTTCCTTGCATAGTAAAGCAGTGAGTGGGCGTGCTATCTTGGAGAAGTCCTTGATAAACCTCATGTAAAACCCAGCATGACCAAGGAAACTTCGAATATCCTTCACAGAATTTGGTGGTTGGAGGTTCGTCATAACCTGAATTTTTGCCTTGTCAACTTTGATCCCAGCCTCCGAAACCTTGTGCCCAAGCACGATGCCATCTTGAACCATAAAGTGACACTTTCCCAATTAAGGACCAAGTGTTTCTCTTCACACCTCTGTAGCACTTTGCACAAGTTGGCCAAACAGTCCTTGAACGATGCTCTATACACTGAAAAATCATCCATGAACACTTCCATGAAATCCTCAATCATGTATGTGAAGATAGACATCATGCATCTCTGAAAAGTGGCTGGAGCGTTACACAATCCAAATGGCATTCTTCTGTATGCGAATGTGCCATATGGACATGTAAAGGTCGTATTCCCTTGGTCATCTGGATGTATTAGAATCTGGAAAAACCTGAATATCCATCGAGAAAACAGTAGTAGGGATGACTAGCCAACCTCTCAAACATCTGGTCCATGAATGGCAGTGGGAAATGATCCTTCCGTGTAGCTGCATTCAACTTCCTGTAGTCGATGCACATTCGATGTCCAGTGATAGTTCTAGTAGGAATCATCTTTTCCTTCTCATTCTTCACTACGGTTATTCCTCCTTTCTTAGGAACAACGTGCACTGGACTGACCCAAGAGCTATCCGAAATAGCATAGATAACACCAGCTTTCAAAAGCTTCATCACCTCCTTTTTGACCACTTCTATCAGATTCGGATTCAGCCTCCTCTGATGCTCAATTGAAGTCTTTGACTCGTTCTCAAGGTGAATCCTATGCATGCACATGTCCGGTGATATACCTGAAATGTCATCAAGAGAATAGCCAAGAGCTTTGCGATACTTGCGCAGCTTGCCCAGCAGTAAGGCAACCTCTGTGTTGTTCAAAGAAGCATTGACAATTACTGGGTATGTAGAATTAAGACCAAGAAAACTATACCTCAGATTTGGTGGAAGTGGCTTTAGTTCCACTTTGGGAGTGTTCTCTGCACTCCAATCTCCAATCCCAACAGCTTGCTTAGAACTCTCGGCCAACTCTCCCTCGAGTCGCAGAGTATCGACCGATACCAAGGGGGTATCGATCGATACTGGCGATGCTGAATCAAGCATCTTCGAGTATCAAGCTGTATCATCACACGAATGCACTTATGTAGTTGTTGAACAGACCAATGCTCTCTCTAATGGGTCCTCAGGATGCATCTCCTGGAAGTACTCTTCAGCTATGTCACTGAAGGTGTCGACAAAGAAAATCTATCCATCGATGGTTGGTCTCTTCATCATCTTATCCATGTGGAAAGTCATGACCAATTCACCAATGTTGAGAGCGATCTTCCCATTCTTGCAATCAATCAAAGCACCAGCTGTTGCAAGGAAAGATCTGCCTAGGATAAGAGGATCCTTAGGCTCAGCATCATACTTCAGGACGATGAAATCAGTTGGGATCAAGCAATTCCCAATATTAATCGGGACGTCTTCGAGTAGTCCCTCTGGAAGTCTAACTGAATGATCAGCAAGTATCAGGGATATCCTCGTGGTTGTGAAGTCTGTCATCCCCATCCTTTTGGCAACTGAATATGGCATGAGGTTGACACTTGAGCCAAGATCACAAAGAGAACGCTCAAACCTATCTGTGAAAATCGTACAATCCAACACAAAACTCTCTGGGTCTTGCAGCTTCTTTGGGATTCTGTTGGTCAGGATTGCACTGCACTCATGAGTAATCATCAAGCATCCCTCTTCAAGGTTCACGTTGCTGGATACCATCCGCTTGACATATCTCCTAAAGGCCGGAGAAGTCTTGATGGCATTGATAAAAGGAAGTTCAACGATCAACTTATCCATAATTGCCTTGCATCTAGAGTCTTCTACCTCCTTCTTAGTCTTCCCAGCAGCTCTGGGATAAGGTATCCTCGGCGTGTAGACTCTTTATGCAGTCACATTAGGTACTTCCTTCGAAACCTTAGGAGTCAATCTGACTGCGGGATCAGTGTCGACCGATACTGTAGTGGTATCGATCGATACACGCGGTTTTGATTTATTCCGTAAAAGTATCCTGATAGGTATCGACCGATGCTGGCTAGTGTCGATCGATGCTGGGGCGATTTCGGTATCCTCGTCGTCAAGATTGACGAGAATATCTGTAGTTTGGCCCATTTTTGCTCCCGGAATGACCTATTTTCCACTTCTTAAGGTGATTGCATGTGAGCCCTTGGGTTCTCTACTTTCCCTGGAAGAAAACCTTCTTGCCTTTTCACAGCCTCTAAAGTCTGAGCTATCTGAAGTTCCAGCTTCTTCTGCTGGATATTAATAGTATCGATCCTTCCACTCAGATCATTGTATAGGACATCAATCTTCCCATTGAAATCCACTGTAAGCTTCTGCTGTCCCTGGAGAAGTTTCTCAAACATAGCATCGATCTTGCTATCCGGAAGCTTAGCGGGTACATGCTGATAAGATGAACTCCCATAGTTCCTGACATACCCACTGTTCTGAGATGGTTTCTCGCCAAACTGATTCGACCCTCCTTGCTGCGAGTTGTTGTTGAAGTTTCGGTTGTTGTTGAATTGATTTCTCTGACCCTGAAAACCAGAACCACCAATGTAGTTAACATCCTCTACTTCATCCTCGTTGAATACCTCGACATCTTCAGCAAAGTGAATAGCTTTTTGTGTCTTGCCCATCAGAAGACTGTGCATGGAATCCAACTTAGCTTGAAAATCAGCAATCTGTGAACCATCCATATTACCAGCTAGCTTCTTCTGCTCAAAATCAGCATTCTTGGTGCTATTGCTAGACGCCAAGTTCTCAATCAGGACATAGGCTTCATCAGGATACCTGGTGTTGAAGTTTCCATTGCTCGAAGCATCCAAAGTCATTTGGTACCTCCAATCAAGTCCTCTAAAGAAGAAACCCATCAGCTGAACATCAGAGTATCCATGATGTGGACAGTCTCTCTGATATGATTTGAACCTCATCCAAGCAGCCTTGAACGCCTCAGTAGGTTCTTGAGAAAATTAGGAGATTTTGTTCCTCAGATCCTCAGATCTTGCATCATCATAGAAATTGGTCAGGAAAACAGTCTTAGTTTCCTCCCAGTTAGTCAGCGATCCAGGAGGTAACTGTTTCAGCCAGTAGGTTGCTTCCCCACCAAGAGAGTATGGGAAAAGCTTGCAGAAAAGGTAGTCATAAGACACTCCATTGCTCTTGATGCTAGTGACCAAATCCTCGAACCTCTCAACATGATCCATGGGATGCTCGCTGGAAAGACCATGAAAAGAGTGCTGTCCCACAAGAGTGTAGTATGCATGTTTCATCTCAAAGTCATTATTTGGAAAAGCAGGAGGACGGATCGCAGAGCGATTTGCGTAAAACTGGCCAGGTCTGTTGCACTCACCAATCGTCCTACCACGATTAACCACAACGTTCCCAGCATTCGCTGCGTTCGCGTTCCCAACGGCATTCCCAGCGACAACAAGAGCAGGTGGAATGATGTTCCCCTCTCCATCCAGACGTTGTCCTCTCTCATTGCACAAACGACCATCTTGGTCTCTGTAAGCCCCAGCCTCATCTCGAATCAACTCTACTTGATTGTTGTTCATCCTTGCTGGTTTCTTTGCTCTTTTGTTTGTGCGTTCCACAAGTGCTAGCTGGTCCAACGACAGATTAACTAGCTGAGTGTTCTTGTTTCCTCTGGTTTTATGATTAGGCATACACCTGAAAACAGAAGTCAAGAACGTAAGTAATCGGTAACACAATGAGTATCGACCGACACTGAGTGGTGTCGATCGATATCAACTAAGGAGAATGACGAGTATCGACCGATACTAGGTAGTATCGATCGATACCGACGAGCTTAGTCGAAATTCTCAAACGTAATCTAATGGCGAACTGAGTCCCCGGCAACGGCGCCAAATTTGATATGCTCAAAATAATACCCTATTTAGATACTAAAGCAGTAGTTATAGTATAGTTAGGGGTCGAACACAATGACTCACAGAGACACACAATAGATTATAGATGTGAGAATTACGATAAGTAATTAATGGTATTGAAAACAGGTGCGTAAACTTAAACGGTTGTAAATTCAGTTGGAGAAAAATAGGTCCAGGGTATTTCTCAGAAATTTAATGAATGCAGGTGAACTAACTAACATGATTCAGATTTAGCGCGGTTCTTGAACTTAAATCACTAAGATATAGCTAACCAACTCTCGTTGTGAAAACTATCTAAATCTAAATCCTAGGAATTCCAAATCTCTTTGCGAATCCTAAAGTCTAGATCAGCTTTTTAATCAAGTTTGATTTGTTCACAAAACAATTAAACCAAATCTCTTTGCGAATAGTTATTTTGCCCACCTTAGGTTCTATCAGGTAATTAATCGCACTCTCGCGCCTAATCAATTATCCTAAGATCTAAGTTCTAGGTGATCAATCCAGAATTAGCTTTGCTAACAACCTATGGTGAAGAACTAATTCAGATGGTGAATCCTAATATCTAATCAACCTAGCATTCAGAGAAAACCCTTATGAGAACCCTAAACCTAACAGGAGATCTACTCAGACATGGAAATTGAAGCAATAAACATGTTCGAATAAATCATCAAATAAAATAGAAAGAGTAACAAAAGGGTTCGAAATCTTCTCTCGAACGAACAGAGTTTCAGACTTGTCTCCCTCAAAAGCTCTCTCACAAATCCATAGTAAAACAAAGCTTAGAAATTAAAAGCCTCTAGCCAAAGTGGCTGTAAAACCTAATTAAATAGTCTAAACACGAATTGGGGTCTTCTTGTAAATATTAAAGTCTTCTGGGCAAGTTTTGTAATTCTTCAAACTTCATTAAAAGTCGCGACTCGTAATCTCCTCGATGTGTGTCGATCGATACCAAGGAGGTATCGATTGATGCTTGACGCTTTGATCGGTCACTTAGTCACCATACTTCAGTTTTGCTCCAGAACGCTCCATAAAACTCCAATATCTCTAATAATGCTTCAAAAGTGCTAAAACCTGTAAAAGACTCTAAAAGGCTCTATAATAGAATAAAGACTCGATAAAATAGACTTATTTCATGGCTTAAACGGGGTAAAAACCATGATATATCAATATGTTTCTGCAGAGTCCTTAGACTTAAGCGCATGTAGTAATTCATGTTCAACCAGGATATTATCTTTAATATTACGACCGGGAACAAAAGCTGCCTGTGATTATGAGATTATTGTACCTAAACAATCTTTCAACCGCAGAACTAAAATCTTCGATATAATTTTATAAATTACAGTGCATAGACTGATAGGCCTGAATTCACTCATTTCTGTAGCATCAGTAGTCTTTGGGAGGAGACATATTTGAGTATGATTCATCTTTGGTTCCAGTTCCGTTGTGTTGAAGAAACGTCTTACCATAGCACACACATCCGGTTTTATTTCTTCCTAGAACTGTTGGTAAAAAGCTGCTGAAAAACCATCTGTACCAGGAGCTTTATCTGGTCCAATTTGGAAAACAGCTTCTTTAATCTCCTGATCTGAAACCGGTTTTATCAAAAGATTGTTCATTGCAGGAGTCACGTTTTGTTGAATATTTGGGAAAACGTTATCCAGTAAATCTGTTGTTGAAGTCGTAAACATTTGTTGATAGTATTTTTCTGCAACCTTTGCCATAGCCTCATCACGACGATGACAAATACCTTGATCATCCTTGATTAGCTTTATACAGTTTCTTATCCTTCTTGCTTTAGTTGCCCCATGATAAAACTTCATATTTCGATCCCCCACTGTTAGCCACTTATTTCTACTCTTAAGCTTCCAGAATTTTTCCTCATCTCTGTAAGCTCTATTAAGTTCTTTTTTCAACTTATGAATTTCTGTCACAAGAACACGATAGTCTCTGAGTGCTGCATCAATCTGAGATCTTAAAAGCTTGATTTCCTCTGCTGCATTCATACGATTGTTTCTTTTCCATTTTGCCATTTCAGCTCGACATATCTTCAATTTCCCCGATAACTTATCCACTGGATCATTAATTGAGTGCCACGATCTCCTTACTGTGTTAGCAAAATCGTCATTATAGTACAACCTTTTATCATATCGAAATTGTCCTCTCCTTCTCCTGATTTCATGTTCAATCGTAACAATAAGATGTCTATGATCTGATTCTGCCATATCTAGAAATTCTGTTTCCGAAGCTGGATAAAGATCTAACCGTTCAGAGTTCACAAAAACTCTATCCAAACAACATTCAATCACTTCCTTTCTACGTTTTCCAGCCCAACTAAATGGATTTCCTTTAAACTAAAGATCCTTCATACCACAAACCTGAAGCATCAATTTAAATTGTTTAAAGCTTCCATCGTTTCTTACTCGTCCTCCTCTTTTCTCATAATGGTCCATGATTTCATTAAAGTCTCCACACATCATCCATGGACCAGCTCTGTAATTTTTTCCAGAGTACATGTCTTAGTTTTGGAATTGGATTTCCATAGACACATGACAAGTAAAACTTAAAAGTTTTGAATTCAACAGATAAGTCTACAAGCCTTGCATCAAAGGATAAACAACTAACTGAAACATAATTCTTCCAATAAACAACTAAACCCCCCCCCACTTAACCCTTCCGGAGACACTATCTGCATTTGATCATAACCCAAAAGAAGACTTATGTCTCTCACATAATCATTACTTTGCTTAGTTTCCACCAAGAACAACATGTCAGGAAGATACACCCTCTGCATCTCCTGGAGACGTCGAACTGTGAGGCGTTGTCCCAAACCTCGACAGTTCCACACCTCAACTCTCATGGAGGTTCTGGTGGATTCGGGCCCACCGCGCCTCCGATTTGTGATATCTGATTAGACTGAAACTCCTCTGCATCTGAATAAGTCGGTTGAAGCTTCTTCAAAGCATCCGGAGAATGGCCAACACCATTCATTAACTTATCCACCATTACAGGACTGTCGGATCTTCTCATTTTCTTCTGGATAGGACCTGCAATCTCAGACTCCACAACTTCCTCAGATAACCCATTCTCAGTATTTTGCATACCTGTACTAGTCGACTTTTCAACGGATGACTCTCCTCTCCCGAAAGCTGAGACCAGGAAACTTCCTTATTCCTCAAAGAACCCATCTCCATCACGACGATCCTCCCACTGCATAATAATATGATCCTCATTGTCTTATGGATCAAGTTGAGTAGAGTATGTAGGACCAAAATTATCGCACAATAGACATGAGAGATTTAATCACGATTTATATAAATAAACAGTAAGGAACAGACGATTCATAAAACGATAAAGCAATAAAATAAATCTAAGGAGGCGAGATGAATCTCTTTCCTTAACTCTAAGAATCTCCCGTAGTGCGACGGGTTTTAATAGATCCATGAGTCCCAGGATACAACCAAAGTAATCTGTATCATCTACACTTGATATCAGATCTATCGAACATTATACTACGATACTCTCGAATAAAGACTTACTCTAAGCTGTGGAGAATTGAAGGAACTTTTTCTTTTGTAGTGTGTTTTCTGTGTTTGATTGGATACCTTTCTCTCAAGAGAGGTGATCCTATATATAGGAGAAGATCATGTCCTCACTTTTCCTTTTTTTTTTAGGTTTTTCCTTTTTTTAGGTTTTTCCTTTTCTTAAGGCTTTTCCTTTTTTGTAGGCTTTTCCTTTTTAAGGCTTTTCCTTTTTTTAAGGTTTTTCCTTTTCTTAAGGCTTTTCCTTTTTTGTAGGCTTTTCCTTTTTTAAGGCTTTTCCTTTTCTTAAGGTTTTTCCTTTTTACATTCACAAGGCTTTTTTACTTAGCCCAAATGTCTCATTTCAATTCACACATACACATATTTATAAAGCCCACAAGCTCTTATAAATTTTGTTCCAACAATCCCCCACATGAATAGAAATGACTCTAAACATATGAAAATTGAACAGACTAGACTTTACTAGACATACTTGACTAGACTCATCTAGACGTAGACAGACTTTCGAGAGTATACGAAAATGTAACTGTCACTGAATGGTAGCGTTTTTCAGCTTTGAACGAAACAATTTTAATATCTGTTGCGTTTACTCGGCCAGGAGGTGAACATGATGTCTTGAACCACCCGGATTTTGATGTAAACTGATACAACAGATATCGCACAGCGACATTTTCTCGTAGAACTTTGTTCTCTATTGGGTTCATTTTGGCCTTGAACATTCCTGGTATTCGTGAGTGAATTTGGAGAATATAGCCTTATCCTTCATTCTCCTAGAAACGGCCCCATTTCACACTTCACAAGGTGATCTTTTATTAGCTTGTTTTCAGAAGTGTCCTGTCACACTCCACTATATACACAACTATGCAATCATTAAAAGCCAACGCTTATCCTTACTATCCACAGGTAGCACTGTTTTATCATCCTAGGAACTGGGCAGAGACATAGTCTCACAGTGCTCAAATTCGAATCAGTATAATTTTGTTTCCCTTTGAATCTAGATCTTGGGATCTCCAGTCACATAGGTGGGGTATCTGTCAAACGTCATCTTTTTCTATAGGCTTTAAACCCATTCCTTTTGATGATTTAACTAACTTGATCTCGAGGCTAACTTTTTAGGAAACAGATCCGCTAAGTTATCAGCCGTTGTGAGATCAGTTGTCTAAATGGTCTTATATCATTCTCGAGATTTGCCATTTTATAACTTACTCAGTGCCTGAGAGATAGCTCACTAACTCTCACAGTGTACACATAAAGTTGGCACTGGTTTTTCCCACATCGGGATATCTTCCACAAAGTTTCGAAGCCATTCTGCTTCCTTTGCAGCTTTAGCTAAAGCTATAAGCTTTGACTCCTTGGTTAATTAGGCCAAGAGTGTTTGTTTGGAAGATTTCCAGGATACTGCTGCACCACCAAGAAAAACTATTATCCACTTATAATATCTATCAGGTTTACTAGGCCAAGAGGTGAACATAATGTCTTGAACCCCCAGACTTTGATGTAAAACGAGACGCATTATAACGATGGATAATTCAACATTCTATTTGTGGTTTTCCACAGAGTATGACCTGGATTACTCATGTAGCGACTTATTTACTGAATGCGCCAAATCGGATCTAGTACGATTCATCAAGTACGTTAGACTTCCGATAATTCTTGCATACATCACTTGTGATACAACTTTATCACAATTAGAGTTATTGCAATCTTGTTTGAGTAGTTCTCAAAACATTCTAGGATCTTGAGACAAGATTATCCACTAATCTTATGTCTATCAAACTTCCCACTAAACACTTTCTTAGTGTGTTGGATTATGTCCTTCTTGCTTCCATGATGAACGTGTCATCTTATAAACATAACAAAACGTATCCATGTGGAGTACTTTTGATGTATATCACCTTAAGTGATTTTGAAGCTATTTGACATCACTTTGTTGTCAAACTTTCCAAGCTATTGCTTAGGAGCTAACTTAAGCTCGTATAAGAACTTTGCAAGTCTACTTATTTTTTTTTTCTTGTTCAGGAGTGACATAACCCTCAGGTTGTTTCATGTAAATCTCCTCTTCTAAATGGTCGTTTAGAAAGACAGATTTTACATCCATTTGATGGATTACAAGATCTCATATTGCTGTGATTCCAATCAGCATACGACAAATTTCAACTTTAGCCTCTTCTGCTTCTTTACAGAAGTACCGACATTGTACGATCAAAGGTCCAATGCCCGTCAAGCATCGATCGATACCGAGGTGTATTGATCGATACCTCTAAAAGCGTAAGAGCCCAAGAGATCAATTGCTCGCCTCAATTCGTGAGGTACTAGAGCTTATCCTTTACACGGAAACTCATGTTCAAAAGAAGACACATTCCTTGGTTACCGTGATTACTTGGATGTCTGGTATATCTACTTTATACACCATAAAGCAATCAACACTACATTGTGTGCATAAGCAATGAAGATACAATCCACCGTTTTTGGTCCGATTGTCACCTTCTTAGGTGGTTGCTAGGCACCCCCACACTTTCATGTATTTGTATAAAAATACATTACTTTTCCAAAGTTCACATGAAACATTTTCAGTGACTTTGTGTGGTTTTAGTTCAGGATATAACTTGTGGTAAGCAATACTTCCCCCCACATTTCTGGACTTACCCAGATTCCTGCAACATTGCATTCATCATTTCCTTGAGAGTTCTGTTCTTTCTTTCAGCAACTCCATTGGATTCAGGTGAGTAAGGATCAATCGTTTGATGGATACTACCATGTTCATGTCCTCTATCACTTCAAACTATATTGATAGTTCTTTCGAGTTGGTTTTCAACCTCGGGTTTAAATTCATTGAGTTTTCCAAGGTCTCGTATTTGCTTCTTAGCAAATAGACATAACTATATTTCGTACGATCCTCAACGAAAGTCACGAAATATTTCTCACCACCTTTTGTATGAGTCAAACCAAGAGGTTCGCTCGATTGTGGTGTTTTAGTGAGTTTGGTTAGAACGCAAACCTCACACTCATCTTTGCTTGTTTTGTATTTCGGGATCTCATTCCACCTACGCATAGATTCGAATATACTGTGACCGAAACATTCAGATCAAATACTAAGAGATTCTGTACCATAAGCAAATGATTCTTTCTCATTTAATGTCAGCAACATTGGTTACATTAATTTTAAGTCCGACTGTCTCAACGTTAATTTGGACCAGTCCGTCCTTAATATAGACAACATTCTTTGTCAATACATGCTAATCAGCTTTGACAATTGACTATGAATTCGTGCCTAATTAGCATTGTGCCCTAAATAAGATTTTTATGCATCTCTAGCACATGCTTTACATTAGTGAGAGTGAGCTTCTTTGAGAAGTCAACTTCAACACCGAAATTCTTGTCATTATTTATGGTAGGAGGGAAACATTCCCATCTCGACGCATATATTGGTATAATACCACCACTCATGTGGGTTATGATCAACCATATTGACTCCGAGGATGACATTACACATGTCTATCTCGACTACATTGGCTTGAGCCATTTCGTTGTCTTTTACACCACCGAATCTTAACAATGATCACATCGGTGTTGTTAGTCATATTGAAATTTGATTTTGTTCAAGAGAATCAAACCAAATTAATATACTAACCAATACCCAACTCTTAAGTTAAAGGGTAAAATTAAATTCAATTTCTAGAATTTAATAAACTTAATACAATATCGAATTGTATTAGTATTCTTGAACTCATATCAAGAATCGCAAGAGGCCTGCTCACTTAGCCAAATGATTTAATTATTCGATTAAATCAGCCTCCAATATTTAATTGAACATCAATTAATTATTCCAAAATTTGCAAATTTTTGGACACATAATATTGAGCTTCACGTCTTTAAATTTGTCCAAGGCTTTATCTTTACTCCGCAGTAGAAAGATGTATCAATATCTCGTGCAATCGTCTATGAATGCCATGAAATATTTATTGCCTCCTCTGGTTTGAATATATTTCAAATCACATAACTCTGTGTGAATTAAACCTAGAGGTTCTGTTGTTCTTTGAACGTTGTGTGATGGCGTTTTAGTGAGTTTGGCTTGGACACAAAACTTCACATTTGTCTTTGCTTAATTTGCATTTAGGAATCATGTTCATGTTCATTAATCTACTCATAGACTTGAAATTAACATGTCCTAATCGTTTATGCCAAATATTAAAAGACTCAGCGAGATAAGCAAATGGTTTCTTATCATTACTCTTTAGGGTTCTACGAGGTGGATGCCTCGGTTACATTATCCTTTCGGATTAGTTCCTCAACAGATATCTTACACAGATTATCACATACAAAAACCCTTACCCACATACATCCCATTTTTCGTTAGGATTAGCTTATCGCCTTCCAGCTTCACAGAGAATCCATGTTTACTTATAAGCGATCCAGAGATCAGATTCTTGCGCATATCTGGTACATGGACGACGTTCGTGAGAACCAATTCCTGTCCAGAGGTGAGCTTCAGAACAACCTTCCCGTGACCATCAACTGTCGACGAGGCGGAATTTCCCATCAAGAGTTTATCACCACTCTTGTTCTTTGTGTATGTCGAGAACATCTCGCAATCCATACAGATGTGTCTGGTTGCACCAATGTCGAACCACCAAGTCTTTGGATGGCTCTCTGCAACATTGGCCTCAGTGACCACAGCACACATGTCAGCTTCTGTCAAGTTCGCTTGACCTTTCACTGTTTCGATCAGACTCGCAGTCGTTTGATCCACTTTGTCACTGGTTTTCTCCATAGTTCCAGAGTTGTTGTCAATGTTGTTTGTCATTCTGTTAAGAGAATGAGAACACAACTTTCAGTTAGTACCGATATATAAACTCAAGAATCGCAATTCTATGACTGATATCGAACTGAATCGCATTGGTGTCGATCGATACTCTACTCCTTAGTATCGATCGATACACATTCAATGTCTATTGATGCACCCATATGGTGTCGATCGATGCACTCAGTGTCGATCGATGCTCGATGCACATACTGTGTTAATCGAAGCAACTTGGTGTCGATCGATACACATTGAGTGTCGATCGATACACCCTGGGTTCCTATTGATGCTCGATGCACATACTGTGTCATTCGAAGCAACCTGGTATCGATCGATACACGCTCAGTGTCGATCGATATACCCTGGGTGTCGATCGATACAAGTGAATTTCACAGGATCGATCATAGCACCAGTGTCGATCGATACATGTGTCTTATACACAGTATTGATCGACATAGACCAACTTGGTCGATGCAAAGTATCGATCGATACACTGAGGTGCCGACCGATACACTGTTTGGATGGTATCGATCGATACACTTAAGTGTCGACCGATACAATTTAGTCCAATATCGACCGATACCATAGGGTGTCGATCGATACTCACAAGGCCTCGATCTGAATCGAACCTATCAAGAACAGATGTGTGTTCGTTGATTATACCGTTCTTTAATCGCAATTAAAGACGGTTTTTTAGCAGATCTGCTTCTACTACACGTTTCAAGTTGCTAAACAGCTGTTTGATTAACGTTTGAGTATCACTAGCAGAAGAACATCTTCTTAAAAAATAGAGAGAGATGAAGATTGCCTCTACTACACGTTTCAATTTGCTAAAAGCTTTTTGACAACGTTTGAGTATCATCAGCAGTAGAAGAATCGTTTAAAAACCGTTTAAAAACGTTTATTTACTCGTGATTAAAGATCCAATTGAAGTAATAAAACAGAAATTGGATCTTCTTAGAGTTAAGATTGTAGGACCAAAATTATCGCACAATAGACAGGAGAGATTTAATCACGATTTATATAAATAAACAGTAAGGAACAGACGATTCATAAAACGATAAAGCAATAAAATAAATCTAAGGAGGCGAGATGAATCTCTTTCCTTAACTCTAAGAATCTCCCGTAGTGCGACGGGTTTTAATAGATCCATGAGTCCCAGGATACAACCAAAGTAATCTGTATCATCTACACTTGATATCAGATCTATCGAACATTATACTACGATACTCTCGAATAAAGACTTACTCTAAGCTGTGGAGAATTGAAGGAACTTTTTCTTTTGTAGTGTGTTTTCTGTGTTTGATTGGATACCTTTCTCTCAAGAGAGGTGATCCTATATATAGGAGAAGATCATGTCCTCACTTTTCCTTTTTTTTTTTAGGTTTTTCCTTTTTTTAGGTTTTTCCTTTTCTTAAGGCTTTTCCTTTTTAAGGCTTTTCCTTTTTTTAAGGTTTTTCCTTTTCTTAAGACTTTTCCTTTTTTGTAGGCTTTTCCTTTTTTAAGGCTTTTCCTTGTTTTAAGGTTTTTCCTTTTTACATTCACAAGACTTTTTTACTTAGCCCAAATGTCTCATTTCAATTCACACATACACATATTTATAAAGCCCACAAGCTCTTATAAATTTTGTTCCAACAGAGTATGAATCTCCTCTTGAACTTGCTCATTCTCGATCTCATTAAGGAGATTATCAATGAATCTCCTCTTCCTCAACTTCCGAGCCCTTCTCTGGTTTTTCTCAGCTTCATAATCATCAAGTGCTTGTTGGTACTCTTCCATCACCACTTGCATATTGATCCCAAGGTTCTGGTTCAGATTCGCTGCCATTTGGTTGATCACAGGATCCGCTACTTGTTGCTCTGCCTCGATCTGGTTTTCTGCAGGAAGATCCGCCAATATCTCACTATTGAAGTTGAGATTCTCATTGTCCTCACCCATCTGGTCATCGTTATCATCATTGTCATCCCCTCCATCATTATCATTGTTATGTTCGCCATTGTGTTGGATGCGGTCACCGGTATCATAAGAGAGCATTCCGCAAGTTTCACAGAAACCACGAACACGTCCATACCGAAATTTAATCAACGTATGCTCGGGGCAAATTGGAAGAAGTGATATAATAAAATATATATATATATATATATATATATATATATATATATATATATATATATATATATATATATGAACATTATAAAAAAAGAGTTTGCAAAACTTGATATAAACATCCGAGAGAAAAAAAAAGTCTTCTCACCACGAAAAAGAAAAAACCAAACCAGGTTCATCATAGTCTATCAAATGTATGTTTATAATGTAATTTTATTATATATATATACCTATTTTTATAGTAGAATTTCACTATAATGATATATTAAAAACTAGTAATAAACATAATTATTAGATTTATAAATATAGTTAGGTTTCTAAATATTTGTATAATATTTTTTAAGTGTGTACAAAACATAATATTTATACTAAACTCTATAAATTTTGTATGATTATGTTTTGTAATATAGTAGTTTAGTGAAATTAGTAAAATAATTTAAGATAAACCGTTAATTTTAATTTACATAGCAATGTAAGAAGTATAAATTATAGTAATAATTATATTTATTTCTAAAAACATAAATTATAGTGATATTTATTTTTATTTCTAAAAACATAAATTGTAATATTTGATATATATTTAATTAATAAAAAAAAATTGAACAAAAACTAAGAAAAATAGTGAAAAAGTTAATCAGTTTTTCAAGAAAAATACAGATATTTCAATTAAAATAAAAAGATATGAACATTGTCGTTATATATTATAAACATGCAAATTAAATAATTCTAAGTTTGCATATTATGTTAAGTAACTATAAGAATACATGATATTATTTATATTTTTTATGGATGACATGTTATTATTTATAGATAATTGTACATTATTGTAAATGTAAAAGTAACAATAATTAAATAATACATATGTTTTGTATGATAAAAATTTAGTGACAATGAAATATTGACTCAATATATGATTTTTTTTGTTTTATGGCGTAATTTTGGCGTAAGTATTTTATTGATAGAGCTGACAACACCTTCGAAGATAAGATACAACTTTTACAATCTCTAACTGGATTTACACGCGATGATGAACGTGTTGGAAAACGTCTAAGCTCCGGAAGAAATTTTGGAAGTCAAGGTTCAAGTAGTTTTCATTCTGGTAGTCCATCTTCTGGTGGTAATACAAGTGGCCAATGGGGTAATCCTTTTCAACAATGGGGCACACCACCAAGCGCTCAACAATGGGGCACACCACCAAACGTTCAATAATGGAGAACGCCACCAAACACTCAACAATGGGGCATGCCACCAAGCGCTCAACAATGGGAAACGGCACCAAACACTCAACAATGGGGCACTCCACCAAACGCTCAACAATGGAGTACACAAGAAAATGCACAACAATGGAGTTCACCACCAAGTGCTCCACAATGGGGAACACCTCCAAATATTTCACATTGGGGTTCATCATCAAATGTTCCGCAGTGGGGTTCATCATCGAGTGCTTCACAATGGGATCTGCCAACAAATGTGCAACACGGATTTGCACTAAGAACTCAAACGGAAACAAGAACAAATGCTCAAGAAAGAGTTACAGAGGAAACACCACTTCCTAGTGCGGAAACCGTTCAAAGACGTAGAGCAGGGGGATTATTCAACATTTTGGGAACACGACGAAGACCAAATTTAAATGAAACTCTACTCAGGCGATGAAGATTAAATTAGTAGCGCATGTACTTTGTTTTTGTTGACACTGTCTTGTTTGACTTAATTTTTTTTTATAAAATCATTTAGTTATTATGTATTTTTCATTCATGTTAATTATGATTTTATCTAATGAGGTTTATCTAATTTTGTTTTTATTTTCATGTTCTTAAATGTTAGGCTTTTCGTATATGCCAGCTCCGATCATAAGGACTCCGCTTTCTAAGTTATGAGGAAAGAATTGAGTTATGGAATTTGGAAAACGAGCAATTGAGGAGTTAATAATTCAACCATCACTAAATTATTACAATCGGTATTTTGGAAGAGTACCAGTACAAACAGATAATGGTTTGGGGTGGATGAATATTTGGCGACGCTTACAAGAAGATCATGCTGCTTGTCTTCAACTACTAAGAATGTCACTTGGTTGTTTTAGAACCTTATGTGATAACCTAGAAACAAATTATGGTTTACGGCCAACATTAAATGTTAGCATTGAAGAAAGTGTGGCAATATTTCTACGAATATGTGGACACAATGAAGTTCAAAGAGATGTTGGATTGCGATTCGGAAGAACTCAAGAAACAGTGAAAAGGAAATTCTTTGAAATGCTTACAGCGATTGAGTTACTTTCTTGTGATTTTATCATAACTCCAAGAAGACAAGATTTACTCAGGATTCCTGACCGGTTTCTAATGGATTCAAAATATTGAACCTTTTTAGTGGATTTGTTAGAGCAATGGATGGAGTTCATGTATGCGTAAAGGTGAAACCTGAATTACAAGGAATGTATTGGAGTCGGTACAGTAGAACATCGTTTAACATCATGGAAATTTATGATTTGAATATGTTGTTCACATATGTTTGGAATGGAGCACCAGGATCTTGTCACGATATAGCAGTTCTAACGATGGCGCAAGATAATGACGCTGAAATTCCTTTGCCTCCGGCTAATAAGTATTATGTAGTTGATTCTGGATATCCAAATAAATAGGGTTTTCTTGCTCCCTATAGATCTTCACGTAACATGGTTGTTCGGTACCATATGTCGCAATTCAACAATGGTCCGCCTCCTCGAAATAAGCAAGAATTGTTTAATCGATGACATGCATCATTACGTTCTGTTATTGAGAGGACATTTGGAGTTTGGAAAAAAAAGGTGGATTATATCTGAGATTCCTAGATATAATATTGAAGTACAAAAAAGAGTGATAATGGTTACAATGGGACTGCATAATTTTATCAGAATTTCAAACTTTTCAGATGAAGATTTTACAGATGAAGATTTTGCAGAAATAATGGAACATGTTAAGTTTGATAACACATTATCTGAAACTGATCTAGGCGACATTGAAGCAGTAGAGGTAGCTGCAGGAAATCATATGATATACATCAGAGAAGAGATTGCAGATATGTTATGGGAAAATTGAAATATTTGATGTCAAGTTCTTTTTTTTTTACTCGATGTATTGTATTTTAATTTATAAACATAATTATAGTTATTATATCAAATTTTATTTAAATATATGTTATGAACCGCTTTTTCCATTCAACAATATATTTTGAACCGCTTGATCCGCACTTGATCCGCCAGAACCGCCATATCCGTAATTGATCCGCCTGATCCGCTTGAACCTCTAGATCCGCACCGCTTGATCCACTTTCTCCATTCGGATCCTAAGAGTATCAATTTATGGAAAATATGATTCTCTTTCGTCATCTCCTTCATCATCTCCTCATATTAGTTTTATATATCCTTATTCAATGTACATATATTCTCTCATTAATTATGATTCTTTGCTTCGGTATAAATGTATATGTAATGACTATTTATCAATAACACTATATTCATCACATTATCAATGAAATATTGTTACCGAATTTTAGGGGTGGACATTTCAGTTTAATTTTGGGTTCAGTTCGGGTTCGGTTCGGTTGATTCGGGTTGAATAAAAGTCTAGCCGAACTCAACCGAAATAGGTTTGGTTCACTTTGTGTTCGGTTTTGGTTTAGTTCAGTTTGGTTTAGTTCAGATCGGTTGTAATTTAGTTTGGTTTTATTTCGGTTTTAATATAATCAACTTATAAAAACAAGAAGCCATAAAAAAAAACATTCCCTAAAAGTCTAAAACCCAATTGAAATTATCTCACTTAATCAAAAAATAAAAAAAATAAAAAAAAAATTCATTGCTTCAACTCTCTCATGCCACTAAAATGAACATGCAACAAATCAATAATTGAAATATAAGTTAATTATACAAACCAATGTTTATTCATCTCTTATATGAGCCATTATATGCTGATAGCATTAATATAGAACTATTTTAAACATTCATTTACCTTAGCAAAACTAAGAAAAAAATAGAAGTTGAAAAAAAAAATGTTGGTTTAGGATTTTTAGCCTAAAGACTTTAGGTGAAAAACCGAAGATCCCACCATATGTGTTTATATTTTTAACATTATTAATTAACTAATTAACAAAAACACATTGGGTTATCGATTTGGGTTGGTTTAAACCCGAGCTGAACCGTTTGGGTTGAAAAAAACTTCAACCGATTGAGTTATATAAAGAATATGGTTTGGTTTGGGTCGGTTTAAGTTCGGTTGGTTCAGTTCGGTTACATTTTTTTGCCCACCCCTACCGAATTTAGCAAAATAAAAACTAAAATGGAAGAACGTGCCAAAAATAAAATGGAAGAGTTAAAGGATGTACTTGATATTTTACCTCACGGTAACCACCAATTTTCCCGATGGAACATCTTTGTGGGCATTGCCCAATTTTCTGATGGGCTTGAAGATTCAGCTAATGGGCCTTGAACCCATCATCGACCCATCAAACATGTTTAAAAATTTACTGCTTTGGGCTCATCTGATCGTTAAGGATCTCGCTCATCCCGTCTTATCTCGGGTATCTCTGTCATACCCCACAAAAGCTATATATCCACCGCCGGCCAAAAATTCAATCTCGAGTTCTCTCCCCTCCGTAGTGCAGTTCGCCGGCTTGGCGTCTCTTCGGGTTTACACCGTCAAATTTATTCCTATTCGGTTCGGCCACCGTGAAAAGCTGCCTCTTCCACCCACCTCATCCATTATTCCTCTCATTCAATTAAGCCATCGTAAAAAACTTCCGCCTTTGCCGCTTCTCCACTACTTCGGTTCAGCTATCGTCAAAATCTGTTTTCCCAACCGTTTCTTTGAGACATGTTTTCCTCCCGAGCTTTTTGCCGGGAAACCTATCGAATGTCTTTACCGATTTGTCTTATTATGTACCGGTCTCCACGGGACCAGAAGAGACAAACTGGATCGTTTTGGTGAATTCCGGAGGTAGAGCTTCAATTTCAACGTCACAAGTTAAGGTGACTATCTCCAAACATTTCGGCTTTGCCGTGTATGGTCTATCGGCGCATTTGAGCTTAGTCTCAGATTCGCAGTCATTCTATCAAGTTTTACTTGTTTTAAATTTTAATGTCTTTCATTTGGTTTATTTTTGCGAAAGAGGATGGTTAACTAGAAGGAATTAATGAGAAAAAAGTGTTGTATGTTGGAAGGTTAATTAATGAGAAGAAAGTGTTGCACACAAAAAAAAAATCATAAACAAAAATGCTTTTTTTGGGTTAAATATATATATGGATTATGGCTATTGTAATCACATATGGAGGAGTTTTACCTTCAATCAAATATTCTTTTTTAAGTTCTCTATTTGTGAATGCAGAGATATCAAAGTGACATCGCATTTTTTCTGATCGGATCGGATCGATTCGACCAATATTGCTAGTTACTTTCTATTATTTAATTCAAAATAAAGTAAATATAGTTTACCTTAAATTTTAAAAGTGAACTAGATTCTACCCCGTGCGTCTGCACAGGAGTTTTTGTTTTTTTGTTTACCAAATTTTGTAATATATTCTCCATGCCGCAAAACAAAACTCCAGGACCCGATGGTTTCACAATGGAATTTTACCGAGCTTCTTGGCCAATCATTGGTAACGACTTTGTAGTCGCCATCCAATCTTTTCGAAAATGGATTCATGCCGCATGGAGTTAATGCCACTATATTAGCTTTGATCCCGAAGACGATCGACGCGAAAACTATGAAAAACTATCGGCCTATAGCCTGATGTAATCTGATTTATAAAGTGATTTCGAAGATCGTGGCGAATAGAATCAAACATGTTTTTCCGGAAGGCATGGTCCCTAATCAAAGTGCGTTCATAAAAGGTCGGTTATTGCTGGAGAATGTTTTATTAGCTACAGAGCTCGTCAAAGATTATCACAAAACTTCAATCTCCCCGAGGTGCGTTCTGAAATTGGACATCGCAAAAGCATTTGACACGGTCCATTGGGACTTTTTAATCGCCACGATCCAGGCAATGGGGATCCCAGCTCTGTTAATTGGGTGGATACGGAGCTGTATATCCACTGCTGCATTTTCAGTCTCGGTAAATGGTGATCTTGAAGGTTTTTTCACGAGCTCGCGTGGCCTCCGACAAGGTTGCTCACTCTCCCCCTATCTATTCGTCATCGCGATCAATGTCCTTTCACTGCTTTTGAATAAGGCCGCTAGGGAAGGATCTATTGGATACCATCCCTGGTGTTGGGACTTAAAATTAAACCATCTTAGCTTTGCGGACGACATGATGGTTTTTATGGATGGGTCGGTGGCATCTCTTCAAGCTACGAACTCGGTACTCAACGATTTTGGAAGTATCTCTGGTCTGAATATCAATGCCTCCAAATCCTCGATTTATATTGCGGGACAAACTAGTACTCCGCTCACCGTAGCTGCTGGAAATCTTGGAATTCCGATACAGAGTCTTCCGATCCGCTATCTTGGGCTACCGCTCACGACGAAAAGCATGATGGAACTGGATTACGAGCCTTTGATTGATAAAATAAGAACTCGTATGGTCTCTTGGTCGAGTAAACTACTATCCTTCGCCGGGAGGCTGCAGCTGATCCAATCGGTAATAACAAGTGTCACTAACTTCTGGATTTCGATGTTTCGATTACCAAAAAGGTGCTTTGACACAATCAAGAGCATGTGTGGAGCTTTCCTATGGTCTGGCTTGCCACACACCACTACAAAAACAAAAGTAGCATGGAGCGATGTTTGCGCACTGAAAAGTGAAGGTGGTTTGGGTATCCGGAGGATGCAAGATACGTCTCGAGTCTTTGCTCTACGACTTATTTGGCGTTTATTCGAGAACTCAGGATCACTATGGGTTGCCTGGACTCGACACTACCTCCTTCGCTATTCTTCTTTCTGGGATGTCAAAGAGGGATCACGAGGTTCATGGATTTGGAGAAAACTCCTCAAGCTTCGTCCGTTGGCCAAACAATTCCTCCGCGTTGACATTCGTGATGGCCACACCGCTCATTTCTGGTTTGACGACTGGCTCAATATGGGTCGGCTTCTAAGTGTCACGGGGGAAGTGGGGACTCGTCTGCTGGGTGTGCGACGGGAAGCTACAATATCCGAAGTGGTTACTGAACAGGGATGGGGTTTCAGGCGCTCTCGCGATATGACCATACAATTGTTGCTTCAAAAGATCAGAGCATCTCCTCTACCAAATCCATTAGCTGGGCCAGATATTTTTCTTTGGAAACATGGCTCCAATGATTTCAAAGACCACTTTTCCTCGAAGAAAACATGAGAATTAATTAGATCGCCAAAACAGACTATCCCTTGGCACAAGACGGTCTGGTTTGCGCAATCAGTCCCTCAGTTTGCTTTCATTACATGGCTTGCCATTCGGGATAAGTTAGCAACGGGAGCAAGAGCTCGGATCTGGGGTGCAGCACAACCTTGCACTCTCTGTGGCGAACCTAACGAGACACGAGACCACATATTCTTCGGGTGTCCCTATTCGTATACGGTATGGACATAATATGCGCTGGTTTACTTGGGAGAAGGATGAATCCAGCTTGGGATATCACCCTTCATTCACTGATGCATTTTAGAGGGAGTAAGACTGACTCTATTCTAGCTCATCGCTTTCCAAGCTACGATCTATAGCATTTGGCAAGAACGCAATGGTAGACGGCATAACCGGCCATGGCGTTCACCATCACAGCTTGCTCGCACTATAGACAAGGACCTTCGAACTCGTCTCATCGCGCTCTACGGAGAAGATGGCAACAACTCCGACCTCCTCGCTCGCTGGTCAAGCATATGCAACATCCTCTCCACCTGATCGACACCCCAGTTTTGATCTCGATTTGATTTAAAAATGACCGCACTGTTTTGCTTAATCCCTCAACTTACCAGACTCTTGTACATTTTTTTCTTGTTGATCTATAAATTTCACATTTCAACAAAAAAAAAAAATTTGTAATATAAATTATTTTTTTGTATTTAGATATAATTTGTGTTATAGATATAATTTTTTCAATAAGTGACAAAGATTTATTTTTGTGTTTAGATATATTTTGTTTTTATATATTTAATTTTTTCTAATATTAAATATGACCGTGATTATAAAAACATAATTCTAACCTGTCCGTTCATATTAATCCGAGAATGACAACGATTATAAAAACATAATTCTAACCCGCATGTTCATATTACCGTATAATATAAATATTTACTAATTTCAAATATTTAAAATTTAAGGCTTATTGATTATGATAAAAAAAATATACAATAACATACTCCCTCTGTTTCATAATATAAGTTGTTTTAGAGGTTTTGTTTTGTTTCAAAATATAAGTTGTTTTCACACTTTTATGCAATTTTTACCTTTATTGAATATTGTGTGACCAATAATATTATGCAGTATTTTTAATGATTGGCTGAATTATTTTTAATTTATATATTAAATGATATATTTTTTAAGAAAATTGAATTTCTTAATATTTGTGCTTTTAGCCAAAACAACTTATATTATGAAATAGAGGGAGTATCGTTTATGATCTCTGTCATTATGAGAATATTATTTAAATTTGAATATTTAAATTAAATCTAAATTAATATCCGGTTTATTATTTTTGTAAAGATATAATAACAACTGGTTTTGTGATTTTTGATTGGACACAAAAAATATATCTGTTTTAGTTTTGCTTGTGGTATAATTCTTAATTTTGAATTTGAATATAATAACCATTTCTGGTTTAGATTTTATGATAATAGTTTTTAATAAATCTTTATTAATATAAACGAATATTAAAATAATCTGGACAATCTCGAATTTAATTCTAAATTAACAGTTCCTAAAATTGTGTGATTCTTAAAATATTAATCAATTAATATATGTAAATAAAAAATATTGAATTTGTATTAGTAACTGAATGTTGTCCATATTCATGATCAAATTTATGGTTGTGCAAATCTAATTAATAATATATTCCTTTTTCAGTTTGAAAAATATTCAATTATAAATCTGATTGTATTAATAAGATTTAAATTTAAAAGTAAACATATTTTGTTATTAATTATGAATATTTTGTTTATAACTCTTGATAAAATCTTAGAAAATTTACATTAAATTCAAAATTTAATATTATCTTTCAATGAAAATTGTTAATTTTTTAATCTGTAACATTAAAAAAACTTGATTATTAAAATATTTGGCATAATCTAAATTAAAAAAATTCAAAATAAATAAATTATTTTCGTAACAAAATAATAATAAAAATTTAAATTATTTTTGAAAATTTAATTTATATTTTGAAATGATTGATTTTATTTATAATTTTAAATATTTAATTTAATTTCTGACATAGTCTGAATTTTTCTAATTACTAATTAAAATTAATATATATATATATATAATAAGATTAATTAATTAATTAAACTACTATTTAATTGAATCAGATTAATTAAATGAATTTTTAATTGAACAAACTTATTCTATTTGGAAACAGGGATAGTTATCCACAAAAATCTAAAGTTTAAAAGTTATCCAAATATGAATAGATTTATATTGATATTTTCATGTTTGGACACAAAATAACACTCTGTTTTAATAGGTTAGATATTTTTTTTTGTATCATATGATTATTAGCAATACAAAATTAGCCTCTAATCAATTTTGCGATTCGCCATCAATATGAGATAGCCATAACCCGAAAGTAATGTGGTTAGCTTTCTAATTTTTTATTTTATTTTTCCAAGTTTGTTTTGTATTTTGGGGAGAAAGATGATTTTTTATCTAAAAGAAAGGGCAAAAAAAAGAAGAAGAGAAAGAGTCAAAGAGAATGTTACGAAACACAAATGGCCACCCACAATTCTCTCAACATCGATACCAATCAATCCACACAAAAAAAGAAGGTTATTCACTAATCACTCAACAACAAAAAAACACTATAAATATAGTTCGTATCAAACCAATTCAATCAATCAAAGCTAATAGCATTCAGTCTCTCATATACATCAAATCCTCTTCATATCTTTCGCTTACTTGAATCATCAATCATGTCGCAACAATCATTCAACGCCGGCCAAACCAAGGGCCATGCTCAGGTTCGTTCTTCAACTTCATATATATTTTTTCAAATCGTAAATATGTTTGATGTATATATGGTTCTTTGGATCTTGCAGGAGAAAGCTGAGCAGTGGACTGAATCTGCAAAGCAGACCGCACAATCAGCATGTGACAAAACTGCCGATGCGGCACAGTCAGCACGTGACAAGGCTGCCGATATTACACAATCAGCACAAAACAAGTCTGCGGATAAATCTCATTCCACTAGAGAATCCGCCCAACATGGCCAGGAACAAGCTGCTGGTTTTCTCGGCCAGGTATATTTACATAATTTTGTTTCTACGGCGTATATATATTTTTTTTCTCAACATATAAACTACTTAGAACGGTTCAGAAATTCAAACCAGTGATGTATATTTTACATAGTTATATTCAAATATGACGTTTTTATATAACAATTGAAACTAAATTGGTAACAAAATTGATATTTTAAATCTATGTAATCGGAGAGCAGACCGGTGAATCAGTGAAGAACATGGCTCAGGGTGCTTTGGACGGTGTCAAGAACAGTCTTGGCATGAACGAGAAGAAGAAATGAGAAATGAATACTCATACTTTTCAACTATTTATATTTATGAATAATATAAATATTTATTTTCTCTAAACTATGTTTGTAATAAGATTTTTTTTTCTGAAAGATTTTGTGATCTAAAGATCTGAGAACTGAGATGTAATAAGGTGGTGTAACATTAAACCCTGCATTTTCTCTTTTAAAGGGGTGTTGGTTTTAAACCCAAACAATATCAATTTTCCATTATCATTTGACCAGTCGAAATTATGTCATACTTTAGATTCATTAGAAAACATGATGAATGAAATACTCAACGGCCACACTCATTATGGAAGGATTAGTCAGGTGGTAAAAGTTTGGATAACTCTCTAGTTATCCAAAAAAAAAACAATATCAATTTTTTTCGTTTTTTCCCGCATCCAATCCTAACAAATGATTAAAAAGTGTAAACACGTCCATAGAAGTAGTTTATGTATCGATTCGTGACATAGAATGATAAGAGTCTTTTAGCAGAAAAAGAGAGTTATTTACAAGAGTATTTAAAAGAGGTGAGAAATAACGGAGTAAAAAAGTTGAGAAAATTGTCACCATTTTTGTGATTGGTAATTAATAATGCGCTAAACCCCGTCTTGCTATAATATATGTTTATCAGACAAATCCGTTGTTAGCAAAGATTTTGAATCATGGATTCAAGTTTGTGCGGTGGTGGAAAATCACCCCCCTCACATACGCTTCAGTCGGATATTCTATTTGGACCATCGTTCAATTACTCTTTTATGTATTTATTTGTCTTTATTTCGTTTTTGAACATTTGATTTATTGATAAACTAGGATTTAACCTGCGATACAGCGCGCGGGATAAAGTTTTTTATTTTAAATTAATAAATATTTTTTTAAAAAAAATTCTCAATTTATTATAAACGTTACATGATTATAATATATACTATTTTTTTGCAGATTATAACATAGATATGCATATCTTGAGAATATGAATTTGATTGTCAAGTTTTTATTTATTTAAAATAAATGATTACTTTTGGTTAATGAATTCTATAATATATCTATCTAATGATGCTATATAGATGTGTCAAAACGGACTAATCTCCCTACTTAATCCATTTTATAGTGGATTAAAATATTATTCGAACTAATCCGCAAAGAATTATAATCTATAGTTTTGCAGTCCATTTTGAAGTGGATTAGAATATTATTCGGATTAAAAGTAGTAACATATTTTTCAAATTTAGTTTTTTAATTGAATGTTAAATTTAGAGATCACTCAAAAAAGAATTATGTACAAGTGGTTTTATGAAATGCTATGATAATCCTAAGGAAACTGAAATTGCACAACAGGTGCTACATCAAATCACGAGAAAATATGATAAGTAGTAAATCACCGAGGTGAGACAGCGAACCAACGCTGAAGAAGGTCGTGAAGATGAGGTGTTGTGGAGTAGTGCACCGAAGTAATTCGGTTGCGTATAAGCTTCTCAATCACTCTTACCACGTAGAACAGTATTTTAGGCCGTGTGGTGGATTCTCGAGTTGCGTTCTCTCCAAATCGAATAGATTGTGATTTGGAAACATAGCCGAGTGATGATTAGATAAAGATGGTCCCCATGGTGAGATAGGAGAGCCCGGATCGATCCTATCCGAATCCTCGAAATGATGATGTGAGGAAGACGAGGCGACGACACTATCTCGGATCGATCATATCCCTAAAATTCTGCCCTTTTTCTTCGGGGCAACTTTAAAAAACAAAACGTTAAATTTAATAAATTGAATACAAACTATAAAAGACTATATTACCTGTTGATTTTCATGCGTAAATGAAGCATCCGTACATGTGTAGTTGTTTGCCTACACGAAGAAAGAAAGATACAAATATTGAAATTATCCTTTCTGGAAAATGAAACGTATTTATGAACCATTTATGAACATATATAACGTATTTAGGAAAGCCTTCCTAAATCAACAAGAAACAGAAAAACTAAAAAAGACTATATTACATGTTGATTTTCATGCGTAAATGAAGCATCCGAACATGTGTAGTTGTTTTCCTACACAAAGAAAGAGAGATACAAATGTTGAAATGATCCTTTCTGAAAAATGCAACGTATTTAGGAACTATTTAGGAAGATATATAACGTATTTAGAAAATCCTTCCTAAATCAACAAGAAACAGAAAAATTAAAAAAAACTATCTTACCTGTTGATTTTCATGCGTAAATGAAGCATCCGAACATGTGTTGTTGTTTGCCTACACAAAGAAAGAAAGATACAAATGTTGAAATGATCATTTCTGGAAATGAAACATATTTAGGAACCATTTAGGAATAAGATTTTAGGTGCGCATTTCTTGTTTCAGAACAATTCATGATAACCTTCCTAAATATGTAGTAACACTTCCTAAAGTTTCAGAAAACACACAATGTATCTTGATTTAAATTGACTAATAATAAAATTGGGATCCTAGGCCCAATACTTATAGGTAATAACGAATGGGAGTCTTTACAAGGTGCACTTCATCATCATAATTTGACAAGTTGCATTTCATCATCAAAATTTTCGAACAAAATGGTGCCATCATACTGTGTTTAGGAAATATTCATACATATTTAGAAAAGTCTTCATAAATCGTCAATAGAACATGATTGATCGTTCTCTATTATGTATCTAGAAATTTTGCATCAACAAAGATCAATATTTAGTTTTTTTGAAGAGGATATGTTCTCTCTACGAGTTAGTAGTGGATTTGAGTGTCTCCCTTGAGAGTAAACGTGATTCTTCTTTTATTATGATGATTTCAGGAAGCCCTTCCTAAAACATTAAAAAACCTTCATTAATGTATTCCTAAATGTAAAGTTTTAGGATCTTAGGCCAATAACGAATGGGTTAATAATAAAAGTTTGAGGAACTTGTTCCTATATGTAAAGTAATTCTTATTAAAATATTAAATGGACTAATAATAAAATGGGCCCAATACGTATGGTAATAACAAAATGTGTTTCATCATCAACAATTGACCAAGTTGTCATCTGAAAATTGACCACACATACCGAAAAGTCTAGTAACCTTAATGAAGTGACGATTCAGAAAAAAATGGCTTTTCAAAATTCTCATAATTAATCGCTTGACGAAAATTTCACATCTTACTCTGCTATAAAACCTTAGGACTCTTCCTTTTTCTGTATCTTTCGCTTTTGTTCCAAAATTCCTACTTAAGAATCCTCGTTTTCTTCTGTATATTTCCTCATAAGTTGAGGTTTCTTTCCAAAAAATGGCGTCAAAGGCAATAACCAGGGATTACGACGAAATTCAGAGGAAACGTTCAACTCTCTTCAGCGCGGGTACCTATTTAAAACACTCCTCCTTTCTCTGTATATGTCGTTCATGTTGTTTTGTTCCATTCTACTTAGGACCGGTGGGTGACAAAAAAATTCACTGGGAAGCAATTCTCATAGGACCTCCAAACAATCCATATGAAGGAGGAACCTTTAAAATCACAATTCATTACCCTCCGGATTATCCTTTTAGTCCACCAAAGGTATGTAATTTTTATATATATTTATCACCTTCCTAAAATAGTCAGTATAACTAGATCGATTGGCTATTGGGAACCAACGATCGGTTATAATTAGCAAATCCTTACTAAATAGTCAGTAGAACTGGATTGGGTTGTTAGGGTATATGTGGACATATTAAAATCATTTTGAATTTGATTTCAATATGATATCTCTCGCAATTAATTCATATAATTTTGTCTACACAAAGAAAGAATCATCTCTATAATATTATTTAAGAAGACATTTTTAAAAATGAACTTTGTTTTGTAAGTTATTACATGAATTGCCATTACAAATAACAAAGAATAATTGAAATACGAAAGGATATACTAGTCTTTTAAAATTATTGATTAGAATATGGAAAGTATATATTTTGTATTAAAGAGATTATTTATTATTTCATTTCTTAATTATTTTTAATATTATATATTTTAAAATAATAATCAATTCATATATTTTCAAAGAAAAAAAATATATTCAAAATCTTGCTATATTTTTCACTATAATTTATTATATTTTATTTGAATATATATCAAAACAAAAGTTGAAAATATTTTACTAATTTTATAAAAAGTTTGATACAAGAAAACTATATATTTTTTAAGAGTTCGTAGACTAACCACAAAAACTATAGTTTTTTAACGATGCATATTAAAATTATGTTTTTAAGATTATAAGTTTTTGCTGGTTAACCCGAATAATATTTTAGTTCACTGCAAAATGGGTTAAATAGACAAATTATTACAAATTGCCAACTTTATCTATAATCAATAAACATTAGTTAGCTATATTGTAAAATTCTTATAAAAGCAATTTTTGTGAATTTCAAAACAACTTATTTTAAAAAAATTACGCCGCGCTATAATTAGCGTGGGTTAAATCCTAGTTTTAGTATATCTAAATAAACATTCAGTTTGAGATCAATTGATGCATTTTAACCACTAAAACGTTCTTGTTTAAACTTTGATAAGTGTTATATATTTATCAAAGCATTCCTAAACCTTGTGAAAAAATTACTAAAACGTTTGATTTACTTATATATGGTTTTATAGATCTGTCTCAAAACCAAAATGTATCACCCTAACATCACCGACCAAGGAAGTGTCTTTCTCAAGATTCTGAAGCGAGATTACTATAATCCATCTTATATCATCTAGCAGGTACGAATTTTGAGTCTCATTACTTGAATTTTGAAAAACAATGAGATTGTTGTTATCATTAAGTGTTTTAAATTTTGTGAAATTAGGTTTTCACGAGGATGTACGAGATGTTGGCGGCACCGATGATAAGCGAAGATGATCATTTTGTGGAAGAAATCGCTAAACTTTACAGAGAAGATAAGGAGTCATACGAATCAAAGGCAAAAGCATGTTCAATGGAAAAGGAAGAATGATCAATTTTCTAATCGTTAAATCTATAACTATGTTTTAGTTTCGAACTCTTTCTGGTTTTTTTTTCATGTTATGTTTGGTTTTCTTTTATGTTATGTCCGGACATATCCTTTGTACCTTTTTATGTTATGTTTGAATTTCTATTTTTAAGTTAGTACTCGTAAAATTATTCTGAAAACGTGTTTTAGGAAGGTATTCCTAAATGCGTATGACTCTTTCCTAAATTTTCAAAAGTATCAAAAAATCTTAACAATTGAATCAGTCAGTTTATAAGTTCAGATGATGGTTGAGAATAAAGTAACATAATTAGGTTCTGATAATTATGAAGTTCTGATAATTCCCGTTTGTTTGCTAGCGATGATGTTCTGAAAATTATCTTTTTCTTTTCTATTTGTTCTCTTGAGTTGAATATGTTCCAAGTTTCTTGTAAATTTAGAAACATTAACACAATTCTAAAAATCCAATTTTATTGTTTAGAGATTGTGTTTTAGGTGTTACAAACCATGATTCAGGAAACCCTTCCCAAACTTTTGTAAACTTTTCCTAAATAATAAATGGGTTAATAATAAAATTGGGAGCATAGGCCCAATACGTATAGGTAATAACGAATGGGCGTCTTTACAATGTGAACTTCATCATCATAATTTGACAAGTTGCATTTCATCATCAAAATTTCTAAAAAATGGTGCCATCATACTGTGTTTAGGAAGTATTCATACATATTTAGGAAAGTCTTCCTAAATCGTCAATAGAAAAGCCTTCGATTATGTATCTGGAAATTTTGCATCAACAAAGAGCAATGATTGACTGTATTGCGAGGATGTGGATCAGTTATCGCGACATCGGAATCAATCAGAAGAGAAGATCCAGCTCGAGAACCAGCTCTAGTCTTCATCGGTGAAGTATCCAACGCCGGAGGATCCTGACCACGAGATTTCTTCCCTTGTTTCACCATTGTCACAGATCGAAGCACAAAAGTGACATTGAACAACAAATTGGAGCTTGCAACGGTGATTTGAAAGCTTCAAAATTCAATCGATATACAGATTTGGAATCAGATCTCAAAATTTGTGGTGAAAACGAAGAAGAATCAAAGAAATGAGAAGAATCAGAGAAAATCGAGCAAAAATAGTCTAATACCATATTAGTGTTTACGATCAAAGAGAGAGAATTGATGTAAATCCTAATTTCTCATTATTGTGAAAAGAGTTTGTTACAGATTGTATATACAAGCGATTACAGTATACCGGATTTAACCAAAGCTATTCATCTTTAATTAGAATAATAAACCGGACAATTCCAGAGCTCTTAATCGATAGATGATGATGATGGTGATGGTCGATGCATAAATCGATTGATGATGATGATCGATGCATAAATCGATGCAGTCGATTGATTGATGATAATGATTGATGCAGCAATCGATGATCAAAGACAATGATGATGGGGCAAAAGTGGATGACGATCCCAACGGAGGAATAGATCTCTGAAGACAAGGAACGGCGATATTTTTTTGGGAACGAGCGAAACTTTCGACTTCGTAATCTCCGGCAACAATTCTAGCAAAAATCATCAGTATAATAGAGGTATAATAGAGGGTAGTTTAGTCTTTTTCTTGTTTAATGAATGTTAGTTTTGTGACATTCACACTTGTGTACTAGATTTATCAACTTTTAGTTTTTGGGTGCTAGATTTCCTTTATTATTATATGAATTTAGGAGACACATAAAGTTTAACATGACTAACTCTCAAAATTCAGAATCTTTTTGTGTTTGTTTTTAAATCAAAAAGCGTAAGGAAGGAGAATACCTATGGTTGGAGAATATGCCCCAACTCGTTTATGATCAAAGATTATAATAAATGCTACTCGTTTCAGCGATCGATTCTACATGTTTGTATCGATTCAGAAGACTTGTTAATTAAATATGATTGTATCGATTAAGCAATCAGGTCGATCGAGATTGTGTTGGTGATGAATGATGCATGAAAAAAAATCCGAACTTAGAGCTCTTCCGAGACTAACCATTGTTGGAGAGAGCCGAATCGCACGATCTTGTTCCGATAGACACGAATCTGTTTCACGAGAATCTCGTTCGTTTTAGCCACCGGAGAAGAAGATGATGACGACGGCGATGGTGACAGGATTCTTTGAGTCGTTCCTGAAATAGACGATGATTGCTGATGATCGAGAGATGATCGGTGATGATTGATGAGATCGCAAAATAGAGGATCGACATGATTGATGAGATCTTGAAATTCCCATATCTTAGATCGGGAAAGAAGGAAAAACATTTGGATAAATTTCATTTATATTTTGTTTTATAATAAATGTAAGTAAACTATGGGTAAAATGGTATTTTGGCTCTTTAATGAATGCTATAAACATGACTTTTTAATGTAGGTGCTAGTTTAGTCATAAACATTTCAATTAGTGATATTTTGATCAATTTCTCTAAATGTGTTAAGAATATTTAAATTTTATACTATATGCATTGAGAAATATAGTTTTTAATAAATTATAATTATTGTATTAAAATGATAAATAAATAAATGAAACAAACAAATAATGATGTGAAAAGACATGATTGAATAGTAAAAAATAATGTTAAGAATATATGAATTTTCAAATGTTGAACATCCAAAAGCTTTTGCTAAATCATCTAAATTGGGTTGGTATTATCTAAGAGCTTGTGGTCGGTCGTTCTATGTAAAAAATTTGGTCTAATTTTTTTTTCTTATTTCGTTGAGCATTGACTTCAATAACTTAAACATCATTTCGTTAAACAAAAATTACAAGATCAAACCCAACATTGAGTCTTCACAATTTCTTAGGGCTTGATTTTTGATAAAGTTTTTTGTCATCTTGAATAAAAAATTTACTATCGTAAATATCAAAAAATTGGATCGCCAATATTTTATCTCTAGTCTTCACACAAACTTTCTGATGAAACAAACGAACATACAACCATTAAATAATACAAACCACATTGTGCGGAAAGAAATGTGTGAAATGCGAAGACTAAGAACGACCTAATTTCTCCCGAGAGAGAAAAATGAACATCTAATCAATTTAGCTTATGAGAGAAAGATGTGTCAAAACCCCGTCAATTTGATTTGGATTATGCTGGGTCTTAGGGGGCTCAACATATTAAAATATATTTCCCTCTTTTTTTTCATCAACCAAAAAAAAGACGACATGTCTACAGAGAGATCTATGGTGATCTCATCTATAACATATATGAAGATGATGTCGTAATTATGGATCATGTCAAATTCGTATTCGAAATATGACGCTTTTGAAAATCTGATGTATGCAAATTTTGGGCGAAATATATAATCAAGTATATATTTTATTTATGTATATCTTCTAGCTCAAATAATAGATACTCAATATATCATAAAGTTTAACAAAATGATTATTATTTACAAGTTATATACTGTAAAACAATTTTCACACAAAATTTTATAAATAAAATACATTGCCTGTTTAAAATATTCAATGTATCACAAATTATAAGTGTCTCATAATGTATATGTTTAATTGTTATTTAAGTAAAAACAAAAATTGTTTCTTTTAATCATTTAACGGATGAATCCCGTTTTTATATAAAAAAAATCACAAATTCAAATAGAATATAAAAACGATAATTAAGTTGACCCAAAAAAACTGATCATTACAAGACATATACACAAACGGATATCGGATCCCAAATAAATACAATAGATTTTGTGACTAAAACTATTTTGAACTTACTTAATAAGAAATTAAGTAAGAAGAAGAGTTGAAAGTGTATGAGATGAAGAGGAAAGAGATTAATAAGGCAAGGAGGTAGTTATGTCTTTTCACATCAAAATATGTGGACAAAGTGTTAGAGTGTCAAAATATACTATAGAATGTAAATACAAACTTAAAATGTGATATAGAGTATCTCTTTTATATAAAAGGGAATCATTTGGAGGGCTCTGAGGGCATCCACATGAGCAAAAATATTAGGGAAAATACTCCTCTAATGAAAACATCGGAACATGTTAACTCATTTAAAATATCCGTAAGAAAAAACCTACAAAGCTTTCATGCATTAAAGCCCATATTTGACTGACGAGAACCTTAATGGACACCATGACACAACACTAATAATTGCAATATTTACTTTTTTTCTTAGCATTTAACATGACTGTCTATATTCTCCACAAAATCATTTGTTGCAGTTGAAGAAATCCAAGTCTTAAAATCAATAGCCTCTCTTCGTCTCCTTCCAAACTCATTTTGTTGATGGCTTAATAATACTCACCCTCTCCGTCATTTTCGTTCCAGATTTCCATTCACAACACCATTCTTTGTCATGAAGTATGATGTATATATATATATCAGAAGCATAAAAGCAAGAATTTAGAACAAAAGAAGAGAGAGCAATTGGAAAATTTACAGCCAATGCCTATTTTCTCGATGTAATTTTTTTTCCATCAATTGCGTTGGTATTCATTAGGAGCTATGATTGCAACTTCATATGCTATATTCTCCCAAATAAGTACAGGGTTATTGGTCTCCTTGGATTTTTATTCAAAAAAACTGCAGGTGCAATCAGCAAAGCTGGAGGACACTAAGAAACAGAAAAGAAAAGGCACTTAATATAAAGTAAGTTTCTTATTACAGTGAGTTATTAGCTTTTTAGTACACCAAATTGCAATTTATTTTCTTTGCCAGCTTAAACTAAACGTAGGAGCAGCTGACAAAGCATACTGTTATGGTTGACCAACGTGTTTCTTCGTTTGATGGTTTTTTTATTTTCTATTTATCGAACTCATGCAGGAGCCTGTCGTTTTAGCTTTCAAAAGTTCACTTATTGAAACCTTAAGATTTAGCTGTACATTCTAACCTTACAGAAACTCAATGTGTTTTCAGGACTACACATTGTTTATAGGCGTTCTCATGTTGATGCAAGTTACATATGGCCGTGCAGGACTTTCATTGTTGTTTCAGCCTGTGATTTATAAATAGCTTCAACACAATATATGAAACGGTCTCTCCAATGCATAAATGGTTGGGGGTTCGCGGATAACCCCAATTTTTATCCCTCTCATGTTTGTTCATTCTTTCATTTCTTTGTTTTTGAACTAATTACTCAGTTTCTTAGTGAATCATACAAAGCTTCTAAGTTTACTTCTTTGCTTTGCGTAAGTTTGTATCTCTTTTTCCTGTCTCTAAATTCTTGCTTAGGTCTCGCAATGCGTAGTTGCATAGGATCTAATATACCATGAGAATTTAATTTATAAATAGTTACAAATCCTTTTGGCCAGTGTGATAGCTACAAATAGCATGTGTATATTTTGTGATTTTTAATATATTTCAAGTTTTCAACGAGTGGGTTAAATCATTTAGAGACCTCATTCATGCTATGAATTTTCAGTAGCTATCAAACGCCACTATAATATTTTCCCTTATTGCTTAGACATTGCCATTTTTGTAACCTGATATATGCTATAAATTTGAAAGAACAAATGGTAGTATATTCTCATGTAGTTTATCCTATGATTTCCCGATTTGTCTTCCAATATAAAATCGAGACTTCTTATGATATCAGAACAACACATGTGTAGATTTTGCAAGAATTAAGGACACTAAAGACATTTAAGTCAAGAATGTACCATTTCTAATATTTAGAAAATCTATTCAAGTTTTCTTTGATTATATTTCTAATAATGCAACCGATATATCAAAAATTTTAAATTGATAATAAAAATTCAGAGTAAAATATTAAATTTAAATCAAATATTAAATAAAAATATATATTTTAATCATCCCTACTCGCCCGTAGGCTTAACCCTAGTAAATATTAATATCTTTCCAATTCATCTCAGTTAAGGAGAGATAGATAGAGATATGTAAAACTAAACTGAAGTCAAAAAGTTGCACGCATAGTTTCTCTTCCCAATTACCAATCAATGACGTCACAAATTTTTGAATTAAAATCGAATTTTAAAGAAAAAAATAAAAAAAAATGATCGCTAAGAGTTAAACGCGTGAGGTTTATATTTGGCAGAAGGTCAAATATGGAGTATGATAATTGTCAAATATTATCACTGTCAATTATCATTTACTTAATTAGATGCCCAGTAATTATCATTTGGTGCAATTACTCCATTTATTTTACATGTGTAACCACTCATTAAGTTTTGTTCCAATATAGAGTATGATAATTGATCATGTGAGTGTTGACCAAATCAAACCAACGTGATTTGGGCTTATACAGAAGGCCTTATTACATAATTACATGAAAATTAGAGAGAAGAGATAATTGGGCTGTGTTATCTCCTAAGCTCATAAGATAAGAAGACGTTAAAGGCCTTTTAGGGATAGATACATATATATATATATATATATATATATATATATATCTTTCTCTTATACCTTGTAACGTAGGGTTTTTACAATCATCATCTCTCTAGGACTTCTTCTTGTAATCTGTAAACAAAGCTTGTATTTCTCAGATTCATAGTGGAAGTTAAGGGTAAGAGATCCCTCCCCCAGACGTACCGGTTAGAGGCCGGGAACTGGGTGAATAAACCTGTTGTGTTCTTAGTTGATTTGCATATTCGTCTTGGTGTTGCAGGGAGGTTAAAACCTCACAAGTGGTATCAGAGCATCCAGGTTTTGGATCGCACATCAAGGCTGATCCGTTACATCACCTGTTACAGAAGATCGCAAGTCGTTAACAAAAGAAACTGTTAACCATGGAACCAACCCAAGGAAGGTTTGAGATATACAAATTTGATGGTAAAGGTGATTTCAGTATGTGGAAGTACAAGATGATGGGTCAACTGGAAATACAAGGTTTACTTTCAGTAATTCAGGAAGGTTTTACCATTTTGTCAGAATCTAAAAAGCAAGAAGGGTCAGAGGTAAAAATTGATCAACAAGAGACAAAGATTGATCAAAAGAAGGCTGACAAAGATCTTAGAGTGAGAACTCTATTGGGAACGAGCTTAAGTGATCCTATTCTAAGGAAGATAATGAATGAAACCATTGCCTTGGGAATGTGGAAGGCACTTGAAAGGAATTATCAAACAAAGTCTCTTCCCAATAGAATCTACTTGAAAAAGCAATTCTCTTGCTACAAGATGGAAGAGGACAAGACGATAGAAGAAAATGTTGACATTTTTCCGAAACTCGTTGCAGATTTGGACAGTCTCAAGGTTACCATCTCCGATGAAGATCAGGCCATTCAATTCTTGTCAGGACTTCCAGCAGATTATGAACCATTGGTTCACACTCTCCAGTACGGGTCGGGAAAAGAGACACTTACAGTAATTGAAGTTGTAACTTCTGCTTATTCCAAAGAAGCGGAACTTAAGCAGAAAGGGTTACTCAACAGAAGTAGGCAAGCAGACAGTTTGTATGTTGAGTCACGTGGAAGAACAGAGAAGAGGTCATAGAATGGTAATGGAAACTTTAATCAGTGGAGAGGAAAATCTAACAGCAGGGGGAAGTCAAAGCAAAGGTTCGATAAGAACAACAAAGGTTGCTTTATCTGTGGAGATGAAGGGCATTGAAAAAGGGAATGCCCTCAAAGAAAGAAATATGCAGATTTTGCAAATGTTGCAACTGATTCTAAGGAACCTATGATCTTAACTGTTAGCACTCAAGATTCGATGAAAGAATGAGTTATGGAATCGGGCTGTTCATATCACAGTACACCAGACAAGGAAGTATTGTTTGACTTCAAGGAGCTTGATGGTGGTAAGGTATTAATGGCTAACAAAACTCAAGGTGACATCCAAGGAGTTGGAAAAATTCGGATTCAAAATCTAGATGGTTCTGTAGTGATACTCAAGGATGTTAAATACATACCGGAGGTGAGTAGGAATCTGATTTCTTATGGAATGTTAGAGAAATCAGGTTGCAAGTATAAAGGAGGTGGCTTCAGGGTTCAGTTCTACAAAGGCATGAAGAAGGTGATATCTGGAAAATACAAAGGTGGTTTGTATTATCTTCAAGGCAAAGTTTCTAAAGCTGAAGGAAACGTGCCAAGGGCTGAGGTAGAAGATAAAAAGAAGAAGTCAAAGAAGGTGACATTTAGTGAGAATCTGATTCAAGGACCTACTGCTTATGGTTTTAAGACAAGGGATTCATCAGCTCAAGGAGGAGATTCTTCTTCATCAGAAGAATCTGAAAGTTTAGAAGAAATTGGGTTCAAGGAGAGCAACGAAGAATATGGGATTGGGACAGAATCTTCAGTGGATGATTACTCGACAAGTAAGAAACAAAAGCAGTGGAAGAGTGTTGAAGAAGAAGATAGTTCAAACAGAGACTTGGGAAAAGCTTCAGAGATATTGGGAAAATGTATCTTTGGAGGTAGAGCTAAAGGAAATCTAGTTCTAGCTAAGGGAAATCCAGTTCTATCTACGATTCACACAAGCAAGGTTCCATCAGATTTTGTAACGAGAGCAGTACCTGGACAGAAGGCTCAGGTGTGCTGCGAGTTTCCAAACACTGTTTGAGAAGGACTCAGCTCCAGGTAACTCCACTGTCGACATAGTACTCTCGCAGGAAGAACAAAGGAAAGGGTTAGTTTGTTCTTATGTCGATAAAGAAAAGAAAAAAAAATCAGAAGTGATTAATGGGTTTGAGGAGTTACCTATAGGCATCTGGAATTGCAATGAAGAGGCATTGATTCCAGGTGGAGCTGTTGACAGATTCAAGAGAAGAGAGGTTAGTTCTTGAATTTGAAGGAAGAAGTCGAGAGTAGGTATTTTGGAGGTAAAGGAATTACCAGAAGCATGAGAGAAGGTTGATCTCTCGTGAGAAGCAGCTGAGACTAAGGTTCTACAAGCAAGTCATAGTTTCAAGATAACCTATTATCGTAGTATACTAGCAAAGACAAAAGACAGAGAAACAAGTTGGTTTCTAAATGCTTTTGTCATTCGATAATGAAATTCCAAGGAAATGGAAAAGGAAGAAGGTTACCTGTGAGGAATCAGAAATCGCAGTATGTTGATTATGGTTCTAGGTGGAGCTGAAGAAAAAAAAAAAGAAGGGAAACTAAGTTAGAGTTTCACAAGTCTCAGAGAATATGGAAGAGACCAGACGTGGAGGAGATGATTCAGGTCAAGAAGGTTACCTGGAATCATAGATACAGTGGAGAAGACAAAGCAGGTCGTCGGAGAAGCTGTTAAGGAGATAAACACGGGTTTTATGGTTTTCGAAAAAGAGAAATTCCAGAAAGTTCAAAGCTTAAGTTGTCACATTGAAAAGGATAGACACGAGTTTGATGGTTACCTGGATATTTCAGAGATGAGTCGTCGGAAAAGATGACCGGAGTTGAGATCCGAGTCGGTTGGAAATCTCATAGTGAAAGGACTTGCAGAAGTCAATGTTCTGCATAAAAATCGACAAAGGTAAAAGCAAGGAAAAATAATTTAAAGGATAAAAGATTATGCTAGAACGTCACGACAAATTGACAAATCTCATAGGTAAAGGACTTGCAGAAGTCTATGAGCTGAGAATCTTACCTTAGAGTTATGATGGTATCACGGCGATATTGGTACCGGGAAATCGAAGAAAGCGAAGGGCTGCCTAAATCGCAGGAAATTAATCAATTTCAGAGGAGGTGGATTTCAATTTAAGGTCTCGGATGCTGCAGAAGATAGAATCGAAGTGGGTGTGCTCTGATTTGGGAATTGCAGTAGAGAAGAAGCAGAAAATGACAGAAGATACATATGTTGATTCGTCGGGTATCTCAAGTTGAGGGCTCTTGGGGTTTTGTTTCAGATAGTGATGGTGATAGAGGATTCACCAGAAGAACCATGGATTCTGGCTAGAATAAAATTGATGTGGTTCATTACTGAAACGAAGCAAAGAGAATCGTGAGCATCGGGTTTTCAAAGGTTGAGATGGGTTGAAATTTGCGAAGGAAATCGCCAAAGGATGCAACGGTGGTCGTAGTCACACCGGAGATAGACGCCGAGGTGGAGTGTCATGGAGAATCTGAGAGAGAGAGAGAGAGACGAGCAAAGCTTTGGCAAAGAAAACAAAGTTTTTTTTTTCTTTGGTATGGTCAAAGGTGGAGATTGTGAGTGTTGACCAAACCAAACCAACGTGACTTGGGCTTATACAGATGGCCTTATTACATGATTACATGAAGATTAGAGAGAAGAGATAATTGGGCTGTGTTATCTCCTAAGCCCATAAGATAAGAAGACGTTAAAGGCCTTTTAGGGATAGATACATAGATGCATATATATATCTTTCTCTTATACTTTGTAACGTAGGTTTTTTACAATCATCATCTCTCTAGGGCTTCTTCTTGTAATCTGTAAACAAAGCTTGTATTTCTCAGATTCATAGTAGAAGTTGAGGGTAAGAAATCCCTCCCCAGACGTACCGGTTAGAGGCCGGGAACTGGGTGAACAAACCTGTTGTATTCTTAGTTGATTTGCATATTCGTCTTGGTGTTGCAGGGAGGTTAAAACCTCACAGATCAATGGTTTCTTATATTATATGAATGGAATGTAGTATAGTATGACCAAATGTCATTATCTCGACGGAACAATATTTTTATATTTGTCTAAAAGGTCACATAATTGAGTGACGTTTGGGACAAAATTAATATTATATGTTGTAGTTATGGACTTTGGGGGATTACAGATTTTGGTTCAAAACCTCTTGATAATCAAAAAAAAATAATATATATAGTATAGTATGATCCATGCATTCAGAAAGTGCACTTCCTTTCAATGCTATATTATTGTATACATTTTAGACATTCATATAGTTTAGTTGGGTTACTATATATACAATGAGATATGGTTGCACATGTCAACGCAATTCACACATAAAAAACACCATTTCTCATTTTTATTTCTGATCTATTACATTTACGCACTTATCAATCTTCATATATAGCAATCACTTAATGTTTTTCTTAGGTATTTATCTCTATATTATTATTTAAGAAGTCATTTAGGAAAATAAATTTTATTTTGTAAGTTATTACACATTATCCCATTACAAATAACAAAAGATAATTAAAATAGGAAATGATAAAATTCTCTGTTAAAATTATTGAACATAATATGCAAAATATTTGTTTTCCATTAAAGAGGTTACTAGATTAAATTTTTGTAGATTAGATTTTAAAATATACAAAAGATGAAATAAGAACTAAGATCTAACTTAAGTGTTATTGATTCAAATATGTTGAATTTGTAATTCTTAGGTTTTAGTGAAAATATAATATTTTGTTGATTTGTTGTGCAATATGTGTTTAGATGTTTATACCATATTTTTAACCTGTTCTATATGAAATATAGATTCTAATCCGCGTTGTGTGCGGAGCAATAATTTTAATACATTATGTTTTGTGAAATTTATATTGGATAAAAAACGTTATGTAGACTAAACATTAACGAAAATGGTTTGACTTAAATTTTAATGAAATAATTCATGATTATGTGATTTTTGTAACTTTAAATGATAGCAACGTTTGCTATCTAACAAAAAAGTAAATTGTTATAAAAATTATATAATATTACCATATGATGGATATTAGTAAAATATGTGTATGAATTAGTTAAGTATATATCGATGTAATCTTAATTGTAAACTTTGTTATTATGTGAATTTAGATTACAACACAACCAATTGTTTTATTGTTTTGTTAAAATCAAATTTCATAAATTATATATTTATGAGTGTTAAAATGGACTAATCCGTCCTTTTAATATGTCTCGAATCAGCTTGCTATTTTGCATATTTTGACAAACTAACCCGCAAATGACCATAATTGTAAAAACATAATTCTAACCTATCTCACCATATTGCAGTATAGTATAAATATTTGCTAATTTTGAATATTTGAAATTTTATCAAGTTATAATATTTTTAATAATAAGATTTATATCATTTGGTCTAATTATGGTTCAATTAAATAACAAGATATTTAAATTTAATCTCTACAATTATGAATTAATGTTGATTTATTATATTTTAATTTATTTAATCAATCAAATAAAGATTAAATATTATTTATAAATATTATAATTAATTACAATATTCATATCTAACCATAAAGATATCATATAGACTATTAAAAAACTCTCTTTCCCGATCTACTTTTTTTTTTCCTTGCAAAAGCTTAATCTCGTCCTATCTCCCTCTCTGGCGAGCGTGGTGTCTCACCGCCGCCGGAGGAGGGACCCCCTCGGTCTCCTCTTTTTTTTGGTAGGTTTATAGTTGAGTTTGACCGTCGGTCCGGGCATGACGACAAAGTGGAATCTCCTCCGGCGTGGTCTCGTTCGTCGGCGGCGGGGCCCTTGCGTCTTCGTTGAAGTCGCGATGGTGGTGGGCTGTCTCCTCGTGGGGGTGACTAGTCTCTTCTTTGGCTAACCTCGTCCTCGTGTCTCACCGGCGGTGGTTTAGGCGAGCTTCGGAGGCGTCGCGGTGGTCTTCCTGGTCTACGCTTCCTTGCGGCGGGTCTGCGCTTCCTCTCCTCCGGCCTTGGCGTGCGGGGACCACGTCGGGCTAAGGTTTTGAAGCTTCACGGGCCTCGTTTTTTGGGTGGAGACTTCCGGTGCCTCCGCTTAGGCTCCCGCTCTGTAGTTAAGGTCTTTCTACTACTTTATCTTTTCTTGCAGCGGCGGCGGTGGCCTACTAGCTTGTTCCTCGCTCGTGTTTCTTCTTTGTAGTTCGTTTTCGTGGCCTTGGTGTGGCGGCTTCAGCGCCTAACGGAGCTTTACCCGTGCAAGTGGGCTCGCCTCCGGTATCTCTTTGTCCTAACGCTTGGTGTTGCGGGAGTAAACTTGGCGGATCGAGGGTGGTGGTGTGGGGTGGCTACTCGTTTCGGTCCTGTGAGGACGTGGGCTGGCGAGGAACCTCCTTGTGCCTCTCCCCATGAAGCCTGAGTTTTTCCTTGGGAGACTGTCTCGACGTTCTGATGTTTGCGACTTGACACGGCGGCGAGTTGGCCCTAGGAAGGAGGGTTGTCGGAAGTCATCGTCCGTTGTAAAGGTGAAGCTTTGAGGACGGCGAATCTATGAAACGGATTTTTTCGACGGTGTTTCCTTCTCTCCTATTGGCCTTTCCTCCCTCGTTTGTGTTCTCGGCAAGGCGGAATGGTCAACCGTGGCTGCTCTCGGAGATCTCTTCTTCCCAGAGATCATGGCGGGATGTTTCAAGCGGTATGGTTTTTTTTTTTAATTTCCTTTGTTTTGTGGGCTCGGAGTGGCGTCTTTGCGTCCGGTTCTCGTAATAAGCGGAGACGTGGCGGTGTGGCGTAACTTATGCCTTGGGTCGGTGTTTGGCGAGTGGGGTCTGCCTTTCTTTGCCTCTCTTCTCATATGTGGTGTTGGTGAGCTGCACGATGTTTTACGCGCTATCGGTCTTCTACGAATAATCGGGAATGAGCTAAGGGGTCTTCGGTCTTTCTGCTGCCATCCCACCAGCGTGGAGTTCGAATCCACCCTCCCTCGGGTTGGGCTTCTCCCTCGTGATGGGTCCCTCAAGTTTGTATCTCACTACGGTAAGGTAATTTCTTATGTAAGGGTTTGGCTACTGGGCCGGCCCTATGTGGCCCAGTTGCCATGTAAGTCAGACAATGCCGGTGAGGTATTTTTACCTTGTCTACACAACTTGATTTAATGAAATGGATTGTTGACAAAAAAAAAAGGCTATTAAAAAAGAAATAATTGTTTCGCAACATGTATAACTAATCCAGATAAATTAAGGAAATATTTATACTAATATTTGTTTGGACACAAAAAGTGTTTCTGTTTTAATAGTATACTAGATTCTACCCCGTGCGTCCGCACGGGAATTTTTCTTTTTTTTGTTTACCAAATTTGATAATATACTAGGTGAGTCCCCGCGCTAACGCGCGTGTATTTTTATTTAGAGGATTTTTTGTACCTTTTTAAAAAAATTCTTCATAACAAATTCAGATCTAAAGAGACATCATGCCAAAAGATATTCTGATTACTACCACAAAGTCGTAACCCATTATATATATCCATTAAGCCAAATACATACGTTCTTACTATGAATCATGCAACATATGCTTATCCAAAGACATTTAAACCACAATATGAGCACATGCTTTGATATAAAACACAAGATGTTACATCGAGAGCGTACCATGAATAGTTTGAGTAGCCATGAAACGAGCCGCCAGCATCCGAATCTTTACCATTCCCTCATTTCCCGGTATCTGAATCACTATAAGCATTAGGCAGGCTCTGACCTCTAAAGTAAGATCTCAGAACTGATAGACCACCACCAACGCCTGGCTCACCAATACCACCCATCTGGCTCGACTGCAACAAAGCATGGCTCAACCCACCATGGGTTAGAGCATTCTCCAACATCGGATACATGTAACCTCCTCCGGCTGCTGCTGCTAAAGCTGGATTCCCCAACATTCCGGTTACATAAACCGGATGGTATTGGTTCCCTAGCATAAACAACAATGCATCCATTCCACCACCGGTAAATACATATTTTCCTTGCGCTTGTTGTTGCTGGGACTGATCATGATTAGCCATCGAACCTAAACTCATCTTCACTAGACCCGCCTGGTGATGCCCCTTTGCCGACGCCGCATGCCCCATTGAAACAAGATGGCATGTCGCCGTTCGATTAAGAATCCTCTTCTTCGGCTCCTTAAGCGCCTATCTTGCTCCTTTCCTCGTCTGAACCCTTTAGCCTTGCCCCTTGTAATTCAGGAGATTGAATCCGCGATCATTACTATTTCAAAACGAATCATCGCTAGAAGAGTCGGAGCTCTCGTCTTTGTTAGGTTGATGAATCACCATACTCCCAACTCGCGTCATCCTCGGAGACAGAGAGGGAGGAGGTTGCATCTACGGCGGGGGCGATCATGGCCTCTTCATGGACTGGTTGTCGCCATAGCAGATCGATTACCAATACCTCTTCTTCGACGACACTACTCGAGGAATCGATGAACCTTCAATATTATCTTGTATCTTTTTATATATTTTTTTTTCTTTTGTAATGACCTTAGTAATATCTTCCATTTGTTTTTTCTGAATATTTACTTGTTCTTCACACTTTTTAACTTTATCAATTTACCATTTTGAGTTTTTGTTCTCACATACCTTTCACTATTCCGTTTCTCTTTTCTACGCTTTATAATTCTTGTATTTATCTTTGTTTCCGTTTTTTATTTGTTATCTTCTTCTCTTCTTTCTTGATAACTTGTTATCTCTTCGATTCTTTTATTATATTCTTTTGTCTTATGGTTTTTATTCTAATTTTTATTTTAATTGCTTAAAACTTTCTTAATCTATAGTCATTTTTCGATAATTTATTCTTTTCACTTACATTTGTTTGTTGACATGAAAATATTTATTGTTAAGAAAATAGTTTGACTATTGACGCCATTGCGAAAACTATTTTTTCCATAATTTATTATCTATTGTCCTTCGATAAATGTTATAACTATTTCTCTTACTAATTTATGTAGATATACATCATATAATAGTAAATATTAATGTTATATGAAAAAATGAGAAAAAGTAAATATTAATGCAATAAGATTAATTAGAAAATAAATGACCAATAAGGGGGGGGGGGGGGACAAGTGTCGAAGCCTTTCACTATTCCGTTTCTCTTTTCTACGCTTTATAATTCTTGTATTTATCTTTGTTTCCGTTTTTTATGTTTTTTATTTGTTATCTTCTTCTCTTCTTTCTTGATAACTTGTTATCTCTTCGATTCTTTTATTATATTCTTTTGTCTTATGGTTTTTATTCTAATTTTTATTTTAATTGCTTAAAACTTTCTTAATCTATAGTTATTTTTCGATAATTTATTCTTTTCACTTACATTTGTTTGTTGACATGAAAATATTTATTGTTAAAAAAAATAGTTTGACTATTGGCGCCATTGCGAAAACTATTTTTTTCCATAATTTATTATCTGTTGTCCTTCGATAAATGTTATAACTATTTCTCTTACTAATTTATGTAGATATACATCATATAATAGTAAATATTAATGTTATATGAAAAAATGAGAAAAGTAAATATTAATGCAATAAGATTAATTAGAAAATAAAATGACCAATAAGGGGAGGGGACAAGTGTCGAAGCTGGAGAGGTCCTCTTCACTCTTTATAAGGTATATATTTTTTGTATTTAGATATAATTTGTTTTATAGATATAATTTTTCTAATAAGTGACAAAGATTTATTTTTGTGTTTAGATATAGTTTGTTTTTGTAGATTTAAGTTTTTCTAGTATTAAATATTACCGTGATTATAAAAAAAAAATTCTAACTCGTCCATTCATATTAATCCGAGAATGACCGCGATTATAAAAACATAATTCTAACCCGCTCGTTCATATTACTGTATAATATAAATATTTCTTAATTTAAAATATTTAAAATTTTAGGCTGATTGATTATGATAAAAATATACAATAACATATCGTTTATCATGTCCGTCATTATGAGAATATTATTTAAATTTGAATATTTAAATTAAATCTAAATTAATATCCAGTTTATTATTTTTGTAAAGAAACAACTGGTTTTGTGATTTTTGATAATTAATCTAACATATATTTAAGGAAATACAAACTAATCTAAATTAAAATTTGAATTTTTGGAATTATTTTAAAATATAAATTAAAATAAAATTTTTATTAATATTGTACTAAATTGACTTGTTTGACAACTTGAATAGTAGTTATCCAAGTAAAGAATAGCATAATATGAAGGTTTTCATGTTTGGATACAAAAAAATGTATATGTTTTAATTTTACTTGTGGTAGAATTCTTAATTTTGAATTTGAATAGAATAACCATTTCTGGTTTAGATTTTATGATAATAATTTTTTAATAAATATTTATTAATATAAAAGAATATTAACATAATCTGGACAATCTTACCAAGATTAATTAGATTTGCATTTCGAATTTAATTATAAATTAACAATTTCTAAAATTGTGTGATTCTTAAAATATTAATCAATTTATATATGTAAATAACAAATATTGAATATGTATTAGTAACTGAATGTTGTCCATATGCATGATAAAATTTATGGTTATGCAAATCTAATTAATAATATATTCATTTTTCAGTTTGAAAAATATTCAATTATAAATCTGATTGTATTAATAAGATTTAAATTTAGAAGTAAACATATTTTGTTATTAATTCTGACTATTTTGTTTGTAACTGTTGATGAAATCTCAGAAAATTTACATTAAATTCAAAATTTAATATTATCTTTCAATGAAAATTGTTAATTTTCAATCTGTATCATTCAAAATATTTTGATTATTAAATTATTTGGCATAATCAAAATTCAAAAATTCAAAATAACCAAGAGTCTCTAGATACTGATAGAGCCAAATGTTTTATTGTTTTATTAAAATCAAATTTCATAAATTATATATTTATGAGTGTTAAAATGGACTAATCCGTCCTTTTAATCTGTCTTGAATCAGCTTGCTATTTTGCATATTTTGACAAACCAACCCGCAAATGACCACAATTGTAAAAACATAATCCTAACCTATCTCACCATATTGCCGTATAATATAATTATTTACTAATTTTGAATATTTGAAATTTTATCAAGTTATAATATTTTTAATAATAAAATTCATATCATTTAGTCTAATTATGGTTCAATTAAATAACAAGATATTTAAATTTAATCTCTACAATCATAGATTAATGTTGATTTATTATATTTTAAATAATTTAATCAATCAAATAAATATTATAATTAATTAGAATATTCATATCTAACCATAAATATATCATATAGACTATTAAAAAGGAAATACTTGTTTGGCAACATGTATAACTAATCCAGATATATTATAGAAATATTTATACTAATATTTGTTTGGACACAAAAAATGTTTCTGTTTTAATAATATATATATATATATTTATTATTTAATTTCTTAATTTTACTATATTATAATATTCTATATTTTTAAATAATAATCAATCCATATAGATTCAAATAAAAAAATCTATTCAAGATATTATAATATTTTTCAGTATAATATATTATATTTTATTTAATATATATAAAAAAGTTGAAAATATTTTAACTTTTATGTAAAGTTAATACACGCGAAATTTATTTTTTTTTAAAGATTTTGTGAATTGGCCACAAAAATTAGAGTCATTCAACCGTGCATATTAGATTTATGTTTTCAAAATTATAGGTTTTTGCAGATTAGCTCGAATAATATTTTAGTCAATTACAAAACGGGTTAAATAGACAAGTTAGTCCGGTTTGACAGTTCTATCTATAATAATTAGTTAGACATATTAGAGCATGTACATTGGGGTGTCTCACCATTAAACAAATGAAAAAAAACAAGAGAGATAGCGTAGAGAATGTCTCAAATGAGACAATCATTTGCCACATCTATCTTTATTATTGGTTTAATTCTTTTTTAAAATTAAAATTTGGTAATAAAACCAAATTCTATTAAAATATTAATATTACTTTGTTGATAGAGGCCCTGCTTAGCATTAGACTTTGAGAACTTTTAAGCATTTAACAGTGCTTAAAGTCTTTTTTTCCAAACAGACTTTTACTACTTTATTAATTTTAAAGTCTCAAAAACCACATTTTTTTGTCATGATTTCTAAAAGCTACATGAGATGATATTTTACACAAAAAACTAAAAAAAACAATATATATTTAATTTCTTTTTCTCTTTATTTTCCCCCCAAAATCATTCAAAATACTTTATAGATTTATATATAGCTAATTACTAACTAAATTTAATTGATTAATTTTGTTTTTTTCCATTTCTTTAATTTTTTTTTTCATTTTTTTCATAAAGTCTTGAATGGTTCTCTATTGAACAAGTTTCACTTTGAACAAAACTTTTTTTAATAATTACTATTATCAGTTTGTCCCAGTTCTTGATGAAGCTTTTGGTTATTAAACCGGTATTTGAAGCAATAAACATAGATTAAGTTTATTTATTTTTAATAAATTTTCATGTAATTTATTTCTAGTTTTTTGTATTTTTTGTCAACAAATTTTTGTATTGATTGCTTATGCCAATATAAATATTTTTTAATAATTTAAATCAGACGTAAACTATATTTTTTACAAAAAAAAATTATCTACAATTTTTAAAGTAATAGTAAATTTCTATAGCTTTATTACCAAACAGACTTTTATCATTTTTTGAAAGTAACTTTCCAAAAGTCTACCGTCAAAACCAAAAAATAACAGACACAAAGTCTTTTCGACACACTCACTATTGCGTGGATGCTCCTATAAAATTTAAGTAAAAATAATTTTTTTTTAAATTTCAAAACAATTTGTTTTTATTAATGGATAGTATAATACGATTCATGATATTCCTGTAGTAAAGATTATGTAAAAATACTATAAACTTCATTCATGAGTCAGGTTATTTGGCTAATTGACCCATACAATTAATCATACAGTAAAAAAAAATTAATATCAAGGAAACCGTTATCAAACAAGACAATGCGCTCCAGAGAAATCTCCAGAAGAAAGAAACTATCATCTTCTTCTTCTCCGATTTTCTCGAATTCCTCTGGTTTGATTTCCTCTTCCACTTTCCACCGATGAATTCTCTGAACTTACACTGCCGCCTTCACTTCCTCCGTCCAAAACACCGTCTTCTTCGCTGTTCCACTACCTTCACTCCCCGCACGTGCCACTTTCCCGGGAAAATCATTTTCAGAGGCAGAGCCAAGGCTAATTCCTTCGTTTTCTTCGCTCAATCCGAGACGAAGGAATCAGGTTTCGGAAGCGAAGAAAGTTTATCCGAGAAAGATGAACCGGAACGGCCTCCTTTCGATATCAATCTCGCCGTCATCCTCGCTGGTTTTGCTTTCGAAGCCTACGCTACACCTCCGGTAACTTCTTATCTATCCCTCTCCTTCTGAGAATTTTTACCTCGGAAAATTCTAATTTCTGTGTTTGACATTTTCCAGGAAAATATCGGGAAACGGGAGGTTAATGCAGCTGGGTGTAATACTCTCTACCTTTCTGAGTATGTCACTCTTTTTTGGCCATGGTGCTTTTTGTTGCCAAGAGTCTCTAGATACTGATAGAGCTTGTTGCATTATGCTTTGTTTCAGGTCATTTGTAAGAGAAGTATATAATGGACAATTGTTCATAAAACTCAAGAGAGGATTTGATTTTCCTGCCTTGGATCCATGGGTGTGTGTTTAACGAATTCTTCAAAGCTTTCTTTACCTTATAATATAATGTTTTATCTTCTTTTTTTTTTTTTTATTCGAATTGGTTTTTGCTTTCAGGGAACGAGTGATCCCTACGTGGTGATGGACTTGGATGGTCAGGTTGCTAGAAGCAAAACCAAATGGGGGCAAGTTGCTTTTTTTTTTTGCTTTACTGCATCACTCGTGCTTATGTTTTGTATCTAGCCTGATCATAGTAGAAGTGTTCTAATCAGTTTTAATTTGTTCGGATGTACAAATTTATATGGCCTCTTAAACAAACTCTACTTCTTCACTTGCATAAAGACTGGTGCCGATGCCATATCCCACAACTTCGTTTCGATTCATAGGTTTTTACTCTTGTGGTTTGAAACAGATTTTTCCGTTTTGTACGAAAGTTGCGAGCCTTTGAAATCCATATGTTCTTTTGAGAATGTTAAATAGCACTGGTATAAGTGATGAAGTTGTTCTTAATGTAGTACTTTATTGACAGGACAAAAGAGCCAAAATGGAACGAAGAGTTTGTTTTTAATATCAAGCTGCCTCCTGCAAAAAAGATACAGGTAGAATGTTTGTTTCAAGTATCTTGTATGAGATTGAAGTTTCGAGAGACTAAACCTTCGGATTTTTGCAGGGTCAATTCATGCTCAAGTTTGAGTCTTGACATAGTCAACTGTTATGTTATTTCATGTCTAACAGCTTCTAATATAGAGCCCTACCAAAAATTGTTTAATGAGCTTCAGATTGCAGCTTGGGATGCAAATCTTGTTACCCCACATAAACGGATGGGGAATTCCGAAGTCGACCTGGAATGCATTTGTGATGGTGAGAATTAGTTCAGCCATTCATTACCACTTTACTTTATTTTATCATTTTGAGTTAAACATTAGGAGAAAGGTCTGTTTTGTTGTTGGGTATGGTTCTTCAAATTAATAATTCTGGAATACGCATTCAAAATTTCTCCGTGAGCCTGCTGGAGAACACTGATTTTTAATGGACACTAACAAATATTAAGCTTAGGAGACGCAGGGGTATAATGGAATCTAGAGATACATGTAACCGCTTACCACAATGTAGTACGTTAGGCTCGATTAAACTGAACACTTTTACACTAACAAAGATTTATGATTTTACTGGAAATATTGTCTGAATCTGGCTAGAGGAATCAACTATGGATCAGTTATACACAAGTAGTGATACATTTGATGAACCGACTGCACGTCTTACTTGCAATTTCTGTCTCTAATTTTAACTTGTTCTTCTCTGGCTTCCCAAGGAAACTTGCACGAGGTGCTAGTAGAACTAGACGGTATTGGAGGTGGTGGGAAAGTTCAACTGGAGGTTAGTTTATGCTGTCAAAGCTTCTTCCCTGTGAGAGTGTTGCTTATTTGTGTAGATGGTCAATTTATCGTATATATTTTGTTGACGGAAAGAATGAACTCAACTTCCAAAAGTATGATATTTATGCATGAATGATTGAGGTTCCTCAGTATCTGAAACAAGAGGACTTGAGACCTTTGACAAAAGATTCACTTGAAGACCACTCCATTTTTGCGGCATTAAATTGTACCTCTTTCTTATATTCCTTAGATTCACATGTTTGTATATGCTAAACCCAAGTTATTAGTATCTCTACTATTTTGGTTTTTTTCTTCACCGTATATAAACTTCCAGATTAGGTACAAGGGATTTGAGGAAATTGAAGAAGAAAAGAAGTGGTGGAAATTCCCGTTTATTTCAGAATTCCTTAAGAGAAATGAAATGGAGTCAGTTTTGAGAAATCTTGTTGACTCTGACGCCGTGCCAGCACGTCAATTTGTAGAGTATGCCTTTGGACAGTTAAAGTCGCTCAATGATGCTCCCCTTAAGAATATTGAACTTCGAAACATTAAGCTGGATGGCTCTGAAGGTGACGAAAACTCTAATTATCATTCACCAGATGTAGATATGCTTTCTGATAGGGCTAGTTCAGAGGATTCATTGGATCAGAATCGCGGTAACAAAGATAAAGAAGGTGATGGTGATGGCAGCAGCAATGAACTGGAGGGTGACAATGAGAGTGGCAGCATTCAGTCAGAAAGTAATCTCTGGGATAACTTCCCCGACATAGTTAGTCAAAATATCGTCCAGAAACTTGGCCTTCCTTCACCTGAGAAATTGAAATGGGACGGAATGGAAATACTGGAAAAATTTGGTCTACAATCACGAAAAACTGCAGAAACAGGTTGTAACACCCGTAATCCATTAATTGGGTTTAATTTGACATTTCAGAAGTTAGGGGGGTTAAATTGAATAAATCAATTTTTACTGGCGGGTGTGATTGATAATTTTGAAAGTTTGGGGTCAACTTTCGAAAGGGGAGGAAGTGCGAGGACCGGTTGGTGTAATAAGGGAAACTTGAAACACACCTATGTATAGACGTAAGTATCGCCGCCTCAGGAGCTCCCGATTACCCTAGCCGTCAAGTTGTGTTGGTCTTCGGTGTGGAAGCAAGGAGAGAAGGAAGAGAGAGTCGAGCGGTGGTGTTCGTTGGTGTGAGAAAGGATCGGTGGAGGTCCGCGGTGCCGTGAACGATTCACCATCGGGCTTTCGTTGTCGGGTCTTAGAGGTAAGGGTTCTCCTCTTACCTTGGTTTTCACGTTGGAATCAAAGTAATCTTATGGTTGTCATCGGAGATGGATGATGATGGCGGTGACGTGAGGGTCAAGCGTCATCGGGTTGTCGCGACGTGTTGGTGTTTGCGGCGGGGTTCGTGTTCGGTGGTTGGATCGTGGTAGTTCCGGTGGTAAGCTCCGGTGATGGTGTAGTGGCACCGGCGGTGGTGATCGGCCGGTTGTTGCAGAGTCGGACGAAGAAGAAGACGCGTACGTGTACGTGGGTTTGAATAATTGAAGTTTGGTTTTTTTTGATTATTTGATTATTTTTATTTTTAGGTGGATTAATAGAAGGTTATTCATCCCGGGGAGTTCTAGAAAATTGCTGAATTTTCCCGTGAAACTTTCTGTGCGGGAATAAGGTGAGTGCAGGACCATAGGCGTAATTAAATAATTTTGATAATTGATGTGATTTCGTGATTATAGGCCGTTTACGATCTTGGAGGGTCTAGATCGAGTGTTTCATGAAATGTTTGATTTATTCGGTATTTTTCGTGATAGTCTATATTAATTATCTTAATTATTTGTTAGCCTGTAGATGGGAGGATTGTCTCACTAAGTATTTTTCGAAATACTTATGCATCTCTTATATTTTAATTGATGCAGGAAAAGAGAATGTGTGACCGTGGGATCAGGGCGAGGAAGAGGGGGTGATCTAGACTTGTCGTTTATTTGGTGATTTTATTTAATAATTTATAACCTTGATTATTCGGATTTTAATCTTGAACCGGAAATTAATTGGTGAGGTTCAATTATTATTATTTATGGGATTTTAGTAATTATTTGCAAAAAGAAAAAAAAAAAAAAAAAGGTGCGGTTGTTTCAATTTGGTATCAGAGCATTTACGGTTCTAGGACGGTTTCAAAAAAATTTCCGCTATTAGAACTGTCTATGTGAGTTAGTCAATTGTTGAGCTTGAAGTTCTAGATCATCCTCTTCGAACCTTCAATGAGATTCCACGGTAAGACTCGTGTTTGTTTTACCATTGCTGTTGTCAATTAGTAACAAGTGGTTATTGCAGATGGTTGATTCTGATAGCGTTGAGCAAGGTCTCAGAGGTCGGGGTGGTCGTGGCGGCCGTGGTTGGGGCGGCAGAACAGGCCGTGGCGGCAGAGGTGGTAGAGGTGGCAGAGCAGCTGCGAATGTGACGCAGAGTGTCACGGTGGAGCAGGGGGCGTATGATCACGCCGAGGGGGAAGGTCAGTCGGAGCCAGCGGCCGTGTATGGTGCGATGCCGGCGCCGGGTGGTGCTCAGGCGGGTGCGGGCCCGAACCCGATGGGGGCTGTTTTGGGCATGTTGGCCCAGCTCTTGGAGAGGTTACCTGGTGTGGTACCGGCTCCAGCTCCAGTGGCGCCACAGGGGGTTGCCGCGATGCCGGGTGTTGTTGCTCCGGGAGTTCCGGGAGTGGTTGCTGAGGCCGAGCCAGTAGTTCCGTCATACCTGAGGGTGATGGAGCATATGCAGAGGTTGGGAACCAAGTTTTTCAGTGGTGGTGCTCGACCGATTGAGTCTGATGAGTGGAGGTCCAGGTTGGAGAGGAACTTCCAGTCGATCAGATGCCCTGAGGAGTATAGGGTTGACTTGGCGGTGCATTATCTGGAGGGAGATGCACATGAGTGGTGGCAGGGTGTTGCTGCGAGGAGGGCGGGAGTAGTGTGGTCTTGGGACGAGTTCCGGAGGGAGTTCGATCTCAAGTATTTTCCGCGGGAGGCTCGCGACAGATTACAGGGGGAGTTTCTGTACTTGTCACAGGGGATTCGTTCGGTTCGGGAGTACGAGGCCGAGTTTAACCGGCTGAAGCGGTTTGCTGGTCGGGGTGCAGATACCGAAGATGAGTTGATTTGTGCTTTCATGCGAGGTATGCGTATCGATCTCAGGAACCGATGCATAGTCCGCAAGTTCGAGTCGGTGTCCGAACTGGTGGAGTGTGCAGCGCAACTTGAGGAGGGGATGAGGCAGGAGGCCAGTTTAAAGGCTGCAGTACCAGAGGTTCCGCGGCGACCTCAAAGTCAGGGTGTTGCTCCGAGCAAGGGCGGTAAGTCTGGTCAGCAGCAGGGACAGAAGAGGAAGTGGGAGGATACTTCCAAGGCAGCGGGTTCTGGACCACGTTGTTTCGGGTGCGGAGCCTATGGACATCGCGTGGCGGATTGTTCTCGAGGGGGACAGGTGTGCTTCCATTGCAAGGAACCCGGTCACATCAAGAAGGATTGTCCGAAGTTGGCTCAGCCATTTGTGAGGATCGAGGCACCGCCTCCGAAACGGGCCGCAGTGGCTCCGAGGGTGTTCACCATAGGCGCGGAGTCAGGCGAGCCGAGCGGCAGCAGACCGATTACTGGTTAGCTACCTTAATTATGTTCTTGGTTGATTGTTAATTTCAGTTACACTCTCTATAATTGGTGCTTGCTGTTTGCCTTAAATCCTTTTCGTGCTTAGGGACCCTTAGTGTGGCTGGGGTAGAGTCACATGTGTTGTTTGACTCCGGAGAGTCCCACAGTTTTGCCACACCGGATTGGGTGTCGGGGAGCGGTATACAAGAGGGATTTGGGGACCACTCGGGTGTGGTGAGAGTTGCTGGGGGTCGTTTGTTGAGGACTCAGGGCTGTGTGGAGAGTGTCGACATTCTTATCGCCGGAGAGCTGATGCCAGCGGATTTGATAGTGTGTCCAGTGGAACTCTATGACATCATTTTGGGTATGGACTGGCTGGGAAAGTTCAAAGCTCATTTGGATTGTCACCGGGGTCGTGTGGTTTTCGAGCATGCTAACAGAAGACTGGTTTATCAGGGGGTGAGACCGGTGCCGGGAGGTATCGTCGTTTCTGCGGTTCACGCGGAGCGTTTGATCGAGCAGGGTTGTGAGGCCTATTTGGCTACCATTTCGATACCTGGTGAGGTTAGGGAGTCAGCGGTGCGGGATATTGAGGTGGTCTGGGAGTTCGAGGATGTGTTCCAGCAGTTGAGCGGGTTACCACCATCCAGGTCGGATCCTTTTACCATTGAATTATAGCCGGGGACGACGCCGTTGTCTAAGGCTCCTTACAGGATGGCTCCAGCGGAGATGGCTGAGCTTAAGAAGCAGCTTGAGGAGTTGTTGGAAAAGGGTTTCATTAGACCAAGCAGTTCTCCGTGGGGTGCACCGGTACTGTTCGTCAAGAAGAAGGATGGGAGCTTCCGGTTGTGCATTGATTATCGGGGGCTGAACCGGGTTACTGTGAAGAACAAGTATCCATTACCAAGGATCGACGAGTTGCTAGATCAGTTGCAGGGCGCTTCGTGGTTCTCTAAGATTGATTTGGCATCGGGTTATCATCAGATCCCGATAGCGGAGTCGGACATCAGGAAGACGGCTTTCAGGACGAGATACGGGCACTACGAGTTTGTGGTGATGCCGTTTGGGTTGACGAATGCACCGGCTGCGTTTATGAGGTTGATGAACGGCGTGTTCCAGGAGTATCTGGATGAGTTCGTCATCATTTTCATCGACGACATTCTAGTGTATTCGAAGAGTCCTGAGGAGCACATGGTTCACCTGAGGAAAGTTCTGGAGAAGCTACGGGAGCAAAAGTTGTTCGCTAAGCTGAGCAAGTGTAGTTTCTGGCAGCGGGAGATCGGATTTCTGGGGCACGTCGTATCTGATCATGGTGTTTCAGTGGATCCGGAGAAGATTCGCTCGATTGAGGAGTGGCCGAGACCGAAGAATGCCTCGGAGATTCGCAGTTTTCTGGGTCTGGCGGGTTATTATAGGAGGTTCGTCAAGGGGTTTGCTAGTATGGCGCAAGCCATGACCAAGTTGACCGGGAAGGACGTTCCTTTCGTGTGGTCGGACCAGTGTGAGGAGAGCTTTGTGAAGTGATATGCTCAATTTAATACCCTAAAGTACTAAAGCAGTTGTAATAGTATAGCTAGGGGTCGAACCACAGAAGACTCACAGAAACGCACAATAGATTCTATAGTGTCGAATTACGCTAAGCCAAACAGTTGTAATTAAAAGCAATGCAGAAATTAAAAGAGTTGTAAATCAATTGGGGAATATAGGCTCAGGGTTTTTCTCAGGAAATCAGTGAATGCAGACTAACTAACTAACAGGATTCAGATTTAGCGCAGTTCTTGAACTCAAATCACTAAAATATAGCTAACCAACTCTCGTTGCGAAAACTATCTAAATCTACATCCCAAGAATTCCAAATCTCTTTGCGAATCCTAAATTCTAAATCAGCTTTAATATCAGGTTTGATATGTTCACAAATCAATTAAACCAAATCTCTTTGCGAATAATCAATTTGCTCACCTAGGTTCTATCAGGTAATTAATCGCACTCTCGTGCCTAATCAATTATCCTAAGATCTAAGTTCCAGATTCGTCAACCTAGAATTAGCTATGAACACAACCTAAGGTGAAGAACTAATTCAGATGGTGAATCCTAAAAGATATTTAACCTAGCATTCAAAGAAAACCCTTATGAGAAAACCCTAAACCTAAGGTGGATCTACTCAGACATGGAGAATGAAACAATCAACATGTTTGAATAAATCATCAATAGAATAGAAAGAAGGGTTTAGAGATCTGATCTCGGACGAAGGGAGATTCAGACTTGTCTCTCTAAAACCAAAGTAAAATCAAACTATAAAATAAAGCATAAAAAGGCATGAAAAGGCATAGCCTAAACAGGTGGCTGAAAACTCCTATTTATAACCTAAAACACGATCTGGGGTCTTCTTGTAATTATTAAAGACTTCTGGGCGCTTTTGCAATTCCTCAAGTCTTGGAAAACTCGCGGGTCGTGTCTTGCTGCGCTGAGTGTCGATCGATACCAAGGGGTATCGATCGATGCTCGACGTGAATTCAGGTTCTCAGCGACACGATCTTTAGCTCTGCTACAAACTGCTCCAGAAAGCTCCAATACTTCCAATAATCCTCCAAACGTGCTATGACCTGTAAAAGACTCTAAAAAGACTCCAAAATACTATAAAGACTCTATAAAAAGGACTTATATCATGGCCTAAATGGGGTAAAAACCATGATATATCATGAAGCTCAAGGAGATGCTGGTGAGTACTCCGGTGTTGGCCTTGCCGAAGCAGGATGAGCCATACGTCGTGTTCACAGACGCGTCCAGGGTGGGGCTCGGTTGTGTATTGATGCAGCAGGGTAAGGTGATTGCATATGCTTCCAGGCAGTTGAGGAAACATGAATGCAATTATCCTACTCACGATCTTGAGATGGCTGCCGTGGTGTTTGCATTGAAGATCTGGAGGTCTTATCTGTATGGCGGTAAGGTTCAGGTGTTCACAGACCACAAAAGTCTGAAGTACATCTTTACCCAGCCCGAGCTGAATCTGCGACAGAGGCGGTGGATGGAGCTTGTTGCGGATTATGACCTGGAGATAGCTTACCATCCCGGTAAAGCGAATCTTGTAGCCGATGCTTTGAGCAGGAAGCGGGTTATTTTAGACACTGAGCGAGACACAGAGGCGTTGGTAGGCATGGTGAGTGCCCTGAGACTGTGTGCTGTGTCTGAGGAGCCCGAGCCGTTGGGTTTAGAGGCGGTGGATCAGGCGGATATTCTGACTAGGGTGCGGGTAGCACAGCAGTTGGATGCGGAATTAATGCAGGCTGGCAGGGCAGAGCGGTCTGAGTATGAGTTCTCCAACAATGGAACTATCCTTTTGAGGGGCAGGGTGTGTGTACCGAAGGACGAAGTGCTGAGACAGGAAATCCTGAGGGAAACACATTAGAGCCGTTTCTCTATTCACCCAGGAGCTACCAAGATGTACCGTGACCTCAAACGGTATTACCAGTGGGTAGGGATGAAGAAGGATGTTGCCAACTGGGTTGCGGGGTGTGATACCTGTCAGTTGGTGAAGGCTGAGCATCAGGTTCCGAGCGGGTTGTTGAGGAGTTTACCCATTCCGGAGTGGAAGTGGGACATGATCACCATGGATTTTGTGGTGGGTCTGCCGGTTTCGCGAACCAAGGACGCTATTTGGGTCATCGTCGATAGGTTGACCAAGTCTGCGCACTTCCTGGCCATAAAAAAGACCGACGGTGCGGAAGTGTTGGCCAAGAGGTACGTCAGGGAGATTGTGAAGCTGCATGGGGTACCGGTGAGTATAGTGTCAGATCGAGATCCGAAGTTCTCCTCGTTGTTCTGGGGCGCTTTCCAGAAGGAGATGGGCACTAAGGTACACATGAGTACAGCTTATCATCCCCAGACCGATGGGCAGTCAGAGAGGACTATCCAGACGTTGGAGGATCTGTTGAGGATGTGTGTGTTGGATTGGGGTGGACATTGGGCGGATCATCTGAATCTAGTGGAGTTTGCGTACAATAACAGCTACCAGGCTAGTATCGGCATGGCACCATTTGAGGCGTTGTATGGTAGGCCTTGCAGGACCCCGTTATGTTGGACACAAGTGGGGGAGAGGAGCCTGTTGGGGGCTGACTTTGTGCAGGAGACGACTGAGAAGGTCCAGATTGTGAAGTTGAACATGAAGGAAGCTCAAGATCGTCAGAAAAGCTACGCAGATCGGCGTAGGAAAGAGCTGGAGTTCGCAGTTGGCAATTTGGTCTATCTGAAGATGGCCATGTTGAGGGGTCCGAACAGGTCCATTTCCGAGACTAAGTTGAGTCCGCGATATATGGGTCCCGTCAGGGTGCTGGAGCGGGTCGGACCGGTGGCTTATCGGCTAGAGTTGCCGGAGTCTATGCAGGCATTTCACAAGGTGTTCCATGTGTCGATGCTGAAGAAATGTCTGCACAAGGATGATCAGGTGGTCACGGGGGTGCCATCAGATTTGACACCGAGCATGGTGGTGGAGGCGAGGCCTCTGAGAGTCCTAGATCGTCGGGTGAGAGTGATCAGGAGGAAGAAGGTTCCTGAGATGCAGGTGCTGTGGGACTGCAATGGAGCCGAGGAGGTGACTTGGGAGCCGGAAGAGAAGTTGAAGCGCAAGTTTCCCAAGTGGTTCGGCAAACTGGAGGGTTAGCCGGGTGTCTTCCATGTCGTTGTAACCATGGTGTTGGGGTTTTGGGGAGTTATTGCGTTGTTGTACTCGTTTATTTTATGGTATTATAATTAATCGATGTACTTTGGAGCATTTGATTATTCAATAAAAAGGTGTTTTCATTGAAAATGTTGAGTGGTGTGGTTACTAGGGGATTAGTAGACAGGTTGGCGGGCTACTAGTGGTAGTGGTCCGATAGCGGGAGTGCGGATACTAGGTGTTTGGTAGCCGCATAAGGCTGATAGTTCCGGATTGGTTTGGCACGGGGTGGTGGCCCCATATAGCGGCATCGGAGTGCACTGGTGAGTCACTGCCGAGTGTACCTGGCCGGCTGGGTTTCGATGTGATTCCTGATTGGTGAGGCAGGTCACTAGAGAGATTGCCGTTGTCTGGCTCTCTATGCGTTAGACGGACCGATCCATGGTGTTGGGTCGTGAAGTCGTTATACTCCCGGGTGTTGGAGTGGTTGGCCAAACCAAGTAGGGAACTATGGCACTATGGTGTTGAGCCGTGATACAGTTGTTGGTGGAGTTGGAAGAGCGGTCGTGCGACGCTGAATTGGAATAGCGGTTGTGCTATGTTGTGGATGTTCGTTGGACGTTAGATTCGAGGACGAATCTATGTTAGTGGGGGAGAACTGTAACACCCGTAATCCATTAATTGGGTTTAATTTGACATTTCAGAAGTTAGGGGGGGTTAAATTGAATAAATCAATTTTTACTGGCGGGTGTGATTGATAATTTTGAAAGTTTGGGGTCAACTTTCGGAAGGGGAGGAAGTGCGAGGACCGGTTGGTGTAATAAGGGAAACTTGAAACACACCTATGTATAGACGTAAGTATCGCCGCCTCAGGAGCTCCCGATTACCCTAGCCGTCAAGTTGTGTTGGTCTTCGGTGTGGAAGCAAGGAGAGAAGGAAGAGAGAGTCGAGCGGTGGTGTTCGTTGGTGTGAGAAAGGATCGGTGGAGGTCCGCGGTGCCGTGAACGATTCACCATCGGGCTTTCGTTGTCGGGTCTTAGAGGTAAGGGTTCTCCTCTTAGCTTGGTTTTCACGTTGGAATCAAAGTAATCTTATGGTTGTCATCGGAGATGGATGATGATGGCGGTGACGTGAGGGTCAAGCGTCGTCGGGTTGTCGCGACGTGTTGGTGTTTGCGGCGGGGTTCGTGTTCGGTGGTTGGATCGTGGTAGTTCCGGTGGTAAGCTCCGGTGATGGTGTAGTGGCACCGGCGGTGGTGATCGGCCGGTTGTTGCAGAGTCGGACGAAGAAGAAGACGCGTACGTGTACGTGGGTTTGTGGGTTTGAATAATTGAAGTTTGGTTTTTTTTGATTATTTTATTATTTTTATTTTTAGGTGGATTAATAGAAGGTTATTCATCCCGGGGAGTTCTAGAAAATTGCTGAATTTTCCCGTGAAACTTTCTGTGCGGGAATAAGGTGAGTGCAGGACCATAGGCGTAATTAAATAATTTTGATAATTGATGTGATTTCGTGATTATAGGCCGTTTACGATCTTGGAGGATCTAGATCGAGTGTTTCATGAAATGTTTGATTTATTCGGTATTTTTCGTGATAGTCTATATTAATTATCTTAATTATTTGTTAGCCTGTAGATGGGAGGATTGTCTCACTAAGTATTTTTCGAAATACTTATGCATCTCTTATATTTTAATTGATGCAGGAAAAGAGAATGTGTGACCGTGGGATCAGGGCGAGGAAGAGGGGGTGATCTAGACTTGTCGTTTATTTGGTGATTTTATTTAATAATTTATGACCTTGATTATTCGGATTTTAATCTTGAACCGGAAATTAATTGGTGAGGTTCAATTATTATTATTTATGGGATTTTAGTAATTATTTGCAAAAAAAAAAAAAAAAAAAAAAAAGGGTGCGGTTGTTTCACAGGTTACATTGAATCAGGGCTTGCCACTGCTGATACTCGAAAAGTTGATGATGAAAAGGAAGATGGCCAGCTTGCTATTAACGCACCCAAGTCTTCCCTTTCGGACATGAAGAATGCGACTCAAGAATTGCTGAAGCAGGCTGATAATGTCTTTGGTGCATTAATGCTTTTAAAAGCAGTAGTGCCTCAATTAAGCAAGAACAGTCTTGGTACAGAGAATGTCACAGAAAAAGATGGTGCTTCCGGTGTAACAGACGATGTCTCTGGTTTCTTTAAGAGTGAAAAACTCTCTGGTCTAGTGAATGTTGACGGAGCGGATGAAAAGAACGCCGAGGAAATGAAAACACTCTTTTCTAGCGCAGAAAGTGCCATGGAGGCATGGGCAATGCTTGCCACTGCCCTTGGGCATCCAAGCTTTATCAAATCTGAATTTGAAAAGTTATGTTTTCTAGAAAACGACATCACTGACACACAGGTGAAAACTCGTTTGTCGTCTACTAACTGATTCCTTTCCTGAAAATACAAGTTCAGTAAGTGATAGAGTAATTTGCAAGCTGCAGGTGGCAATTTGGCGTGACGCAAGGAGGAAAAGAGTAGTTATCGCTTTCAGAGGAACTGAACAGGTAGGTAATTATCTATATCTTCATAATACTCTGTGTTTGACATTTCTCTTTCAGTTCTCACTGTCAATATCTCATATTTTGGCAGACAAAGTGGAAAGATTTGCAGACTGATTTGATGCTAGTTCCTGTTGGGTTAGTATTGTCTCTTTATTCAGCTTCTCTACATTAATTCAGAAAGTACTTGAATCTGCACATTTAAAGTTTTAATAAGTTATTCGTCTCTTTGCTCGACATTTTAAATATGTTGCAGTCTGAATCCTGAACGAATTGGTGGGGATTTCAAGAAAGAAGTACAGGTATGCTTGGAACTCTGCTATTGGTCAAATGTACCCTTTATCGAGTTATTCTCCAATCCTGATATTGATTTTACAGGTTCATAGCGGATTTCTGAGTGCATATGATTCAGTACGGATAAGGATAATATCGCTGCTCAAAATGGCAATTGGTTACATGTAGGTGCTTGTGTTTCATTTTACGGAGTATTCCTTACCTCTTGTTTCAATGGTTGCATCCTCTTTTCTGGGAAGAAAAATATCTGTCAATGTTGAAAGGGCCACAATCTGTCTTCTTGGAGTATTTTGTTATAGATAAAAAGTTTATTTTTATTTTGTCAGAACAGTACAATATAGTGATTGACTTTTACGTTTTCGAGGTGTATGAATTAGACATCTTTTCTGATGCATATGCTCTCTCTCCCCCTTGGCAGAGACGATGTTGCTGAGCATGAAGATAAATGGCATGTTTATGTGACTGGCCATAGCTTGGGTGGTGCATTAGCTACACTCTTGGCTATTGAACTTGCATCAAGCCAATTAGCTAAGTAAGTGTTTTGACAACTCCTTTCTCCTACATCACCCTGGCGACAAGCAGCTTGATGGGCATTTATGATTTACCAACATGATTTGTGTATGCTTGTTAGACGTGGAGCAATCACTGTTACCGTGTACAATTTTGGATCTCCAAGAGTAGGCAACAAAATTTTTGCTGACGTTTATAATCAGGTCATCTTTCTTCTAATGTAACAAGTTTTGTTTTGACTGACAAGTGGGAGTGAGATTGTACGCCGTCATAAAATCTCATTGGTTCATATGTTTTGCATTTTGTACTTTTGCAGAAAGTAAAAGACAGCTGGAGAGTTGTAAACCACAGAGACATAATTCCCACGGTCCCTCGCTTAATGGGCTATTGTCATGTTGCTCAGCCTGTTTATCTAGCTGCTGGAGACGTGGTAAGTCGACCCTTTGACCGCACATTTGTGTATCTACACGGATCTTAATTTATCCTGGAGTTGCTGTTCTATGTGAATGATATGATTCATGCTCCTCGTTGTGTTGCTTATCATCGAAACATATTTTTTTGCTTGTTGTCTTCGATTTAGCAAACTATAATTTGTTTGATTCTATCTGGGGTAAGCATCTTGTTTAACCTGTCAAATTGATAAATTATGTGCAACTTTTTCTGCCTTACTCCGCATTTCGAGGTCGTTAAGTTATATAACATGCTTTTCCAGCATAAGGGGATAAACAATAAAAAGTTTTCTGATAATGTTGCAGGAGAATATAGAGTTCCAGAAAGATGGTTATCATGGTGAGGTGATTGGGGAAGCGACACCTGATATTCTTGTTAGTAGATTTGTAAGTTCTCTAACACCCAACTTTTTCCTGGTTTCTTCACATATTTCTTTTGATCATCATTTTAGTTTTATTTTTCCTGATTGTATTTCTCATATACTTAGTCTGCATATGTTTGTTATTGGGATTGTTTAGTTTCCGTAGCTAAGAAGAGTATTACGTAGCAGGAAAAAGAGATCTCTGAACCTGAAATGACTTCTACTTCCCTGGAGCTGTTCCTACTATAGTCCTATAATTTTAGGTTTACATATGCACGTGTGGCACAGACATTTATCCATAGATGAACGCAAAACTTGCATAGACGAACCCAAAACTTGCTACATGTTGTGTTGTTTTTTCATTCCATTAATGTCTTCTAGGATTTTGGATGTTTCTAGCTTAGGGTATGCTTCAGAAGATGTAGAGAGGCTTGCTAGTAATCTAGTGAGAAATTTTACGTGAACAAGAAAATGAGTAACACGTTGACGTGTGAGTAAATTGGTGCTATCTTTCAGATGAAAGGTGAGAAGGAACTCGTTGAGCAGATACTTCAAACCGAAATTAAAATATTCAACGCAATTCGTGATGGGAGTGCTCTTATGCAGCATATGGAGGATTTCTATTACATCACACTGTTAGAGGTATGTTCTTGGTACCCACTTAAGAAATTGCTGATAAGTCATATATAGTCAGAAAATAACGTATAGCTCCATCCATCTTTCTCGTTTTTTTTTTGTTCTGACTGAAAGTTATGGAATATTCACTCTCTCATAGGATAGTAACATTTAAACCGCGCCCACCATAGCTTATCGGATTCAATTTCCATAGCTTATTGAAATCAATTTTTGTCGGCAATCTTTTCAGAGTGTGAAATTATATTACAAAAAGGTGGAAGATCCGGAAGGCGTTGAAAAGACTACTATCTGATCAGTGGGAGAGAGCTAAGACCATGAGAGCATATAGTGGCTCGCTCCAGCTATATAGGATTCACACTGTACACCATTTACAAGAGACAAGCATCCACTGGGTCGCATGATTTTCTAATTGGACTATGAAGTAAGAAGGAAAGATATACTGTGTATCATAATGTAATTATTTGAGAGCGAGCAGTTCATTCCTGTAAATGTAAACATAGACACGATATCGAAAGAGGACAAGAAAGGTTGGAAATTATCAAAATACTTGAAGTGTATAGTGTCAATGATCTCTTTTGTTATCTTCTCTTTTCAGGTTCCAGAACTGTTCCCTGAACTAAATTATTGTAGCAGGGATTGTTATTTGTGGCTTACAGGTATCGTAGCTGTCTCAGCTCTGAGTGGGTTAGTTCCAGCATGATCTGCATCTGTGAGCTTTTCTGGAGAGCAGCTGCTGGAGAAGTATGTATCTGTTACGATTAACTTGTAAAACTCAGATTCAATAGAAATAAGAAACGAAACCCTTTATTCCCGATTGATCAAAAGAAGTTACAAGACCTGAGAGAATTAATATTGGAGTCTCTCACCTCCCCTCACAGCTTTGATCCAATTTCTAGATAATGAACTTAGACATAATCCAAAACTTAAATACTACTAAGGGTCTCATGAACACGTCATCAACAGTCACGTGATCCGTTGCAATTCACACAATCCTTCTCTAGAGTGAATTGCTTCTAGAACCTCCTCAAACCATTTGGGCCCTAGTCTTCTTCTTCTATTGATAGAGGCTTGGAGGGTGTTGGGCCTCGTAAGTAACAAAAGCATACGTAACATTACCCGCCCCTTTGAAATTGACCTTGTCCTCAAGGTCAAAGTGAGGAAACTGCCCTTTGATGATACCCTTCCACTCCCAAGAACATTCATAATCAGGCTGGTTTGACCAGAACTTCATATTGGCCTTAGGTGGGATTCTTTCGTGAGTCTAGCACTGCCTCTGGTTCTGCCTCAAGGATGCCATCAGCGGTTAACTGAGCTGGTAGAGCGACTGTCACTGCCTGCTCACCCACCAACTTGATAGCATCTGGGTTAGAAAACACTTGAGCTTCCACATTCTGTGCTTGCAACTCTCCATACCCCACGAGAAACCCCTCTCCTTGCTGTTCCAAAGCCTTCAACAGTGTCTTAAGAGAGACTGAAGAGTTACTAAAACTGGGATCTCCTTTCAACGTGACTTTTATCCCATTCGTCTTCCAGCTCATTTCCTGCAGCTTCCAGTTCACTTTGGTTCTTCCCAACGTTTCTAACCACTGCATCCCTAAGTTGACAACATCACTTCCCAACTCTAGTGGAAGACAACTGGCCACCAGTGTGCAGTTCTGAATCTTCAGTTCAACGTTCTTACATACACCTTCACCTCTGACCGTTTCTAGTTGAGTCGTGTCCTCTGAATCCTCTTTAGCTCCAAAATCAATTTTCATCTTCATGGACGGTGCCTGAGTCTCTTTGCTATTCCCTGCAACTCCTGGTAGTAATATCCTCTTAAGCAGACAGAACATATCATTCACCAACTCCTTGGTATCCTTCTTCCATCTTGCCTTTTTAGCTCTACTAGGCACCGCATCATCAAGTACTTGGTAACATTCTGCTTGGTTTCCGCTTTGTGACTTCTTTTCCTTCATCCAAACTTTCCACAACAGCAGCTCTTTAAGCACAATGCAGCAACACTTCACTCTTTTACAACCCTTCATTCTCCTTATGCTTTGACTTTTGAAGTCTCTCCTCATAAGAGACTGAAAGTTGAGATTATCCTCTTTCCACGGTTTGTACTTACCCCATTCCCTACTGTGTTTTTCAGAATTCATGAGCTTAAGACTAGAATTTAATGAAAAGTCATAATGATTCCTAGAAGACCTCCTTTTGTTCCTAGCCTTGTGCTTGTTTAGGTACTTGTATTTGACCTTTTGTTTCTTCCATTCCATCAAGAACATCGTCCATGCTCTTGTAACAAGTGAGAGAAGCTTTCCATACACCACACACTTATACTTCGACTTTGTTCCCTTTCTGGTCTTGGAACCTAACGACTTTCTAATCTGCTTCACTAGACCATTCAGCTGCAACAATTTATCACACCTTAAGTAGGCTCTCTCACAGCTATGTTTTTTCTTACACCATTCGCTGAAGTTCTTTCTAAAAAATCCAGGTTCAAGCTTAGGATTCCAAAGGTTTACAATCTGGTTACTCAACAACCATGCCTTGATCTTTTCCCTCTGCTTGTTGTGCTTCTGTTTGAATTTATGTTTCTTCCACTTTGCAAGCTTCTTCAAAATTGTCCTATGTCCCACTAGCAGCTTTGCAAACACCAGTTCATGCTTGATTCCTTTTCTCTCACACTCCATTTTCGTTTCTCTCATACTCCTCTTGTGATCGCCACATTTGTTAGGCTTGACACACTTTCTCTCATGCTTCCCCAGCCTTGTTCTCGTCTTCTTTCTCTTTGTAGCCCTCCACATAAACCTTCTTTTAAACCCCTGGTTTTTGTATAAAGCATGATAGTTTACCAACTTACAGCGTTTCAGTATCTTCTTGTTGAATTGCATTCTGGATTTGTGCTCCTTCTTTTTCCCTCTTAGAATCATTTTGTCGAACACCTGGTAGGCACAATTTTCCATTTCGGCCTCTGTCTGTTTCTCTCCCTCTTGCTGGTGCTCTTCCTTCCTCTTTGTGTTAACAAACCCAAACAAGTCTTCTTCAGAGCCCAGAGACGTATTCTCCTTCTCTTCACCACCCATATTCTGCTTTTCCAAGAGCTCTTCAGTTGGTAGGAGTAATTTCTCTAACCTGTCCAGAAAGCTAATTCTTCTCTCAAAGTCCAGTGCTCTCTTCTGTTTGAGAACAGCCTCAATACTCTCGTTGTCCTTGCTGAATCGTTGGAACAAGCGAAGCTTGAACTCAATCCAGCTAGTGAACGAAGATTGTGAAGTCTCACCAATATACCATGCTAGAGCGTCGTCTTCCACAAAGCCGTAAGCGAACTGCAACTTCTGGAAATCAGACAGGCCTTGAGCAACACCAAACACATCGATCCAAGACACCCACGTCTCTGGATCCTCCCCGTAGAAAATCGGAACCTCAATATCACCCATCGCCGAAGATCGACGGCTCTGATACCAATTTGTTACGATTAACTTGTAAAACTCAGATTCAATAGAAATAAGAAACGAAACCCTTTATTCCCGATTGATCAAAAGAAGTTACAAGACCTGAGAGAATTAATATTGGAGTCTCTCACCTCCCCTCACAGCTTTGATCCAATTTCTAGATAATGAACTTAGACATAATCCAAAACTTAAATACTACTAAGGGTCTCATGAACACGTCATCAACAGTCACGTGATCCGTTGCAATTCACACAATCCTTCTCTAGAGTGAATTGCTTCTAGAACCTCCTCAAACCATTTGGGCCCTAGTCTTCTTCTTCTATTGATAGAGGCTTGGAGGGTGTTGGGCCTCGTAAGTAACAAAAGCATACGTAACAGTATCTCAATCCTTAAGTTTTCGCTTGTTTTGTAAGTTTTGCAAGTTTAATGCAGTTCGTAGTTACTCGTACAAGTTTCAACATAAAATGACACTGATTTAGATTAACCTAGAACTGAGCCTGGAGGAAAATTGTACTAGTTTTGCATTGAGTTGGGACGGCGAGTGATAATATCTTATCGAATACCATGTTTTTTCCATTAGGTTTAATCGATGCTGAATATATTGCCTGTGAAGTATATACAACTTTCTTTAGCGTCATGAGACATGAAAGAAATGGCTTACAATGACTTGAACCTTACCGAGTCTACTTATACAGCAATCCATCTGGGAAAATAGTTTTGATATGACTAAACCGTTATTTACACCCGATGAATTTTGTTTTGAATATTGACAGGTTTGATGGTGCCTTGTTCTTTCCGCTGCTACTTCCGAGGATACGTAGACTCTGTCTCAGTAAGTCATTCTCTCTTTCCTTCCCATTTCGTTGTTTCTCCATCAAAGCTATTCTCCCCCTGAGTGTCTCAATGGTTTCTTCTCTAACTTTAACTTCCTTCCTAAGTTCTTGGACTATCTTTGCTCCTTCTTGCGGTTTCAGTTGCAGTGCCTCTCCTAGAAAAAAAAAACTCATTACTTTCCTTTCTCAAAAACGAAAACCAAAAGATGAGATTAGTTGGGAAAAGTTTACCATATGTTGTGTGGATGAGATCATCAAGCTCGTTCTTGATAGTGAAATAGAGCTGTTTCCACCTCTCCACGGCTTCTTCCCTCACGGCTCTCTCTAAGCACATCTGTTCCACGACCCATTCCCACTCATGCTGTTTCGCCTTTGCTTCTACTTTCTCTTCCATCTTCTGCCTCAGCCTCTTCACTTGCTCTCTCAGTCTCTTCCTCTCTTTCCTCCACTCTGTCTCTGCCATCTTCAGAGCCAAAATTACACTATCTTTCTCATCCACCTCTCTTCTTGTTGGTCTCCTTCTCTCTTCATTTGATTTCCCCTTGATGCTTCTCCTCCTACCTCTTCTCTCCTGCTTGCTTGTGGAGCCACCCATGTATTAGATCTTCCTCTTCTTCTTTCTCTATCTCTGTGGAATTTTTGTTCTTCTGAATGTCTTTGTTTATTTCTAGAAATGATTATTTGTGAGTGAAGAAGCTCCACATTGCATCTTATATCAGGTTACACTTATCCTAACACTAATAACACTTCATCTAATTAATCTCATGTGACCTGAGTCGATAAAAAGACAAAAGAAGTTATGGGCACTCTCAGGACAGAGTACTGAATAGGAAACAAGAGAAAAAAAAAGAAAAGAATTGAAGTTGTATTTTTTAAAATTATGAAAAGGCATCACTTCTCTTCAATCTCCTCTCATTAATGGTGTGGGCTTTGATTGTTTGTCACATGCAATAATAAACATGGACCCATCTCTCTTTACTCATTTCGTGTTTTTCTCAATATTTGGTTTAAATGGTCTCTATAGGTTTCCGTTTCTTCTCATGGAAGGAGTATTAAAGTTTGTTAATAATGTAAAGACGGGCTAGATTTATCTTGAAGCTCGAGTTTGATCTGATTTATTTCCTCTTATGAATCCGTTAATATTTCATATGAATAGGCTTTAGCTTTGGATTTTAGGAGAGTGTATTCAATCTAGCATTTGATGTGATTTGTATTAAAATCACAAATCATATGTTATTCAAACATAAATTTTAAAAAACTTTTTAAAATCTCATGTTATTGAACTATCATATACAGTAAAAGCGAAGTAAATTTTCGAAATAGAGCTCTCTCATTCACCCTTAACCGTAAAACTCGGTTATTACCCTTTTTCAGTTCAAATTAAGTTTGTTTTATTGGGACTTTAATTCAAAGTGTTTCGTAATAGTGGGCTTGCAATTAATTATGGTTTATATTTCAATTAAACCCTAGATAATGTTTAGGAGATTTTTAAAACGGCTGAACTATATATATGATTTGTCTTTATCAACAACAACAACAAAACCGAATATAACTAAAACCCTAACTTATGAAAAAACTATATATATCAACCTTAGATCTCTCCTTTTCAATTGTGCAGTCATCCGCTTTTTGTTTTTTTTTGTCGTCTAAGTTTTTTTATTTCATGAATCGATCATTTATTTCTTTGTTCATAGTGATAGATCTTAATTATTTGTTGTTATTTGTTTGTTTTTGTTTAGATTTTTGTGCAGCTAACCGATAAATTTTCGGAATGGAGCTCTCTCATTCACCATTAACCGTAAAACTCGGTTATTACTCTTTTTCGGTTCAAATTAATTTTTTTTTGGTTTCGAAATTTGCCGTACCGATTTTCTACCGGGATTATGGGTTATTGGGCCTTTAATTTAAAGTGTTTCGTAATAGTGGGCTTGCAATTAATTGTGGTTTGTATTTCAATTAAACCCTAGATAATGTTTAGGGGATTTTTAAAATGGCTGAACTATATATATGATTTGTCTTTATCAACAAAAAAAAAAAACCGAATATACCTAAAACCCTAACTTATGAAAAAACTATATATATCAACCTTAGATCTCTTCTTTTCAATTGTGCAGTCATCCACTTTTTGTTTTTTTTTTGTCGTCTAAGTTTTTTTATTTCATGAATCGATCATTTATTTCTTTGTTCATAGTGATAGATCTTAATTATTTGTTGTTATTTGTTTGTTTTTGTTTAGATTTTTGTGGAGCTAACCGATTGATTCTTTTTTCTTTTCATGTTTGCGTGTAGATCAATAGCCATATTTCGACGTAGTTCACCATCAAAGAGATAACATGAAATCTGAACAGGTTATTCGTTTCTTTTTTTTAGATTTCTTTCATAAACCTAATGCTCTGATGATGGCTTCTTTTATGAAACGTAGTAGCAAATTTATGTGGTCTCTTGACTTCTTTGTTTCTCTTATTTAATTTGATATCTTCTGATCCTGTTTCTGAAACGTGTTTTAGCATTTTTATGGCAGTTTGTTTTCTTTGTTATTTTGTCATTATGTTTGTTGGTTCTGATTTTCTAGGTTTTTTGTTAATTTAACTTTTAACAAACTGTATGTAGGGAAGCTAGCAAGGTGGATGACGTAGCTACCGATCATATACAATTCGAAGAATCTGAAAAGATTTATTTATTTTTTTTTTTTTTTTGATGCCTTTCGGCCCCCGGGAGTAATCCCAAGCCCAAAGGCCCAGACTAATCTCCCGGGTGGGAGTGACACAGCCCACTTATAATGCCCCACTTGGCCAAGTGCTTGTCCTGGTAATTCCGCTCCCGCGGGGAATCGATCCCTGGCCTAGACCAACAGGGCCGACACTCACCGCAAGAAGGGAACCACCCGACCACCAACAACTTGGTTATCTGAAAAGATTTATGCGAGTATTTCTTTGAGGTTTTTTTTTTAATTTCTGTGGTTTAGTTATATAAATTTCATATTCTCATCTTGTATTCTTTTACGGTGTGTAGCAGTGTATCTAATATGTTTCCGTTGTTTTTTTGTTGTTCTGGTTTGGTTTGGTAAACTTAATTTTCTTATCATGTGGTGTTTGTGAAGTGTGCTGGATTATTGATTTATTGTTGTACTCTTTTTGTTTTTTTGTATGATGTCTGTTTGTATTTTTAAGTTTTGGTATGGAATTTAATTGTTTGCTTTTGTGTTCTAAGAGTTGCGAGAAGTAAAGTTGTTTGTGTTTCTACTTACTTATGGTCTCATCACTTTGGATAACATCAGATCGGTATGTGCCTTCTTCTCTCTCTCTCTCTCTCTCTCTCTCTCTCTCTCTCTCTCTCTCTCTCTCTTAGTGGTAGAGAACAAATGGCTCAAAGCTAAATTCATTCTCTGTTGGACAGGCACTTGTTACAAATGCGACAGAGGCAATGAAATCACGGATACCAGAATTTTTTGCATTGGTATTGTCCCATTTTTGTTCTCGGGCTTTTGCTTAATCTGTTTAAAATACAGTACAAGGTTGGTTAACAAAGTTTGTGTTGGGAAATGATAGTTGAATGGACTTCAATACAAAGGGATGGGTTTTGAAGAGTTTTGTGCAATTTCCATTAGTGTTCATCAGCATGAGTCTCTTGATTGTTGGGAACAGAGCGTTCGCCATGCTTGTGAGCTCTTTGAGATGAATGGAAACCGAGTTATCGTCATTGAAGAACTCGCTTCCGTAAGTTTTTCTTCTTCACTTGGACTTTCTTTTTCACAATATTTTCAGCTGATTCCTAAAGGGAACACAAATGTCTTGTAGAAACTTGGTGTTGGATCATCGATCCCGGTCCATACCATTCTACATGACTGGATATTGGATAAGGCACACTGATGGAAAAGTGAGCTTCTTAGGTTTTGTCAAACTGTTGCTCGGTGTATCTACTTGACAACTCTTAGCGAGAACACGATGAAGAAGGTATCTCGGTGTTATGACAGATTCAAAAGAGGAAAAACATACAACAGCGAATGGATGTCAAGACTTTACTGAATCTTGGAGTAGAATTGTTTTCAAGCCCCATTCCTATGTTTATAGTGTTAAAAAGGAATGCAAAGTTCCGACAAAGAGAGTATCAAAAACATCCGAGAGGCCTGGAAAGTTGTGATAAAACGATATTCCATAGTGATGGTCTTCCTGGTAATATATGACAGAGATTCCAGAACATCCTTTTCTCTTTTCATTTGCATGTGTCCATATTTTCCATGAAAAAGTTTCACAATTTTAGCTGTCTCTGAAATGGGAGGAGTCGTCTTATCCGCCGGGAGCTTTCACGCATACGTCCCAGAAGATCTTCTTGTGATCAGCGACGACCTGGAGCAGAACGGCGTCGTATCCGTTCTTATTCTTCTCCGAAATGTTCCATTTCAATTTTTCAATGAAGAAGGCTTGGAACATATCGCAGGCTTGGTTGGTCGCCCAAGCTGTTTGTTCTCTACCACTGCGATATGTTCCAAGCCTTCTTTCACGAGTCTTTTAATCGACAAGAAGAAGAAAGTGACCTTGTGTTGTGATTCATTATATGTGACCATCGGGGACGTGGTATACACTGTTTTAGGTCACTAAAGTTAATTACGTGTTGTTGAAATAACAAATTATGTTCCACACACGAAATCAAGAACAAATCAATCACCTTCAAAGAGAAATGCTAAATTAAAAAGTATGGTCAAGTCTTTCATCTTAATTAGTTAAGGTTAAGAATATGAAGTTTTTTAGTGTCTTTGACTCTACGGGTAAGTAGATTCCACCGCTGGGAGAAATCTGTACACAACTCTAGATGTTTAAGATAGAATAAGAGAGTGTCTAGATGACATGAAATCTGCAATTGAAGCAAAAACCCAAAGTATTTTGTTAAACGTAATGATGAAAACAAAATATTTACTCAAGCGATATTTCGACATTATTAGACTTAGTTGGGTTCTCTTTAAGATAATTTTACTTTGACTTTTAATAACACAAAAATATATTTCAGACTGAGGCAACAGATCCTAATTAACTTTCGGATTGGTCACAAGCAACCTCAACATTTGCTTCGACTAGCTGAGGTATATTGTCTAAGAAATTTTTTTATTGAATTTATCCCTAATGTTTAAGTACATCAAAGAAGGATCCTATATCTCAATCGATTTTACCGATGGATTTATCCCTAATGTTCAAGTACATCAAAGAAGGATCCTATATCTCAATCGATTTTTTCCGCTTTGAGTCTTCTCGATTTAGAAACTGACGTTTCTTTGATGAGACTACCACCTCCGTCCTCACACTACAAGAAAACATCCCGATTTCCGACCAAAATTCCGACCAAGTTATAATGGTCGGAAATTACCGACCATATACCGACGATATTCCGACGAAACAGCATCCGTCGGAAATTGGTCAGGAATTCCCGACCATTATAACTTGGTCGGAATTTTGGTCGGTATTTCTGACCAATTTCCGACAGATTGGAGACCGAATAAAATTGTCTGAAATTAGTCGGTATTACAGACCGATTTCCGACGAGATATACACTTTAATATACCCGTTGCATTAGCCGTTTATAGTCGTTGGCGAGTATTAAGGTGGTCGGAAATTGGTTTCCGACCAATTTCCGACCAGATAGGAATCCGACCAACTCCCAACGAAAATATAAACGTTAATCTGCCCGTTACACTAGCCGTTTCATAGCCGTTTGAATTTTTATACTGGTCGGAAATTGGTCGGAAATCCGCGGAAATTTTAATTATAAATACAACACCACCCTCATTCACAATTTACACCCAAAAAAAAACATAGAAAATGTCTTCTTCAAATCCCAACACTAGAGATTATTTTCGATCGTGGATGGATAGACCACGGCAAGATCCAGCGACGAATCTATTGACGGAGGAGTATGCACAAGGTGTTGAGGAATTCATGACATTTGCGACAAACAATAGCATGACGTCGGAATACGGTAAATTGTATTGTCCTTGTCCTAAATGTCGGAATCATAGATTAGTCTCTGTTGGGGAAGTATGGAAGCATCTTTATAGGAATGGGTTAATGCCGAGTTATAAGATTTGGTATACTCATGGAGAAACTGATGCAATGGTGCAATATCATTGTAGTGGTTTTAATTATTCGGGTAGAATTATAGAGGAACCAACACCGGAAGTAGATGCAAACGTTCAGATGGTGAATGATGCGTATCGCGAAAACGTAGCATCGTATGTTCCATATGGTATTAGAATAGAAGAACCTAATTTAGAAGCTCGGAAGTTTTTTGATATGCTAGATGCAGCTAAGCATCCACTATACGAAGGATGTAGAGAGGGAATATCGCCTTTATCAACTGCAAGCAGGTTGATGACAATAAAGACCGATTTCAACTTGGCAGAGGATTGTGTGGATGCGATAGCTGATTTTGTGAAAGATATTTTACCTGAAGATAATCTCTCACCGGCTTCATACTACGAAGTTCAGAAACTTGTAGCTGGTCTTGGATTGCCGTATCAGATGATAGATGTGTGCATCGACAATTGTATGATATACTGGAGAAAGGACGAAAACCGTCGCAAGTGTCGTTTTTGTGAAAAACCTCGGTATCAGGAAACGGGTGGAAGAGTACCAGTTCCACATAAACGGATGTGGTATTTGCCGTTAACAGATAGGTTGAAGAGGTTATATCAATCCGAGCGCACGGCAGGAGCTATGAGATGGCATGCAGAACATAACTCATATGGAGAGATTGGGCATCCTTAAGATGCAGAAGCGTGGAAACATTTTCAAGAGGTGTATCCTAGTTTTGCGGCTGAGCCAAGTAACGTATACCTCGGGTTATCTACAGATGGATTCATCTCTTTTGGGAAACATGTGAGGCAATATTCATTGTGGCCAGTAATCGTCACACCTTACAATTTGCCGCCTAGTTTGTGCATGAAACGAGAGTTTTTGTTCCTCAAGATTCTTGTCCCCGGACCGGAGCATCCTAAGAGATCCCTTGATATTTTCTTGCAGCCATTAATTTATGAGTTGAAAATGTTATGGAAAGATGGTGTTCAAGCGTTCGATGTTTCACTCCAACAGAATTACACGATGCGTGCGGTACTTATGTGGACCATAAGTGATTTTCCAGCATTTGGTATGCTATCTGGATGGTCGACTCATGGAAGGTTGGCGTGCCCGTATTGTCAAGATAACACTGATGCGTTCCAATTGAAGCACGGTCGAAAGACTTCTTGGTTCGATTGTCATCGACGATTTCTGCCGCATGATCATCCATATCGTCGGAGAACGACATTGTTTAAGAAGAACAAAAAAGTATTTGATAGTCCACCTCCTGAGTCGGATGGGAATAACATCATCACTCAGTTGAGAGATTTTGGTGCTGAGAAGACGGTTTCATGTGGTGGTAATGGTCATTTTCCCGTAGATGGTTGTGGCGAGTACCACAATTGGAACAAGAGGAGTATTTTTTGGGATTTGCCATATTGGAAGATATTGGTATTGAAGAACGCCGGTTAACTCTTTCGACCGTGCTTCAATTGGAACGCATCAATTGGATATATGTATTAGTAATATAAAATTATAATTACATATATGAATATATAGTTATAAACATACGGAGCGGAGTGGATATCCGTCATTTTTCCATCATGACCACAATTGATTAATAAATTACGGTTAGTTGATAAATTACCTTAGTAGGCATACCTTGTTTGAACACTTTCTAATACATTTTGTCCATCTCTGAAAACAAAAATATATTGATGAAGATAATTTTTGTTTACATAAACTGAGAATATACTCTTTATTGCAGCAACCACCTTCTCCATGGACAAATCCAAGGCTTGATGTCAATGTTGGTAAGTACTAGTTTTTACCTGCACTTGTAATGTCTCTGTGAAAAGAACCATGTCTCAGTTTGTTTTTTGGACTTAAATGTCTGACCTGCTGCTAGCTTATGTGGATGGCCGTGATGAGCCTGAGCGAGGAAACTCTAATCAGCAATTTACGCAGGTACTTGTACTTAACATCTAAATCAAGAATAGTGAGTTGGATTTTTGGTTTAGGTTCAAATATTTTTTCTTCTCAAGTACTTCATCGTTGTAAAGATCATTTAAGCCACATATACCTGAACTATGGAACTTATTATCTTACATTCAAATACGTCCAGGACTTATTTGTGCCATCCTCCGGGAAACGAAAGCGTGATGATTCTTCTGCACAATATCAAAATGGTGGGTCTATACCACAACATGATGGTGCAAGCGATGCTGTGCCTAAGGTGTGTGTGGAACTACACATTTGTTTCAGGAATAGCTCACATAATAAAAAAATAATATCCCTTAGCTCCCTCATTTCTATTTGAGAAAAGCAAGTAAGTGAGAGGACTTCTCTTTGGTTTCCAGTTCACGAGTTTGTGGATGCCAACCAAAATAAAATACAAATGGATGATAACAAAACTGGTTAAGTTGTCTAGAAGTCTTTAGAATATGATTTGGAGCACTCTTCTTAAAGTATTAACACCTCTCCCTCTCAGTCTCTCTCTCTCTCTCTACTTAATAATGATTTAAGTATTCGTAACACCTGATTTTTTTTCTTACAAGAATGATGTATTTATTGAAATCTCAGTGATTCATCTGATTTTAGCACAACTTTGCAGGCAAACATTGAGGATGATACACTCTGCATTACCTTGGTTGGCAATAGAAAGTTCCCACGAGATGTCATCTGCTCATCTTCAAAGATTCCTCAAGTTGATGGGCCAATGCCTGACCCCTATGATGAAATGTTGTCAACGCCAAATGTAAGAATGCTCCAGCTTCTCATTGAGTAGTCAGAATTTCTGTAGATGTATACTTCTTTCGACATTTCTACATATAAGTTACTGGAATATCTTATGCCATGGTACAGCTGGATCCCTTCTGACTTCCCATAGAATTATGTATAAACAGATTTGACTTCTTAGAATACACATGTGAAGAAAGGAAGGAGAAACTTCATGTGGCATTTTGATTTGTCGTCAAACATGCAATAATTGTCTAGAGATACTTATTTATTACACCGCCACCCAGTTACTTTTGCTTAGAATTCCATGAATTTTATTTACTGTGTTGCAGATATACAGCTATCAAGGACCCAATGAAGAATTTAATGAGGGCAGAACTCCTGTTCCAAATGGTAAGAGAAGCCAAACAGAAATGTTGTAGTGTGTTTTAGAGCAAGTAAATGATATCTTCTGCTAAAATCCGTCTTTGTTAGAGATCCAAACGAGCACTCCTGTTGCTGCACAATACGATATCATTGAAGATGATGAAGAGCTGTTGAACGAAGATGATGACGATGACGAGTTGGATGACCTAGAGAGTGGTGAGGATATGAACACACAACATCTGGTATTGGCTCAATTTGACAAGGTAATGACTCTCCTGTTGTCACAGGTTTCCGGATGTGTGTTTCTCTGCACGTAACTCTGATCACGGTGAGACTTGTTTGGTGTTGTAATTAGGTGACTCGCACAAAGAGCAGGTGGAAGTGCAATCTGAAAGACGGGATCATGCATATAAACGATAAGGACATTCTCTTCAACAAAGTAATATGTGCCTCCCATCTAAGCTTGGAGCTATTCAGGTAACGATACTACTAACACACGCTCTATCTACTTTTTCAGGCAGCAGGCGAGTTCGACTTCTGATCATGACAATAGCAATGCTTATAGAGAAGTCACATTCCTTCAGTGTCCAATGTCTTTCTTTTTCCTTATGATTTTAGACCAACCTCTAAGGGAGAGGCATGCTTATTTATGGGAAAGTGTACTATGGTTGGTTTGTTGTACAAAAAGAACAGATTTTTTCCGGCCAAAGAAAGGCGCATGAACTTTTGACTTGTTTCATAAATTGCTATCGTCTTCCTCCTCGCAATGGAAAATTAACTTCCTAAAAGGTGGATCTCTTGCTCACAATATATATCTAGCTATCTCTTATTACATCATCTTGAGAAATGGGTTTATAAGACTATTGAAAAACGTTGAAACATCAAAGACCATCCTAAACGTTAAGACCCTCACTGTGAATGATCTACAAGCACGAACTTGGTCTGAAACATATTCAAGAGAGCCATCTGGTTGCTATGGTCGGCCTTAGCTGAATGCTGCCACCCTTCCTTGTGATCCGTCGACGGTTGAGATCCGTTCTTCTCAGTAAAACCCACCGGAAATCTGAAATCGCTCCCTTCTGTAGAGACAGTAGAGTGCTGATTTGGTGACAGAAAGAGAGGTGAAAGCAGAGGAATAGCTGCGGCTGCAACCGCATCACAAGACTGCTGCAAAAACGAAAAATTGAACAGTGACTTGCTGTGTCCACTAAAAATAGTCAAAAATTCACGATACCTAGACCAGGAACAACAAGAAATCCACAAATATTTTGGGTTGCGTCCAGGATTTCATGTGCGTGTGATGTAAACATTTTCAGAATGTGTCAGTATTTTTACTTGAAATCAAGAGAACTACATTCCCTTACTTTAAAAATTTGAACCTTTAAATTTAAGCTAAAATGTTAAGAAAACAGGAATTAAACATACCTGAGACCATGGATCTGCACTAGGATGCATAAACTTCAGCATATTACTAACTAGGGAAGATACGATGTAAGGAATATGCATGGCGATATCTTGACTTCCTGACTCGACCACAGATCTGAGAAGCTGAAACAAAATGCTATCCTCGTCCTCCTCTTTGCCAATCCTACCAATAATAATCTGAAGAAGTGGCAACCATTCAGGTGGTTGGTACTCATTCTGAAGAGAAGAAACATATTCTTTGAGTTAGATATGACAAGCCATCACTTCAAGCTACAAGTGCCATTGTTAATATAAGTACTGACTTACTTCAAGTAGTGAACCTATTCCACCAGTAGCTGAAACACGCACTGGGTAACAAGAGATCTCCACTTGATCTGGCATTGCTAATGCCTTCAGCATGGAAGAAAAAACATCTGCATTCATCTCCTGAAAGCATAAAGCAATTAATCAATTTTGCGATCAATGTAAGTAAAATGTTGCAAATTTTAATCAGTGCTAAAAAAATACATTATACTCCAGCAAATGATTTTGCACAAAAAAATATCAAGAAAAAGTAAAATTTATACCTCAGGTAGGCAGGACGCAAACTCTCCAAGTACCCAATTCTGGCGAGTTTCAAGGCTTTGATGAGAATGAACCTACGTCAAGAAGTGGAGGCAAAGCGGAAGCAGTGCAACAAATACGAAAGGTTCATCAAATTTTACTTTTCTTGTTGAATACAACACTATGTTCCAATGAGACTTTGTTCTTTTCAGGGTCGTCTCTACAAGACTATGGCCATGATTGGAGATGGTGCTACTGATCTCGAAGTAAGCTTTTGTTAGTTGAGAATTTACAGATAACAAAGAGATCTCAAATGAGCAACTAACTAAACTAATTCACTTGCAGGCACGTCAACCTGGTGGCGCGGATTTGTTCATATGCTACGCCAGAGTTCAGCATCGTGAAACCGTTGCAGCAAAAGCAGACTGGCTTATCTTCAAGTTTGAACCTCTCATAAACTCGTTGGACTAAATACCTCTTTTATAGTAATTAGTCTCATTGAGTTAAACTCATTATTCATATCTCAAAATCAACAAATGTTTTTTTGCCAACTTTAGCCGGTTGATCTATTTGTTCAAGCTTCACTGAACGTTGTTATAACAAAATATTGGTCTTTGCGAAGAGAAAATCAAACCGCATACTAATCAATCTCGGTGGTAGACATTCTCGGATGCCCAGTTAATGAACAAAGTCATAGCCACCACGACCAAATCCACCACGGCCGAATCCACCATGCCCGAATCCACCACGATTGAATCCACCACGACCACCACCATAACCTCCCCTTCTTGCAAAACCACCGCCACTGCCTCCTGAATTAGCTGGGTTCACTCCAATTATTCGCCCATCAAGTTCCTGTTTAAGCAGGAAACTCTATAAATGGTGGATTGACAAAACCAAGCAAAGAAAGAAAGGACAATGCCATTGGTGCATGAGATAAACAATGCAATAAAACAAATGGTTTCACTTCACATTTCGATTATCTGCTGAGAGAGTTCCTTATCGATAAACGGGAGATATATGACTAGCATTACAAGGTCGATGATAATACACAAACTAGTGAACTAGACACTTATGTCGCAAAGTCAGAAGATTTTAAGGGTATAGAAAGAAAACAAAGCAAGAGAGAAATTAGACTCATGCCATGATATTTAGTAACCAAAAGAAGCTGGAAAATTGGTATCACCTGTTCATTCATATATTGCATTGCAGTATTAGCAGCATCGATTGAATCATATGTTATGAAACCAAATCCCTTCGATACACCACTTTCACGGTCCGAAATCACAACGGCTGTCATCAACAAATATATCTTAGTCAGCAATAAGGAAGACAAACCGAATAAGAAAAATGTTTCAGCTGCAAAAATAAAAGCTACCATCAACGATTTTTCCAAATCTGCCAAAAACATCTTTCAAGAGATCTACATCAGTAGTTGGTGAGAGACCTGAAAAGAAGCAGAGCATATAACAGGATGAGATTCTTAACAATCAAACAGAAAAACTCAGAAGAGAAAACTCTCTCTCTCTCTCTCTCACTCTCAAAGGTAAAAAACAGATTATTCTAAAAGTTTTCGAGTCTCACCTCCAACAAAGAGTTTGGATAGAGTCAATGAAAGATTTCCCTGTAAGATAGCGTTAGAGGCCTGCAACGCTCTAGGCTGCCTAAATATGTTTCCAGCTTTACTAAACAAACCCATGTAATGCATCTTGTTCAATATGTAAGCAAATTTTCAACAAGACAACAATCAAAATAACAAACCCCAGAATGTAGATAGATTGGTGATCACAAGGTGAAAAAACTCATGAATAGATCTGTGTATGTGACATTTTTTCTAGCTAGAATCACAAGGCAGTATCTATAAGATTCGAGTCAAAAGCTTACAGATTTCAACTCCCTAATCCCGTTTCTGATAGAATCCATACATTGCATGGAGTACGCATCACAAAAGCCACTTATTGTGGAAAAATAATCATATATGCCACTCTCCGACAAAATGACAATTTCACCCTTAATGATGATTTGTATGTGTTAAATAGCATTGTATCGGTAAGGATTCGTTGAAATACACGGTAGCTCAGTAGTTGCGAGCGTTATGCGCATCCCTCGTGTTTGACCCGCGCCCAGGGTTCGAATCCCTTTTGCGGGGTTCAACTGGTACAACAGGAGGATTATTGTAGTAGTTGTACCGAATGTACAAATACTACAGGGTACCAGTTGTACCTATAGGGCCAGTTGTTGGTGGTGATACAACTAGGAGAGTTGGTACAACTAGGTGCGCTGAATACAACTAGAGACCAGTTGTACACAACGAACCTTTAAGGATAGTTTCGTCAATTCATTAAAAGTGAGACCATTTGACTTTTCATTTGACTTTCAGTAAGGGTAGTTTCGTCCATTCATTAAAAGTGAGTGGCAAAATGATTAAAAAGTGGCATGGTGGTTAAAATTTCTCATAAAGTGGCAATAGAGAATTTGATCCCATTGCATCACTCAGAACAGAGAAATGAAACACAGAGAAACACACAAGTAGGTTCCAAATCAAATCCCTCGAGTTGGGAAGAGACGCAAAGGCAAGGAATTGAGGGAAAAGAAGCAACCAGAAAGAGAGAGATCTAGCAAGGATGTAACTTTCAGTAAATACGATCCAAACCCTGAAAGCAAATGATTTCACATACCTATTGGGTTTCTCTGTCGATGATGATAATCAAAGAAAAAAAAACCCAACGTCTTTCAATTCTAAGCTTGAAAAAAAAACCTGACTTTTATGTAAAGAGTCCGATTCTTCACGGGGGGATATAATCCGTTGATCTTCACCGTTGAATCAGCTGATCGGCGACGATGTGGTAAATAGCTTCTTCTTTTTTTTCCCAAAGTTGTAGTTTTTTTTGCTAAACCCCTAAAATCTCCTCCTCTCGCTCTCTTCTTCAAAAATTGAGTAAGCCCTAAAAGTTATCTTAGTAGCAAGTGATATAAAATTACCTTAGTAGGCATACTAGGGGCATGACTGAGAAAAGAACCGACTACAAAGGTAACAACAGTAACAACAACAAGGGAAAGTACAAAGGGAACAATGGAAATAGATCTAAGTAAAAATCTAAGTTTGGTCCCAATGCTTGTTGGATTTGTGGAGATGAAAATCACTGGAAAAAAGATTGTCCACAAAGAAAGAATAGAAGTGATCAACACTCAAAAGCATCAAGCTCGGCTAATGTAGCAGTAAAGTTACCTGGACCAATAGCTCTAAGAGCAAGTCTAAGTGCCTCGGGAGAAGAATGGGTACTTGACTCAGGATGTACCTTTCATATAACACCAAAAAGGGAGCTATTGTCAGATTTCGAAGAATTTGAAGGAGCCAGAGTTTTGATGGGGAATAACACCTACTGTATGGTCAAAGGGAAAGGCAATATCACAATTGAAAAAAAACACTGTTAAAAAAACTGTCAGCCATTAGACATTGGTATTTAACCATGGAAGTAAATACTAAAGAGAGTTGCATATTTTCTGACCAGGAAACTAAAAACTACAGACACGATTTCATGATAGTGACGTTGGAAGTTGGAACATTGTTACCTTTTTCATTCTTCGTCTTCTTCCCATGGTGAAGTAGCATTAGAAATAAGAGAATACGGACAGTTTCACTAGCCTTTTAACCGCTATTCATCTTGTTTAATCTCAGAATTTATTGTTTCTTCATGCTGAAGTGTACTTTTGTTGGCATTTGGTCAGCATATATAGATCATTGGGTGCCTAATGATCAGGTCCACTTATACAAGTCAACGACCATTAGAATGTCAACTCTTTCTGAACATTTCTTCATGCATCATTCTTGCGAGTCTGGTGGCTATTAATTAAAGCCAATATCTTTTTCTGTGATAGACAGGTTCTTTGGAAGTAAAATGTTTTTTTGTCTGACCAAGAAACTTTACTGATGTCCGATTACTGAAGTAAATTTTTTTATAATTTTGCGTTTAATATCTAACAAATGTTGCGTTTTTGTTAAGGTCTTACAATGGTTTCGTGAACTTGAGCATCGGTGGTTCGTCTCAAGGGATGCAACAACCTCCACGTACCGGTGGTTCGACTCGAGGGCCAGAACCACCAAGTCCGGCCGCATCGACTATCCCAGAGTTGCAGAGTCAAGCTCCTCGAATCATGACCATCGATGAGTTAGTCCAACAACCGGGCCGGGACTTGCACATCCGGCTTGATCCACATCTCGTTGGAAGATCGACATGGTAAAAACCTTTAGTTCATATATATATATATATATATATATATATATATATATATATATATATTTAATATCAAATTGTTTATAGTTTATCTTTTTTTTGTAGGTTTGGTATATCGAACAACGGGATTAGCAAGGCCATTATGAGGATGTTCCATTCGATCCTCGACAAACCGTACAAGAAGTTTTCAGAAGTCCCGTATGATGAGAAGCAAATTTGGTTTAGACAATTTGCGGTAAGTTGTCAATTACTATATTTTTTCTTATATTTATAAGTATTTTTTTAATATTTTACTAAGCATTTTTATTTATGTTTTCGTAGCAAGAGTTTACATGGCATCCTTCTCATACTGTCACAGCGGAAAAATTATTTATGAAGGAAGCGAGTACGCAGTTCAAGAGACACATGAACGAGTGGAAGAAAAAGTGGAGGAAAGGGGCAGACAAGCCGAAAGGCTTGAATTTGGAGGTTTGGAATCACTACGGACCATATTGGCAACAACCGGAGACAGAGAAACTCTCGAAGACTAATTCGGGAAACCGAAAGAGTGATCGCAACGGGAAGGGCCAATACATCCACAACTCCGGATCGAGCAGCTTCCAGACCCGAGAAATTCAAATGGTAATCTTTTATTGTTTACATTGTTTTCTCTACTTAATTAATTATTAAATTATTTATTCATATTTAAATTTATTTGTTTTTATAGACTAATGAGGCCGGAGGTGTGCGTCCGAATCATTTGGACTTAATGAAGAGGTACCACACGAACAAGACAACCGGGCTTATTCAGGATCCCCTCATAAGGGAGATCTACGAGAACGTGACGAAGCAAAAGACCGACATCGAGCTGACCCAACAGTCACAAGGTGACTCCTCCTCCTCCTTCGAGATGTCGCGGGAAGCGGTCAACCAACTCGTTTTGAACGTAAGTTTTTTTTTTCTTATAGTTTTACATTATAATTTTATTATGTTTTAATTTATTTATATTTTATACAGGAATTTCCCCTTGATAAAAAAGGGCGACGTCGCGGCGGTTTGGGTACGATCCCGTTTATGGACGACGGGTCTTCTTCTGGTTCTTTTTTCTCTGAAGATCTCATCAAGCAGAATGAAGAGCTCAAGTCCAAAGTAGAAGCTTTGGAGGCGGCGAAAACGGACACCGAATTCAGGTTAGGTGCCACGCAAGATGAGCTTTCGGAGGCGAGGTCAGATATCGCTAGCATGTCGTCGTGGATGAGAGCGAAGTTTCCGGATTTCCCGGGAACGTGATCCGGATCCGAATCCGGATCTGCAAATGTTAATAATGTTAATTTTTAATGTTTTAAAAACACTTTTTTTATTTCTAAACTATTTTATTTTCAAATATTTTAATGTTTAATATTAATTTTCATTTTCATTTTCGAATAAATTTATTTTCAATTGAATTATTAATCAATATTCATAATTTTTAAAATAATTTCAAAATAATATATTTTGTCGGAATTTGGTCGGAAATTAAATAGGTCGGAATTCGGTCGGAAATAAAAACGTCGGCATTTGGTCGGAAGAAAGGTCATCGGACCTTTGTCGGTAAATCGTCGGGTATTATTATAGTCGGAATTTGGTCGGAACTTAGTCTGGTCGGTATTTGGTCAGGAATTAGAAAGGTCGGAATTTGGTCGGAAATTAGAGACGTCGGCATTTGGTCGGAAACAAAGTCATCGGAATTTTGTCGGTAAATCGTCGGGTATTATTATGGTCGAAATGTGGTCGGAACTTACTCTGGTCGGTATTTGGTTGGGAATGGGCGCATCGGACTTTAGTCGGTAAATCGTCGGGTGATATTAGCGTCGGTAAATGGTCGGGAATGGACTGGTCGGGAATTACTGACGAATTTCCGACCATATTTGATTTCCGACGCGATAGTTCCGACGGGCCAAATTGGTCGGAAATTTATCGGTAAAGACGTTTTCCGACCGTTTTCCGACCAATATACCTGTCGGAAATCGAGTGTATTCTTGTAGTGGCAGCTGCTCATGTCTCTAATCTCCGGCCAGCTCATGAATGTATTTTGGTCCACCGACTTTGATCATATGGTTAAAGAAGTGTGGAAGGATATAGTTTTTACATTTAGATTATAGTAACTTTTAATTAAATAATTTGGGTGTTTTGGTGATTAAAATTTTGAGTTCAAGGGGATTAGCGATGAGGGTAATAGTTTAGGGGGAATGAGTATGGACAATTAGTATAGGGAGGGGTTTAGGCAGTCATCCATTTATTTTTTAATAAAAGCAAGAAGAATAAGAAGATGTCGAAGAAGAAAATGAAAAAAGGATTAGTTAATGTTCTTTTTATATTAAGAACATATGTATTAAGATCATATCTATTTGAATTATTTTTAAAATTTTGTTATGTACACATGTTCTACTTCTTTTCGTCACTTTTGCTAACATGTTCTATATTCAATCTGAATCTACTTTTATTTAGAAGAACACAAATAGGAAATAAAAGGAGAAGAAGAATAGAGATACGACACAAAATGGAAGTGTCAAAGATTGTGATGCTGTGAAAAGTTTATTTCTCGCTGAACGTGAAGCTTGGGTTTGATAAAGCCTTTGCCATGGGATTTTTCCATGTGTTTGATCAAACTCACGATATTGAAATAACTAAATAGATACTAACAGTGAAATAAGAAGCTTTTAGGAAAGAAGAAACTGTTGATCCCGTGGATCACTAAGTGTGTTTAAAGGATGATTAGGGGACGGGAGGTGAGATTTTCGTTAATAGAGCAATTTAACCACGATTAAGACGGGTCGGGAGAAATATGAGTAGGCCGGGGGCCGCGTTTCGTTTTATTGATGAAAGAAAGGTGAACACTTTTGAATTACGAACTGGTTCCGAAGGACGCCCAGTTCGGCGTTCTAAAGTGTTGTCTTGTTACAAAGAGGTCGGATAACTTGTGGAAGGTGAGAGTAAAAAATCCGAGCCCCTTCTCATTAATGACATATGAGGGGTATATATAGTCGGGATCGGCTTCCTGCTCCCCGGAATCTCGGGCCACGTGTCGCCTGCGGCCTCTTTTGCGGGTAAGGTGACCTAGGAGGCGTGTCCCGGCTTTCGAGGGGAGAGGTCATGATGAGCTCGGCGTGGCGTGTTGCAGAGCAGTGCACTGTTTTACCAACTCTGCTCCACCTGCTCCCTCCTGCCCTTGTCAGCTCTGTAGAGTTGGTGGGACGTCGGGTCGAAGGCACATCCCTACGCGGGTAGGGTACTGCCTTACCAACTCCCACTCGCCTATTCTTCTGACACTCCCTGTTCTGGCGGGGCATCAGCGCGGGCCCGGGGTACGTTGCTTTCAGGTCGGCTACCGAGCTGAAGAGCGGTCTTGCAGGTCGGTGGCATTGAGTCCGGTGACCGTACTGAAGAACGACCTTTCCTAAGATGGGCCTAACTAATTGGGGGTGCTAGGCCCACCTCCAACAATAGGCCCTCCCCCAGTTCGGTATCGCGAGGCGAAGTGAGGGTGCCGAAGTTGATCTAATGTTAGTTCGGCGCATCTTAGGACGGTCCTTCCGGGCTCAACTGTGTTTACCTTTTCCGAAAAACCCGTAAGAGGTTGGCGCGTGCTCACCACGTGGGACGACAAAGGACGCTTCGTTTTTCGCGTGGATTGCCCACGCGCGGCGTGTAAAAGACGCTTCGCGTTTATCGAGGCGTCCTTTGCTTTTTGGCGTGGGGAAACGGAGAGACGTCATCATTAGGTTTTTGGGCAGCCGTGCTTCTTTTGACACGTGTCCGGGCGTCGCTTCACTGTCCCCCTTCCTCTATTTAAGCCTTCTTCCTCCTACTGTTAAAACCTTCTGCGCATACTCTTAAGGTAACCTCCTTTCTCCGATTTCCTCCTTCTCTTCCTACTTTCTTCCTGTCTTTTCGATCTCCTCCTCTCCGTGCGATGGCTCCGATGTTAGACGGTATCCGAGCTGAGTCGAGCGAAGAATCGGCGTCCCGCGGTGGCGGTAACGACTCTCCGAGTTCCTCCTCCGGTGATTCCGAGCATGCCTCTTCTCCGCGACGAGGGGCAGACAGTGGGGAAGAGTTGGCCCCCTCGACTTCGGGGGCCGCCCCGTCGCTTCCGGGGACCCGTCTCCGGCCGAAAACGGTGGTTAGATCCTCTGGCGGTCGCGGTGCTGGCCACGCTGGGGGCAGAACCGGGCATCTGGGCGGCCGCGGTGGTCGTCAGGGCGTCCGTGGAGGCGGAGCTCGAGTGGCCAGGGTGAGGTCCCCCCTGGTCTCCTACGAGCAGGGAGGGTCACCGACCTGGAGCACAGCGGAATCGGTGACCCTCCTGGGGAATCTGTGTGGTTTTTCCGCCGGCGTTGAGCTCAGGATACCCAGGGCGGAGGAGCGCCCGTGGACTCCTCGGCCGGGCTTCATCTGCTTGTTTTTGTTTGCTTCGCTTTCAGGTCCTCGCTTTTCTAGATCCAAGGTACCGGAGTACGCGGGTCTTGTTGCGGTGCTCAGGTCGGCGCGTAGGAGAGTGATATGCAAGGGGCGAAAACCACATGAGGCAGGACCGGAGGATCTGGTGGCTGATTCCCGTGGAGGAGGTCGGTACTGGAGTGCCGTCTGGTGAGACTGGTACCGACGTGCCAGCCGCCGGGGATCAGCAAGCAGATCCTTCGGCCCTGCCTGCTAGTGAGACCGGTACCGACGTGCCAGCCGCCGGGGATCAGCAAGCAGATCCTTCTGTCCTGTCCGGCGTAGCCGCGGTCGGGGAAGAGGGGTCTGGGCAGCCCTTCCTTGGCGAGTACGGGACCAAGGCGAGGATGGTGGCCCCGGGAGATTTAGATGGTACCGTGCTGACGGGAGTGAAGACCGACCGGCCGATGCGGCCTTGTAAAAACTTTTTTCCTTTTTGTTTTCTTTTTGTAGATGGGCCGTAGGCCGTTTTTCTTTTTGTAAGGACTGGGCCGTAGGCCGTTTATGCAAAGAGCAGGCCGTTGGCCCCTCTCTTTTTGTAAGTGCCGTTTCGAGGCTTTTGTAACGACTAGGCCGTGGGCCATTTTTATAACAGACGAGGCCGTTGGCCCTTTTGTGATAATCGAGGCCGTTGGCCCTTTCTTTTTTTTTTTTGTGTAAATGCCATTTCGAGGCTTTTTTGATCGGTAGAGTAGGTCGTAAACCGTACTCTGTCAAGTAAGCAGGTCGTGGACCGTGCTCTTGTATTGGGTGCGAGGTAATCTCGGCTTAAGGCACTTATTGCTTGTGTACCTTGTTTTTTTGGTGCGGGTAGCGAGCCCGGCTTAGAGACACTTAATGCTTGTGTGTCTAGTAGAGGTGCGAGCCCTGGGGCCCGGCTTTGGCACTTATAACTTGTGTGCCGGGGAGAGCGAGCACCGGAGCTCGGTCCCCTTTTTTTTTTGTAGTGCGAGCGTTTGGAGCTCGGCTTTTTTTTTTTGTAGTGCGAGCGTTTGGAGCTCGGCTTTTTTTTTTTTTTTTTGTAGTGCGAGCGTTTGGAGCTCGGCTTTCTTTTTTTTTTTTTGTAGTGCGAGCGTTTGGAGCTCGGCTTTTTTTTTTTTTTTTTTTTTTTTTTTTTTTTTTTTTTTTTTTTTAGTGCGAGCGTTTGGAGCTCGGCTTTTTTTTTTTGTAGTGCGAGCGTTTGGAGCTCGCCCTTTTTTTTTTTTTTTGTAGTGCGAGCGTTTGGAGCTCGGCTTTTTTTTTTTTTGTAGTGCGAGCGTTTGGAGCTCGGCTTTTTTTTTTTTTTTTTTTGTAGTGCGAGCGTTTGGAGCTCGGCTTTCTTTTTTTTTTTTTTTGTAGTGCGAGCGTTTGGAGCTCGGGAGCGTTTGAGCGTTTGGAGCTCGGCTCCTGTGCGCAGGTCGGGGACCGTTTTCCTTTGTCTAAAAGGTTTTATTAGATTAATAGCTGAGCCCTGGTTAGGGGTTGCCTACGTACCCTTTAGTAGAAGGGATCAAGCCAATCGTAGTTCGTTTGTTTACAAAAGCGGAGAGCGGATTGGAGCCCGGGGGCTTAATAGTAGAACCGTTTGAGGTTGATCGAGTTCCATGAGCGCGGGATGGCGTCGCCGGTCATCGTGACTAGCTCGTAGACGCCTGGTTTTACGACCTTGGAGATGAGGTAGGGGCCCTCCCAATTGGCACCCAGCTTGCCTGCGTTTGGTTCGGCGGTGTTTTCGAAGACCTTGCGGAGGACCAGGTCGCCCTCGGCGAAGAACCGGCCTCGAACCTTCTTGTTGTAATATTTGGAGGCGAGCTGCTGGTAGTTCTGGATTCGGAGTAGGGAATGGTCCCGTTGCTCTTCAAGGAAATCCAGCTCGCTGAGTAGGACGGCGTTGTTCAGTGCGGGTTGCTGGGTGAGCATAGCGCGGCGAGGAGTGGGGAGCCCGACTTCGGATGGGGCCATTGCTTCCATGCCGTGGGAGAGGTTGAACGGTGTTCGGCCAGTCGATGTCTTTGGTGTTGTGCGGTGGGACCAGAGGACTCCATCGAGCTCGTCGGCCCAGGACCCTTTCTTGTCGTCTAGTCGCTTTTTGAGGCCGTCGAGGATGGTCTTGTTGGTGGCCTCGGCTTGTCCGTTCCCCTGGGGGTACCTCGGAGTGGACTTACTTAGTCTGATTTTCCACTTCGCGCAGAAATCTTCGAAGAGGGCCGAAGTGAACTGGGCACCGTTGTCGGTGACGATCTCGTACGGGAGCCCGTGCCGGCAGATGATGAACTTCCAGACGAACTTTCGGACGTCCTCTGCCTTGATCTTGGCGTATGATTCGGCCTCGACCCACTTGGTGAAGTAATCGGTCATGACTAAGAGGAAGCGCTTTTGGCGAGATCGGGGAAGGGGCCCGACTATGTCCATGGCCCATCGCATGAAGGGGTAGGGTGCCACCGCAGTGGTGAGGAGCTCGGTTGGACTATGAATGAGGGGACCGTGGCGCTGGCACTTCTCGCACCGGGCTGCGAATTTGTCGCAGTCTTGGAGCATTGTCGGCCAGTAGTGGCCTTGGTTTCGTATTCTCAGGGCGAGAGCCCGGCCACCGGAATGGTTGCCGTCGGCGCCCTCGTGCATTTCCTTCATCACGTCGATGGTTTCCTGCCCGTGAAGGCAGGCGAGCAGGGTTCCCGAGGCGCTCCATCGGAACAGATTGCCGTCCAGCATTGTATATTGGGCACACTTCTTTCTTAGCCGCCGGGCGGCCCATCGGTCTGGGGGGCGAATGCCGTCTGCGATGTATAGCAGTAGATCCATTCGCCAGTCCGGCAGTTCGGGCTCGGCCGGGGGCGGTGGTAGGTTCTCGGGAGGTTGGGCGTCTTCGTCAGGATCCGCGACCTGGGGACCGATCAGATAGGCTCCCTTTGGCAGCTCGATGCTGGGGAGGTCGATACTTTCCACCGGGATCACCCGTCGTTGCTCTGGAGCCGAGGTGGAGGCTAGTGCTGCGAGGGCGTCTGCGGAAGTGTTATCGCCTCGGGGGATTTTTGTCAGGGTGAACTCGGAGAAGTCTGCGGCCATGCCTTGAGTCACCTTGAGGTAGGCGTCCATGCGATCATTCTTGGCCTCGTACTCCCCGCTGAATTGATTGGCGACGAGCTGGGAGTCGCAGTAAGCCCGGATTTTCTTTGCGCCGACCTCTTTGGCCAGGCGCAGGCCGGCAATCAAAGCTTCGTACTCGGCCTCGTTGTTCGATGCCGGGAAGGCTAGGCGGAAGGACTGTTCGAGGATCTCCTTGGTCGGGGATTCGAGGCGTATGCCGACGCCGGACCCGTGCTTGGAGGCCGATCCGTCGACGTGCAGAGTCCACACTTCGGACACCTCGCTGACTGCCAGCTCGGGTGCTAACTCAACTAGGAAGTCGGCCAGCGCTTGAGATTTGATCGCGGTCCGACCCCGGTACTCGATGTCGTATTCGCTCAGCTCGACAGCCCACTTCATTATCCGGCCTGATCGGCTCGGGCTGTGGAGGATGTTCCTGAGGGGGTAGGTGCTTAGGACGGCAATCGCGTGGGATTGAAAATAAGGCCGGAGCTTCCTAGCTGCGACGACCACTGCCAGGGCGAGCTTCTCCAGAGTCGGGTACCTGCTCTCCGCGTCGTCGAGCGACTTGCTGATGTAGGAGATGGGTTTTTGGTCACCCCGGTCCTCCCGTACTAGCACGCCGCTGACTGCTGACGTGGAGATGGCGACGTAGAGGTAGAGGATTTCGCCTTCTTCTGGCTTAGACAGGACGGGGGGAGTGGATATGTACTCCTTCAGCTGTCGGAGGGCGTCCTCGCATTTGTCGTCCCACTCAAACCGCTTGTTAGCCCGGAGTAGTTGGTAGAACGGGAGACACTTGTCGGTAGAGCGGGAGATGAATCGATTTAGCGCGGCGATTCTCCCGGTGAGTCGTTGTACTTGACGCGTGCTTTCCGGGGACTTGAGCTCAATGATAGCTCGGATCTGCTTGGGGTCGGCCTCGATCCCGCGCTGGGTGATGATGTACCCGAGGAATTCGCCTGATGTGACGCCGAAGGAGCACTTGGCCGGGTTCAGCTTCATGTTGTACTCGTTCAGCGTGCGGAAGCAGGACCGGAGGTGTGTGACGTGGTCGGTTGCCACCAGAGACTTTACCAGCATGTCATCTATGTATACCTCCATAGTGCGGCCGATTTGGTCGGCGAACATCCGGTTGACGAGCCGTTGGTAGGTGGCCCCGGCGTTTTTTAGTCCGAAGGGCATTACTTTGTAGCAGTAAATGCCTCGGTCCGTGATGAACGCGGTCTTCTCCTGATCTTCGGGGTGCATGGGGATTTGGTTATACCCCGAGAAGGCATCCATGAAGGAGAGGAGCTCGTTTCCCGCGGTGGCTTCAACGACCTGGTCGATTCGGGGGAGGGGGAAGCTGTCCTTAGGGCATGCCTTATTGAGGTCGGTGAAATCCACGCAGACCCTCCATTTTCCGCTCTTCTTCTTGACTACCACTGGGTTGGCTAACCAGTCCGGGTATTTCACCTCGGTGATCGAGCCGGCCGCGGTGAGCCTCTCTACCTCATCATTGACCGCTTGGGCGCGCTCCGGGCCAAGCTTCCGCCGCTTCTGCTTGACCGGCCTGCAGGTTGGATCCACGTTGAGCTCGTGGCTGCACGTGTCCGGGTCAATGCCGGGCAGGTCGCCAGTTGACCAGGCGAAGGTGGAGATGTTCTGCCCTAGGAAGTCGACCAGCTTTCGCTTGATGCTTTCGTCGAGGTCGGTGCCGATGCCGACGCAGCGGGCGGGGTCGCGTGGGTCGATGTTGACCTGGGTGACAAGGTCCCGCCCGGGAAGATCCTGGGCGCCGAGCTCGCCGGGCTGAAGCGCATTGATGGCCAAGCAGGCCGGCGCGGCGCGGCGCAGCTTGTGCTCGATGGCGAAGCAGGCGCGGGAGACCCTCTGGTTACTCCTAAGAGTGTATGTGCCGGCCTGGCTGGGGAACTTGAGGCACTGATGGTACGTCGACGTGACCGCCTTCATCGAGTGCAGCCAGGGGGTTCCGAGGATGATGTTGTAGATCGGGGTGGTGTCGAAGACCACGAACTTGACGATTTTGGTGACCCGACCTACGTAGACCGGTAATTCGATGGTGCCGATTCCGTTGACGGTGTCCCCGGCGAAGCCGGTTAGCGGGATGGAGTGCGGCTTGATCTCGACCCCGTTCAGGTTCATCCTGGCGAGGGTATCCTTGAAGATGAGGTCGACCGAGCTGCCCGTATCGACGAGGACTCGGTTAACGTCGCAGTCGGCTACGCGGACTTGTACGACGAGGGGGTCGTTGTGGGGCTGGTGGACCCCGGCCGCATCGGCCTCAGTGAAACATATCCCCCTCTTGCTCGTGTCCTGGGCGTCGATCTCCGGCCCGGAGTGCCACTTCAGGGATGCGTCGGTCCTCCTCTCGTGACGCTTGATGGACCGCACTGAGTCGTTGCACGAGAGGAGACCTCCCATGATCATCCCAATCAGAGTGCGGGCCGGGGGAGGCGATCTACCTGTTTCCCGGTCTCTCGAGGGAGATCGTCGCCGCCGGTCGTCGTTCTGGGCGCGGTGGTAGAGCCTAGTCCGGTTATCCGCGCGACCTTGGTTGTCGCGGGGTCGATCGTGATCGCCGTCCCGAGCATGCGGTCGCAGCCGCTCTGGGACGCTGATTTCTCCCCGCTGAAATTGCTTCAGCAGGACCTCTTGAAGGGCGCGGCAGTGAGAGGTCGGATGCCCCTTTCGCTGGTGGAAGTCGCAGAAGGCCGTCCTGTCGTATGGCTCATCTGGTCGGAACTCCCTATCGCTCGGCTCGTCGGGACGCCGATCCTGCTGGCGGGGATCCCGTACGTATTTGTTCCAAGGCAACCCTGGGGCGGGGGTGGGGGGAAGTACGGGATCGTGTAGGCGGAGGCCGGAGGGCGGTCCGTTGACAAGGAATGCAGCGGCCTGCTTTCCCTTGCTGCGATGGTACTCGTCGTCGTAATGTTGGCGGGGCTCCTGATACCTTTCCTGGGGCCGCTCTTTTGGGGCCGGGGCCTTGTGAGAGGCACTGTTTCTTGATTCAGCCGCCTTCTCTTCTTCGAGCTCAACGAAGAGTCCAGCGCGGTGCAAGGCGTCTTCCAGAGAGCGCGGCCTGTTGAGCTTCATATCGTCCTTGAAGGCCGAATCGGCCCGCAGTCCTTTTCTCAGAGCGGGGAGCGCTGACTCGTCAGTCACGTTGCTCTGGGAGGCCGTGGCCTTGAAGCGCTCGATGAAGGACCTGAGCGACTCCTTTGCTCCCTGATTCATTGCCCAGAGGTCCGCGCTGGATGCGGACTGGCGGATGTAGATGGAGTAATGCTCGAGGAAGGTGGTCGACAGGTCCCTGAAGCTGTCGATGGAGTGCGTCTTTAGCCGAGAGAACCACGTGAGGGCCGGGCCGGTGAGGTTTTCCACGAAAAGCTGGCAGTGAGCGGCTTCGCGCTCGTCTGGTGAGAAGTGGGCGCGACCCATGGCGATGGTGAACGCCGTGAGATACTGGGCCGGGTCGGTGGTGCCCGCGTAGGGCTGTAGCTTGAGCTTTCCGAGGTGCTGGAGTGGGACGGAGGCGATCCGGCGGGTGAACGGCGTGTTCTGCGTCTCTCTGAGGACGCGATCGATTTCTGGGGCCGCGCTGGTGGCTTGGTGGATTTTGGAGGACATCGCACGGATGGTCTCCTTCATAGCCTCGAACTCCGCGTCTCTTGAGCGCTCCGCGCTGGATCGGAGATGGTGGGCTTCGTCGCCCGGGTGGCTTCCTATGGCCGGGACGAAACGTCCGTCCGGCCTTTCGGATCCAGACGGCGAGTCGCTCGGTCGGCTTGTCCGAAAGCGGGGGGTTTCTTCCCGAGAGACCGGTTCTCTGGGATGGACGTCGGGGGACCCGACATTGTCCGACCGGTCACGGGAGGCCCCTAACGTGGCGAACCGCTGGTCGGTGGCTCGCGTTAGCTCATCGATCCGGGCGAGCAGGGTCTGCATCATGACGGACGGCGTGGGCTGGTCTTCCGGTGCTCGTGGCGCGTTGTGGGCGGCGGAGCCGTCGGAATGGGCGGGTGCTGACGCCGGGGGCGGGGCCCTGGAGAATTGCTCTCGAGGAATCGCCTGATCGGCAGCTGCTTGGGCTGATGACGGAATGGTCGCCGTCGTTCGAGTCGTTGGCGGGGCCGTTGTCGGGGCCTGGGCCGTTGTTTGGGCCGGAGTGTCCTGGTCTGACAACACTCTTGGGGTCGGGATTGCCATCGTTGCTTCGGTCGTGTCAGTGGTTGAACTGCTCCTTGCGTGTAGAAGAATCTCTGCCCCTCCTTCTAGCGCCAATTGTTGATCCCGTGGATCACTAAGTGTGTTTAAAGGATGATTAGGGGACGGGAGGTGAGATTTTCGTTAATAGAGCAATTTAACCACGATTAAGACGGGTCGGGAGAAATATGAGTAGGCCGGGGGCCGCGTTTCGTTTTATTGATGAAAGAAAGGTGAACACTTTTGAATTACGAACTGGTTCCGAAGGACGCCCAGTTCGGCGTTCTAAAGTGTTGTCTTGTTACAAAGAGGTCGGATAACTTGTGGAAGGTGAGAGTAAAAAATCCGAGCCCCTTCTCATTAATGACATATGAGGGGTATATATAGTCGGGATCGGCTTCCTGCTCCCCGGAATCTCGGGCCACGTGTCGCCTGCGGCCTCTTTTGCGGGTAAGGTGACCTAGGAGGCGTGTCCCGGCTTTCGAGGGGAGAGGTCATGATGAGCTCGGCGTGGCGTGTTGCAGAGCAGTGCACTGTTTTACCAACTCTGCTCCACCTGCTCCCTCCTGCCCTTGTCAGCTCTGTAGAGTTGGTGGGACGTCGGGTCGAAGGCACATCCCTACGCGGGTAGGGTACTGCCTTACCAACTCCCACTCGCCTATTCTTCTGACACTCCCTGTTCTGGCGGGGCATCAGCGCGGGCCCGGGGTACGTTGCTTTCAGGTCGGCTACCGAGCTGAAGAGCGGTCTTGCAGGTCGGTGGCATTGAGTCCGGTGACCGTACTGAAGAACGACCTTTCCTAAGATGGGCCTAACTAATTGGGGGTGCTAGGCCCACCTCCAACAGAAACTAAGCACATAGAGGTACATATATTGCTTGAGAAAAGTTTCACAATGACACATGAGACGTATTGTGGTGTGATTAAAGAGATATAAGAGCAAGTGAATATAACACTAGATGGGTTTTAAATTTTAATCCATGTCGAGAAAACTCGCGGAGAATCATGGGAAGTACGATAAAATGGTAATGGAATTGGATCATATATATAGTGAGAAATCATGAGAAGGACAAGATGAAGAAAGATATTGAGAGTAAATAATATGAATAAAAAAAATTATGTGTGTGGATCGTCTTTGTGAATATCTTGAGGAGGTATTATCAAAGACCGTTGTGGCTCAAGGCCTTGAATGTTCGAGCTTTTGATTTGAAGCAATTGTATTTTGTATTTTTTGGGAGTTTGAACTAATATCTCATTTATATATTATATTATATAGTTTGTGAAGTCTGAAATCGATATAATTTACGTGTTAATTAGTTTGGATTCGTATGATAAATCCGACTTTAATTTGTGAGAACTTTGCAATGGGGAAGTGATATGCACCTAAATCCAAGGATGTGGTGGATAAAGTAATGTAATGATTGTGGTTTTGAGATGGGTTTTGTTTGAGATTTTATATTAATCTTTGGAAATTAATACTTATTATACAATCAAATTAATATTTATAAGATATGTGAAAGTAAGAAAATAAGAAGACGAAGACGAGAGAAAGAAATACCCGAAGAGTAAGAATTCTGAAAAAACAAAGATGATGAAGAATGAGAGTGAAGAAGAAGATGAAGAAAAACTAAAAGAAAAAATAAATAGAAGAAGTCGGAGGAGACGGAGAAGATGAAGATGTGAAAGAAAACTCAATTAAAAAAAATAAGAAGTGAAAGAAAAGAAAAAAAGAAGTAGAAGAATAAGAGAAAAATATAAATTGAAACATAAATAAGAAGATGGAGATGATGACAAAGAAGTAAAAAAAATGAGAAAGAAGACGAAAAGAAGTCGAATAAAACTAGCCATGGGCATTTGGGTATTCGGATCGGTTCCAACTCTTTCAGGTAAAAGGATTTTGGACCCATTTAACCAATATGGTTTCGGGTCTGTTCCGGTTCGGTTTCAATCGGTTCTGGATCGGTTCGGTTCCGAGATTCAAGAACCAAAAAAAACCCGAAAAATTGGATCTTAATCGGTTCAGGTATTTATTACCTGAAAACCCAAAAATATACCCGCAAACCCAAAAAAAACTAAAGAAAATATACCCGAAATGCATAAAATATACCTGCTAGAGGGGAGTTTAGCACTCCCCGGTTTAATTCGGTTCGAACCGAGATCGGTTTGTTCAGTACCGGTTTACGACGGTTCGGACAAGAGGAAGATAGGCCTAGATTCATCGGGCCGAACTTTAAGCCCAAAACGAGCCCATTCATTTTGATTACCAAAATGAATGGCCCAACGAGGGCCCGATCCGATATAACAAGACGGAGACCGACCTCCGAGATATACGGAAGATTTCCTTATCTCGGAGGGGATTCGGAATATTTCCTTTCCTAATCGAACTTGGAAAAAGGAAATATTCTCTGAACAACCGACTCTAAATCTTATAAATAAGGAGGAGGCAAGCTCATAGAAATCATCCACAATCATCTGAGAGACATAAGAAAAGAGAAAAAGCTCCATCAAGCGCTGATCTCAATTTCTTTAGTCTCCTTAGTTATTTTTCACCAAACCGCTTTTGTAAACGCCGAATTCAATCAATAAAACGAGATTCCGATCAAAGTTCTCCATGTTTTACTCCTTGTGTGATTTACGAATCAACAATACCCGAAACCCCAAAAATATATCCAAAACCCCGACAAACTAAAGAAAATATATCTGTAAAACCAAAAATATGCGGAAATACCCTAGAAAATTCACTAATATTTATGGGTATATAATTATATTTCAGATATTTTGGGTACTCTATCGGTTCTCGGTTCAGTTCCGGGTATAAGAGTTTAGGATCCATCATGTATTTTTATAGGTTTCGGTACCTCCTAATCGGTTCGGTTCTTCGGTTTCGGGTATTTTACCCAGGCCTAAATAAAACCCTGGAGAATAAGAACAAGATGGGCCGGACGAAATAATGAAGAGTAACAAGGATAAGACGATGAGGACGTTGGAGTTGAAGACGAAAACGGGTAGAAGAAGAAGAAAAAGGGGAAAAAACTGGAAGATGAAGAAAACAAAGTAAAAGAAGAAGAAAATCGAAAGATGACAAAGTTGAAGAAGGTGAAGATGAGAAAGAGATGAAGAATTTGGATAAGACAAATAATACCAAGGAGAAGTAAGAAGAAGAGGATGAAGAAGGCTAATAAAAACCGAAAGAAGAAGAAGAAGAACTCAGAGAATTCAAAGATGATGAAGAAGAAGTCAAAGGCGATGAAAACGAAGTAGGAAAATACGAGTAAAAAAAAAACCAAAAGATAAAGAAGAGAAAGAAGAATAAGACAAAGCAAAAGTGGAAGAACAAGAAGACCCAACATAAGAGGAAGAAGAAGTAAGACCATGATGAAGATGCAAGAAAATGATGAGGAATAAGAAAATCGAAAGATATATAAGACAAAGAAGAAAAAGTAGAAGTTGAAGACGATGAAGAAGAAGAAGAAGGCAAAGAAGAAAAAGTAGAAGGTGAAGACGATGAAGAATAATAATAAGTGGGAAAATATGAAGACGTTAAAGGATAAGAAGGAGAAGAAGATGAATAATTTGGAGAAGAAAAAGAAGATAAAGGCGTTGAAATGAGAGAATTAAGAAGAATACGAATAAAAACCGGAAAAAGAAGAAGAAGTCGAAGATGATGAAAAAGAATAGAAAAATACGAAAAAAACCAAAAGATAAAGAATAGGACAAAGCAAAAGAGGAAGAAGAAGAAGAAGACAAATCAGAAGAGGAAAAAGGAGTAGAAGTCGAAGACGATGAAGAAGAGGAAAGACAAGATGAGGAATAAGAAAATCGAAAGATAAAAAATAGGAAGAAGAAGAAAAATAAGTAGAAGATGATAAAAAAGAATAAGGAAAGGACAAGGAAGAAGAAAATCCGAAAGATGGATAAGAGATAGAAGAGGAAGACGAAGTCGATGAAGAAGAAGAAGGAAAAGATGAGGAAGAAGACCGAAGAAAAGAAAAAGAAAAATCATAATAACAAAAATTAGGACAAGACAAAGATGTTGAAGAATATGAAGGATAAGAAGGTGAAAAATTTGGAGAAGAAAAGCCGAAAAAGAGGAAGAAGAAAACAAAGGTGTTGAAATGGGAGAAAGAAGAAGACGACTAAAAACGATAGAAAAAAAAAAGTCGAAGACCATGAAAAAAATAAGGAACATACGAAGAAGAAAAAAACTAAAAGGTAAAGAAGAAGGAAGAAGAAGAAAAAGAGGAATAACAAATAGAAGTCGAAGACGGTGAAAGAAGAACATGTAGATAATTTAAACTCTTGAGGCTATTGATTTCGTGTTGGTGAATAGACAGGGTTAGTAGTTTTGTATAAAAGGATTGTAACACCCGTAATCCATTAATTGGGCTTAATTTGACCTTTTAGAAGTTTGGGGGGGGGGGGGGGGGTTAAATTGAATAAATCAATTTTTACCGACGGGTGTAATTGATAATCTTGAAAGTTTGGGGTCAACTTTCGGAAGGGTGAGGACCGATTGGTGTAATAAAAAAACTCGAATACACCTATGTATATATGTGTGTATGTATCGCCTCTTCCGGAGCGTGATCGAACCCTAGCCGTCAAGGAGAAGGATTTGCGCTGGTTTTCGACGTGGAAGCAAGGAGAAGCTTCGAGCCCGCGCCTCCCTCTTTCACTGTAAGGCTCCTGCCCCTTGTCGTTTTGGTTTGGTCGTAGTGTGGGTTCCGCGGGTTGGCGGCGTTGTGGTCGTGGTAGCGGTCCTAGGGTCAGTCGTGTGTTAGCGGGTCTTGTGGTGGTGTCGGGAACGGTGTTGTAGTGCGGGACGCCGTGTGGAGTAGTCGGGCGAAGCGAAATAGAAGGGCTTGACGATCGGCGTTGCCATTGGGGTTCGGTGGATCGGAGCTTCCGTGTCGTCAGGGCGCGAGAGAATGGTTCGTGATCGGTGGTTGGATCATGGTGGTTCCGGTGGTGAGCTCCGGTGGTGGTGTAGTGAGCCGGCGAAGGGAAGAGGAAGACGCGTACGTGTAATGGGTTGAGTAATTGAAATTATTGGTTTTGATTATTTTATTATTACCGACGGGTGTAATTGATAATCTTGAAAGTTTGGGGTCAACTTTCGGAAGGGTGAGGACCGATTGGTGTAATAAAAAAAACTCGAATACACCTATGTATATATGTGTGTATGTATCGCCTCTTCCGGAGCGTGATCGAACCCTAGCCGTCAAGGAGAAGGATTTGCGCTGGTTTTCGACGTGGAAGCAAGGAGAAGCTTCGAGCCCGCGCCTCCCTCTTTCACTGTAAGGCTCCTGCCCCTTGTCGTTTTGGTTTGGTCGTAGTGTGGGTTCCGCGGGTTGGCGGCGTTGTGGTCGTGGTAGCGGTCCTAGGGTCAGTCGTGTGTTAGCGGGTCTTGTGGTGGTGTCGGGAACGGTGTTGTAGTGCGGGACGCCGTGTGGTGTAGTCGGGCGAAGCGAAATAGAAGGGCTTGACGATCGGCGTTGCCATTGGGGTTCGGTGGATCGGAGCTTCCGTGTCGTCAGGGCGCGAGAGAATGGTTCGTGATCGGTGGTTGGATCATGGTGGTTCCGGTGGTGAGCTTTGGTGGTGGTGTAGTGAGCCGGCGAAGGGAAGAGGAAGACGCGTACGTGTAATGGGTTGAGTAATTGAAATTATTGGTTTTGATTATTTTATTATTTTTATTTTTAGGTGGATTAATAGAAGGTTATTCATCCCGGGGAGTTCTAGAAAATTGCTGAATTTTCTCGTGAAACTTTCTGTGTGGGAATAAGGTGAGTACGGGACCATAGGCGTAATTTAATAATTTTGATAATTGATGTGATTTCGTGATTATAGGCCGTTTACGATCTCTGAGGGTCTAGATCGAGTGTTCCATGAGATGTTTGATTTATTCGGTATTTTCGTGATAATCTACATTAATTATCTTAATTATTTGTTAGCCTGTAGATGGGAGGATTGCCTCACTAAGTATTTTTCGAAATACTTATGCATCTCTTTTGTTTTAATTGATGCAGGAAAAGAGAAAGTGTGACCGTGGGATCAGGGCGAGGAAGAGGGGGTGATCTAGACTTGTCGTTTATTTGGTGATTTTATTTAATAATTTATGATCTTGATTATTCGGATTTTAATCTTGAACCGGAAATTAATTTGTGAGGTTCAATTATTATTATTTATGGAATTTTAGTAATTATTTGCAAAAAAAAAAAAAAAAAAAAAAAAATGGGTGCGGTTGTTTCAATTTGGTATCAGAGCATTTACGGTTCTAGGACGGTTAAAAAAAAAAATTTCCGCTATTAGACCTGTCTATGTGAGTTAGTCAATTGTTGAGCTTGAAGTTCTAGATCATCCTCTTCGAGCCTTCAATGTGATTCCATGGTAAGACTCGTGGTTGTTTTACTATTGATGTTGTCAATTAGTAACAAGCTGTTATTGTAGATGGTTGATGCTGATAACGTTGGGCAAGGTCTCAGAGGTCGTGGTGGTCGTGGCGGCCGTGGTCAGGGCGGCAGAGCAGGCCGTGGCGGCAGAGGTGGTAGAGGTGGCAGAGCAGCTGCGAATGTGACGCAGAGTGTCACGGTGGAGCAGGGGTCTTATGAGTACGCCGAGGGGGAAGGTCAGTCTGAGCCAGCGGCCGTGCATGGTGCGTTGCCGGTGCCGGGTGGTGCTCAGGCGGGTGCGGGCCCGAACACGATGGGGGCTGTTTTGGGCATGTTGGCCCAGCTCTTGGAGAGGTTACCTGGTGTGGTGCCGGCTCCAGTTCCAGTGGCGCCACCGGGGGTTGCCGCGATGCCGGGTGTTGTTGCTCCGGGAGTTCCGGGAGTGGTTGCTGAGGCCGAGCCAGTGGTTCCGTCATACCTGAGGGTGATGGAGCATATGCAGAGGTTGGGCACCAAGTTTTTCAGTGGTGGTGCTCGACCGATTGAGTCTGATGAGTGGAGGTCCAGGTTGGAGAGGAACTTACAGTCGATCAGATGCCCTGAGGAGTATAGGGTTGACTTGGCGGTGCATTATCTGGAGGGAGATGCACATGAGTGGTGGCAGGGTGTTGCTGCGAGGAGGGCGGGAGTAGTGTGGTCTTGGGACGAGTTCCGGAGGGAGTTAGATCTCAAGTATTTTCCGCGGGAGGCTCGGGACAGGTTACAGGGGGAGTTTTTGTACTTGTCCCAGGGGAGTCGTTCAGTTCGGGAGTACGAGGCCGAGTTTAACCGGCTGAAGCGGTTTGCTGGTCGGGGTGCAGATACCGAGTATGAGTTGATTTGTGCTTTCATGCGAGGTATGCATATCGATCTCAGGAACCGATGCATAGTCCGCAAGTTCGAGTCGGTGTCCGAACTGGTGGAGTGTGCAGCGCAGCTTGAGGAGGGGATGAGGCAGGAGGCTAGTTTAAAGGCTGCAGTACCAGAGGTTCCGCGGCGGCCTCAAAGTCAGGGTGTGGCTCCGAGCAAGGGCGTTAAGTCTGGTCAGCAGCAGGGCCAGAAGAGGAAGTGGGAGGATACTTCCAAGGCAGCGGGTTCTGGACCACGTTGTTTCGGGTGTGGAGCCTATGGACATCGCGTGGCGGATTGTTCTCAAGGGGGACAGGTGTGCTTCCATTGCAAGGAACCCGGTCACATCAAGAAGGATTGTCCGAAGTTGGCTCCGCCATTTGCGAGGATCGAGGCACCGCCTCCGAAGCGGGCCGCAGTAGCACCGAGGGTGTTCACCATAGGCGCGGAGTCAAGCGAGGTGAGTGGCAGCAGACCGATTACTGGTTTGCTACCTAATTATGTTCTTGTTTGATTGTTAATTTCAGTTACTCGCTCTGTAATTGGTGTTTGCTGTTTGCCTTAAATCCTTTTCGTGCTTAGGGACCCTTAGTGTGGCTGGGGTAGAGTCACATGTGTTGTTTGACTCCGGAGCGTCCCATAGTTTTGCCACACCGGGTTGGGTGTCGGGGAGCGGTATCCAAGAGGTGTCTGGGGACCACTCGGGTGTTGTGAGAGTTGCTGGGGGTCGTTTGTTAAGGACTCAGGGCTGTGTGGAGAGTGTCGACATTCTTATCGCCGGAGAGCTGATGCCAGCGGATTTGATAGTGTGTCCAGTGGAACTCTACGACATCATTTTGGGTATGGACTGGCTGGGAAAGTTCAAGGCTCATTTGGATTGTCACCGGGGTCGTGTGGTTTTCGAGCATGCTAGCAGAAGACTGGTTTATCAGGGGGTGAGACCGGTGCCGTGAGGTATCGTCATTTCTGCGGTTCAGGCGGAGCGTTTGATCGAGCAGGGTTATGAGGCCTATTTGTCTACCATTTCGATACCTGGTGAGGTTGAGGAATCAGCGGTGCGAGATATTGAGGTGGTTTGGGAGTTCGAGGATGTGTTCCAGCAGTTGAACGGGTTACCACCATCCAGGTCGGACCCTTTTTCCATTGAGTTAGAGCCGGGGACGACGCCGTTGTCTAAGGCTCCTTACAGGATGGCTCCAGCGGAGATGGCTGAGCTTAAGAAGCAGCTAGAAGAGTTGTTGGAAAAGGGTTTCATTAGACCGAGCAGTTCTCCGTGGGGTGCACCGGTACTGTTCGTCAAGAAGAAGGCTGGGAGTTTCCGGTTGTGCATTGATTATCGGGGGCTGATCCGGGTTACTGTGAAGAACAAGTATCCATTACCGAGGATCGATGACTTGCTAGATCAGTTGCAGGGTGCTTCGTGGTTCTCTAAGATCGATTTGGCGTCGGGTTATCATCAGATCCCGATAGCGGAGTCGGACATCAGGAAGACGGCTTTCAGGACGAGATACGGGCACTATGAGTTTGTGGTGATGTCGTTTGGGTTGACGAATGCACCGGCTGCGTTTATGAGGTTGATGAACGGCGTGTTCCAGGAGTATCTGGATGAATTCGTCATCATTTTCATCGACAACATTCTAGTGTATTCGAAGAGTCCTGAGGAGCACATGGTTCACCTGAGGAAAGTTCTGGAGAAGCTACGGGAGCAACAGTTGTTCGCTAAGCTGAGCAAGTGTAGTTTCTGGCAGCGGGAGATCGGATTTCTGGGGCACGTCGTATCTGATCGTGGTGTTTCAGTGGATCCGGAGAAGATTCGCTCGATTGAGGAATGGCCGAGACCAAAGAATGCCTCGGAGATTCGCAGTTTTCTGGGCCTGGCGGGTTATTACAGGAGGTTCGTCTAGGGGTTTGCTAGTATGGCGCAGGCCATGACCAAGTTGACCGGGAAGGACGTTCCTTTTGTGTGGTCGGATCAGTGTGAGGAGAGCTTCGTGAAGCTCAAGGAGATGCTGGTGAGTACTCCGGTGTTGGCCTTGCCTAAGCAGGATGAGCCATATGTTGTGTTCACAGACGCGTCCAGGCTGGGGCTCGGTTGTGTATTGATGCAGCAGGGTAAGGTAATTGCATATGCTTCCAGGCAGTTGAGGAAACATGAATGCAATTATCCTACTCACGATCTTGAGATGGCTGCAGTGGTGTTTGCATTGAAGATCTGGAGGTCTTATCTGTATGGCGGTAAGGTTCAGGTGTTCACAGACCACAAAAGTCTGAAGTACATCTTTATCCAGCCCGAGCTGAATATGCGACAAAGGCGATGGATGGAGCTTGTTGCGGATTATGACCTGGAGATAGCTTACCATCCCGGTAAAGCGAATCTTGTAGCTGATGCTTTGAGCAGGAAGCGGGTTATTTCAGACACTGAGCGGGATACAGAGGCGTTGGTAGGCATGGTGAGTACCCTGAGACTGTGTGCTGTGTCTGAGGAGTCTGAGCCGTTGGGTGTAGAGGCGGTGGATCAGGCGGATATTCTGACTAGGGTGCGGCTGGCACAACAGTTGGACGCGGAATTAATGCAGTCTGCCAGGGCAGAGTGGTCTGAGTATGAGTTCTCCAGTAATGGAACTATTCTTTTGAGGGGCAGGGTGTGTGTACCGAAGGACGAAGTGCTGAGGCAGGAAATTCTGAGGGAAGCACATCAGAGCCGTTTCTCTATTCATCCAGGAGCTACCAAGATGTACCGTGACCTCAAACGGTATTACCAGTGGGTAGGGATGAAGAAGGATGCTGCCAACTGGGTTGCGGGGTGTGATACCTGTCAGTTGGTGAAGGCTGAGCATCATGTTCCGAGCGGGTTGTTGAGGAGTTTACCCATTCCGGAGTGGAAGTGGGACATGATCACCATGGATTTCGTGGTGGGTCTGCCGGTTTCGCGAACCAAGGACGCTATTTGGGTCATCGTCGATAGGTTGACCAAGTCTGCGCACTTCTTGGCCATAAAGAAGACTGACGGTGCGGAATTGTTGGCCAAGAGGTACGTCAGGGAGATTGTGAAGCTGCATGGGGTACCGGTGAGTATAGTGTCAGATCGAGATCCGAAGTTCTCCTCGTTGTTCTGTGGCGCTTTCCAGAAGGAGATGGGCACTAAGGTACACATGAGTACAGCTTATCATCCCCAGACCGATGGGCAGTCGGAGAGGACTATCCAGACGTTGGAGGATCTGTTGAGGATGTGTGTGTTGGATTGGGGTGGACATTGGGCGGATCATCTGAATCTAGTGGAGTTTGCGTACAATAACAGCTACCAGGCTAGTATCGGCATGGCACCATTTGAGGCGTTGTATGGTAGGCCTTGCAGGACCCCGTTGTGTTGGACACAAGTGGGGGAGAGGAGCCTGTTGGGGGCTGACTTTGTGCAGGAGACGACTGAGAAGGTCCGGATTGTGAAGTTGAACATGAAGGAAGCTCAAGATCGTCAGAAAAGCTACGCAGATCGGCGTAGGAAGGAGCTGGAGTTCGCAGTTGGCAATTTGGTCTATCTGAAGATGGCCATGTTGAGGGGTCCGAACAGGTCCATCTCCGAGACTAAGTTGAGCCTGCGATATATGGGTCCCGTCAGGGTGCTGGAGAGGGTCGGACCGGTGGCTTATCGGCTAGAGTTGCCGGAGCCTATGCAGGCATTTCACAAGGTGTTTCATGTGTCGATGCTGAAGAAATGTCCGCACAAGGATGATCAGGTGGTCACGGGGGTGCCATCAGATTTGACACCGAGCATGGTGGTGGAGGCGAGGCCTCTGAGAGTCCTAGATCGTCAGGTGAGAGTGATCAGGAGGAAGAAGGTTCTTGAGATGCAGGTGCTGTGGGACTGCAATGGAGCCGAGGAGGTGACTTGGGAGCCGGAAGAGAAGTTGAAGCGCAAGTTTCCCAAGTGTTTCGGCAAACTGGAGGGTTAGCCGGGTGTTTTCCATGTCGTTGTAACCATGGTGTTGGGGTTTTAGGAGTTAATGCGTTGTTGTACTCGTTTATTTTATGGTGTTATAATTAACCGATGTACTTTGGAGCTTTTGATTATTCAATAAAAAGGTGTTTTCATTGAAAATGTTGAGTGGTGTGGTTACTAGGTGTTTAGTAGCCGCATAGGGCTGATAGTTCCGGATTGGTTTGGCACGGGGTGGTGGCCCCATATAGCGGCATCGGAGTGCACTGGTGAGTCACTGCCGAGTGTACATGGCCGGCTGGGTTTCGATGTGATTCCTGATTGGTGAGACAGGTCACTAGAGAGATTGCCGTTGTCTAGCTCTCTATGCGTTAGACGGATCGATCCATGGTGTTGGGTCGTGAAGTCGTTATACTCCCGGGTGTTGGAGTGGTTGGCCAAACCAAGTAGGGAACTATGGCGCTATGGTGTTGAGCCGTGATACCGTTGTTGGTGGAGTTGGAAGAGCGGTCGTGCGACACTGAGTTGGAATAGCGGTTGTGCTATGTTGTGGATGTTCGTTGGATGTTAGATTCGAGGACGAATCTATGTTAGTGGGGGAGAATTGTAACACCCGTAATCCATTAATTGGGCTTAATTTGACCTTTTAGAAGTTTGGGGGGAGTTAAATTGAATAAATCAATTTTTACCGGCGGGTGTAATTGATAATCTTGAAAGTTTGGGGTCAACTTTCGGAAGGGGAGGAAGGGTGAGGACCGATTGGTGTAATAAGAAAACTTGAATACACCTATGTATATATGTGTGTATGTATCGCCTCTTCCAGAGCGTGATCGAACCCTAGCCGTCAAGGAGAAGGATTTGCGCTGGTTTTCGGCATGGAAGCAAGGAGAAGCTTCGAGCCCGCGCCTCCCTCTTTCACGATAAGGCTCCTGCCCCTTGTCGTTTTGGTTTGGTCGTAGTGTGGGTTCCACGGGTTGGCGGCGTTGTGGTCGCGGTAGCGGTCCTAGGGTCAGTCGTGTGTTAGCGGGTCTTGTGGTGGTGTCGGGAACGGTGTTGTAGTGCGGGACGCCGTGTGGTGTATTCGGGCGAAGCGAAATAGAAGGGCTTGACGATCGGCGTTGCCATTGGGGTTCAGTGGATCGGAGCTTCCGTGTCGTCAGGGCGCGAGAGAATGGTTCGTGATCGGTGGTTGGATCATGGTGGTTCCGGTGGTGAGCTCCGGTGGTGGTGTAGTGAGCCGGCGAAGGGAAGAGGAAGACGCGTACGTGTAATGGGTTGAGTAATAAATTATTGGTTTTGATTATTTTATTATTTTTATTTTTAGGTGGATTAATAGAAGGTTATTCATCCCGGGGAGTTCTAGAAAATTGCTGAATTTTCTCGTGAAACTTTCTGTGCGGAAATAAGGTGAGTGCAGGACCATAGGCGTAATTTAATAATTTTGATAATTGATGTGATTTCGTGATTATTAGCCGTTTACGATCTCTGAGGGTCTAGATCGAGTGTTTCATGAGATGTTTGATTTATTCGCTATTTTCGTGATAATCTACATTAATTATCTTAATTATTTGTTAGCCTGTAGATGGGAGGATTGCCTCACTAAGTATTTTTCGAAATACTTATGCATCTCTTTTGTTTTAATTGATGCAGGAAAAGAGAAAGTGTGACCGTGGGATCAGGGCGAGGAAGAGGGGGTGATCTAGACTTGTCGTTTATTTGGTGATTTTATTTAATAATTTATGATCTTGATTATTCGGATTTTAATCTTGAACCGGAAATTAATTTGTGAGGTTCAATTATTATTATTTATGGGATTTTAGTAATTATTTGCAAAAAAAAAAAAAAAAAAAAAAACAGAAATGGGTGCGGTTGTTTCAAGGATTATCCGGTATGGGCCAAATCGTTAATGAGAAAATGGCCAAATATACCTTCGAGAAGTAACGATATGATGATAAATACCGTGATGAACTGTACACCAGAGAAACAAATGGTGGCTGTAGAATTTGCAAATTTTGGAAATCCGACAGTTTTGGGAACTTCATAATGGGAAGCGTTATACATCTAACTCAAAGGAGGTCGTGAAGGTAATATGATGACTTTTACCTCTGCTACGCGAAGAGAGACAATTAAACATAAAACACCTAGAAAATTACCAAAACTTTCTGTTGGATCTCTGAAACTTGCATTGTATTAAAAAAAAATTCATTTAGTTGTGAATTGAATTGTAGAATAAAAGACGGAGTTTTGTATCTAATGTTAGAAGAAAGAAGGATTTTAGTTCGTCATGATGTGGCATTTCTCATTTTTAGGCTTTTTATGTTATAAGTTCTCATGTTAAGAATGAGAATGATATAATGAATTTGGAGAAGAAGAAAAATAATCGGAAGAAGAGAAAGAAGAATTCGGAGAATAAAACCAGAACATAGAAGACGAAGTGGAAGAAGAAAAAGCAATGGAAGAAAAACAAACGGATCAAGCATAAGAAGAAGAAAATCGAAAGATGAAGAAGGTGAAGATGAGGAAAGAGACTAGAAAAAATCAGAAGAATAAGAACTTGGAGAAGACAAAGACGATAAAGAAAAACAAAGACAAAGAAGAAGAAGAAGAAGAAGGAAAAGACGAAGAAGATGAAAAACAAAGAGAAGTTCGGAGAAGAAAAAACCGATGTAGAATAATTCGAAAAAAATTTGAGGAAAAAGGAAAATAACAAACAAAATAAGAATAAGAAAACGTAGGGTTTATGATTTAGGGTACGAACATTGAAAAAGAACATGAAGAATTTGGAGAAGAGAAAGAATAATCAGAAGAGGGGGAATAAGAATTCGGAGAAGAAAACCGTCAAAAATTTAAACTATTCATGCCCGCGCAATAATGTATTAAATATATAGTTCATTACCGGTATAAACGATGGCAGCATATATGATATATATATTGTTTATGTTTTAAACGATAAAAATTTTTTTTGATAAAAAATATATTGTCCTATGGCACTGCTAACTCTATTTTAATTTTCAGATATCTTATGAGAGCTATAGCACAAACGGTACAAGATGCACAATTTGGTATCTGACAAGTTTTCAACATCAAATAGATTCTCGAGATTTACAAAAAATATGAAGACATATATGATCTATTTTTATGTTTCAATTGATAAAACATCTCTTCTCGCGCAAGGCGCATGCTAAACACCTAGACGTAACCAAGACGAGTTGTTATTAATGAGTTTATGTTGTCGCAGCTCGCAGGTAGTTGTTAATGTGTTTTCATTAATTCGTAAGTTCGTACATTGGTTTGTTTTTAGTTAATCCTTTTTATTTTTTTTTGGTCACGTGATGCACATCAATATCTTAGTTCCGATAGTATTGATACTTTGGACACGAGTAAGATGAATGGTATGGTTTATACCCAAGAATATCTAAAGAGTATTAAAGTATCCGGTTTGCCTAACCACTGTTTAAAGTTAAAGATTGGTGCTCCTATAATGCTGCTGAGAAATATTGATCCTAAGGGTGGATTGTGCAATGGTACGAGGTTGTTGGTAACTCAATTAGCTAACCATGTGATCGAGGCTAGCCTTATAAGCGGTGATAAAGTAGGGAAACATGTTCTGGTCCCTAGAATGTTTGTTTCCCCACCAGAAGCAAGGTTTCCTTTTAGGATGCGTCGTAGACAATTTCCCGTTGCTATCGCGTTTGCTATGACGATAAATAAAAGTCAGGGTCAGACTTTGCAAAAGGTTGGTTTGTTTTTTCCTAAGTCAGTATTCTCACATGGTCAACTTTATGTTGCTGTTTCTAGGGTAACATTAAGAAAAAGATTGCGGATTTTAATAACCGATCATAAGAGGAAGCCACAACAGACAATTAACGTTGTTTACAAATATGTTTTTCAATGAATTCTCACGTCATCACGTTTGGTTTAGTTTAGACTTTTATTGGATTTTATAAACGTAGTTGGATTTTTTTTCTTTGAGTTCTTTGTATTGGTTACGGTTTTAGTTTTAATATCTTTGTTTGACTTCCATATGTTTCGATATCCTTTATGTGTTTTTAATTAATATTTGCTTTAGTTTGTTATGTGTTTATGCATTGGTTATGTGTTTTTCTTTGAGTTCTTTGTATTGATTACGGTTTTAATTTTAATACATTTATTTGACTTTCATATGTTTCTATATCCTTTATTCTTTATGTGTTTGTCTACTTTAGTTTGTTTCGATAAATCTGTTTTAATCATATCGAATTGAGATCAATAAATACGTTTCGATTCAACATCCATAAAACTTAGAATGACATAATTAGGGTTTATGGATGGAGCTCGCTGCCCGCCCAAGGCGTGGACTACCCACCTAATTGATTTGGAAATGAACATTCAAATCCACTTTTATTGGAAATATTTTAAGTACTGGATTTTAGGAAATTTTTAGTGATTTGAAAATGTTTTTGTGGAGTTTCTTTAAGTAAAAAAATAAAAATTCAAATCTCATGGTTTTCGGTAAGGTTTCATAAAATTTTAAAAACAAATCATAACAACTTATATAATTTATTCTTTTACTAAAACTCAAATCTTTCTAAATCCTCCTAAATGTTAGATTGAATAAAATTCAAATCTTTCTAAATATTAGATTGAATACACCCCTTAGTATCTTACATTGGACATTTGTGATTAATTGTGATTAATGAGTATATGTGCTTTGGTGGTAAAATAGTCAACTAATAATGGAGAGGAAAAACGACCAAAAATGAGACACAAGTCTAATCACAATTGATAACGTAGAGGTTGAATAGCTAAGCTATAAAGTGAAAGGATAGACTCCAACATCAATCAAATCAATGTGTTCTTCTCCCTTCACATGAACTTACCCTGTTAATTTGGGTTTTTGTCTCAATCCTTTCTTATCTCTATCGTACATTTTCAATACGTGACCAATAAACAAATCACATCTTTCTCAATGAATAATCAAATTCCGTTTTTGGCTTTTTTGTCTTTGTACAATCTTTATGTTAATTAGGACACTGCCCTTCCTAAGAGAAATGACTTGGACCAGCCTAGATGCTTGTTCAAAGTTTGATTACACAATGCCTTGCAGAAGATTTTTTTAGTACTTATCTTACCGCTTTAGAGTTTTACAATTAACCACCAAACCTGCACTGTGATTCTGATCCAATTTGTGTAAACCATACAAGTAACAATATATATATACACACACAGTAGAAACTTACAAGCAACTTTTGTATGTTTTGTAGCATTTTGAGACTTGTCATATAACACAACCATATGATACATGCCAACAACATCAATCATTCATCTCACATATATGCATTATGCCCTTCCTTCAATTCACTTTACTTATGTTTCACCTTAAACTCATCATAGACCACTGGTTCATACCTACCGCCGATGATGGAAGTGCTGGCCAGATTATGGGCACACGTTTCACTAATGAGATCGCTTCATTCAACCGAGCAGCATGATTCACCACCTTCTGAAAAGTTCATTCAAAAGAGAGACAAAAGAAGAAGAATCAGATGGTGTAAATTTTTTTTAAAATTGTAATCGAAATACTCAACTTTTGTTCTTTATTTTCATATAAGTGAAAAGATGAGTAAAATTCAAGCAAGAACATGAATTTCAGCAGCAAAAGACATATAACATCCGACAAGTTATTTGCAATGGTAAGCAGCAGGAATCAAACTCGTGTCCTATTGATGGTATGTGCCACCGGAACACCGGTTAAGCTACCTTTGCTGATTTCACCTCTCCTTTTATCCTTTCCTCATAGAAACATAATATGTAAAATCCGAAATATATATATATATATATTAACTTCCATATCTGACTACCAAACATGAAAATGTTACAGAGAAGGACCACAAAGATGAATCAAAAGCAGATAATCTCTGAAAGGCAAAGTCAGAACTAGTCTAAGGACCTTTCAACTAACCAAAGAACATGCAGAACTCACATGTAAGAAAACATAACCACAGAGAGATGGATCACTCAGGTGGCTTTCGAATGACTATTAGCATTGCTCTCATACCAAAAGCATCTATATCAAGAACTCAACCAGTGCTATATCAAAGAGCTAATGAAGGCTTACAAAAACACTGTCTTCATCAAAATTGTGTAAATCGAGTCAGTGAATACTATGACCATGGGTCACTAGCTGCATCAAAACTACTTAGCCAAGAGAAAGCTCGCAATAGTAAACAGTTTAAATCAACCAACGACAGCAAAAGAAAGACACTATATGGTCATCTGATTTCATCATCAAATCAACAATGAAACTTATAAAACGTCTAAACTAAACATCAAAAGATTAAACAATGCACAACAGGGGGCTTGGCTCCAGCCAAGTTTGTTAGCCTCATGAATTATGGCATACTTTAAGAACAAAGACAGTCAAAATAAACCGAGATAGTTACCTTATCATCGAGTAGAACCTTAAGCTGCAAGGTACGGCTCTTCTTCTTCTTCATATTATACAATCTACGCCCTAGCATAACAAAACCCACCACTGCTGCTGCCATGGAGAAAGACCATATAGGGTTAACTCTGAAAACACAACACTTCAAAACCTCTATCGGAATTTTCCACCACACAAATCCCCTTTCTCCTCCAGATTCAACAGATGAATCAATAGAGATACACTTTCCTGATTCCTCTTCTCTCTCCGTATTGATTCCTTCATCAGAGCTCATCAATTCCATTTCTCCACTCGAACCCAACCAATCTTCCTCCAGATGCTTCTCTTTCGCTATACTTTCGCTGTATTCCTCTGATTTCTCTAAACCCAGATCGTTATTCACATCGTCATCATCACCGGCTAACCTCTGATCATCGAGCCGATCGCTGCTCGAATCCGACCATAACTCGCTAAAATGCTTCGGGCCATAAGGAGCGTCGGAGAGAGGTTCGATCCAGCCTGGAATACCCGATTGAACAGACCCATCTTCATCGATCGCATCCACACGACACACACCGTTATTGTTCTCGAGAGAGAAGTAATCGAAGGCAATCATACCTCGCGTGCCATCTTCATCACCAATCTCCTCCAAGCTCTTCGAGTTGTTATCCTCCTGGTTAGTAGTAGCTCCTGAGCTCTGAAGCACCACTTCCCAGTCTTCTTGAAGCTCTCCTTCCATGTCAGAAGAATTTTAGGGTTTCTTCGATCGGGAAAATTAAACTCTAAAGGAGAAGGCTTTTGTGTGTCTGTGTGAGATCGATCAGAGAAAACATTCGGTCTTGGGTGATGATGACGTGGCGGGGTGTAATTGGATAGAGGATAAAGTCTGAAAGAGCAAATTAACTTTGTACGTTATTTACGGTGGGCTGAGAAGTAGGGTACCACTAACCGCTTTTTTGCTTATATGAGATATGCTCAAACTTGAAATTGGAGGGAGAGGAAGTGGACACGTGGATGGATGCGGATTGTGATATTGTTAAGTAGATCATTATCAAATTAATCACATGGTGATATTGTTAATTGCTATGATTCACATTGCATATCGGATTTAAGGACCAGTTTCAGACTTGCTCTATCTTTATAATATTATTTAAAAAAATATTTTTAAAAATAAATTTTGTTTTATAATTTTTTTTTTGTCAATTGTCCATCAAATTAAATCAAGTTATGGCCGATAGAATGGTGGTTTCATTAAACAACATCTACCGACTCTGTCTGAGTTACATGAAAAAATAAGATACCTCGTATTCGAGCCTCTTTTGCAAGAGAGTCGGCACGCACATTAAACGCACGAGGAATATAGACTATGCTAAAATTCTCAAAAACATCTCTAAGAGGTGAGACGAATTTGCGACTCTTTTGCGACTGTTTGTAATTTAGAGGCAAAAGAGTCACAAAATAACGATAAAATTTAATAGTCAGAAAAGAGTCGCTTATTTGCGACTGTTTAGTAAATGTAGTCTCAAATTTGCGACGGATAAATGTAGTCGCAAAAGTAGTCCCAAATTTGAGACTGATAAATTTAGTTGCAAACGTGGTCGCAAATTTGCGACCAATTTGCTACGGAAAATTAAAGAAAATAGTGGTCGCTAAAAGTTGGTAGAAAACGTGGAAAATACGAGAAATAAGTTGGTATACCAAACTTTTATGACTGTATTTTAGAGTCGCAAAAGAGTCTCAAAATTTTGCATATAAATATAACACATCCCTCTCTCGACATTTGCATTCATCGAAGGAAAAATAAAATAAAAAAACTCGAGTGAGTCACAAAAAAAGAAGAATGTGGAATTCATCACGAGAGTGGATGTATAATAGGATCGATCCACACATAAATCATATCTCCAGTGAATTCTTGGCGGGGGTGGATCAGTTCATGAATTTTGCTAATAGCCAACCACTAGCGCAAAGCAGTGGAGGTAGGTTTCACTGTCCTTGTATTAAATGTCAAAATTCCAAAATTTTGCATGGAAATACAATTTCGAAGCATTTGCATAGTAGATGATTTATGCCAGGATATTATGTATGGTGTGAACATGGTGAAGATTATGATGTGGTTAGGGGAGGATCGAATAGTCATTATGCTAATGTAGATTATACTAGTGGTAATCATCAACCAACAAAATATGATGGGGGGGGGGAATGTATATGCTGGGATGGTTAATGATGCATTTCATGGTGCTACGCCATTTAATCATCATCATGAACATGATGAAAGTGGATATGATCATCATGTTCATGAAGAACCTATCCAAGAGGCAAAACGGTTTTACGACATGTTAGATGCTGCAAATACTTCACTTTATGATGGTTGTCGTGAAGGTCATTCGAAGTTATCTTTGGCTGCTCGGTTCATGAACATTAAGTCAGACCATAATATGGCCGAAAGCTGTATGGACTCATGGTCTGAATTGTTTACAGAGTATTTACCAGAAGGTAATCAATCACCTAGTTCGTACTACGAGACATAAACTCTGATGCGAAAGCTAGGATTGCCGTACCATACATTTGATGTATGTATAGATAATTGTATGCTCTTCTGGAAAGAAGATGAGAAGTTGGAGCATTGCAAGTTCTGTGAAAAAGCAAGATATAAGGCTAGTGAGGGACGAACTAAAATCCCGTTTAGTCGTATGTGGTATTTACCTATCACTGACAGATTGAAGAGAATGTACCAATGATATACTCATATATTGCATGTTTTAGCATGCATCTCACTTAGAGTTTTGTGTCATTTACATGCATAATCATGGTTTTGTCTTGCATTTAAGTATCAGTTAGAGATTAGGACATATTTCATTAGGTCTAGTGAGTTCTTGCATGTTTAGAGTACTTTCTAGGTGATTGGAGGCAATTTGGGCATATTTGGAGAGTTGGACCAAAGTAGAGTGCAAGATCCATCCGATATACCGTAAAGATATAGCTGGACGGAGATCTTACGATCCTAATCGGTTTATATGACCTTCATGAATGTTGTAGAGGGGTGCGTTAGCTGTCCAGAGGAGTTAGATTCAGGCCATTCAGACGTGTTGTTTGAGATTTACAGCCATTTTACCAGAGATATGTCCGCCTGCCGAGTAAGCTTCGACTTACACCGACGCCACGAAGCGATGCAACTGATCGGTGGAGGTCCAGGCCCTTAACATCGACCCAGCCCCTTCTTACATCGACCTGTTACCTCGATGCTTCACCTCAGTGATATGCTCAATTTAATACCCTAAAGTACTAAAGCAGTTGTAATAGTATAGCTAGGGGTCGAACCACAGAAGACTCACAGAAACGCACAATAGATTCTATAGTGTCGAATTACGCTAAGCCAAACAGTTGTAATTAAAAGCAGTGCAGAAATTAAAGGAGTTGTAAATCAATTGGGAAATATAGGCTCAGGGTTTTTCTCAGGAAATCAATGAATGCAGACTAACTAACTAACAGGATTCAGATTTAGCGCAGTTCTTGAACTCAAATCACTAAAATATAGCTAACCAACTCTCGTTGCGAAAACTATCTAAATCTAAATCCCAAGAATTCCAAATCTCTTTGCGAATCCTAAATTCTAAATCAGCTTTAATATCAGGTTTGATATGTTCACAAATCAATTAAACCAAATCTCTTTGCGAATAATCAATTTGCTCACCTAGGTTCTATCAGGTAATTAATCGCACTCTCGTGCCTAATCAATTATCCTAAGATCTAAGTTCCAGATTCGTCAACCTAGAATTAGCTATGAACACAACCTAAGGTGAAGAACTAATTCAGATGGTGAATCCTAAACATATAATTAACCTAGCATTCAAAGAAATCCTTTATGAGAAAACCCTAAACCTAAAGTGGATCTACTCAGACATGGCAATTGAATCAAAAGACATGTTTGAATAAATCATCAATAGAATAGGAAGAAAGGTTTAGAGATCTGATCTCGGACGAAGGGAGATTCAGACTTGTCTCTCTAAAACCCAAAGTAAAATCAAACTATAAAATAAAGCATAAAAAGACATAGCCTAAACAATGGCTGTAAAATCCTATTTATAACCTAAATCACGATTTGGGGCCTTCTTGTAATTATCAAAGTCTTCTGGGTGCTTTTGCAATTCTCCAAGACTTCATAATTAGTCGCGGCCCATGAAATCTTGATGAGTGTCGATCGATACCAGGGGGTATCGATCGATGCTCGGTGCTCAGATCGGGCTCTTAGTCATCAGACTTCAGTCTCGCTCCAGAATGCTCCAGAAAAGCTCCAATAATTCCAATTAAGCTCCAGACGTGCTATAACCTGTGAAAGACTCTAAAAGACTCCAAAACACAAGAAAAGACTCTATAAAAGGACTTATATCATGGCCTAAATAGGGTAAAAACCATGATATATCAACTCCCCCAGACTTAGCCTTTTGCTTGCCCTCAAGCAAATAGAAGACTAAACCAGAAAAAGAGGTTTGAAAACGTAGAGACTCACCTGTTCCTTAACCATCGAAAAGACCCTTTTCCCAAGTACCCAAATGTCACCTGATCAGCTTTCGATCTAACCACCATGTATTTCTCCGTAGACATTTGCAGCTTTTCCAGACTCCACACAAAATCCCACAGCATTGTTCAAGTAAAGCCCTCATCGCCAGTTTCATCTCTGCAGCTAATATTTAAGAACCTTCTAGACTCTTTACCAGACAATATCTTGACAAAGGAACCATCCTTTTCACACTTTTTTGTATCAATTTCTCTCCTCCAGACTTATTTCTTATTATATCCTTATTATTTCTTTTATTTTCAGCTTAGCATATACATATCAAGGTATGAGACGCGAGTACTGATGGTGTTTGCCACCAAATCCCCGGTTCTTCCCTCTCAATGTATCAAAGGATGTAGGCGAATAATGGCATCATAGGAAAATCCTAGCCTCGCTTCCAATCCTTTGTGTGATCATCCCCTCTTAAGTAGAATAATGGGATCGCTGGAAATTTTCCTAACCCTCTACTCAGAAGAAAATCATTTCAATCTTTTATGCTCTTAATCTATCAACTTATTTTAGGGGAGAGAGATACCATAATTCTAAACACACGGGTTCCTTTATCAGATATGAATGATGAATCAAGCTCTATGAACACTAACCACATTGATGAAGTGCAAAAATTTGGCTCAGGCTTCAGAAGAACTCTGCTGGAGACATGGATGTTTTCTAGTCAACTGGTCAGCCTTTGGATTTTTCATTAGTCGATCTAGAACTGATCCTGTAACACTGTGCACTCAAAAACAAAATCAAATCAATAGGTTCAAGCACAGGATCATCATCTCCAACAAATTTTGACTCAATAAAACAGTTTTGACTCGATAAAACGACTGACTCTAAGAAAAACGAAAACAATGTCAGCAGACACCTCCCCCAGACTTGAACAACACTGTCCTCAGTGTTATCTAGCCTAGAGTCAGTGAAAGAAACAAAGAAAAAGGATAGAACGAAGAGAAACAAGAAATTACCTTCCTGGAATAGCGAGTGTCGATCGACACACAGCATGGTATCGATCGATACCATGCTTAGATCGACTTTGTGAATTTTCATCCGCGATTGGTGTCGATCGATACCATAGGGGTATCGATCGATGCTTAGGCGATTTCGAGTTGCTCCTTGTTCATCCTGACACAGACTCAAAACAAACGAAAATAAAAATAAAAACGAATCAAAAACATACTCACCAGTGGGTTGCCTCCCACCAAGCGCTCGTTTAACGTCAATAGCTTGACTGTAACGCCCTTCAGGCTGGATAAGAGTGAGAGCTTGCACCAAAACAGGCTCCATCACTTGACATTACTAGCTTCAGAGTTCTGCTTAGCATGCTGTCCACAAATTCCTGCCCTTTCTCTTTCAGCTCAGAAGTAAGAAGGACTCTGGCCTTGGAGAATGGCTTCAAGGCTCCCTTGCATTTGACCTTGTAATCAATCGAATTCCCATCACACTTCTGAGGAATCAAAGTGACATGGGGATTCTCGACCTTTTTGTTCTTGGCCTTCTTCTTCTTTGTTGCCTTAGTCTTCTTCTTGGGGATGTTGGGCGGTTCACCTGGAATATCTGCGACAGTAGGCTCATCAGGAGGCTCTTCCAGAAGATCAATTGCTAGCGACTCTCCTGTGATAACCTTGATGCTAGAGGCACGTGTGGGAATACTCCTAGGTGGAATGACATCATAGTAGACATCACCGTCAATGTAAGAGAAAGATAGTCTCTTATTAGGTGTGTCTATGATCGCGCCTGCAGTAGCCATGAACGGTCGTCCCAAAAGGATAGGCATACGAGATATTGCACCCATCTCCACAACCTGAAAATTAGTAGGAACTAGACAGTCTCCTACTTTGACCAGCAAACCATGGATAGTACCGTGTGGAAGCGAGGTGGAGTTGTTCGCGAATGTGATAGATGCCTCTGGTGATCGAATATCAGCTCCTAACCGCTCTGCAATTGCCCTTGAGATGACGTTGACACTAGCCCCTGAGTCGACAAGAGACTCTTTGAAATTAACTCCTGAGATGGAGCATGGAACAGCGAATTTCCCTGGGTCTCCCCTCTGTGTCAATTTCCGCGGTTGTAGTGAATTGCGAACTCTTTCTCCGATCACCTCAGGTGTTTTCATAACTTCTGGTCCGTTCTGAGAGGGGTATCGATCGACACCAGGTTGGGTATCGATCGATGCCATGCGATTTGAATCGTTCCTGACAAGTACATCTTCATCAGAAAGAAGCTCCACGTTCGGGTTATCCAGCATATACTGTAGTTTAGCAATCTCCCATTCCTCCCTTGTCAGCTTAGGAACCATAGGATAAGGCATCCTGGTAACATACACTCGTTCTGCAACGACCTTAGGCACCACAGTAGAACTCTCTGTTGTCTCCTCAGAAATCACCTTAGTATCGACCGATACCAATGGGGTATCGATCGATACACGGGTGATTGAATCCATTCTTGCAGACGTCTGGGCTGGTATCGATCGATACTGGGTAGTATCGATCGATGCTTGTGCGATTTCAGGAATGGCTTCGAGATTTTCTGCACGTAAGCTGATGGCATTGACGTGTGCATTGTGTGATTGAACCGCCTTTCCCTTGGAATTTGCTGCAGTCTGAGCTACTTGCGTCTCCAGCATCCTGTGGCTCGTCTTTAGAGCCTCGATCCTTCCACTCAAATCGGTGTATAAATCATCCATCTTACCATTGAAGGTTACTGTCATCTTCTCCTGCCCTTGAACCAGGTGTTCAAGCATAGCCTCAATCTTACTCTCAGGAGCTTTGGGTGGTGGGGATTGGTACCCTCCTTGCTGAGCATTGTTGGTGAAGTTTCGATTGGAGTTGTATCCGAATCGCTGACCCTGAAAACCAGAACCACCAATGTAGTTAACATCTTCCACCTCATTCTCAGTAGCAAAGTGGACGGCCTTTGTTGTCCTTCCCAGCAGAAGACTGTGCATAGAATCCAGCTGAGCTTTCACTTCAGCAATCTGTGACCCATCCTGATTACCAGCCAGCCTCTTGCGCTCGAAATCTGCGCTCTTGGTGCTACTGCTAGAGGCAAAGTTCTCAATCAACACAATAGCATCCTCAGGATATCTGGTGTTGAAATTACCATTGCTCGAAGAGTCCAGACCCATCTGATATCTCCAATCTACTCCTCTGAAGAAGATACCCAGCAGCTGCACATCAGAGTATCCATGATGTGGACAATCTCGCTGGTACGATCTGAATCTTGTCCAAGCAGCCTTGAACGCCTCAGTAGGTCCTTGAGAAAATTGGGAGATTTTATTTCTCAGATCTTCAGATCTTCCATCATCGTAGAAGTTAATCAGGAAGGCTCTCTTGGTGTCCTCCCAATTAGTTAGCGATCCAGGAGATAGCTGCCTCAGCCAGTAAGTAGCTTCTCCACCTAGAGAATAGGGGAAAAGCTTGCAGAAGAGATAGTCGTAGGACACTCCATTGCTCTTAATGCTAGTGACCAAGTCCTCGAACCTCTCTACATGGTCCATTGGATGTTCATGAGGAAGACCATGAAAGAGATGCTGTCCCACTAGAGTGAAGTAAGCAGGCTTCAGCTCAAAGTCATTCCTCTCAAACGCAGGAGGACGAATTGCTGAACGATTGGCGAAAAACTGGTCAGGCCTGTTGCATTCACCAATCGTCCTTCCACGATTAACCACAGCATTCCCTGCGTTGGCGCGCCCAGCTGGCGCGACAATCTCAACAACCGCAGCAGGGACAACGATGTTACCAGCTTCATCAAGTCGCTGCCCTCTCTCATTACACACGTGACCCTCTTGGTCTCTCAGAATTCCAGCTTCATCAGCTCTTAAAACCACTGGGTTGTTCATCCCTGATGTTTGCTTGGTCTTTCTGTTTGTGCGTTCCACAAACGCTAGCTGTTCCAGTGACAGTTCAACTAGTTGTGTGCTCTTGTTGCTTCTGGTTTCACGAACAGGCATACACCTGCAAACAAAACACTAGGCAAAGCACGTAAGTAACCAGAAAAATACGTTGAGTATCGATCGATACCAAGTGGTGTCGACCGATACCAACAAAAGAAAACGACGCGTATCGACCGATACTACAGAGTATCGATCGATACCGTCGAACTTAGTCGAAATTCTAAACTAAAATCTAATGGCAAATTGAGTCCCCGGCAACGGCGCCAAAATTGATATGCTCAATTTAATACCCTAAAGTACTAAAGCAGTTGTAATAGTATAGCTAGGGGTCGAACCACAGAAGACTCACAGAAACGCACAATAGATTCTATAGTGTCGAATTACGCTAAGCCAAACAGTTGTAATTAAAAGCAGTGCAGAAATTAAAGGAGTTGTAAATCAATTGGGAAATATAGGCTCAGGGTTTTTCTCAGGAAATCAATGAATGCAGACTAACTAACTAACAGGATTCAGATTTAGCGCAGTTCTTGAACTCAAATCACTAAAATATAGCTAACCAACTCTCGTTGCGAAAACTATCTAAATCTAAATCCCAAGAATTCCAAATCTCTTTGCGAATCCTAAATTCTAAATCAGCTTTAATATCAGGTTTGATATGTTCACAAATCAATTAAACCAAATCTCTTTGCGAATAATCAATTTGCTCACCTAGGTTCTATCAGGTAATTAATCGCACTCTCGTGCCTAATCAATTATCCTAAGATCTAAGTTCCAGATTCGTCAACCTAGAATTAGCTATGAACACAACCTAAGGTGAAGAACTAATTCAGATGGTGAATCCTAAACAGATAATTAACCTAGCATTCAAAGAAATCCTTTATGAGAAAACCCTAAACCTAAAGTGGATCTACTCAGACATGGCAATTGAATCAAAAGACATGTTTGAATAAATCATCAATAGAATAGGAAGAAAGGTTTAGAGATCTGATCTCGGACGAAGGGAGATTCAGACTTGTCTCTCTAAAACCCAAAGTAAAATCAAACTATAAAATAAAGCATAAAAAGACATAGCCTAAACAATGGCTGTAAAATCCTATTTATAACCTAAATCACGATTTGGGGCCTTCTTGTAATTATCAAAGTCTTCTGGGTGCTTTTGCAATTCTCCAAGACTTCATAATTAGTCGCGGCCCATGAAATCTTGATGAGTGTCGATCGATACCAGGGGGTATCGATCGATGCTCGGTGCTCAGATCGGGCTCTTAGTCATCAGACTTCAGTCTCGCTCCAGAATGCTCCAGAAAAGCTCCAATAATTCCAATTAAGCTCCAGACGTGCTATAACCTGTGAAAGACTCTAAAAGACTCCAAAACACAAGAAAAGACTCTATAAAAGGACTTATATCATGGCCTAAATAGGGTAAAAACCATGATATATCACTCAGGACAGTTAAATCGACTCCACATGTCTATGCAACTGATTGATGCAGCACCAGCCGAAGTGACTCAAAGATCAGGCCAAATAATGATCTTCCCGTGCCCATTTTAATCTGAGGTTTTCATGAAAGTCATAGATAATTGAGTTGACGTTCGTTTAGTGGTGGTTTCAGGTCATTCAGATCGGCCGTTCAAGAGATATGACAAATATAGAAAGGACGTGTCTATCTGGAATCCAAACGAGTTCTGCTCCAAATACGATGTCTGAAAGATCAACTCAGACGAAGGATTTGCACTCCGATTCAGCTTCTGCGTTATTCATAGAAGTTGTAGATAATTAAGTTGTAAGTCTTATGGAGCTGGATTGAGGTCATTCGGATGTCAGATGCAGGAGTTATGGCCGATTCACTGAAGACGTATCCAAGTTTCGGCCGGGTCAATACCCGGTTTGTCCCGGGTTGACCCGGTCCGACCCAGCTCAAGAAAACACTTTTAAATATTGCTGAGACCCATTTTTAGATCTATCTCACTTTTTATCCTTTTTCTCTCCTTTTTCTCAAGAACAAAAACCTCTCTTTTTAGGGTTTTTGGGATTTTTCCCAAGGATCTTTTGATTTATGAAAGTTTGAGTTTAGTTCTTGTGTTCTTTCTCTAATCTTTCATCTACCTAATCTATAATCATGATTAACATCACCTCTTTCACAAGATTTAATGTGTTCTTCATGATTAGTGAGTAGTCTTTTAAGATTTGAGGATTTGGTAGATTTAGGGTGATTTGATGGATGATTAATGTTGTCTAGGATTATATTATATGATTTCCCTTCTTGATTAGTGGTTTTAAAGCTAGATCTAGCTTGAGAAAGTGGATCTAGATCATAAGATATTTCATGCACACAAGGTGTTTGATGAAATGCCTTGATGAACTAATCAAGAGATATTCATTTCTAGCCTAAGAGATTGGTTGTCTAGAGTGATTATTTGGTTGATCTTGAATGTTTAGACTTAAAGCTTGCTAATTAGTGATTCACAAATGAGAATTTGATCTTGAATTAGTGATTAGCAAAGTAATTAATGCTTTAAGACAGGATTAGTTAATATTAGTGATTTTTGCCTAGGGATTAGTCTTCATTAAGCATTGGACATCATTAATTAGCCATTGGATTGCCTTATCTCAATTACCTTATCCTTGAATTCGCCTTTTATCATCTTTTTAATCTCGTCTAGCATTTGTTTACTTGTGTTCTTGCTTTTAATTTGAATCGTTTAGGTTGTTTGAAAACTAAAACCACATTTGTTTGCTTAGCTTAAGTTATTTCTTGCATTCCTAGTGTGTTGTTCTTTGTGCCTCCTTGGATTGATCCCCAAGTGCTACAACGATAGAATTTTGGTAATTGGTTTGGATACACACAATTATCCACTATCAATTTGGCGCCGTTGCCGGGGAGGCTATAGCAATAACCATTAGGATTTAGATTTTGCTTGAGGCTAAGCTTTTATTTTCACTATGGTAATGCATATCACTAAGAGTGTGCATCTCGTTGAGATGATGAATTTTCTTTTATTTATTGTTACTAACTTGTCTTCCTTAGCTCTTTTGTGCTTTCAAAGGTACCAAGATCAATGGAAGAGACATGGGAAGACAAGATCAATTGAGGTGTTTGAGGCGGTCAATCGAAAAATCATTCTTGAAGATCTTCAACCTCCAGAGATGGACAACCAAGGTAGCATCTCTCAAGCTCCAAAACCTCAAGAAATGACACAACTTCAAGGAAAGCCACGTCCTCAAGTGTTGGCATCAAGTCCGACCCAAGCTCTAAGGGACAAGCCAACGGTTGAAAACTTTGACACTCCTTGTTGTCGTGGATTGAGGTATGGTGTCCACCCTCCTCCAATTAAAGCCAAAGCTTATGAGATCAAAGGAAGCTTGGTTAGATTGATTCAAGAATATAGGTTCTTGGGGGACGAAGGAGGAGAATCCTTATGATCATTTGGACTCATTTGAGAGATTGTGTAACACAATTAGGATTAAAGGAGTGCCCCATGAGTGTATCAAGCTCATCTTGTTTCCGTTTTCTCTTGGAGAAAAGGCAAGCCGATGGGAAAGAGCATTACCTTCCCACTTGGTCAAGTCTTGGGATGATTGCAACAAGATCTTCCTTAATAAGTTCTATCCCATCCAAAGAACGATCCAAACTAGGAAGGATATCTTGAGCTTCAAGCAAGGCACACATGAGAGTTTTGATGATGCGTGGGGAAGACTCAAGGGATACACTCGAGATTGTCCCCATCATGGGTTCAAGAAAGGAGCCATTCTTAGCATCTTCTATTGGAGAGTTAACCAAGAGCACAAATAGATGTTGGATGCCGCTAGTAAAGGGAGTTTTGCAAACGTCACCGTCGAGCAAGGAGAGCTACTTGTTGAGAACTTTGCTAAGAGTTTTGAAAGCTATGTGGAGAGGAATGATACGACCCCTCTAGAAGGATCATGTCAAGACTCTAAATTTAAAGGCTTGCAAGATGAATTGGATACAACGGAAAAGCTCATAGGTGTGCAACAAAGAGAGGTGCTCCATCAATTCCTAGAAGATCAACAAATGAATGATATCAAGGTTGGCAAGATGATGGGAACAATGAATGATAAAATAAAAAGATTGCATGATGAGATCACCAATAAGATTGAGCAACTAGCATTCCATTTGGAGACCTTGAAACCCAAATTGGTCACACTCTCTTCGCCATCCGAGGAACCAAATGAAGTGAGGGTTTTACCAAATGTAATGTTGAGATTGATGAAGAAAGGATTTCCATGGGTTTTAATGAGCAAATTGGAGACTCCAAGCAATAAGAGGAAGTTAGAGATGTTGACAAAACTCCAAGGTATGTCTTAGCCTCCGCCCGATGCACTCTTGAAGAAGAGAGTTGTTTTGAGAAAAACAAAGGGGAAACAACTTTTGGAGATGCTATTGACGATGAAATTGCTCTAGATGGAAAATGCCTAAGCTCTTTCTTCTTTCCCTCATTTGAGATTAAAGAAAATGATGAGCAAGAGAGGAATGCTAAGAAAGTAAAAGACATGGGTAGTTGTGAGAAGATAGAAAAAGCTTCACCTCCAAAAGCTCGTATGAAGAAGATAGAATCCCATGACAAGAATGCTTTGGGTTTTGGTAATGTTGAAGAAGCTTTAGCATTAGATGGAGCTTGCTTGGAATCTCTTTTCTCTACCACAATGGGGAGAGAGAAAGAAAGTACCAATGATCAAGAGAAGGGTGAAAGCACTGAGTTCAAGAAGAAGAAACCTAATGGCAACCACCCTCCCACACTTGAACCATCTTCTCACACAATGACACTCATACCTTGGATGTATGATGATGTAGCCATTCATTACAAGGTGAAGTGTAAGGGAAGATGTAAGCCATTTGCAAAGGTTAAAGCGCTCCTCACCACCGAACTTAAGGTTAAAGGGTCTTCAAGAGGTCATGAGCAAGGTGCTCAAACTCGAGCTCAAAGATCCGCCATGGAGTGCTCACACTCCCCTCTCACCCGCCTAAAAAGGTAACCAAAGTCAAACTTAGTGACTTTAAACAAAGTGCTCTTGGGAGACACCCCAAGCTTATCCTTGTACATACTCTCTTTCTATGACTTTCTATGTTTTCTTGTTCTTTTTGATGGGTTTGCTTAGTGTGAATAGGTTCTTGATTGTCTAATGGCCATGGGCTTAAGAACAAAGGTGTGTAGGATTGAGGTGATCACTCTCGTTCCCTCCATTCATTTCCAAGGTAATACTCCAAACTTTGTGAATAGCATTTAGAATCATATCTTCTTCTCTCTTTCATGCATTGTCTAGCTCTCTCTTAAGTTTCTATTACACAAAGGACTGTGTAATTTAAGTTTGAGGGAGGGTCTATGTGTTATCTAACTTTGTGTTTTGTGATCTTATTTTGCCTTTTGCATCTTGAGTCTCATGCATTTTCAATAATTTTGAAAATTTTTGAACTTTTGTGCATTCCATATAGGATTGAGTCTAGATGCATAACATATTACGTAGCTTTGCATGAGCATTAGGAGCAATGATAGATTTATCCTTGTAAAGTGTCATTTTTAGAGCTTGATTCAATGTCTTCGTTTCTTGTTGTTTGATGCTTTTGATCTCGTGTTGAAATCAAGGATGAACCATATTTCGATCTTGCGTTTCATTACTAGGGTCTTAGCTAAAGCAAGTTTTGATTTGATTTCAATCCTACCTAAGTGAAAACCATAATTTTGACATTGAAATTATCATGCTTGTGCATTGCATAGTGAATTCATGGTTACCATATACATACTTGGGCTCTCTTATCCTTTTCACCACTCTTTTGCTAGTCCAAGTAGCCGATTCCCATCATTGGAACGGTTTACCATACCTTTAACCTACCCTCCTTTCAAGCCAAAATCTTTAGTGTGCGTATGTGAGGCCTAATTTTTTGAGTAAACTTGGCAAAAAGTGTTGAGTTTAGGGCGACAAGGATAGGTTTGCATGTAGATCTAGCCGAAAATCAAAGGCTAGACTAGGCTAGGCTCGTGGGAAAGGGAAGTTTTGGGTTTGGTGTGAACTAAAATGTGTGACTAATGGAATTGTGGATAAGAAGGAAGTGGGTTCAAAAGGTAGAAAGTGAAGGTGAAAGGGGAATGCAATATTGTGATGTGGTTAGTGCAAGTTATCAAGAAAAGCTCTTAGTGATAGTTATAGCCTCATAGAAACAAAGGAAAAAGCCAAAAATTGGCGAAGGCATCAATTGGTAAATGTGAGGCAAGGCAAAGAAAAAGAAAGAAAGAAGAGCTAAAGAAACAACAAAAAGAAGCACGAGACCACAAGATTCAATGGAGAAGAAGAAATTCCCAAAGTGAGAAAGGATGAAGTGGAAGAAGGAGTTCAAGTATGGGACATGATGGCAAGAAGGCCAAGTGAGAAAAGGGTAGCATAGGATGAAGACTTCATGGGTAGATATGCGAGGGTAAGAGACATTTTAGGAATTGGGTAGATGTGAGTCTATCCTTGTATGCATAGATTGCCTTTTACTCTTAGCATTTTGCTAAAGCTTGCTCATTCATTGAGAGATCCCTTGCATTGGAGTAATCCCATACATTTGAGATCATCTTTATCTCAAGACCTTCACCCTAGCCAAATGGATTCACTTGACTTGCATGAGCATGATTCACTTGAAACAAATAATGAATGTTAAAGGATTGGATGATATTAATGCTTGTGTAGGTTAATGCTTGAATTTGATTCGTATATGGAAAGATATGGCTAGCTCTTTTTGAGTAGACTTGTTTGATCGCATCTTAGAGCTAGTAACTTGGACATTGAGTTGAATTCTTTTTATGGCACTTTTGGATTTGAGCTTCCATTTTTAGTCTTCTCCCTTTCTTTATTCTTGTTTGCTTGAGGACAAGCAAATGTTTAAGTTTGGGGGGAATTGATATACTCATATATTGCATGTTTTAGCATGCATCTCACTTAGAGTTTTGTGTTATTTACATGAATAATCATGGTTTTGTCTTGCATTTAGGTATCATTTAGAGATTAGGACATATTTAATTAGGTCTAGTGAGTTCTTGCATGTTTTGGAGTACTTTCTAGGTGATTGGAGGCAATTTGGGCATATTTGGAGAGTTGGACCAAAGTAAAGTGCAAGATCCATCCGATACACCGTAAACATGTGGCTGGACGGAGACCTTACGATCTTAATCAGCTTATATGACCTTCATGAATGTTGTAGAGGGGTGAGTTAGCTGTCCATGAGAGTTGGATTCAGGCCATTCGGACGTGTGGTTTGGGAGTTACGGCCATGTTACCAGACATATATCCGCCTGCCGAGTAAGCTTCGACTTACACCGACGCCACGGAGCGATGCAACTGATCGGTGGAGGTCCAGGCCCTTAACATCGACCCAGCCCCTTCTTACATCGACCTGTTACCTCGATGCCTCACCTCAGGACAGTTACATCGACTCCACTTGTCGATGCAACTGATTGATGCAGCACCAGCCGAAATGACTCAAAGATCAGGCCAAATGAAGATCTTCCCATGCCCAGTTTAATCTGAGGTTTTCATGAAAGTCATATATAATTGAGCTGACGTTCGTTTAGTAGTGGTTTTATGTCATTCAGATCAGCCGTTCAAGAGATATGGCTAATATAGCAAGGACGTGTCTGTCTGGAATCCAAACGAGTTCTGCTCCAAATACGACGTCTGTAAGATCAACCCAGACGAAGGATTTGCACTCCGATTCAGCTTCTGCGTTATTCATAGAAGTTGTAGAGAATTGAGTTGGATGTCATCTGGAGTTGGATTGAGGTCATTCGGATGTCTGGTGCAGGAGTTATGGCCGCTTCACTGAAGACGTATCCAAGTTTCGGCCGGGTCAATACCCGGTTTGTCCCGGGTTGACCCTGTCTGACCCAGCTCAAGAAAACACTTTTAAATATTGTTGAGACCCATTTTTTAGATCTATCTCACTTTTTATCCTTTTTCTCTCATTTTCTCTTTTTAGGGTTTTTGATATTTTTCCCAAGGATCTTTTGATTTATGAAAGTTTGAGTTTAGTTATTGTGTTCTTTCTCTAATCTTTCATATACCTAATCTCTAATCATGATTAACATCACCTCTTTCACAAGATTTGGTGTGTTCTTCATGATTAGTGAGTAGTCTTTTAGGATTTGAGGATTTGGTAGATTTAGGGTGATTTGATGGAGGATTAATGTTGTCTAGGATTAGATTATATGATTTCCCTTCTTGATTAGTGGTTTTAAAGCTTGATCTAGCTTGAGAAAGTCGATCTAGATCATAAGGCATTTCATGCACACAAGGTGTTTGATGAAATGCCTTGATGAACTAATCAAGAGATATTCATTTATAGCCTAAGAGATTAGTTGTCTAGAGTGATTATTTGGTTGATCTTGAATGTTTAGACTTAAAGCTTGCTAATTAGTGATTCACAAATGAGAATTTGATCTTGAATTAGTGATTAGCAAAAGAATTAATGCCTTAAGAAAGGATTAGTTAAGATTAGTGATCTTTGCCTAGGGATTAGTCTTCATTAAGCATTGGACATCATTAATTAGCCATTGGATTGCCTTATCTCAATTAATTTATCCTTGAATTCGCCTTTTATCATCTTTTTAATCTCGTCTAACATTTGTTTACTTGTGTTCTTGCTTTTAATTTGAATCGTTTAGGTTGTTTGAAAACTAAAACCACCTTTGTTTGCTTAGTTTAAGTTATTTCTTGCATTCCTAGTGTGTTGTTCTTTGTGCCTCCTTGGATTGATCCCCAAGTGCTACAACGATAGCATTTGGGTAATTGGTTTGGATACACACAATTATCCACTATCAACCAATCATAGAAGACTGCATCATCGATGAGATGGCATGCTAAGCATGATTCAAAAGACGGAGTAATGTGTCATCCATCTGATGTGGCGGAGTGGAAGAATTTTTAATATTTGCATCCTGCGTTCGCAGAAGAAACGTGAAACGTATATCTTGGGTTATGTACTGACGGTTTTAATCCTTTTGGTATGTCAAAAAATCGCTCGTTGTGGCCTGTGATCATGACTCCATACAATTTACCGCCATATATGTGCATGAATACTGAGTATTTGTTTCTGATGATTTTGAATTCGGAACCAAATCATCCATGAGCCAGTCTTGATGTTTTCCTCCAACCATTGATCGACGAGTTAAAGGAGTTATGGTATAACGGAGTTGAGGCATATGATGTGTCATTAGATCAAAATTTCAACCTGAAATCTGTTCTAATGTGGACTATAAGCGATTTTCCAGCATATGGTATGTTGTCGGGATGGACGACACATGGAAGACTATCGTGTCCTATTTGTATGGATGATACAAATGCTTTTTATATTCCGGCTGGTAGGAAGACATGTTGGTTTGACTGTCACAGAAGATTTCTTCCTGTAAGTCATTCATTACAGAAGAATAAAAAAACTTTTTGAAGGGAAAGCACGCATTGAACGACTACCCACCACAATCTTTAACTGGCGAGCGTATAAGGCATGCAGAACCATCCAAAACATCTGAAGTCGGTGGAAATGGTCATGAAAATAAAGTGGACGGCTATGGGGGCATAATTGGCATAAAGAAAGCATATTTTGGGAGCTACCGTACTGGACCGATCTGACGCTACGACACAATCTTGATGTGATGCATATCGAGAAGAAGTTTTTCGATAACATCATGTATACTTTTATGAATGTTAAAGACAGATCAAAAGACATAGTAAAGTCAAGATTAGATATTGAAAAATTTTGTTCTCGGAAAGATTTGCATGTAGATGATCTAGGGAGAGCTCCATTTCCTATTTGGCGATTGACTTCAAAATCGAAAGAAAGCTTACTACAATGGGTCAAACATGAGGTCAGATTCCCCAATGGCTATGTAGCAGATTTAGCTAGTTGTGCAGACATCAACACTGGAAAGCTCTCGGGAATGAAAAGTCACGACGGCCATGTATTTATGGAACGATTGCTTCCGTTTGTCTTTGCAGAACTTCTGCCGCGTAACGTGGACCTTGCATTATCAGGTATATGTATATATATAAATTATCATATATGTTTCACTTATATATATATAACTTATATGATTTTAATATTGTCGTAGGGATTGGAGCATTTTTCCGTGACTTCAGTAGTAGATCATTGGATCAAACCCTCCTTAAAATTCTGAAGGATAACATTGTCATGATTTTGTGTAATTTGGAAAAAATCTTCCCACCTTCTTTCTTTGATGTGATGGAGCACCTACCAATACACCTACCTTACGAAGCGGAGATTGGTGGTCCTGTGCAATATAGGTGGATGTATCCCTTCGAAAGGGTTTTTAAACGTTTAAAAGGAAAGGCGAAGAACAAAAGATATCCAGCGGGATCAATAGTTCAATCATACATAAATGACGAGATATCTTATTTCTCAGAACACTACTTTGCTTCACACATTTCTACAGCTCGCAGAAGAAGGTATGGTGTTGAATATTTCTCCGAACACTAATTTCAATTTTCGCTTTAAATCATACGAGCTAAAATGAAGGTGACTATTTTTGTTCGTCAATATATATATATATATATATATATATATATATATATATTAATAGTTCTCAGGTCAAGTCGGTATGATGAAGGTGAAGTACCCGTATATCCTATACATGTACCGGATATATTCACTCAAGTAGGTCGTCCAAGTGGCCAAAGTAGTGAATTTTGGTTAACTGAGAAAGATTATATATGCGCACATGCATATGTCTTGCGGAATTGTGACTATTTTCAGCCGCTTTAGAGGTACTTCATATACGGTTCATTAATTTAATTGTGATTTTTTATTAATTTTTATTTCTTATTCTTGTTAATTGGCAAATCAGATTGTTGGAAGCGCATATTCGATTTGAATATCCGGAACTCTCTGATGATGAGGTGAAGTCAAAAGGAGATGAAGATTTTCATATATGGGTTCGCCAATATGTACGTATTTAATTTACTATCCATCTATTGATTATTAAAGAATATTTATGAATTTATTTTTTAACTATCAAGAAAATTTTCCTCATTGGGTTATTGAAATAGTGGAAGATCCTGAAAATAAAGTCAAGTCATGGCCCATGTATTTTACAAGAGGGTATTTGTTTCACACGCGAGACCATGGACTCACAAAAAAACAATGAATTATGGAGTATGCGTGCGAGGAGAAAATTATTCTGAAGCATCTGAAGGGGATGATTTTATGGGACTGTGGAAAACATCATAGAGCTCGAGTATCCAGGATTTCTAAATTTGAAAATCACACTTTTCTATTGTGAATGGTTTGACCCTACGATTGGCAAAGGCACCAGAATGCGAGAAGGAGGCGTTGTCGATGTGCTATCATCGAGGAGATATCAAAATTACGAACCTTTTATTTTAGGTAAGTTTTGTTTAATTTAATTAAGTATGTATATTTATGTGTATATATGTCTACTTCTAATTTTACACCTACTTAATGTACATGATCTCAAGCTGATCAAGTTTGTTATCTTTCATTCCCATACATTAAACGACCTCGGAAGGTGTGGCTCACAGTTCTCAAAGTAAATCCAAGGCAAGGTGTTCAAGGAAAGTTTAACGAAAAAGAGCTGATTATATTGCAGCAAACAGTTGATGATGGCCTCACGGATACGATTGATGAAATCATAATTGATAGTTTAGTAGAGGGAAATCATCTTTATGAAGAAATTAATTTTGAAATCGAAGACCAAGAAGCCGAGGACAAATTTCGTTGTAATTTATCATCTTCCGATGATGAAGATGAGGAACTTGAATAAAACTTTACTTTATATCTCTGTAATAAATTTTGTAAAAAAAAAATATATCAGTTATCATGTATGTTTTGTAATATAATTATCTTGTATAATAACTTTGTAATATAATTATCATGTATAATTATTGTCTATGTTTTGTCACAAAAGAGTCTTTATATATTAGTTAATGTTAACAAATACCGAATAATCGTAATGACACTTTGTTTACACACCTAGTTTGTGGTTCACATGTCTGTGGTTCGAGACTCAGGGAAAACAATTTTCTAAGTAATCACAAAAGAGGTTTTATATATTAGTTAATGTATATAAATACTGAATGATTGTAATGGCACTTTGGTTACACAGCAAGCTTATGTTTTAGAGGTCTGCGGTTCGAGACTCTGGAAAACAGTCACAAAAGAGTCTTAAAATACCCACTAATTTGCGACCACTTCCTGACCAACACCTGAAAATGTGACTGATTTGCTACTGTTTAGCAACTACCCTCTATTTTGTTTTAAAAAAACCATCAATATAGAATTGTAAAAATGTTAATTTGTACGTTTTTACATAGATTTGAACTTATAAATACACTGATTCATGATAACAGAGAAAAACACATAAATTCTAATATTTTTAAACTTATGGTTGTATATTTTCATAACATGTAGTAAATACATATAAGTTTTATATGAAATGATTTAGAAATATATAATTTTTTCAAAATTTACAACATTTCTTAGTTTACTGTTTAAATAGAGAGTTTTAGTGTTAGGATTAGTCAAAGAATTATTGTTTAGTCATATTTTTATTAAGAATGATTGAAAGTTTAGGGTTTAGGGTATAAGTTTAAGAATAGTCACAAAACAGTCGCAATTTGCGACCATTTTGTGACTAGTTTGAGAATTTTTCATCAATTTAATATGTAGTCACAAAAGAATCTTAAAATACCCACTAATTTGCGACTACTTCCAGACCAACACCTGAAATTGTGACTGATTAGCTACTGTTTAGCAACTCCACTCTATTTGTTTTTAAAAATCATCAATACAGAATTGTAAATATGTTAATTTGTACTTTTTACATAGATTTGAACTACTAAATACACTGATTCATGATACATAGAAAAAACATATCAATTCCCATATTTTAAAAATTTAGTTGTATATTATCATTAGATGTAGTAACTACATATGTGTTTTATATGAAAAGATTTAGAAATATATAAAATTTTCAAAATTTACTTAACATTTCTTAGTTTACTCTTTAAATAGAGAGTTTAGTGTTAGACTTGTTTAAAGAATTATTGTTTAGTCATATTTTTATTAAGAATGATGGAAAGTTTAGGGTTTAGGATTTAGGGTATAAGTTAAAGAAGAGTCACTAAACAGTCGCACTTTGTGTCCATTTTGTGACCATTTTGTGACCAACTCAAATTTTATAAAATTTTTTGGTGAAATAACACGCGGCAATTTATCCCTCCTTTTTTTTTATTTTGCGACTCTTTCGCGACTCTTTAGAGACTGCTTCGTGAAACTCTATATGAAACTATTTCTCTTCTTTGTCTCTTATCTTCTATTGTCGAAAAACCCTTAACACTTTCTCAATCTCCGCCGCATATCTCTCTCAATCTCCGAAAAATCCCATCTCTCTCAATCTCCGAAAGCCCATCTCTCTCAATCGCCACATATCTCTCTCAATCTCTGATCCTCCTCTCAATCTCCGCAACCATCTCTTTCAATCGCTCTCACTCTCCGATCCTCCTCTCCGAATCTATCTCTCTCTCAATCTCCGAAGATAATGCCTGGCACGGGAAAGACAAGTAGAGGCCGAGGTGGCAAAGGCCATGGTGCCGGCCGATTATCCGCCGGTGGGATATCAAAAGGAGGTGTCATCTCGTCTTCTCATGCCTCCAACCGATCCTCTGATGCGACAGTATCAGTTTCCCAGACATCTAGACCATCTCTTCCAGCCCAATATCCACCGGTGACACAACCGCAAACCTCTAATCAACAACCGCAAGGAGCCAATGTACAACCCGAATTCGCGATTCAACAACCGTAAACCTCTAATCCCCAGTCACAACCTCCTCCTCTTCACATTCTGCAGCAGCAACCACATCCTTATATGTTTCCCCAACAACAACTGCCGCAAGTTCAGATCCTAGTGCATCTCAATCCGCAGCAGCAACCGAATCCTCCTCCTCCTAATGATCCAGAGCAACAACCGGTCTACCAACAACTGTTAGATGATTTGTTGGCCCTTCCTGGCCGAGAACATCTAACAGTTTTGAGTCCACATCCTCTTCCCCACGTTCAAAACACAAACTGCAGTTTTTTGAAAAACGATTTTGAACTATCAGACTCTATAGACTCGATCCAACAACAAACTGAAGCAATACTTGAAGATCTATCAGGTTTAACCGAGACAAAGGAAAACTGTCTCGAGTCATTGATGGTCCGTACTATAGCTGGCACAAAACGCCTATAGACATTCAAGAGAGATACTTCAGAACGTTTGCGGTAAGAGTCTTTATATAGTTTTCATTGTATTATAGTGACATATAAAATGATACTTACCATTATTGTATTGTGTAGCGGAAGTACAATTGGGATAGCGGGATTACCGATCTGGTGAAAGTAGGCTTCTTGAAGAGAGCCAAAAAACGGGTGAAAGGTATCGTTAGTCAAGCTAAACACAGTGGTGAGAGACCACCTTGGATTGGCGAGACGCTTTGGGATGAAATGTGGGCTCATTGGGACACTCCGGATGCTATTGAGAGGAGCTCTACTGCGACATAGTGTCGTAACTCTGACCGTGGCGGTCTTGGTCCCCACAAGCACGTATCCGGCCAGAAATCGTACCTGCAAATTAAACAAGAAATGGTAAAACGTTTTCAGTTTATTTTATATATTGCATTTCAGTTTTTTAATATGTTTTTGTATCATTATAGGAGGAAGAATTAGGGCGTCCTGTCTCGCTTGGAGAAGTGTTTATCAAAACACATACAAGGGCAGATGGAAGTTTTGTTGATCACAAGGCCAAAAAAGTAGCTGAGAATTATGAGAAGAATATCGAAGAGATGATGTTACAAATGGAGGTCGATGGTTCTGAAACTTCAGAGAATTCTTCTCAACAATTAACTCATCGCACCCTCACCATTGAGGAAAAGAATGACATCTTTCTTAAGGTAATTTCTGTTTTCTGGTTTTTTGTTTTTGTATTTTTTTGGTCGATGGTTATGTGGTTCTGTATACTGTTTTTTGAGTTTCCAAGAGGTTTTGAGTTTGCATTGGTTCTGTGTTCTGTTTGTTGCTGTGTATTTTGTTATCACTACAAGAAAACACCTTTTTTGCAACGAACGATATTGTTGTAAAATCGTTGCAAAAGAGGGTTTGAATCGAATTTGCGACGAAAAAGAGATCGTCGTTAACTGATCGTCGCAAACCACAAATCGTCGTAAATTCGTCGGGAAAGTACGAGGGCCAAAAATTCGTCGCTAAATCGTCGGTAAATTGTGATCGCTAAATCGTCGTAAATATTACATTGAAATTACGACGAATCTAAATACGTCGTAAAACGATGGGAAATATTTCATTGTTAATTCGATGGAAAAAAATTATCGTCGTTAATTCGTTGCTAATCAATCTTCATAAAATCGTTGCTAAATAATCGTCGCAACATCGTTGCTAATAAATCGTCGTATAATCGTTGTAAATTAGCCACGATTTTATGACGATTAATTTAGCAACGAAACAACGAGGATTATTATTTACCATCGAATTAACGACGATTCTATATATGATTTATATTATTATTTTTAAAATTTTATTAATTTCGATATTATAAAATAAAAAATTTAAAAATAATATATAATAATATTTTATTAGAAAAATATATATTATAATCTGTTACAAAAAAAAAACCAAAATTAGAATTCGAAATCCTAAATCTAAATAACTATATCGTAATCGTCGAGATTTACATCGTCTTCGGGACGTCTCGACGAACCAGATGGGCCTGCCGCTGCCTCTGCCGCTGTCGCTGCCGCTGCATCTGCCTCTGCTCGGAGTCTTCGCTTTTCCAGTAGCATGGCCTGCATTGTCGGGTTCCCTGTTGCCAAGATGTCGAAGAGTTCGTCATTCTGCGTAGCATCCAGTTCAACCCGCTGCTGAAAACTCGCAATCTTCGCCTGATATGCCTGAGACCGAGTAGCCTCGGTCTCAACCCGCTCCTGAAGACTCGTAATCGTGGCACGTAACACGACTGGATCATCTTCTGGCGATCGTCGTCGCGGAGCATATGAAGAAGCAGCCGAGACATCTCGAATAGATCCCATCCCGACAACCTTCCCCTATCTCTTAGGGGCAACCTATATTTAAATTTACAATTAGAAATTTTTAAAAAATCAAAAACTAAATATTAATAAGTACTAACTATTCTATATACCTGCTCGAAGATCCGGTCAATATCGGGTGTGGTCAACCCTCCAGACATGACCGACGAACCACCTGGAGATAGCTGTTGAGAGAGCTGTGTCTCTCGTTCGGTGACTTTGGAAGTCACCTCATTGAAGATGTGCTCGGCAGTCTCGGAAAGAAAGGAACCATCCTTCTTCCGATGGGTCCGCTCAAAAACCTTGGTCATCGGAGGGAGTACACCTCCGTCTTCGGCGGCCTAAAGAAAAAAACTATGTTATTGACGAAGTAAATTAAATAAATTAATTAATTTAAATAAATTTAATTACCATCTGTAGACGAACACCCGCAAAAGGTGTTTGCCCAGCTGTATGAGGCAGAGCCTTGAGTTTCTCGTCCGGATCAACGGTGTTGCGGGAAGCCGAACACTTCTCAGCAGTTATGATGGACTTCGGATCCATCCAATACCGCACCAAGCTGTCCCAAACGGCTTTATCCATGTGCAGGGGCTTTGCTAAATCCCCATAAATCTTCCATGCTTTCTTCCACTCACCAACCACGCCTTGTGATATGCTCAATTTAATACCCTAAGATACTAAAGCAGTTGTTGTAGTAAGTGTAGGGGTCGAACCACAAAGACTCACAGAGATCACACAATAAATTATGAAGTGTCGAATTACGCTAAGCCAGATAGATGTAATTAAAAACAGTGCAGAAATTAAACGAGATGTAAATCAATTGGGAAATATAGGCTCAGGGTTTTTCTCAGGAAATCAGTGAATGCAGACTAACTAACTAACAGGATTCAGATTTAGCGCAGTTCTTGAACTCAAATCACTAAAATATAGCTAACCAACTCTCGTTGCGAAAACTATCTAAATCTAAATCCTAGGAATTCCAAATCTCTTTGCGAATCCTAAAGTCTAAATCAGCTTTAACAACAGGTTTGATATGTTCACAAATCAATTAAACCAAATCTCTTTGCGAATAATCAATTTGCTCACCTAGGTTCTATCAGGTAATTAATTGCACTCTCGTACCTAATCAATTATCCTAAGATTTATATTCTAGGTAGCTAATCTAGAACAAGATATGAACACAACCTAAGCGAAGAACTATAATTCAGATGGTGAATCATAAAAGATATTTAACCTAGCATTCAAAGAAAACCCTTATGAGAAAACCCTAAACCTAAGGTGGATCTACTCAGACATGGAGAATGAAACAATCAACATGTTTGAATAAATCATCAATAGAATAGAAAGAAGGGTTTAGAGATCTGATCTCGGACGAAGGGAGATTCAGACTTGTCTCTCTAAAACCAAAGTAAAATCAAACACAGAAAATAAAAGCATCACCTAAACAATGGCTGTAAAATCCTATTTATAACCTAAATCACGATTTGGGGCCTTCTTGTAATTATCAAAGTCTTCTGGGTGCTCTTGCAATTCTCCAAGGCTTCATAATTAGTCGCGGCCCATGAAATCTCGATGAGTGTCGATCGATACCAGGGGGTATCGATCGATGCTCGGTGCTCAGATCGGGCTCTTAGTCATCAGACTTCAGTTTCGCTCCAGAATGTTCCATAAACTCCAATATCTCCAAGAATACTCCAAATGTGCTAAAACCTGTAAAGGACTCTAAAAGACTCCAAAATACTATAAAGACTCTATAAAAAGGACTTATATCATGGCTTAAATAGGGTAAAAACCATGATATATCACCTTGGATACGAAACTTCACCCTCTCGAGAAATAAAGTTTTAACCTCACCATGAATCGAAAGATCCCAGTGATATTTTTGCTGCATGAGAAACAAAAATAATTACATATTTTATAAAATTAAATTAAATATATATTTAAATATAATTAAAATAATTATGGGAGAAAAAATATTTTTTCCATACGTACCGCAAACATCTTGAACCATGTCTCCTTGACGTGTGGAGGAAGCTTGGTAAAATTGGTATGAGGCTCGATAAAATAGGACTTGATGATGTCGGAAACGGTGCGTCCAACTTTGGATTCAACTCCAAACCTGAAACAAAAAATTGTAAAATTTGAATTGTTAGAAATAAATATAAATATGTAATAATTAATGTAAGAAATATATATTTATATATATTACCATTCCGACCCGTCAGTATGATCCGGATCTAATCTTTTAAGCCTATGATGCCCCGGCTGTGCAAGCAAATCAAGAACCGTCATGTGTGCATATGGGGCCGGGGGATGGCCTCCAGGTTGCGGAATCTGAGGTGGTTGTGGAGGCGGCGGAGCACTCTGTGTTTGCGTCACCGGGACGAAATCCGTCTCTGTAGCCTCAGAAGACACGGGCAACCCGGTACCCGAAGCATCACCAATATCTCTCAAAAACTGAGCGTAATGTGAACGACGCTGGCCCATCTGCATAAAAATGAAAAAAATTACTATCTATAAACATCCGGGCAGTCTGCTATTTTTTCTAATTTGATTCCGTTTCTACCGACCTAAATTGTTTCATTTTTATCTATACTAATTAATTAAAAACATTAAAAACAAATTTACCTTTTTCGCAAGGAATTCGCAAGGAAGTTATGATCAGTTTTTTTTTTGATTTGTTTGTAAGAATGAAGGAATTCTGAGCGTGTATATATAAGATTAGTTGTCGTCGCTAAATCGTCGCTAAATCGTCGCTAATTTGCGACGAATCGTCGCTATATCGATGCAATCAAACCGTAGCTAATTCGTCGCTAACTTTGCAACGATTTTGTGACATTCATACACGCGGGAGTTTAATTGACCGACACGCGGTAAATGTTATGACAATTCATTGCTAAATCGTCGCAAATTTGCATCGATTTTGTGACATTCATAGTTTGCAACGATTTAGCCACGATTAGTATCAATTCGTTGCTAAATCGTCGCAAATTTGCATCGATTTTGTGACATTCATAGTTTGCGACGATTTAGCCACGATTAGTATCAATTCGTTGCTAAATCGTCGCCAATTTGCATAGATTTTGTGAGGATATTTGTAAAATCTGTTTTAGGGTTTAGGGTATAGGTACAAAATTGTAACGTCGATTGCAACATTCCAGAAACAACTTGACATGTTTACTGTAAATCCAAATTCATGAAATTATCAATAAATTCATCGAGATTGAAAAATAAGTAAAACATAGAGTTTGCGTACATGTTAGATTATTAATACAATGATTCAGTTTGTGGATATTACTGTGATTGACCGAGTTTTCATTTCCGGACAATTCTCTAAAGTCACGATCAATTTCATTGAAAGATGCATAATACAATGAGATGGTAATATGTTAGGGGTTAGGGTTTAGGGGAAAGGGTTTAGGGTTTAGTGTTTATGAACGAATCGTGGCTAAATCGTCGCAAATTTGCATCGATTTTGTAACATTCTTATTTTGCGACGATTTAGCCACGATTAGTATCAATTCGTTGCTAAATCATCGCCAATTTGCATCGATTTTGTGAGGATATTTGTAAAATATGTTTTAGGGTTTAGGGTATAGGTACAAAATTGTAACGTCAATTGCAACATTCCAGAAACAACTTGACATGTTTACTGTAAATCCAAATTCATGAAATTATCAATAAATTCATCGAGATTGAAAAATAAGTAAAACAGAGAGTTTGCGTACATGTTAGATTATTAATACAATGATTTAGTTTGTGGATATTACTGTGATTGACCGAGTTTTCATTTCCGGACAATTCTCTAAAGTCACGATCAATTTCATTGAAAGATGCATAATACAATGAGATGGTAATATGTTAGGGGTTAGGGTTTAGGGCAAAGGGTTTAGGGTTTAGGGTTTATGAACGAATCGTGGCTAAATTGTCGCAAATTTGCATCGATTTTGTAACATTCTTATTTTGCGACGATTTAGCCACGATTAGTCTTCATTCGTTGCTAAATCGTCGCGCATTTTGCAACGAATTTGTGACAATCACAATTAGCGACGACTTAGCGACGATTTCTTTGAAATCCCCTAAACCCCAAACTAAATCCCATTTCCGATGACCACTCATTTCCCGCCGTTGTTGAGGCAATTAATAAATTACATGACACATAGACACATATGTCTCGTAATTTATTAATCGCCGCACCTACGGCGGAAAATGAATGGAGATCGGAGATGGAATTTAGTTTGGGGTTTAGGAGATTTCATAGAAATCATATCACTTAAATTTCACAATAATTACTCGATCACAATATTATATTAATATATTAAATTCACAATAATTATTAGCTAGCGCGGTCACTCTGATTCATTTTCGGACGAAGAGTAGTACACATCTGTTTCTTGATCATATGGTTCATCACTTTCTTCGAACTCATCTTCCTCATCTTCTTCCTCTGTATCGTCTGGGAGATATTCAACTTGCCTGTTTTGAGGATCTATCAAAAGGATGTCTTCATTGCTCTCATTTAGTTCTGGCATATCAGAGCAATGATCTTGCTGCATTGGTAGTTCCTCATCAACCCCCACAATTCGACCCCTCGGAGAAACTTTTATAACTGATAACCATGAGATACGGGTGGTGTGAACTCGCGGATATGGAACAAAGCTGACTTGTTCTGCTTGTGATGCTAGGATAAATGGCTCATACTTATTGTAACGTCGTGATTGGTTGACATCTACTGCCCCAAATTTGTTTTTACGGACGCCTCGATCAACTGTTGGATCGAACCAGTCGCATTTGAACAGAACGCATTTCAAACCTAAGCAACCAGGGTACTCAACTTCAATTATGTCTTGCAACACTCCATAAAAATCTATTTCGCCCCGCACACATACCCCGTAGTTGGCAGTAGCTCTTTGATTTCCGTATTTGAATGTATGAAATATATATCCGCGTGTGCAATACATGGGTGCACTCATTATCTTCGATATGGGGCCTTTTATTAGCTCATGGAACCAGAGTGGATATGCGGTATCCCCATACTCGACCTATATATCATTAACTAATTTAATTAAAAAAGTAATCAAAATATGTATTAGGTTAATTGTCCAAGTTAGTAATTAATCAGATCACTTAATTAAAATTTTACGTACTTGCGTCTTCAACCACAGGGCAAAATGTTGATCTTTACGCTTGTTGATTTCATCGTCTGAGATTCCTTCAATGACTTCTCGGACTTGTCTAACAAATTCACTGCATACAAAAGTATTTGTAATTGGTATAAAGCTAGCATATATATAATTTAGCCATATATATAAGACGTATGTTTATACACTTACGTCTCAAATTGACTAACTTCTTCGCAATTTAAGAGGATATACGTTTGTGCACTATGATGGTCTTTTTAATTGGCAAACCAAACTGACTTCACTCTTCCACATAATCGACCGATTGAAGAAAAGATATCTGGGACACCTTCATTAGCATATGTTCGGCCTACACCTCCATCATCATATCGCCGTGCTGCCCTTTTCCGTGTGCGAACCTTCGAGCCAAAATAGTACCCCGTGAAGTGAGAAGTTTCTTCTGTTAAACTTCCTGCTACTATTGAGCCTTCAACTTTGGCTAGATTTTTAGCCTTCCGCTTCAAATGTCCCATGAATCGCTCGAATGGGTACATCCATCGATACTGCACAGGTCCCCCAAGTTCTGCTTCGTGAGGTAGATGAATAGGTAGATATTCCATAACATCAAAAAAGACTGGGGGAAATATTTTCTCCATGTTGCACAACAAAATAGGAATACTAGCATCAAGTTGTGCAATAACATCTTCTGACAAAGTACGGGTACAAAGATCCCGAAAAAACCCTCCAATGCCTACAATAACAATCACATGATATATAAGGTAATAATGTTAATTTTCCATTTCATATATATATATATATATATATATATATATATATATATTAATTATATAAAATCTTAAATTCGCAATTAATATGTGATTAGTTTAAATTTATATACCTGCAATTGCTTCGTGTACATTTCCTGGTAGAAGTTCAGCAAATGCAAAAGGAAGTAGTCGTTGCATAAAGACGTGACAGTCATGACTCTTCATCCCGGAAAACTTTTGGCCATTCTCAACACATTTAGCTAAATTAGATACGTACCCGTCCGGGAACTTCATATCAGATGTCACCCATTTGAACAAAGCTGACTTTTCTTCCGCACCCACTCGAAATATGGGGACATGTGCTTTCCCATTGCTTGTAATATGTAACTCATTCCGACAACAAAGATCAGGCAAGTCTAACCTTGACTTACCGCTGTCTTTAGTCCTTCCACACACGTTTAACAATGTATGCATGATGTTATCAAAAAGGTTTTTCTCAATGTGCATGACATCCAAATTGTGTCTAAGCAAATGATCCTTCCAATACGGAAGCTTCCAGAATATGCTTTTCTTATGCCAATTGTGATGCTCCCCATATCCATCCGGCATATTAGCTGGAGTGTGCCAATTTCCACCACGATTGACTGTTTCCAATGCACCATAATGATCAATTTCTGCTTCTAGAGCTTCCCCGGAAATATAAACAGGAGGAGGAACACGAACAGTTTTGTTCTTTCTAAACAACCGCTTATTTCTTCGATATGCATGATGAATCGGTAGAAATCGGCGGTGACAATCAAACCAACTAGTTTTCCGACCATGTTTCAATTGAAACGCATATGTCCGATTGAGACAATCGCCCATGCGTAGTCCAACCTGATAACATCCCGTACGCAGGAAAGTCGCTTATTGTCCACATAAGCACCGCACGTATTGTAAAATTTTTTTTCCTTGCAAAATCATATGTTCGAACCCCGGTATACCACAACTGCTCCAATTCCTGTATCAGAGGCTGCAAAAAACACATCAAGGGAACGCTTCGGATGCTTCGGACCTGGTACTAAAATACTCAAGAATAAAAATTCCCTTTGCATGCACATATCTGGGGGAAGGTTGTAAGGCGTTAGGATTACTGGCCATAAAGAATATTGCCTACCAGACATACCAAATGGACTAAAATCATCTGTGCAAAGACCAAGATACACATTACGTTTCTCTCTAGCAAAGTCTGGATGTACCGTCTTAAAGTGTTTCCACGCTTTTGCATATGAAGGATGAGTAACCTCCTCATCTGTTTGCAAATGATCTGCATGCCATCTCATCGATGCAGCTGTCCTCTCAGACTGATACATTCTTTTTAATATATCAGTTATAGGAAGGTACCACATCCGCTGGAACGGTACCTTACTCCGACCAGTACCTTGCGGCTTATATCTTGGCTTATGGCAAAATCGACATTCCAGCAACTTATCATTATCTTTCCAAAAAAGCATGCAATTGTCAACACAGACATCTATCATCTCAGAAGGCAACCCAAGACTATAAACCAGCTTCTGTATCTCATAGTAAGTTTCAGCAGCTAAATTGTCCTCTGGCAAATACTCTTTAATCAAATCAGCCCAATCATCCATGCAAACCTCAGCTAAGTTATGATCAGTTTTGATAGTCATCATCCTAGCCGCCAACGACAATTTAGAATGTCCTTCTCTACATCCATCGTAGAGTGGCTGATTTGCAGGATCTAGCATATCATAAAAAAATTTTGCATCTAGATTGGGTTCCTCATCATGATGATCATGTGCAAATGTACTTACGGTTTCATGAAATGCATCCGTAACCATGTCATGAATCCTATCATTATCTTCACCATGCTGCTCCGCATGATCATCAAATTGATTAAAATTATTTGAATCATCAAAATTCGATGCTTGATAATTGCTACTACTACTAGCTGCATTTCCCCCATGACCCTCTCCATGATAATACCATATATAGTAATGCGGCATAAACCCTCTATTTAATATATGCGACCACACCTTCGAGATAATGATAAATTTCCTATTCAAGCATCTGGCACAAGGACAGTACATCTTACCACTGATAATCGTATTATGTATACTTCCTGCCTGATGCATGAATCCCTCCACCCCATCACTGAACTCCTTTGTTAGCGATCCCTCTGAATCAAGACGTTTATACATCCATCTTCTAATTTCGTATATTGACATTTTTTGTTGGTCAGAAAGAAGTAAATGTTTTTGAATATGAAATTTTTATTATGAAATTGGCCACTATATATAGATTTTTATTTTCATTACCATCGAATTACCTACGATTTTACATCGATTTCACATCGATTTTACAACGAATCTAAAAATGTTTACATCGACTTTACAACGACATTAAACATGTTTACCTAACCGAACACCGTGAACTTAAAACGTGCTCACCTAACTGATTAATCGTTGGGAAATCGATGTAAAGTTCAAATTATAATAATCATTGCTAATTCGTGGATAATTTTACGACGATATTAAAACGTTTTATATAAAACTCGGTAAATCGTCGCTAAGTTACAACGATTTTACGACGATTTTGATAATCGTCGTAATGTCGTCGGTAATTAGCGACGATTTTACAACGAAAATTTTTGTCCCAATTTTGCGACGATTTTACGACGTCTTTAAGAATCGTCGTAAAGTCGTCGCAAAAACGAGTGCAATTTGCAACGAAATAAAATCGTCGTAAAAAATCGTTGCAAAATGCCTGTTTTCTTATAGTGTATGTCTGTTTGTTTGAGTTTCCAAGAGGTTGTTTTCTTAATCTCAAATTCTTTCAGTCTGTTCAGCAAACAAAACTTAGAGTCTGAATTCAGATTTTCAATTTTATGCACAATTCAGTTTTTCAGTTTTATGCACAAGTCAGTTTCTCTTTTAGTTTTCCGTTCGTTTGTTGCTGTTCTTTTTGTTTCTCTTTCAGTTTTATGCACAAGTCAGATTATTGCCAATTCAGTTTTTCAGTTTTATGCACTAGTCAGTTTCTCTTTCAGTTCGTTTGTTGCTGTTCTTTTTGTTTCTCTTTCAGTTTTTAGTTCGTTTGTTGCTTGTCTTCTAAATCATTTTTTTTTGCTGAATTGGTTGATTGAGTGATTCTTGTGAATTGGTTGTGAATCATTTTGTGTTTTTGTGTTTTGTTTTTTAAGTCTACTGAAACAGATGAGAAAGGAAATGCTTTTGGACTTGGCGAGCTTGGCGAGTTGTTCAACAACGGGAAAAGCAAAGAAAGTTATGCAAGCTCTTCATCATCGATTTTAGAGATGCAAAACCAACTTCAAGCTGCAAATCAGAAGATCGCTGAACAAGAAGCGGAAAATGCTCGACGTGATGAGGAGCAACGACTTGCTCAATCTCGGATCTCAAGCTTGGAGGCGTACCTCAAAAATAATGATCCCGCGTTTGCATCGTTTGTGGCTTCTCAAGTAGCCACCCCAGCCACCGCAGCAACAACCACACCAGCCACCGCAGCAACCACCACACCAGCCTCTGTACCAGCCTATGTACCAGCCTCTGTACCAGCCACCGCATGAACCATCAGACCAGGCACAAACGATTCTTCAATATCTCCCTCTTAAAAATACTATTAGTTTTGTTTTTGTTGATTCATCAATGTTTTGTTTTGGATATTGGTATTGGATATTTTGTATTGTAAGTGTTTTTGAATAAAAAAACTTATGTTTGAATGATTTTTTTGATTTTAGTTTTTTTTTTTGATTTTGGATTTGAATGTACATGAATTGATTTGCGACAAACATGACAAGCCAGATTTGCGACCAACAAGACAAGAACAAAAATAGTGGCAAATTGGTTGCTAATACGCGACGCTTTTGCGACTGATTTGTTAACAAGTAGTCTTAGATTAGTCGCAAAAATTTGCAACCACTTTGAGACCATCTTAAAACAGTCGCAAATCTACGACTAAAATACTGTACTTAATTAGTCTCGATAATACGACTCCTGAGTCAGTCGCAAATCTACGACTAAAATACCGTCCTTAATTAGTCTCGATAATACGACTCCTGAGTGAGTCTGAAAAGAGTCGCAAAAATAACGTAGTCACTATTTAGTCGTTAATAAATGACCAATACTTTAAGTGTCAATTTAGTCGCTTATTAACGACTAAAATATGTCGTCACAAAGTGGTCGTAAATTTGCGAACATTATGAGACTACTTTATTTTGCGACCAAAAATTTGCGACCACTTTTAATAGTCTTACATGAGTCGTAAATACAGTTTTTGCGACCGTTTTGGGACTCTTTTGGGGGTCGCAAAAACTGTGTTTCCTTGTAGTGTCCATGGGTTGCTGCGGTACTTATACGGGGTTTATAAAGGGGAAAGGCTCGATAATCCATGTTGGTATCATCTCACGATAAACTTACCTTTCACAAAATCTGCTTCTTCTTTCTGGTTCTTTACAAGTAAAAGAATGTCGCAGAGTAGCCTGGTGAACGGGTCTGGGTCGGGAAAAAGGTCAATTCAACGTGAAGAGATTGAAGATAGTTGTCCCAAAGTTTGACAACTCAAGCCTAATTGCGGGTTATTCTCGAACTTTAATCGGCAGATGTATGAACCCGAATATGCAAGATATGAAGACATTGTTGTTTATGCTGCCACACATTTGGAATGTCGAAGATCGAGTGGCTGGTGCAGACTTGGGGCTTGGACGGTTTCAGTTTGATTTTGACAAGGAGGAGAACATAACGGAGGTGATGAAAATGGAGCCATTCCATTTTGATTACTGGATGTTAGCATTGGTCCGATGGGAACCGGTGCTGGATCGCAACTATCCATCAGCTATAACGTTTTGGATCCGAGTGTTGGGAGTGCCACTACAATTCTGGGCAGACCCAACGTTTCGTTGCATTGGAGAGGCGCTTGGGACAGTTAAGGCGGTGGATCTGGAGGATGGGAGAGTACAAGTGGTGGTGGACGGTTTTCAACCGCTAGTCTTCTCAACAACGGTGGAGTTTGATAGCGGTGAAGAGACAATTGTGTCGTTGAGGTACGAAAGACTTTTCGGTTATTGCCGGACCTGCAATAGCTTATGTCATGATCAATTCAAATGTCCATCTAGAGGTGAAGTGGAGGAGAAAAATGAGAGTGTTGATTCATATTTTAAGGATCCTAGGCAAGGTCCAAATGCAATGAGCTTTAGAGCGATGGTCGCTTCCGGTGGAGATCGTAACAGGGAAACGAATCAGAATGGTCAGGTGGCTTAGGAATACAAAGAGAATCACAAAGGAAAAGAGATTAGTCAGGCTTCGAAGGAGAGTATGCAACATATTCGGGTAGGAAAAGAATTCAGGCCATACAAGGCTAGAAACGAAAGGAGGTTTGGCGAAGGAACGTCACGGTATAACAAATTCTCAGGGTACGTCCCACCACATGAGCTCAAGCAACGGTATGCGGTATTCACCAAGGGAGCAACTGATTTAAAGACTCGAGAAATGGGTGAGGAGCCCTCAGTTAATGAGAAGTCCATGGTGGCGGCGAAGGGTCAATCTAGGGGTACTGTCAGCGGTATTAATCAGGCTGGGATCACGGCTCCCACCTCAGCTAGCAAGGTTCGTAAGGAGTTAATCTTTGTTGACGAGAATATCTTTCCTGAGGACGGTAACAGTGCACAGCTGGAAAATTGTACAATGGAGGAGGAGAAAAGGGTTGAGGACAAAGTTTTGGAGGACGGGGAAATGGGATCTGAGAGAAATATGGTAGAAAAGGCGGGTGAGGAAGGAGATATTGGGATACACGATGGACCTGTGGTGGAGCTACAAGCGGAGAAGGCCCTGGGTTGCACACAGAATTTAGAGGTACCATTTGTTCCCGAAGATGATGTTGATGAAGTAATACAGGAATTACTAGTAGATGAGGAATCACAGGTTGTAACGGGAGGCATAAACCAAGTTGTAAGAAAGAAATCCATTAAAACATGAGCAATGATTTACGGTGGTGGATCAAAGAAGAGGATTGTCCAAGCTCTGATCTGTCCATGTAAGAAGACATTGGCAAAGGCTTCGGTCCGTGGTGGGGAGGAGGCAAAGGCGGTGGTCACGAAGGTTTCATCATACCCGAAGACCAATTCAGTAAAACCAAATTAGTTTAATTTATGAGGATTATGAGTTGGAATTGTCAGGGACTCGGGAATCGGTACACAATAGGTTATCTACGGGAGGTTTGGACGAAACACAAACCAGAATTTTTATTTCTTTCAGAAACCAAGCAAGACTTTTGTTTTATGCAAAAATTTCAATTTCATTTTGGTTATAATAAATTGTACACGGTTGAACCGTGCGGTGCGAGTGGTGGACTCGCTTTATATTATGATGATTCATTGGATGTTACTGTTTTATTTTCAAGTAATTGAATAATTGATATCGAGGCGACTATTCAAGGAAAAAAAACCTTCTTATCGTTTATTTACGGTGATCCGGTACCAAAAAATCGAGATCAAGTTTGGGAACGTTTAACACGAACAAGTTTAACTCGAGTGGACCCGTGGTTTATAATTGGTGACTTAAACAAAATTACGGGTAATAACGAAAAACAAGGAGACAATTTAAGACCTGCATCCTCCTTTATGTCCTTCAATCTCATGATACAACACTGCGATCTTCTGAAATTTCAGTGTTTTGGAAATACCATGTCTTGGAGGGGAAGACGGAACTCAAAAATTGTTCGGTGTCGTCTGGATAGGGCCTTAGCAAATGAGGATTGGCATGAATTTTTTTCTCATTCCTATGTCGAATACTTAGCAATGATTGGGTCGGACCATAGGCCAATTATCGCTACTATAGAGGATAAAATCCCCTGGAAATGGAGCCTGTTTAGGTTCGATAAACGGTTGATTGGAAGGCACAGCTTAATGGAAACAATTTCAAAAGGCTGGGAAATTAATCCAGGCAGAAATCATTCATCCTTCATAGAAAAGATAACGAACTGTCGGCGAGAAATATCAAAATGCCAGAAAAATAATTTACCATACGGCAAGGAGAAAATTAGGGATTTACAACAAGTGTTAGAGGAGGTCCAGAATGATGATAATAGCACTCATGAGGAACTGATGGACATTACACGAAAAATGAAAGAGTCTTATTTAGATGAGAAAATATTCTGGCAACAAAAAAGCCGCACTTTATGGGCAACGGCGGGGGACAAAAATAAAAAGTTCTATCATGCGCAGGTTAAACAAAGACGGGCAATAAATCAGATTACTGGTCTACATAATGCATCAGGATCTTTGGTCACCTCGGATAAAGAGGTGGAACAAGTGGCGGTTACTTACTTCGAGGAATTATTTACCACAACTTCTCCGACGGAATTTGAGAATGCGCTAAGCGAAATTCCGGCTCTAGTTTCGGAACAAAATAATGATATGGTCACGGTAATGGCCACGGAAGAGGAAGTTCGAATGGCTCTTTTTATGATGCACCCAGAAAAGGCTCCGGGCCCGGACGGAATGACGACCCTATTTTTCCAGCGATAATGGCAAATTATTAAGGCAGATGTAGTGGGATTGGTTAACGGTTTCCTGGAAACGGGGTTTTTTTATCAACAGCTGATTATGACAAATATTTGTCAAATCCCGAAGACGGGATGCCCCACTCGAATGACGGAATTAAGACCTATAAGTCTGTGTAATGTGGGTTATAAGATTATTTTAAAAGTTTTATGTCAGAGGTTAAAGAGATTGCTACCAGACTTGATTTCATAGACTTAATCAACTTTTATATCAGGGAGACTGATTTCCGATAACATTCTGATCGCCCAAGAGATGTTTCACGGCCTAAGAACCAATAAATCTTGCAAAAGCAAATTTATAGCAATTAAGACGGATATGAGCAAAGCATATGACCGGGTAGAGTGACCATTTATTGAGCATCTCTTGAGGAAATTCGGTTTCGCGGAAAAATGGATTTCATGGATGATGTGGTGCATCCATGATATCATGGTTTTTACCCCGTTTAAGCCATGATATAAGTCCGTTTTATAGAGTCTTTCTACTATTTTGTAGTGGTTTAGAGTCTTTTATAGGTTTTAGCACGTTTAGAGCATAATTGGAGATATTGGAGCTTTCTGGAGCATTTTGGATCAAAGCAGAAGTTCGTGTAGCTGAGTACCCGATTTGAAGCTTCGGTATCGATCGATACTCACTAGTATCGGTCGATACTCACTGCAGCAAGACACGAGTCGCGACTTAATGAAGAATTGAAGAATTGCAAAATGGCCCAGAAGACTTTATTATTTACAAGAAGCCCCAAAACTTGATTTAGGTTATTTAATAGGATTTTACATCCACTTTCATGGCTATTCTTTATTTTATTCTGGTTTTGTGAGAGAGCTTTTGAAGGGAGACAAGTCTGAAACTCTGTTCGTCCGAGAGAAGATTTCGAACCCTATTGTTACTCTTTCTATTTTATTTGATGCTTTATTCAAACATGTTTATTGCTTCAATTTCCATGTCTGAGTAGATCTCCTGTTAGGTTTAGGGTTCTCATAAGGGTTTTCTCTGAATGCTAGGTTCATTAGTTGTTAGGATTCACTATCTGAATTAGTTCTTCGCCATAGGTTGTTTCCAAAGCTAATTCTAGATTGATCACCTAGAACTTAGATCTTAGGATAATTGATTAGGCACGAGAGTGCGATTAATTACCTGATAGAACCTAGGGTGAGCAAAATAACTATTCGCAAAGAGATTTGGTTTAGTTGTTTTGTGAACAAATCAAACTTGATCTAAAAGCGAGTTTAGACTTTAGGATTCGCAAAGAGATTTGGGATTCTAGGATTTAGACTTAGATAGTTATCGCAACGAGAGTTGGTTAATTATACCTTGGTGATTTGAGTTCAAGAATCGCGCTAAATCTGAATCATGTTAGTTATTTTACCTGCGTTCATTGATTTCCGGAGAAATACCCTGAACCTATCTTTCTCCAATTGAATTTACAACTGCTTTAATTTACATTCTGTTTTAAATATCATTGATCACTTAGCTTGATTCTCATCCATATAATCTATTGTGTGTTTCTGTGAGTCCTTGTATTCGACCCCTACTTTACTACAACAACTGCTTTAGTACTTTTACGGTATTAATTTGAGCATATCAAATTTGGCGCCGTTGCCGGGGACTCAATTCGCCATTAGATTTTCGTTTGAGAATTTCGACTAAGTTCATCGATATCGATCGATACTACTCAGTGTCGGTCGATACTTGTCGTTCTCTTTTCGTTGATATCGATCGACACCACCCAGTGTCGGTCGATACTCAACGTGTTGTTTTTGTTACTTACGTGCCTTGCCTAGTGTGTTTTAGGTGTACGCCACTCGCGAAACCCGGAGGAACAAGAGCACTCATCTAGTTGATCTTTCCAACGAGCAGATAGCAAATTTGGAACGTGCAAACAGGAAAGCAAAGAAGCCAACAGAGATGAACAATACAATGATTTTGATTCAGGATGCTGCTGGAGCTTTGAGAGACCAAGAGGGTCAATTGTGCAATGAGATAGGGCAACGACTTGATGAAGCTGGAAATATGTGTCTGCAATTGCTGTGAATGCAGGGAACGCTGTGATTAATCGTGGTAGGACGATTGGTGAGTACAACAGACCTGATCAGTTCTATGCCAATCGTTCTGCGATTCGCCCTCCTGCTTTTTAGAGGAATGACTTTGAGCTGAAACCTGCATACTTCACTCTTGTGGGCCAGCATCCTTTTCATGGCCTTTCTCATGAACACTCCATGGACCATATTGAGAGGTTTGAGGATTTGGTGACTAGCATCAAGAGCAATGGAGTGTTATATGATTACCTTTTCTTCAAGCTCTTCCCATACTCTCTTGGTGGAGATGCAACTTACTGGCTGAAGCAGTCACCTCCTGGATCACTGACTACCTGGGAACAGACCAAGACTGCTTTTCTGAACAACTTCTATGATGAGGCACGATCCGAGGATCTCAGGAACAAGATCTCTCAGTTTTCTCAAGGACCGACTGAGGCACTCAAGGCTGCTTGGATTCGTTTCAGGTCATATGAGAGAGATTGTCCGCACCATGGTTTCACTCAAGTTCAGCTGCTGGGTACTTTCTACAGAGGAGTCGATTGGAGGTATCAGATGTCCTTAGATGGTGCGAGTAATGAGAATTTCAACACCAGGTACCCCGACGATGCCTATGTGCTTATTGAGAACTTGGTTTCTACCAATAGTACCAAGAATGCAGACATGGAGCGCAAGAAGCAAGCTGGTAACTTGGATTGCAGTCAGATTGCTGAGGTGAATGCTAAGTTAGATTCAATGCACAAATTGTTGATGGGCAAGCAGCAGAAGGCTGTTCGTCTTGCTGAAAAGTCTGAAGTGGAATATGTTAACCACATTGATGGAGTTGGATTTCAAGATCAAAGGTATCAATGCCCACCCACACCACAACAAACTTCTGAGAGTAAGATTGAGGCTATGTTTGAACAGCTGGTTCAAGGGCAGGAGAAGATGACAGTGAATTTTAACAGGAGGTTGGATGCCATGTACACTGATCTGAATGGCAAAATCGAGACTCTCATTATTCATCAGAAGATTCTGGATACTCAGGTAGTCCAGAATGCAGCAACTGTCAAGGGACTGATGGTACACCCGGGAGTGTAGAAGAGCTCAACTGCAAAGATTTTCGTCAATCTTGCCAAGGATGACGATGAGATTTCGGACACCACTCCTGTGTCGACCGATACTCCCTTGTATCGATCGATCGACATACGTCCAAAATTCTCCCAGGGACGATACCAGCGCGAAAGCATCGATCGACACCACCCCTGTGTCGGTCGATACCAGTTCAGTTGCTGAAACGAAACCCGAGCTGAGTGCAGAAAGGGTTTACAAACCCAAGGCGCCATACCCCATACCACCCAGACACCTCAGAGACCCCATTTCTCCAAAGCAGCTGCTTGGCTTTGAGAAGATGGTACGAAGGATTCCTCTCACACTGAATTTTGAAGAAGCTCTAGAGTACCGCCTCTGCTGAGTCACTTCCGAGATTGCAGAGAAACTTTGGAAGAGATCGAAGTACTCTTTATCAAGGCAAGAAGCAAGTCACTACCGCTGAGGCAGTTGACCAAGAGGGAAGACCCATGAATATTCTCCATTCCATGTTTTATCTCTGGCGTTGAATTCAAAGAGTCTCTCGTTGACTCGGGGGCTAGCGTCAATGTCATGTCAAGGGCAATTGCAGAGTGTTTGGGAGCTGATATTCGATCTCCCAAGTCATATATCACATTTGCGAACAGTTCCACCACACTTCCATATAGTACAATCCCTGATTTGCTGATTAACATAGGAGATTGCCTGGTTCCTACTGATTTTCAGGTTGTGGAGATGAATGCACAATCTCGTACGCAGCTGATTCTTGGAAGACCGTTCATGGCTACGGTTGGTGCCATTATGGACACACCCAGCAAGCAAATCCCGTTCTCCTACATTGACAATGAGGTGTACTACAAAGCCATTGCTACTAGAGGAACTCCCACACATATCTCTTGCATCACCATTGTTACAGGAGAGCCGTTGGTAGTTGACCTTTTGGAATAGCCTCCTGATGTGCCTAATACCATCGACGTTCTAGATAGTCCTTTTGTCATCACCAAGAAAGACGTCAAAACAACTAAGGCAAGGAAGAAGGTGAAGAGCACGAAGTCAAAGGTGCTGCCTCTATAACTTTAATCCCTCAGAAGTGTGGTGGGGATTCGATTGAATACAAGGTGAAGTGCAAAGGAGCTTCGAAACCATTCTCTAAAGCTAGAGTTATTCTCACCTCGGAGCTGAAAGAGAAAGGAACAGATTTTGTGGGGGGCGTGATGAGCAGAACTCTGGACCTGGCGATGTCAACTTGTGGAGCTTGTTTTAGAGTAAGGTCTCAATCTTCTCCTGACTGATCACCTGAGCCAAGTCAAGCTACTGACTTAAAACGAGCGCTTGGTGGGAGTAAACCCACTGGTGAGTTTCTTTTTGAGTCTTTTTCCTTTTATTTTTTGTTTTGTGTTTGTGTCAGGATAAACAAGGAGCAAAAACTCGGAATCGTTCTTGTGTCGATCGATACCCTATTGGTATCGGTCGACACCATACGCGAATGAGAACAGTACATCGTGTCGACTTAAGCCTGGTATCGGTCGATACCAGGCCGTGTGTCGGTCGATACTCGATGTCCTAGTACGGTAACTTCTTGTTTTTCACAATTCTATTTTGTTCTTTCGTTTTCTTTTACCGACTCTAGGCTAGATAATACTGGGGACAGTGTTGTTCAAGTCTGGGGGAGGTAGTCGCTGACATTGTTTTTGTTTTTCTTAGAGTCGGTCGTTTTTGAGTCATTCGTTGTTTATTGAGTCAAAATTTGTTGGAGACTGTGATCTTTTTCTTGAATCTATTGATCTGACCTTGCTTCTAAGTGCCCATTGTTACAGAATCAGTTCTAGATCGACTAATGAAAAATCCAAAGGCTGACCAGTTAACTAGAAGACACTCATGTTTCCAGCAAAGCTCTTTAAAGCCTGAGCCAAGTTTTTGCACTGCATTGATGTGATTGATGTCCATAGAGCTTGATTCCTCATTCGTATCTGACAAAGAAACCCACGTGTTTAAAGTAATGGTATTTCTCTCCCTGTTATAAGTTAATAAATAATATGCATTAAAAGATGAAATGATTTTCTTCTAAGTAGAGGGTTAGGAAAATTTCCAGCGATCCCATAATTCTACTTGGTGAGGAATGATCACACAAAGGATTGGAAGCGAGGCTAAGATTTTCCTATGATGTCATTATTCGCCTACATTCTTTGATACATTTAGAGGGAATAGCCGGCAATTAGGTGGCAAACACCATCAATATGCGCGTGTCATACCTTGATGTGTATATGCAGATCTAAAAAAAAGGAAAAGAAAATATAATAAGAAATAAGTCTTGGGGAGAGAAAATAATACAAGAAAGTGTGAAATTGGATGGTTCCTTGTCATGATATTGTATGGGAAAGAATCTAGAAGGTTCTTGGTATTAATCACAGCAATGAAACTGGCGAGGAAGGCTTGATTGAACGATGCTGTGAGATAATGTGTGTAGTCTGGAAAGCTGCGAATGTCTACGGAGAAGTACATGGTGGTTAGATTTGGAACTGGTTATGTGATACGTGGATCACTAAGGAAAATGGTCATTGCAGTGTTTCAAGAACAAGCGAGTCTCTATGTTTTCAAACATCTTTCTCTGGTTTAGTCTTCTATTTGCTTGAGGGCAAGCAAAGGATAAGTCTAGGGGAGTTGATATATCATGGTTTTTACTCCGTTTAAGCCATGATATAAGTCCGTTTTATAGAGTCTTTCTACTATTTTGTAGTGGTTTAGAGTTTTTTACAGGTTTTAGCAAGTTTGGAGCATAATTGGAGATATTGGAGCTTTCTAGAGCATTTTGGATCAAAGCAGAAGTTCGTGTAGCTGAGTACCCGATTTAAAGCTTCTGTATCGATCGATACTCACTAGTATCGGTTGATACTCACTGCAGCAAGACACGAGTCGCGACTTAATGAAGAATTGAAGAATTGCAAAATGGCCCAGAAGACTTTATTATTTACAAGAAACCCCAAAACGTGATTTATGTTATTTAATAGGATTTTACAGCCACTTTCATGGCTCTGCTTTGTTTTATTCTGGTTTTGTGAGAGAGCTTTTGAAGGGAGACAAGTCTGAAACTCTGTTCGTCCGAGAGAAGATTTCGAACCCTATTGTTACTCTTTCTATTTTATTTGATGATTTATTCAAACATGTTTATTGCTTCAATTTCCATGTCTGAGTAGATCTCCTGTTAGGTTTAGGGTTCTCATAAGGGTTTTAGCTGAATGCTAGGTTCATTAGTTGTTAGGATTCACTATCTGAATTATTTCTTCGCCATAGGTTGTTTCCAAAACTAATTCTAGATTGATCACCTAGAACTTAGATCTTAGGATAATTGATTAGGCACGAGAGTGAGATTAATTACCTGATAGAACCTAGGGTGAGCAAAATAACTATTCGCAAAGAGATTTTGTTTAGTTGTTTTGTGAACAAGTCAAACTTGATCTAAAAGCGGGTTTAGACTTTAGGATTCGCAAAGAGATTTGGGATTCTAGGATTTAGACTTAGATAGTTTTCGCAACGAGAGTTGGTTAATTATACCTTGGTGATTTGAGTTCAAGAACGCTAAATCTGAATCATGTTAGTTAGTTTACCTGCGTTCATTGATTTCCTGAGAAATACCCTGAACCCATCTTTCTCCAATTGAATTTACAACTGTTTTAATTTACATTCTGTTTTCAATATCATTGATCACTTAGCTTGATTCTCATCCATATAATCTATTGTGTGTTTATGTGAGTCCTTGTGTTCGACCCCTACTTTACTACAGCAACTGCTTTAGTACTTTTAGGGTATTAATTTGAGCATATCAATCCAATCGGTACAATACAAGGTGCTTATTAATGGTCAACCCAAAGGCCAAATAACTCCACACAGAGGGCTGCGACAAGGCGATCCATTATCACCCTACTTATTCATACTTTGCACGGAGGTTTTGATCACCAATATACGGAAAGTAGAGAGGGAGAAATCACTTACATGGTTAAAAGTGACGAGGGCAGGCCCTGCAGTCTCACGCTTACTCTTTGCGGATGATAGTCTGTTTTTCTGCAAGGCTACGGTACAAGAGTGTCAAACCATCTTACATATACTTAAACAGTACGAGGCGGTCTCAGGGCAACAAATCAACTTTTCAAAATCATCCTTAAATTTCGGACATACAGTACAAGTTGTGATACAGGACGAGATTAAATAATTTTTATGAATCCCAAATATGGGAGGGATGGGTTATTATATGGGTCTCCCGGAAAGTCTCGGAGGAGCAAAGAGTAAGATTTTTAATTTTATCGTCGAGAGACACAATGATAGAATTAATGGATGGACATCAACGTTACTAACCAAATGTGGTAAAAAGGTTCTTATTAAATCGGTAGCATCAGCTATGCCCACTTTCGTGATGTCATGTTTTCGTTTACCTAAGTCCATTACCACAAAACTAACTAGTGCGGCAGCGCGGTTCTGGTGGAGCTCCGATGGACAACAGAAAGGAATGCATTGGATAGCATGGAGGAAGATGTGTCGGAGTAAATCAGACGGCGGAATTGGGTTTCGAACAATAGAGGATTTTAACACAGCACTTCTGGAAAAACAACTATGGCGGCTAATGGATAAACCATAATCGTTATTTGCTCGGGTTTTTAAGGGTCGTTACTTTCGGAACACATACCCATTAGATCCTATAAGATCATACTCCCCATTTTTTGGATGGAGGAGCATTATTTCAGGTAGACCTCTGGTTGCAAAATGGCTCATTAAAAGAGTTGGTTCGGTGGTTCTATCTCAGTATGGAACGACCCATGGATACCATCTTCTTCCCCGAGGTTAGCAACATGTAAAGGGTACAATTATTACCCAAATCTCATGGTCAATAATTTGGTTGACCCAAAAACACAAACGTGGAATATGGAGTTGATAAATGCAATTATCGACCCAGCCGATGTGGAAATAATTCGCAGTATACCTATCTGTAGCACTTATCGACCAGATATCCTCGGTTGGTATTATACAAAAAAGAAAAATATATGGTTAGGTCGGGATACCAAATAGAGCAACAAAAACAATACAACGGCGGAAATTACCTCTACGGTCCGGATGTGAAGAAATTACAGGCACATGTATGGAAACTAGTCTGTTCACCGAAACTGCGACATTTCATTTGGCAGACCATTTCGGGAGGCCTCTCGGTTTCAGCGAATTTACGCGTTAGAGGAATAAATTGTGATACACAATGTGCACGGTGTTGAGCGGAAGGGGAAACAATTAATCATGCTCTTTTTGAATGCCCACCGGCATTACAAACATGGACACTTTCTCATATTCCACCGGCCCCGGGAGTTTTCCCGATGACTGATACAAGACTTTTTAGTCTATAGGAGGTATCAATAACTCCAATACGTGTAGTATGAAGGTTATCAATCCATAAAGGGATTTATCCTAATGCACTAAGAATGCAAGGCTTAAAGCAAGTTAAGCTAAACAAGTGTGGTTTGTTGTTAAGTATATAATTCGGATTAACCAATCAAAAGCACTAAACAAGATGATATATCAATAAACAAAAGCGGAGCAAGAGATAAGGTTATTGATATTAGGGGATCCAAATCCAATTAGTGATGTTCATTCACTCAAGAAGCTAATTCATAGGCAAAAGATCTCTAAACTTGATTAGTTCTCTGTCAAGCAACTAATCACTATGCTAATTATCAAGTCCATTAGAAAATCATCATTTGTGGGTTAACAACTAGCAAGCATTAAGAATATAAACAAGATCAACCAAAATACACCATAAACAACTAATGTCTTAGGTTAGGAGCATAAGTCTCTTGCCTAGTTCATCAAGGCATTTCATCAAACACTTGGTGTTCATGAAATGCCCTATGATCTAGATCCACTCTTTCAAGCTGAATCTAGAATTAGGGAGACTAGGCAAGAAGGAATACAAGATTATCTATCCCTAAACACCACTAATCAAACCTTGGATCACCCTAATCTACCCTATCTCAAGATCCTAAAGACTACTCACTAATCATCATGGGTTCAACAAATCCAATGAAAGAAGGGCTGAAACTCATTATCAAGATGATTGGATGATTAGAAAGTAGAAGATAAATGGATTCAATCAAGAAAACAATACTCAAATTGCATAAATCAAAAGGATCAATCTCTTACAAATCACTCTTAGAGAGGGTTTTTGCTTAAGAAAAAGACTTAGCCCATCAAAATTAGGTTTTTGGGCATAAATAGTGAATAGTGATGAACCGGGTCTACCCGGGACAAACTGAGTACCGACCCGGTTTAAATGGATAAAATTTTCTGATTGGCCAATACCGAGGTCACTGTTCGGTGCAACACCTCGGTATTGAGCATGGGTTTGTGTGCCGACGAGGAGCACCGAGCAGTGGCGTCGGTATTGAGGTGTTGTTGCTTGGTGATCTTTAATGGATACCGAGTTCACTTCTCGGTATCGTTGCTCGGTATTAAGGGATTTTTTCCCCCGGGTTTCCTCCGAGAACAGCACCGAGCAGTTGCACCGAGCAGTGACCTTGGTACAATCCCCTGACGCTTCGATACCGACGTCACTCCTCGGTGTTGCACGTCGGTACTGGGGCTGTCTTCCTCCGTCTTCTATACCGAGCAGTGACCTCGGTGTAACCCTTCTGCCTTCTATACCGAGGACCAGTACCGACCAGTGACGTCGGTACGGTCCCTGTCTTCTCTCCTCGGGTCTCGAATCTCCTCTTTAGCACCTGAAATACGATCCAAAACATGCGAGGACTCTCTAGGACTAAATGTGGATACATTAGACTCCTAAAATGACTAAAATGCTAAAGAGATGACATGAACTATACGCAAATGACTCGAAACCTAAGTGAAACGGATGCTAGAATGATGAAAAATATGGTGATATCAATTCCCCCAAACTTACTTCTTTGCTTGTCCTCAAGCAAAAGCATCACTAAAAGAGTTCAAGTCCAAGTGAAAACTCTAAAGTATGATCAAACATGTCTACTCAAAAGGGGCTAGCCATGTCCATCCTTACATGAACCAAGCTCAAATCTCAACCTACACAAGCTTTCAAATCATCCAATCCTTTAACATTCATTAGAATTTTTCCAAGTGAATCATGCTTATGCAAGGCAAGTGAATGCATTTGGCTAGGGTTAAGGTTTCGAGATAAAGGTGATATCGATACAAGTGACGGTTTTCGAGCAAGGGGTTCTCTCAAAAGGAATCAACTAATGCAAAATGCTAAGAGTAAAGCCCAATAGATGCATACAAGGTCGACTTGCATCTACCCAAATGCCCCATATCGAACTTGACCCCTAATCTCTAAACCCCAATGAAGATCCTTCCTAAGCTACCCTTTTCGCAAGGCATTTTGCCTTCATTACTCATATATTTTCACCTTCCTTCTCCGCTTAAACATTTAGGTGATTTCCTTCTTCACCAAATGGTTTGGCTTTAAACATTTTACTTTACTTAGCTCTTCTTTACTTTCTCTAGTCTCTCTTATTTCTTTTCTTTGCCTTAGCCTTTTTGGCTTTCTTTCTTTCTTTTGAAGACTAGAGACTATTTTTTTTCTTTTTTACTTAGAGCTTTTTCCATTAACCGATTATCGCCAACCATTTCAAGCTTTTTTCTTATCCCTATTCTTCTTCATCCCTTTTTCTCATCCCCACAATCTCTTTTCTTTCCCTTGTCCCAAGTTCCCAACCTATCTAGCCTTATCTTATGTTTAGCTCATTGATGCCGAGCTAGTTCTACACGGAAAATTTTCTTTGTCGTTCTAAACTCAATACCTTTTGCCTAGTTGATTCAAAAAAGGCCTCACAAACACTCACAAGTAGCATTTGGCTTGAAAGGAGGTTGGGTTAAAGGAGTGGTTAACCGTTCCAATGATGAGATAGCCCAAATATGTATGTGGTAACCATGCATTCACTATGCAATGCACAAACATGATAATTACAATGTCAAATTATGGTTATCACTTAAGTAGGAATGGACTCAAATCATCTTGCTTTGGCTAAGACCTAAGTAATGAGACATGAAATCCAAACATGGTTCGACCTTGATTTCGCACACAAGATCTAGAGCATAGGACTTAAACTCTTAAAGCGACACTTCACAAGGAGGAATCATTCTAGCTCTTCATGCACATGCAATGCATTATCTACGTGCTATGCATCTAGACTCAATCCTACATGAAGTGCAAATGCATCCTAAATGGCTTCTTTTTGTCTTTTCATTTTCAAAATTTTTCAAATTTGTTTGGTTTTTTTATGCCTTAGATGTATGCATGAGACTCAAGATGAAAATTGAAAATAAGATAAAGCAAATGTTATTAGATACCGGTCCCTCCCCCAAACTTAGATCACACCGTCTCGATGTGAAATAAGCCTAAGGAAAGGACCAAAAACAAGAGATAACTATACAATGCAAGACTTAAAAGGAAAAATATATACAAGAGTTTTGGATTCGTACCTAGAAGCTTGGAGATGGGGATGTAGATCCCATTGAGTAAGATGGATTACTTGAGACGGGAGACGGGGACCGCATCGCTCTCCTCTTTGTTGCTTTATCCGGTCGGGCCGTGGGTCAGCTAGAACCCATGACATCATCGAGGCACGAGGTTTGTGTCCATGACAACATCCCCTCCTTCACCGGCCCTTGATGAACTCGCTCCGCAACCGCCGTCCTTGAGCTCATTGATGGTTCGATCCACGGCTTTAACCGTCTTCTTCAAACACTTGATCGTCTTAACCATCTTCTTCATGTTTTTGTTTTGCCACTTACACATGCATTGGAGGAGACGAGTTTGGTGGTGATCGTGTCTTGTAGCCGCGTTAGTGATAGCCCAATCATAAGGGTCAAAGTGGTAGCGCTCACTATCGTACACGATCTCGGGTGATGACTCATGTGGCACTTCCTCGTCGAGATCAATAGATTCCTCGGTAGCGGTTCTCTGTTGTGATATCTTGCAGAATGCTTGCATAGGCGGGTCGACGGTGGAGTTGTAGAGGTACTCTTGGGGAGGAATGAACATGACGTTCATTGGGTCATGGAAGTTGGTGAGCGCGGGATTTGGTAATAAGACTTGTGCCACGGATGTCTCGGTGAGTTGGAGGTTGTAAGCCATCTTGCCTTCGATATATCCCTTGAAGAACTTTGTCTTTGAAAGGTAGGCCGCATCCAAATATTTCCACTCCTAGTGGCCAAGTGAAAACTTGATGCTCTTTGCCATGAGAATAGGCGTTATTATCCATCCGAGGCAAATCGCGGCCTTCTTGGACTTTGTCTTCCAAGCCCAATCCCGGTAAGCGAACAAGTGTCTCACCAAGAGTGTTGCGAGACAAGGAATTCTCTCCGGCCCCTCGAATGCTTTACCGTTTCTGAGAATGGGGAGAATGGGCTTTAGACCAAGCCCCAACAACTCCATCTCCTCCGTAGTAACCGTATCAATCTCCACCTTGTGGTAGAAATTGTGGACCAACGCCTTGTGTTGGTACCGGAGAGCCGGGTGCCGTATGCTTGCACTCTTAGAGTCACCGGCTCTAAATTATCCGCTTGCAATCGTTGCCCAAAGATTTCGGAGCTCGAGTCTCGGATAATCAAAGTATTACCCGCCGTATGTACCTTCTTCTCTAAACCCAAATATCTCGCAAAGCTCGTGAAAAGTGACGGTGTAGGTGGTGCCCATGAGTCCGAACTTCAAAACTCCAAACCCGGAATTTGCAACTTCCGTTTCGTAAAACTTAGCTCGAAGGGTGGCTAGGAACTTGTCGGTGAGTGCCTTTAAAGCTTCATGCTTTATCCTCATGAACTTCCTTAGCCCCATATTCTCAAAAAGAGTCCACACTTCGTCACTTATCCCCATCCTATCCATCGTCTCCGCATCGACAAATTTGCCTTGCTCGAACTTCATTAGGCCTAATTTGTCGAAGTAATCTTACTCGCTTGGCTTTGTCCGTTGCGGCACTGAGATTTCTCCACTTGAGCTCTCACTCTCGACCTCTTCTTCAACTCTCTTGCCCTTTCCTTTTGCCGTTTTCTTAGCTTTAGAGCTCGTAGCCGCAGTTTTAGCCTTTGCCTTGGCACTAGCCTTGGCAATCCCTTTTCTCTTTTCCGCGGTCGTAGCTTGGGCAATTTCTTTCCCTTTCCCAACCATTGAAACCTTGGTCCGTGCTCGTGTCGATGGGGCGCCCTTGTCCGACATTGTACCTACAAATATCCTTGGCAATTTGTGAGCGTAGGTACAATTTCCTATCAAATCAACAAGGGATCACCAAAAGATGATCTAAGAGCAATTAACCAAGGTGACAATTCACACCTAACAAACACATTATCTCAATTCACAATCCCTAATTCTCAAAATCCCAATTTCTATTTTTCATCAAATTATCTCTTTTGCACATGGTTCATCAAGTTTAAACATAGATAAACCATCCCCAAGGTATTTGCACAAGTGAAAGACAATATCAAACCATATTCAAACAATATTTCTTCAAGAACAAAACCATGGTTTTTGAAAGTTTAATTGAATAATACCTTGGGGAATTTGGATTAGATGCTTGAGATGATGATAAATCCAAAAAGAGCAGTGAAAATCGAGATTATGGGGCTTGGAATCACGAAATTTGGTTGAGAAAAGAGGGAGATGTGCAAAAATACTCTCTTGAATCGCGAAATTGGGGTAAGAAAATGGGCTAAGGTCGCGTGGAGGAGGAAGAAGAAGAAGACTTACCTGGGCGGGTCGGATCTTACCTGGGTCGGGTCCGAAATGTTTTTTTTTTAAATTGGTCAATAACGAGGTCACTCGTCGGTACCACTGCTCGGTATTGACTGAATTTTATGCAAACATTTCGGTGAATACTGACGTCACTCCTCGGCATTGGACATCGATATTGACATACCGAGGTCACTCCTCGGTGCAACACATCGGTGTTAAGGAGATTTTCCTCCTGTTTTTATACCGACGTGTTGTACCGACCTGTGACGTCGGTATTGGCCCCTCGGCATTGGACATCGGTATTGACATACTGAGGTCACTCCTCGGTGCAGCACATCGGTATTGACATACCGAGGTCACTCGTCGGTACCACTGCTCGGTATTGGCCATTTTTCTTTGGAACCCCTATGCACACTTAACAAAAACATCAATAAGATCTAGCAAAGATAGAAAAAGATATAAACAAAAAGCAAATATATACAATGATAAGCTTGGGGTGTCTCCCAAGAGCACTTTGTTTAACGTCACTAAGTTCGACGTTTGTTACCGTTCTCAAGCTAGAGGGACATCATCGAGGGGGATCAAGCCTCCCTTTTCGACGATTTGATTTGCTCGGTAGAGTTTGAGCCTTTGGCCATTTGAAATAAAATATTGGCCCTCCTTGTTAACAAGCACCACGGCTCCATACGGCCTTACTTCTTTAACCTCAATCGGACCCGACCACCTTGACTTGAGTTTCCCGGGAAAGAGCTTCAACCGGGAATTGAATACCAACACTAGGTCCCCAACCTTGAAATCCTTGTGCACAATCCTCTTGTCGTGGAATGCTTTGGTCCTCTCCTTGTAGATTCTCGAGCTCTCATAGGCTTCGAGCCTAATTTCCTCTAACTCTTGAAGTTGAATCAACCGCCTCTCTTGTGCGGTCTTGATGTCAAAGTTAAGAAGCTTCACCGCCCATATGGCCTTGTATTCCAACTCAACCGGTAAGTGGGCTGACTTCCCATAAAGCAAATTGAATGGTGTAGTCCCTATAGGTGTTTTAAAGGCGGTTCGGTATGCCCATAAAGCATCATCTAACTTGTTGGCCCAATCCTTCCTTGAACCCCCAACCGTCTTCTCAAGTATGGCTTTGATTTGCCGGTTGGATACTTCTACTTGGCCACTCGTTTGAGGATGATAAGGTGTTGCTACCTTATGCTTCACACCATGCTTCTTAAGTAAGCTTTCAAACACCTTGTTGATGAAATGACTACCTCCATCACTAATGACTACCCTTGGAACTCCGAACCTTGGGAAAATGATGGATTTGAATAATTTTAGAACGACATTGGCATCGTTGGTCGGGCTTGCAATGGCTTCCACCCATTTGGAGACGTAATCGACCGCCACCAATATGTATTGGTTACCATATGATGACGGGAAAGGTCCCATGAAATCGATGCCCCACACGTCAAACATCTCCACCACAAGGATTGGGTTTTGGGGCATCTCATCTCTCCTCCCAATGTTCCCTTTCCTTTGGCATGCATCACATGTGGAGACAAAGAGGTGCGTATCCTTGAATAATGAAGGCCACCAAAAACCGGATTGCAAGACCTTTGTAGCAGTTTTGTAGGATGCATGATGCCCACCATAGCTTGACCCGTGACAATGGAGTAGGATCCCTTGGACTTCTTCTTCCGCCACGCATTTGCTATACAACCCATCCGAGCACAACTTGTATAAGTAGGGCTCGTCCCAATAGTATCTAGTCACGTCGTGGAAGAACTTTCTCTTCTTATACCCATCCAATGGCGGTTCCTTCCTGCACACTAGGTAGTTCATTAGATCCGCAAACCATGGTAGGCTCTCGTCTTGTAACCCATTACCACTCTCTAGTCCTTGCACGGCTTCAACCCCTTTCTTTAAGACGCCAACCACCGTGAGACTCTCCTCGGGGAGCTTATCATCAATTGGGACAAGGTCTTCAATCCTCATTCTAGACAAGTGATCCGCGACCCCATTCTCTATCCCCTTCTTGTCAACTATCTCCAAGTCAAACTCTTGTAGAAGCAAGATCCAATGGAGTAGCCTTGGCTTGGTGTCTTTCTTGGCATGAATGTATCTCAAAGCCGCGTGATCGGTGTAGACAATTACCTTCGATCCCACAACATAAGACCTGAATTTCTCCTTTGCAAAGACAACGGCTAGCAACTCCTTTTCTGTTGTGGCATACTGGGCTTAAGTGTCATCTAAGGTCCTACTTGCATAGTATATGACATTGGTTCTCTTGTCCTTCCTTTGGCCCAAGACCGCTCCAACCGTGTAGTCACTAGCATCACACATGATCTCGAAAGGGAGGTCCCAATCCGGAGCTTGGACAATGGGAGCACTAACCAACGCCTTCTTTATCTCTAGAAACGCTACCATACATTCCTCATCAAACATGAACTCAACCTCCTTGCAAAGTAGCCTTGTAAGAGGCCTTGTGATCCTTGAGAAGTCTTTGATGAATCTTCGATAGAACCCCGCATGACCCAAGAAAGACCGGATGTCCTTGACCGACTTAGGCGGTTCCAAGCTAACCATCACCTCGATCTTGGCCTTGTCTACCTCAATCCCCTTCTCGGAGATCTTATGCCCAAGCACAATTCCTTCTCGCACCATGAAGTGGCATTTCTCCCAGTTTAGCACCAAGTTTGCTTCTTTGCACCGTTGCAAGACCCTGCAAAGGTTGGACAAACAAATACAAAAAGAAGACACATACACGGAGAATTCGTCCATGAAGACTTCTACCATGTCTTCAAGAAGGTCAGAGAAAATGGACATCATGAAACGTTGGAATGTCGCAGGAGCATTGCACAACCCAAACGGCATCCTTCGATATGCGAAGGTGTCGTAAGGGCACGTGAAGGTTGTTTTCTCTTGGTCATTCGGGTGTATGGGTATTTGAAAGAAACCCGAATAACCATCTAGAAAGCAATAGAATGGATGATTAGCTAGACGTTCAAGCATTTGATCTATAAAAGGTAACGGAAAAAGATCCTTACGAGTGGATGCATTCAACTTCCTATAGTCAATGCACTTTCTACGCCCGGTTATTGTCCTAGTAGGTATCATTTTATCCTTTTCATTTTTAACAACCGTTATCCCCCCCTTTCTTAGGCACACAATGAACCGGTGAGACCCAAGTACTATCCGATATTGGGTAGATCATGCCCGCGTCTAAGAGCTTAAGAATCTCTCTCTTTACAACATCTTTCAAATTAGGATTCAACCTTCTTTGATGTTCAATAGAGTTCTTTGATTCATCCTCTAAATGGATTCTATGCGTGCACAAACTAGGGCAAATACCCTTGATATCATCCAAAGAATAGCCAATTGCTCTCCTATATTTCCTAAGTTCTACGAGAAGGGAGGATAGTTCGTTCTCATCTAGACTCTCATTCAAAATAACCGGGTACGACTCGTTGGGACCTAAGAACACATACCTTAGTCCCGCAGGAAGTTGCTTTAGGTCCACCTTTGGGGCTTTGAGCTCGCTCCAATCGTCCTCCTCAAGACTAGACTTACCCTTGCTAGTCTCTTCAACGGCTAGAACAAACCCCTCTTGAACCGTGCTAACTCTTAAACCATCTTGACCCTCGGTACCGCGAATGCACAACTCAACAAATGGTGTGTCATTTTCGACCAGTTTGTGAGAATCCATGAGTAGCTCATAACCTTGACTCTCCTTGCTCAAGAACCCATGATCTCCACGCTCCTTAGTCAAAACTACTTGCAACCTGTCTTCTACTCTCATTTCCTCAAGCAATTCATCGGCTAGCTCATCCATGGTCTCTATGTAGAAACATTGGCCATCTATGGTGGGCTTCATCACCTTGTTGATATCAAACTCAAGGACTTCTCCTTTACCCAAATGGAGATCTATCTTGCCTTTCCTCACATCGATTATTGCTCCCGCGGTTGCTAGGAATGGCCTACCAAAGATAAGAGGGTCTTTTGGTTTCTCATTCATTTCAAGTACCACAAAGTCTGTGGGGACAATGAAATCCTTCACCACAATAGGAAGATCCTCAAGCAAACCAATAGGAACCCTCACGCCCCTATCCACTTATATTAGGGAGATGTTGCATGCCTTGTAGCGTGTGAAGCCTAGTCTCTTGGCTACCGAAAACGGCATGAGGCTTACACTCGCTCCAAGATCACACAAACAATGGTTGAAAGGTAGAGGACCAAGTGCACAAGGTAGAGTAAATGATCTTGGATCTCCTAGCTTCTTTGGCACCATCTTCATTTGTATGATGGCACTACACTCGTGAGTTAGAATGACCATGGACTCCATTTCCTTAGCTCTATCCTTCACGGCATCTTTCAAGAATTTGGCGTATTGAGGGACTAGCAAGAAGGCATCAACCAAAGGCATTGTGAGTTCTACCTTCTCCATTTGCCTATCAAAGATGGCTTTATACTTGTCCATAAGTTGCTTCTTGAACCGCCCGGGAAAAGGTAGCTTAGGAACGTATGGCTTAGGGACAAACACATTCTTCTTCGGTTTCTCTTATCCAACAATAACCCTAGGCTTGACCTTCTCTACTTCTTCACCCTTGTCTTGCTCTCTCACTACCTCATCTTCAACTAACTCGTCATCTTCTTAAAGTTCCACCCCCCCCCCCCACTTTGTTTCGCAATGTCCTCATTGGGAGTAAAAGGAGCTTCTCTTGGTGGCAAAACCGTGCCACTTCTCAAGGTGATGGCATTTACATACTCCTTAGGATTAGCTTCGGATTTACCCGGGAGTTGACCTTGTGGTCGTGAAGAAGAGGCAACACCTTTGTTCTCCATGTGTTTTACCTTAGAGTTCAAAGCCTCAATCTTTGTGTTGAGGTCGTTGTAAGAGCAATCCACCCGCGAATTGATCTCCGCTTATCCCTTGAGTAATTGTTGGAACATGGAGCTCAAATCAAGCTCTTGCGGTTTAGACGTAGTTGCTTGACTTTGAGGCACAAACCCTTGTTGTTGGCCTTGAAAACCGGGTGGAGCTTTGGGTTGAAATCCACTTTGGTTCCCTTGGAATTGGTTCCTTGGGACAAAACCTTGTTGGTTGGTATTAGAAGCTTGGCCTTGGGGTTGGAATTGCTTTTGTGGGGCTCCTTGAGCTTGATTAGATTGCGGAGGGTAGACTTGGTCTTGTGGGTTCTCCACATTTGTGTTCCGGTAAGAGAAGTTGGGGTGGTTCCTATAGTTTTGGTTGAACCCTTGTCTTTGGTAGTTCCCTTGGTTTTGGTAGTTCCCTTGATTCCCCACGTAGTTCAACTCCTCTTGAGTGTTCATGTCCACGTTCTCCTCTTGATAATAACCTTGGTTCTCATCATAAGCATCCACAAAGTTGACCGTCTTTTGGGAAGACACTAGTAATTTATCAATCAAATTGGCTTGCTTGTCCAATTTTTCATTAAGAGCTTTCATGTCCTTGGCCCGCTTGTTCTCATCAAAGTCGCTTGTCGTCCTTGTGGCGCGGTCATAATCGTCGCCATAGGTCCCGTCACTTTGGGCTAAGTTCTCCACTAGTTCCATGGCTTCGTCCATATCTTTGGCTAAGAATTTCCCGTTAGAGGTTGTGTCTAAGAGCATCCTTATCTTGGGTAGAGCACCGGGATAGAGGGTACTCAATATAGAGGCATTGGAGAAACCATGATGCGTGCATTGAGAGGTGTAGCTTCTAAACCGTTCCCAAGCTTCATTGAAGGATTCGTTTCCGCGTTGTGTGAACCCCGAGATTTCGTTCCTCAACTTGGCGGTCCTTGAAGGAGAAAAGAACCTTGCAAGGAAAGCTCGCTTGCAATCGTCCCAAGACGTGATTGAACCTTGAGGAAGACTCTTTTCCCATTGATGAGCTTTTTCTCCAAGAGAGAATGGGAAGAGTCTTAGCTTGAAACAGTCTTCCGAAACACCGTTCATCTTGGTTAACCCACATATCCTATCAAATTGATCGATATGATCCAATGGATCTTCCATAGACAGACCGTGGAATTTGTTGCTTTGAACCATGTTGATCAAACCCGGCTTCACCTCGAAGTTGTTGTTCTCAACCGGTGGAGCTTGGATCCCTTGACGGTTTTGATGGGCATTGGCGGCATCACCCGCACCAACCACGTTTTGAGCCCTCGGGGGATGGTTAGGGCCTCTCATTGGCCGGCCGGGTGGATGTGGGGCGTAGTGGGCGTGGCCTCCTTGTGCGGGGTGGTTTCCATTACCACCTTGTGCGGGATGGTTTCCAATTACCATCTTGTTGGTGATGTGGTAGGTTGCCCACATTGTCTTGAATGTCCCCCAGTGGAACATTTTCATAGTGATCCATGTCGTTCTTAACGTCTTGTTGTCTCACACGTGCTTCCCTTGTTCTAACCCCTCGGTATGAGCGATGTATGTCGTCTCTTGGTTCAACTAGATTGGCGTGGCCTCGAGATCGCGTATGCATGCACCTATAGGTTTAGAGAGCAATGGAAAGCAAACAAGATTAGTAACTTTGTAGCAAATAAAGCTTAATCTCACAAAGAACCTAAATCTCAATGTTAAAACAAATCCCAATATGGCAACGGCGCCAAATTGATACAAGACTTTTTAGTCTATTGGAGGTATCAATAACTCCAATACGTGTAGTATGAAGGTTATCAATCCATAAAGGGATTTATCCTAATGCACTAAGAATGCAAGGCTTAAAGCAAGTTAAGCTAAAAAAGTGTGGTTTGCTGTTAAGTATCTAATTCGGATTAACCAATCAAAAGCACTAAACAAGATGATAAATCAATAAACAAAAGCGGAGCAAGAGATAAGTTTATTGATATTAGGTGATCCAAATCCAATTAGTGATGTTCATTCACTCAAGAAGCTAATACCTAGGCAAAAGATCTCTAAACTTGATTAGTTCTCTTTCAAGCAACTAATCACTATGCTAATTATCAAGTCCATTAGCAAATCATCATTTGTGGGTTAACAACTAGCAATCATTAAGAATATAATCAAGATCAACCAAAATACACCCTAAACAACTAATGTCTTAGGTTAGGAGCATAAGTCTCTTGCCTAGTTCATCAAGGCATTTCATCAAACACTTGGTGTTCATAAAATGCCCTATGATCTAGATCCACTCTTTCAAGCTGAATCTAGCATTAGAGACACTAGGCTAGAAGGAATACAAGATTATCTATCCCTAAACACCACTAATCAAACCTTGGATCACCCTAATCTACCCTATCTCAAGATCCTAAAGACTACTCACTAATCATCATGGGTTCAACAAATCCAATGAAAGAAGGGTTGAAACTCAGTATCAAGATGATTGGATGATTAGAAAGTAGAAGATAAATGGATTCAATCAAGAAAACAATACTCAAATTGCATAAATCAAAAGGATCAATCTCTTACAAATCACTCTTAGAGAGGGTTTTTGCTTAAGAAAAAGACTTAGCCCATCAAAATTAGGTTTTTGGGCATAAATAGTGAATAGTGACGAACCAGGTCGACCCGGGACAAACCGGGTACCGACCCGGTTTAAATGGATAAAAAGTTCTGATTGGCCAATACCGAGGTCACTGCTCGGTGCAACACCTCGGTATTGAGCATGGGTTTGTGTACCGACGAGGAGCACCGAGCAGTGGCGTCGGTATTGAGGTGTTGTGGCTTGGTGATCTTCAATGGATACCGAGGTCACTCCTCGGTATCGTTGCTCGGTATTAAGGGATTTTCCCCCGGGTTTCCTCTGAGAACAGCACCGAGCAGTTGCACCGAGCAGTGACCTTGGTACAATCCCCTGAGGCTTCGATACCGACGTCAGTCCTCGGTGTTGCACGTCGGTACTGGGGCTGTCTTCCTCCGTCTTCTATACCGAGCAGTTTCACCGAGCAGTGACCTCGGTGCAACCCTTCTGCCTTCCATACCGAGGACCAGTACCGACCAGTGACGTTGGTACGGTCCCTGTCTTCTCTCCCTGGGTATCGAATCTCCTCTTTAGCACCTGAAATACGATCCAAAACATGCGAGGACTCTCTATGACTAAATGTGGACACATTAGACTCCTAAAATGACTAAAATGCTAAAGAGATGACATGAACTATTCGCAAATGACTTGAAACCTAAGTGAAACGGATGCTAGAATGATGCAAAATATGGTGATATCAATGACATCGGTTTGTTTTAATTTTGATCATCTCTTTTGGAGACTACCAAAAGAGGATATATAAGACCGTAACTTTCCTTTAGATTGTGTGGAATATTTGGAAAGCAAGGAATGATAAGGTCTTCTCAAATGTGGATAGAAACCCACAAGAGATACTGAGGATAGCGGAAACGGAGGCAATAACTTGGGAAACGGCACATCTTAGTGAACCAGACGTAATTTCCCAACAAATCGGTCCTAATACGGTGATGGCTCAATATGAGGAATACGATGGACTGAAATGCTATGTTGATGGCTCGTGGAAGGAAACGGATAACTATTCTGGCTTAGGATGGCACTGTTTCCATTTCTTCATTTACCAATGATCATAAAATTCTGCAAAAATAATTTCATATCATCACTCTAAAGAAACATTGCAATAAAAAATAAACAAAACATATTTATGTGCTTTGAAATTGGAATTCATTTTAAGTTTTGGCATTATAAATATTATCAAATCATCATTTAATTATATTCAAATTAGATGAAACTTACGTAAGAAAATGATAAGACAAAAATTTCAGTTACATAAATTTGCAAATATAATGCAGATGGAATTTGGTTGTTACCTAATATAATTATCAAACATATTTTGCATTTATTTCTGTTTATTGTTGATTATTTAAAAAAATTTTAAATTTTAAAAATATATATAACATTATTTGAAAACCCTACTATTAGACTCTATATAAGAAGAAATATCTTCCATAAACATTTTACTCATCATTTTTTTTAAAAGTAGCATTTCTGATGTAATTTTTTTTTTTGACATCATTTCTGATGTAATTATAATATTTGTTTATCATGATTCTTTTTTGTTTTTTAACTCAATCTCTGATTTGAAACTTTTGAAGAATATGTGAAAAATAAAGGTGAATATCGTAAGACTTTGCAAAACAATACCATATTGTTGTTGGTACTAACAATCGAGATGGTTCTAATCCACTCAAAAGTTAGTAATTTGTTTTATTTAGTTTTATTATTCCTATTATTTATGCTAAATCTTATTCACATGTATTTTTCTTTTCATAAATGTTAGAATTAATTTATTCTAATAGTGAAATGCACTATATATAACATTATATATTATAATTCTATCTCTACACTGTTATAAAAAATGGTTTTATTTCTATACAACAGTATATTTTACACCTATATAGTATATTTGTTTGTAAGTCTGATTTCGAGATGTTTGATTCACAATTTTTGAAATTAATTTTGTATTATTCCACTTTTTAGTGTGTAAAACACTTTTAGAAACTCATAAAATTAATCGCATATTAAGATAATATGTTAAATTTTGGAAAAATACTACAAGGACGAAATAAGAAAATGTTTATACTACCATTGTATTTTATGATTTTATTTATTTTTAGAGTTTTTGATTATCTTTTTCATATTATTTGATTTTGACACACAAATTCTATCAAATTTAAACAATATATATTATATCATTGTGGCTCAAATGGTTTACAAAATACCTATGTATTAGATTCAGAATTATAAATTCTTTTGGTCCATATTTTCATTTCAAACTCGGATATTAAAAAAAGTCTATAGATATTACACTTCGCGCAAGGCACGGATTACTACCTTGTATATATATTGTTTGCAAACAAGGCACTGTTCACTTATATAAATCAATTTTTATTAAAAAAAATATTGTTTGCAAAAACTATAACCGATGTAAAAAACTAATTATTGCGAATTTGTGATATAGATATAATGAGAAGTTGATTTAAAGTTTTTATATGGTAACATATTCATAACAGTTGGCTAAACATAATTAAGCAAAAAAAAGTATAATCAAGGAAAATATGTTTCACCTTCTTTTGTTTTTTTTTGTTTTTGTTTTTCTAAACTTCTCATCATTTTCTATTTTACTTGCTTAAAACTTTGTTTTGCCATCTTGTACAACAACCAAAGTTACGAGTTTTTTTTATCAAAAATAAAAGTTATTGTGATTCTGAATAAAATTTAATACGTTTATTTAATACGTTTATTTAATACGATCTTGCTTATTTAATACGTTTTAACCAAAACAAAATTTTGTTAAGTAGTATATCATTATCAAACTCATCACATGGTGATATTGCTAATTGCTATGATGCACATTGCATATCTGATTTTAAGGACCAATTTCAGACTTAAAACAACGACTTGCTCTATTCTTAATTTGTTTTTTTGTAACTGCATTACAATAATAAAACTTGGAACAATACTTTTATTCTACTGATTAACTAATATCATTTTATATAGGGTACTGGTTCCTCCTCATACATGAGACGGACCCAACCGTGATGTGGACCGGCGGCGATGTGGAGAAATCAGCCTAAACAGCTAGATTATCAGCATAATAACAGCAAAGCAGGCCCAAAATGCTTAATACGCCATTTGGGTATACAAAATAGAGAGGTTGATAGCTCGGGGATGGACTAACAACACAACCATGAAAATGACACCAAGATACAAAGTATGGCCGTCATCATATAGACTTGCATAGTCATAATCATGAACCGGTTCCTGTAAATCAGATTTAAGAAATCGTTAATTAGTCACATATTTGTAATCCTTAAGTACAATCAAACAACCACGTACAAGTCAATATTTATATACCAATATTGAATTAATCTAAGTCAATTCTTTCAAAAAAAAAATAATAATCTAAGTCAACCATTTGATCGATTCGAAGCTGCACCACACATATATATCTGAGTCTCAAACCACTGGCCGTGAGAAGGATGACACCCATTGAAGCGACAAAGGCCACATTACTGCTGATAACCATCCAATAATAGGGGGACGGTACAAGAGAGCCCGACCCTATTACTGATGTTCCCCTATATCGGTCATAAGGGTCGTCGGTAAAGCCAATAGTGTTATGAGTAACATTAGGCGACTGCTCGTCGCCAATCTGGCTAACGCCACCTAAAGGGTTAATCATTACTTCAAAACTCATAGCAGTAATCACTGTCTCCGCAACCACTGAATTGCCTTAGTTTTCTCAAGCCAGTCAGCATGGCCATTTAGATAGCTAGCGAATAAATTCAATGATTCCTGGTTCTGGCGACCTGCTGGAGTGTTTACCTCCATGATTCAAATTGTTATGGGGATATTTGAGAGAGTTTTTTTTTCTTTCTCTTTCTGTAATTTTATATAAGTAGCTTCTCGAGCATACTCATTGTGTTGGAGTTTCAAGGTTTTATATAGTCACATAGAAAATCTGTTGAGACCAATTAATAATTATGAACATAAATTGGCGCCATGCATGTTATGGGTTGGGTAACACTGAAACTATAATTAGACCAACCTTTTTCCCTCCTAGGTTTGGTTGTTGCGGAGAAATTAATAGCTACAACTAGGCATGTGCATTCGGGTTTCAGGTCGGGTTTGGTTTTTTCGGATTTCAGGTCGGGTTCAGGTTAGTTTTTTTGGGTTTCGGGTAATTCGGTACTAAAGATCTATGACCTATTCAAGTATTTCATTTTTCGGGTCAGGCTCGGTTTGGTTTCGGCCGGGTTCGGGTATTCAAAATTTATCCTAAATACTCGACAAAAATTAAAAAAATAGTTCAATTTAAATAAAGTTTGGTTAAATTTCGCAAAATTATTTAATTTTGATAAATATAATTAAATATTTTTTGATATTTCTGGTATTTTGATTCTTTCGTTCTAAACATAACTAATATATTCGGTTTATAATTTTAATTATGGGTATTTTGGCTCTTTCAAATCTAAATATACATAATATTTTTGGATATATAATTGTATTTCGGATATCCATTCGGGTTTTTGTCCGATTTGGTTCGGGTACTCGAAATATTTTATAAGAGGAACCATTCGGTATTTATGAAAATTTGGTTTGGTTTGGTTTGGTTCGGTACCTCCTAATTCGGTTCGGTTCCGGATATTTTGCTCAGGCCTAGCTAAAACAGTAAGTATGGGTTGTGGAGAAAAATAATAACTGATAGGGGCATGGAAAAAATAAGGAGAAAGGAGCAATGTTATTGGTTGATTACAAGATTTTGTTTCTTACAGTATGTATAATCATTAACCGACATGGTTAGTTGAAGTATTGACATGGTATGTTGGTTCTTGCTTGAATAAGACAGTTAGGAGCAGGGGGATCCAGAAAAAATATTAGTATGGGGCACAAATAAAATAATATAACAAAAAACTATTTTTTAAAAAACACTTATGTTGTAAATTTTGAGTCTTATAAAAACAAAATAAACAAATCAATTTTCTTTGTTTTTTGATTTTCTTACATATATAATAAAATATATAAAATGGTATTTAAATAAAAATATAGATAATGATAAAATAGTTTGGTTTCTAAAATATTAATATACTGGTATTTATAAGTTTTCCCATAATTAATATGATTTAAAATAGGTCTGATATTTTAAAGGTTTTTTCCCCCCCATAATTAACATGATTTACTAGAAAAATTATTAAGTTAATAGAATATAGATGGTAATGATTTATTTTAGTGAATTAAAAAGTATAACTGTAAAAACGAAAAAAAAAGAAACAACATGTTGAAGTTAAGAAAAATGTTTGATAAAAATATATAAGAATTGAAATAAATATAAAATGCAACCAATCAAAAGAAGGAAGAAAAGTGTGGAGGAAATCGACAAAATAGAAATATGGGAGAAAATATTGAAAAAGTAAATTAGGAAAATACAATAAATGGTAAGATAGGGAGATAAACAATAACCAATTGATCTAATGGATAAATATCACTAATAATCGATTAGGAAATTCTTAACATTAGTATGGGGCACCTGCCCCACCCTATCCGCCCCTGGTTAGGAGACATAGCAAGTATGTGTTTTTTTTCTTTCTTAGTGGAGAGAGTTATAGACAGTTTGAAGTTTTGGAAGGTTTCAAATCTACCACGAGGTTCATTAATTGAACTACCTTGAATCTCTTGAACTTATTTCTATTGTTCAGCTTGAAAGTTGAAACCTTCTCCAATAAGTTATTAAAAAAAGTTAGTCCCAAACAGAAGACATCTAACACACACACTTAAAGTTTCTAACTTTAAGCCATTATCACACACTATGTCTATCTACCGAGCAAGATGATCTAAAGCAAAGATACAACTTGGCCAGAGAAAGAATCTAACCCATGGTGAAATCACAAGCAAACAATGTCGAATAAAAACATAACACGAATCAAAGCGAGATGCAGGAAAGTTTCTAACTTTAAGCCATTATCACACACTATGTCTATCTACCGAGCAAGATGATCTAAAGCCAAGATACAACTTGGCCAGAGAAAGAATCTAACCCATGGTGAAATCACAAGCAAACAATGTCGAATAAAAACATAACACGAATCAAAGCGAGATGCAGGAAAGTTTCTAACTTTAAGCCATTATCACACACTATGTCCATCTACCGAGCAAGATGATCTAAAGCCAAGATACAACTTGGCCAGAGAAAGAATCTAACCCATGGTGAAATCACAAGCAAACAATGTCGAATAAAAACATAACACGAATCCAAGCGAGATGCAAGAAAGTTTCTAACTTTAAGCCATTATCAAAAACTTATGGCTATGAACATCTCAAGTACAGTGAGAAACAGCATCAGGCAAACAAAAACATAGCAAAACCAATAAGACAAATCACAAAACCAAATCAGACAAAGCATAAATCATACTTAATGCTGAAATCTAAAGAGTTATATGAACTTCGATTTCAAAGAATTTAAGTACATCACAAACACAAAATCTCTAATACACTCATATATTGATCCTTCCAGAAAATTACATAAAATTAAAAAAAAAACTTGACCCAGAAAAGAAAAGGAGATCTAAAACCGTAGAGAAGAGAAATGGAGGAAAACCCAAACCAGAATCAATTGATATCAGCATCGTCGAAATCATCCTCGAATTTGTTGAAGAAATCGGCGTCGACGAGCTTGTTCACAGAGATTTGTCCTCCTTCGCTGAGGATCTCCATGGCTTCGATGTCATCCACGTCCATGGCCATCGACGAACCTGCATCATCCATCTCCGCCAACATATCCAATTGCATCGGCCTCATTTCTCTCCTTCTCCTCTCCCTCTTCTTCTTCTTCTATCTTGTAGAGATCTAAATCTCTCTGTTTACATATTGAGGTCGTTTTCTTTAGGCCCAATTGTATATAATAATCTTGATACACAAAAGGCCCATTACATGCCCAAAGCCCTCGATGTAGAAGATTGAACTGTAAACCATTTAAAGAGAGATGCAACAACAACAAACAACACACAAAACATGCCTCAAACCATCTATGGTTTATAAGACTTAACCTGTATCTATGGAAACTAATTAAAAAAATTTAGTTTAGTAAAACAAACAATGTTCTTTAGAAAAGATCGTGGGAGCTTTCTTGTTCAGAGTTTCATTTTTAGAGCTTATGAGTATTTTGTTTTAAATCATCATTTCCGTTTTTTTATATTTTATCTCTTCATTGGTTTCGCTTTCTGTTGGGCCTTCGTCTTCTTATTTTGGGCATTGTTTCCGGGGTTTTCTTCTTTCTGCCGGCTTTGTGTAATAACAACGAATCCCATCCTTGTATCCTTCTTTGTATTATATAAAAAAAAAAAATTTAAACAAAAAAAAAACAATGTTCAGAAATTCAGCCTAACCGCTTTTTAATGCTCATCAATACTATAAAAATACATGTATCAAATGGGCCGACAACCCGCCAGCCCAACCCAATAAGATCTGCTATGGGGCGGGTATGGACAACAATTTACATGTCCATTAAGAACAGGCCTCGCGGGTTGACCCATTTTGGTTCACGGATTAAACGAATTGACCCATGACGAGTTTGCGGGTTTGCATATTTAACCCGCAAATGAAAAATCTAGAAATCGATGGAAGATTAGAGGTTATAATTCAATGAACTGTTTGCTCCAACTAGAGTTTCTTCCTAATACTAATAAAATAACCTAAATTGGTATCACAGAGAGTCACGATAACAAGAAACTGAGAGCATCCACAATCGGGGTGTCTCATGGAGATATCCTCCATTAAATAAAAAAAAATACAAAAAGAAGAGAGAGAGTCAAAAAGAAGAGAAAGATTGAGACACCCAAAATTTTTTTTAAGACACCCAAGATGACATGTCACATTGTGATTGGTCCCAATTTTTTTTTTTTAATTCAATTATTTAATTTTTAAAAAACAAATATTGTATAGGGTCTCACCAATGTGGATGCTCTAAAGAATCACAAAACAACAATGCACCGAATAAGTTAATGATTTTCATTCATGTTTATATGATTACATAGTAAATGTAAGTTAATGATTTTCATTCATGTTTATATGATTACATAGTAATTGTAAGTTAATGATTTTCATTCATGTTTATATGATTACATAGAACTCAAACTGAAGTTTAGTATCCAATTCACTATGATCTCACTCATAGTGGAGTAGTGGACTATAGTCTGCAAATTTGCCAAAGCCGACAAAATTGCATTGTTTAAACAGAAGCTATTGGCTATGTTATATCCATTATATAATTGTATTTTCAATTTATTCAATGCGTTACTTAAACTTAATGTATCATATAAGCAAATAAATTGTTGGAAGTATACATTATCTTGAGTCCGAATATAAGTATAAATATTTAGAGGAATTTGAGAAATAGTTGTTTTTTTTTTGACCAAATGGCTTTCTATTAAATTGCAGAAGAAAAAGAAAATACAAACCTCAAACAAAAACAAAATTAAACTTCAAAGATCCAATTTCTTTGATTGCTTCTTCCCAATCAAACTTCAAACAAAAACAAAATTAAAACGAACCCTTCAGAAACGAAATCCTGATAACCCATAAAGAGATTCATAGGTAAAATTTTGAACTTACTTCGTCTTCTTCGACGATTTTAATCGGTACCTCGGAACCCATTTTGGGAAATCAATTGATTCTCATTCAGGGTGGAGCATAAACACAAAATTTACTTTGTCGTCTCTGTTTATTCTCTCACAGTCACGGCGGAGCAAATACTGCCTCATCCGCAGCCACCGGCTACGGACATGACTGAAATTTACTTCAGCGATCATCATACATGGCTCAATACCTATCACTGCGACTTTGATTGCTTCGATTTTGCCTCAATTTTACAGCACCATCTGCAACAACGAAGATGCTGCCATGCGTAGGCATGACCAAAATGAAACTGTAACCGTATTTCAGACCGTAACCGTATTTCGGACCGTAACCGTAACCGTACCGTTTTCAAACCGTAACAAGACCGTAACCATGCCAGACGGTTAAAAACCGTAACCGTTAACCGTAAAAAATATACGTCAACAAAAAACCGTAAAAATATATTAGTTATGGTTAAAAAAATTATTAACCGTAACCGTTAATTAACCGTAATCGTATCAAAACCATTGGTTAACCGCAAGGTTAAAACCGTAAAATTTTAACCGTAACTGTATTAAAAATAAAATTATATATACTAATAATTAAAATTAGTTATGTAAAATTAAAAATTCAAAGAAAAATTATGTATAATCAATTTACCAATAGCAAATGCAAATGCAATTCTAAGAAACAAGAAATATTAATTAAAATTTTAACATGCTAAACTAATTAATATTTTTCTAACAAAAATAAAGAATATTATAACAAAACAGTTTTATGATGAAATATATAAAATTTGAAAAAAAAACAAATAGTGGATTCATGGACAAGGTGGAATGAAAACTATTTTATAAAATTTATAATTATTTAATTATATCTCGTTATATTAACTGTTTATTGTCATCAAGTAACCGTAACCGTGTCTAATCGTAACCATATTAACCTAATACACCCTTGCCCGCAAGATCTCTCAAAGGAGAAGTAGATTCGAATTTTGGATAATCCTTGAGGTTAATTCACGAGTGAATTAAGAATAAGGCGGTGAAGATCTCGGCCTTAGAAACGTGGAGCAGCTAGAAAGGCGTGAGAATCACTCCCAAAAATCCTTTCGAAAACAAACTCACTATAGACGCTTCTTCAACGGAGATCGGTAGAACGGTCGCACAAAAGGTGATGGAAAACCCTTTGATATTACCCAACGATTCTCTTAGAATTACACCAAGAAGAATCGAAAAAATTCACAAAGAACTCAAGAGAATCTCTCCCTAGAACTCGAAATGAATAAAGATGTTTTATAAAAGATTGGTTGTTTGATCAAAGAGATCTTACATAGTTTAAATAAGCAAAGAAGTTCAAGGGTCTAAAACCCACTCGAAAATGAAGAAAGAAGTTTTGAAAAATGGAGAAGAATGTCTCGAAAATTGTAGAAAATAAAAGCAAAGAATTGACTTGAAATTTCGCATGTCTCTTGGGCTTCTTGGGCCAAAATTTCCTTGCTGGGCTTGAGGGAGAAGTGTTCCAAGGCCTCATTAAAAACCTTATCATGTAAAACCCATTGGGTAAAAAATATGACTAAGGAAAAGAGTGCACTTGGACTTGGATCAAAACCAATGTGGTTTGAAGCACTTCTTCCTTCAAACCCACGCCTCCATGAACTTGTTGAACGAGTCCTCCTAGTGCCTCCTTAAGCTTCTTCGCCTTAGCTCTCGTCATAGGTCCTTCCGGAACATGCAATGCCTCCTCGGGTTCAAGCTCCTCCTCGGCTATGAGCTCCGCTACTTGACCAACCTCCATTGTGCCATCTAGGATCATATCATAACCAGACCGTATTTAACCGTAATTGTTTTAATCGTATATTAAACGGTTAAGGTTTAAAAAAATTCTAATCGTAACCAGTGGTTAAAAAACCTTAACCGCATTAACCGTAACCATGGTCGTGCCTAGCCATGCGAAGGAGATTCGTTCACCATCGCGATCTCCTTTAATCTCTTTGTAACCTTCCATTTGATTTCGATTTCTATTGTTTTCAGGATAATCTCAACGGTGAAATTACTTTGATGATCCCTTCAAATATTTCTTGGAACAAAGCAGATCGGGGACGAAGAGAAAATCAAACAAAAAATTTTTGGAAATTTTTTGAACCAAAAATATTGGTTTGGCAACATAAATAGTAGTTATCCAAGTAAAGAATATACTAATATGAAAGTGTCATTGTTTGGTTACAAAATGTATACACCTTTTAATAGTATATATATTTTGTAATATTTCTTTTTATCAAAATGTTATTTTAAAATTTACTAGCGCGGATGTGAATATAATTTTTTTTTAAAACAAATTGGTACAATATTATTTTACTTTCATTAGTATGGTAGTTAATGGATTTGTCTCTATTAGCTTAAGAAATATGGATTATTATTTTTTAAGATTTTTTTCTCTTTCTTAATTTTATGTTTATTTATGTATTTGTTTAGTGGATGATCCACATTCTGATTTTTTTTCTTTGGTTGTCTATTTATTCAATTACTTGGTTTTTAAAAGTAATTTTTTGTCATTTTAAAGTTTTGGGAATTGTATATTTTTTACCCAACCAAAAACTAATAAATAAATACTTCAAAATTGGGTTAGTTTTGTATACTCTGAAAGTTACTTCGGATACTAATAAAAGGAAATTAGTTTTGTGAATTTAGAATTCTCCCAACTTATTAAAAATAAATACTTCGAAATATGGCCTCGTATCTTTATCTATGTTTTAGATAAAACTGAATACTAATCAAATATTAAGAATTTACTATTATTCATCATCGATGATCCAGTGATGGTGACTAAAAATGAATCTAATTTTATTTAAAAAATGATTTAATTTCTATCACTAATTTACTATGAAAGTCATCGTAGATGTATGCGTTAATGAGAACATTTGAGATGATATGGGGTGATTTGGAAAAGTATAAGAAAATATGGGGTAGAGCGTGGATAAATCGGATAAAACATTTCAAGAGAGAGAGAGACTTCTTGTTAATAGGATTCTCCTGTAAAAAAATATTACCCGCTCCTCTAAAACTCTCGTCTTCTCCGATATCTTTCCTCATCGCCGGTGAGATTTCACTTTCAATTTCAATCACACGTTGATCCATTTCTTCTTCTTCCTTTCAGTTTCTGCGGTTTGCTTTTAATTAGGCTTCTGTTAGTCGGATCGTTACTGTTTATACCACTGTAAATGAATGATTCTTTTGGGGGAATTGTTTGAATTTTAATATTCCATGAAGTTTTCTGAGTAATTTTCCCGTATAGGTTTTTGGGTTACTCCGAATTGATATGATTTTGATATATCATGGTTTTTACCCCGTTTAAGCCATGATATAAGTCCGTTTTATATAGTCTTTCTGCTATTTTATAGTATTTTAGAGTCTTTTACAGGTTTTAGCACGTTTGGAGCATAATTGGAGATATTGGAGCTTTCTGGAGCATTTTGGAGCAAAGCAACGTTCGTGTAGTTGAGTACCCGATTTGAAGTCTCAGTGTCGATCGATACTGCCTAGTATCGGTCGATACCCACTTCAGCAGACACGAGTCGCGACTTTTCCAAGAATTGAAGAATTGCAAAATTTCCCAAGAAGATTTTAATATTTACAATAAGCCCCAGAACGTGTTTTAGGATTATAATTAGGTTTTTCAGCCACTTGGATGGCTACGCTTTCTTTACGCTTTCATTAATCTTGATTCTACTTTGGTTTTTGGAGAGACAACTCTGAACTCATGTGTTTTATTGATTTCTTTGATGATCTATTCAATCATGTTGCTTTTATTCTCCATGTTTGAGTATATCCACTTTAGGTTCAGGGTTCTCATAAGGGTTTTCTCTGAATGCTAGGTTGATTAGTTGATTAGGATTCACCATCTGAATTAGTTCTTCACCATAGGTTGTTCTCAAAGCTAATTCTAGGTTGACGAATCTGGAACTTAGATCTTAGGATAATTGATTAGGTACGACAGTGCGATTAATTACCTGATAGAACCTAGGGTGAGCAAAATAACTATTCGCAAAGAGATTTGGTTTAGTTGTTTTTTGAACAAATCAAACTTGAACTAAAAACTGGTTTATACTTTAGGATTCGCAAAGAGATTTGGAATTCTAGGATTTAGACTTAGATAGTTTTCGCAACGAGAGTTGGTTAGCTATATCTTAGTGATTTGAGTTCAAGAACTGCGCTAAATCTGAATCATGCCTAGTTAGTTTACCTGCATTCATTGATTTCCTGAGAAATATCATGAACCTATCTTTCTCCAATTGAATTTACAACCGTTTAAGTTTACGTTCTGTTTTCAATACCATTGATTTCTTAGCTTAATTCTCACATATATAATCTATTGCGTTTTTCTGTGAGTCCTTGTGTTCGACCCCTACTATTGCTGCAACAACTGCTTAGTACTTTTAGGATATTAATTTGAGCATATCAGATTTTCTTCCCAATATTGTTTACCTCCGATTTGAATCATGTTTATTGTTTAAAATATTATTTTTATTCCAAAGTCTCTTTTTTTAATAACACTATCTCCATATATAATTGCGAATTGGGCAGTGATATCCTTTTCCTCCTCCGTACACACCCTTCTCCTTTTACTGTCAGTGTGAACCTAAAACTCGTGATGTTAGAGTTTTCAGAGCTCAATTATGATATTTTACTATTCATATTTCATCGCGCTAGTTGAATTTAGGGTCTGCTTTTGCTCGGTATGTTCTACCGGAACAGCTATTGATTACATCATTGGAATTACGCTTGCGATTGATTGATTTTTATTGGATCCTCTTATTTTTTGTTATTTTCTGAAACTTTCCCCCGACTTCTGATTTCCTGCTTGATGTGTATTTCATGGATGCTGATTTATAATCTCTATTTACATGCGTCTGTGTAGCCGATCTTCTTATTTTTTGATGAACAATATGTAGTTATACAGAAAATTTCTCTGGTGCTGCACCATGTTTATTAAGATTTATGTTATATATTGTTTCCTTCTTTTTTTGTGTGTGAATTTTATCTGCTTTGGTCGTCTATTTTGTGGACTATATCTACACGAATAATCTACCTTGTTCGTTTGTTTCAGTTGAATAGTTTAATATTCAAGTTTAGTTTTGTGTTTTCCATCGATTGATATAATGTGTTAATTTCAATTTTGCCCAATTTTCAAATTAGTTTGTTTTCTCCCCCTGGGGTATCAGCTATGTTTTAGAATCTTTGATTAGTATCATCATTCATTGATAATTGTTGGAATACAAATTGTGAGTCGGAATAGAGTAAAATGGAAATGCCTTTTTCTAAAGTGAAATATGTTTAAGATAAAATGATTGCATTGAAAAAATTTTGAATGATTGGCTTAAATGACGAACAATGGTTGTTGTTGAAAGAAATTTGCATTGGGTGTAGATCCCTGATTCGTTGCAATTGTGAAGACTTGAATTGCAAGACAACATCTCAAACTCTGGTTGTTGTTGTTAAATCCCCAACTATCAACCCGCCAATCTCATATGCGGCAGGTAAATCAAACTGCTTTCCACGATTTGTTTGGCTAATCAATCTGATATTGAATTCTGAAACATTACCATATTCATATCGATCCCTTGCACTCTTAAATATTTTTGCAAGTCTGTTATTTCTATCCAACATTAATATGAGGATATAAAGAATTTCTTAATCCACAAGTTTGTTTTGGGCTGTTCTGGTCATTAGCTTCATACGATTTTGGATTTTATTTGCCGTATTAAAAATGTATAGTTGCAAAAAATGTAGCTCCTCTCCATCCATTGGTAACAAAGACCCAATATTGTGATGATTTTGGCTGTGGATTCTGTATGTGAATGGTCCTGGTGTGCTTGTCCCACTTTAGCACCCGTTGATGTGAATGCTAGTAGTAAATTTAACAAACGGATGTTGTTACGGAATTTTGGATATTCGTTGTACAACTTCTCTAATTATAGTGGTGGATGTTGGATTTTTGGAAGTTTTACACATCTTTTTTGGCAACACAATAATTGGTTTTTAGTTTCACCTTTCCATATCAAAACATCACAGAATCGACATGAGAGAATATCACCTACAATGGGCTTCCAGTCATCCCGGTTATCTGTAAGTTATGACATGTACTTTAATCCTCTATTTGATGCATTTAAAATAATAACAAAGATGAGTTAAGTAATAAGAGTAGGTGATCTTACATTCAACATGGGCAGCAGGTGGTGTGTGGCTTGTCGATCCTGTTGGCACAAAACTTTCTAATTTGAGAATTTAAATATTTAATATCATGTTCCCATTGAAGTTTTGTTCGTAATTTCTCACTCTTTTAGAGGACTCATGTTTCTCTAAATCTCTTTTCGGTTTCTAAATTTTTCTCCTTTCTGTTTGTAGGAATAAGGTGGCACGCCGTAACTGCCGAGCTGTTGCACATAAGTCTGCACATTCGTTGATATACGATTAATGGAGTAGCATGTATGCATTTGATATTTTTTAGTATGGAATATAATGAATGTGAGTGTTTACCTTGTCTAGATTTTGAGTCTGATGAGATTGGGGCAAAACAAAGAGATTGTGTATAATATATGTCGGACAACCATGGTCGGTTTGTTTTCTCATCAATAAGGCCTGAAACGATTAAGAAATTTTAGTGTCATCATATTTCTTATCAATGAAAGCCTAAATGATACTTACGTTTTTTTAATACTGGTTTGTCTTGCTGAGCTAACTGTCTTCTTTTTTCGCTCTTTTGATTGCCATATGTATTACTTCCCTCTCCAGATAGTTGTGTTTTTCCCTTTTTTTATTTATATATATATATATATTTTGGTAGGTGTTGGACGTGAGTGGAACCCTGCATCATTGTACACTAAGGAAGAGAGATTTAAATGTGAGTATTTCTTTGATGGAAATTTAGAGTTTCTATTTAGTAATTGTAAATACATTTTCATATAGGAGAAGGATGTATATACCCATAAGCTCCCCGCCTTTTTTGACGTTGTGTGCAGGCCAGAATCGGAGCAACCTAGCTACAACACGTTGGACACCACAACCAGATTTATGCTGTGAAAATGCAAGATAGGATCCTTCCATCTTTTGCTCATTTAGGTGAGTGGTTTTTTGTTAAGAGAGCAAGAGATGAATGAGGTGAATGAGATGAGAGGTTAGTATTGGATATACAGTACAAAAACATGTCTTTTACAACGGATAGAATCGTCGTAAAATCGATGTAAAACAGGCTTTGGGACGGATTAGCGACGATTGACAATTCATCTTAAATCGTTCGTCGTTACTTGATAATCGTCGTAAAATCGTCATAAAAACTGGGACATATAAAAATCGTCGTAAAATCATCGTACAAATAGTTTGTTGTGGACTTGAATGACAAAAAGTTGCTGGTTCTTCAGGTAACATCATATAGATTTCTTCAAATTTGATGTACGTATGGGTTTACAGATTTATCCATTCCTTCGTGAATTTGAAGTATATGCGGATGATTTCAATTTCTAGTTCGTTACAATTGAATTCATCGATTGGAATTTTCGCAGTTATGGAAGGTTTATTGTCGGTGTATGGAGAATTGGAGTTAGCATCTTATGGTGTAAGTAAGCTACTCGACCACTCATATTCTCGGTCCTTTACCTGGTGTGGTTTCTGATCTCATGTAAGTGTGAATTTCTCAATCAGATTTGAAGTACAATGTTGATCAGAAGCAAATCATGAATCTCATTGTTTATGAAGTTGTAGGTTCTCTCTTCTTTCGCTCGGCTCCATAGATGGTTTCAAATTGGTTAAGTGGACATATTGGCATAATGGCATCTATTATATATGTAATTATAAATGTTTGATAATGTGGGATAATCTATGTGAGGTTATCTTAATTTATATATAATGTGTGATAATATATGTGACGGTACCTTAATTTATATATAATATTTGATAATCTATGTGAGGTTACCTTTGCTCCCTCCGCCTATGTGGACGCTGAGGTGGCGGAAGGAGGAGAGAGCAAAGGTAACTATATATATATATATATATCTCCCTGAATATTTATATGCTCAAATTAATACCCTAAAAGTACTAAGCAGTAGTTGAAGTATAGTAGGGGTGGAACACAAGGACTCACAGAGACACACAATAGATTATATGGAAGAGAATTAAGCTAAGCAATTAATTGTATTGAAAACAGGTGCGTAAACTTAAACGGTTGTAAATTCAGTTGGAGAAAGATAGGTTCAGGGTATTTCTCAGGAATTCAATGAATGCAGGTGAACTAACTAACATGATTCAGATTTAGCGCGGTTCTTGAACTAAAATCACTAAGATATAGCTAACCAACTCTCGTTGTGAAAACTATCTAAATCTAAATCCTAGGAATTCCAAATCTCTTTGCGAATCCTAAAGTCTAAATCAGCTTTTTAATCAAGTTTGATTTATTCACAAAACAACTAAACCAAATCTCTTTGTGAATAGTTATTTTGCTCACCTTAGGTTCTATCAGGTAATTAATCGCACTCTCGCGCCCAATTACTTATCCTAAGATCTAAGTTCTAGGTGATCAATCCAGAATTAGCTTTGCAAACAACCTATGGTGAAGAACTAATTCATATGGTGAATCCTAACAACTAATCAACCTAGCATTCAGAGAAAACCCTTATGAGAACCCTAAACCTAACAGGAGATCTACTCAGACATGGAAATTGAAGCAATAAACATGTTTGAATAAATCATCAAATAAATCAGAAAGAGTAACAAAAGGGTTCGAAATCTTCTCTCGGACGAACAGAATTTCAGACTTGTCTCCCTCAAAAGCTCTCTCACAAATCCAGAATCAAAGAAAGCTCAGAAATAAAGCATAGCCATTAAAGTGGCTCTAAAATCCTATTAATAACCTAAATTATGTTTTGGGGCTTCTTGTAAATATCAAAGACTTCTGGGGCATTCTGCAATTCTTCAACTCTTCATTAAAGTCGCGGGTCGTGTCTGCCTCGATGAGTATCGACCGATACTAGGCAGTATCGATCGACACTCAGACTTCAAATCGGGTACTCAGCTACACGAACGTCTGCTTTGCTCCAAAATGCTCCAGAAAGCTCTAATATCTCCAATTATGCTCCAAACGTGCTAAAACCTGTAAACGACTCTAAGATACTACAAAATAGTAGAAAGACTCTATAAAATGGACTTATATCATGGCTTAAACGGGGTAAAAACCATGATATATCAACTCCCCCAGACTTAGCCTTTGCTTGCCCTCAAGCAAATAGAAGACTAAACCAGAGAAAGAGGTTTGAAAACGTAGAGACTCACCTGTTCATTAAACATTAAAATGACCAATTTCCCAAGCACTCAAATGTTACCTAACCAGCTTTTTGATCTAACCACCATGTACTTCTCCGTAAACATTCGCAGCTTCCCAGACTACACACATTATCTCACAGCATCGTTCAATCAAGCCATCCTCGCCTGTGATTAATACCAAGAGCCTTCTAGATTCTTTCCCATACAATATCAAGACAAGGAACCACCCTTTTCACACTTTTTGATATTATTTCTCTCCCCCAGACTTATTTCTTATCATATTCCTTGCATATACAAATTAAGGTTTGACACGCGAGTATTGATGGTGTTTGCCACCAAATCCCCGGTTCTTCCCTCAAAAGTAATCAAAGGTGTAGGCGAATAATGGTATCACAGAAAATTTTCCTAACTTCGCTTTCACATTTGTGTGATCAATTCCTCTGAAGTAGAATAATTGGATCGCATGAAATTTTCCTAACCCTCTACTCAGAAGAAAATCATCTCATCTTTTAATGCATCTTATTTATTAACTTATAACAGGGAGAGAAATACCATTACTTCAAACACATGGGTTCCTTTGTCAGATACGAATGAGGAATCAAGCTCTTTGAATACTAACCACATCGATGAAGTGCAAAAATTTGGCTCAGGCTTTAAGGAACTTTGCTGGAAACATGAGCATCTTCTAGTTAACTGGTCAGTCTTTGGATTTTTCATTAGTCGATCTAGAACTGATTTTGTAACAATGGTCACTTAGAAGCAAGGTCAGATCAAAAGATTCAAGAAAAATATCACAGTCTCAGACAAAGTTTTGACTCAATAAAACAACGAATAACTCAAAAACGGACTGACTCTAAGAAAAACAAAAACAAAGTCAGCGACTACCTCCCCCAGACTTGAACAACACTGTCCCCAGTGTTATCTAGCCTAGAGTTGGTGAAAGAAAACAAATGGATCAAATGGAAATATGAAAAACAAGAAGTTACCGTGCTGGAACATCGAGTATCGACCGACACACATCTTGGTATCGGGCGATACCAGGCTTAAGTCGATACATGATCGTTCATTCGCGTAGGGTGTCGACCGATACCCAAGGGTATCGATCGACACTCAGGCGATCCGAGTTTTTGCTCGTCTAAGGTCAGATGTAACGCCAAAAATGTGTCAAACGATCCAGGTGTTAAATGTAATAATTGTTAGATCACTCAAACACAAGTTAGGTGCAACAAAATAGCATAGAAGCATAAATCCATAGATCCAAAAACATAAAAGACACAAAAGTTCAAATGAAAATAAAAAAAGGGAAAAAGAAAAGAAAAACAAACGTGAAAATCAGATAGAAAGAGGACTAATCCTCTGTGGCCTCAGAGTCACCATCACTACAAGAAAAACCAGTTTTTGCGACCACTTTTTGTGACTCTTTTTTTGTCGTCAAAAAGTAGGACGAAAGTGTGACCATTTTACAACGGATTTGCGACCACTGGTATTGCAGTGGCAAAAGAGTCCCAAATTACCGACTAAAAAAATTGGTCAGAAAAGAGTCGCTTATTTGCGACTGTTTAAGGACTTGCAAAAGTAGTCTCAAATTTGTGACTGATTTGCTTCGGTTTAGCAACTCCACTCGATTGTTTTTAAATAAACATCAAATAATATTTAAAAATATAAACTCTAAATTCTAAACCCTAAACCATCAAATAATATACAAAAATTCAAATAATAATAAAAAAATTAAAACTTACAATTTTTAAAAATATAATCATTTATAAATCCTAAATTCTAAACCCTAAACCTCTAACCCTTAATCATAAACTCTAAATCTTAAATTGTAAAATATATATTACACATAAACATAAATAATATACAAAAATATTAAATTGTAAATATTAAATTGTAAATTAAATCTTACACATAAACATCAAATAATATACAAAATATTCAACACTTACAATTTTTAAAAAATATAATCATTTTAGGGTTTAGGGTAACATGTACACTAATTTGCAAATCCTAAATCTTAAATCATAAACTATAAATCTTAAATCATAAACATCTAACTCTCAATCATAAACTCTATATCTTAAATCATAAACTTCTAACCCTTAATCATAAATTCTAAATCTACTAAGTGTTACATTTGTTTTATAAGAAATAATTTTGAAAGATAAAAATTCTCTCAAAATTTACTTATTTTAAGTTTTAACAAATTTTTGAAATGCTAGATATACACAAAATCATTGTAAAATCATATTCAAACCTTATAGGTTCTTAAAGTTTAGGGTTTAGGTTAAATGTTTTTGATTGTCACAAATTGGTCTCAAATTTGGGACTCTTTAGCGACTCCACACGATTTTTTTTAATAGGAGTCACAAAATAGTCTCAAATTTGCGACTACTTTTTAATAGTAGTCACAAAATAGTCCCAAATTTGGAACTAATTTGCAACTCCATTTGATTTTTTTTATAGAAATCAATAAATTTTAAACTCAAACCACAAACCCTTAGCTATAAACCCTAAACCTCTAACACTTAATCATAAATTTGATCTAAATTTTAAGCTAAATCTTACACATAAACATCAAATAATATACAAAAAATTCAAAACTTACAATTTTTTTAAATATGATCATTTATAATCCTTTTTATAAATCCTAAATTCTAAACCATAAACCTCTAACCCTTAATCATAAACTATAAATCTTAAATTATAAATAGATCTTACACATAAACATCAAATAATAAACAAAAAAATATAACACTTACAAAAATTTCAATCTAATCATAACATCTACTAAGTGTTACATGTGTTTTATAAGGAATGATTTTGAAAAATAGAAATTTTTTCAAAATTTATTTATTTTTAAGTTTTAACATATTTTTGAACATTTATATACACATAATCATTGTAAAGTGATATTCAAACCTTATAGGATCTAAAAGTTTAGGATTTAGGGTAAAGATTTTTGATTCTACTCATAACATGTATAAGTAATCACAAAATAGTCCCAAATTTGGGACTGATTTGCAACTCCATACGAATTTTTAAATTGGAGTCACAAAATAGTAACAAATTTGCGACTAATTTGCGACCAAATGACAAAAAAAACGAAAGCGTCTCATTGGTTACTTCATTGAGACGAGGATTGAGATCTCCACCGTTGATTGGTTTAATCCAACGGTGGATGATTTAAACTGATTTTTTTATTTATTTTATTGTTTCTTCTTCTTCCTTCTCTTTTTCTCTCTCCTTCCTACGTTTCTTTTTTCTTCTTCTTCCTTCCTTGTTTTTTTTCCAGATCTTTTCTCTTCCATTGTTGTGATTAAAGAACAATCCATCCTTTTTTTTTTTCCAGATCCAGGGACGACGGCGCCGGCGAAGATGGGGGAGGAGCATATCGGCGCGACGAGGGAGAAGAAGATCCAGGCGGAAGAGAAAGAGAAAGAGAAAGAGGGAGAAGAATATCGAAGGTCGTTGTTGGCAATATCACGAGACTGGTTCACCACCGGAGCAGATCTTGGCCATGGAGGGAGAAGAAGAGCGAAGGTCGGTGCCGGCGAGGGAGAAGAAGATCAAAGAACGGCACCGGCGAGGGGAAGAAGATCTGCGATCTTTGATCTTCTTTTTTCATTTATTTTTAATTTTTAATTTTTTAATTTTTTAAAATTTTTCATTTATTTTAATTTTTAATTTTTAAATTTTTTTCATTTTTTGTAAATAATTAATTAATTAAATAAATAAATTTTTGTTTTTTTTGAATTTTTGTTTTTGTTTTTTTTTAATATTTTTGTTATAAGTAGTCACAAAATCAGTCTCTAAATTAGGACTGATATTATAGTCACATATTAGTCCCAAATTTGCGCCGTTTTGCGACCACTTTATTTTGCGACCAAATATTTGCTACTACTTTTTTTGGTCACAAATGCGACTATTTTGTGACTATTTTGGTGGTCGCAAAAAATGTGTTTTTTTGTAGTGCATCAGAATCAGGGTCAACAGCAGGAGAAGGGTCTACAGGCCGAGACGAAGGGGCAGCGTCCGTGTCAGTCATGCAGCGGCAGCGAGAAATGGCAGTCCAGATGCTCCTCAGACTCTCTATCATCACCTTCTGAAAGGCGGCTGGCTCCATCGGAAGTTCCAAATCAGACGGAAATGATGGAGCAGGGATAGAGGAAATCGCTGCATGCGATCACTGGGCTCATCCTCCCTGGCGTGAAGTAGATGGAATGTCAGCAGCAGCGGGTGCAGGCACGCGAGTAGAAAGACCTCGTCTTTGGCGAGTGCGAGGCGCAGCCATCAGTAGGCTCGGTTCAGGTTCGAAACGAAGCTGAACGGGATCGTCATCAATGTCTGTCAGCCCTTTATTTGGGAACTTAACCAGAAAATCCCCTTCCCTGTTGGAAAAACACCAATGTCGCGCAGGCTTCAACCACCTGAGGTTTTGCATATGTCTCTCGTCCATGACAGTGCGGGAAGTGACAATCGAACAGCTCGCTGTGCAGATACCGCAATGCTGAAAGATAGAAGTGAGAAGACTGCCTACTATCTCCGTCTTCGTACTCGTGCCCACAAATGGTTTGGTCTTCAGAGAGACCATGTGATGGGCAAAGACTGCTCCTAGGTTGACCGCGAGATCGAGTTCAGGCCATGCATAGTTCTCGTCGTCGATGATATCTCCAAAGCCTATGGATAACATGATAAGCTCGGACAACCGCATCTTGTTAGGCTCCATCTTACACAAAATAGTGTTGCTCAGGATCCTAACCATAGAGCGCAGAACGGGATGACGAACGTCCATCTGAGTAGACATCTTGGAGTAGTATGCTCCGTTCCCGAAGTGTTCCCAGAAGACCTGCACATCGAGAAACTGGGTAGGCAAAGCAACTTTCCGGAAATCCTTCCGAAAGCCATAGATGTCGCAGATATCTGGGAGTGGCAGCCTGTATCTCACTCTGCAAATCATGAAGGTCATGGTACCTTCCAGTGCATCCTTCAGAACCTCATCCTGATAGTAAACTCGGACTGTCGCGAGGAACTGTCGTACCAAGTCGGGGTACAAATCGTACTGTCGCATCGGCATAGTCCCCAAACCAATCTTCTCAATCAACTTCCCGAGTGGCCTGTCGATACCCAAGCTTCGCATGGTCTGAGGGTCAACAAAAAGAGTGGTCTGTATATCGACGTCCTGCCAAGCGTTGTAGAACAACGTGTCATAATCGTCCCAAATCTTAGAGATGGGCCTGAAAACGCAGTCATTACTCTTAGCTGTCTACCTATCTGTTCCCTCCCAATCTCTGTTGCAGGGAATCTTGGCCTTCTCGTTCCGCTTAGGCCAAGGAGCTCTAACTGTGACAGCAGGAGTGGCAGGAGTAGCAGGTGGTGACGATGGTTGGGCCACTGATGGGGGTGGTGGAATCTCGCGCAATGAAGCATACGGAACCTTGATGTCTGCTGATGCTCCGTCAACCCTCACTCTGTAAATATCGTTACCTAGGAAACCGTGCACTCCACCTCTTCGCCAATGTAAACCGTCTCAGATCTTGACACGTTGACCCAAACTGAAATCTCTGGTTGGTGGGTTTGAGCTCGATGCGTCGGAAGTTCGTGCTCTCTTTGGTCTGGATTTCATCTGCAAGCAAAGACATAAAAACACAGCATAAATCCAATATCTCTCTCAAACACAGAAATTTCGGTTAAGTAAAACGGTCAGTATCGACCGATACCAATGTGGTATCGATCGATGCTTGATACAGGTATCGAGTATCGATCGAAGAACACAAATCCGAAAACTCCAAAAGTGTAATTCAAGGGAAATTAGGTGCAATGCAAGATTCGACTAGGCCTAGAACACACTAATCAAGTGGTAATCGTCCAGCAAAACAAGTTCTAGAAACCTAAAAGTCGAAAATCAAATCTTAGGTCACGGATTGAAAAGATGAGAGTTCGTGATTCATACCTTGTATATCGTGAAAATGAACGAGAGAATGATATAGAGGATGAAAATCCAAGCAGAATAGAAACAAAAATCAATCAAATCCGTTGAGAAACGAAGATTTGTGATTTTGGGAGAGTAGTTTCGGTTTTGGTATCGAACGATGGGGACGGTGGGAGAAGAAAAGGAAAACCCGTAGGGTTTATAGGAAACTTACATGCGCGTGTAGTATCGACCGATACCAGTGGGTGTCGATCGATACTGAGTGTATGGAATGACTTCCTTGCCACACGGAGTATGGTCCAGATTGTGTATGTTAAATGACGGGTATCGACCGATACGGGACCTCCGAATATGATTCACGTGACACAACGAAATACAAAACAAAACTAGAAAAATAAAAGACTCGTATGTACAGACTTACCAGTGGGTTGCCTCCCACTCAGCGCTTGTTTAACGTAACGAGCTTGACTTTACGGGCGATCAGTCCGGATAAGAATGAGAGCTTACAGTGAAATAGGCTCCACAACTTGACATCTCTCGGTTCAGAGTTTTGCGCAACATGTTCTCCACAACCTCTTGTCCTTTCTCCTTCAGCTCCGGAGTAAGAAGAACTCTAGCTTTAGAAAATGGTCTTGAGGTCCCTTTGGATTTCACCTTATACTCGATCGAATCTCCATTGCACTTCTAAGGGATCAAGGTGACATGCGTAGTACTCTCGACTCTTCTGCTCTTCACCTCCTTCGTTGCCTTAGTCTTTTGAATGACTTTCTTTGCGATGATAATGGGGCGATCCAGAACTTCTATGGCAGTTTGCACAGCATCGGGCTCGTTCAAAAGATCAACCATCAACGTTTCTCCTGCACCAACAGTGATACCCGAAATCTGTTTCGGAGCTCGTCTAGAAGGGATGGCTTCGTAAGAGACATGTTTGTCAATGTACGAGAATGAAATCCTCCTACTGGGTGTGTCCATAACTGCGCCAGCAGTAGCCATGAACGGTCTTCCAAGAATCAAAGGTGTGCTAGAGCTTGCATGCATCTCCACAACCTGAAAATCAGTAGGAACCAGACAGTCTCCTACCTTAACCATCAAGTCAGGGATTGTACCGTACGGAACAAATGTGGAAGAATTTGCGAATGTGAGAGGCATCTGAGTAGATCTTATGTCATCGATTTTCAGCTTTTCTGCAAGTGGCATTGACATGACATTCACACTAGACCCTGAATCAACAAGAGATTCTTCGAATTCAACTCCAGAGATGGAGCATGGAACTGAAAATTTCCCTGGGTCTTCCCTCTTAGTCAACCGCTTCAGTGGAGGCGGTGTACTTCTGACTTTGGCGAAAAGTGCCTTAATCTCGTCCTCAGTTTCTCTGCAATCCCGGAAGTGACTTAGCAGAGGGCGATATTCTAGGGCTTCTTCAAAAGTGTGTGTGTGTGGAATTCTTCGTACCATTATCTCAAAGCCACGCAGCTGCTTTGGGGAAATTGGGTCTGGGTACTTTAGGCTTGTAGACACATTCCTCGATCATCTCTGGTTCGGCTTGTAGACACGTTCCTCGATCATCTCTGAGGTGTCTGGGTAATCAAGGGTATGGTACTTTAGGCTTGTAGACACGTTCCTCTATCATCTCTGAGGTGTCTGGGTAATCAAAGGTATGGTACTTTAGGCTTGTAGACACGTTCCTCGATCATCTCTGGTTCGGCTTGCGATGGGTGTCGATCGATACAAAGATGGTGTCGATCGACACAAGGTTCATGAATCGGTTCTTGAGAGTGGTATCGATCGATATCAGCAGTAGTGTCGATCGATACTGACGAATCAGTTTCGGAATCACCTTCGAGAGAGTTTTCAAGATTCCCTGCACTTCTCAAGGTAATTGCATTGACGTATTCGTTATGTGCTTGAGTCGCCTTTCCTTTCACAACAGCTGCAGTTTGAGCCACTTGCGTTTCCAGCTTCTTCTGATGAGTATTGAGAGCATCGATCCTTCCACTCAGATCCTTGTACACATCATCTATCTTTCCGTTGAGATTCACTGTGAGTTGCTGATGTCCTTGAACCAGCTGTTCAAACATAGCCTCAATCTTGCTATCTGGGAGCTTAGCAGGTACATGCTGATAAAATGAGTTACCATAGTTCCTGGTGTACCCACTGTTCTGAGATGGTTTCTGACCAAACTGATTCGACCCTCCTTGCTGCGAGTTGTTGTTGAAGTTTCGGTTGTTGTTGAATTGATTTCTCTGACCCTGAAAACCAGAACCACCAATGTAGTTAACATCCTCTACTTCATCCTCGTTGAATACCTCGACATCTTCAGCAAAGTGAACAGCTTTTTGTGTCTTGCCCATCAGAAGACTGTGCATAGAATCCAACTTAGCTTGAAAATCAGCAATCTGTGAACCATACATATTACCAGCTAGCTTCTTCCGCTCAAAATCAGCATTCTTGGTGCTATTGCTAGACGTCAAGTTCTCAATCAGGACATATGCTTCATCAGGATACCTGGTGTTGAAGTTTCCATTGCTCGAAGCATCCAAAGTCATTTGGTACCTCCAATCAAGTCCTCTAAGGAAGAACCCCATCAGCTGAACATCAAAGTATCCATGATGTGGACAGTCTCTCTGATATGATTTGGGAGATTTTGTTTCTCAGATCCTCGGATCTTGCATCATCATAGAAGTTGGTCAGGAAAGCAGTCTTAGTTTCCTCCCAGGTAGTCAGCGATCCAGGAGGTAACTGTTTCAGCCAATAGGTTGCTTCCCCACCAAGAGAGTATGGGAAAAGCTTGCAGAAAATGTAGTCATGGGACACTCCATTGCTCTTGATGCTAGTGACCAAGTCCTCGAACCTCTCAATATAATCCATGGGATGTTCGCTGGAAAGACCATGAAAAGGGTGTTGTCCCACAAGAGTGTAGTATGCAGGCTTCAGCTCAAAGTCATTCATTGGAAAAGCAGGAGGACGGATCGCAGATCGATTTGCGTAAAACTGGTCAGGTCTGTTGCACTCACCAATCGTCCTACCTCGGTTAACCACAGCGTTCCCAACATTCACTGCGTTCGCGTTCCCAGCGACATTCCCAGCGACAACAGGAGCAGGTGGAATGATGTTCCCCTCTCCATCCAGACGTTGTCCTCTCTCATTGCACAAACGACCATCTTGGTCTCTATAAGCACCAGCTTCATCTCGAACCAACTCTACTTGATTGTTGTTCATCCTTGCTGGTTTCTTCGCTCTTTTGTTTGTGCGTTCCACAAGTGCTAGCTGCTCTAACGACAGATTAACTAGTTGAGAGTTCTTGTTTCCTCTGGTTTTATGATTAGGCATACACCTGAAAACAGAAGTCAAGAACGTAAGTAATCGGTAACACGATGAGTATCGACCGATACCAAGTGGTGTCGATCGATATCAAAAAAGAAAAACGTCGAGTATCGACCGACACTAGATAGTATCGACCGATACTGACAAACTTAGTCGAAAATCTCAAACGTAATCTAATGGCGAATTGAGTCCCCGACAACGGTGCCAAATTTGATATGCTCAAATTAATACCCTAAAAGTACTAAGCAGTAGTTGCAGTATAGTAGGGGTCGAACACAAGGACTCACAGAGACACACAATAGATTATATGGAAGAGAATTAAGCTAAGCAATCAATTGTATTGAAAACAGGTGCGTAAACTTAAACGGTTGTAAATTCAGTTGGAGAAAGATAGGTTCAGAGTATTTCTCAGGAATTCAATGAATGCAGGTGAACTAACTAACATGATTCAGATTTAGCGCGGTTCTTGAACTCAAATCACTAAGATATAGCTAACCAACTCTCGTTGTGAAAACTATCTAAATCTAAATCCTAGGAATTCCAAATCTCTTTGCGAATCCTAAATTCTAAATCAGCTTTTTAATCAAGTTTGATTTGTTCACAAAACAACTAAACCAAATCTCTTTGCGAATAGTTATTTTTCTCACCTTAGGTTCTATCAGGTAATTAATCGCACTCTCGCGCCTAATTAATTATCCTAAGATCTAAGTTCTAGGTGATCAATCCAGAATTAGCTTTGCAAACAACCTATGGTGAAGAACTAATTCATATGGTGAATCCTAACAACTAATCAACCTAGCATTCAGAGAAAACCCTTATGAGAACCCTAAACCTAACAGGAGATCTACTCAGACATGGAAATTAAAGCAATAAACATGTTTGAATAAATCATCAAATAAATCAGAAAGAGTAACAAAAGGGTTCGAAATCTTCTCTCGGACGAACAGAGTTTCAGACTTGTCTCCCTCAAAAGCTCTCTCACAAATCCAGAATCAAACAAAGCTCAGAAATAAAGCATAGCCATTAAAGTGACTCTAAAATCCTATTAATAACATAAATCACGTTTTGAGGCTTCTTGTAAATATCAAAGACTTATGGGCCATTCTGCAATTCTTCAACTCTTGATTAAAGTCGCGGGTCGTGTCTGCCTCGATGAGTATCGACCGATACTAGGCAGTATCGATCGACACTCAGACTTCAAATCGGGTACTCAGCTACACGAACGTCTGCTTTGCTCCAAAATGCTCCAGAAAGCTCCAATATCTCCAATTATGCTCCAAACGTGGTAAAACCTGTAAAAAACTCTAAAATACTACAAAATAGTACAAAGACTCTATAAAACGGACTTATATCATGGCTTAAACGAGGTAAAAACCATGATATATCAAATATGATTGTCTTATCTTAGTCAACTATCTTTTTAATAATTTCTCCATACTTATACCCAAACCAAATACCTCAACAAACTCTTTAAACACAGCAAGTATACCCTCTATAGATCGCTTCCTTCCATCTAAAAAATCAGTAGATTGTCGGCGAAATATAAATGAGTGAGCTTGATATTTTGGCAATACAGATGATATCCAAACTTCCGTTCCACCGCTGCTTTATCTAGCATTTTCGAGAGCACATTCATGCATATCATAAATAGATATGGAGATAAGGCACATCCTTGTCTTAATCCCCTAGCATTTCTGAAAAACCCTGCAAGTTCGCCTTTTACTTGAACCGAGAATGAAGCTGTTGTTACACATAGTTTGATCTAATGAATGAATATTTCTAGAATGTTCAAAGCATGCAATGTGGATAGAAGGAAAGGCCACTGAAAATATTCAAAAGTCTTAACGATATCTATCTTCACCGCACATCGAGCATATATTGTTTATCTGTTCCTTCGTGAATTTGAAGTATATGCAGGTGATTTCGATTTCTAGTTCGCTACAATTGAATTCATCGATTGGAATTTTCGCAGTTATGGAAGGTTTATTGTCGGTGTATGGAGAATTGGAGTTAGCATCTTATGGTGTAAGTAAGCTCCACTCTTATTCTCGGTCCTTTACTTGGTGTGTCTGATCTTATAACGCCCCGACCGCCCCTACCTGTGGGCCCCAACGACATCTCCCGGCCCGTGGGCCCCACCCTCGTCCGACGGCCGGTGCGTTAGTCCGGGAGGCTTGTAATACTTGTTTACTGACCCTGCAATCACCACGTGACCTTTCCCCGTGTTTTGTCCTCACTCACACGCTACCGCGAATCACTTCCCGGAAGGTCACCCATCCTTAGACTACTCCAGCCCAAGCACCCTTAACTCTGGAGTTCTTTCGGGCAAGTGATCGGAAAAGGAAAGTGCACTTTGGTGACATAGGTAGCCAAATCAATTCTTATAAGCCTCTCCGCATATACAAGAAACCGGGATGTTACAATCACCCCCACTCACAGAGCGCAACGTCCTCGTTGCGCACCAGGATCGTCACCCTAGACGGTGTGAGCCCACCTGACTTCACACACGTGTTTGGGTTCGGCTCTGATACCACTTATAACGCCCCGACCGCCCCTACCTGTGGGCCCCAACGACATCTCCCGGCCCGTGGGCCCCACCCTCGTCTGACGGCCGGTGCGTTAGTCCGGGAGGCTTGTAATACTTGTTTACTGACCCTGCAATCACCACGTGACCTTTCCCCGTGTTTTGTCCTCACTCACACGCTACCGCGAATCACTTCCCGGAAGGTCACCCATCCTTAGACTACTCCAGCCCAAGCACCCTTAACTCTGGAGTTCTTTCGGGCAAGTGATCGGAAAAGGTAAGTGCACTTTGGTGACATAGGTAGCCAAATCAATTCTTATAAGCCTCTCCGCATATACAAGAAACCGGGATGTTACAGATCTCATGTAAGTGTGATTTTTTCAATCAGGTTTAAAGTACAATGTTGATCAGAAGCAAACCATGAATCTCATTTTTTATGAAGTTTTAGGTTCCCTCTTCTTTCGCTCAGTTCCAGAGATGGTTTCAAATTGGTTAAGTAGACATATTGGCATAATGGCATCTATTATGTCTGTAATTATGAATGTTTGATAATGTGGGATAATCTATGTGAGGTTATCTTAATCTATATATAATGTGTGATAATCCATGTCACGGTATCTTAATCTATATATAATATTTGATAATCTATGTGAGGTTGCATTTGCCCCCTCCGCTTATGTGGACGCTTAGGTGCGGAAGGAGGAGAGAGCCAATGTAACTTTATATATATAGACTAGAATGTGATCCGCGCTACGCGCGGACATGTTAACTTTTTTCTTTATATATTTTGTTTTTGATAATTTAATACTTTATCTTTGTTTCTTACATATATTATTTTCAATATTGTTTTTTCTTATAAAAATAGAAGGTGTTTGTACGTTTTTTTATCTTTTACGTTTGTTGTCAATTTATGCAATTAATTTTTTTTTAAAGTTTGTTATTTTACGTTTTTATAGTAGAAAACATTAGGAATCTCTAATAATGCATTTTTTATTTTAATTTATATCAATTATAGTGTATTAATTATATGTTAATTGCTGTCGCAAACTTCATATTTGAAGTAGTTATATTAAAGCGTAATGAAGGCACCAAAGAGATAAAAATACACTAAAGGAGTTGTTTTGTTTTAGAGTTATTACGGAAGGAGGTTGAGAGTTCGGTTCTGAAGCATATGTGGCGGATGTTGGGTTTATCCTTACTTAAAATTAGATATTGTGCTTTGGGATGGAGCTAGTTGCACCGAATTTTAGGTTCGTGGCTCTTGTCTTCCTCGAGTAATATTGTGTTTTTTCGTTTTATATTTTTTTTGTTTTACTTTTAGTATTATTTCCAATATTGTTGGTTGATGTACGATTCTAATCCTCATTATTGTGTAAAATATGTTTCTAATTCTTAAGCCTTTTTATTTCCAATTTTTAAGTAATAAGTCTTCAAGTGTAGATAAATATGATAATATAACATACACATCCAAGTCTTGATTTATTATGATTTTTTCACATATTTTTCATTTGTATTTTGTGTCCAGCCCCGGCTCTAGACAAGTGCTGAAGGTACAAATGCATAGTGACCACCCGATTTTTGCAAAATTTTGTCATGTTTGAAGGTTTTATTTGTAAATATTTAAGGGTTCTTTATAAAAAAAATTGTTTATATGCCTAAAATTAAAAAAAATTTATAATATGCACATGGTCCACTTTATTAGTGAGCCGGTCCTGCTTGTGTCATGTAGTAGCTGAGTAATTTTGATGCATTTTCATAGAGAAGATTTCTATGATTTCATTCGGATTGCTGTTTTGGTGTGGATTTTTTTCTTCGATGTTTATTTAATAATTTTATTAGATTCTAAGTTTTGTTTTATGTGGTGTTTAATTTGTATTTGTATTTAGTTGTAATTTTGTTGTGTCTATCAAAATGTGAGAGTTGAAATAAATTATCATATTTTGATATTTAAGCTTTTTTGAGGATGTTTTTTATAAATTAAATATTAAAAATGTGGTAGATATCAATAGATTTTAATTTTTTTTGAAATTAATTATCAGTATGCTTTTTGTTTTATATGTATAAATAAAATTTATTCATTAGTGATCTTAGTTATGTAATTAAAACCAATTGTTAAAAAAAAAATTAAAATGATGTAAAAAATGACCAATTAAAATTTGATATGTGGATGATGAGGTGACAGCATGAGAAGAGAAAAAAACTAACTTTATATATATATAGATTATTCTCTAACGTAGGTTTTGAATGGTATTTATTATATGTTTTAAAATAAATTTTATTTTATTAAATATATATATATATATATATATATATATATATATATATATTAAGCCATCAAATAAAAGATATACTAAATTATTATTAAAAATTATTTTTGCAAAATACTAAATTTAATTAAAAGTTTTTTCATTACCATATATTTTTTAACTACATCAATAAATAAATATATAATATACGGCGCGAAGTGCATATAACCCACTAGCTACCTTAAAAATATTACAATTAAAATAATTTCATATGTCAAACAAAAACACCCTACAATTTAACCGAAAATCTTGTCAAATCACCAATAAAATTGTTAAAGATCCACCAAATCTGCAATCCCTTCAAATAATTACAAATTTATGTTCCAATGCTTCTCCTAAGATTTGTTAAATACACTCGCCTTAGTTTTGTTGAACCATCAATGTATATGCAAAAATAGAAAGCATCATTAAGTTTTTGACCCATTAAATTATGTGAATTGACTGGCTTTTTCACAAATTATTCCTTGGATCAAAGCAAGTACATTGAATCAAGATTATGTTGCTATAATCAGTGTAAAAAGACTAGATTTTTACTCAAAAAGAAAAATCAAAATTAATATGTCAAATATTCGAAGAACCATGGAATAAGAAATAAATACGTTTTTCCATTAAAAAAATGATGAACCTACAAAAAATGAAACATGTATTTAAATGTAGATAAATCGAGTGTTCAATTACAAACCTCTAATCACTAATCGAATCAATCACTCTCCATTTTATATGAAGCTCTTGATCATCGTCGTGATCATCTCGGCGACTTTATTTCCTGCGTTGGTCCAATCTCGACAGGTGAAATGTAACCGGTTGGGTGGGAATTGCATCGACGGTGGAGATAAAATGATCAAGAATATGAGATCAGGTTGGGATGTGAGCCGTAGGATTCTCCAAGCGGCAAGATATATAAGCTATATGCATTGAAGCACAATGTACCAGCTAAATATTATGGTCAAAATGATCTACCAGATAACCTATACCGAAGACCTTGTTTTATCATTACAGGATGTTTACGGATTATAAACTAAACATAAACTCTCTTTATTAAAAATTTTCTTTTTCTATTGGTGTGTTTTCATTCATCTTTGATTGGTTTCTTCAATAACATTAAAGTTTTCATTTTTTATTTTCGGGATACTTGTAAATATAAGACAAAAAACTATACTATTGTCCCTTTAATACTTTATAGTTTATACATTAATGTTGTCCCATTAGGATTTATTTTAATGTTAAACCAGTTTTATCCATAAATATTAAATTCCTTAATATTAACATATGATTTAAATAAAAAATTTACTTTGTTAAAAAAAATTGTAAACCCTAAGTAGAACTAAATAGTTTTTAAACGATAAAAAAAAATCATTCTTCTTGACACAAAAAAAAAAAATTATCTTCCCATAAATTTTTTTTTTTTGAATTGAATGTAAAATTTATTCAATAAAAAAACCTTTTTCACAATGAATGCTAGTTCTTTTGAGTTTTTGAAAAAAAATCCTACGAAGCGAGTTTAAAAAAAAAGTTATCTAGATCCAAACCCAATATGCATCCCTTTTTCATATCTTGCATCGCCTCTTCTTCGAATTGAAGTTAACCGATTGCGTACTTTCTTGTCGAGGTAAAGGAGTAGTCGCTTCACGGGAGTGTGGGGTTCGTTGTGACGTCTTCTATTTCTCTCTTTCCAAAGTTAATGAATTGCGGCTTGGAAAGAATATATGAGGAGAAAGAGTCTGATCGGGGCTCAATTTGTATCTTTGAGGAGCCCAATGAGTTGTTGCCAATTTGTCGTGTACTTCCCTTCAAGCAGCTTTCGGGTGAGGCCTCTCCAAATCTCCTCCGAGAACTTGGAGCTAAAAATAAATGATTTTTGGTTTTCATATTGTCACAGAAAACACAAGAACCAGATGCTCCAATGTTCCAAGATGAACTCTATCAGCGGTAGAGAGTCGATTATGCATAGCAAGCCAAATAATAAATGAGTATTTGGGCATTGCATAAGAAAACCATATGCCACATCCATATGGACTTCGACTTTCGTTAAAGCGACTGTAAGGTCTCGATATTTCAGTAGTTTTTTTCACATCCATGAGCCGAGAGACGAGCTTTCTTTACCGACCATAAAGATCCCTTCCGGATTAAATATGTATGAATCCAATCAACCCACAAAGATGAGGATTAAGATAGAATACACCATATTAACTTGAGACAGCTTACTTTGTTGACAACCATGAGAAATCTTAATCCCAAACCACCATCCTCCTTTGGCTTGCATACGTCTCGCCAATAAATTTTCGCTTTCCGTGCATTCAGTTCTGGCCCCGACCAAAAAAACGCTGCGCAGAGCTTATCAATTTCTCATATACATGCTTTTGGTAATCGGAAAGCAGATATCCAGAAATTCGTCATAATGTGTATTACAGAAGTTATTAAATGGAGTCTTCATGCAAAGGATAAACATCTCATTGTCCATCAACTAATTCGAGATCTAATTTTCTCCAATAATGGCATGTAATCATCAACTGTCATCTTCTTAGTAAGAAGCGGAAGACTCATATAACGTATTGGGAGAGTCCCCGTATCAAAAGGAAATTGCTCGAGAATCTCATCTCTTGTAGTTTATGTAACACATGTTATGTATAGCATAGATTTCTCCATACTTATACCCAAACCAGATACCTCAACAAACTCTTTAAACACAGCAAGTATACCCTCTATAGATCGCTTCTTTCCATCTTAAAAACTCAGTAGATCGTCGGCGAAACAGTGATGGGTGAGGTTGATGTTTTGTCAATACGGATGATATCCAAACTTTCGTTCCACAGCTGCTTTATCTAGCATTTTCGAGAGAACATTCATGCATATCACAAATAGATATGGAGATAAGGCACATCCATGTCTTAATCTCCTAGCACTTCTGAAAAACTCTGCAAGTTCGCCATTTACTTGAACCGAGAATGAAGCTGTTGTTACAGAGTCTGATCCAATGAATGAATCTTTCTGGAATGTTCAAAGCATGCAATGTGGATAGACGGAAAGGCCACTGAACAAAATCAAAAGCCTTAGCGATATATATATATCTTCACCGCACATCGAGCAGATATTGTTTATCCGTTCCTTCGTGAATTTGAAGTATATGCGGGTGATTTCAATTTCTAATTCGCTACAATTGAATTCATCGATTGGAATTTTCGCATTTATGGAATGTTTATTGTCGGTGTATGGAGAATTAGAGTTATCATCTTATGCTGTAAGTAAGCTACTCGACCACTCTTATTCTCAGTCCTTTACTTGGTGTGGTTTCTAATCTCATGTAAGTGTGATTTTCTCAATCAGATTTGAAGTACAATGTTGATCAGAAGCAAACCATGAATCTCATTGTTTATGAAGTTTTAGGTTCCCTCTTCTTTCGCTCGGTTCCAGAGATGGTTTCAAATTGGTTAAGTGGACATATTGGCATAATGGCATCTATTATGTCTGTAATTATGAATGTTTGATAATGTGGGATAATCTATGTGAGGTTATCTTAATCTATATATAATGTGTGATAATCTATGTGTCGATACCTTAATCTATATATAATATTTGATAATCTATGTGAGGTTACCTTTGCCTTCTCCGCCTATGTAGATGCTAAGGTGGCGGAAGTAGAAGAGAGCAAAGGTAACTATATATATATATATATATATATATATATATATATATATATATATATATATATATATATTTATCTCCGAATATGATTGTCTTATCTTAGTCAACTATCTTTTCAATAATTTCTCCATACTTATACCCAAAACAAATACCTCAACAAACTCTTTAAACACAGCAAGTATACCCTCTATAGATCGCTTCATTCCATATAAAAAATCAGTAGATCGTCGGTGAAATAGAGATGAGTGAGCTTGATATTTTGGCAATACGGATGTTATCCAAACTTCCGTTCCACCACTCCTTTATCTAGAATTTTCGAGAGCTCATTCATGCATATCACAAATAGATATGGAGATAAGGCACATCATTGTCTTAATCCCCTAGCACTTTTGAAAAACCCTGCAAGTTTGCCATTTACTTGAACCGAGAATGAAGATGTTGTTACACAGAGTTTGATCCAATGAATGAATCTTTCTGGAATTTTCAAAGCATGCGATGTGGATAGAAGGAAAGGCCACTAAAAAGAGTCAAAAGTCTTAGCGATATCTATCTTCACCGCACATCGAGCATATATTGTTTATCTGTTCCTTCTTGAATTTGAAGTATATGCGGGTGATTTCAATTTCTAGTTCGCTACAATTGAATTCATCGATTGAAATTTTCGCAGTTATGGAAGGTTTATTGTCAGTGTATGGAGAATTGGAGTTAGCATCTTATGGTGTAAGTAAGCTACTCGACAACTCTTATTCTCGGTCATTTACTTGGTGTGGTTTCTGATCTCATGTAAGTGTGATTTTCTCAATAAAATTTGAAGTACAATGTTGATCAGAAGCAAACAATGAATCTCATTGTTTATGAAGTTTTAGGTTCCCTCTTCTTTCGCTCGGCTCCAGAGATGGTTTCAAATTGGTTAAGTGGACATATTGGCATAATGGCATCTATTATGTCTGTAATTATGAATGTTTGATAATGTGGGATAATCTATGTGAGGTTATCTTAATCTATATATAATGTGTGATAATCTATATGACGGTACCTTAATCTATATATAATATTTGATAATCTATGTGAGGTTACCTTTGCTCCCTCCGCTTATGTGGACGCTGAGGTGGCGAAAGGAGGAGAGAGCAAATGTAACTTTATATATATAGACTAGTGTGTGATCCGCGTTACGCGCGGACATGAACACAAATCTTTAAAAAAGAATTTGGTATAATATTATTAATTTTAGTTTTATTAGTATGATTGTTAATGGATTTGTTTAATTTTATGCTTATTTATGTATTTGTTTAGTGGGTGATCCACAATTTAATTTTGTTTTTCTTTGGTTTACTATTTATTCAATTAGTTGGTTTTTAAAAGTTAAGTTTTTGTCATTTTAAAGTTTAGGGAATTGTATATTTTTAACCCAATTGAATACTAATAAAATAAATACTTCGAAATTGGGTTAGTTTTGTATATTTCGAAAGTTATTTCAAATACCAATAAAAGGAAAGTTAGTTTTGTGAATTTAGAATTCTCCGAACTTATTAAAAAAAATACTTCAAAATAGGTCCTTGTATTTTTATTTATTTTTACATAAAACCGAATACTAATAAAATGTTCAGAATTTACTATTATTCATTCGATGATCCAGTGTTGGTGACTACAAAATGAATCTAATTTTATTTGAAAAATGATTTAATTTCTATCACTAATTTACTATCAAAATCATCGTAGATGTATGGGTTAATGAGAACATTTGAGATAATATGGACTGATTTGGAAAAGTATAAGAAATATAGGGTCGAGCGTCGATGTAAACATTTCAAGAGAGAGAGAGAGAGAGAGAGAGAGAGAGACTTCTTGTGAATAGGTTTATCTTAAAAATCAGTAGATCGCCGGCGAAATAGAGATGAGTGAGCTTGATATTTTGGCAATACGGATGAAATCCAAACTTCCGTTCCACCGCTGATTTATCTAGCATTTTCGAGAGCACATTCATGCATATCACAAATAGATATGGAGATAAGGCACATCATTGTCTTAATCCCCTAGCACTTCTGAAAAACCCTGCAAGTTCGCCATTTACTTGAACCGAGAATGAAGCTGTTGTTACACAGAGTTTGATCCAATGAATTAATCTTTCGAGAATGTTCAAAGCATGCAATGTGGATAGAAGGAAAGACCACTGAACAGAGTCAAAAGCCTTAGCGATATATATATCTTCACCGCACATCGAGCATATACTGTTTATCAGTTCCTTCGTGAATTTGAAGTATATGCGGGTGGTTTCAATTTCTAGTTCGCTACAATTGAATTCATCGATTGAAATTTTTGCAGTTAAGGAAGCTTTATTGTCGGTGTATGGAGAATTGGAGTTAGCATCTTATGGTGTAAGTAAGCTACTTGACCACTCTTATTCTCGGTCCTTTACTTGGTGTGGTTTCCGATCTCATGTAAGTGTGATTTTCTCAATCAGATTTGAAGTACAATGTTGATCATAAGCAAACCCTGAATCTCATTTTTTATGAAGTTTTAGGTTCCCTCTTCTTTCGCTCGGTTCCATAGATGATTTCAAATTGGTTTAGTGGACATATTGGCATAATGACATCTATTATGTCCGTAATTATGAATGTTTGATAATGTGAGATAATCTATGTGAGGTTATTTTAAGACATATATATAATGTGTGATAATCTATGTGACGGTACCTTAATCTATATACAAATTGTATAATACAATATTTGATAATCTATGTGAGGTTACCTTTACTCCTTCCGCCTATATAGACGCTGAGGTGGCAGAAAAAGCAGAAAGCAAATGTAATTTTATATATATATATATATATATATATATATATATATATATATATATTTTGTTAAATTTTTGTATTATATTTATTATAATATTTAAAAACTAATATACATTTGTTTGTATTATATTTATTTAAAAATTATATGTTAAACTACTTTTTTTTTAATTCGTCTACGGTCTTGACTTCTAGACACGGCTATACTGCTCCTAAGGTTCTTCTCTCAAAGGCGATAACTAGATATGCTCACAAGCTTAGTTATATATATTTTTTGGTCATTGCTCCCAATAAGGGATTATTGTTATTACGCACATTGGTAGGTTGCTTCAAAGTAAAATGATGGGTCGCTTTTTTTAGGAAATAATTAATGTATGTGGGATCATCTTGTTGTAGCATAATACCATATAGTATTTGAGTATATTTATGGTTTACCGAAGATCTTTGGGAAATTGGCTTTTCATACTTCAACTATTCAAAAATGTTAATTTCATACCCGAATTTGTAACCGGTGCTAAAACATACGTCAATTTCGGAAATTTGGCCTTTTCCGACCTGAATTTGTAACCGGTGCTAAAACATACATCAACTTCTTAATAATTTAAATCTCATACTTAAACTTTTAATTTTATGCTATAACATACATGAGATCAAACTCTGTTAAAGAGCTGTGATGCGGTCATCAAACCAAAAGACGAAGACTACAAGCCCAAGATGATGCAGCTCAACTGGACTATATTCTCACCTCAACTAGAGCAGTCCTCGAAGTGGAATCAGTCTAATCCGAGTTCAGACGAAGAAGTTATTCAACTTCTAAGTCAAGTGATTCCCAACATACGTGCGTTCAAAGAATTCTTCCAACCAAACTCGAAGGAACCAAGTTACAAACCAAATTGTTCTGAATCTTGATTCATCAAAGCAACCGGAAACATTGGATTTACAACAACACCGATTCAGAGTTGAGAGATATGAATTTTACAAGTCAACCGATCTGCTTCATGCCCTACTGTGCATGATCGGTTGACTTGTAAATTTTGATTACACCAATTTTGACTTGTACACAATTTTTGATTTTTTATATTAATAGGTTATTAATCGATTTTAATTTTTTTATTATTAATAATTTTAAAATTTTCCTTTTTTATTAACTTTGACATTTATGATAAATTTACTTTTTCTATTTTTCTTTTTTGTTTAGTAACTTTACATTTTAGAATTAGGAATCAATTATAAATTTATTATAATGAAAACTTTTTTAACACATGTTAGAATCTAATCGATTGACTTAACACGTGTCGGGATCATATGAGTTAGCAATTTTAAATCATTCATCTTTATATAATAAGACTAGATAAGTACCCGCATATATCCGGGTTTGTAATTTAATATTTTATAACTCATGGAAAAATTAAAAACGAAAAAATAGATAACAAAATTAGATCAGCCGTGAAAATATATAATACATAAATTTAGAAACAAAGTTTACGATGAAATAAATATATACCTTGAAAAAACAATTGGTGAAGATATACAGTAAATAGGTTTGAATACGATAATTGGACTTTTAATTTTTTGGTGTGTAACTGACATACTACCAAATTATGCTTTATATAGAGGTGATAAATTAGAATTATTTTCCTTTTATGATTAATTTCCGTAATCTAAATGAAAAAATTAACGAATGTTTTTTTTTCCTTTTTTATATTAATTTTGCATTCTAGGATAATTTTTTTTTTAATTTTATTTATAGTATCTTTACCAAATTATGAATCAGTTATTAAATTTCAGAATTTTTAATTTTTTTTTATTAATAGATTTTAAAATTTTCCAACTTTGACTTGACACATATCGCAATCAGGTGAATTAACAACTTTGAAACATTCAACTTTATATAAAAAGATTTCCTTATTTTAAACGAAATATAGTTTTTTTTAATTGAAAATTGATTTTTATTCATTTTATTTTTATGATTGGTATATATTGTTTAATTTATTTATTCTAATCAGAAATGTGGTTTTTCTTAATTTTTTAAAACTTTGGTTTTTATTTATAGTTTTTTTAATTTACTTAATCTAATCATAACTATTATTTTTTATATATTTTTTTTAAGATTAGGAATCGATTATAAATTTTCTTTTTATTGTTATAATTATGTGTTAAAATATAATTGATAATTTATTAAACACGTGTCAAAATAGATTAAAAAATTTATTAAACACATGTCAAAATCTAATCGATTAACTTAACACATGTCGCGATCTTGCGAATTATTAACTTTGAAACATTCTGCTTTATATAATAAGATATATATCGTAATTTAAAAACGGCCATAAATGTTTTTACTAAAAAAAAATTTAATTATAAAAAGTTATGGGAAAATTGCTTTTTTTACCCTAAAATTTTGTTTTTATGACAAAAATACACTGTCCTCTCAATCAAATGCTGCGCTACACTTTCGGGGGTGGAAAATTACAGTTACCCCCTTATGACCAAACAAAAAACGCAAAACCGTTATTACCATTTTAACCTTCGCGACATGTCAGACTTCTATAGAGGTCTGACATTTAGACTCTAATAGAAGTCTGATTGATTTCTCTTACCAGACTCTAATAGAAGTCGAGAAGTCTGATACAGATTAAAACCGTAAATTTAAATTTAAAAATTAAAAAAAAATTGTTAAAACTTTTTTCTACAATAATTAAATATAGACGATTTTGATGTATAGAAATTAATATTTCATAAAATTGAATCAAATTAAACAAGGTTAGTTAATTATGCCTATACCTCAATAAATATCAGACTTCTCGAAGAAGTCTGATACAGATTTAATAAGTAAATTTAAATTTAAAAGTTGTAAAAAATTATTTTATTAAAAAATTCTTATACATAAATTAAATATAGACGATTTCGAAGTATTAAAATTAAATTTCGTAAAATTGAATCAAATTAAAAACATGTAAGGCAAAGTAGGTTGTAAACCTCAAAACATGCTTTGTAATGGAAACATTTACATATAAATTTAGGGTTAGATTCATGGTTTACCAAATTTACATTTGAAATTTTAAATTTGCACATATGTGTTGTAATGTGCATATATTTCACGAATTTGATGATTCCTAGACGTTGTGTTTTAATATTGTCACTCATAAGTGCTAAATATTAGATTTAGGGTTACTCGGACTTATCGGAGAAGTCTGAGAGAGTCGGAATTTCTCAGACTTCTCAGAGATTACCAGACTTCAATTTTAACCTAATTTTTTAAAAGTCAGTTGCAAAATTACCCTCTCGTTGACCATATGGGTTTCATCAGACTTCTAAAGCAGTCTGAGTATACAACTCAGATCTGAAATCGACGATATGCAAAAATTCGTACCTATATCCGTTTAGAGGTTGTTTTCACCCTCGTCGAGCACCAAGAACGTCTAATATCACCGAAATCCCGCAAGCCCAGTCGTGTTTTGCCGTTTTTATGCCATAATTTCTGATTTCGGTACGTTTGAATCGGAAAATCAGTGGGAAAATGGGAGAAATCGGAGAAAGAAGTCGCGAAAAGTGTTTACGAGCTCTATTCTTGAGCTTTAATGGCGGAAAAAGCGGGTTAGTTACTGTATTAACTCGTCGACGATGGTGGTTGTCGTGGTTTCTCAGAATTCTCAGAGAATCGGGGTTTCTCAGACTTCTCAGAGAAGTCTGAAACGTATTTAATTTGAAAATTTAAATTAAAAGAATATTAAAAATTTAGTTTTTAAAAATTTTTACTACATAAATTACACATACTCATTGTTGATGTATATAAATTAAAATTACATAAAATTTAATCAAATTGAATCATTGGAGATGAATTTTGATCTAAACACAAGTTTGCGGTTTCTCAGACTTCTCCGAGATGTCTGAATTGTATTTAATATGAAAATTTAAATTAAAAATAATAATTTTAAAAAAATTCATACAAATTTTTGATACATAAATTAAACATAGTCATTGTAGATGTATATAAATTTAAATTACATAAAAGTTAGTCAAAATGAGTGAGTATGAGATAAATTTGGATCTAAACACCATGTAGGTAAGAGTTTACAATTTGGATATCCTGTTCTTATCTGTAGGGTTAGATTGAGAGTTTCTAAATTTTTAATTCATAATATTTTTTTTACATATACTGGTTAGTTTGTGACTAAGTTAAACGAGTTTGATGTTTGTTATAAGTTTTCTATAAAATATGATGGTATTTAAGTAGTAATTATCAAGTTTATGGTTTATCAGACTGTCATTTCAGTCTGATCATGTCCATGGTTTATCAGACTTCTTGATGGAAACCTGTGAATTAACCTGAAATAAGTTACTCTACTTGTGATTTTACCCCATATATAAACTAAAGTTACCAACCCTAATCTGTAAAAGTCATTATCGACTCTCTCTCTCTCTAAAACAGGAAGAATCTCTCTCTCTAAACTCTCTCAAACATCTCTCCGGAAACCCTCGTCGCCACTGCCACCTCCACCTCCACCGCCACCGCCACCGCCACCGTCGTCGTCAGCTTCTTCAGTCTGGTAATTACCTCTCCTTTTTCGCCTTCTACTCTACTTTTTTCTGCAAAATATTTTTAGATCTATACGAAATAAGACCATTTTCATGTTCTTTGCATAGATCTAAACAAACAGATGGGTTATTTGCCTAGATCTAATTAATTCCATTTTAGATCTACTTGAAAATTACTATATTAGAAGTCTGAAAGTGAATTAGACTCGATACAAAGTCTAATACTTGAACTGATCTGAATTAGACTCGATTAGAAGTCTAAAATTGTACTTTCATTTAATTAGACTCTGTTAGAAGTCTGAAATTATACTTTCATTTAATTAGACTTTTTAATCAGTGTTGCTTTACGTTTTGATTCAGAAATGGAAGCAAGGAAAGGCATAATCTGCGGACTCCCGGCAAACGGAATCATACCACTGCTTGATTCAGAAATGGAAGCAAGGAAAGGCATAATCTGCGGACTCCCGGCAAACGGAATCATACCACAGCTCCACCCACAGCCACCACAAGAAGCAGATGATGATCGAGGAAGTGATGTGGTGGAGCTCACACGAGTAGATTACCGGAGAGCTATGGGATACTTGATACGGATTGAGTCAGACGAATAAGACATCGAACCTGTGGTCCGAAGACTTCTCCAAAACCTCATAAAGGAAGAACAAAGGCTCATAAACCAAGAACTCAACTCCGCTGCAATGAAACGACCAAAACAAGAACAAGGAGAGTCCTCAAGAGGCAAGGGTCATCGTCGAGACTAATATCTGTCAGACTTCTTTAGAAGTAGTCTGATTGTGTTTTGGATTTATGTTGCAGTCTATAGGTGGCGTGTATATCATGTTCTTATTTGTAGGGTTAGATTGAGAGTTTCTAAATTTTTAATTCATAATGTTTTTTTTACATATACTGGTTAGTTTGTGACTAAGTTAAACGAGTTTGATGTTTGTTATAAGTTTTCTATATAATATGATGGTATTTAAGTAGTAATTATCAAGTTTATGGTTTATCATACTACCATTTCAGTCTGATCATGTCCATGGTTTATCAGACTTCTTGATGGAAACCTGTGAATTAACCTGAAATAAGTTACCCTACTTGTGATTTTACCCCATATATAAACTAAAGTTACCAACCATAATTTGTAAAATTCATTATCGACTCTCTCTCTCTAAAACAGGAAGAATCTCTCTCTCTCTCTCTAAACTCTCTCAAACATCTCTCCGGAAACCCTCATCGCCACCGCCACCGCCGTCGTCAGCTTCTTCAGTCTGGTAATTACCTCTCATTTTTCGCCTTCTACTCTACTTTTTTCTTCCAAATTGTTTTAGATCTATACGAAATAAGACCATTTTTCATGTTCTTTGCATAGATCTAAACAAACAGATGGGTTATTTGCCTAGATCTAATTAATTCCATTTTAGATCTACTTGAAAATTACTATATTAGAAGTCTGAAAGTGAATTAGACTCGATACGAAGTCTGATACTTGAGCTGATCTGAATTAAACTCGATTAGAAGTCTGAAATTGTACTTTCATTTAATTAGACTATGTTTGACTTTCATTTAATTAGACTATGTTTGAAGTCTGAAATTTGACTTTGTACGAATTAGACTTGAGAAGAAGTCTGAAATTAGATTTTTCCGAATTAGACTCTTTTAGAAGTCTGAATTTCGACTTGATTTTAAATTAGACTTTATTAGAAGTCTGGCGTTAGACATGTTTTAATTTTTGCGAATGTTTTCTGGTACACAGGATGGGGCGATTCAGTCACCTTCCAACGCCGAGTAGTTCATGTTCAACAGGTCGACGTCGATCCGGATCATCCTACGGATTCCCTAAGAAATGCTTATGCGGTCTGGAGCCCGTCATGCGAACATGCACTACTGCCGATAATCCGGGAAGAAGATTCTTCGGATGTCGTAACTATGATGTAATGGCCTCTATATGTCATGTGGTTCACTTTTTTTTGTTTCTGCTTATTATAATTTGGGATCTTAATATGATTGTATAAATGTGGCTGTGTAGGATGGTGGCTACCAAATAATGAAGTGGTGGGATGAGGCTATGACTGAGGAGTTTAACGATGTAAAGCTGTATGTTGACCAACATGGTCAACTAATTGATGGCATGTTCGTTTCTAATGCTCAAAGCGACAAGTATTTGTCCACGTTGCTCGATGACGTCAAGGTAACGAAGGCAGAGATAGCTCAATTGAAGGAGCGGTTGACGGAGAAGCCATGTGGCCAGATAATTAGTGGCGTCGAGTTTAAGAGTCTGACGTTCGCTAGTGCTATTATTATCGTCCTGATCATGTTTATATGTTTTGGTTTCTTGTAATATGTGACAATTTGTAACCAAAATTTGTATTTTTTCCATTGAACGAGATATTTGATTATGAAGTCGGTTTAATTTATCTGTGTTCTTCTTTACTATGTCAGACTGTTTATGAAGTCTGAATTTATTAGACTTCTTTCGAAGTCTGAAAACTTAAACTTTTGAAAACTTTCACAAGTCTGGTCCTGAAAATATCACCATTTCAGAATTCAAAACGAGTATGTCTGTAGAAGTATTTGAAAAATACCTTTAATGGGCACTTAAAAATATTAGAAAAAAACCGCAGAAAAAGGCGGGAATTTTACCGCCAAAAATTTGTAAACTTCTCGCTCAATTATCTCATCACTATCAGACTGCTAAAAAAGTATGATATCAGACTAGGTTAAGAAGCCTGGCATCAGATTGCGAAAGCGGTAGTTTTATGTGGTAAAACCGTTTTTTTTAACCGCCGCCTAGGACACATATAAAAGGGTTTTTTATCCCCTCATTTTTACAATTACAGAAGAAAAAAAACAAAAAAACATCGATTCTCTCTCGGAGAAACTGAACCGCCGCTTAGGACACATCTTCGTTGTCGCTGCCGGAATTCATCGCCTTCGATGGTAAGATTCTTCTACTCCTCTCTTCGCCGCAACCCATCACCTTCTCGATACTGATTTCTAGAACTCAGCACTGAACTCTTGTCTTTTTTTATTTCAAGATCTGGTTTCTCTCTCCTCGCCGTTGTCACCGCTCTTTTTTTATTTCCAGATCTGATTTCCAGAAGGTAAAAAATTCAAATTGAGCAATAATGGTTAGATCTTTGGGTTTGAATTGTATTGTGTTTTGTGGATTTTTGGGATTCGTCCGATTGCGTCAGACTGCAAATAGAGTCTGACTAAATTTCTTCAGACTGCAAATAGAATCTGAATTTTAGTAGTCAGACTGCATATGACGTCTGACTTTAAGTTTTCAGACTGCTACTGGAGTCTGGTGTTGGTTGATGCAGGTTTTAGACATAATAGCAGAACATGAATTCCCTCGAAGGATGTTCACTTCAGGGTATGAGCCTCAACCAGACAAAAGCATACACTACTTCAGCGGTAAGAGAGATCTCATGGACGCTCTCAAAGAAGTACTGGATGATGATGAGTGGGAAGAGCTTCGCAACTCAGCCTTTGGGGTTTTTGTGAAGTGGCATGAGCTGAACTTCGTATGGTGTTCAAGGATGGTGCACTACATGCTTACTATGCAACTAGAGGTAGATCAGAAGCATGAGCTTTGGTGTCTTCTTGGCCTTCAACCGGTGAGGTTTTCCCTCCATAAGTTTCACCAGATAACCGGACTCAATTGCGACTATGTTGAGAATCTGGAGTACACGGAGGTTGAGTATACAGCCGATATTAGAGCAATGTGGGAGCTTCTTGGGCTGGATTTCGAGGTAGGGCCAAGTTATTTTCAGTTACTGGACGCTTGCAATAGATGTCGAGGTTGGGAACATCAAGATAGGATTTGGTTGGGCTACCTAGCCATCTACACGAGCTTCATTGAGGCTCAACACTGGTCAGTTTCCGTAAGGGCTGACATGACTAAGCTACTGCTGTCTCCAGGGGCGTTAGAAACATACCCATGGGGAAGACTGGTCTTCAAAATCTTGGTAGACTCTGTCAAAACAGAGGCAAACAAAAAACTCCAAGATGACAAAAACTATCAGGTTGAGGGCTTCGCTGAGGTCTTGAACGTCTGGGTATATTGGGTCTGTCCCGGGATTGCTACGCTTTATGGAATGCACTTGTAAGATAACCCAGACCCACCGGTCTTGGCTTACAAAGGATCAAGGAATCGGAAGAAAGTCGATTCAGAGTTGCGCAAGCAGGTATTTTACTGACCTTTTTTCCTTAAAATTCACCTTTGATTGCTCTTTGTCAGACTGAAAATTCAGTCTGATAAGTTATCAGACTAATTTTGAAGACTGAAATTTTTTCCAGACTTAATTTGCAGTCTGAAAGTTGTTGCCAGACTTAATTTGCAGTCTGAAATATTGAAGTCATACCGTTTTGAAGTCTGAAACTTTGTACCATACGAGATATGTAGTCTTGTATATTTTATTTATTTTTTACATACTAATATACATTTTGCTCGTTGACTTGTACTTGCAGACCCACGTCAACAACTTAGTCGTCAAGGAGTTTGAGGACATGTTCCCCCTGTGGGACGATGGTGAGGATGATGAGAAAGTTGTGAACATTGTGAAAGCAATGTTAGTTGAGTTTGAGTGCCCTTGGAGGTGGAGCTTTAAACACTGGAAGTCTGAAGGTGTGTTGGCCATTGTCAAGAAAGAGGTGCCCCTTATTAAGTCCGTGGTGGTTAAGTTTGAGGGTGGTCTGAAGAAGGCCAAGGGAAAGGGTGTTAAGAGGAAGGTTGTTGATGATGATGGTGAGGTTTTGTTAAAAAAGGTTTTGAGCAGGTGAATGAGAAGATGATTGAACTTGAGAAGGAATTTAGGTTGTTAAGGGGAGAAAAGAGGAGGAAATCTGGTGTTGAGAAGTATGATGTTGGTGTTGAGAAGAAGTCTGATGGTGGTGTTGAGAAGAAGTCTGATGATGGTGGTAAGGTTTATGATGGTGGTGAGACTGGGCCGGAGAAACGCAAAAAGGCTCCGCGGAAGAATATTACACCCAAAAAAATTGTTGTGAAACATCCTAAGCCTGCTGCGGTTGTTGAAGCTGCAGACCAAAAAGGACCTCAAAAAGAAGCTTCAGCGGTAGTGGATGCAAAGGAAGCCCTGGCTAAAGACAACCCTGCCCAACCGTCTGAGGCCAAGATTCAGACTGTGGATGTTGGGGTTAGTGTCCCAAACCCTCTACCAAAAAATGTTCAACAAAGGAGAAGTAGTCGAAGACTTCAGGACAAATTCGTTGCTTAATATGCAGTATAAGTTTGATTGTTGTTTGTAAGAACCTGAACCTATGTGAAATTAAAAACTATTTATTTCGCTTTGTTGTTGTGTTTGATGTGAACATGGTTATCTAGTATTAGACTGAGATTTAGGTCTGATTTTGGTGTTATTTTAATATCTGTCAGACTTCTTTAGAAGTTTGACTGATTTTGTTTTGGCTTTATATTGCATTCTGTAGGTGGCGTGGATAGTGTTAGATTATTTTTCTTTGACTTTTATTGCAGTCTGACGGAGGTGGTTTTTTTATTTTGTAAATGCAGAGTAGTGTCGTGGGCAGCGAACTTAGTGTTCTTATCGTCGATAAGGCGGCCACGGGCGTAAACTTCGATGCTGCATATATGTCGAAACAAGACACTAAGCAGGCAGCTGCTGGAGCTTATGTAAAGGCGAAGGCTCAAGAACTCAAACAGAAAGAGCAGGATACGAAGGAGAGAAAGAGCTCAACCCAAGTGCAGATCACACCGAAATATGATCCTTGTGCTCCAGCAACCAGGATGGAAGTGAAGACACTTAATGATCACGTCAAAAAACTGCTGTATGTCGTCACACTCTACCTATATTCTAGAATAATTAGCTCGATATCTAACACGCGTAATATATTCTGTAGGGGTTATCCGAAGAGGGAGGTGAACACATCCCTAGCTTGGTACTACGATCTGTGCACCCCCCAGGAATGGTTGCATGACACGGTTAGTATATAATCTGGTCGGGTTTAATGATTTTCTGTTCTCAGACTTGATTTGCAGTTTGACATTGTTGTTATCTCTTTTAGACTTCCTTCAGACTTTTTTAGAGGTCTGGTGTCAGACTTCTTTTCAAGTCTGGTGAAAGAATTTCTTTTCTCATACTTGTTTTGCAGTCTGACATTGGTGTTCTCTCTTTTAGAGTTTCTTTAGACTTCTGTTTAAGTCTGACATTTTTTGCACAATATTGACTGAATGCAGCAAATAGATGCTGGGATTGATCTGATGAGGTTTCGACAACACGAACACCCGGAATGGTTCTGGTCCGAGAGGCTGACCTTCATTGACACACTGATGGGTAATTTATGGAAGAAACATTATGATGATTTTTTGAAGAGCGGCGAAGGAGAAAATGTGATGCCCACGGCAAGGTGGCTGCCACCTGGTGTATGGGATTACCATACTGGTGAACTACCCTTATTCCTGAAATCAAACAAGACTTGGGGGCTGGAAATTGATTACATCTACACTGCCTTGCACGTTGGGGGAAATCATTGGATAGCTATTATGATTTCTATCCCGGATAGGCACGTAACCATATGGGACAACATCATTGGACGGAAAACTGATGAGGTGGTAGGAGCGGCAGTAGCACCTATATGTGAGATCTTTCCCTACGTGATGCATTGTTTGGCCCCAGTAGATGAAAAATGGAATTATCCCCTTGAGCGATACTCCTACACGATCGTAAGGAGCCCGGAACTTCCCCAAAACATCCAGACAGGTGATTGAAGTTCATTGAGTTCCATTCTCTTGGGATGCCGTTTCCGAAGTGGCTGTGTCATAAGAACATGAAGATTTGCAGAGAGAAGCTTGCGTATGAGATATTCACTAAGCTCTGCCGAACAGGTGAAGAGGGTCGTACAGACACCGAGAATGAATTGCTAGACGTCTACGAATAGGTGAAGTAGAGTTCCTCTTTAACTTTTGGATTCCCGAGAACAATGGATTCTTGCATATATTTATCTTTTGTAGATGTAAGAAAAACTCATCCATCTTTTGGATTACTTTCTGCAGAAAGTTTTTGTGCCATGCCAATTGTGATGTCAAAAGCGTGTTGGGCATAGGTAGGGTATTTCTAGGGTAATTGGTTTAAAACTTCTATAGAAGTCTGGTGTAAGACTTCTATAGAAGTCTTACATTAAGACTTCTATAGAAGTCTGGTGTCAGACTTCTATTTCTATCTTTTGTAATGAATTTCTGTTATTAGATTTATATTGCAGTTTGGAAATGGTGTGATTTTCTTAAGACTTATTTAGACTTGACGAGATGCAGCAAACACATAAGTACTACAAATTAAGTTTAAGCCAACAACAATAACCAACGATTAACACAACAAGTTCTTAGACTTAGACAACTTAAAAACCGACTTGGAAACGAAATATTGTATTGGAAAGACACCAACAGACTCCTCTCAGACTTTCTTCAGACTTCTAAATTGCATTTGTCAGTACATCAGGCTTCTACCAGATCTAATCTTTCTCAGGTTTGGTTACCTGTCTCCACCGAAAAAAACAGCAGCTTCTCATATATAGTAGATAGATGAAAACAACTATAAAACAGGTGAGTGTAAGGTGATTTAGCTTACACAATTTGGTTTTTTGTGGCCTGGTTGTTTGCAATTAGAACAAGTATATTGATTGGGAAGCTTCTGTGGTTTATTGCCCTTTGTCTTGGCAATTTCTAGCCAAGTTTGCCACCACGACTTCTGAGGTCTTCCAGGAGGACGAGGATTATGCGGAGGAAGGACACGTACGGTGTCAGGAGCTTTCATAGTACAGTTCTTCAGAAAGATGTTCATTGCGTATGCCTGAAACAGATATTCCCTACCGTGTGATGGGCATGGCAGCGTATATGGGTGTAGCTCAAGTTCTGGTGCAGCGCAGATTGCATGTGAGCAAGGTATCTTTTCGTAATCCCACACACCACATTCACACGTTCGGTTGTGCAAGTCGACCACACAATCCCTATGTCCTCCCTTAACAACGAATCGATACCCATCAACGCGTTCCACCGTCATGAAGTCCTTGGCTAAATTTTGTTGTGAGACTCAATGCATCTAGCCGCCTTTTACAAAACCACGTCCCTAGCTTCCCTTGTATGAACTCCAAAAGGAAAGAGATAGGATATCCTTTTGCCTTCTTGACTACGGAGTTTATAGTTTCGGCAATGTTGCTCGTCTTTATGTTGTACCTTTCTCCAAAAAAGTGAACGCGGTTAACGCAAGTGAAAACAAGACTGCAATAGAAGTCTGATAAAAATAAGACTGCAATAGAAGTCTGATGAAGACGAATCAGGCTGCACAAGAAGTCTGATAAGAAAAATGCATTTTCAGATTATACATGTCTCCATTGAAATAAACGCGTGACCATAGACTCGGATCCGCCTCCTCCAAGTATCTAGCAAGGTCAGGATTTACCGCTCGTAAGGAGGCCATGTATCGGTTAAAATCGTACATCGTATATGCGTACGCCGCGTTTTTCACCAAGTACAAAAGATGTTTTCCCCTGAACTTTGTGACTACGTTATTTTGTAGATGGTAATAACAAATCCCTCGCTTCGCCCAAGGAAGAACCTTTTCAATAGCATTCTTGATGGATGTGTGCCTATCTGAGACTATGACCAGAGGATATTGGTCTAAAATGCAGCCTCTAAGCTTTCTGAAAAACCACTCCCACGAGGCATCATTCTCAGAGTCTACAATGCCAAAAGCCAACGGAAATATTTGAAAATTGGCATCTTGTGAGGCCGCCACTAGCATAACACCTCCATACGGCCCCGTAAGATGCGTACCATCTACCACAATGACTCTTCTAAGATATTTAAATCCCTCTATGGAAGCTCCAAACGCTAGAAATAGATATTTAAATCTATTCTCCTCATCTAGTTCTAGAGCAGTCTGCATTCCCAGGTTGGTTTGCTCGATTCCATGCAATAAAGCAGGCAGTCTCTCATAGCCATCTTCCGCTGATCCTCTCACCAACTTTTGAGCATGTAACAACGCTCTGTATGCGGTTGTGTAACTCATCTTAATCATATACTGCTTGTTCATTGATACTAAGACATGCTTTGGTGTAATCTTCTCAATTATTCCAAAGCATTCTAGAAACAACCAACCAATATAACGCGGAGTATGACGTTTTTTCTTAGCCTTCTGGTCCAGCGCTGAACATGTGTGGGTTCTATTGTAGATCATCACCCAAAACTTGTTTGGTTCGTTCTTGACAGCCTCTCGAAGCTTCCAGTTGCATCCTTCCACAAGACATTTAGCGACAAACAGGCTCTTGTCAGACTTATCTACTGTAAATGCGTATTTCCTCATTATCGCCGTCAAACGCAGCTCTGATATAAGATTTTGCTTGTTATCAAAACACTTTCCGAGAAAGATGCCGTCGGACCAATTTCTTCCTCGACCAGCAAATCGTTCAGCCACATGCTGCAACTCGTAAGTCTTATTATCTTCATCTTCTTTATCATCTTCATCTTCATCTCCCACTTTCCCATACATGCTATAATCTACGCCATCATAGTAAGACTCAGCGTGTTTCTTGAAAACTTGCTCTGGCCCATCACCACCACCACCAACACCACCATCATCACCACCACCACCACCACAAATAGAATCATCTGATACTGAGCCCATATCTTTGTCTTCCAGTCTTTGTCTTCGTCATCTTCATCTTCATCTTCATCTTCATCTTTTACATCGTGATTCCCCGCATTTTGATATGCCAAACCGGATTGGCTCGAGACACAAAGACGGATTAAATGCGCACTAGATAACTCGACCATGCTCCTTACTTGCCTATCATTTGTGACATAAATAGGAGGGCTATCCGGACCGATCTGTTGCAAGAGTGGTTCCGGTAACGGATATGATAACTCCACCAACTCGGTTTTCTTGTCCAGCATATAATCATCTTGTACCATCTCAACAAGTTCACAATATGTAGAACGATCGCCCTAAGTGATAAACCGCCCTCCTTTGAGAGTATCCACCACAAAATGCCAAATTTGGTCTCTCACAACCAATTCACCAAAATTAACAGGTAGATGCACCATTATATGTAAAAACAATCATGGAAAAACAACATTAGCGATCTTAATGGAAATATCAGACTTCTTCGCGAAGTCTGATTCTATTAGCTACATTGCCAGAATTATTAAAAAAAAAATTTAAAATAATTACCGAACATAAGCATCTAAAACTAACGCATGAGGAACATATACAACTAACACACATATAAAAAATTTAAAATCAACGAAATTCATCACAAATATACAAAACAAAACGGTTTTAAAAAATTTGTCAATCCAGACTGCCACAGAAGTCTGAAAACAGTACGTCAGACCTTTATGGCAGTCTGAAAAATAGGGTATTTTTGCAATTAGAATGTTACAAAGCAGACTGCGGATGCCGTCTGACGAAAAGTTATCAAAGCAGACTTCTACCGCAGTCTGACAAAAATGGTATTTTTGCAATTGACCCAAACTTTGACTTTTTTGTCAGACTGCATTAGATGTCTGAGAAAAAGAAAAAGGTATTTCAGCAATTGACCAAAATTTTGACTTTTTTGTCAGACTTCACGGAGAAGTCTGACATTTGTCAATTATGGGGTAGTTTTGCAATTGACCGAAGTTTGACTTTCCTTCCCAGGCTTCCAAGGCAGTCTGAAGAAATCCTTTAGACTGCGATAGAAGTCTGACAGAAATTGGTGTATTTTTTGCGTTGACCAAAATCTTCGATATCAAACTTCTTTAGCAGTCTGAAGGATTTCATCATTTTCAGACTGCCATAGAAGTCTGAAATTTTTTACATCCTATTCAGACTGCCAAAGAAGTCTGATACTTTTTCTCTCATTTTGGTCAACTTTTGAAAAATTTCGGTCAATTACTACCAGTACCTTGTTTTTTTTTCAAACATCTGATTCCGTCTAAAAAACAGTCAACTTCTGGTCAAAGTCGCTCATTTTTCCTTCATACTGGATATGAAGTCTGATTAAAAAGTCAAGTTTTCGGTCAATTGCAAAACTACCATATGCCTCGATTAGAGGATTTTTCTTGATTTTTTTGTTTTCAAAGGAAATTACCTGACGTCAATTTTAATATGAGTATTTAAAAGTCAATTGTAAAACTACCCTCTCGTTGACCATGTGGGTTTCATCAGACTTCTAAAACGGTCTGCCAATACAAAACAGATCTGAAAATCGACGATATGCAAAAATTCGTACCTATATCCGTTTAAAGTTTGTTTTCACCCTCGTCGAGCGCCCAGAACGTTTAATATCACCGAAATCCCGCAAGCCCAGTCGTGTTTTGCCTTTTCTATGCCATAAAAAATGATTTCGGTAAGTTTGAATCGGAAAATCGAGTGGAAATGGGAGAAATCGGAGAGGAGAACTCGCGAAAAGGAAGTCCGAGCTCTATTCTTGGGCTTTAATGGCTAAAATGGGTTAGTTACTGCATTAACTCGTCGACGATAGTGGTTGTTGTGGAGGTTGAGAATTGATGGCAATGGCATTTCCGTAATTAAGTTAGATCTAAAAAAAATTTTGGTCTTTTGAAAAAAACGTTAGACTATAACAGCAGTATGAGGAATGGCATTTCCGTGAATACCCAAATTCTTAAAGGGTAATTCGTGGAATTCTAAAAAGAGGAAGAAGGCATTTTTAGTTTTGACTTCAAATTGTATGGTATTTTTGCAAATAGGCCCAAAGTTAGTGCTTCTTAAAATCTTTTTTCTTCGACCAAATAACTAGAGTCAAAGTTTTGAGAGCTAACCCAGACCGGCTAGTTGGACCACTATACCCGGAATATGATCTCTATTTGGGTCCAGATCCATCATTGCTAACATCCACTATCTATCGAACCGAGAAAACCTATTAAACCCAGGCCCAGCAATAACTAGTGATTCACCAATAAACCGGCGACTTAGCCGGAAAACGATTTTTGAAAAAACAAATATATATATAATATATTTTATCTATAAGATTTGGTTTTCAATTTTTGGGATTAAAAATAAAATTTATCTTAATCCTTTCTAATTTTCCACGAAACACTAATGACTTTTTGTTTGGATAGGTTTGCAATCACATAAAAATAAGAAGCAACCACACAAAAAATATGTTTAAACTTATATATAAGTAGATAATAAAATTATGATATTTATAAAATATATATATATATATATATATATATATAATTTATTAACTTTTGGATCTGCAGTTAGATTGGATCGATCCGTTGATTTTTTTTTTTTTTCCGTCTGAAATCTTTTTTTATTACAGATTAAAAAACTATTACAAGAATGAATTTTCAATTGACAATATATCCGTTCCACAAGAATCCACGCAGACTGGACCCACACCGAACGGCTCTCCTTGCACCACGCTAAAAATTTCCTTATAAGTGTGTCTCCATTAATAACATGCATAAATCGCATTTTCTGAGAATTGAAACTCAGACTTTCTAGTATAGAAACATTAAGGGAAAATTCTATAAAAATACTCCAACTTTATTCCGATAAACTTTTTAATACATGAACTATTTTTGTATCCAGTAAAATACTTAAAATATTTGTTTTACCCATTTTAAATATCCAATTACGAACCGTGTGCTCATTTTACAACCCCACGTTAACAGATATATACAGACATATACACGGTTTGATACAGTGTTTATATTTAATAATAAAATATTAATAAATAAATAAATAATTATATTCAATTTTCAAAAAATCAAAAAAATTCCAAAAAATATAAAGTTATGAAACAATAATTTTAATTTTTAAAAAAAATATATTATATTTTGAATTTTTGAACTAAAATTTTCGAAAACCTCCAAAAAAAAAATACAAATAAATTCTCAAAAAATTATAAAAATTTAAAAATTCATGAATAACACATCACATTAAAAAAAACCTTAATAAATATTATTGGTGGAGAGTCTAACCTTGATATGAAGTCTAAAACAACACTAAAATGGAGAGTCTAACATTTTCTTTTATATATACTCCATCTGATCCAATTTAGTTGATGTTTAAGCAAAACAAATTGTTTCGTTTTAATTAATGTTTTACATTTTCAATACAAAATTAAAGTCTTTATATTTGTTTTTGACCATTTATATTATGTAGTCTTTTTATCATTGGTTGAATTGTGTTTTAAATAGACAATAAATGATGTTTTAATTTAGAAAAAATCAAAAAAAAAAATATTTTGTGTGATTTCTTAATTTGTGTGTAGAATCCTTAAACATCAACTAAATTGGATTAGAGGGAGTATATACTAGGTGTTTAGTCTACACAAGAGATTTCATTAAATAATCATATTAGTTAGATTATTAAATTTGTTATCGATAATAATCCGAACATAAATATAACAACAATGTAAAAGATATGATCAATCAAAAATAATAATAACCAATAATATTTATTTTCGGAAGATTCCATATCAAGGTTAGACTCTCCACTTAGATTATTTGATCAATATTATTGGTCTTCGTTTTAGACTCCATATCAAGGTTAGTCTCTCCACCAATAATATTTTTTAATATTTTTTTTTAAATGGGATGTGTTATTCATGGATTTTTGAATTTTTATTAATTTTTGAGAATTTGTTTGGATTTTTGTATTTTTTGAGTTTTTAGAAATTTTTAGTTCAAAAATTCAAAAAATAAAATATAATCTATTTGTATTTAAAATTTAAAATTATTATTTCTTAACTTTATATTTTTGGAATATTTTTCGATTTTTTCGGATTTTTGAAGATTTTTTGAAAATTAAATATAATTATTTGTTTATTAATTAATATTTTATTATTAAATATAAATATTGTATCAAACCATGTATAGGTCCGTATACTTCTGTTAACATGGGTTGTAAAATGAGCACAAGATTTGTAATTGGATATTTAAAATAGGCAAAATAAATAATTTAGGTATTTTAATGGATACAAAAATAGTTCAAATATTAAAAAGTTTATCGAAATAAAATTATAGTATTTTTATGGAATTTTCCCAAACATTAATTAATCTTTAATAGACCATTAGACTAACGGTTTCCACGATCGATCCGTTGATTCGAAAGATATTCCGGTTTGTTTTCCAGACCAAATTTAAAAATATTGGTTACTACACCACGAAGTTGGGTTTTATATTAAAATTACTTAGAATCCATTGGTATGACTATTCTTTTAGTTGAATGTCCACGATGGAATTGATTTCACATTAATCAATGGAACTGATTTCACAATAATCAATGGAATATTGCAAGGGGCCATATATATTGCATTGGTAGCTTTTCTATGCAATATATATGAAAAAAAAAATAAACAAAACAGTGAATTCATTGATTGAAAAAAGTCAAATCAACAAGGAAAAATTCGATTTCGTGAAAGTCTTATTTTTGTTTGTAGTTGTACGAAAACGTATAGTTATTAATGATTAGCCACCAATGTTGACTAGTTTTATTTTTTATTTTTTTTTTTGTATTACAATTTTCCCAACTTATTTTGAACTCGAATTCACATATATTATATGAGGTTTCTAGTAATTATAATTTATATTTTAGAAAACTAGCAAAGAAAAATAAAATTTAAACTATAAATATCTTCCTCATTTAAGTTAATTACACAATTGTCATTATACTAAAACACTGTTTCCGACGTTAGTATGACGGCGAGTAGTTATCGTGCTAACATTCTAACTGATATGGTATTGCGCTAACATGTTAAGATAACTCTTTGATTATTGCATGCTAACATGCTAACCAGTTATCGTGCTAACATACTAACCAATTATCATGCTAACATGCTAAGTTAATAACTATTTGTTTAACATGCTAACTCATATAATTAAATATGAATTATCTTGATAATATAAGTTATCAATATGAGTTATTTTGCTAACTCGTATTGTATTTAATTATCAAGAAAACTCATGTTGATATATATATTTGTGTTTTTTATAAAAAAAAATTTTGGACAACCAAATACTTCATTACTTAACCGAAAACTGCTGGTTCAGCGTACAACGCTTGTTTTGCTAAGGAATCAGCTACTACATTGCATAAACGAGGGATAAACTTGAAAGAGATAGAAACAAAACTTCTGGAAATGAGTGAGATGTCCTCAAGAATTCCATGAAGTTCCGATACACTGGAGCCTGAGTTGATAGCTCGCACCAGTTGTAAGGAGTCAGATTCTACTGATAGAGTCCTTATATCTTCTGCGGCAGCAAGAGAAATAGCTGCACGAATCGCCATTCCTTCTGTCACTAAGGGAGAGTTGACGAAACTTAGAACTCTGGAGTAATTGCGGGTAGTGTTGCGTCTACAATTCAGAATATACCAGCCTAGCCCCGCCTTCCTTTTTCTTCACTCCAAGCTGCATCTGTTTTACAAACAAAATCAGCTGGAGGTTCGGCCAGTGGTATGGACACCAGAGGCAGAATTGCCTTGGGTTTATTCGCATGTCCCAATTGCCAATCTTTGGCTTCCCGGATTGCTTTAGAAACTACCTCCTGCACCGAAAACTCTTTGTTGCTAAAGATTAAGTTATTCCTAGCTGTCCAAAGATTCCAACAAATCCAGGGAGCGAGAGCTGCACTTGATACGCGTGAGGGGGGTAAGCAGTTAGTATTTTTTACCTCTTTCCACATCTCTTCAAAACTTGGGTGTTGTTTTGCCCAGATTACAGAGGAGAAAGCAGCCGCTTCCCACACTTTCTCGGCAAAATCACAGTGAAAGAGCAGATGAGCAGAGGTTTCATGTCTTCCACATCGGGGACATGGCAAGCAAACTCCTGGAATTCTCTCTGCCAACCTTTCTCCCACCGGCAAAGCACCACTTGCCACTCGACAGATGAAATTCTTTACTTTTGGGGCCGTAGGGAGGGACCATATATCACTTACCCAATTCAGGGAGCTTATGGTCTGCCTCTGGTTTAGTTCTTCTTGAGCAGCATAATATCCAGATTTTGTAGAATAATCCCCCGACTTTTCTTTTAGCCAAATTCTTTTGTCTTCCGCACAGCATAAACTTGGCTTAAGGGCCAAAATCTCTGGTTCTAACAAGGGAACAACTTGCTGGATTTTCACCAAATCCCAGCCCCTGTTTGTCTTTTCCAAAAGTTCAGCGACCAAAAGATCTGAATCGCTAACCTTACAGGGACCAAGTGGGGCCACTTGGGAGGAAGTAGATAACCAGAAATCACTCCAAACCTTTACTGACTTTCCGTTACCAATAGCCCATCCCAGGTTTTTCCTTAAAAGATCTCTTCCCAAGAGAATGCTTCTCCAACCATGGGACGCAGAAGCGGGACAAACACAATTTAAGAAGTCTAGCTTCTTATAGTATTTACCCATTAGTACTCTAGCTAGGAGACTCTTTGGATGCTTTAGCATTCTCCAGCTTATTTTAGCAAGTAGAGCATCATTAAAATTGGGAATATCCCGGAAGCCTAAACCCCCATTGCTCTTGTGTCGTGACACCTTCTCCCAGGAGATCCAACACAATTTCCTTTTGTCTAGCTTTTCGTCCCACCAAAACCTAGTTAGGGTCGATTGGATTCTCTTACAAAGTGAACCAGGTAGTTTGAAACACGTCATTGCATAAAATGGCATCGAAGCCAGCACACTCTTTAGCAGAACCAATTTCCTAGCCCCTGTCAGGAATTTTGAAGACCAGCTTATAGCTTTTTGCCGGATTTTATCAAAAATGCCCGTGAATAAGTCCTTCTTCCGAAGGCCAAAATGTTCCGTAAGCCCCAGGTACTTCCCTACACCTCCTTCTTTGCTGATTTTTAGCTCTGTCTTAACTCTTTCTCTAACTTCAGGTGGTGTCTTCCTGGAGAAACTAATGGAGAATTTATCCAAGTTTATTGATTTTCCAGAGGCTTCTTCATATTTCTTCAGTATATTAGACAAGGATGCCGTATTTTCTTTACTCGTTGATAACACCATATTTTACATGTTTTTAAGGTTTAGTTTCATAGGTTTTTAGTTCCAATTTGTATAGTTTTTGGATATTTTCATGCATTTAGGTCCAACTTGAGTCTCATTGCATTTTAGATGTCCTAGGTTGTCTTTGCATTCTTTTTGGCTTGCTTGAGCCATTTTCAGGTGTTCTTGGAGTCATAGGAGTTGGAGGAGTGAAGATAGCCATCAAAAAGTTCATTTCGGAATACAAAGATGCAGGATCAGGTTGAGACGTCATAAGTTTGGCATTGGATGAAGGACTTTCCACCGATGGATTGAGCTCAAATTTTAACACGAGATATATCAATGGATTAGCTTTCATTTGGAAGTGGTTTGAGGAAATTCCAACGGTGCGATCAGAAGTTATGCCAATTTCCGTGACGACGGTCCAGTCTGGCGCGCGAAGGAACTCAGTGGAGCTCGCAGCGGTCATGCAGCGGTCTACAGTGACCGCTGCGGGTTCATCCGTCGAAAAAAAACAGAGAATCACAGCGGTCATGCAGCGGTATGAGCTGACCGCTGTGGATCATCTGAAACTCAAAAATTCGACCCAAACTCTATTAAAAGCCAAAAAAACCTAATTTTATAAAAAAAAGTTTTCTTCTTCTAAGAGTGGGGCTCGTCCCCAACTCTCTCTTCTTGATGTTTTGGGATTGTTCTTCATACAAATGCCATTCTAGAGAAGATTTCTTCACTCTATCTTTATATTATGCTTATTTGATTCTTGTTCTTCATTTCTATGTCTTTTTCTCTTGTGTTCTTCAGTATCATGTGAGTTGACTTTTTGTTGGATTTTAGATAATGTTTGATTTGGATGGTTGATGGTTGATTGTTGATGTTTAGGCTTAGATAATCATTTGTTCTCATGTTAGGAGGGATCTTAATGCTAGAATCGAATTGACAACTCATTTCTAGAACTTAAGACATTTCTCGCCCGGAAGGTGTTCGATGAAATGTCTAGAAAACTTCTAAGCATGCAATTCAATTCTTAGCCAATGGAAATTGATGATTAAGGTGAATTGTTGACTTGTATGGACTAATGCTTAATGATTATGGATCATTTAGTTTCGAACGGAAGTTCTTGATAACTAGATGATTTTGTAAATGGATTAGTATCATGGAAGTGAACTAATCTACTTGTGTGATCCATGTCATAAGAATGAATGTGCATTGAATGTTTAGGCATCATTAGTCAATTGTCTTGATGGTTAGATAATGGTTATTTAAGATGATCTTGGATGAGTCTTTCACTTAGGTTGGTTCGTAACGCTAGATTTGTCATGATAAACCGAAACCTAGTACTACACCTTAGATTAGTTAGATTTTTGGTCTCATCCCATGCATTAGGGATAGATTCGAGTAAGCGGTGTTAGTACTAGATTAGGTATGTTCATTCGTTTCTAGATCTTAGGCATTTCACTCATGACCCGAGTTTAAATGAATTGCTTGATCCGAACCTTTTGCGAGCTATGCATATCCTAGCCAACGGAAGTTGATGTTTAGGGTGTTTAGTGAACTAATTGGAATTGTTTCTTAATGCTTGTTAATTATTTAATCACAAATGGAAATTTGTTCTTGATTAGATAATTAACAAGGTGATTAGTGCCATGGAAATGGATTAGTCATATTTGAGAATTCCATGTTCTAAGATAGTGATTAATGCTTCTAAATGATTCATTGTTTGATTGTTACCCATCTCATTGATAGCTTAGTTCATAATCCAACATTTTAGTCTTGTGTTTTGTTTTCCTTCTTGCATTTGTTTCCTTTCTTATAAATTTAAAAACCAAAAACAATGTTTGCTCTAGCTTAAGAAGTTTCTTGCATTCTTAGTGCCTCAATCTTAACCCCTTATGGATTGACATCTCAAGTACTACAATGACATGAGTACACTTGGGATAATTGACACGAAAATGCCACGTATCAATTTGGCGCCGTTGCCATTGGGGTTTAGCATTGATCATTAGGATTTGGATTCTTCTTGAGACTAGAGCTTTTTATTTTCTTTTGTTGCTAATCTTTTCCCTTTTCTTGTGATCTTGATCTCTTAGGTAACTAGGAGTAAAGGAGACATGCAAGGAGAGAAGGAGTAAGAGGACACAACCGTCAAGCTAGTGACGTTAAACGCGCCATTGGGGACTCCCCCAATCCTATCCCTCGTCAATGCTAGAGACATAAAACAAGCAATCCTATCCTTTACTTCTTGTCTTTATGCCTTTTATTGTTTGATAAATTTTGTTTTCATGTTTTTGTAGGAGCAATAAGGGTGAATAAATGGGACGGATGGAATGGTCAAAGTCCGTGAGCTTCAACGCACAATGCTTCCTCCTCGTGAATCCACTCCACTCCAAGGTACCACTAACTTTTCCCTTTGTATATACCATTTCGTTTTTGTTTTTGTTTATGTTTGTTTTACTCTCTCTTTGGCTCAATTCACACCGAGACGGTGTGATTTAAGTCCGGGGGGAGGTTCTTGTGTTTTGACATTGTTTATTTTGTCTTATTTTCATTTTCTTGAGTCATTGCATTGTATATTTTCAATTGCATAAAAAACGAAAAACAAAAAAATCATCATGTAGTTTGCATTAGTCCATGTGCATTCTAGACTTGACTTGATCACTCATTTCTAGATCATATTGGTTGCATTCATGTGCATGGGAGTTCATGAAACATGTATGATAAGCTTTCATTGTGATGCCCTCGATAATGGTTTTATATTGCTTAAACGATTTCAAAAAGCTTGTAAACTTCGTACTTTGATCTCTCCGCTTGAAATCCATTGTCTTTTTGATGCTTGCTAAATTTGATATCAACTCCATCTTTATTAGGCGAAAATGAACTTTAATTATCTCGCTTATGGGCTTTAGATCTTAACCGTGGTTTTACATGAACATTCGAGTTATCTTATCCTTTTATGCCACACTTGTTAACTCGAATGGCCATCTTCCTTTTTAAGATGGTTCCGCACCCAAACCCGAAACCTTTTATTTTGAACCATTGTGCTAAATCGTTGAGTGAGGTCTTTTTCTATGCGCTTTCATGTACAAAATCTTTCGAGATAGAAACGACAAGCTCTTTCTTCCAATTGATAGGGGTTTACAAAGGTTATTGGTTGGGATTTGTGGGATTGGTTTGAAAATGAAAAAAATGGGAAGTGGAATGAGAAAAGAAAAATGAAAAACCATGTTGTAATAAAAGTTCTAGGGGATGATTAAAAAAAAAAAAAAAAAAAAAAAAAAAAAAAGAGTTAATCGAAAATAAGAAAAAAAGAAAAGGCATAATGATATAAATTCCCTAGTAACTAAGGTGTAGAAAGAGTTGTCGTTTGATGTGATTGGCGGGTTGAGTTTATACGTTTGTGGTTAAGAAGAGTTTTGAAAGAAAAAGAAAATTGCTTGTCAAGTTCGGGAATTTAGATGAAAAGCTTTAGGAAGGGTAGAACAATGGAAGAACATCTTGTATGCATAAATTGTTTCATATTCTCTATTGCTTTTGTATAATGACTTGCGTTTGATTTTGAGAGTAGCCACAAATACATGAACCGCCTCTTATACGTAAAGACCTTTTTCTACCGAGCCAAATGGAATAGATCAATTGCCCATATGTGAGAGTCACGCTTGAACTTAAATGAATGTAGGGAGTTGGTTGATGAGAAAGCATGCGGATACTTGTTTTGGATCTAGAGTAAAATAATTGGAGTTGCGATAAGTCTAGAGAAGTTAGAGTCAAATTGAGATACGTTTTTGCAATGTCTTGGTATTATGTTGGGCTATTATTTTGATTGCTTTGACATGTCCTTTAGTTATGAATTCCCACTCTTTAAAACCTCTCTTTCGGTTTGTCTTTTCTTGTTTGCTTGCGGACAAGCAAAAGGCAAGTCCGGGGGAGTTGATAACACCATATTTTACATGTTTTTAAGGTTTAGTTTCATAGGTTTTTAGTTCCAATTTGTATAGTTTTTGGATATTTTCATGCATTTAGGTCCAACTTGAGTCTCATTGCATTTTAGATGTCCTAGGTTGTCTTTGCATTCTTTTTGGCTTGCTTGAGCCATTTTCAGGTGTTCTTGGAGTCATAGGAGTTGGAGGAGTGAAGATAGCCATCAAAAAGTTCATTTCGGAATACAAAGATGCAGGATCAGGTTGAGACGTCATAAGTTTGGCATTGGATGAAGGACTTTCCACCGATGGATTGAGCTCAAATTTTAACACGAGATATATCAATGGATTAGCTTTCATTTGGAAGTGGTTTGAGGAAATTCCAACGGTGCGATCAGAAGTTATGCCAATTTCCGTGACGACGGTCCAGTCTGGCGCGCGAAGGAACTCAGTGGAGCTCGCAGCGGTCATGCAGCGGTCTACAGTGACCGCTGCGGGTTCATCCGTCGAAAAAAAACAGAGAATCACAGCGGTCATGCAGCGGTATGAGCTGACCGCTGTGGATCATCTGAAACTCAAAAATTCGACCCAAACTCTATTAAAAGCCAAAAAAACCTAATTTTATAAAAAAAGTTTTCTTCTTCTAAGAGTGGGGCTCGTCCCCAACTCTCTCTTCTTGATGTTTTGGGATTGTTCTTCATACAAATGCCATTCTAGAGAAGATTTCTTCACTCTATCTTTATATTATGCTTATTTGATTCTTGTTCTTCATTTCTATGTCTTTTTCTCTTGTGTTCTTCAGTATCATGTGAGTTGACTTTTTGTTGGATTTTAGATAATGTTTGATTTGGATGGTTGATGGTTGATTGTTGATGTTTAGGCTTAGATAATCATTTGTTCTCATGTTAGGAGGGATCTTAATGCTAGAATCGAATTGACAACTCATTTCTAGAACTTAAGACATTTCTCGCCCGGAAGGTGTTCGATGAAATGTCTAGAAAACTTCTAAGCATGCAATTCAATTCTTAGCCAATGGAAATTGATGATTAAGGTGAATTGTTGACTTGTATGGACTAATGCTTAATGATTATGGATCATTTAGTTTCGAACGGAAGTTCTTGATAACTAGATGATTTTGTAAATGGATTAGTATCATGGAAGTGAACTAATCTACTTGTGTGATCCATGTCATAAGAATGAATGTGCATTGAATGTTTAGGCATCATTAGTCAATTGTCTTGATGGTTAGATAATGGTTATTTAAGATGATCTTGGATGAGTCTTTCACTTAGGTTGGTTCGTAACGCTAGATTTGTCATGATAAACCGAAACCTAGTACTACACCTTAGATTAGTTAGATTTTTGGTCTCATCCCATGCATTAGGGATAGATTCGAGTAAGCGGTGTTAGTACTAGATTAGGTATGTTCATTCGTTTCTAGATCTTAGGCATTTCACTCATGACCCGAGTTTAAATGAATTGCTTGATCCGAACCTTTTGCGAGCTATGCATATCCTAGCCAACGGAAGTTGATGTTTAGGGTGTTTAGTGAACTAATTGGAATTGTTTCTTAATGCTTGTTAATTATTTAATCACAAATGGAAATTTGTTCTTGATTAGATAATTAACAAGGTGATTAGTGCCATGGAAATGGATTAGTCATATTTGAGAATTCCATGTTCTAAGATAGTGATTAATGCTTCTAAATGATTCATTGTTTGATTGTTACCCATCTCATTGATAGCTTAGTTCATAATCCAACATTTTAGTCTTGTGTTTTGTTTTCCTTCTTGCATTTGTTTCCTTTCTTATAAATTTAAAAACCAAAAACAATGTTTGCTCTAGCTTAAGAAGTTTCTTGCATTCTTAGTGCCTCAATCTTAACCCCTTATGGATTGACATCTCAAGTACTACAATGACATGAGTACACTTGGGATAATTGACACGAAAATGCCACGTATCAATTTGGCGCCGTTGCCATTGGGGTTTAGCATTGATCATTAGGATTTGGATTCTTCTTGAGACTAGAGCTTTTTATTTTCTTTTGTTGCTAATCTTTTCCCTTTTCTTGTGATCTTGATCTCTTAGGTAACTAGGAGTAAAGGAGACATGCAAGGAGAGAAGGAGTAAGAGGACACAACCGTCAAGCTAGTGACGTTAAACGCGCCATTGGGGACTCCCCCAATCCTATCCCTCGTCAATGCTAGAGACATAAAACAAGCAATCCTATCCTTTACTTCTTGTCTTTATGCCTTTTATTGTTTGATAAATTTTGTTTTCATGTTTTTGTAGGAGCAATAAGGGTGAATAAATGGGACGGATGGAATGGTCAAAGTCCGTGAGCTTCAACGCACAATGCTTCCTCCTCGTGAATCCACTCCACTCCAAGGTACCACTAACTTTTCCCTTTGTATATACCATTTCGTTTTTGTTTTTGTTTATGTTTGTTTTACTCTCTCTTTGGCTCAATTCACACCGAGACGGTGTGATTTAAGTCCGGGGGGAGGTTCTTGTGTTTTGACATTGTTTATTTTGTCTTATTTTCATTTTCTTGAGTCATTGCATTGTATATTTTCAATTGCATAAAAAACGAAAAACAAAAAAATCATCATGTAGTTTGCATTAGTCCATGTGCATTCTAGACTTGACTTGATCACTCATTTCTAGATCATATTGGTTGCATTCATGTGCATGGGAGTTCATGAAACATGTATGATAAGCTTTCATTGTGATGCCCTCGATAATGGTTTTATATTGCTTAAACGATTTCAAAAAGCTTGTAAACTTCGTACTTTGATCTCTCCGCTTGAAATCCATTGTCTTTTTGATGCTTGCTAAATTTGATATCAACTCCATCTTTATTAGGCGAAAATGAACTTTAATTATCTCGCTTATGGGCTTTAGATCTTAACCGTGGTTTTACATGAACATTCGAGTTATCTTATCCTTTTATGCCACACTTGTTAACTCGAATGGCCATCTTCCTTTTTAAGATGGTTCCGCACCCAAACCCGAAACCTTTTATTTTGAACCATTGTGCTAAATCGTTGAGTGAGGTCTTTTTCTATGCGCTTTCATGTACAAAATCTTTCGAGATAGAAACGACAAGCTCTTTCTTCCAATTGATAGGGGTTTACAAAGGTTATTGGTTGGGATTTGTGGGATTGGTTTGAAAATGAAAAAAATGGGAAGTGGAATGAGAAAAGAAAAATGAAAAACCATGTTGTAATAAAAGTTCTAGGGGATGATTAAAAAAAAAAAAAAAAAAAAAAAAAAAAAAGAGTTAATCGAAAATAAAAAAAAAAGAAAAGGCATAATGATATAAATTCCCTAGTAACTAAGGTGTAGAAAGAGTTGTCGTTTGATGTGATTGGCGGGTTGAGTTTATACGTTTGTGGTTAAGAAGAGTTTTGAAAGAAAAAGAAAATTGCTTGTCAAGTTCGGGAATTTAGATGAAAAGCTTTAGGAAGGGTAGAACAATGGAAGAACATCTTGTATGCATAAATTGTTTCATATTCTCTATTGCTTTTGTATAATGACTTGCGTTTGATTTTGAGAGTAGCCACAAATACATGAACCGCCTCTTATACGTAAAGACCTTTTTCTACCGAGCCAAATGGAATAGATCAATTGCCCATATGTGAGAGTCACGCTTGAACTTAAATGAATGTAGGGAGTTGGTTGATGAGAAAGCATGCGGATACTTGTTTTGGATCTAGAGTAAAATAATTGGAGTTGCGATAAGTCTAGAGAAGTTAGAGTCAAATTGAGATACGTTTTTGCAATGTCTTGGTATTATGTTGGGCTATTATTTTGATTGCTTTGACATGTCCTTTAGTTATGAATTCCCACTCTTTAAAACCTCTCTTTCGGTTTGTCTTTTCTTGTTTGCTTGCGGACAAGCAAAAGGCAAGTCCGGGGGAGTTGATAACACCATATTTTACATGTTTTTAAGGTTTAGTTTCATAGGTTTTTAGTTCCAATTTGTATAGTTTTTGGATATTTTCATGCATTTAGGTCCAACTTGAGTCTCATTGCATTTTAGATGTCCTAGGTTGTCTTTGCATTCTTTTTGGCTTGCTTGAGCCATTTTCAGGTGTTCTTGGAGTCATAGGAGTTGGAGGAGTGAAGATAGCCATCAAAAAGTTCATTTCGGAATACAAAGATGCAGGATCAGGTTGAGACGTCATAAGTTTGGCATTGGATGAAGGACTTTCCACCGATGGATTGAGCTCAAATTTTAACACGAGATATATCAATGGATTAGCTTTCATTTGGAAGTGGTTTGAGGAAATTCCAACGGTGCGATCAGAAGTTATGCCAATTTCCGTGACGACGGTCCAGTCTGGCGCGCGAAGGAACTCAGTGGAGCTCGCAGCGGTCATGCAGCGGTCTACAGTGACCGCTGCGGGTTCATCCGTCGAAAAAAAACAGAGAATCACAGCGGTCATGCAGCGGTATGAGCTGACCGCTGTGGATCATCTGAAACTCAAAAATTCGACCCAAACTCTATTAAAAGCCAAAAAAACCTAATTTTATAAAAAAAGTTTTCTTCTTCTAAGAGTGGGGCTCGTCCCCAACTCTCTCTTCTTGATGTTTTGGGATTGTTCTTCATACAAATGCCATTCTAGAGAAGATTTCTTCACTCTATCTTTATATTATGCTTATTTGATTCTTGTTCTTCATTTCTATGTCTTTTTCTCTTGTGTTCTTCAGTATCATGTGAGTTGACTTTTTGTTGGATTTTAGATAATGTTTGATTTGGATGGTTGATGGTTGATTGTTGATGTTTAGGCTTAGATAATCATTTGTTCTCATGTTAGGAGGGATCTTAATGCTAGAATCGAATTGACAACTCATTTCTAGAACTTAAGACATTTCTCGCCCGGAAGGTGTTCGATGAAATGTCTAGAAAACTTCTAAGCATGCAATTCAATTCTTAGCCAATGGAAATTGATGATTAAGGTGAATTGTTGACTTGTATGGACTAATGCTTAATGATTATGGATCATTTAGTTTCGAACGGAAGTTCTTGATAACTAGATGATTTTGTAAATGGATTAGTATCATGGAAGTGAACTAATCTACTTGTGTGATCCATGTCATAAGAATGAATGTGCATTGAATGTTTAGGCATCATTAGTCAATTGTCTTGATGGTTAGATAATGGTTATTTAAGATGATCTTGGATGAGTCTTTCACTTAGGTTGGTTCGTAACGCTAGATTTGTCATGATAAACCGAAACCTAGTACTACACCTTAGATTAGTTAGATTTTTGGTCTCATCCCATGCATTAGGGATAGATTCGAGTAAGCGGTGTTAGTACTAGATTAGGTATGTTCATTCGTTTCTAGATCTTAGGCATTTCACTCATGACCCGAGTTTAAATGAATTGCTTGATCCGAACCTTTTGCGAGCTATGCATATCCTAGCCAACGGAAGTTGATGTTTAGGGTGTTTAGTGAACTAATTGGAATTGTTTCTTAATGCTTGTTAATTATTTAATCACAAATGGAAATTTGTTCTTGATTAGATAATTAACAAGGTGATTAGTGCCATGGAAATGGATTAGTCATATTTGAGAATTCCATGTTCTAAGATAGTGATTAATGCTTCTAAATGATTCATTGTTTGATTGTTACCCATCTCATTGATAGCTTAGTTCATAATCCAACATTTTAGTCTTGTGTTTTGTTTTCCTTCTTGCATTTGTTTCCTTTCTTATAAATTTAAAAACCAAAAACAATGTTTGCTCTAGCTTAAGAAGTTTCTTGCATTCTTAGTGCCTCAATCTTAACCCCTTATGGATTGACATCTCAAGTACTACAATGACATGAGTACACTTGGGATAATTGACACGAAAATGCCACGTATCAATTTGGCGCCGTTGCCATTGGGGTTTAGCATTGATCATTAGGATTTGGATTCTTCTTGAGACTAGAGCTTTTTATTTTCTTTTGTTGCTAATCTTTTCCCTTTTCTTGTGATCTTGATCTCTTAGGTAACTAGGAGTAAAGGAGACATGCAAGGAGAGAAGGAGTAAGAGGACACAACCGTCAAGCTAGTGACGTTAAACGCGCCATTGGGGACTCCCCCAATCCTATCCCTCGTCAATGCTAGAGACATAAAACAAGCAATCCTATCCTTTACTTCTTGTCTTTATGCCTTTTATTGTTTGATAAATTTTGTTTTCATGTTTTTGTAGGAGCAATAAGGGTGAATAAATGGGACGGATGGAATGGTCAAAGTCCGTGAGCTTCAACGCACAATGCTTCCTCCTCGTGAATCCACTCCACTCCAAGGTACCACTAACTTTTCCCTTTGTATATACCATTTCGTTTTTGTTTTTGTTTATGTTTGTTTTACTCTCTCTTTGGCTCAATTCACACCGAGACGGTGTGATTTAAGTCCGGGGGGAGGTTCTTGTGTTTTGACATTGTTTATTTTGTCTTATTTTCATTTTCTTGAGTCATTGCATTGTATATTTTCAATTGCATAAAAAACGAAAAACAAAAAAATCATCATGTAGTTTGCATTAGTCCATGTGCATTCTAGACTTGACTTGATCACTCATTTCTAGATCATATTGGTTGCATTCATGTGCATGGGAGTTCATGAAACATGTATGATAAGCTTTCATTGTGATGCCCTCGATAATGGTTTTATATTGCTTAAACGATTTCAAAAAGCTTGTAAACTTCGTACTTTGATCTCTCCGCTTGAAATCCATTGTCTTTTTGATGCTTGCTAAATTTGATATCAACTCCATCTTTATTAGGCGAAAATGAACTTTAATTATCTCGCTTATGGGCTTTAGATCTTAACCGTGGTTTTACATGAACATTCGAGTTATCTTATCCTTTTATGCCACACTTGTTAACTCGAATGGCCATCTTCCTTTTTAAGATGGTTCCGCACCCAAACCCGAAACCTTTTATTTTGAACCATTGTGCTAAATCGTTGAGTGAGGTCTTTTTCTATGCGCTTTCATGTACAAAATCTTTCGAGATAGAAACGACAAGCTCTTTCTTCCAATTGATAGGGGTTTACAAAGGTTATTGGTTGGGATTTGTGGGATTGGTTTGAAAATGAAAAAAATGGGAAGTGGAATGAGAAAAGAAAAATGAAAAACCATGTTGTAATAAAAGTTCTAGGGGATGATTAAAAAAAAAAAAAAAAAAAAAAAAAAAAAAGAGTTAATCGAAAATAAGAAAAAAAGAAAAGGCATAATGATATAAATTCCCTAGTAACTAAGGTGTAGAAAGAGTTGTCGTTTGATGTGATTGGCGGGTTGAGTTTATACGTTTGTGGTTAAGAAGAGTTTTGAAAGAAAAAGAAAATTGCTTGTCAAGTTCGGGAATTTAGATGAAAAGCTTTAGGAAGGGTAGAACAATGGAAGAACATCTTGTATGCATAAATTGTTTCCTATTCTCTATTGCTTTTGTATAATGACTTGCGTTTGATTTTGAGAGTAGCCACAAATACATGAACCGCCTCTTATACGTAAAGACCTTTTTCTACCGAGCCAAATGGAATAGATCAATTGCCCATATGTGAGAGTCACGCTTGAACTTAAATGAATGTAGGGAGTTGGTTGATGAGAAAGCATGCGGATACTTGTTTTGGATCTAGAGTAAAATAATTGGAGTTGCGATAAGTCTAGAGAAGTTAGAGTCAAATTGAGATACGTTTTTGCAATGTCTTGGTATTATGTTGGGCTATTATTTTGATTGCTTTGACATGTCCTTTAGTTATGAATTCCCACTCTTTAAAACCTCTCTTTCGGTTTGTCTTTTCTTGTTTGCTTGCGGACAAGCAAAAGGCAAGTCCGGGGGAGTTGATAACACCATATTTTACATGTTTTTAAGGTTTAGTTTCATAGGTTTTTAGTTCCAATTTGTATAGTTTTTGGATATTTTCATGCATTTAGGTCCAACTTGAGTCTCATTGCATTTTAGATGTCCTAGGTTGTCTTTGCATTCTTTTTGGCTTGCTTGAGCCATTTTCAGGTGTTCTTGGAGTCATAGGAGTTGGAGGAGTGAAGATAGCCATCAAAAAGTTCATTTCGGAATACAAAGATGCAGGATCAGGTTGAGACGTCATAAGTTTGGCATTGGATGAAGGACTTTCCACCGATGGATTGAGCTCAAATTTTAACACGAGATATATCAATGGATTAGCTTTCATTTGGAAGTGGTTTGAGGAAATTCCAACGGTGCGATCAGAAGTTATGCCAATTTCCGTGACGACGGTCCAGTCTGGCGCGCGAAGGAACTCAGTGGAGCTCGCAGCGGTCATGCAGCGGTCTACAGTGACCGCTGCGGGTTCATCCGTCGAAAAAAAACAGAGAATCACAGCGGTCATGCAGCGGTATGAGCTGACCGCTGTGGATCATCTGAAACTCAAAAATTCGACCCAAACTCTATTAAAAGCCAAAAAAACCTAATTTTATAAAAAAAGTTTTCTTCTTCTAAGAGTGGGGCTCGTCCCCAACTCTCTCTTCTTGATGTTTTGGGATTGTTCTTCATACAAATGCCATTCTAGAGAAGATTTCTTCACTCTATCTTTATATTATGCTTATTTGATTCTTGTTCTTCATTTCTATGTCTTTTTCTCTTGTGTTCTTCAGTATCATGTGAGTTGACTTTTTGTTGGATTTTAGATAATGTTTGATTTGGATGGTTGATGGTTGATTGTTGATGTTTAGGCTTAGATAATCATTTGTTCTCATGTTAGGAGGGATCTTAATGCTAGAATCGAATTGACAACTCATTTCTAGAACTTAAGACATTTCTCGCCCGGAAGGTGTTCGATGAAATGTCTAGAAAACTTCTAAGCATGCAATTCAATTCTTAGCCAATGGAAATTGATGATTAAGGTGAATTGTTGACTTGTATGGACTAATGCTTAATGATTATGGATCATTTAGTTTCGAACGGAAGTTCTTGATAACTAGATGATTTTGTAAATGGATTAGTATCATGGAAGTGAACTAATCTACTTGTGTGATCCATGTCATAAGAATGAATGTGCATTGAATGTTTAGGCATCATTAGTCAATTGTCTTGATGGTTAGATAATGGTTATTTAAGATGATCTTGGATGAGTCTTTCACTTAGGTTGGTTCGTAACGCTAGATTTGTCATGATAAACCGAAACCTAGTACTACACCTTAGATTAGTTAGATTTTTGGTCTCATCCCATGCATTAGGGATAGATTCGAGTAAGCGGTGTTAGTACTAGATTAGGTATGTTCATTCGTTTCTAGATCTTAGGCATTTCACTCATGACCCGAGTTTAAATGAATTGCTTGATCCGAACCTTTTGCGAGCTATGCATATCCTAGCCAACGGAAGTTGATGTTTAGGGTGTTTAGTGAACTAATTGGAATTGTTTCTTAATGCTTGTTAATTATTTAATCACAAATGGAAATTTGTTCTTGATTAGATAATTAACAAGGTGATTAGTGCCATGGAAATGGATTAGTCATATTTGAGAATTCCATGTTCTAAGATAGTGATTAATGCTTCTAAATGATTCATTGTTTGATTGTTACCCATCTCATTGATAGCTTAGTTCATAATCCAACATTTTAGTCTTGTGTTTTGTTTTCCTTCTTACATTTGTTTCCTTTCTTATAAATTTAAAAACCAAAAACAATGTTTGCTCTAGCTTAAGAAGTTTCTTGCATTCTTAGTGCCTCAATCTTAACCCCTTATGGATTGACATCTCAAGTACTACAATGACATGAGTACACTTGGGATAATTGACACGAAAATGCCACGTATCACTCGTATTGCAGAAAAATATTGTATCGTCTTTGAACAGCAAATGATTGAGCCGAGGGCTTCCTTTAGCCACTCTCAGCCCTTTTAGAGAACTGTTTCCCATCGCATTAAAGCACAAGCCTGATAAGACTTCGCTGCACAAGATGAAAATGTATGGAGAAAGGGGGTCTCCTTGCCTAATACCTCTTGTCGGAATTACTACCCCTTTTGGGCCCTCATTTATCAGAAAAGAATACGACACTGTGCTCACACATTGCATAATCTATTCAGTCCATCGCTGGTGAAACCCAAATCGAGTGAGAACTAATCTGATGAACTCCCATTCAAGCCGATCATAAGCCTTGCTCATGTCGGTCTTCACAGCCATTGAACAAAATTTCTTTGCATCAGAGTTTTTTAGGAAGTGTAGCAGTTCATGAGTGATGAGGACATTGTCAGCTATTACTCTTCCGGGAACGAAAGCCGACTGGTTCTCCGAGACTAGCTCATCAAGAACTGGTTGGAGTCGCCTTGTCAACAGCTTCGAAATAATTTTGTAGTACACATTGCAGAGGGCTATCGGTCTGTAGTCTGCCATCTTTCGAGGTCCTTGGATCTTGGGTATCAATCTGATGTAGGTTTTATTGCTGGCACTAGGTAACACACCACTGGAGAAAAACTCATGGATTTCTTCCACAATCTCAGGTCTCACAGTGCTCCAGTTGGAGTGGAAAAAACTTGTTGAGAACCCATCAGGCCCAGGCGCCTTATCGGCGTGAATAAAGAACAAGGCGAGTCTTATTTCTTCCGCCGTTGGGTCGGCAGTGAGTCGGCAATTTGTCTCGAAGGAGATTTTTGGTTTAATTGCTTCCTCCACAATATTCTGTCTGCTGTTCACCTTTGTTGTAAAAAGCTTCTGAAAATACGAGATCACCACCTCCACCATTTGGGATTCTTCAAATTTTGGTACTCCTTCTTCATCTTCCACTACTGAGAAGCTGTTGATGGCCTTCCGACCTTTAGTAATCGTATGAAAGTAGCCCGTGTTTCGATCCCCTAGGCTTAGCCACAAAACTCGACTGCGCTGTTTCCAGAAATCTTCTTCTTCTTGGTAAGCTTTCTTGAGATCTTCATTTAGTTTCAAAATTAGATCACTATTGTTGATAGGATTAACCATCGCTTCCTCTAGCTTCACCTTCCCTTCGTTTATTTGTTTTTGGGCATTTGTGCGGTGGGCTTTGTTCCACTCAATTAAAGCCCATCTGCATTTAGTAATTTTCTGGGTGACAGAGCAGGGTGGGCCTCGGCCCCAAGTGTCTTGTATCATCGATTTCACCTCTTCGTTGTTTCGGAGTCTTCTATCGTATCGGAAGATCCCTTTCTTCTTCTTCCTTGAGGTATCGAAGTGAGAGATTATCGAGCGGTGGTCGGAGCCCTCAAACATAAGGTATTCAGATCTTGCCGCCGGGAACAGCTCCGCCCAATCGCTGTTGGCTAGAGCTCTATCCAGTCGACAACGAACCAGGTGATCATGTCTGGTCCCTCTCCAAGACAGGCAATCTCCGGAAAATTGCAGATCATATAGGTCTCCTTCAGACATGAAAGATCTAAAATCAATGAACGTGCCTTCTGCTCGTACGGGGCCTCCCACCTATTCAGATTTATCAATGATATCGTTGAAATCCCCTGTGAGAAACCAGGGTGCCTCTCTCGCTGCTACAAGCTGGCTAAGACGATCCTAAATTTCTTTCCTCTTTGATCTCTCTGGGTCACCGTACACCAGAGTGATGAAGATAGTTTTTCCTTCATAATTCAGCTTTGTATCAATGAAATTGTCACACGACGATAATATTTCTAGGTCTATTTCTTGTTTCCAGAAGAGTGCGAATCCCCCTCCTCCTCTGCCGTGTGGGAGAACCAGAAGATTGTGTCCGTAGTTCATCCATTGCAGCTTCCGGAGCACAAATTCTTCAAGATTTTTTGTTTCCGAACGGAAAAGGATTTGTGGAAAAATCTTCATCCGGATTTCCCGGATCCGTTGAACTGTCAAGGGGTTCCCCATGCCTTGACAGTTCCAGCTCGCTATCTTTAAGGAAGAGGATTTTATGGAGTATGAAAATCCATCGCCTTCTTCCTTATCTTCGGAATAACTCTGTTGCCTGGAGGTTTCGCCCTTAAACTGGTCACCTCAACCTGAGGATTTACACTGGTTGGTACTCCCCCTTCTGCAACGAATAGTCTGTCTTCACTCAGGACTTCTGGTTCGACAATCAGCTTTCTACGAGGTGAGCTTTGCAATTGTCTAGCTTTCCTCTTTTTTGAGCTTGCACCTGGTAATGGTTTTGGACTAACTTGTATCTTCTTTTTTCCAGGGGATCTCCCAGGTTTGCGCTTTGTTTGAATCACAGGAGTGGCTTTACTCAACACACCAGGAGATATGATCTCTTGATTTACTGGACCAAGTCTTAGAGCAACTGGAATACGATCCTGGGAAGGTGCATGAGTTTCTTGAATCTGAGGAGCAGTGGCCATGGCAGCTTGAACCATCTCTATTGCAGTCTCTTCTAGTTGGCCGGCCTCTTCTGCTTGCCGGAATCTTTCCTTTCTAGCAGCACTCTCAGTTGGGTCTGCACAACTGGTATATCGGTTCATTGCCTCTCTCACTTCTCCAATAGCTTCATCAATTGCCTCTTGCGGGAGAATAGGTGGTGGAGTTACTGTATTTGCAAGAAAGTCAGACCTTGCTCTGCTCGATCTTGATGATTCTCCTCTTTCCCATCGATGGTTGGGGTTTAAGGTCTCCTTATATTTAGCTCTTTCTGCTTTCCCGGGTCTCAAGTACGAGCTGTTACTTCTTCTTTCCCCCTCAGGAGGCATCACTTGGCGCTTTGGGTAAGAAGGAGATCGCCTGGACTCAATACTGTCCCTTGAAGGTATGTGGTATCTAGAGGAACCACCTTGGTCTCTGTCATCAGGGAAATGGTGATTCCTGGCCTTGTACTATTTATGAAGGGGTTGGACCTCTCTGGATCTGTCATAAGATATGTGTTCCTTCTCCCTTCCTCTGCTGAAGTGAGCACTAGATTTGTGGCTTTCCTCACGGTGCAAAGGTGCCTCAAAGGATTTTCCAAGAGAAGGTGAGGAGATCTTTGAGTCTGGTGGTCCGGAGTAAGGACACCTTTTATCCTTGTGGTCTAGCATCATGCAGAGAGAGCAATGCCTTTCCAGTCTTTCATATACTAGGTCTGCAATCACTTCATCTCCATTTGGGTACTCTACGATAGAGGTGGTGATGAGTGGTTTTAGCCCATCTATATGGACCCTTATCCTTGCCGAGATAGTAGTTATTTCCAATGCCTCATAGAACCCAAGTGAGTTCCCCAGACTTCGGATAGTTTCCTGGGTCCATAAATGGACCGGAATGCCTTGAATGTTGATCCAGAAAGGTATCTGCGATGGAAAGGAAGGTGAGATAGTGGGTTCCCATCTCTGGATGATTAATATCCATTTAGCAAAGTGGTATGGTCTGTTTGCAAGGACCAGCTGCAGGTCATCTTCATTTGCAAACTGAAGCAAGAATTTTCCTTGACCTAGGTCTACACCTATAGGTCGTACAGAGGTTTTCCAGCGGTTGGTGAAAAAAGGAATCACAGACCAGACTTTCTGGTATTTCCGGTGGGTGACTCTTCCCACAAGCGTAAGTGAGTGTTTCTCCAGCAAGGCAGAGTTATCAGAATCTTGGACTTTGACTCTTATAGCTCTTGGTGGTTTGCTGGAGGAGGCAAAGGCCTTTCCTTTGTCGTGATACGGGATTCTGCGAGACATCTTGATGATTGAAACCAAAAGCTTTGGACTTGAAGAACTTTGAGGGTGAGAGGGTTTCACTGGTCAGTGGGAAGGGTTCAACAGGGAGTAGAAGGATTTCGCTCGGAGGGGAAGGGATATTCCGGAAGGGGACACTTCGGGGTGTCTTCCTCACTGAGAACAGATGGAGAGCTTCGAGAGCAGAAAGTAGGGAGCTTCGAGAGGAGGTATGTGGTGAGCTGGGTTGAAAGGAAAACCTTACCGGCGGAGAGGTGGACCCTCCGACATGAAGTCGGGGGTGGAACCACGGTGGCACGAAACCAGAGGTAGTTTGTTATTTAAAAAACTTCCTATTTTGGGAAAAACAGGGTAGATGGACTCAAAACAGGGGAAAAAACAAGGAGGTTGGAAACTACCTAGGATGTCGTGCCTGGGAGAGAAAGAAGTGTTTTTATACATATTTATTACATTATCAAGATAACTCATATTGATAACTGATATTATCTAGATAATTTACCATGTATTCGACAGTTACTATCCTCCGCAACCATAGCCGTCACTGTCATTGTCACCACCACCGTCGCCATCAGCGCCATCACCTTCACTGACTTCGTCATTGTTATCGGCAGCTTCACCTACTTCGTCATTGTTATCGGCACCACCATCACTCTTCACTACCGTCATCGACACCATCATTGTCACTACCACCATCACCATCAACACTATCACCATCACTACAACCGTTTACAACACCATCAGCGTCACAAATAACGCCACCACCTTCCACCTTCATTATTCTCTATCGTTATTCTTCTCTTCTTCCTTTTCTTTTTCTTTCTTAATTTTTTTTATTCTTTCACAAGAGAACCTTATATAGATTTGACTTTTTGATTTCATAAGAGATTCTGTTTCACTAAGCTTTAGCCATATGGTATCACATTCCCCACTTGGGTAAGAACTGTGTGACCTCAATTATGTTTTTCTTCTTATTTCGTTTGGGTTTAATCGAACCAGAGCTATAGAATCAACAAAAATAAATAAAAACAAATAATTATTTTGAAAACCACCGCACGTAGTGCGGACATTCACCTAATTTATCTTAATAAACCAAAGCATGCATCAAATAATCATTAAAGAACAAAAAAATTAACAAAAAACTAATTTTTTCTGCGGGTATTGAAAACTAGAAAATCTACCATGCTAATTTTAATCTCTCTCAGTTGATGGGTTAGAATAAGGCTCCGAATGGAGAAAGCGGATCAGGCGGTGCGGATCAAGCGGTTCAAACGGATTAGGCGGAACAAATACGGATCAAGCGGATCAGGTAGAACAAGTGCAGGTCAAGTAGATCCAGTGGTTTAAAATATAATATTGAATGGTGAAAACGGATAACAAATGGTCCAAAAGATTGTACATAATTATAATAATTTAAATTAAATTGAAACTGGTATTATATTTACAATATAATTATCTCAATAAGGTAAACAAAATTGTTTCTAATTTTAGAAATAATAAATAAAACATTTTATTTTAAAATTATAAATTATGTCAAATGGGAGGATATAAACTTTCTAAATGTGGTATATAAAAATAAAATGAGAATTATAAAGTAAGGGAGAAGAGACGTAGTAATTAATTAATTTCAAAAACTAATAAAAAAATCATAATTTTTTTTAGCCAATAATTATTTTTTTGAAGTGTGGTAGTGGATGGAATACTCCATTATTCTAGTGTGTTTAATCTAGACCTGAACAAAAGACTTGGAACCGAAGAACCAAACCGAATTAGGAGGTCCCGAACCGATCTAAAACCGACAAAATATCCGAACGAATCCTAAACTCCTATATCCGAAAATGGAAACCAAACCGAGAACCGAATTATGTATTCAAATATATGGTTGAATGAGAAAAATGAATGAAAAGTGGTATGTAGCAGGTTTAGATATTCATATATTCGGTTCGGTTCAATTACTTTTACACAAACATTCTGAAACTATCCAAAAAAACTAAAAAATGATTTAATTTTAATGAAATTTGTTTAAATTTTGAAAAAAAATGTTTAACTTTGGCAAATATAACTAAGGATTATTGGATCTTTCAGATATTTTGGTGTTTATAATTGTAATTTTGGATAATTATTAATTTTCATTACTTTTCTAATATTTTGGGTTCAAAATTTTATTTCTGATTGCAATATATAAATTGGTAAATCTTTCAAAAAAAAATTGATAAATGAATCTATACCATTTTGTAAAATTATTCTGAATTATTTAAAAAAACTATAATAATGAGAAATATTAAAAATGCTACAAGTCTATAAAAATATAAAAACAGTTCACACACCAAATATTCAGTGGTTCTACTGTACAAAGTGGATCAGTTTATTTCTTTCACAAATCTCACCCATTTCTACTGTGGCGTTTCAAATTAATATTTTATTAATATTTTTTAAAAAAGTCACTTAATTATTTTAACATGTATGAATGAGAAATTACAAGCGGTTCTTCCACTTTAAGTTAGATCCGTCATTGAACCATCTCTCCATTCATACCCTAAGGCTCCGAATGGAAAAAGCGGATCAAGCGGTGCGGATCAAACGGTTCAAGCGGATCAGACGGAACAAGTGCGGATCAGGCAGATCAGGCGGAACAAGTGTGGATCAAGCTGATCTAGCGGTCCAAAATATAATGTTGAATGGTGAAAGCACATAACAAGCGGTCCAAAATATTGTACATATTTATAATAATTTAAATTAAATTTAAAAATTTTATTATATTTAAAATATAATTTTCTGAATAATGTAAACAAAATTGTTTTTAATTTTAGAAATAAAAAAGGGATAAAAAAAATATTTACTTTAAAATTATAAATTATTTCAAATGGGAGGATATAAACTTTTAAAATGTGGTATAAAAAATAAAATGAGAATCATAAAGTAAGAGAGAAGAGAATCAATAATTAATTAATTTCAAGAACTAATAAACAAATAAAAAAAAATTCTAGTCAATAATTGTTTTTTGAAATGTGGTAGTGGACGTAATACTCCATTATTTTAGTGTGTTTAATCTAGGCCTAGGCAAAATACTTGGAATTGAATAACCAAACCGGAACCGAATCGAATTAGGAGGTACCGAACTAAACTGAAACTGACAAAATACCCGAACAGATCCTGAATTCCTATATCCAAAGAACCGAAACTGAACCGAATGAGTACCCAAAATATCTGAAGTATATCCAAAATATTAATTATATTTAGACTTGATGTAACCCAAATACTCAAAATTACAATTATAAACCCAAAGATATTAGTTATTTTTGGGTATATTGGGTATTTCATGTATATTTTTGATACTATGAATATATTTTCGGGTATTTTCTGGATTTTTTGGATATTTTTGGGTACCAACCAAACCGTACCCGAATGTTTTTTGGTTCTTCAACCTCTCATTATTTTGGTTAATGATCAAATTTTGGAGCACAAACTTTAAATATAAAATAGAATATCCTCCTAACGGAAGAGATTTTTGTGACGTATATAATTGTTTTTTTTAGATTTTTTAAAACTAAAAAAAAATATACATTGTAAAATAATTTTGTATTATGTAAATTCTAAATTACCCAAACATGTAATTTGGAGAATTCAAATGATATCCAAACCACTTTTATATTTATTTAAAATATAATATTTAAAATGTGTAATTATTATAGCAGATACATTACAAAAAAAATATTGGATCGGTAAAAGTTAGAATCCAGTAAAAACAAATAATGTTAGAAATCAATTGTATTAGTTAATACAACTAATCTGTACCCAAAAAAAAATAATTGTTATAGAATTAAAAAAAAATAAAAATTACCATTCATTCTTGGAACGCTTTATTTATCTAGCATAATTACTATTCAAAGCGGATCATGGGTTTTACTCATGCTTTTGAACCATTTACGGTTCAAAATCCAGATTTATATTTTTTATTATATTTTTTAGATGTGAATTAATTTTTATAATTAATTGATGAATGGAACATGTGTTACGGTTCGTTTGCTTCTGCGTGAGATCCACCTTTCATCTGCTCTTCCATTCACGGCATAAGGCTCCGAATGGAGAAAGCGGATCAAGCGGTGCGGATCTAGCGGTTCAAGCGGATCAGACGGATGAATTGCGGATCTGGCGGTTCTGGCGGATCAAGTGCGGATCAAGCGGTTCAAAATATATTGTTGAATGGGAAAAGCGGTTCATAACATATATTTAAATAAAATTTGATATAATAACTATAATTATGTTTATAAATTAAAAAACAATACATCGAATAAAAAAAAAATTTGACATCAAATATTTCAATTTTCCCATAACATATCTGCAATCTCTTCTCTGATGTATATCATATGATTTCCTGCTGCTACCTATGCTGCTTCAGTGTCACCTAGATCAGTTTTAGATTGCGGATCTGGCGGTTCTGACATAATATTGATTATGGGATTGGACATTGTATAAAGTGAAACAACGTTGCATCACATCCCACAGCTGTGATGGTTTTCGTTTAAATAATTTTACAATTTTACATACCTGTTATAAAATTATTAATAATTATTGTTTATTTAATTTGACTATTCAATTTGAAAAATGAAAAAGATTATGACTACTTACTTTACGATCTTTCCACCATGATTGAGATGCATCAATCTCAAATGTAATAAGATCAACCGTGATGCCGGTAGAATCCATAAGAGCCAAATACTTTTTGTACTTCTTTTTCAACTGATCAAGTTTTTCTTTGATAAATTTATACGTTATATTAACACCAAACTCCTCGTTGAACTTTTTAACCATAAATTCTTTACCCAAAATTGTGGGATCTTATAAAAAGTAATTATTAAATATTTATATTTATCCATAAAACAAAAAATCATATATTGAGTCAATATTAAATATTTCATTGTCACTAAATTTTTATCATACAATACAGATGTATTAGAATTGACTAATTTAATTATTGTTACTTTTACATTTACAATAATATACAATTATTTATAAATAATAACATGTCATCTATAAAAAAAACTATAAATAATATCATGTATTCTTATAGTTACTTAACATAATATGCATACTTAGAATTATTTAATTTGCATGATTATAATATATAACGACAATGTTCATATCTTTTTATTTTAAATGAAATATCTGTATTTTGCTTGAAAAACTGATTAAATTTTTTCACTATTTTTCTTAGTTTTTGTTCAATTTTTTATTATTAATAAAAATAAATCAAATATTACAATTTATGTTTTTAGAAATAAATATAAATTTCACTATAATTTATGTTTTTAGAAATAAATATAATTATTACTATAATTTATACTTCTTACATTGCTATGTAAATTAAAATTAATGGTTTATTTTAAATTATTTTACTAATTTCACTAAACTACTATATTACAAAACATAATCATACAAAATTTATAGAGTTTAGTATAAATATTATGTTTTGTACACACTTAAAAAATATTATACAAATATTTAGAAACCTAACTATATTTATAAATCTAATAATTATGTTTATTACTAGTTTTTAATATATTATTATAGTGAAATTCTACTAAAAAACATATATATAATAAAATTACATTATAAATATATTTTTGATAGAGTATGATGAACTTGGTTTGGTTTTTTATTTTTCGTGGTGAGAATTTTTTTTTTTCTCTCGGATGTTTATATCAAATTTTGTAAACTTCTTCTTTTATAATGTTCATATATATATATATATATATATATATATATTATATAATTTCTTGAAATATGTGTAAATAACAAAGAAGAATACCATCCTCTTGGTTTTGGTGGTTGTCCGTTTACCGGCCGAGCTTCCATTATTTTTCTCTAAAATACAAAATAAATTTTTAGAAAGTTAATCATCTATTTATTTTTTTACTTTATACTAAAATGTTGAATGAAAAATCGTAAAAAGTCCATTCACTCAAATGATTTATCCACTCTTATCTCACTCTCCATTCGAACCCTAAATCTTAAGAAGTACTCATCTAAAAACTTAAATAAAAGATAAGAGATATAGATTAAAATTTCAGAAAACTACAACGAGTAGATATTACAATTGACATTCCATTGAAAAGTCTACAATACAACATATTCTTTAAATGTTGACATGTCCGTACCTAATTATGTACAAATGTCATGCTTTGTTTCCGAAATTCCGAGGACCGCCATCGAGTCAACTTGTAAAAGATATTTGTGAAGATAATAATAAACAATACAAACATATGTGGTTGATGGCTTAACTAATAATAAATTAATAAATAATAACTAATAAACAATACAAATAGATGTGGTTGTTTGGCATCACTTTTTCATAATTAGCTTTTGTTTCTACTATTATTTTTATGAGCATTAGACACACACACAAAAATAAAAAAAAATCTCATGTTTTCATCTTTTTCAATTGTAAGAGTTCCGAATTAAAAAAAGGGTGAATTGAGTATATATGATTGGATGACCATTTAATTAAGAAAATGATAATTGATAATAACAAATTAGATTTATTAACAAGTCAAGTTAACAATTCAGTTTAGCATGTAATATTGTTAAAATGTAAACATCGTTAACAAGTCAAGTTAACGTATAACATTGTTAACATATCAAGGATTGTATGGTGAAGTTACAATGGGGTTTGTCAATATAACAAGTCATTTACCATGTTAATAGGATATTGAGCCATGAAATGTCTGTATACCAATTGTTAACAAAGTTAACATCGTCGCCGAACCACCAAAAGAAAGAGATCCCGATGGCTGAAGGAAGAACCACCGGCGTCGCCTTTTAACCTTCAATAAATCACCGACCATCGACACGGATAACTAGCTTAACGACCACAACGAGTATCTAAATCTAAAATGACAAGGAAATTCAGATCTAGATATAGAGAACCAATCATCCTCACCAGCCCACCAAAGAGATCATAATGGGTAACGCAAAAAACAACTGGCGTCGGCCTTTAACCTTTGATAAATCACCAACCACAAATGTAAATCTCTCCAACCATCACACTCTTTTATCAATGGAGGATGAGGCTTTCTCGAGTCAACACGAAGATCCGAAGGGAAACCTTTGTTCTGAGCAACGACGGCGGTGGAATGAGTGGGATTATAGCCGGAAATGACAAAAAAGAAAATGATCAAAAAGAAGAGAGAGAGAGATGGAGAGTGAGAGAGGGGAGAAAGAGAAGAGAAAAACGAAGATGAAGATGAGGATGAATAAACATTGTTTTAATTATATTAAAGGTGTAGAGATGTATTGGACTTTTCATTATGAACATAAATTGTCAAAAAGTGTGAGTTAATTTTGATGTTATAAAATAGTAGACATTGCAATTACTCTAAAAAAAATCTCATGGTTTCTTTTGATATAAAAATATCCAAAATACCCCCACATTTTTCAAGAATATATTTTAATTTTGAAAAATTCCTTAAAATACCACTAAAATGAGTTTTTCTTTTAAATATATCATCACTAATTATTTTTCCCAAAACTACCAATAAATAATTTTTTTTCACAAATATCACAAATACTAAAAATGAGATTTAAAGATTTATAATTTAAATATTTAGGTTTGGATTCACTATTTTGGGTTTAAGGTTTAGTTTTTAAGGTTTATGGTTTATTTTTGAGGGTTTAAGAATTTAGTTTTAGTTTTGTGGTACTTATAAAAAAATCAATGTTTATGGTAGTTTTGGAAAAAAAGCTATTGATGGTATATTTGGAATGGAAATTTATTTTTCTGGTATTTTTATAAATAGTCCATAATATTTTTTGCTAAATTCGAAATATGTTTGTTATATAATAATGATACGATCCTCCGAATCTTTAGGTGCAGCAACACGATACGCGTTGCCAAAGTTGTCGTGTTAAATAAATAATGGTAAGATAATAATAAAAAAACATTGCATGTGGTGACAAATGAAGAAATTCGAGATTCATGATCGGGTTGTTCAAACTCACCTCTAGTTCTCCTGCAACTTGAAACTTGCCAATATATGAAAATCGAAACCACTTAACAAAAAATATATATGAAAATAGAATTTATTTATATTAATAATTAATTATATGCGTTAGACATGTAAGAGAAAAATCGGAGAAAGAGAGTAGCTTAGTTTTACACATGAACCAGCCATTGTCATCTCTAATTATTCTTCGAGTAAATGATCCATGTCGTAGAAGCCCAATAGCGTTAATGGTTTAACGTTTATATATCAGGTGTGGGGTTTGATTCCCAGAAAGTGTAATTTCTTGCAGATTATGGATGCAAGATTTACCGGAGGTTTCAATATGGTGCAGGTGAAATCGTCCGATCTCGTGAATCAATAATAAAAGTGTTCATCATGATGTGGTACATGTACCGTCCGTCGTAGATCAGTATATTGCGGGGAGAGCTGTCAACGTGAAATCGTCCGTGAAGTCTTCCAGATAAATCATCATTTGTAATAAGATATAATCAAAATATCTCTAATAATGATATAATCGTCTAGAAAGTGTATAAAAAAAATGGTCCATGTTAACTTGTCAAACAAAAAATTGTTTTCAAAAAGCTAAAAAATTGGTAAATAATAATAATATAAAATGGGCCATTACAGTATAATAAACTTTTAATGGGAGGGATATATGTATATATATTTGCTTTAATGCAATGTTTGTTTTACTTTTAAGATTTTAACTACTATATGATCAAATCTCACATATCAATCGCTAAATTATTATTATTATTATTTTTTTTTTTGTAAGTTGGAGGTAAATCCCAGGCCTTTGACCCAGACTAATCCCTTTTTGGTCCAGCATCTTTTTTGCGCAGTTATAAATCTATGTGGCTTGGATGGCCAAACGGAGTCGAACCCATAACCTTAGGGTAGGACACATACCCATACCCAAAACCAGGTTAATTTTTTTTTTTTGTGTGTGTGTTAATTCTACCTCATTTTCATAATCCCTGTACCTTCTAAAGTTCCAATGCAGTAAAAAATGATTATACGTTTTGATACAAAAAAAACTTATCAACTCTAAAGATGAAACAAATAAACACATACTTATCAATGTTACAGACAATATTGTTAACATTCGTTTTTGTGATTTTCTTTCGATTTTTCTTTTGTTACCGTAAATTCCAAAACTTAGTTTGGACTTCTCTCTGTTTTTTTTTTATATAGAATTTCTATACGAGTAGAAATCTCAAAGTCCTTTAAAAAAAATCTCCAAATTCAAAAAATAAATAAAAAAACAGACATAACCCTCAAAATGTTGAAATGTATGTACCTAATAATGAGAAATTTCCATGCAATTTATTTCCGAGAACCGTGGCCATCCAGTCAACATTTTTCATTTTTAGTGTATTCATCAAATTGTTGGGCCATTTTAATAATTCCTTAAAACTTGTAAGAGCGGTATATGAAGAAGATACTAGTTGGTAATAAAAAAAAAACAAATACAAATGATTGGTTGACAAAAAAATATATTTCTATTTAGCATTACTAATTTTAATTTAGAGCCCTTAAACAATTCTATCTTCTTTCCAACTTGTACGAGATCCAACCTCATCTCATGCTTCCATCTTTTTGGAAAAGACCTAATTACCCCTATGTTTTCATATATGTACGGATATACCATTTAATGATACAGACAAAAGTATCACACCGGTTCCGAGTAATTTGTGATCTCTTTGTGCAAATCATGTTTGTTAATAGGATTGGGATACTCTGAATCTCGAGGTACGAATCTTAACTAAATAATGTTGAAGTAATAAAACATAAAATATACTCTCTCCTTATGAGAAGGTTTGATTTTTTGAATTTTTTACATTGATTAAAAAACAATTAATATTTAGTTATAAATGTATTATTTTCTCACACTACACACTTTTTCATAACTATGAACCAATAGCAATTTAATAAATTTAAATATTATTATTAATATTTCTTGAAGTTTACAATTCTTTGACATTAATTAATAAAAAATGCATAGAAAACTTAAAAAATCAAATTTTCTGATACAAGAATAAAACCCCAAAAATCAAACTTTCAGATACTGAGGTATTATATATTTTTAAATAAATAATAAATAATGTTGAAATAATACTTCAAATGAAATTTAAGATTTGTGTGATCGGTTTTAGCAAAACAACTCAAGTTCGGCTGCAACTTGACTTGACAGAGCATCTATGTATATTAAACCAAAACAAAGAAAAAAAAACTTGACAGCATCTAAAGTCCAGTAAGTGATGTAAGCCATATAATTTCATTTCTATAAATAATAAATTAAACAGAGTAGTTGAAGGTCGCTCACACAATGATTCAGCCATTGTCATCTCTGATTATGCTTCGAGTAAAAATGGTTATAAATAAATATTGTAAAAAACAAACAACGGAATCAAACTCTAAAGAGAACAAAAACGAACACAGAGATAATAATGATCAGACAACCCACATAAACTGTACATCTAAAACATTATTAAGAGCATCATTAATACACACTAAAACAAAAAAAGCCAAATCAAACAGGAGTGGTAGTAACACCAGAAGGTGAAGGAGATCGAGGCTCAACTTTCCTAAGCTGAATTGCTTTGTGAGACTCATCATCATCAAAGTACATATAAGCAAAACCACCGTGCCGGGTCATATCCATACCGGCCATCTCATCCTCTGCCGATATCCGCAACAGTTTCATTTTCTTGAGGATGAAGAAAAGTGTTCCCATTGTCGCACTCACCCAACCCGTGATCACGAGTATTTGAATCAGCTGAGCTCCAAGTAGTTTTCCTCCACCGCCCATGAACAAACCGTGCGGCCTTCCGGGCTTATTGCCGTAAATCTGGTTCAAGTACTTTTCTTTGGCGAAAAGCGCTGTGAATATTAGCCCCCACGCGCCGCACCCGCCGTGTAACTGCGCTGCCTCAAGCGGGTCGTCGTATCTGAGCTTCTCCGCGAGCTTGTTGCACCCGAGGAGGACGAGGGCAGCCACGAACCCGCAGATGATCGCAGCCCATGGCTCCACGACCGAGCAGCCTCCTGTTATAGCTGCAAAACCTCCGAGTAGGCCGTTGCATACGTCGGTAACGTTCCAGTGTCCCGAGAGAAGACGTTTCCCAAAGAGGGTTGTGAGCGCCGCGGTGCAGCCAGCGAGCGTCGTAGTGACGGCCGTCCGTCCGACCGCGCTCCACTGGCCGTTGATCGAGCCTGATTCGTACGCCACAAGGATCTTGTTGAATGAACCAGGGTTGAATCCATACCATCCAAACCAGAGGAGGAATGTTCCGAGGACAACAAGTGACGCCGAGTGGCCTCTTAGAGCGATGGCTCGACCACCGTTATTATCGAACCGGCCGAGTCGTGGACCTTCGATTAACGCACCCCAGAGACCAGCGATGCCTCCGACCATATGAACCACACCTGAGCCAGCGAAATCGATTGCTCCGGTTCTGAAAAGCAAATCACCGTCGGTACGGAACGGACTGGCCCAACCGTCAGGTGACCAGAACCAGTGAGAGACGACCGGGTAGACAAATCCGGTTAAGAAAGATGAATAGATCAGGTAAGCAACAAACTGAGTCCGTTCAGCGATCGAGCCGCTGGTGATTCCGGCCGCGGCTATAGCGAAGGCCCATTGGTAGAGGAAAAAAGAGTAATCATTGGTCGCCGTGGGGAAGTCTTTAAGACCGAAGTTTTGTTTACCGATGAAACCGTTCGAAGGAGATCCAAAGGCAAAGGCGTAACCGAATAGATAGTAGAAGAGACCTCCGGCTGCAGCGTCAAGAACGTTTGTGAGCATGATGTTCATCGTGTTCTTGGCTCGAACAGAGCCAGCGCAGAGCATAGCGAAGCCGAGTTGCATCGAGAATACGAGGTAAGCGGAGAAGAGAAGGTATGTGTTGTCTACGGCGAAAGCGACGTCAGTGAATTTGTTGTTCACGGTGCCAAGTTGGCCGCAGATGTAGTCAGCCGCCGCCGTGGCATTAGGGCCTAACAAGCCGGCAAGTTCGGAAGTGGAACAAGATAAAACTCCCGACATGTTTGAGAGAGATCGAAAAAGAGAGAGAGGCAGAGGAAGAAAGTGTTTTTCTTCTCTGTTTATATAAAAACTGATGAAGGGCCTAGGGTTGACTTTTCAAATTACAGCTTGACGAAATTTTTTTATGCAAATTGCAAAATCCTTCACTTTTGTTTGCTAGTGTATATGTGAATTAATAAAAATAAAATGGAATCTAAAAGTTTTCATCTAATAAATCGGTGTAGATAAGATCTGTGTGTTCGGAAAAAATATTCTATCACATCCAAATGAAAATTTTTCCATACTTTAAAATCTGTATTGTTGGGTTTTTATCATTTTATTTGTTTTGAGATTGAAATTTCTTGTTGTTTTTGTTCATAAGAGATTGAATTTTTTCCTATGAACATAAAAAGGTCCATTTTGCCCAAAAGTTATTTTGTTTTCATATGTTTTACACTTAAAATATATAAATTACATGTCGTCAAAACAGAATTTAAGTTATATATCGTACGTATAGTTCTCTTTAATTTTTACATTTAAAGTATTTTGAAATTAAGAAAAAAAATATCTCGAACTTATAGCAGATCAGGTTGTTGGTGGTAGACTTTGAAGATATTGAATCGAGATTCAATCAATGCGTTGAATTTTCTTATTGAAATCTTGCTATTAGATTCCTATTTTATTGGTCAACATTTAATTATTTTTTCCCAACTAATTTTTATTTATTTTAGAATTAATAAATTAAACGTCTCTTAAATAAACGTAACGTAGGCTAGCATATACTATAACAAAAATATCATACTTATTACTTAAATATAGATTAGTTTTTTTTACTATAACATCTCAGATTCATGAATATATGATTATGATGAAGAATATCAGGATTTGTGATTATGATGAAAAATTCTAGAAACAATGATTCAACGACGCATATCTTCCCACAGCACTTTCCACGACAGAATTCTCACAACACATGAGATTCCAGCGAACAATTATACTTGCAATACTCTAGAATCTCCAATAAGTTCTACATTCATTAATTTGCATATCATGTATTTTATGGTAGTCAAACTCCATGCCTTAGATTTGGAATTTTTTATTTGTTTATTTTATCACTTCAAATTTGATTATACTAATATATAGAAGCTGATATATACATATACCATGCTATTTTGCTCTTTGTAGTCTCTCCGTATTAATAATATTAAATATTATAGAACAAAATATATTATTGAGTTGTGTTTTGATACAAGATTATAAGACACATATATAGTGTTTAACATTGACATATTGATAACACCAAATAATGTAAATTTTCATAATCCTTATCAATAGGATATCTATGAGAATATTTTCCGGTTGGGTTCACGGGCTTCACTTCATAACCAGGCTCTTATGGCCCACAACACTTGGTTCGCATCTTGCTCCCCAAGATATCTCCAATACTTTTCCGCACGAAAAAGTTGGGATGCGAAACACGAAATCCGCAATCACAAAGAAAAACACATTTGTTGTGGACACTTGTCGAGGACGGACAAAACATGTCAACTGACTCCTCCGGATTTAACTTCAATCTTAAAAAAAATAGGGATGGAACTTTAGCTCATCTTCGGTCTTGAAAAAGGGAATAATAACATCCCGTGGGTGAAAATCCTGCAACTCCACAAATAATCGTCCTTGTCTCGGACAGTCCATAAATCGGACTAGACAAAAAATGACCTAAAACATGAGCGTTCCAAATTATTTCCTAAAACCATAACCAACTCCCCCGTAATAGAAGAAGCCAAAACATATAAACTCTGAAAATTCTAAACTTAAGAATAAATCTCAGAAAGAAAAAAAGAAGTGAAAAACCTTAAATAAATAAAAAACAAAAAAAAATCAAAACACGTACCTAAAAAAATTCAAAACAAAAGAACTCAATTAACTTTAACCAAAACATTCACTTGGACCTCAAAACCAGTCATCGTCTGGGTCATCATCTCCACCGTCTTCAACATCGTCTCCTCCGGTCAATTTTTGCATGATCTCTTTTAAACGTAAGATCACAAAAAAATTAATGTAGAAATTTTTAACTTCGATCCACTAGGTTTAGGATCGAAGGCTCTGATACCATGTTAAATATTATAGAATAGAATATATTATTGAGTTGTGTTTTGATACAAGATCATAAGACACATATATATAGTGTTTAACATTGAAATATTGATAAACACCAAATAATGTAAATATTTCTAATCCTTATCAATAGGATATCTATGAGAATATTCTCCGGTTGGGTTCACGGGCTTCACTTCATAACCGAGCTCTTATGGCTCACAACACTTAGTTCGCATCTTGCTCCCCAAGATATCTCCAATAAATAATAGTCTATATATTTTATGAGATTATTACTAAAATAGCACAAAACGTTGTGATATGACTAGAGTAACATATACCTTTTTGATATTACTTAAATGATACAACTTTTAAAGGAAATATCCATTAAGGGTTGCGTGAGTAATGTAATTAACGATAATACCATTTAGATTTTTTTAAGTGAGATTTACGGTTAATTTTGAAAAAATTACATAAAATGATTCATGATTCCATAATCGATGATGCCCTAACCGCCGGTGTTGCATGTTCGTCTCTTTCGGTTGTGACTCGTCTCGTCCGCCTCGTCGCAGTCTCATGTCGAAGGTTTGAAGGTTTCATCGTTTGAAAGTGGAAGATAACTACTGTAAGTTAACGATTTATGAAGTTATACAGTTAATTTTCCATAATCGATATCCCCATGAAGTTATGCAGTCAATTTTCCGGCCATATTCTGGCCTTTAATTTCAAAATCCGAGTCTAATGATTTTACATTGATGGCTGATTTATGCACACTTGACAGCTTATTTTATATTGATGGCTGATTTATGCTTACGTGAAGGCTGATTTATGTTTACGTGAAGGCTGATTTATGTTAATATGATGGCTGATTTATGTCTTTAATTGAGATTTTTATATTAATTAATATGACGATTCAGTTTCTTCTAATATATAGAGAAAGAAAGTGTCGATTCACTATATTCTCATCACTAACAGGAAAAAGAAAACCTCTCTGGGCGATTGTTGAACCGCCGGTGTTGCCTGTTCGTCTCTTCCGATTGCGACTCGTCTCGTCCGGCTCGCCGCAGTCGCATTTCGTCAATTAACAAAACCACCTACGGACCCTTTTCGAAGGTTTGAAGGATTTTCATCGTTTCAAAGGTGGAAGTTAACTACTGTAAGTTAACGATTTTATGAAGTTATACAGTTAATTTTCCATAATCGATGGCCCCATAATCAATTTTCCGGCCATATTCAGGCCATATTCCAGCTTTTAATTTCAAAACCCGAGTATGATGATTTTATATTGATGGCTGATTTATATTTGCGTGAAGGCTGATTTATGTTTGCGTGAAGGCTGATTTATATTAATATGATGGCTGATTTATGTCTTTTAAGTGAGATTTTTTTATTAATTAATATGACGATTCAGTTTCTTATAATTTACTAATATAGAGAAAAAGTGTCGATTCAATATCTTCTCATCACTAACAGGAAAAAAAAACCTCTCTGGGCGATTGCCGAACCGCCGGTTCTGCTTGTTTGTCTCTTCCGATTGCGACTCGTCTCGTCCGCCTCGCCGCAGTCGCATTTCGTATATTAACAAAACCACATACGCACCCTTTTCGAAGGTTTGAAGGATTTTCATCGTTTCAAAGGTAGAAGCTAACTACTGTAAGTCAACGATTTTAGGAAGTTATAAAGTTAATTTTCCATAATCGATGGCCCCATAATCAATTTTCCGGCCATATTTAGGCCATTAATTTCAAAACCCGAGTCTGATGATTTTACATTGATGGCTGATTTATGCACACTTGACAGCTGATTTACATATTTGATGGCTGATTTATGTTTGCGTGAAAGCTGATTTTACATTAATAGCTGATTTATGCACACTTGACAACTGATTTATGGCTGATTTATGTTTTACATGATGGATGATTTATGTTCTGCATGATGGCTGATTTATGTTTATATGATGGTTGATCTAATTATATTTTTATGAACAGATGGATACATCTAATAGAACAAAGAAGTACCCGCCTAAACGTTACGAAGAAGGGAAATCTCCTTGGCAGAATAGAAGCATGAATCACAATTGTCAGCTGAGCAATTTTTCTCTTGTTAGAGAATCAATAGAAAAAGATGCGTGGGATGAAATTAAGAAGTTATCTGTTGGACTAATTGCTAAGCTAGTTGATAGCGATTATGTGTGGTCTGCTAAGACTGTACATTATCTACTCACCCGTCAGTTGGCAGTAAAGAAGGAGAATGAGATTTGGTCAGTGGTCGGTGGTCAACCAATCAGGTTTAGCTTGCACGAATTTGCTGAGATTACGGGGCTAAACATAGATCCGCTACCAACTGAAAGTTGCGAAGCTGAGTACACAGATTTCTGGGCAGAGTTGGGTGTTCCGAAAGGGCTTGGACCAAAGTATGATGAACTGGCTTTGGTATTAGCTACGTGTCGTCCATGAAGTTTTGATAAACGAAAAATGTTGGGGTTGTTATGTATTCTACACATGGGAATTCATGGGTTACATCATAATTCTAGACTACCTCTAGAAAGTGCAAAAAGAGTCTTCAAAGATGAAGACATTCGGAATTATCCATGGGGTCGGGTTGCATTTCAATATCTCATTGATGGTGTTAAGGTTGCTCAGTATGAAGGAAATTCATATTCCGTTAATGGTTGCGTGCACGCGCTACTGTTTTGGGCATATGAATCAGTTAAGGTGTTTGGAGAGCGTTTTGGGAGAATAAGAGATCTGAATGAAGTACCATTCCTTCGATGGGGTGGAGTCCGTACACGCTCAAGTTTAGAATCGGTTATTAGTCAGGAGATTGCACAGCATGGCCAGATATTTTCTTGCTGACTTAATGATATTTGATGGCTGACTTATTAATATTTGATGGCTGACTTATTGATATTTTGGTGGCTGACTTAATGATATTTGATGGCTGACTTATTAATATTTGATGGCTGACTTAATGATATTTGATGGCTGACTTATTAATATTTGATGGCTGACTTATTAATATTTGATGGCTGACTTATTAATATTTGATGGCTGACTTATTGATATTTGATGGCTGACTTATTAATGTTTGTAGGTCCGTGTTAGGAAGATGATTATGAAGTCAGAGGATGAGATATATCCTAAGTGGGAAGGTGAAGATAAATGTAAAGATGATGACGTAGAACTCCATAACTTGATAGTTGACATACTTGAAGATAAGTTTGTTGAAGGTTATTGGGATGTGAATGAGAATAAGAAACGAAAAAAGCAAGAAAGTCATGTAGCTGTTGTGGAAGAAGTGGAGAAGAAGAAACAGAAAAAGGCTGATGATAGTGAAAAACTAGCAGATGAGAAGGATGACTCCCAAGATTTCGATAATAATGTGTATGTCACTGGCCTTATGCAAATGGTGGAGAAACTATGCACAAGGTTTGATGATATGGAGAAAAACATTGGCGGAATGGTTGGAGGTATAGAAATTAGGTTTGAAACAAAAGTTGACGAAAAGTATGGTCATAGAATAACTTCTGTTGATGACAGAGTTGGGACGTTGGAGAAAGAATTTAAGGAGATGAAAGAGCGCATAGTAATTGGTGAAATAAACCAATACATGTATAGAGATGGCAACTCGAAGATTGGGAAAGATCAAGAGTTCACTAGTCGGGTAAGTTAAAAAATACATAGTAATTTCTTAATCAATACGAATCTTTTAATTTATTTTCTTTACTTTATACAGCCGATCCGCAATTTGGGTAAGGAGTTTGAGGAAATGGAGAAGAAGAAGAAAATCAATGGGAAGAAAGAGGGAGAAGAGAAGAAGAAGAAAATCAATGAGAAGAAAGAAGGAGAAGAGAAGAAGAAAACCAATGGGAAGAAAGAGGGAGAAGAGAAGAAGAAGAAAATCAATGAGAAGAAAGAAGGAGAAGAGAAGAAGAAAATCAATGGGAAGAAAGAGGCAGAAGAGAAGAAAAATAATGGTGAGAAGAATGAGAAAGAAGTGAAGGATAAAAAAGAGGCGAACAAAAAGATGATGAAACCAACCATTGAGAGGAAGGAAGCTGATAGTGAAGTGGTTGATATAACCGAGCAAGTTCGGGAAGAAGAGAACCAATTGATGTCTGAATCTGATGGATTTGATAATGAAGAGGATAAGCTTAGGCATTCATTACAGGGAAATGCATTAGAAGAGATTCATGGTGCTATTACGAAACTAGATGAAGGTGGTATCCCGCTGAAGAAAATTTTTCCGCCACCACCGCCACCACCGCCGTATCTGTATATTGGAAACGATGGATTGACGTGTATGATGAAGGGTCTGGTTCCTTCACCAACAATCTACGATCCACTGAAGCCAGTTGATCAGACTAAACTGGAGACACTTTTAAATTACCTCCATCCATTTGAGTATGTACAGTGATTAATTTTTGATTTTATCTACCAATATTTGAATATAATTGTTTGTTTGTTTATTCATTAGGTCTACTCCACTTGGACAAGCGCCTCCAGAAATTGAGTTCTACATGGTTCTCATCACTCCGCGTCAAGATTGGCCTTCCGGAACTAATTACGGATGGTTGTATGATTATGTAAGTAAAAATACTTGATGGCTGACTTATTGATACTTGATGGCTGACTTATTGATACTTGATGGCTGACTTATTGATATTTGATGGCTGACTTATTGATATTTGATGGCTGATTTATTGATACTTGATGGCTGACTTATTGATATTTGATGGCTGACTTATTGATACTTGATGGCTGACTTATTGATACTTGATGGCTTACTTATTGATACTTGATGGCTGACTTATTGATATTGTTCTTACTTACAGCACTTGTCTTCGTTTATGAGAGTCCTCCGGAAAAGGTACCTTCAAGTTCCATGCCCTTTCCACACTGATCGAATTGCGTTTGTCGACCAATGGTTCATCAGTATGTGGATGAAGGAGTATGCGCAGTTCAACATCAATCCTAAGAATTGGAAATTCAAAGATGGGTATCTTGATTTAGCAAACGGTTTGCTTCCTGCTGACATGCCGACACATAAAAGGTGGATATACGATGTTGATCACTTGTATTTAGTTTACCAAGTTGGAGGCAATCACTGGATAGCGTTGCACATTGATTTGGTGAATGAGAAGATAGTTGCTTATGATAGCATCATTGGAGAAGGAACACCCGCACAAGACAAGAAAATTATTGAAACAGCTAGGCCGTTCATGCGAATGATACCTGCACTTTTGAACGAAGTCATTCCTCCTGAAATTCGAAAGGTAAGCTCTAAGCAGTTCTCGTTCAGAAGGAAGAAAGGCATCCCACAAAACCTAAACCCTGGTGATTGTGGTGTGTATGCATTGAAGTATATCGAATGTCTTGCGCTTGGTGTCTCTTTTGAAGGCCTCAGTGACAGAAATATGCAGGCCTTACGGTTAAAGATAGCTGCGGAGATTTTTGATGAAGCACCTGACATGTATGCACAATTTAACTAATTATTAGAACAAACTAGTGGTTGCCGATTTATATATGTTATTTTAACATTATGGCTGACTTATGTATTTTGAACAAACTAGTGATGGCCTATTTATGTACGTTATTTTAGCATTATGGCTGACTTATGTATTTTGAACAAACTAGTGATGGCCGATTTATATGTTTTGTCCAAACTAGTGATGGCCGATTTATGTACGTTATTTTAGCATCATGGCTGACTTATGTATTTTGAACAAACTAGTGATGGCCGATTTATCTATTTTGTCCAAACTAGTGATGGCCGATTTATGTACGTTATTTTAGCAAGTGATGCGCATGATGGCTGGCTTATTCATTTTGAACAAACTAGTTATGGCCGATTTATAAATATAGTCGAAACTAATAGTGGCCGATTTATAACGTTACATAAATAACTTGTACAAAATAACCATCACCATAACACACACAACCATGTTCTTCAAACCCCTTATCTCCATTTTGCGATCGTCTATCTCATTTTCAAAACTTCTTAACTCTTTCTCAAAACCACATACCACTGCTTCACAAGTCCGAGTCTCCATTTTCAGAGTCTCGATTTCAGAGTTACAGGCTTGTAATCACTTTTCGAAGGTGAATGAAGCACTTTCAAGATCATCAATCTTCGAGTTCATATCCTCAATCTCTTCAACCGTTGATTCATCCGCCCATTTGAACAAGTGATAACGATTCTTCTACACTATACAAACAACAATATAAACTGTAAATGGGAAATAACATATAGCGGAAAATATAAACACTAAATCAAAACCAATTGCATCATTACCTCATCTCCAAATCGACAAGTATGAAATAGTCTTCCTGGGTTCGTCACCGTTTTTTATGTAAGCAATCTACAACGTTCACCACATCTACAGTGCGTCGGGAACCCTCTTTCTTGATCATCCATGCTCACAATTTCTGAATTCGAATCGACTCGTCTTTTCTCACTCAAAATTCCCCAAACTCTCAAACCCGGTGTCAGAGTGATCTAGAACCCTAATATAAGTTTTTCCCCAAATGACCAAAACGACGTCGTTTTCCAACACAGTCATACAACTTTATCGCCGATTTGTCATCTATTATGGCCGACTTATGAAACAAGTATTTTTGAATTTATGAGATTACGAATTAAAACATATAATGTATGATTTAGGGTTTACGAATTCAAACATATCATGTAGGATTACGAATTCAAACATATAATGAACATGATATCCCTAAGAATAAACATACAAAAATTGTAAATCTTACAAATTTAACCCATTGTTGAAGACATGGTAAGGATTATGTTGTTACTATATATATAAAGATTATATTGTATGTGGTTTAGGTTTTGAGATGCACATGATAAGAATAAACATACAAGAAGTGTAAATCTTACAGATATAACCCATTGTTGATGTAAGACTTAAAATTACTAAATATTGAAATAAAATTATTAATTAAACCTTGAAACACAGATTTGAGGTGTGGCTGATTTACAACTGACCAATTTGAGGTATGTCTGATTTACGAACCATATTAAACACCTTAATGGCTTATTTATAAACCATACCAGACACTGTTGTGGCTGATTTACGAGAGAAACATAGGGATGCACGCGGTGTCTCGAGATTACAAAAAGTTAAGGTGGGGAACTTCAATTTCGTCGATATTTACGCCAAAATTAAATTCTAATTCAAATCGTTTGAAAATTCAAATTTTTTTGTTTTTTTTTTGTCATTCGTTTTATAAAATTCAAAATTTTCATCTTTTTGGTTTCCAACACATTCATACAACTTCATGGCCGATTTATTATCTATTATGGCCGACTTATCAAACAAATATTTTTGAATTTATGGGATTACGAGTTTTATATTGAATTAGGGGATTTTTTTGTTCTCTGTAATAACATAGTTACTACAAAACAAGTAATGTAGGGTTTATGGTTTAAGTCTAATATAGTTAGTCATATAGATAAGACATGGTAAGGATTATGTTGTTACTATATATATAAAAATTATATTGTATGTGGTTTAAGTTTTGAGATGAACATGATAAGAATAAATATACAAGAAGTGTAAATCTTACAGATATAACCCATTGTTGATGTAAGACTTAATATTACTAAATATTGAAATAAAATTATTAATTAAACCTTGAAACACAGATTTGAGGTGTGGCTGATTTACAACTGACCAATTTGAGGTATGGCTGATTTACGAACCATATTAAACACCTTAATGGCTGATTTATAAACCATACCAGACACTGTTGTGGCTGATTTATGAGAGAAACATAGGGATGCACGCGGTGTCTCGAGATTACAAAAATTCAAAATTTTCATCTTTTTGGTTTCCAACACATTCATACAATTTCATTGCCGATTTATTATCTATTATGGCCGACTTATAAAATTACTTAATATTGAAATAACATTATTACTTAAACCTTGAAACAGAGATTTGAGGTATGGCTGATTTATGAACCATACCAAAAACTTTTATGGCCGATTTGTCATCTATTATGACCGACTTATCACACACCGTTAAGTTTACACCGTCGTTTATGGCCGATTTGTCATCTACCAATCACCGTTAAGTTTTACAAGTTTTCGCATTATGCCCACCCTGATTACAACGAGAACAAGTGTGTTGTTTTCTGGGACGTTTCTTCTCACTTGCCTTTTCCAAACATGATTTAAATCTTGAGTTCTTAGGTCTTCCAGGTTCTTGACGAACAACTGGGGGCATGCACACTTGTTCAGCTACATGTTCTTGAACACGGAGCGCTGAATCTACAAGCATAACTAAACCAGCATAGGCGTTAAACAAATAATCCCGGTAATAGTATGGGTTACACAGTGAGATACGAAAAATATTCCTCGTCTCGGCAGCTGCGATTGCATGTACGCAGGGTAATTTCTCGATGTCGAAACGACGGCAAGTGCATCTTCTCGCATCCAAATTCACAACATGCAACGATGATCCGCATGTAACTTGTACATGATAAGAATCAATCATTTGTACCGTCGTAAGTTTGGAACCACTCACACGGACCTGTTATCAAGATTTTTTTATATTAAATCTCGGCTGGTACAAATGATAAGAATCAATAATCTATGTAACGTAATTACCTCTAACAATTTTTCAACACCACGGGCAAGCGTTGTTTTCATCGTCCTTGCATCTTCTCACCGCTCAGCAAACCATCTCATCATCATTGACCTTATCGATTCTAAGAGTCGAACAATTGGGAAACTTCTAGCATGTGAAAGAACTTTGTTCATTGATTCCGATATATTTGTTGTCGTCAAATTATATCTATCGCCCGGGAAATGAACACGTGACCACATTCTAACATCCGCTCTTTGGAGGTAGCCATGAAGTTCAGGATTACACGCTTCAATCTCATCGAAGACCTCATCAAATTCAGATCTTCTATAACACTTTGCAGCTTTCTTCACCATACGGAACAAACTTCCACCTTTGAACCGTACCAAAATGTTTTTATATAAATGGTACGTGCAAATTCCACGAGCCGCCAACGGATACACATTCTCAATTGCTTTCCCAATTGACTTATGCCTATCCGAGATGATCGCAAGACCCTTATCGTCAGGAATAACACTTTTAAGCTGCGTAAAAAACCATTGCCAAGAATCATCATTTTCAGTGTCAACCACACCGAACGCTATTGGGAAAATCTGAAAATTACCATCCTGAGTTGTTGCTGTAAGTAGCGCCCCTTTGTATTTTCCATGGAGAAATGTACTAGCGACAACGACTGCTTTACGCATAAAAGCAAATCCATTCAAGGTCGCGCCAAATTCAATGAACAAATACTTGAATCTTCCGCAATCATCAATATGAAGACGCGTAACTGTACCCGGATTTGCCCTTTTTATCATGTGAAGGTACGAAGGTAAATCTTCAAACCCCTTCTCAGGAGTCCCCAAATCGATCTGTCTTGCAAATCTTAACGTCCTATGGCTCTTCCAGTAATCCATCTATAATCATAAAAAAAAAACAGTTATAAGTCAGCCGCATCGTATATATAAGTCAGCCACATCGTACATTTAAGTCAGCCACATCGTACATATAAGTCAGCCGCATCGTATATATAGGTCAGCCACATCGTACATATAAGTCAGCCGCATCGTACATTTAAATCAGCCGCTTCGTACTAATAAATCAGCCGCTTCGTACTAATAAATCAGCCGCTTCGTAATAATAAATCAGCTGAAATTGAATGTATTACCTTGATACCAAAATTCTTAGTAATAGCTACTCTGACATGTCTAGGTAGAACTGACGGATCAATATTGCCGAGAAAATCCCTGTATAAGAGTCCCAAAATATCCGGTGTTGCTTGTCGGGATCGATTAGAACGCTCAGTTACAGAACATGTGTGTTCTGAATCGTAGATACGAACATAAAATTCTGGGGATTTTCCTTTTGTAGAAGCACGAACTCTCCAGCTACATCCATTTACCCAACACCGAACAATGAGCGTTTTCGCATTCGATATTGGTACATCAAAATCAAATCGATCCCTAAATGTAAGAAGTTTCAGTCGTATCTCCAGATCTTTTTTTGTCTCATATCGCTGGCCTACAACGATATTTAGAGACTCAATCTCAAACTTGAGAAACTCACCAGCTCCTTTCGATTAGTTCATCGCAATATTCTGAGGTCTCTTCTTAGGAGGCAACGTCGGTGAATCTTCATCTTCTTTTCGAGGCTTCCCATATAAACTAAAGTTATCATCATCGGATGATGCACCATCCGGGTCGTCAATCATATCAAATCTGCTGTCAAATTCGTCATCTTCTTCATCTTCAACTTCGTCTTTGTCCTCGCATATATCCATAGATTTTCCTCGATTACACACACCTTCTTCATCTCCAACGTTGTCTTTGTAAATACCATCATCTTCATAACTCCCAATGTATTCTTCTTTAAATTCCTCTTTTGAGACATGACTGAATGGCCGTTTCATCTTGTCCACCGCTTTGTCCTTCTGAATAACTTCGCAATCCTTGTTCTCTATAACTTCTATACAAAGACGTAGCTGATCGCTTTTCCTTAGCGTTTAAATACCTAGAAATTGTCGAGAATTACAGACATAAACCGGTGGAGTATCATGAGACATTTGTTTCAAAATCTTGTTGGAGAACATGTAGCTCAGCTGAATCTTACAGCTTTGCGACTCCAACCCATAATCCTCCATTATCATATCCACAAGATTGTTGTAGGTTGTCTCTTCGTTAACTTGTAGAACTCTACACCCTCTCTTGTCGGCGTTGAATACATATCGATTTTTGAGAACCCATGTACCGCAAACAATTATTATCGAATCCATCCTCTCCGAAATTTAGTTTTGGTATAAAGGTCGAAAAAATGTAGAATGATGAAGAATGGAGAAGAAGAAGAACAAAGACGAAGAAAAGGGCTGACGGCGGCTAAACCTAATAATGTGTTTAGAGCTTGATGTAATCTTTATTTTGCTGACATGGAAACATGCCATCAAACGAACTTATAAATCAGCCATATAAAATCATCCATCAAACAAAACTATAAGTCAGTCGCCACTAAAATATTATTTAAGTAATTAATAAAGTTTCCTGTAATCAGCCATTAAACACACATAAATCAGGTGGAAAACATAAGTCAGACGCTACATCATATAAGTCAGTCGTTACTAGCATACTATTACAGTAATTAATCTTTCGCTAATTTGTCAGCCGTAATTAGGCCAACTTTTAAGTAAATCGGTCTTATTACGGCTGATTTAATATAAGTCAGCCACAATTAACCCGCATAAATATGCCGTTGCAAAATAAATCAGCCAAATAAGTCAGCCGGATTAACGATAAATTAGGCGGGCAACAATAAGTCGGCCATGTCATAGCAATAAGTCAGTCAAAGTTTTCATAAACCGGTCGTCAGAATATAAATCAGTCGTGTCGTGTACTCCTAAGTCAGCCAAAAATTCATAAATCGGTCGAGGTTCATATAAGTCTGCCGTGACATTTGGCTGACTTATGAATATAAATCAGTCGACCAACTAATAAGTCAGCCATTCTTTTAAATCAGCCGCTCGTCCTGTAAGTCTGCCGTCACTACATCGAGAAATTTCTGCGGCAGATTTTCATAATACACGTAGGTAGTTTTTATGCCACGTAGGTGCCGCGCCTGTTTTTTCGCTGATGTGGAAAAAAAAGTAATAGCATTCCTGTAATTATGTTTTTGTTATCAAATGTTTAGAAGTGCATGATGGATATGAAAAACATTTCAATAATAAAAAATAATTGTTTACTAATATAGTCATTTTACCTAATTTCTATGCTATTTAAGTAACGCTCCCATATTTTATTCGATAGTTACTATTATAAAACAGACGCAATTATAATCAAAACGAAATACAATGTTAATAAAGAAATAAAATTGATTGATTCCAACATGTCTAGTTTTTAGTAAGCAAATGTTGACCAAGGAATCTACACTCTTTGGTTTCCGACTTTCCACCTTTAACCTTGAAAAAGAAGATAATTGTGCACACTGAGACCCACTGGTATATTCTTTTTGATACTTTTGAGTTTTAGTTCACACGAGACATGGGAAAAACTTAATTGTCAATCGATGATGGGCCTTTCACGAAAGCTTCAAAAGCTTCCGCACAATATATCTCTATTATATTATTTAAGAAATTATTTAATAAAATAAATTTTATTTTGTAAATTATTAAATACTATGTCAATACAAATAAATAAAAAATATAAAAAAATAATTGAAATAAAAAATGATTTAATTATCTTTTAAAATCATTCAAAAGAATATGTAAAGTATTTATTAATATTTTCAATATAATTTACATACTTTTATTTGAATACATATTAAAACAAAAATAAAGAAATATTTTAATATTTTTATAAAAAATTGACACGAGAAAATTGACTTTTAAAAAGTTCGTGAACTGACCACAAAACCTTGAATCATTAAACAGTGCATATTAGAGTTGCTGTTTTAGTATTGTAGTTCTTTGCGGGTTACTTCGAATAATATTTTAGTCCACCGTAAAATGAGTTAAGTAAGCGGGTTAACCTGTCATGGACGAGTTAGAATTATAATTTTTAAATGCCCACAAAAACGGATCTCGCAAGTTAAAATATTAATTTTTAATTTTAAAGATAGATGGTATACTCAATTTACAAGGAACTGTCGCCCTAGTTTCTTCTCTCCCAGGCACGTGAATCGAGGCAACCACATCCTCTTTGACATGGTTTGTTCTAGCCGGCGTTCGATCTCCGATATCTTCTCCTCCTAACCGGTGCTTGCTTCCACCTTTCTCGGGCTCTTGCTTCGGCGAGATTGCAAGGCCTACGCCGTAGATATGGATTGAGTCGCCCGAGTTATGGTCTTCGCTGCCGGAGGCGTTGGTTGCACCTGAGTTCGTGGCAAACCTCTCTAGCTTCTCCCTTAGCTTGATTCTCAGGGACAGCGTCTCCTTGGGGTGGTTGGAGTTCTCGTCGTGCTCTCTGTTGTCCTTCCCGTCGCCGGCTTCCCTGGGTTAGTTTCCTGCCTGAGTTTCGCTTCCGGGGATTAGTGGCTGGAGATCCGGTTTTTGTCACCGCTCTTGCAAAGCTCGAGGACTGCTTTGAGGTTCGATGACTTAGCTCTTCTCCTCCTCTCGTCCTCGCCTGTCTCACGCCCTTTGTTACTGGTTTGTTGTATCTCTGTTGATGAACTCTGTGTTACCTCAGATGGATGTGCTCCCGCTTCTGATCTGCATTACGCCGTGTTTTACCGGCCAAGTCTCTCACCGTCAGGGGAAGACCTTTTCGGCGACGACGTTTAACCCTCATCCACCGGAACCACCGGATCCGCCGGATCTTTCGGCCGAGTCTCAACTCTTCAGCCTCTTGCGCCTCCTTATTTTTCTGGCGACTCAAAGCCCCTACTCTTTCCTTGTTTTCTCCGTCAAGAGAAACGTTCCCTTGCTTAAGGGTTTGGGTCTGGCCCATGATGGTTTCTATCTGGGTGTTAATTTGGAAGGTCTGATAAGAGGAAAAAGTGGGATATGCCATATGTTTGCATATTCGATTTTATTATGGGCAGTTGCGTTTCATCCTAACCGGAGAGGCTGTATTTATTCGAGATCGGAGTTGCTATGGTGTTGTTTTATGCAAATCTCCGACCAGCCTCTTCGCTCAGTCTCTGCTGCCACTTTCAAACCTTCGGTTTTTCACCACCGTGTGCAGACCGCTCATTATTCGTGAAACCAAAGAATGGCAAGAGGGTAACCGGAGTAAATCCAAGGCAAAGTTGCATGTGGTGTCCATACCCTTCTCTGAAACCCTCACAAATGTTAAATGCCAATCCGAGGGTCATCTGAGTAAATCCAAGGCTTTTTTTGCCTGTGGTGTCAATCCGTGCAGCCTTTTCCCAAGCTGTCTCTGAAGAAATAATGACTTTCTCGGTAGAATATAATTCCTTACAATTGGTTAGAGCCATCATCTCAGGCTCTTGTGTTCATGAACTTCTTGGTATTTTCGAGGACATCATAATCCTCACCAGAAGTTTAGTTTCCACTACTTTCAAGTTTATCCTATCGACGCATTCGAGCCTAGTCTTGAATTCGCTGTCATCTGATCACTCTCTATCTGCTTCAAGCTTTATTGTTTTTAACTTGTATTGTCATTATCAAAGAGGATGGATAATTCCCTCTAGTTGTATTATGAAAGTTTAAGTAATAAAAAGAAATTGTTGCACAAAAAAAGAAGGTGGTAATGGTCCGAAACGATACAAAATGACAGCAAAATTGCCTGAATAGTATAAAATTTGGGAAAATTGTCAAAATAATATTTTTCAAAATTTTTTTGAACTGTTTTGGGTTTAGGATTGAGTTATTTAGGGTTTAGTTTTAAGGGTGTAGGGTTAAGGGTGAAGGGTAACCTTAAAAAAATTTCCCAAAAAGACTATTTTTACAATTTTTCAAACTTTGTACTATTCTAGCAATTATTTTCGTCATTTTGTACTATTTGAACAATTGCCCAAAAAAATACTCAATTTACTCAATAATATATTTTTTTCTTAGAAAATTAACTATAGTTTTTATAGTAAGCGGGTTAGCCCGCCATGGACGAATTGAGATTCTAATTTTCAAATGCCCACAAAAACGGGTATCACAAGTCAAAACATTAATTTTTAGTTTTAAAAATAGATGGTATACTCAATTTACTAAATAATATGATTTTTTCTTAGAAAATTAACTATAGTTTGTTATATTCTTATTTGATTATATGTAAGTTTAAGTTTATATTTTAGTCCGCTGCAAAACGGGTTAAATAAACAGGTTAGTCCGGATTGACAGTTCTATCTATAATCATTAGTTAGACATATTATAAAATTAAAAAAATATCAAAACGGTTTTTCTTAAATTTTAAAACAAAATTTTTTAAAAAATTACTCCGCACTATAGCGCGAGTTAATTCATAGTTTTACTTTAAATAATATATATTTGGAATCCGAAATCCATTTCTAAAATAAATAAAATAATAAATAAATAAAATAATATGTAGAAGGAACAATATGTGGAGGAGAGATTTTTTTGTTTTGTTTGTTTTTATCGCAATAAAATACATTCATTAATTAGTACGAGACCGTAAAAGGCGATTTATCAACGTCTAACCAGAAAGGTATTGATATGCCCACATAAGAGAAGACATGATTTTGGGTGCGAGTGCTCCTAGCCAGATAGTCAGTTTGTTCATTCTTGGTTCTCGGTTCAAAAACAACATTGACATCTTGGAAAACTCCACAAAGATCTTCATGTTCGCTTAGTTCCGCTGCAAAGGCTGACCATTCTGTTGGTTTAGTAACCATTTGTACTAAATTATGAGAGTCACTAACAAAGTAGTTACAAAACCGTTTAAGTCTTTTTAGGCATCCGAATGCCCATATCAGACTATGGAGTTCAAGATGGAGAGGAGAATTAAATGCATCGACGACTCTTTTTAAGGCCTAAAAGATCTATAGATATCCATCTGGTAGTTGTAGTATTCAGTCCACTCCACTTGTGGGATTTTCTCATTTCCAAGATCTATCTATTCGATAGGTGAATATTGGTGGATCTAGAATTTGGGGAGCATTGACTTATGTTAGGAAGATCACGGGGTTTTGTTACTTGATTACACTACAAAAAACAGGAACATTTCCGACGGCCATAATTCCGTCAAAATTTTTTTACGGATTTCTGACGGGATTTCGACGAACGTACCATCCGTCGGAAATCCGTTGGAAAATCGTACCCGTCGGAAATCCGTTGGAAATTTCTGATGGAGTTCCGACGACAACAATCCGCCGGACTAATTCCGCCGGATTTCCGAAGGCCTTCTGACAAATGCTGATGTTGCCGACGGATTTCCGACGACGGGCAACGTCGGACACTTTCCGAAGGATTTCCGACGGATATTCGACATATGGTGACCTTGCCGACATCTTGCCGACATCGTTGCCGACATCGATAATATCTACGTTGCATCCGTCAGAAATCCGTCGAAAAACGCGCATAATTTTTTTTATAAAAAACGTATCCACCATTTCATTTACAATTACAAAAAATCTCTCTTATCTAATTTCTTACGATAATGTCTTCTTCAGATCCTTATAATTATTTTCGATCACGAATGGAAAAGCCTCATCAAATTCCGGACACGGGCCTAGTTACGGAGGAATTCATTGCATTTGCGGATAAGCAGAAGAAAGCAAAAAAAAACCGGTAAAATCTACTGCCCTTGTACTAATTGTAGGAATCGTAGAATAATCGTGATAGCTGAAGTATGGTCACACTTGTATAAAAAAATTATAATTATATAAATCCGTCGGAAATACGTCGGAATACAATCCGTCGGAATATTCCGACCAATATCCGTCGGATTACATTTCGTCGGAAGGTTTTCGGAAATGTTACCGACGACTTTCCGACGGACTACCGACGGAATATTTCGACACATATCCGTCGGAAACAGGGTCCGTCGGAATTAAATCCGACGGTTTTCTGACAACTTTCCGACACTTTTTCCGATTAAACATCCGTCGGAAATACGTTCATCAGAAGTCCGTCGAAAATGTTCACCCGTTTTTGATGGATTTCCGACGACCTAAAACCGACGGCTTTTTCCGTCGGAAAGGGTCGTTTCCAACGATTTTCCGACGAAAACTGCCGTCGGAAAACGTCTATTTTCTTGTAGTGTTAGCTGAAGATCATGCTTCGCTTTCTCGGAGCGTTAGTTTAAGAGTTTCAGTGGAGGGCTGGTCACGTCCATTGTAAAACTTGTCTTCTGTGCTTTCCAGATGAACCAAATGAGCCATGATATAACTCGAGCAATATTCGTTATGTTATCTCTATCAGGGGTTCTTGATTATATATAATTCACAATCCTAATTAGTAATTACAGGATTGTGAATGGGGTGTTAGAGTCATCACATGTATTATTATCATTAAAATATCACAAATTCGGATATGCTTCAAATTCTTTAAATCACATTACGAATGTGTTAACACATTCCACACATCTTATATTCAATTAGTTGTATAAATAGTTAGTTTTTTTTCTTAGTTACGTTCTAGTATACTATTATTGATTGATGTTTTTTCCCTTTTTTTTATTATAGCTTTTTTTTGTTGAAATGTTATATTGATTGATCAACAAACTGAATATATACAAGAGTTCACATAAATGAAAAAATCAAGTGACCAGAGTAGCAAATGAAAGAATTCAAAAACAACATGTTGCAGAGAGTAATCACGAAATTTATACAGTTGGGAGAGCTCGGACTTCATGCCATCGGAAGAGGATGTCTATGCTGTCGTCGCTCAAGGCTGGGAAGAGAGAGCGTAGCCTGAACCAGACATCCTTGTCAATCACGTGCGTGAGATCGATGGCAGAGCGAGAGGGCTGGTGATGGCGACGACCATTCCGTTCTTGCCAGATTCGGTATTTGGAGACTTGGAATACTAGTCGGGCCAGAGTGAAGTCCATCTTGTTTTTCCTGCTTCTCAACACTGTTCTTGCGGTGATAGTCCAGTCTGGGTTCGTGCGTCCTTGGAGAAGGGTTGAACACAGCAAGTTCCAGATTGTATACGAGTACGGACAAACGAAGAATATATGATCTCTCGTCTCATTTAATTCCCCGCATAGCAGACAAAGCTGGACGTGTCCCCATTGTCGCATCTTATCTCCGGTCGATAGTTTATCCCGCAGCGCTAACCAAGTAATAAAACCATAGCGAGGGATTGATTGAGAGAACCAAACCAGACTACACCACCACACGTTCTGACCCGGTTCTCGAATCTGTTCCCAAATTGCTTTCGTGGAGAAATGTGCTTCGAACTCATGTTGATTGTGGCGTCATAATACAATGTCTAAGTCCAGCGAAGCCTCCAGAACCGGAGATGATACAATTCGATTTCTTATTTCACAGAGACGCAGGCTACGGTCGACGGATGCTCCATTGATGGTCACGAACAGCATCAGCTACAACTGCGTGACGACCTATGCCCAGATTTCGAGTCCCTGCCGCATCCACAGAGTCAATAAACCTGCCCGTATGAAGCCAGTTGTCGAAACAGAAAAATGTGGATTCTCCGTTGCGAATGTCATGCCAAAGAAAAGCCGAGGCTAGCGGTCTTAGTTTGAGCAACTTTCTCCATATCCAAGATCCCCTAGAGTTCATCGGAGCGTCCAAGAATGAGGTGTTTCGAAGCAAATAGTGTCTAGTCCATGCCACCCAGAGAGAGCTCGTCTTTTCGAATAATCGCCAGATGAGCTTCAGGGAGAACACTCGGGATGTGTCGCATAGGTTTCGGATGCCCAATCCCCCTTCGCCCTTTGGCTTACAGATCCGCCCATGAAACTTTCGCTCTAGTAGTGATATGTGGATTCTCCGACCAAAGAAACGCCGAGCACATACTCTCTATCGTAGCAAAGCATCGCTTCGGGAGACGGAAAGCAGAGCACCAAAAGTTTGTAATACTGGCTATTACAGACTGAATGAGTTGAAGCCATCCCGCAAAGGATAGGGACTTACTAGACCAAGAGGTGAAGCGGCTGCGGATTTTGTCTATTAGTGGCTCATAATCCAATCGGGTCATGCTTCTCGTCGTGAGAGGGAGACCTAGGTATCGTATATGAAGTTTCCCTAAGGGAAAACCAAGCTCGTCGGCAGCCTGAGGAAGAGAGCTTGAAATGCGGCCAGCCGTGAATAATGAGGATTTAGAAGCATTGATCGCAAGTCCCGATGCACTCTCAAATTCCCTAAGTATCTCCATCACCCCCTGAAGAGAGTCCACAGAACCGTCCATAAAAACCAGTATATCATCCGCAAAACTCAAATGCGTAACTTGAAGGTCCCGACACATGGGATGGAAACCAATCAGTCCCGCATTCGCCGCTTTATTTAACATGAGCGAGAGGACATTAATCGCAATCACGAACATATATGGTGAGAGTGAGCATCCTTATCGTAAACCGCGTGAAGCAGTGAAAAATCCCTCAAGATCCCTATTTACGCAAACTGAAAATTCCGCTGTCGAAATGCAACTTCGTATCCATATGACAAAAATTTCTGGTAATCCCATCGCTCGGAGTGTAGCGATAATAAAGTCCCAGCTAACGGTATCGAATGCCTTTGCTATATCCAGCTTTAGCGCAATACGAGGAGTGATGGAATCCTTGTGGTAATCCTTTACTATCTCAGTCGCGAGAAGTACATTTTCCAAAAGTAACCGGCCTTTTATAAACGCACTTTGGTTGGGTACCATGCATTCGGGAAGGACGGACTTGAGTCGATTTGCGATGATTTTCGAAATGACTTTGTAGATCATGTTACAGCAAGCAATGGGTCTATAGTCGCGGATGTTCTGGGCATCGAGCTTCTTTGGGGCAAGGCAAAGCCTTGTAGCGTTTACGCCATTCGGCATGAAACCATAGTGAAAAAATGATTGTACTACGACCACTAAATCAGGGCCAATCACCGGCCATGCTGCCACATAGAACTCTGCCGTGAAACCATCGGGACCCAGGGTTTTATTTGACGGCATTGAGAGGAGAGCCTGCTTGATTTATGTCTCTGTAACAACGCTAACAAGAACATCCGCCATCTCTGTTGGGCAGCAAAATTGGATTAAATTGCCGAGAGCCTCCTCCGTAAAACCATGAACTTGGGGACTTTGAGCTTGGAGGAAGTTTCTTAAATGATTAACGGCTTCGTCTTTAATATCGTTTATCTCAGTTAATGTCACACCGTCAGCATTTACAAGTCTCTTGATAGAGTTTTTGGCCTTCCGAGATTGTGTTGCACGATGATAGAACGTGGTCTACTTATCCCCAAATCGAAGCCAAGAGATTCGCGATTTCTATCCAAAGAACTGTTTCTCAATCCCAGCATAGTGGTTCCAATTTTCCGATGCTTCCGAAGCGGCGACTATGTTTTCCGAAGTAGGGGAGAGAAGAGCACACTTTTGTTTTTCACAGAGCAGATCGTACGCTTCTTTCTTTTTTGTTGTGATATCTCCATATATGTCCTTATTGAGAGCTCGAAGAAGCGGCTTTAGAGTCTTGAGCTTCTGATGGAATCGATGAAGAGCTGAACGGGAATGAAACAAAGGCGTCGATTCTTCCCATACCTGGGAGACAGTCTCGAGGAATTTTGGGTGGTCGACTAGGAAGTTAAAGAACTGGAAGTGTCGACGTTTCTCTGTAACATTGCTATCTAGACGGACGAGAGATCGAGCATGGTCCGAAATTCCATTCGTCTCGAATGTTGCGAAGGAGAGGGGGTATTTAGAGCACCAAGCACTGTTGACAAGTACTCTATCTAGTTTATTCCCAATAGGATCAATTTCTCTCTGATTCTACCACGTGTATTGAGGTCCTACAGACCCTAGATCCATGAGCTCGCATTCAGAGAAGAGCATTTGGAAATAACACATTCCCGCCTGGTTCGAGAGGGATTCAAGTTCTCTCGAGTGTTCATGGGAAGCCAAAATTTCATTAAAGTCACCAAACACAAGCCACGGAGTGTCCGCAGGGACCAGGGAATCGCGAATCGGCTGGAGTTTGTCCCAAAGAATTGCTGGCTCGCGACGGAAGTTTGATGCATAAATACATGAGCAGATAAATTTTTCCCCCGATAATCCAGTAACTGAGACTGTAATGACTTGCAGACTCTTAAACGGAGGAGAGACTTGGACTGCATCAGACTAGACGAACCATATACGACCCAATCAATGGTAGTCGTAATTGGTTATAGCATTCCAACTCGGAAAAACGCTGTCAATAATAGAAGGATATTTTGCTTCTTGAACTCGAGTTTCGAGAAGACAACCAAAAGACGGATTTGTTTGACGAACCCATGATCTGATCACATTGTATTTGTGAATTTTGTTGAAACCCCTCATATTCCACGCAAAGAATGGCGTCATAATCATTAGTGCTTCCTCTCGGAAGCCTTTTTGGTTTGTTTGTGAGAGAGAAACAGTTTATCTTTCTTAGCGACGATGGTCTTCTTCGGTGGTTTAGTCCTTCCCAGAGTTCCTGCACCATTTTTTGCCTTTGAGGAGATGACAGGGAGACCCTCCTCTTCAGAGGAATCCTCTGCTTCACCACTGTTAACAATTTCCCCTTCTTCTTTCTCGCCAACTTGCTCGAGTATGTTCTCTAAAATCGCTAATCCGTAGGAGAGCTTGATTCTGAAATATTTTCTTCACGACTTGCTGGTTTACCTTTTAGTGCTTTGACTGGTGAATGATTACTTCCAACCACTGTCCATGCTTCCTCCTTTGCAGCTTCCAATTCAACGATTAAAACATGCATTGAATTTCCATTTTGCTGACTCGAGAAATCCTTATTCTCGTCGATGGCTTTCTCAGCGACAACATCAGCAGATTGTTCCATTTCTGCTTGCTTCTCTAATCGTTCTGTACCCTGATTTTCTCCTCTGAAATTTTCTTGCCCTGCTCGATCCTTAGATTGCAGGATTTTGATAGGACTCTGTCTTACATGTTCAGCAGTTTGCGCAGCGAGGATCATCGATCCTTTCCTCATTGGCGCACACTCCGAATCTTTGTGTCTCCAATTCTGACACAGCAAACACCGAGGCGGCAACCACGAGTAAGAAACCGAAATCGTGATATCAGGTGCTGCTTGAAGACGTATTATGTCTGGTAAAGGCTTTTCCAGATTCACAACAACTAGAACACGAGCCACATCTAAACCAATACATCGCTCTGTATTAGGATGCAGTTTTTGCACATCCCCTACTAGATCCCCTAGTAACATCAAACCCTTGTGTGAGAAGATATGATCCGGGAACTGCTTAAAATCAACCCAAATCGGCATTGCTGATAAATCCAGTTTTAACGTAGAGGTACGGGGGTTCCATTCCTGGACGACGAGGGGGATGTCAGAGATGTGCCAGAAATATCTCCGAAGGACACGATTTCTTGTTTGGTCATTTTCAATACGGAAAAGAACAGTTTTGGAGTTGAGAAATTGAGCATCAATCTTCGAGGGCTTCTCCGTGGTGCCCCAAATCCGATTTACCGTAGCATTAACTCTCCCTATGTGCGGAGCGTCCCCAATAAAGTAACCCACGATATATTTCGACCAAAGAGGTTGCACATTCAGTAGGATGTCTGCATGAATCGATGCTACCGCAATGCCATCCACCACCTCCGTAGGCGGCAGCAGAGACTTAGACTTCACAGTTTTATCAACAAGTATGTCTGACCAAGAGACTTGAGAAGAAGTAATTGGTGCTTTCCCATTAGAAGAGACTTCAGAGGAGGTGACGCCAGGCTCTCTCGGTGCAGACGGCGGCAAATCCATGGCTGGAACTGGCGAAACTTGCGAAAGACGGAATAAAGAAAATCTTCAGTGGCTAGGATTTTTTTTTTACTATAGCTGCATTAGTAAAAAAAATAGTCATTTGATTCCCCAAGTATTCCAATTACACATATATATTTCTTAACTATCGAGTGCATAAATTAAATCTCAAGTGTGCATTGACAATTTGCAAAATTTAGGCTTGAAAAAAATTAACATTAAGAAGGAAATGTACGACATTGATATATTGACCTTTTTTCATGCATAAATTTAAGAAATCAATGTAAACTTGGGAATTTAATTTACACACTTGATAGTTGAAATATAAATATACGTATTTTTATTACTTGGTAAATTAAATGATCATTTTTCAAAAAGAAAAATATATAAAAACATGGATTTTATTAGGATCTACTCAACCTCAAAATAATTATATGATTTGACTGTAAAAGATTGTACTTTATTTTTGACGTTAAAAAAATATTACAATATATATATTGTACTTACCGTCACGATCACAGACTAACCCATGGAAAACTATTTCAAAATTTGCATGACATCATGGATTACCTCATAAGAAATATTGATTATACTTTTAATTGACGGTTCAATCAAATTATATATTTTATTTAAGATTCTAACTGATTATTAAAACCAATCGATTCTGATATACTACCCCTAGTATATAACTTCTTTGATATACACTTTAAATTTTTTGTCTCTTTGCTGCACACCCCAAACAATTTTTTGATTTAACAAACATCACGAATTATTAAATTTTTTGTAATTGCAACAGATATAATTAATCTAACGACTGTGTTTAAAAAACCAGCAACCAACATTTCAAAAACCACGATTAAGCTACTCCGACCCGACTGTGAGTGAAACCCGACTCAAAACTCGAACTCACCCAACTTTCTTAAATTTCAAAATTGATTTGGAGAAAAAAAATTAGAGCTCTTCGTTAGAGAGAACAAAAAAAAGACAGAGATTGAATCAAAACACAATAAAAAAAAAATATCGTGGTTTTCGAAACGCTAGTTGCCGGTTTTCTAAACACAATGGTAAGATTAATTATATTTGTTGCAATTACAAAAATTTTAATAATTCGTGATGTTTGTCAAAGTAAAAAATTGTTTGGAGTGTGCAACAAAGAGGTAAAAAGTATGTATATCGAGAAAGTTGTATAATAATAGTGTACAAGAGGCGACCCTCTATTATTTGTTAAACACGTACGGAAAAGACACATTTTGACGATTTAAAAGTGAAATCAATATCAGTACTGAATTATACAGAATTTGCCTAAGCAACGATAACCAATCTGGTACGCAACGGAGAAACCGGTTATGAAAGTCATCTTGAAAAATGGTACTTTCTCGATCACCAAATTACAAGTTGACGGATGGCAACTCAAAATATAAAATTATAAATAAAGAGTCATTGGATAAATAGGGTGAATTGAATGAATATTATGTTGAATGACTTACACTCTATAGTACATTAGCAAAGTGTATTTACAAGAAATAATATATTATGTAATTCTAGTACATTGACCACATTTTAGAAGGTAAAATGACTTTTATACCCTCCATCATATTCTCGTACTTTCTCTTTTTCTCTGAAAGATGATGAATTCTCTTTGATGAGATACTTGTATTTATTAGGCTATATAAATCCAAATAGGTTACACAAAATCAGGAATCCCAACAGAATATAAGTGATATATTAACAAGATATTCTAAACAATAATAACAGAATAAGTCTATAGAAATCAGATTGTGTCCCAAGAAAATATAATAACTAGATGTGGAACGTTGTGTATCCGGACAGCCTGCCCAATCAGCATCTGAATACGCAGTGAGGCTGTTAATTGGTCTTTTAGTCAGCTGTATACCATGAGACAGAGTTCCTTTGATGTATCGAATTATTCGCTTCAGTGTTTGTAAATGTGGATGTCAAGGATTATGCATATACAAGCATATTTTATGCATAACATAAGATATATCTGGTCTTGTAAAAGTCAAGTACTGAAGAGCTCCAGCTAGGCGTTGATACGTTGTCTGATCAGCTACAGGATCGCCAATATCTGCAGAAAGTTTGGACTTCAAATCAACAGGCGTAGCACAAGGTTTACAATATGTCATTCCTGCTCGTTCGAGTATCTCCTGTGCATAAGAACCTTGACTTAAGAACATGCCATTATCGTTGTAATCTGCTTTGATCCCGAGGTAGTGACGGATTTTTCCCATGTCTGTCATCGGAAATTCTGCCTTAGTGATGCAGTTATGTGCTGCAGCAGGCTTGTAGAGGAGGAAATTAAGATGATATCGTCGACATAGGCATCATATTTTTGGCGTTATCAAAACTCGGAAATGGCTCCTTGTGTTTGATAACATTGATAATGCTATCATATTTTTCATTAAGGCCGTTGAGGAGATACATCACAAGTGTTATCTCATTGACAAGAGCATCCACATTGGTGAGGAGGTCGGATATAGATTTGAGTTTCTTAGAATACTTCTTAATCGTTTGATCTCCAATCTCTGAATTACGCAGCTCATCGTCGAGTTGAATAGCACGGGCTGTAGGACCAAAAATTCACACAATAGACAGGATTGGATTTAATCACGAATACATAAATAAACGTTAAGGAAACATGAGATTTATAAAGCGATGAAACATAAATAAATCATTGGAGGCGAGATGAATCTCTTTCCTTAACTCAAAGAATCTTCCGTAGTGCGATTAAATACAACCTCTGGTTTAATTAGAAAAAATAATTAAATCACAAGAGTTTCGATACGGAATTAAATTGCAATTTAGATACCGCTATCGAACTAATTAGAACCGCTAAAAGCGCATTCTGAATCGAACCTCCTCAGAGTGTTCTGATTCGAACCTCCGCAGAGCGTTCTCCAAACCGTTCTCCAATGTGTTTGATGGTATGCGTTCGCAAACCCTAACCCGGTCGATGCAAAATTTCAGAGAGTCTGAAATTTATCGATGCCCACACAGGGTCGATCGATGCCCATACAGTGTCGATCGATACACACACGGTGTCGATCGATGCACAACACAGTGTCGATCGATACTCAACACAGTGTTGATCGATACACAACACAGTGTCGATCGATACACAATAAGTGTCGATCGATGCTCACTTGGTGTCGATCGATGCAAGTGAATTTTGCATAGGATCGATCGATGCACCACGGTGGCGATCGATGCTCACTGGTGTCGATCGATGCACTCAGTGTCGCTAGGTGTCGATCGATGTAAGTGAATTTTGAATAGAATCGATCGATGCACCACTGTGTCGATCGATACATGTGAATTTTACACAGTATTGATCGACATAGACCCAACTTGGTCGATGCATAGTATCGATCGATGCACCTCAGAGTCGACCGATAAATTTTTTTGCATAGTATCGATCGATGCACACTCGGTGTCGATCGATACAAGATTATAGAGACTTACATCGATCGATGCACACTCTGTGTCGATCGATGCTCCCTTGGTGTCGATCGATGTAGTCAGTGTCGATCGATGCAAGTGAATCTTTCACAGGATCGATCGATGCACCACTGTGTCGATCGATACATGTGAAATTTTACACAGTTTAGACCCAACTTGGTCGATGCATAGTATCGATCGATGCACCTCAGTGTCGACCGATACAAATTTTTTCATAGTATCGATCGATACCACAGGGTGTCGATCGATACTTACAAGGTTTCGATCGCAATCGAACCTATCAAGAACCACATGGTGCGTTCGTTAATTTCACCGCTCATTAATCGCAATTAATGACGGTTGTAGAAGATGTTTAAAGCAATACTGCTTCTACTACACGTTTCAAGTTGCTAAACAGCTTTTTAATAACGTTTGAGTATCACTAGCAGTTGAACATCTTCTTATAAAAATAAACAGAAATTGCTTCTACTACACGTTTCAAGTTGCTAAAAAGCCTTTTGATAACGTTTGAGTATCATCAGCAGTAGAAGAATCGTTTTTATAAATCGTTTGAAAACGTTTATTTACTCGCGATTAAATATCCGATTGAAGTAATAAAACAAAAATTGGATCTTCTTTGAGTTAAGATTGTAGGACCAAAAATTCGCACAATAGACATGATTGGATTTAATCACGAATATATAAATAAACGTTAAGGAAACAAGAGATTTATAAAGCGATGAAACATAAATAAATCATTGGAGGCGAGATGAATCTCTTTCCTTAACTCAAAGAATCTTTCGTAGTGCGACGGTTTATAATAGATCCATGAGTCCCAGGATACAACCAAAGGAATCTGTTATCGCAGACACTCGATAACAGATCTGTCGAACATTATAACTACGATACTCTCGAATAAAGACTTACTCTAAGCAGTAGGGAATTGAAGGAACTTTTGCTAGAACTTTTAGGATGTGTTTTTAGTGTTTCAGAGGATGATTTTTAAGGTGAAAATCGGCCAGTATATATAGGAGAGAGGCTAGGGTTTTTTCCAGACCAGTATAGAATATTCCTCAGAATATTCTAGGAGGCTGCAATTTTTTAAGTCGGCCCGTCGAGTATCGATCGATACCAAGGGGTGTCGATCGATACCTACAAAAGCCCACGAGCCCAAATTGTATGCGCGCGTGTGGTCTTTTCTTCTCTCTTGTTGTTAGTCATTTAAATCAATGACACAACTATTCCAAATATATATACAAGAGAAATAATTTCTCAACTAACACAAAAAATTATAGCCAATGAAAACATTTCATTTGAATCAGCTTAACTCATTTCTTTTCACACTAACACAATTTTATCAAGCCCTCAAGCTTTGATAAAAAATTAGTTCCAACAATCCCCCACATGAATAGAAATGACTCTAAACATATGAAAATTGAACGTACTAGACTTCACTAGACATACTTGACTAGACTCGACTAGACGTAGACAGACTTTCGAGAGTATACGAAAATGTAACTGAATCTGAGAGGTAGCGTTTTTCAGCTTTGAACCAATCATTTTTAATATCTATCGAGTTTACTCGGCCAGGAGGTGAACATGATGTCTTGAACCACCCGGATTTTGATGTAAACCGAGACAACAGATATCGCACAACAATATTTTCTCGTAGAACTTTGTTCTCTATTGTGTTCATTTTGGCCTTGAACATTCCTGGTTTTTCGTGAGTGAACTTGGAGAATATAACCTTCTCATTTATTCTCCTAGAAACGGCCCTCATTTCACACTTCACTAGGTGATCTGCCATTAGCCTTCTGTAGGAAGTATCCTCTGTACGTCAGAAGCTAAGGTATCATTAAAAGCCAACGTTTATCCTCAATATTCACAGGTAGCACTGTTTTATCATCCTAGGAACTGGGCTGAGACATAGTCTCACAGTGCTCAATTTTGAATCAGTTCAACTTTGTTTTCCCATTGAACCTAGATCTTGGGATCTCCAGTCACATAGGTGGGGTGTCCGTCAAACGTCATCTTTGTCTATAGGCTTTAAACCCATTCCTTTTGATGATTTAACCAACTCGATCTCGAGGCTAACTTTTGGAAACAGATCCGCTAAGTTATCAGCCGTTTTGAGATCAGTTGTCTAATGGTCTTATGTCATTCTCGAGATTTGCCATTTTATAACTTACTCAGTGCCCGAGAGATAGCTCACTAACTATCACATTGTACAAATTTTTTGCACTAGTTTTTATCCACATCGGGATATCTTCCAAAAAATTCTGAAGCCACTCCATGGTTGATCAGGCCAAGAGTGTTTGTTTGGAAGATTTCCAAGACACTGTTGCACCACCAAGCGTAAAGACATATCCACTCGTGGATTTCGAGTTTTTGGAGTCGAAAATCCAGTTGGCATCACTGTATCCTTCCAAAACTGATGGTTTTTTACCATTGTGCAACCCATTACTTTTAGTATGACGTACATAGTCCAATACTCTTGTTATGGCTTTCCAATGTTTATGTCTTGGATTACTAGTGTAGCGACTCATTATATTTACTGAGTGCGCTAAATCGGGTCTAGTACAATTCGTCAAGTACATAAGACTTCCGATGACTCTTGCATACTCCACTTGTGACACGGCTTTACCTGAATTCTTTGTCAAATGAAGTTGAGGATCAAGTGGAGTTTTTGCAGTCCCATTTGAGTAGGTCTTAAACCTCTATAGGATTTTTGTAGCGTAATGGTCTTGAAACAAAATTATTCTTTTTGAATTTTGAATAATCTTAATCCCTAAAATTGCATCTGCTAATCCCATGTCTTTCAATCTAAGCACATTCTCAGTGTGCTGGATTATGTCTTTGTTGCTTCCCATGATGAACATGTCATCAACATACAACAAAACGTATCCATGCGGAGTACTTTTCATGTATATGCATTTATCACTTTCTGTGATTCAGAAGCCATTTGACATCATTGTATTGTCAAACTTTCCAAGCTATTGCTTAGGAGCTAGCTTAAGCTCGTATAAAGACTTTACAAGTCTACTTATTTTCTTTCCTTGTCCAGGAGTGACATAACCCTCGGGTTGTTTCATGTAAATCTCCTCTTCTAAATGGTCGTTTAGAAAGGCAGATTTCACATCCATTTGATTGATTACAAGATCTCGTATCGCTGTGATTCCAATCAGCATACGAAACGAAGTTATTCTCTAAAAGAAAAACTATCATGAAATCAAAAACCAAAAGATTTCTCTGTATAATCTCTTTGGCTATGACTAATTTTAACTTCAGCCTCTTCTGCTTCTTTTACAGAAGTACCAAAAATGCTCGCCTCAATTCATGAGCTACTAGAGCTTATCCTTTACACGGAAACACATGTTCAAAGGAAGACACATTCCTTGGTTACCGTGTTCACTTGGATGTCTGGTATATCTAATTTATACACCATAAGACTATCAGCACTACATTGTGTGCATATAAAAAATGAGGATACAATCCACCGTTTTTGGTCTGATTGTCACCTTCTTAGGTGGTTGCTAGGCACCCCCACACTTTCATGTATTTGTATCATAATACTCTACATTTCCAAAGTTCACATGAAGCATTTTCAGTGACTTTGTGCGGTATTTAGTTCAGGATATAACTTGCGGTAAGCATTGCTTCCCCCCCCCCCCCCCCCCCCCCCACATTTCTGGACTAACCCAGATTCCTGCAATAATGAGTTCATCAAAGAATTCAGTATTTCGTTCTGAAACTCCGTTAGATTCCAGTGAATAGTGATCAATCGTTTGATGGATAATACCATGTTCATGTCCTCTATCACTTCAAACTATGTTGGTAGTTCTCTCGAGTTGGTTTTCAACCTCGAGTTTATACTCCTTGAGTTTTCCAAGGTCTCGTATTTGCTTCTTAGAAACTAGACATAACTATATTTCGTACAATCCTCAATGAAAGTCACGAAATATTTCTCACCACCTTTTGTATGAATCAAACCAAGAGGTTCGCTCGATGGTGGTATTTTAGTGAGTTTGGTTTGAACTCAAACCTCACACTTATCTGTGCTTATTTTGTATTTCGGGATCTCATTCAATCTACTCATAGATTCGAATATAATTTGACCGAAACGTTCAGATTAAAATATTAAGAGGTTCCGTACCATAAGCAAATGGCTCTTTCTTATTAATGTCAACAACATTGGTTACATTAATTTTAAGTCCGACAGTCTCAAAGTTAATTTGGACCAGTCAGTCCTTAATAAATCCTCTGCCTACATAGACACCATTCTTTGTCAATACACGCTAATCAGCCTTGAAATTGACGATGAATCCGTGCCTAATTAGCATTGTGCCCTAAATAAGATTTTATGCATCTCTAGCACATGCTTTGCATTAGTGAGAGTGAGCTTCTTTGAGAAGTCAACTTCAGCACCATGATTAAATTCTTGCTACAACTTGTGCTAGCTTTATGACTAACCTTGTCACGCATGTGACACTTTTCCAAGAACTTCATTACACCCTTTCGCTTCATAAAGCTAATAGAGGGTTCCAGGGAATTTTTTTCTTCTACCCTTGTCCTTGTGAACAACAACATTAGCAGTGTGCTTACACTGAACACCATCTGCCTTGCGGTTTCGAGACTCGATCCGCAGGCTGACTATCAAGTCTTCAAGGGAAATTATATTCCGCTTGTGCTTGAGATAGTTTTTGAAGTCCACCCAACTTGGGGGAAGCATCTCAATCACTAATAAACATGGCTTCATCAGCTATCTCATGCTTACGCAATTGCATCCACCACTTGTTCCATGATGGGTTTTGAATCCACCATTTTAAAGTCTAGAAATTTCGCAATTGCGAATTTCTTATAGTCTGCGTCTTTAGACTTATACTTCTTCTCTAAGGCAACCCAAAGTTCATTTGAAGTGGTGACCGTACTGTAAACATCGTACAACGGGTCTATCAGGCGACTTATAATCAAGCATTTGCACATAGAATCTCTTTGGTGATGTTCTCGGTATTGCTTGTCATTCCGCGAAGACAAATTAAACACAACCTCTGGTTTAATTAGAAAAAATAATTAAATCACAAGAGTTTCGATACGGAATTAAATTGCAATTTAGATACCGCTATCGAACTAATTAGAACCGCTAAAAGCGCATTCTGAATCGAACCTCCTCAGAGTGTTCTGATTCGAACCTCCGCAGAGCGTTCTCCAAACCGTTCTCCAATGTGTTTGATGGTATGCGTTCGCAAACCCTAACCCGGTCGATGCAAAATTTCAGAGAGTCTGAAATTTATCGATGCACACACAGGGTCGATCGATGCCCATACAGTGTCGATCGATACACACACGGTGTCGATCGATGCACAACACAGTGTCGATCGATACTCAACACAGTGTTGATCGATACACAACACAGTGTCGATCGATACACAATAAGTGTCGATCGATGCTCACTTGGTGTCGATCGATGCAAGTGAATTTTGCATAGGATCGATCGATGCACCACGGTGGCGATCGATGCTCACTGGTGTCGATCGATGCACTCAGTGTCGCTAGGTGTCGATCGATGTAAGTGAATTTTGAATAGAATCGATCGATGCACCACTGTGTCGATCGATACATGTGAATTTTACACAGTATTGATCGACATAGACCCAACTTGGTCGATGCATAGTATCGATCGATGCACCTCAGTGTCGACCGATACAAATTTTTGCATAGTATCGATCGATGCACACTCGGTGTCGATCGATACAAGATTTTAGAGACTTACATCGATCGATGCACACTCTGTGTCGATCGATGCTCCCTTGGTGTCGATCGATGTAGTCAGTGTCGATCGATGCAAGTGAATCTTTCACAGGATCGATCGATGCACCACTGTGTCGATCGATACATGTGAAATTTTACACAGTTTAGACCCAACTTGGTCGATGCATAGTATCGATCGATGCACCTCAATGTCGACCGATACAAATTTTTTCATAGTATCGATCGATACCACAGGGTGTCGATCGATACTTACAAGGTTTCGATCGCAATCGAACCTATCAAGAACCACATGGTGCGTTCGTTAATTTCACCGCTCATTAATCGCAATTAATGACGGTTGTAGAAGATGTTTAAAGCAATACTGCTTCTACTACACGTTTCAAGTTGCTAAACAGCTTTTTAATAACGTTTGAGTATCACTAGCAGTTGAACATCTTCTTATAAAAATAAACAGAAATTGCTTCTACTACACGTTTCAAGTTGCTAAAAAGCCTTTTGATAACGTTTGAGTATCATCAGCAGTAGAAGAATCGTTTTTATAAATCGTTTGAAAACGTTTATTTACTCGCGATTAAATATCCGATTGAAGTAATAAAACAAAAATTGGATCTTCTTTGAGTTAAGATTGTAGGACCAAAAATTCGCACAATAGACATGATTGGATTTAATCACGAATATATAAATAAACGTTAAGGAAACAAGAGATTTATAAAGCGATGAAACATAAATAAATCATTGGAGGCGAGATGAATCTCTTTCCTTAACTCAAAGAATCTTTCGTAGTGCGACGGTTTATAATAGATCCATGAGTCCCAGGATACAACCAAAGGAATCTGTTATCGCAGACACTCGATAACAGATCTGTCGAACATTATAACTACGATACTCTCGAATAAAGACTTACTCTAAGCAGTAGGGAATTGAAGGAACTTTTGCTAGAACTTTTAGGATGTGTTTTTAGTGTTTCAGAGGATGATTTTTAAGGTGAAAATCGGCCAGTATATATAGGAGAGAGGCTAGGGTTTTTTCCAGACCAGTATAGAATATTCCTCAGAATATTCTAGGAGGCTGCAATTTTTTAAGTCGGCCCGTCGAGTATCGATCGATACCAAGGGGTGTCGATCGATACCTACAAAAGCCCACGAGCCCAAATTGTATGCGCGCGTGTGGTCTTTTCTTCTCTCTTGTTGTTAGTCATTTAAATCAATGACACAACTATTCCAAATATATATACAAGAGAAATAATTTCTCAACTAACACAAAAAATTATAGCCAATGAAAACATTTCATTTGAATCAGCTTAACTCATTTCTTTTCACACTAACACAATTTTATCAAGCCCTCAAGCTTTGATAAAAAATTAGTTCCAACAATCCCCCACATGAATAGAAATGACTCTAAACATATGAAAATTGAACGTACTAGACTTCACTAGACATACTTGACTAGACTCGACTAGACGTAGACAGACTTTCGAGAGTATACGAAAATGTAACTGAATCTGAGAGGTAGCGTTTTTCAGCTTTGAACCAATCATTTTTAATATCTATCGAGTTTACTCGGCCAGGAGGTGAACATGATGTCTTGAACCACCCGGATTTTGATGTAAACCGAGACAACATATATCGCACAACAATATTTTCTCGTAGAACTTTGTTCTCTATTGTGTTCATTTTGGCCTTGAACATTCCTGGTTTTTCGTGAGTGAACTTGGAGAATATAACCTTCTCATTTATTCTCCTAGAAACGGCCCTCATTTCACACTTCACTAGGTGATCTGCCATTAGCCTTCTGTAGGAAGTATCCTCTGTACTTCAGAAGCTAAGGAATCATTAAAAGCCAACGTTTATCCTCAATATTCACAGGTAGCACTGTTTTATCATCCTAGGAACTGGGCTGAGACATAGTCTCACAGTGCTCAATTTTGAATCAGTTCAACTTTGTTTTCCCATTGAACCTAGATCTTGGGATCTCCAGTCACATAGGTGGGGTGTCCGTCAAACGTCATCTTTGTCTATAGGCTTTAAACCCATTCCTTTTGATGATTTAACCAACTCGATCTCGAGGCTAACTTTTGGAAACAGATCCGCTAAGTTATCAGCCGTTTTGAGATCAGTTGTCTAATGGTCTTATGTCATTCTCGAGATTTGCCATTTTATAACTTACTCAGTGCCCGAGAGATAGCTCACTAACTATCACATTGTACAAATTTTTTGCACTAGTTTTTATCCACATCGGGATATCTTCCAAAAAATTCTGAAGCCACTCCATGGTTGATCAGGCCAAGAGTGTTTGTTTGGAAGATTTCCAAGACACTGTTGCACCACCAAGCGTAAAGACATATCCACTCGTGGATTTCGAGTTTTTGGAGTCGAAAATCCAGTTGGCATCACTGTATCCTTCCAAAACTGATGGTTTTTTTACCATTGTGCAACCCATTACTTTTAGTATGACGTACATAGTCCAATACTCTTGTTATGGCTTTCCAATGTTTATGTCTTGGATTACTAGTGTAGCGACTCATTATATTTACTGAGTGCGCTAAATCGGGTCTTGTACAATTCGTCAAGTACATAAGACTTCCGATGACTCTTGCATACTCCACTTGTGACACGGCTTTACCTGAATTCTTTGTCAAATGAAGTTGAGGATCAAGTGGAGTTTTTGCAGTCCCATTTGAGTAGGTCTTAAACCTCTATAGGATTTTTGTAGCGTAATGGTCTTGAAACAAAATTATTCTTTTTGAATTTTGAATAATCTTAATCCCTAAAATTGCATCTGCTAATCCCATGTCTTTCAATCTAAGCACATTCTCAGTGTGCTGGATTATGTCTTTGTTGCTTCCCATGATGAACATGTCATCAACATACAACAAAACGTATCCATGCGGAGTACTTTTCATGTATATGCATTTATCACTTTCTGTGATTCAGAAGCCATTTGACATCATTGTATTGTCAAACTTTCCAAGCTATTGCTTAGGAGCTAGCTTAAGCTCGTATAAAGACTTTACAAGTCTACTTATTTTCTTTCCTTGTCCAGGAGTGACATAACCCTCGGGTTGTTTCATGTAAATCTCCTCTTCTAAATGGTCGTTTAGAAAGGCAGATTTCACATCCATTTGATTGATTACAAGATCTCGTATCGCTGTGATTCCAATCAGCATACGAAACGAAGTTATTCTCTAAAAGAAAAACTATCATGAAATCAAAAACCAAAAGATTTCTCTGTATAATCTCTTTGGCTATGACTAATTTTAACTTCAGCCTCTTCTGCTTCTTTTACAGAAGTACCAAAAATGCTCGCCTCAATTCATGAGCTACTAGAGCTTATCCTTTACACGGAAACACATGTTCAAAGGAAGACACATTCCTTGGTTACCGTGTTCACTTGGATGTCTGGTATATCTAATTTATACACCATAAGACTATCAGCACTACATTGTGTGCATATAAAAAATGAGGATACAATCCACCGTTTTTGGTCTGATTGTCACCTTCTTAGGTGGTTGCTAGGCACCCCCACACTTTCATGTATTTGTATCATAATACTCTACATTTCCAAAGTTCACATGAAGCATTTTCAGTGACTTTGTGCGGTATTTAGTTCAGGATATAACTTGCGGTAAGCATTGCTTCCCCCCCCCCCCCCCCCCCCCCCCCACATTTCTGGACTAACCCAGATTCCTGCAATAATGAGTTCATCAAAGAATTCAGTATTTCGTTCTGAAACTCCGTTAGATTCCAGTGAATAGTGATCAATCGTTTGATGGATAATACCATGTTCATGTCCTCTATCACTTCAAACTATGTTGGTAGTTCTCTCGAGTTGGTTTTCAACCTCGAGTTTATACTCCTTGAGTTTTCCAAGGTCTCGTATTTGCTTCTTAGAAACTAGACATAACTATATTTCGTACAATCCTCAATGAAAGTCACGAAATATTTCTCACCACCTTTTGTATGAATCAAACCAAGAGGTTCGCTCGATGGTGGTATTTTAGTGAGTTTGGTTTGAACTCAAACCTCACACTTATCTGTGCTTATTTTGTATTTCGGGATCTCATTCAATCTACTCATAGATTCGAATATAATGTGACCGAAACGTTCAGATTAAAATATTAAGAGGTTCCGTACCATAAGCAAATGGCTCTTTCTTATTAATGTCAACAACATTGGTTACATTAATTTTAAGTCCGACAGTCTCAAAGTTAATTTGGACCAGTCAGTCCTTAATAAATCCTCTGCCTACATAGACACCATTCTTTGTCAATACACGCTAATCAGCCATGAAATTGACGATGAATCCGTGCCTAATTAGCATTGTGCCCTAAATAAGATTTTATGCATCTCTAGCACATGCTTTGCATTAGTGAGAGTGAGCTTCTTTGAGAAGTCAACTTCTAGGAGGCTGCAATTTTTTATGTCGGCCCGTCGAGTATCGATCGATACCAAGGGGTATCGATCGATACCTACAAAAGCCCACGAGCCCAAATTGTATGCGCGCATGTGGTCTTTTCTTCTCTCTTGTTGTTAGTCATTTAAATCAATGACACAACTATTCCAAATATATATACAAGAGAAAACATTTCTCAACTATCACTGTGGGACTTTTATTCTTCCCACAAAAAGTTATAGCCAATGAAAACATTTCATTTGAATGAGCTTAACTCATTTCTTTTCACACTAACACAATTTTATCAAGCCCTCAAGCTTTGATAAAAAATTAGTTCCAACACGGGCTTCTTTGTTGTTGCGGAACTGGTTTTTGATACGGAGCAAGATATTTCTCACGGTTCCACCAGTTTTGAATGAGGATCTGAACAGAGGTGGGGTAGGTGTTCCATAGATCCACAGTTTTATCAACCCATCACGCTTTACCCAAGCTGTATCGTTGTCGTTTGCGGGGAGCAAAGTGCTGTCTAGATGTCCTAGAACATCAAAGGTCAGGCAATGAGTGAGGAAGAGCTCTCTCCACGCATCGTAGTTATGGTCATTGAAATCGAGAATGATTGGGATGTATGATTTGATGTTAATGACCCCAAAAGCTCGTTCAATTGTTGCAGGTTGAGCAACCAATGGAAGGGAATAACTGAAACGAGGAAGAAGTGAGAAAGAGATAAGAGAATGAAGAAAATTAGAGAATAGGTTCAGGAGCGATAGCGCTATGATACCATGAAAGATAGTGAATCCCCCTTGATGGGATACTTGTATTTTCTAGGCTATATAAAGCCAAAGAGGTTACACATAATCATGAATCTCAACAGAATACAAGTGATGTTGCATGCGTTCCTCGACAAACCATATATGAAGTATACGGATATACAATATGATGAAAGAATGATGTGGTTTAGAACTTTTGCGGTAAATTTTTATTTATTTAATTTATTTATATTTTTGTTTTCTCTTATGACTCTAATATTTGGTTTTCTTTATCATAGCAAGAATTTAAATGGGATCATACCATCACAAAAGATGGAAAAGGCATTTGAAAAGAAGACCACGAAACAGTTCTCCCAAAACATGAACGAGTGAAAGCAGAAGTGGAGACAAGGGAACGCTTCCAGCTATATTGGGAATTGCCCGAAACCGAAGCCAAGTCTCAAACTAACTCACGTAATCGGAGGAGTGGCCTAGGTGGTAGGGGGATGGCAATTCACAATGTGGGTTCAACCAGTTTCTTACGTCGCGAAGATCAATTGGTAATATTTATGTGTTTTTTGTTTTTTTTTAAATATTATTTTTGTTAATTTGTTTTTAGTATTTAATATTGCGGGCGCATGAATCCAGAGGTGTCCGTCCGGAGTACCTGGTACTTATCGAGGACACACACATCAACAAGAAAACCGGTCTGGCTCAGGACCATGTCGTCAATTAGAAAATCGAAAATGTGAAGAAGAAGAAGATCGACATCTTAACCCATCAGTCTCATAATGACTTGTATTCAAACGATTTGCCTCGGGAAGAAATCAACCTCTTGGTTTCGGAGGTAACTTCATTTTTTCTTTTTATTCAACTTTAGAATATATATTTTTTATGTTCTAAAAACGTTTTCAATATGCAGGAGGTAATTATTTTATATTTATGTTTTCTTAATTTCAAAACAATTTTAATTTAATTTCCGAACCATTTTATTTTCATAAGAAAATTTATTTTTATTTTTAATTATTTAGTTCGATATTTTAAGTTTTTATTATAAATAATTATATTATTTTTAATTAATTGTTTTAATTATAAATAATAATTGTTTTATAATTATTTATAAATCATTCGGAAATTCCACAGAAATTTATCCATCGAAAATTCTTATGAAATATATGTGTCAGGAATCATTCGAAAATAGACCCCTCAGAAATCATCGAAATTCCTCGAAAACGTTCCCGGCGGTATATACATGTTGCAATCTCGTAGGAAAACTGGACTGACGGGTTTTCGAGAACTCTCCTGATGGAAGTCCAAGCCTCAGAAATCCGTCGGGCATATTTGGTCGTCAAAAATCCATCGGAATCCGAGGACTCAAATCCGTCAAAAATCACTTGGGAATGTCGATTTGTGAGGGGTTTCAGACAGTTTGAACCGTTGGTAAAAGCCTTTTTCTTGTAGTGGAAGTATCATTTTCTTCGAAAAATCTGACAAACTAACAGTTAAAGCTAAACTAAATTGAATACTATCTATCTATATATATATATATATATAAATATAAAGGACAATGATTTAAAGTTAGTAATTCGCAAGATCGCAACACGTGTCGAGTTAATCCATTAGATTTTGACACGTGTAAAAAATTACCAATTAGATTTTGACACATAATATCTATATATAAAAGAAAAAAATATAATCTAGACTTAATCCTAAAAGTAAAGTTAGCACAATAAAAAGAAAATAAAAGTTGATTTTAGATTAAGGAAATTTATCTCAAATTTTTTATTTATTTAACAATAATTAAAAAAATATAATCTAGGCTTAATCCTAAAAGTAAAGTTAGCAAAACAAAAAAAGGAAAATAAAAGTTGCTTTTAGATTAAGGAAGTTTATCTTAATTTTTTTAAAAAAAATTAATGTTTATAATAAAACAATTAAACAATAGATAGTCATCCTAAAAAGGAAAGTAAAAAAAAAATTAAACCAACAAATATCCTCAAAGTTAAAGTTAAAAAAAGGATAAAAGCTAGAGTTAAAAAAATGAGATATAAAATTTTCTATTTTGATTAAAAAAATTAAAAAAATAATATGAATCCTATAAGGAAAAAGAATTCTAATTCCTTACCTCTATATAACCAATTTGATAGTTTCTCAATTTTACAACAAAAAACTTCGTTATATACACCCGCTACACATAAGATACACCTGAGGTAATCTTCTGTGTAATCGAAATTATGATGTATGTTATGAAATATCTTCGTTATATATACCCGCTTCACATATCTTTGTTAAAAGTCCAATAATCATATCGAAAGCTAAATACTGCATCTCTTCACCAAATTATTCTTTCAAAGGTATATATTTATTTAATCATAAACTTTATTTCTAAATTTATGTATTATTTATTTTCAGGGTCATTAAATTTTTTCTACGGGTTATAAAATATTAAATTACAAACCCGCATATATGCGGGTACTTATCTAGTTATCCTCTATATATTAAACAAGAAGAGTTTAGGGGTGACATTTGCTGATGTGTCATCCCCCCAATTTTTTCAGCATTTTAAGAAATTATTAAATTATTAGTTTTACTTCTACTATCTTTTTATCCAAACACAATTATTCCTCAAATTTAGCCTTTATAGTTTCCTAAACTATTTTAAAACGTGTTGAGAAAAATTAGTATGGACTTATTTTTTACAAAATCAAATCGCACAAAATCCGGTATTTTTCTATAATTGTGTGAAATTTTATTTCAATATCCTCTACTTAATCGTTTTACTAATTCCGATATTTTCCTATAATTGTGTGAAACTTTATTTCGAAATCATCTACTTAATTCATTTTCTGAATATTATATTGATATATCATGGTTTTTAACCCTTTTAAGCCATGATATAAATCCGTTTATAGTCTTTCTACTATTTTGTAGCGTTTTAGAGTCTTTTACAGATTTTAGCACGTTTGGAGCATAATTGGAGATATTGGAGCTTTCTGGAGTATTTTGGAGCAAAGCAGAAGTTCGTGTAGCTGAGTACCCAATTTGTAGCCTCAATATTGATCAATACTGACTAGTATCGGTCGATACTCACCGCAGCAAGACACGAATCACGACTTTTTCAAGCGTTGAAGAATTGCAAAATTGCCCAGAAGACTTTATTATTTACAAAAAGCCCTGAAACGTGTCTTATGTTATTTATTAGGTTTTACAGCCACTTTGATGGCTAAGTTTTATTCTACGCTTGATTTTACTTTGGTTTTTGGAGAGACAACACTGAACTCCTGTTTCTTATCATGTTGTTTTCATTCTCCATGTCTGAGTAGATCCACTTTAGGTTTAGGGTTTTTTCATAAGGGGTTTCTCTGAATGCTAGCTTGATTAGTTGATTAGGATTCACCATCTGAATTAGTTCTTCACCTTAGGTTGTGTTCAAAGCTTGTTATAGATTAGCTACCTAGAAATTAGATCTTAGGATAATTGATTAGGCACGAGAGTGCGATTGATTACCTGATAGAACTTAGGGTGAGCAAAATAACTATTCGCAAAGAGATTTAGTTTAGTTGTTTTGTGAACAAATCAAACTTGAACTAAAAGCTGGTTTAGACTTTAGTATTCGCAAAGATATTTGGAATTCTAGGATTTAGACTTAGATAGTTTTCGCAACGAGAGTTGGTTAGCTATACTTTAGTTATTTGAGTTCAAGAACCGCGCTAAATCTGAATACTGACTAGTTAGTTTATCTGCATTCATTGATTTCCTGAGAAATACCCTGAACCTACCTTTCTCCCAATCGACTTACAACATTTTTAATTTATGTATTGCTTTCAATTACATCTTTTGGTTTAGCTTAATTCGAATCTATTTAATCTATTGTGTGATATCCTGAGTTCTTGTGTTCGACCCCTACATATACTACAACGACTGCTTTAATACTTATAGGGTATTAATTTGAGCATATCAAATTTGGCGCCATTGCCGGGGACTCAATTTCACCATTAGATTTTAGCTAAGAATTTTGTCTAAATCGTTGAGTATCGATTGACACCCTAGTGGTATCGGTCGATACCCGTCGTGAGTTTCGGTTACTTACGTTCTTGACTTTTGTGTTTCAGGTGCATGCCTCTTCATTTTGGAAAGATGAATCTCACCTTTTTATATATTACTTTCCAAAAATATTACCCTTTTATGACTACACAAATGGCCTTACATTGTTGATGATCATTTCGTAATTACCAAAAGATTTGATTGTTCCTGTAATACAAAATTCTGATTAAATGAAATCCTTAATTACTATTATGAATGTAAAAGTTTACTTTTATGAGATACATATATATTATTTTGGAAAGATGATTTTAAATTGATTTTGAGAATCATCAAGTCTACACAATATATTCTTCGTACTATAATTTTCCTATTTTCAAGGGAACTTATTCCAAATATAAATTCCTTAATTGTATGTATCAATGAAACGATGAACATTTTTTGTATTATTGATTTACAAAGATATCTCAGCGATTCTTTCATGAAAAACATTACAGTATGAAAAATAAAAAAACTGCAACTGAGTCGTTTTACAATGAAGGGATTAAGATAACAAAGAAACAGAGATTACAGAAGTTTCACCTTGGTAAGTTGATTCTCTTAACTATATTGCTGAGAATTAACTACTTTGCATTAAACTAAACTATTGTTAATAGTACTTTCTTCATCTTCTGTTGTTGTTATTTTAAAAATATTCTATTATATTGCAGATAACAATGACAACAAAGCAACCACTTCTGTCCAAGAACATCCTAAAATTAATAATTCAGTTCATAGTGCTTTCAAGAATATATTCAGAGATCTTAGTAACTCTCTTGGTATTGCAAGTAGATCAGAGATTAGAGGAATAAGACAAGACAACGCAGACAAATAGTTTACTGAAAATCAGATTGTTGTATAATCATTTTTAACACCATGTATGATTCAGCTACTAAACTCTCCATTTAATATGAAATTTATACCTATTCCAAGCACAGAAAACACCGTACTTCCAATTACAAGGAAAAATTGGAATGAAACTACTTAAAAATCAGGTATTGTATTTATAACGCCCGACCGCCCCTACCTGTGGGCCCCATGCCCTCTCTCGGCCCGTGGGCCCCACCCTTGTCCGACGGCCGGTGCGTTAGTCCGGGAGGCTTGTAATACTTGTTTACTGACCCTGCAATCACCACGTGACCTTTCCCCGTGTTTTGTCCTCACTCACACGATACCGCGAATCACTTCCCGGACGGTCACCCATCCTTAGACTACTCCAGCTCAAGCACACTTAACTCTGGAGTTCTTTCGGGCAAGTGATCGGAAAAGGTAAGTGCACTTTGGTGACATAGGTAGCCAAATCAATTCTTATAAGCCTCTCCGCATATACAAGAAATCGGGATGTTACAAACACCCCCACTCATAGAGCGCAACGTCCTCGTTGCGCACCAGGATCGTCACCCTAGACGGTGTGAGCCCACCTGACTCCACACACGTGTTTGGGTTCGGCTCTGATACCACTTATAACGCCCCGACCGCCCCTACCTGTGGGCCCCATGCCCTCTCTCGGCCCGTGGGCCCCACCCTTGTCCGACGGCCGGTGCGTTAGTCCGGGAGGCTTGTAATACTTGTTTACTGACCCTGCAATCACCACGTGACCTTTCCCCGTGTTTTGTCCTCACTCACACGATACCGCGAATCACTTCCCGGAAGGTCACCCATCCTTAGACTACTCCAGCTCAAGCACGCTTAACTCTAGAGTTCTTTCGGGCAAGTGATCGGAAAAGGTAAGTGCACTTTGGTGACATAGGTAGCCAAATCAATTCTTATAAGCCTCTCCGCATATACAAGAAATCGGGATGTTACAAGGTGAGTGCAGGACCATAGGCGTAATTAAATAATTTTGATAATTGATGTGATTTCGTGATTATAGGCCGTTTACGATCTCGGAGGGTCTAGATCGAGTGTTTTATGAAATGTTTGATTTATTCGGTATTTTCGTGATAGTCTATATTAATTATCTTAATTATTTGTTAGCCTGTAGATGGGAGGATTGTCTCACTAAGTATTTTTCGAAATACTTATGCATCTCTTATATTTTAATTGATGCAGGAAAAGAGAAAGTGTGACCGTGGGATCAGGGCGAGGAAGAGGGGGTGATCTAGACTTGTCGTTTATTTGGTTATTTTATTTAATAATTTATGATCTTGATTATTCGGATTTTAATCTTGAACCGGAAATTAATTGGTGAGGTTCAATTATTATTATTTTTGGGATTTTAGTAATTATTTGAAAAAAAAAAAAATGGGTACGGTTGTTTCAATTTGGTATCAGAGCATTTACGGTTCTAGGACGGTTTAAAAAAAAAAAAATTCCGCTATTAGAACTATTTATGTGAGTTAGTCAATTGTTGAGCTTGAAGTTCTAGATCATCCTCTTCGAGCCTTCAATGAGATTCCACGGTAAGACTCATGTTTGTTTTACTATTGCTGTTGTCAATTAGTAACAAGTGGTTATTGCAGATGGTTGATTCTGATAGCGTTGGGCAAGGTCTCAGAGGTCGGGGTGGTCGTGGCGGCCGTGGTCGGGGCGGCAGAACAGGCCGTGGCGGCAGAGGTGGTAGAGGTGGCAGAGCAGCTGCGAATGTGACGCAGAGCGTCACGGTGGAGCAGGGGGCGTATGATCACGCCGAGGGGGAAGGTCAGTCAGAGCCAGCGGCCGTGTATGGTGCGATGCCGGCGCCGGGTGGTGCTCAGGCGGGTGCGGGCCCGAACCCGATGGGGGCTGTTTTGGGCATGTTGGCCCAGCTCTTGGAGAGGTTACCTGGTGTGGTACCGGCTCCAGCTCCAGTGGCGCCACAGGGGGTTGCCGCAATGCCGGGTGTTGTTGCTCCGGGAGTTCCGGGAGTGGTTGCTGAGGCCGAGCCAGTAGTTCCGTCATACCTGAAGGTGATGGAGCATATGCAGAGGTTGGGCACCAAGTTTTTCAGTGGTGGTGCTCGACCGATTGAGTCTGATGAGTGGAGGTCCAGGTTGGAGAGGAACTTCCAGTCGATCAGATGCCCTGAGGAGTATAGGGTGGACTTGGCGGTGCATTATCTGGAGGGAGATGCACATGAGTGGTGGCAGGGTGTTGCTGCGAGGAGGGCGGGAGTAGTGTGGTCTTGGGACGAGTTCCGGAGGGAGTTCGATCTCAAGTATTTCCCGCGGGAGGCTCGCGACAGGTTACAGGGGGAGTTTATGTACTTGTCACAGGGGATTCGTTCGGTTCGGGAGTACGAGGCCGAGTTTAACCGGCTGAAGCGGTTTGCTGGTCGGGGTGCAGATACCGAAGATGAGTTGATTTGTGCTTTCATGCGAGGTATGCGTATCGATCTCAGGAACCGATGCATAGTCCGCAAGTTCGAGTCGGTGTCCGAACTGGTGGAGTGTGCAGCGCAGCTTGAGGAGGGGATGAGGCAGGAGGCCAGTTTAAAGGCTGCAGTACCAGAGGTTCCACGGCGGCCTCAAAGTCAGGGTGTTGCTCCGAGCAAGGGCGGCAAGTCTGGTCAGCAGCAGGGACATAAGAGGAAGTGGGAGGATACTTCCAAGGCAGCGGGTTCTGGACCACGTTTTTTCGGGTGCGGAGCCTATGGACATCGCATGGCGGATTGTTCTCGAGGGGGTCAGGTGTGCTTCCATTGCAAGGAACTTGGTCACATCAAGAAGGATTGTCCGAAGTTGGCTCAGCCATTTGTGAGGATCGAGGCACCGCCTCCGAAACGGGCCGCAGTGGCACCGAGGGTGTTCACCATAGGCGCGGAGTCAGGCGAGGCGAGCGGCAGCAGACCGATTACTGGTTAGTTACCTTAATTATGTTCTTGTTTGATTGTTAATTTCAGTTACTCGCTCTATAATTGGTGCTTGCTGTTTGCCTTAAATACTTTTCGTGCTTAGGGACCCTTAGTGTGGCTGGGGTAGAGTCACATGTGTTGTTTGACTCCGGAGCGTCCCACAGTTTTGCCACACCGGGTTGGGTGTCGGGGAGCGGTATCCAAGAGGGGTTTGGGGACCACTCGGGTGTGGTGAGAGTTGATGGGGGTCGTTTGTTGAGGACTCAGGGCTGTGTGGAGAATGTCGACATTCTTATCGCCGGAGAGCTGATGCCAGCGGATTTGATAGTGTGCCCAGTGGAACTCTATGACATCATTTTGGGTATGGACTGGCTGGGAAAGTTCAAGGCGCATTTGGATTGTCACCGGGGTCGTGTGGTTTTCGAGCATGCTAACAGAAGACTAGTTTATCAGGGGGTGAGACCGGTGCCGGGAGGCATCGTCGTTTCCGCGGTTCACGCGGAGCGTTTGATCGAGCAGGGTTGTGAGGCCTATTTGGCTACCATTTCGATACCTGGTGAGGTTGGGGAGTCAGCGGTGCGGGATATTGAGGTGGTCTGGGAGTTAGAGGATGTGTTCCAGCAGTTGAGCGGTTACCACCATCCAGGTCGGATCCTTTTACCATTGAGTTAGAGCCGGGGACGACGCCGTTGTCTAAGGCTCCTTACAGGATGGCTCCTGCGGAGATGGCTGAGCTTAAGAAGCAGCTTGAGGAGTTGTTGGAAAAGGGTTTCATTAGACCGAGCAGTTCTCCGTGGGGTGCACCGGTACTGTTCGTCAAGAAGAAGGATGGGAGCTTCCGATTGTGCATTGATTATCGGGGGCTGAACCTGGTTACTGTGAAGAACAAGTATCCATTACCGAGGATCGATGAGTTGCTAGATCAGTTGCAGGGTGCTTCGTGGTTCTCTAAGATTTATTTGGCATCGGGTTATCATTAGATCCCGATAGCGGAGTCGGACATCAGGAAGACGGCTTTCAGGACGAGATACGGGCTATAACGCCCCGACCGCCCCTACCTGGGCCCCATGCCCTCTCTCGGCACGTGGGCCCCACCCTGGTCCGACGGCCGGTGCGTTAGTCCGGGAGGCTTGTATGACTTGTTTACTGACCCTGCAATCACCACGTGACCTTTCCCCGTGTTTTGTCCTCACTCACACGCTACCGCGAATCACTTCCCGGAAGGTCACCCATCCTTAGACTACTCCAGCCCAAGCACCCTTAACTCTGGAGTTCTTTCGGGCAAGTGATCGGAAAAGGTAAGTGCACTTTGGTGACATAGGTAGCCAAATCAATTCTTATAAGCCTCTCCGCATATACAAGAAATCGGGATGTTACACGGGCACTACGAGTTTGTGGTGATGCCGTTTGGGTTGACGAATGCACCGGCTGCGTTTATGAGGTTGATGAACGGCGTGTTCCAGGAGTATCTGGATGAGTTCGTCATCATTTTCATCGACGACATTCTAGTGTATTCGAAGAGTCCTGAGGAGCACATGGTTCACCTGAGGAAAGTTCTGGAGAAGCTACGGGAGCAAAAGTTGTTCGCTAAGCTGAGAAAGTGTAGTTTCTGGCAGCGGGAGATCGGATTTCTGGGGCACGTCGTATCTGATCGTGGTGTTTCAGTGGATCCGGAGAAGATTCGCTCGATTGAGGAGTGGCCGAGACCGAAGAATGCCTCGGAGATTCGCAGTTTTCTGGGTCTGGCGGGTTATTACAGGAGGTTCGTCAAGGGGTTTGCTAGTATGGCGCAGGCCATGACCAAGTTGACCGGGAAGGACGTTCCTTTCGTGTGGTCGGACCAGTGTGAGGAGAGCTTTGTGAAGCTCAAGGAGATGCTGGTGAGTACTCCGGTGTTGGCCTTGCCGAAGCAGGATGAGCCATACGTCGTGTTCACAGACGCGTCCAGGGTGGGGCTCGGTTGTGTATTGATGCAGCAGGGTAAGGTGATTGCATATTCTTCCAGGCAGTTGAGGAAACATGAATGCAACTATCCTACTCACGATCTTGAGATGGCTGCCGTGGTGTTTGCATTGAAGATCTGGAGGTCTTATCTGTATGGCGGTAAGGTTCAGGTGTTCACAGACCACAAAAGTCTGAAGTACATCTTTACCCAGCCCGAGTTGAATCTGCGACAGAGGCGATGGATGGAGCTTGTTGCGGATTATGACCTGGAGATAGCTTACCATCCCGGTAAAGCGAATCTTGTAGCCGATGCCTTGAGCAGGAAGCGGGTTATTTTAGACACTGAGCGAGATACAGAGGCGTTGGTAGGCATGGTGAGTGCCCTAAGACTGTGTGCTGTGTCTGAGGAGCCTGAGCCGTTGGGTTTAGAGGCGGTGGATCAGGCGGATATTCTGATTAGGGTGCGGGTAGCACAGCAGTTGGATGCGGAATTAATGCAGGCCGGCAGGGCAGAGCGGTCTGAGTATGAGTTCTCCAACAATGGAACTATCCTTTTGAGGGGCAGGGTGTGTGTACCGAAGGACGAAGTGCTGAGGCAGGAAATCCTGAGGGAAGCACATCAGAGCCGTTTCTCTATTCATCCAGGAGCTACCAAGATGTACCGTGACCTCAAACGGTATTACCAGTGGGTAGGGATGAAGAAGGATGTTGCCAGCTGGGTTGCGGGGTGTGATACATGTCAGTTGGTGAAGGCTGAGCATCAGGTTCCGAGCGGGTTGTTGAGGAGTTTACCCATTCCGAAGTGGAAGTGGGACATGATCACCATGGATTTCGTGGTGGGTCTGCCGGTTTCGCGAACCAAGTACGCTATTTGGGTCATCGTCGATAGGTTGACCAAGTCTGCGCACTTCTTGGCCATAAAGAAGACCGACGGTGCGGAAGTGTTGGCCAAGAGGTACGTCAGGGAGATTGTGAAGCTGCATGGGGTACCAGTGAGTATAGTGTCAGATCGAGATCCGAAGTTCTCCTCGTTGTTCTGGGGAGCTTTCCAGAAAGAGATGGGCACTAAGGTACACATGAGTACAACTTATCATCCCCAGACCGATGGGCAGTCGGAGAGGACTATCCAGACGTTGGAAGATCTGTTGAGGATGTGTGTGTTGGATTGGGGTGGACATTGGGCGGATCATCTGAATCTAGTGGAGTTTGCGTACAATAACAGCTACCAGGCTAGTATCGGCATGGCACCATTTGAGGCGTTGTATGGTAGACCTTGCAGGACCCCGTTGTGTTGGACACAAGTGGGGGAGAGGAGCCTGTTGGGGGCTGACTTTGTGCAGGAGACGACTGAGAAGGTCCGGATTGTGAAGTTGAACATGAAGGAAGCTCAAGATCGTCAGAAAAGCTACGCAGATCGGCGTAGGAAGGAGCTAGAGTTCGCAGTTGGCAATTTGGTCTATCTGAAGATGGCCATGTTGAGGGGTCCGAACAGGTCCATTTCCGAGACTAAGTTAAGTCCGCGATACATGGGTCCCGTCAGGGTGCTGGAGCGGGTCGGACCGGTGGCTTATCGGCTAGAGTTGCCGGAGTCTATGCAGGCATTTCACAAGGTGTTTCATGTGTCGATGCTGAAGAAATGTCTGCACAAGGATGATCAGGTGGTCACGGGGGTGCCATCAGATTTGACACCGAGCATGGTGGTAGAGGCGAGGCCTCTGAGAGTACTAGATCGTCGGGTGAGAGTGATCAGGAGGAAGAAGGTTCCTGAGATGCAGGTGATGTGGGACTGCAATGGAGCCGAGGAGGTGACTTGGGAGCCGGAAGCGAAGTTGAAGCGCAAGTTTCCCAAGTGGTTCGGAAAACTGGAGGGTTAGCCGGGTGTTTTCCATGTCGTTGTAACCATGGTGTTGGGATTTTGGGGAGTTATTGCGTTGTTGTACTCGTTTATTTTATGGTATTATAATTAATCGATGTACTTTGGAGCATTTGATTATTCAATAAAGAGGTGTTTTCATTGAAAATGTTGAGTGGTGTGGTTACTAGGGGATTAGTAGACAGGTTGGCGGGCTACTAGTGGTAGTGGTCCGATAGCGGGAGTGCGGATACTAGGTGTTTGGTAGTCGCATAGGGCTGATAGTTCCGGATTGGTTTGGCAAGGGGTGGTGGCCCCATATAGCGGCATCGGAGTGCACTGGTGAGTCACTGCCGAGTGTACCTGACCGGCTGGGTTTCGATGTGATTCCTGATTGGTGAGACAGGTCACTAGAGAGATTGCCGTTGTCTGGCTCTCTATGCGTTAGACGGACCGATCCATGGTGTTGGGTCGTGAAGTCGTTATACTCCCGGGTGTTGGAGTGGTTGGCCAAACCAAGTAGGGAACTATGGCACTATGGTGTTGAGCCGTGATACCGTTGTTGGTGGAGTTGGAAGAGCGGTCGTGTGACGCTGAATTGGAATAACGGTTGTGCTATGTTGTGGATGTTCGTTGGACGTTAGATTCGAGGACGAATCTATGTTAGTGGGGGGAGAACTGTAACACCCGTAATCCATTAATTGGGTTTAATTTGACCTTTCAGAAGTTAGGGGGGTTAAATTGAATAAATCAATTTTTATTGGCGGGTGTGATTGATAATCTTGAAAGTTTGGGGTCAACTTTCGGAAGGGGAGGAAGGGCGAGGACCGGTTGGTGTAATAAGAAAACTTGAAACACACTTAGGTATATATGCGTGTATGTATCGCCGTCTTGGGAGAGGAGGATCAAACCCTAGCCGTCAAGGAGGAAGATTGCGCTGGTTTTCGGCGTGGAAGCAAGGAGAAGCTTCGAGCCACGCCTCCCTCTTTCTCGGTAAGGCTCTTGCCCTTGTCGTTTTGGGTTTGCTCGTGGGGTGGGTTCCGTGGGTTGGCGGCGTTGGGGACGTGGTAGCTGTACTAGGGCCAGTCGTGTGTTAGCGGGTCTTGTGGTGGTGTCGGAACGGCGTGGTAGTGCGGGACGCCGTGTGGTGTAGTCGGGCGAAGCGAAACATGAGGGCGTGACGATCGGCGTTGCCATTGGCGTTCGGTGGATCGGAGTTTCCGTGTCGTCAGGGCACGAGAGAATGGTTCGTGATCGGGGGTTGGATCATGGTGGTTCCGGTGGTGAGCTCCGGCGATAGTGTAGTCGCGCCGGCGAAGGGAAGAGGAAGACGAAGATGCGTAACGTGCACAAGGGGTTTGAATAATTGAAGTTTGTTTTTTGATTATTTTATTATTTTTATTTTTAGGTGGATTAATAGAAGGTTATTCATCCCGGGGAGTTCTAGAAAATTGCTGAATTTTCTCGTGAAACTTTCTGTGCGGGAATAAGGTAAGTGCAGGACCATAGGCGTAATTAAATAATTTTGATAATTGATGTGATTTCGTGATTATAGGCCGTTTACGATCTCGGAGGGTCTAGATCGAGTGTTTCATGAAATGTTTGATTTATTCGGTATTTTCGTGATAGTCTATATTAATTATCTTAATTATTTGTTAGCCTGTAGATGGGAGGATTGTCTCACTAAGTATTTTTCGAAATACTTATGCATCTCTTATATTTTAATTGATGCAGGAAAAGAGAAAGTGTGACCGTGGGATCAGGGCGAGGAAGAGGGGGTGATCTAGACTTGTCGTTTATTTGGTTATTTTATTTAATAATTTATGATCTTGATTATTCGGATTTTAATCTTGAACCGGAAATTAATTGGTGAGGTTCAATTATTATTATTTTTGGGATTTTAGTAATTATTTGCAAAAAAAAAAAAAAAAATGAGTGCGGTTGTTTCAGTATTAGTTTATTGTGTAGATCTTTTCATATAAAACTGAGCATTATTATGCCAACAAGTTTAGCAGGTATTGAATAATGTAAATATTTGGTATCCGTCACTATAAACAAATATTGCGGACCTCTAATTTTCAATAATTTTCACAGATTTTGTCAATGCAAACAAAGAAAATATTGCTTTACAATCACCACGAAATGCTGGCTCTATTTCAAATATTCAATCAGGTTTGTATTTTTTATAATACTTTATTGGAATATACCTATAATTTAATGTTGCACGAATAAGTATCTCATATCCCTAAATGATTTTGTTTAAATGTTCAGGTCTTCCTTCTGGAAAACTTTTGCCCAATAACCAATGTTCTCTGACTAAACCTTTGAAAGTTGCTAGGACTACTATCAAAAATAAATCACAATCAAGTGAACAATACATGAAAAGTGATGACAAGAGAAAGATTGGAACTCATGGTTTGAGATTAGGTAACTCACATGTTGCAAGTTTGAAACCACCACAAGGGAGAAAAATTATAAAAGTAGTACCTGCAAGTAAGATTTAATATAATTGTACAAAAACATTTAGCTATATATTCTATACTATAAACAACTATGTTATATATTTTAATGTAATTACTTAATTGATTACCAATATTCTTCTGTAAAAAGACTGATCCATTCATGACTTTTTTGTGTAGGCAACAACAAAAAAGATTGTACAAGATATAACACATGTGAAAAGATTGAGTCTTCACGTATCCTATTGAAGAACTTCTTAGATATTGTTTTGCTTTTTATGTTGAATTTAGCTACCCATCTCATATGTTTATTTAACATATTATTCTATAAATTGCATCATTCTGGAATTCGGCTGTTGAGAAAGCTAATACGATAATTAACAAGTTAAACAATGCGACTTCATCACCAGGTTAGAACAATTATATTATCAATGGTTTCAAATGTAAACATTTTTAATTAATTACATGTACTTATTTCAGTATCTTTACAGTCTTCAATCATTTAATCGTTAGTTTAATTGTTTTTGGCCCGTACAATATATAATTATAATCTTATAGAAGAGCCAACTTTAGTAAATGTGAGATCCTCAGCAAGCAAAAGTTTACATCCAAGAGAAAAGCATAAAGGTAATTTAAACTGCTTTGTATATATTACTTATTATCTATTATTCAAACATTACAATTTATCCACTAACTTTTTATGTCATTTGTAAACAGTTGGAAAACTATCTCTATCCCGGAAGACAAGCTTCAAATTTTCTGATAGGTCCAATTCTGGTATTACTCAGAGAGGAAGTTTACCTCTCAGTAATATAACAAATACAGTTTTAGAGAATCAAAGACTAGCAAGACTACATAGGAAACATGTATTATTAGCCAAAAAACTCTCCAAAAGTCAGACGTCAGGTAAAATGAGGAAACTTTATTGAGCATCTATATATTTACTATACTTACTTATGAGTTGAACCAATTTTACGATAATAATACCTGATGTTAGTTCCATGACATTAGGTCGTATAACATCACCTCAGACTCCTGCAAGTTGTTCCGGTAAGAAACATTACTAAACACTTTCAAAATTAGTTTTAATATGCTTTTGCAACATATAATAGTTATAATGCATTTTTGTGATACAGTTCAAAGAAGATACAACAATGACCCCTATTCAGAAGATAGTACTCAATATGGGTCTAGATTATTAGATGATGGTATTGATACTGATAATACATTGTCTGATCATTTTCCAGTCTCAACTCATACTATATATGATTCAAATATATACATAGGGCCATTGCTTCAGGAGAATGATATGAATAGACATAGTATATTCGTACTTCAATATCTGACTTTATAAGTAAGCTTGATATTTTTGAAATAATTTAATTATGTTTTTTTTATCATTATACATGATATGATGATGATGGAGATCCCATCTTTGAATGTACACATTGTTCCGCACATATGTGGTTTAATGAACGGATCAGTAAAAAATTAAATTTGAATGTGTTGTAAGCAAGGAAAAGTGAAGCTCTCAATCTTAGAACAACCTCCTCCTTTGTTGGTTTATCTATTCACAAGTGATGATGAAATTTGTTGTCATTTCCGTGATAACATCCGAGCTTACAACATGATATTTTCTTTTACTTCTATTGGAGGCAAAGTTAATCATTCTATAAACGAAGGTAGAGGACCACATATCTTTCAGCTTCATGGAGAGAATTACCATTTAATAGGAAGTTTGATGCCTAAGAGAAAGGAGAAACCAAAGTTTCTACAACTTTATATTCACGATACACTTAATGAGATACGCAACAGGGAACAATCAATTAGGTACATTCGAACTTTACACTTATTTAAAGTTCTTATTATATTATTGTTTATCCATAACTTAAATTATTGTTTTTATTTTCTATATTGATATAGCAAAAATAGTAGGATCGACAAAAAATTAAGGGCAGCGCTAATAGAAGCTATAATGAAAATGTTGGACCAATGTAATCCTCTGGTGAAGACATTTCGATCTTACAAAGATAGATATCAGGATATTCAGGACACTGTTAAAATGGTTCTCATTGCCAAAAGAGATAAGGATTCTAGAACGCATAATGCCTACTGCAACTGAAGTCGCTGGCTTAATCCCCGGTGATTTTGAAGAAGGAATGGATAAAAGATATATTGTACTAGAAACAAAAGAAGGAGCCTTGCGAAGAATCAGTGAACTCTATGTAGGTTATCTAGCTTACAATATCCTCTTTTATTTCCATACGCTGAAGATGGATTTCATGTTGGTATCGAGGATGGATTTTCTGATGATAAGGAAAGGAAAAAGAAAACTATTAGGATGAGAGAGTATTATGCATATCGTATTCAGGACAGGTTGATGGAATCTCAGGCAATCATTCGTTCAAAACGATTGTACTTTAGGAATAATAAAAAAGCTTCGATATGATAAATATGTCAATTTGGTTGAAGCTCAGAAGGAAGGAAACACAGATCTATCAGCTAAAGGAAAACGTGTACTGATTCCTGCATCATTCACTGGTGGTTCACATTATATGAATAACAATTACTTAGATGCAATGGCCATTTGTAAATATTTCGGGTTTCCCGATCTATTTATAACATTTACTTGCAATCCAAGTTGGCCTGAGATTAGTAAATATACCAAGAGAAGAAATCTCAAACCAGAAGATAGACCAGACATTTGCTGCATGATATTCAAAATTAAGTTGGACTCTCTGATGGTGGATTTGACAGAAAATAATATGTTTGGTGAAACTGTTTGTGGTATGTTACAATTCATATAAGTTATTATAATACATTTATGTTTGATTGTTGTACATTTTTATGTGAATACTATACTATCATATAATTGTTTCAAACATAATTGAGTGTTCTCTGTATTTTCTGAATTTTGATGTATATGTTTATTCTTCTTTTTTATCTTACAGGAATTTATACAATTGAATTTCAGAAAAGAGGTCTGCCTCATGCAGACATTTTGATTTGGATGGCTTCTAAATGCAAGTTTCCTACACCAGATGCTATAGACAAAGTGATATCAGCTGAGATTCCTGACAAAGACATTGATCCGTATTTGTATGAGGTTGTCAACCAAAACATGATACATGGTCCATGTGGTGTATTGAACAAAAGTTCTCCATGCATGGTTAATGGTTATCCACATTATATGAGGAGAAAATCATAAGCTTTTGTTGATAAAAATGGTCTAAGGATTGACAACAGATGGGGGTTCCTCATAACAGGGAGTTATCTTTGCGCTATAAAGCTCATATCAATGTCGAATGGTGTACTCAAGCAAGGTCAATCAAATACTTATTCATGTATATCCATAAAGGACCAGATCGTGTGCTAGCTACTATTCAAGACAATAATGGTAAACAAGTTGGAGAATCTGCAAACCAGCATGGAGATGTACAAGGAGAAGAGGCGAAAGATGAAATTAAGGAATATTTTGATTGCATGTATTGTTATCAAAATTATACTATAATTTATTTCAGTATGTAGTGTAACAAACGGTTATATTATTTTATTGCCTCTTCTATATAGTATATTAATATGTTTTTAATTTTGCGTAGATATGTTTCTACATGTGAAGAATCATGGCGAATTCTGTCATTCCCAATTCATTTTAGATCAATTCCTGTAGAGAAACTATATTTTCATCTTGAGAATGAAAATCCATGCCTCTTGGAAGACGATGATCCTGTTGAAACTGTATTGAATCGTCGTTCAGTATAGAGTTCTATGCTGCTAGCATTCTTTGAAGCTTGCAACAAGTATCCTGAAGCAAATAATTTAGCTTATCCTGATTTTTCTACTACGTTTATTTATGATAGGAAACATGTTGAGTGGAGACTAAGAAAAAAAGGGATGGCTATTGGGAGAATGACATATGTTCCACCTTCGTGTGGTCAAGTTTACTATCTTCGTGTTCTACTAAACAGAATACCAGGACCAACATGTTATGATTATCTCAAAACTGTTGAGGGTGTTGTATATCCTACTTTCAAAGATGATTGCTATGCACTTGGATTGTTAGATGATGATACCGAATATATAGAAGGTATAAAAGAAGCTAGCATTTGGGGATCAGGTTGTTTTCTTAGAAATCTCTTTGCTATAATGCTTATTACTGATAGTATACTTAATCATTGCGGAGTCTGGGAGGAGACATGGTAGATTCTTTCTGATGACATTCTTTATAGAAGAAGAACAATTGAAAACAAACCAGGTAAATATAAAATTATTGAAATTGGAAACTTTAATCTACATTCATATGACAATACATGTTATGGATTTAAGTTTTTATGGCATACATTGATTATATTACATTGAATATTTTGCAGATTTGGATCTCACAGATGATCAGATTAAAAATTACACTTTAGATGCAATAGAGACGATCTTACGAAGCAATGGAAGTTCACTATCTTACTTTGATGGAATGCCTGTTCCACCAGAGAACTATCACAATTCTTCAATAAACAGATTGATATTCGACGAACGTAATTACGACAAAGAAGAAATGTCTGTAATCCACAAAAAATGCTTCACGGCTTGACTGAAGTGCAAAATGGAGTGTATTCATAAATAATGGAGGCTGTTACACAAGATAAAGGTGGTGTTTTCTTTCTGTATGGATTCGGAGGAACAGGGAAAACACATTTGTGGAAAATATTGTCTGCTGCAATACGATCTAAAGGAGATATCATTTTAAATGTTGCAAGTAGTGGAATTGCTGCACTGCTATTGCCTGGTGGACGAACAGCCCATTCACGTTTTGGAATTCCTATTAATCATGATGATCTGTCTACTTGCAGTATGGAAACATGAACATATTTAGCTAAATTAGTGGCGGAGGCATCACTTATAATTTGGGACGATGCTCCTATGATGAGCATATATTGTTTTGAAAGCTTGGATCGGAGTATGCGTGATATTATCAGGAGACATGAAGATAAACTATTTGGTGGTAAGGTTGTTGTGTTTGGAGGTCATTTTAGACAAGTTCTGCCTGTTATAAGTGGTGGTACAAGAGAATATATTGTTCTGGCTTACCTACATTCTTCTTACCTATGAGACCATTGTAAAGTGTTGAAACTTACAAAGAATATGCGTCTCTTGGCAGATCTTGGTGCAAGTGTTGAACAAGAAATCAAAGAATTTTATGAGTGGATTCTTAAAGTAGGTGATGTACAGATTGATCTACCAAACACAGGTGAAGTTGATGTTGATATTCCAGAGGAAATCCTGATAAAAGAATGCAATGAGCCCATTGAGGAAATTGTTGAAGCTGTATATGGATTACGATTCCAAGAACATACCGACCCTAACTTTTACCAAGAAAGAGCTATTCTATGTCCCACTAATGATGATGTATGCGCCATCAATGATTACATGTTGTCCATTCTTACAGGTATGGTTTAAGCACTTTATCATTCAAACCAATTTTCTATGTTCTCTATATTTACTATTTTGATATTTAAACTAAATTTCTTTCACTATGAAGGTGAGGAGAAAGTATATCTAAGCTCAGATTCTATAGATCCATCAGATACTTCCAACCACAATAGTACTGTTTATACTCTGGTTTTTTTGAATAATATAAGAATCTCTGGATTGCCTAACCATTATATTAGACTAAAAGTAGGAGCACCGGTCATGCTGCTGCGGAACATTGATCCAAAATGTGGTTTGTGTAATGGAACTATATTGCAAATATCTCAATTAGCTGATCATGTTATTGAAGCTATAGTTTTGACCGGAGAAACACATGAGCATAAGGTTTATATTCCTAGGTTGTCTATCTCACCACCTGAAGGTAAATTTCCATTCAAATTACGACGAAGGCAATTCCCTTTGATGGTCTCATTTACAATGACAATAAATAAAAGTCAAGGACAAACTCTTTCAAGTGTTGGACTATATTTGCCTAGGCCTGTTTTATCACATGGTCAGCTATATGTTGCACTATCTAGAGTGAGGTCAAAGTCAGGGTTAAAGGTTCTTATTATAGACAAAGAAGGAGAACCACAGAAGCAAACAATGAATGTTGTTTTCAAAGAAATATTCCAAACTATCAATCAAAACAAATAGCAGGTAAGTAGAGATATTTATTTGTTAGATATTGATTGTATCATGTGTTACTTTCAATTTCTCTATGTAATTGAAGTTATGTCCTACATGTTGGAGGTGTATCCTCTAAACATGCATTATTGTGTAGAACATAATTGAAATGGACCTATGTCAACTTCACCTTTTTGAAATAAAACTTTGATAGTTTAAAATAATGAATGTTTATTTTTAATTTTGTATTTAGTCTAATTATTAATATTTTTAATTTTGTATTCAGTCTAATTATTAATTCATAATAATATGTTTCCTGCAGTGTTGTTAAGTAAAAAAATGTTTCTGATATCTAACCTTATTTTGTTTTTTTGGGAAAATGATCATCATCATCTTCATTATAACACAGTAAATCCCTACATAAAAACGTAGGAGGAACATTTAGTCCTTATCGGAAGATATACAAGTATTGTGATAGTTATAAATATTGTCAGAAACTAAATCATTTTTTTTTACCATTCGTAAATTTTCTGACATAAGTTGATCTGAATGTTCAAAAAAAGTATTGTGGACAGCCATTCCCTAAGATGGATGCATTGAATGTATTTTTTCTAAATCGTTATTCCTCTTTCTCTCTTACATGCAACAGACAATTTACTGTGTTCATTGATGTGAATATTCATGCACTGAAAAGCTACATAATTTTATGGAAACAATGCATTGACCGAATATTTCATTACGCTTTTTATGAAAATTCAAATAAAATCAATATAACTTTTGAACACTTTTGGTTAAAGATACAACTTTGATATATCTATAAAATATACTATCATATCTCACAAATATACAACAAATCATTATTTGCAATTTATATGCCTTCCCCACAACATAGTACTTCCTAAATATCTACTTCGTAGATCATTCTCCTACATTACATATCTACTATATTCAATGACTACCTACGACTTGGTCTCTGATTTGCATCATGACAGAACCAATTGGAGCATAAGAGTTAAAGTGTTGAAGAAATAGTTTCAAAATGGTGGATCAAGTCGTGATTCTTTACAAATGATGATGATGGATGCAGAGGTTTTGTTCATATTGTTTACGCTTAATGAAATAACTCTATATGTATGATTCTTTTGTTAGAATCTCTAACTTTAATATTTCTAAATTACTTTCTACTTGCAGGGTGAAACTATACAAGCCTATCTTTATCACCCATGTCTAATTAAGGTATACGATAGACAAATTGACGAAGGTGATTGGAAGAGCATAACACATTTTATTGTGTTTAATGATCCTGTCAAAGAACCTAATACTCCAATAGGTGTATCTATACAGTTATGTGAAAATACTTGCATAACTGAGACAGATCCAAGACCAGTATATATTGAAAAAGGGTTGTACTCTTTCTTAGATGTTTTTGGTGGCAAAACAGATCCTGAGCTTCCTATTGGTATACATATAAATATTTTTTTTATAGAACTTACATATGTAATCAACTTGAAACCATCGTTATATTAATTATTAATGTGTTTGTTTGTTTACTTCAACAAATATATTTGGTTATGTTATTGGTATGGAGGAACTGCATACAGTGAAAAACGATTGCACTGACAGGACAAACAAAAAGATAACCTCTCTCACTTTCACACTTAAGGACCACAAGTAAGTATTTAGTTAGATGTTTTTCTTACATGTTTGAAGATAGAAATTTGGTTACAAACAAATGGCATGTGGTTCTGGTATAGGGGTTGCAATGTACTGCCTTAGGACAAATAGCTGTGGATTTCAATAACAAAATATGGCATGACAGTCAACTACATATCCTCTGTCATATAACAGAATGGAGTGTTAGCAATGAAGAAGGTTAATTGTTTTTGTAATTAGTTAATATACAACTATAACATCTTTAGATTATCCTCTTCACAAACTCCATACTTAGATTATATAAGTCATTTTCAGGTCGTATCAATCTCAAAACCAGATGAGGAATTTCTAGATTTGATTTTCATCCTCAAATTGCACAAGTCAAAACCTTTGTTACAAGGTAAAAAATACTCTTTCATGTTAGTGTAATTATCCTTATATAGCCTACCAAAGGTTAATAGGTTTTTTTAACTGTTTTCAGGTATTGGAACAATGAGAACAAATTACAATTTATCATTGATGGGAAAACTGATGACCATGAGGCAAGTTCATCCGCGAAAAATATCAGAAAGTGAAAATCCCCTTAGTTCAAGTGTCCCTTATCTTTATGTATTGTTATATCTTTCTGTAGTTCGTATTTTCTTAAGACAATATATCCAGTATTATATGTTGTGTGTTTGACTTGAAAGTATTTGAGTTTTTATCTAAACTTCGAATATGTTTTCATGGCAGTTAATAAGTTCATTTCCTATTTTATGTTAGTTTGCTATTGTTTTTCCCGTTTTCGTTTTTATTTCTATTCTACTAATAGAGGAAGCTTTATATCTTATGCTTATTTGAAGTGAAATTCAAACATTTAATTTGGCTTATATATTTTATTCATATGGAATTCATATCTAACGTTTGTATGAGTATATGTCATTGTTGTATTAACGAATATTGGGTGATTTAGTACTATGTCTTTTATATCAATAATGATACATTATTCATGAGAACTAAGGGATAAATTTATTTATTTAAAGAGTAGAATACATACATATTTTATATTAAGATAAATTGTCTGTATCATAAAATGTATTACGGAAATAAAGAAACATAATGAATTATTAGGATTAGGAAAACTTACATTTTTAGTCTAAGTCAGCTTTTCTTTTTTTGATTTTCCCCTTTATTAGATTTATCAAATATTTCATGTTTCCATTGTCATTTGCCTTTTTTGCAAATTAATAAAATTATTAAAATAATCACTATTTCAAATTGAACTAATTATAGGAAATCAAATATTTTTGAATACTAATTTAGAATCTACTTTTATGAATAAGGAAGCAATTTATTGCTTGCTAAATAAAATCAAGCTTCATTAAATAACTAAAAAGATTTACATCAATATATACTTTATTTACTATTAAATATGATTTGATAGTAAACCATAATATGGTATGTTGGTAACTGTCAATTATTTACGCGAGCCATTAATTACACAATCTATTCAAGTTCTGTCAAATATATTATGAAGATTTCATTTCAACCAACTTCCTATTTCGCATTTACTCAAATGTCTAACTTGTTCATCCAATAAAATTTTAACAAAAAATGATATTTAGTTTAGATAAAAGCTATTAAATAAAATATTACGATATTCTCAATCGTTGCAATTAATTTAGATTCATTGAACCTCCCAAAATTAAATTGAAACCATTCGCAATCTCAAAATCTACTACATATAATCCTTACCTTCTCCTAAATACAATCACCATTTCACATAACTGTGAAGAACAAAGCAGTAAGAAATTAACACTCATTCACAATTCATTTCATCATGCAATCTGAATATAACTTGGTTCATGGTTTGCATGCATGGAGAGATGACTGGAAGATTCGTGTTAAAGTTCTGAAAAGGTGGGAAAAGCTGATATAGAAGGAAAACCATGAATGAACTTCATTTTCGTAGATGAAATTGTAAGTTTTCTATTATACAAAAGCTTATATATTAATCTTCAATTATTAGATTATCTACTAACTATGTTTAACCTTTACCCTTATTATAGGGTTGCAGAATCAATGGTTTTTGCGACAACTTAATGTTATCCTATTTCGATCGGGTTTGTCTCGAAGGAAAATGGGTTGAGTAATCAAAATTCCGCATGTCTAACTCAGGATGGGAAAACATTGAGAGGACCACCAAACACCCTTTTCAACTTATTCTCACTCGCGAAACCAAAGTCTCTACACTCAGAGCGTTGACAGATGATCCATTTATCAATTTCACTGAGTTTAGTGAGATTTATAGACAACCTTATGCTCAGTACTATCCAACGGGTATGTTTTATCTATATATTATTGAACTGAATCTGACTTCAATTCTTTATATTGAATAGTTTACTTTTACTAGATTGTTCGAATGAAATCATTATGCCCGTAGAAAAATTGATATATTTACATATATGTTAACACATATTTGATGGGTGTTTTGGAAAATGTTGGAGAGCTCATAACAGTTGTGTATCCTGATGGTAAAAGTGTTCTCACGCTAAATTTCACCATTAGAGACATTGAGTAAGACAACAATTTAGTTTGAAGTAAATATAAATCAAATAGAAAATATATACTGACTTATTTCATTTTAACTAAGGAATTACACAATGAAATGCATTGCTCATGGAGATTTTGCTGCTGACATCAAGGCAAGATGCAAAGGAATCAATGGTCCTTTTGGTATTTGTGTGTTTAACAGACTGGAGGGTGAAGAAAAACAGAGGTATGTGCAAAAAACTTTTAGAAATTTTAATATATTTTACCTATGTCATGTTATATAAGTTTAATTCTCATATATCTTTTTAAAAATTGTTGATTACATACATGTAGATGAAATAACAATCCATAAACATGAAGCTGTTGGTTTTTCCCGTTTCCTCATTGCTCCACCAATTGATGATGTTAGCAATTTCCGAATCAAGTAAGGATACCAATCTTAACGTTTTTTATATGAAAATGAAGTATGTACTTAATACTAACAGTTTAACCTCTTTATATAACTTTCAGGATCTGGAACAAGATAAAGAAGACTAAGAAGTATGGAGAATCAAGTGGAATTATGAACGCATAACACAGAATGCTAATGAAGTAGCATTCTTTCTGAATCTTTTGAATTTGCATTATATAGACTATAAGGAGATAGCTAATCTGCTTTATATTTTAATGCTTTGTTGACGTTTATCTATTTCAAATATTGTGTTTCTTTCAGTTTTCTAATTATGTTAGATATTTATTTATATCTACTTTGTCAAATATTCCTCTCAATCTTTAAAAATTTTATATACTCAAATTAATTAAATTAGCATAAAATATACAATTTCACCACATTTTTCCAAATAAGATTGTAGTCTAACTTGGTTAGATAAGCTCTTCACATGAATACTTAAAAAAAATTAAATGATTATATAATTAATTTTGCTGTCATTTGTGTTATTCTATGAAATTAATTAATACTTTGTTTTAGTTTACCAACTTTGATCTATAATAGATTTACTTCAATCATTCTGTTCCAAAAAGCGATACTAAGTTGATACTCTGCTATCCATTTGTGTGAATTTATTTTAATGTAAATAATGTTTAATTTAGGAGGCAAAAATCTTCAAAAGTATCACACAAAATATTTCCGTATAACCACTGTTCCTTAATTTTACATATGAACTTTCTAAGAAACCAAGAGCTAATTACTCTATATAAACTGTATCAATATTAGGTCATCACATATGTCATTTTAAAACTATTATAGATCATGCAGTGCTGTTACTTATCAGATCACTCTGCTTCCAATATGGAACAATTTGACAAGGTTTTCCAGCTCCATTCTTGGAGATCTGATTGGAAGATAATAATAATTGTGTTGAAAAAGTGGGAAAATGTTGGTCCGCAGGGTATTGAAGGGTTAGAGTTTATTTTTGTAGATGAAGAAGTAAGTTTTAATAGATGATTTCAATGAGTGTTTATTAAATATATGTCTATAAATTTTATAGCTTCCGATACTTTAGTATTATTAAGTTTTTGCTTTTACAGGGATGAAAAATTCAAGCCTCTATGACAAATCATGTTTTCGTTACATATTACAATGGTGCTTTAAAAGAAGGACAATGGAACTCTTTAAAGGATTTTGTTGTTAATGATGCATTCTGGTCCCAGAAAATCACTCCACATAAATGGCGTTTATTCTTACTTGAAAACACAACTGTGGATTCAATAAAACCAAGGTCAGAAAATCCATTCATGACTTTTGCAGACTTTGGTGAAGTTTATGATGGGATTGTTGATACCAATTATCCTATTGGTAAGTTCTCCTCTATTATTGTATTACATTTTTCGTACTTTATAAAATGTATAATATAATTCTTAAATTATTTTCATGATTAACCTTTTAGTCATTGGTTTCATTCTGAATAACAAAATCTATATTTCTGAACTGGCTTAATTGGTGCTCTGGTCTATGTTGGAAGACTTATGAGGGGTAAAGAGTTCTCAAATGATGGTGAAACAAATAAACTCTTTAGCCGTATCAAATTCACTATCAGAGACACCAAGTAATTATTATTCCTATAACCCTTTAATATAAGCCGTTTGCAAACAACTAATAAATAACTCCCTAATATGAAGGAATGTGGAAATCAGTTGTGTTGCCTATGGTAACTTAGATGACGAGTTCCAAAGCCAATGGTGGGCTGCATGTGGTTCTGAGATTATTTGCGTTTTGACCGAATGGCGTGTTACGTCAACAAAAGGTTTGATATGTAATTGTGTCTACTCTCACTTTTTACCAATAGACTATAACTGGGATTGTGGATTGTGCTTTAAAGTAATTAAAAATGTGAATTGACTAATTTTTAGGAGTATTGATGGTAGCTGAAGCCAAAAGGATGTCAAGATTTTTGTTTAACCCTCTATTAGAAGAAGTTGAATCTTTCAAAGAAAGGTATAAACAATACAACAGTTTTATCTTTCAAAGTAACTTCAAATAGTTTAACTATTCTGTTGATATAGGTATTTAAGGATGAAGAGTATCAACGACACTGATCAGATATAATGAGATAGGTTAGCCATATATTTCATAGATTGGAAAGAAGAAAAGAGATTGATTAACGTTATCTCATTTCTACGTTTGAATGGTTTTTGTTCTTTAGGATTTCTTTTTTAAGACAAAGTTAACTATTGTCCTTATAAATTTCAGTACAAAAGAATTGGAAATATAGGACACATTGAACTTAAAATTGTCCCCTTAAGATTTATTGAACTAAAATTTGTCCCCTTAGGATTTAGATTAATTGATTTCCCACACTACCCTTAAATTATTAATTATAATTGATTTAGAAAAAAAATAAAATTTAAGTTCAACGGCAAAATTCTTTGATTGGTCTACATAAAAAGGAAAGTATTATATTAAAAGATATTTTTAAAAATATTTTGTCGAGAAAACCTATTCTTATACCATTTTTTTTCCACAAAGCATTTTCTCTTCTTGACATCTCCGTCGAGAGAAACCTAGGTCTGAAGAATCCGGCATCTCCGTCAGTCTCCGACATCTCCGTCATCCACGGTTCGTCCTCCGTGGAGGTTCCATCGTCAACGATCATGGTTTTGAGGCACGCAAGCAGAAGTTGATGTGCCAACGATCAGCTGGAAAACAGAATGTTCCTGATGAGGACATGAAAGTCTTTCATTCAAGGAATTATTGATGCTTCACTCAGCACCTTCGAGAAGAAATTTGAAGACAGAATCGGCAAGTTAGAAGAGATGTTTAAGACTCGGCAAGCCACAGGAGAGCCATCAACCAGTTCGTTTCCCGCTGCTAACGACACACCACAACCTGCACTGAAGGTAAGAAAGACAAGACACTCTAAGTGATAATCTTAGGTTCTAAAATATTTGGTAAAATATTTTGTAATGGTACTCTACGAAACGTAATATGGTAGACTTAGAGATTGTAACATATGTTGTAATCGTATTCTAAAAAATGTAATATGGTCATATATATTTTGTAGAATATTTTGTAATTGGTGTTTTTTGTATTGACAGGCAACATTATTTGATAGACTTTCTGATAACCTTCACGAAGTTGTATTGAGTCAGCTTTCTGATATTGATATGGGAATGGGTACACAAGAATGGCTTCGAAAAACAATGGCAGATCTACCTCAAGATCCGTTTGTTACTGGCTTTGATTCTACGCAGACTTCAAATGACATCAAACAAATCGTGGCCACAACTAATTTAGTGGCTGTTGAGAAAAATACAAAACAGAAAACACGAGGGAAGAAGACCTTAGCAAAACCCAACACCAAATGGAGAATGTTGTCAGACAACTTAAGAATCCCAGAAGAAGAACCCGATTATGCTTTGGTTTACGTGTCAGACGAGTCATTTGATAAACTTTTTTCAGTGGTCTCAATCTCCCGTGTAAGTCCTCCAAGAATTTATTATTTTTTCTAATTTAAAAAAACCAAAAAATGTTGACAAATTAATAATTTATCTCGACAATGTTGTACTATTTCAGAGACTTGAAGATTGGTCCAACCATTTTTATCTACCAATTAGCTCATCGTAAAATGATGCCCGAAAGTTGGCTTCACACCGAGGTACGATTTAGAAGAACATATAGCTTATAAGTTTACATAAAACTAAAGATATTTACGATTTATACATTTTTTGTTTTGTTTTGAATCCAACAATTTATAAATTTTGCAGGATATGGAAGCAGTTATGTACTTATTCCGGGAGAAGACATCTTTGCGCCGATGGAAACCAGACCGTGTTACCTTCAGTAACTGTTTCCTCGGACTCCAAATCAGTGGTGCGTACAAGAAATTTATGCAAAACAAGAGGGCATACAAATTACATCCTTGGCTCTTACATTACGGAACCGGTGAGCTTCCATCCCATGGAAGAACAAGACAAGTTTGGTATAAGGATGTTGACCGTGTCTACGCTCCACTCCATGTAAACGGTAATCACTGGATTTCTTTGTGCATCAATTTCGTCCAAAGAACAATTGAAGTATTCGATTGTTCAGGAGTGGAAAACAGCAGGCACGTCGAAGAATTTGCAGTTATTAACCCTCGGATTGTGAAGGCAGTTCAACCTGCAGAAGACAGGAAAGATATTAACCTCGCATAGTATTCAGTCTTTTATGTGCCGATGAAGCCTAAGCTAAATAAGAGTAAATGTCACTATGGAGTGTACGCGTTGAAATTCATCGAGTGTCACGTTCTTGGGTTAGACATATCTCTGCTGGACGATGAGAACATCAAGGAGGCCAGGTACAAGATAGCATTTGATCTTTGGCAAGCAGCAAACGATCCCGTGTTGATTGAGAGAATGTCAAAGTATGAGCCGTTAGCGAGTACTGAGTCTGAAGTTATAGAACTAGATTGAGTTTTAAATTTTTATTTTAGAAAAATTAACAATTGTTTTGGTATTTTGTTGTTTAAATGTTAGATTTTAACATTTTTAAAATTTAGAAGAATATTATTTCTCTTATTTTGTTATGTTGTCTTCTTGGTTTTGGGTAGGCTCTTTCTCTTTTGCAAAAACAATGATGAATATTAAACTGAATAAAAAATCAAAATAGAGTCTTGTATCAAAGAAGAGAACCACATTAAAAGGTAAACCCCTACGCCATAGTTTGACTAAAAAATAGCATAACACAGACATCCAACCCCTACAACTGCAACAAAAAAATCCAATTTTCTGTATTGTTCCTTTGAGACCTCGTAGTTGATGGTCGATCCTTTTGTTCTTCTCCACGAGCTTGTCAAACTTCTCCATCATAATCTTCTGTGAATTTAGGATTTTGTTCAAGTCTTCAACAAACAGCGTTTGATTCTCCGCAAGGACATCGAACTCTTCCATCTTAGCTTCTTTGGCCCATTTGAAAACGTGTCCTTAGTCACCCTTTAACCAAGACATATTAAATCTTAGACCAAAACACAAAGCATAGTCATAAGAAAATTCTGACCTTTTTTGCAGCAACACATTTATATAACTTCCGATCAGGATTCTTCGCCGTATTTGATGAAACAACCGCACCCATTTTTTTTTTTTGCAAATAATCATTAAAATCCCATAAATAATAACGGAACCTCACCAATTAATTCCCGGTTCAAGACTAAAAATCCGAACAATGCAGATCATAAATTATTAAATTAAATAATCAAATAAACGATAAATCTAGATCACCCCCTCTTCCTCGCCCTGATTCCACGGTCACACTTTCTCATTTCCTGCATCAATTAAAATATAAGAGATGCATAAGTATTTCGATAAATACTTAGTGAGGCAATCCTCCCATCTACAGGCTAACAAATAATTAAGATAATTAATATAGACTATCACGAAAATACCGAATAAATCAAACATTTCATGAAACACTCGATCTAGACCCTCCGAGATCGTAAACGGCCTATAATCACGAAATCACACCAATTATCAAAATTATTTAATTACGCCTATGGTCCTGCACTCACCTTATTCCCGCACAGCAAGTTTCACGAGAAAATTCAGCAATTTTCTAGAACTCCCCGGGATGAATAACCTTCTATTAATCCACCTAAAAATAAAAATAATAAAATATTCAAAAACAAAACAAACCAATCTTTAATTGTTCAAACCCCTCCTACACGTTACGTACGATCGTCTTCCTCTTCCCATCGCCGACTCAACTACACCACCGGAGCTCACCACTGTCACCACCGGAACCACCATGATCCAACCACCGATCACGAACAATTCTCTCGCGCTCTGACGACAGGGACACTCCGATCCACCGAACCCCACCACACGGCGTCCACACCACACGGCGTTCCGTTACGCTTCGCCCGACCACACCACCGCCGGAGCTCCCCCCGAAACCGCCATGATCCAGCCTCCGATCACCACCACGAGACTCGCTACACACGGCCGGCCCTAAATACAGCGACCCCGCCACAACCGCCAACGCACGGACCACACGCACGACAAAACCAAACGACAAGGCCAAGAGTCTTACCGAGAAAGAGAGAGGCGTGGCTCGAAGCTCTCCTTGCTTCCACGCCGAAAACCAGCGCAATCTTCCTCCTTGACGGCTAAGGTTCGATCCTTCTCTCCCAAGACGGCGATACACACACGCATATAAACCTAGGTGTGTTTCAAGTTTGCTTATTACACCAACCGGTCCTCGCACTTCCTCCCCTTCCGAAAGTTAACCCCAAACTTTCAAAATTAACAATCACACCCGCCAGTAAAATTGATTTATTCAATTTAACCCCCGTAACTTCTAAAAGGTCAAATTAAGCCCAATTAATGGATTGCGGGTGTTACAATTCTCCCCCACTAACATAGATTCGTCCTCGAATCTAACGTCCAACGAACATCCACAACATAGCACAACCGCTATTCCAACTCAGCGTCGCACGACCGCTCTTCCAACTCTACCAACAACGGTATCACGGCTCAACACCATAGTGCCATATTTCCCTACTTGGTTTGGCCAACCACTCCAACACCCGGGAGTACAACGACTTCACGACCCAACACCATGGATCGGTCCGTCTAACGCATAGAGAGCCAGACAACGGCAATCTCTCTAGTGACCTGTCTCACCAATCAGGAATCACATCGAAACCCAACCGGCCAGGTACACTCGGCAGTGACTCACCAGTGCACTCCGATGCCGCTATATGGGGCCACCACCCCGTGCCAAACCAATCCGGAACTATCAGCCTTATGCGGCTACCAAACACCTAGTATCCGCACCCCCGCTATCGGACCACTACCACTAGTAGCCCGCCAACCTGTCTACAATTCCCCTAGTAAACCCACCACTCAACATATTCAATGAAAACACCTTTTTATTGAATAGTCAAAAACTCCAAAGTACATCGATTAATTATAACACCATAAAAATAGACGAGTACAACAACGCAATAACTCCCAAAATCCCAACACCATGGTTACAACGATATGGAAACACCCGGCTAACCCTCCAGTTTGCCGAACCACTTGGGAAATTTGCGCTTCAACTTCGCTTCCGGCTCCCAAGTCACCTCCTCGGCTCCATTGCAGTCCCACAGCACCTGCATCTCAGGAACCTTCTTCCTCCTGATCACTCTCACCCGACGATCTTGGACTCTCAGAGGCCTCGCCTCCACCACCATGCTCGGTGTCAAATCTGATGGCACCCCCGTGACCACCTGATCATCCTTGTGCAAACATTTCTTCAGCATCGACACGTGGAACACCTTGTGAAATGCCTGCATGGACTCCGGCAACTCTAACCGATAAGCCACCGGTCCGACCCGCTCCAGCACCCTGACGGGACCCATATACCGTGGACTCAACTTCGTCTCGGAAATGGACCTGTTCGGACCCCTCAACATGGCCATTTTCAAGTAGACCAAATCGCCAACTGCGAACTCCAGCTCCTTCCTACGCCGATCTGCGTAGCTTTTCTGACGATCTTGAGCTTCCTTCATGTTCAACTTCACAATCCGGACCTTCTCAGTCGTCTCCTGCACAAAGTCAGCTCCCAACAGGCTCCTCTCCCCCACTTGTGTCCAACATAACGGGGTCCTGCAAGGCCTACCATACCACGCCTCAAATGGTGCCATGCCGATACTAGCCTGGTAGCTGTTATTGTACGCAAACTCCACTAGATTCAGATGATCCGCCCAATGTCCACCCCAGTCCAACACACACATCCTCAACAGATCCTCCAACGTCTGGATAGTCCTCTCCGACTGCCCATCGGTCTGGGGATGATAAGCTGTACTCATGTGTACCTTAGTGCCCATCTCCTTCTGGAAAGCGCCCCAGAACAGCGAGGAGAACTTCGGATCTCGATCTGACACTATACTCACCGGTACCCCATGCAGCTTCACAATCTCCCTGACGTACCTCTTGGCCAACACTTCCGCACCGTCGGTCTTTTTTTATGGCCAAGAAGTGCGCCGACTTGGTCAACCTATCCACGATGACCCAAATAGCGTCATTGGTTCGCGAAACCGGCAGACCCACCACGAAATCCATGGTGATCATGTCCCACTTCCACTCCGGAATGGGTAAACTCCTCAACAACCCGCTCGGAACCTGATGCTCAGCCTTCACCAACTGACAGGTATCACACCCCGCAACCCAGTTGGCAACATCCTTCTTCATCCCTACCCACTGGTAATACCGTTTGAGGTCACGGTACATCTTGGTAGCTCCGGGATGAATAGAGAAACGGCTCTGATGTGCTTCCCTCAGGATTTCCTGCCTCAGCACTTCGTCCTTCGGTACACACACCCTGCCCCTCAAAAGGATCGTTCCATTGCTGGATAACTCATACTCAGACCGCTCTGCCCTGCCAGCCTGCATTAATTCCGCATCCAACTGCTGTGCTACCCGCACCCTAGTCAGAATGTCCGCCTGATCCACCGCCTCTAAACCCAACGGCTCAGGTTCCTCAGACACAGCACACAGTCTCAGGGCACTCACCATGCCTACCAACGCCTCCGTATCTCGCTCAGTGTCTAAAATAACCCGCTTCCTGCTCAAAGCATCGGCTACAAGATTCGCTTTACCGGGATGGTAAGCTATCTCCAGGTCATAATCCGCAACAAGCTCCATCCATCGCCTCTGTCGCAGATTCAGCTCCGGCTGGGTAAAGATGTACTTCAGACTTTTGTGGTCTGTGAACACCTGAACCTTACCGCCATACAGATAAGACCTCCAGATCTTCAATGCAAACACCACTGCAGCCATCTCAAGATCGTGAGTAGGATAATTGCATTCATGTTTCCTCAGCTGCCTGGAAGCATATGCGATTACCTTACCCTGCTGCATCAATACACAACCCAGCCCCAGCCTGGACGCGTCTGTGAACACAACATATGGCTCATCCTGCTTAGGCAAGGCTAACACCGGAGTACTCACCAGCATCTCCTTGAGCTTCACAAAGCTCTCCTCACACTGGTCCGACCACACGAAAGGAACGTCCTTCCCGGTCAACTTGGTCATGGCCTGCGCCATACTAGCAAACCCCTTGACGAACCTCCTGTAATAACCCGCCAGACCCAGAAAACTGCGAATCTCCGAGGCATTCTTCGGTCTCGGCCACTCCTCAATCGAGCGAATCTTCTCCGGATCCACTGAAACACCACGATCAGATACGACGTGCCCCAGAAATCCGATCTCCCGCTGCCAGAAACTACACTTGCTCAGCTTAGCGAACAACTTCTGCTCCCGTAGCTTCTCCAGAACTTTCCTCAGGTGAACCATGTGCTCCTCAGGACTCTTCGAATACACTAGAATGTCGTCGATGAAAATGATGACGAACTCATCCAGATACTCCTGGAACACGCCGTTCATCAACCTCATAAACGCAGCCGGTGCATTCGTCAACCCAAACGGCATCACCACAAACTCGTAGTGCCCGTATCTCGTCCTGAAAGCCGTCTTCCTGATGTCCGACTCCGCTATCGGGATCTGATGATAACCCGATGCCAAATCAATCTTAGAGAACCACGAAGCACCCTGCAACTGATCTAACAACTCATCGATCCTCGGTAATGGGTACTTGTTCTTCACAGTAACCCGGTTCAGCCCCCGATAATCAATGCACAACCGGAAGCTCCCATCCTTCTTCTTGACGAACAGTACCGGTGCACCCCACGGAGAACTGCTCGGTCTAATGAAACCCTTTTCCAACAACTCCTCGAGCTGCTTCTTAAGCTCAGCCATCTCCGCTGGAGCCATCCTGTAAGGAGCCTTAGACAACGGGGTCGTCCCCGGCTCTAACTCAATGGTACAAGGATCCGACCTGGATGGTGGTAACCCGCTCAACTGCTGGAACACATCCTCGAACTCCCAGACCACCTCAATATCCCGCACCGCTGACTCCCCAACCTCACCAGGTATCGAAATGGTAGCCAAGTAGGCCTCACAACCCTGTTCGATCAAGCGCTCCGCTTGAACCGCGGAAACGACGATGCCTCCCGGCACCGGTCTCACTCCCTGATAAACCAGTCTTCTGTTAGCATGCTCGAAAACCACACGACCCCGGTGACAATCCAAATGAGCCTTGAACTTTCCCAGCCAGTCCATACCCAAAATGATGTCATAGAGTTCCACTGGGCACACTATCAAATCCGCTGGCATCAGCTTTCCGGCGATAAGAATGTCAACATTCTCTACACAGCCCTGAGTCCTCAACAAGCGACCCCCAGCAACTCTCACCACACCCGAGTGGTCCCCACACAACTCTTGGATACCGCTCCCCGACACCCAATCCGGTGTGGCAAAACTGTGGGACGCTCCGGAGTCAAACAACACATGTGACTATACCCCAGCCACATTAAGGGTCCCTAAGCACGAAAAGGATTCACGGCAAATAGCAAACACCAATTACAGAGCGAGTAACTGAATTACAATCAAACAAGAACATAGTTAAGGTAACTAACCAGTAATCGGTCTGCTGCCGCTCGCCTCGCCTGACTCCGCGCCTATGGTGAACACCCTCGGTGCCACTGCGGCCCGTTTCGGAGGCGGTGCCTCGATCCTCACAAATGGCTGAGCCAACTTCGGACAATCCTTCCTGAGGTGACCGGGTTCCTTGCAATGAAAGCACACCGGGCCCCCTCGAGAACAATCCGCCACGCGATGTCCATGGGCTCCGCACCCGAAACAACGTGGCCCAGAACCCGCTTCCCTGGAAGTATCCTCCCACTTCCTCTTCTGTCCCTGCTGCTGACCAGACCTACCGCCCTTGCTCGGAGCAACACTCTGACTTTGAGGCCGTCGCGGAGCCTCTGGTACTGCAGCCTTTAAACTAGCCTCCTGCCTCATCCCCTCCTCAAGCTGCGCTGCACACTCCACCAGTTCGGATACCGACTCGAACTTGCGGACTATGCACCGATTCCTGAGATCGATACGCATACCTCGCATGAAAGCACCAATCAACTCATACTCGGTATCTGCACCCCGACCAGCAACCCGCTTCAGCCGGTTAAACTCGGCCTCGTACTCTCGGACCGAACGAATCCCCTGTGACAAGTACAGAAACTCCGCCTGTAACCTGTCGCGAGCCTCCCGCGGAAAATACTTGAGATCGAACTCCCTCCGGAACTCGTCCCAAGACAACACTACTTCCGCCCTCCTCGCAGCAACACCCTGCCACCACTCATGTGCATCTCCCTCCAGATAATGCACCGCCAAGTCAACCCTATACTCCTCAGGGCATCTGATCGACTGGAAGTTCCTCTCCAACCTGGACCTCCACTCATCAGACTCAATCGGTCGAGCACCACCACTGAAAAACTTGGTGCCCAACCTCTGCATATGCTCCATCACCCTCAGGTACGACGGAACCACTGGCTCGGCCTCAGCAACCACTCCCGGAACTCCCGGAGCAACAACACCCGGCATCGCGGCAACCCCCTGTGGCGCCACTGGAGCTGGAGCCGGTACCACACCAGGTAACCTCTCCAAGAGCTGGGCCAACATGCCCAAAACAGCCGCCATCGGGTTCGGGCCCGCACCCGCCTGAGCACCACCCGGCGCCGGCATCGCACCATACACGGCCGCTGGCTCCGACTGACCTTCCCCCTCGGCGTGATCATACGCCCCCTGCTCCACCGTGACACTCTGCGTCACATTCGCAGCTGCTCTGCCACCTCTACCACCTCTACCACCTCTGCCGCCACGGCCTGTTCTGCCGCCCCGACCACGGCCGCCGCGACCACCCCGACCTCTGAGACCTTGCCCAACGCTATCAGAATCAACCATCTGCAATAACCACTTGTTACTAATTGACAACAGCAATAGTAAAACAAACACGAGTCTTACCGTGGAATCTCATTGAAGGCTCGAAGAGGATGATCTAGAACTTCAAGCTCAACAATTGACTAACTCCCATAGACAGTTCTAATAGCGGAAATTTTTTTTTTTTAAACCGTCCTAGAACCGTAAATGCTCTGATACCAAATTGAAACAACCGCACCCATTTTTTTTTTTTTGCAAATAATCATTAAAATCCCATAAATAATAACGGAACCTCACCAATTAATTCCCGGTTCAAGACTAAAAATCCGAACAATGCAGATCATAAATTATTAAATTAAATAATCAAATAAACGATAAATCTAGATCACCCCCTCTTCCTCGCCCTGATTCCACGGTCACACTTTCTCATATCCTGCATCAATTAAAATATAAGAGATGCATAAGTATTTCGATAAATACTTAGTGAGGCAATCCTCCCATCTACAGGCTAACAAATAATTAAGATAATTAATATAGACTATCACGAAAATACCGAATAAATCAAACATTTCATGAAACACTCGATCTAGACCCTCCGAGATCGTAAACGGCCTATAATCACTAAATCACACCAATTATCAAAATTATTTAATTACGCCTATGGTCCTGCACTCACCTTATTCCCGCACAGCAAGTTTCACGAGAAAATTCAGCAATTTTCTAGAACTCCCCGGGATGAATAACCTTCTATTAATCCACCTAAAAATAAAAATAATAAAATATTCAAAAACAAAACAAACCAATCTTTAATTGTTCAAACCCCTCCTACACGTTACGTACGATCGTCTTCCTCTTCCCATCGCCGACTCAACTACACCACCGGAGCTCACCACCGTCACCACCGGAACCACCATGATCCAACCACCGATCACGAACAATTCTCTCGCGCTCTGACGACAGGGACACTCCGATCCACCGAACCCCACCACACGGCGTCCACACCACACGGCGTTCCGTTACGCTTCGCCCGACCACACCACCGCCGGAGCTCCCCCCGAAACCGCCATGATCCAGCCTCCGATCACCACCACGAGACTCGCTACACACGGCCGGCCCTAAATACAGCGACCCCGCCACAACCGCCAACGCACGGACCACACGCACGACAAAACCAAACGACAAGGCCAAGAGTCTTACCGAGAAAGAGAGAGGCGTGGCTCGAAGCTCTCCTTGCTTCCACGCCGAAAACCAGCGCAATCTTCCTCCTTGACGGCTAAGGTTCGATCCTTCTCTCCCAAGACGGCGATACACACACGCATATAAACCTAGGTGTGTTTCAAGTTTGCTTATTACACCAACCGGTCCTCGCACTTCCTCCCCTTCCGAAAGTTAACCCCAAACTTTCAAAATTAACAATCACACCCGCCAGTAAAATTGATTTATTCAATTTAACCCCCGTAACTTCTAAAAGGTCAAATTAAGCCCAATTAATGGATTGCGGGTGTTACATTTGATATACACAAAACGGTTTTCTCTCCACATCCACATTTTCTAGGAATCCCTCTAAGTGAATAGGATGTCGAACCTGATGATGTGTAGCTCATTTTCCTATATTAAACGAACATAATCAAAATCAAACCCAGAAATGGAAGATCCGAAATCATATAAATCTCAGAAACTTAAACACTCAAATCAGATTAAAATCGAGAAATGAAATTTTAGAAATCTAAGATCGCATGAACTGACCTCTGGCCTTGAGAGAAGATAATCGAAGAGAGGTTTAGGGTTAGATGTTTGGTTTTAAAAGAAAAACATTGTGTGTCTAAACAAAAATAAATCTAGTTTTTGTTAACAAACAAAAAAAACGTTTCCAGGTACCGTGTTGGAGTCGAACACGGAACCTGTAGGTTAGGAGATGTAACACGTAACCAGCGGTGCTAAGCACCTCAATCGATATTTCATACACATTTAATTTATTTGACCCCATCTGTATTTTTCTATAAAAAATTCAAACGAACATAAGAAGAACCTCGTTAAACAAAAACAGAACCTCTCGTTAAATCAACACAGAACCTACCATTCAACAAAATATAAGTCTTTGCAAAAAATTTCAAACTAACATTAGAAGAACCTCGTTAAACAAAAACTTGAGGAGAAACTCTCGTTAAGCCAAAACCGAACCTACCATTCAACAAAATATAAGTCTTTGCAACAAAATTCAAACGAACATAAGAAGCAAACCAAATCAAATTAAAACAGAGATAAGTAACGCCTATATTGGTATGTCACATGTCCCTCTCTTTGACCTTGCATACCACACCGACTACACTTGTGCTTCTTAGACCCTTGTGATCCTTGTGAGAAACGTATTTTGTCTTCTACCGATTCGTATCTTCGTTTTCTACGTCTACCAGCTGGTCTTCTTGATTCTTGTGAGAGTACTTTGGCTTGTTCAACCTCCATTGGGACACACCATGCGTCCTCAGGAACACCTATTGGATTAATAGATTCCTTATAAACCGTTCTCCATGCGGCAGTGGTATACCTATTCGTAAATTTTATTTGAAATTATTAACATCATAGATGGCAAATATGAAACGTAAGAGATATAGCAGTATTTTACTTTTCATCGGTGAGCGTGTGTGGTTCCTTTTCCACAGAAAACCAGCTTTAATGGCGTGTCTGCAAGGAATTTTTAACAAGTTGTACTTCCCACATGAACATGTTCTTCTCTCCAAATCAACAAGACAGTCAAATCTGTCGCCTCTAACTAGAAATTGATTCTGGTTAACCGGATAAACAATAAATGTTTTACCCTTTTCAGTCCTTCTACAAATCTTTTTCTCAACCTCAATGGGTAAAGGGTGCTTATGCTTCGAGCTTAATCTTCGACGCTCATAAAACCAGCGGGTTAACATTTCTCTTATGCTGTCCAACAAAGGAATTACTGGAAACTCTCTAGGTGTTCGCAATGTAGAATTTAACGATTCAGCGGGGTTCTTGGTTCTAACGTCATACCTGAATCCAATAAATTTGCAACAAGCCCATTTTCTGACATCAGCGTCTTGTAGATATTTTCCAACAAGTGGACTAATTCTGCAAATATCGTTGAAACTCCTCTCAAAATCGGGAACCCTATACTCTTTTGAAGCCTTTTCAATCATCGCAATCAAACCTTTTGTCTTGAAATATGTTACCACATTATTCAACAAATGGTGGATGCATATTCCATGAGAAGAATGTGGGTACACTTTGTCAAGTGATTTAGTAACATAAGTATTTCTATCTGACACAAAATCCAAACCTTGCTCGTCTGCAATTACAACCTTAAGTTGCATTAAAAACCACTCCCATGACCGGTCGTTCTCTGAGTCAACAACCCCAATTGCAATTGGATACAAGTTAGAGTTACCATCTAAAGCTGTAGCACCAAGCAGAACTCCTTTGTATTTGTTCTTTAGAAACGTACCATCAAGAACAATGACCCTACGAATGGCTTTGTGGAATCCTCTAACTGATTGGACAAAAGATATAAATAGATATTTGAATCTACTATCACAGTCAGTCTCGTAATAAGTATGTGTACCCGGATTAGCTTCTTTCAACATGTGCAAATATTTTAGAATTTTACCATAACTTTTCTCTGGAATACCTCTGACAGTGTTAACTGCATACTCACGAGCCTCCCATACATGGGTATAAGAGATCTCGCATCCATGCTCCATACGCATAATCTGTATGATTTCTCTCGCTTTAGGCCCTTCCTTGACACCCTCATACTTATGCATTACTAGACTGCCAATTGTTTTCGCTGAAGCAGTCCTGTCGCTATTTTTTTTCATGGAAGGAGCACATGTACGTTCATCCACATACTTATTGATCTTGAAATACGTAGACCCCTCTAAACTCTCACCACGAACACGCCAATTGCATTCGTTATCCTTGCAGCGTATATACCACCATTGTTTTGTTGATTTTTCAACCGTGTAGTAAAAGTTATACTTCATTGCACAAATTTCCAGAGCTGCCTTAAGAAGATTTTTGCTTCTAAAAATTTGGTCCTTCTTTACAGCATCCGTCACCGGAATTGGAACTGCCTTTTTACTATCTTCTTTGTCTTCAAAAACAAGGCCAGCATCACCAATATCGCCCTCAATGTCAACGTTGCGGACATTGTTTTCCAAACCATCTTTCGGCTGCACTTGCACAACTTCTACAAACTTCTCAGGCAACTTAGCATCATCTTGACTACTAGTAGGATCAGACGGCTCTTTATTCAAATCAATGTTGATTGTATTCTCTTGTCGCTCAACTGTAAATGAGACACACAAATTTATGGAGGTATTGTTCCTTGAATACCCAACAAAGTTTTTCAGTTGACGATCATTGACGATAATAACTGGGGGAGATTCAATCAAATCGCTCGGTAGATAACTAAACTCGACATCTTGATTGACTATTCCAAAGTCCTCCAAAACCATCGTTTTTAACTCTTCAAGAGTAGTAGTTGATTCCAAAGTTAGTAATCTACCTCTTTTGCCTTCATCAACAACAAAAACCCAGCCCTTATCCGACTTCTTCCATACACCAGTCGATACATATTTATGCATCATCTTTGCGATAGAGTAAACAACGTTAAGAGAAGATTTTTTTTTAAAAAAAAATCGTCACACCTTTGTCGTCGATGAAGAGAAGCAAAGGGAACAAAAAGAAGTTGATGAAGAGAAGAAAAAGAAGGAAAAATGATTGAAAACAAAAACAAAAAAAAGGAAAAAGGGAAAAAGCGTAGAGAAAAAATGGAAAAAAAAATTTTATAAAAGATTTTCAGTTTTTTGGATAACCCATGATCCTAAATTTACTCAGATTTTGTTAACTACTTCCTAGAATAGAAAATCTACATTCCATAGAACATATACATAGTTACAGAACTTATATTCTCTAAAAAGTATAATATAATGTTAAATGTAGAATACGTAATATGAAATCTATAGAATACATAACAAGTTGTAGAAACCGTATTCTAGATGTCCCGTAGAAGGCAGAACAATTAATAGAATGTTGAATCTACCTTTCGTAGATTAGAGAGGAAACAATAGAAAACAAATTCTACGTTTGTAGAATAAATATTCAACGTTTCGTAGTTAAGGTAAATTACTATTTTTAAAATCAAAATATTTCTTAAAATGGTTACCGAATATATTTGTATTTACTTTTTTGATATTTTCGGATTTTTTCAAAATTTATAAGTATTTATTTTCAATTATTAAAAAAATAATAAAAAGGTATGTTTATCAAAAAGTGGCAAAAGTCTAATAAATCTTAAGGGGACAATTTTAAGTTCAATGTGTCCTATATTTCCAATTCTCCCTTTTGTTTTTCCTTTATATAACTTTCGTTTTCCATTTCTAATCATTCTTAAGAGAGTTGATATTTTGCAAGTATTGATGTCTATTCTGTTAATCTACTTGCAATACCAGCATCTTCTAATTACTAATCTTATGCAAAATTATACAAACTACCTATATAATCAAGAGTAGAATTGCTTAATTACATTAAAAAATGAGGAAATACGAACCTGATTTGTTATATGATCGCATATCTGATGGAAGTATTCTACGAAGTCGACTTTCTAGGTTGACGGTTGTAGCAATTGTTGTGCTCGGTTATCTTCAATTAAACCAATTAATACTTGAAGACCAATATGGGGATTTATGATTTCAAACGAAAATTATATACAATTTCAAACAATCTGTCCGAAAAATTTAGCTTTGTAATAAAACGAAGCAGATGCACATACTTACAGTTAGACGGAAGAATATGATTATGAATTGAGAATCTAGCCTCACCTTGATTACAATAATCTCTGTAATTGATTCACTTGCAATGGAATATGACGAAGAAACTAGAGACAAAGTGATATTGGTAAGTGAAGGGTCCACTTAATTGGTGGTGATCGAGAAAACCGCTCTTTGGAGAGCAAGGCGAATTTAACCAATGTTAGACAATGTTTGAGACTTGGGCTTTATTATCAACTAAGGATTTCATTTTTTACTTCAACAAGTCTAAATCTAAGTGATTTGATCAAGAGAGAGCTAGAAACATGTGGATTTAAAAATATTCCTTATCCGGTAAGTAAAGTAAGTCTTTATATTTTTCAATTCTCTAATTTTGAATTTGTCCGTGTTATTTCTTTGGTCCATGATTTTATATATGATATTGTAGATATATTACAAGATATGATATGATATTTTACTTTTCTAACAAATTTATATGAAATGATACTACATTTATATATAGATTTTCAGATCACCTTCCTTCAAAACAAATTCTAGACACTCAACATATATTATAACTAGGATAGTACAACGATAATCTCAATTTCTTTGGAATTTATAGGATCGGAAGTGCCATGTCGCATGTCAGTCACTGGAGGAACCGGAAGGTTTAAGAACGCTTGCGGATTCGCAGAGGTTAGGCCGTTGATTCCTGCGGGGCAACACTTTGTTGATGGAGCAGAGATGCTGTTGAGGATCATTGTCCATCTGAAATACTGAGAATTATGTTCCGAGCTTGTGAATGAATGTGTGTGATTACATTTGTGAAATGAGAATTTTATGATGATTCCAACAACTATTGGTTGAAACAATTCAAAAGAAGCCTTGAATTTTATACGAATTGATACAACACACATCCTATTCATAGGAATTGGAGACTCAGTACAATAAGAAGGGTCTGTACGTGTTTATTGCTCACATGCTTTGGTCTAAGAACCAAGCAATAAGAATACTATAAGGCCTGTGAAGTTCCAGAACAAACAATGTCGCTCAGCCGCTACTTCTTCTCCTATAGGCCACGGGTTTACTCAGAACACTCCGAAGAATGTGGCAGCAGCAAAAACTAAGAAGAGAGCTCCACCTACATATCCGACCTGCATCAAAAAGGCCACCAAATTTTTCATCAGTGTGTGAGCAATTCGGTTTGGGTGAACGGAGTCAAGGGACTTGTGTAAGCATTTACTCGTACCACTTTCTCAGAAATATAGTTGGCGAGGAACGCGCCGCCCATGATTGCAAGCAATGTTGCCACTAAGTGTCCAGCAATAGCTCCGCTTGCAACTCCCCATGGAGACTGTGACACAGAGTGTGAAAAAGAGAGAGATGTTTTAAGGTTTAGTGAGCTAAAGCTTGTGGTGTTGTGGAATGGTGCTGATCAAACCTGTGCAGCACCGAGCGCAACAGTTGCGAGCATTGACCGATCTCCCCATTCCTGATTAGACCAAAGAACCACCAATTATCATAATAAGGTCCTTGAAAAATAAAAACAGGTTCTTATTCCTTACCGCAAAGAACACGAGGCTGAACGATTTCCAGAGGATTTCAAGTGGGTTTGTAAGCTTTTTGGACGCCTTTTCTTTCACGAGTTCCTCAGCTTCAGTGTATTCACCAAGTTCTTTACCGCTTTCCTCACCATTCTTGGCTTCAGCTTGTGGAAGATCCCATGCATCCTTAATGGATTTCAATCCAAAGAACATGAGAAGTGCAATTGCAGCATATTCTCCTATTGGTAGTGCTGATCAAGGAGAGAGAGAAGTATCCATCAGACCTCATAATATTTTCCATTAAAAAATGGTTCGTTCGTATGAGCATAGTAGCCTCGGGTAGCTTACTCGTCTGAAACTGAGCAGGCACGGATTGAAATATCTTCCCAATAACAACGGATAAGATAGTCATCAAAGATAAAGCTCCCATTGAACCTAAAAGGACCTTGTCAAGAAGTCCAGAGTCAACAACATCAGTACTCACCGAAAAGATGTTCCAAATCGTAAATCTAGAACAAAAGGGCCATAACCGGAGAGAGATTAGATGAAAACGTACAAGTGTTTTCTCGTATTGCATGGCCAACAAAGCAGCAATGAAAAAAGTCTAGCCAGCCAAAAACGACAAATATGAGATCAGAGGTTCAGTTAAGTGAAGGTCCCAAATATATGAGCAACTATTATAAGCAAATGAGCCTCAAGAAATTGGGAAACATCTAAAGGCGACATGCTTCAAAGCAGCAGATACATAAATACATATATTACCTTGTCTCCAATCTCGGAAACGAATATCAGTGAGAAGGCTGCTGTGAAGCCTGACTTTGCTACTGCTGCAAGAACTGTGGAAGGTCCTCCCTTGACAAATGTGATTAGAGAAAATACCAAACCGCAACTCAGTAGTACAAGTGCTATTGATAAAGAGTAAGGGAATGGCCCTTGAGGCTTTAAGCTGCAGGATACAGTGAAAATACATTACCAACTTTACAAGAACTTCAACTTCTTACGTTATTCATGATTAAGTATTCTTTCTTACCGAAAGACCTCGAAAAAGACACATGTAAACACCAATAGCACGATATTCCCAACTTAGCATACATATAAGAACCATGATCTATAAATTTCCTATTCACTTATGTCCTTTACTTGCTCATACAGCAAACAAGAGTTAAAGAGATGATAAACTAAGGTTCCGAACACAAAATAATAACCTATATCCAAGTGGACCAGGCCACTACGGATCCATCTCAATATACTTCACAGTTGGAGACAATTCCCAACGCTGAATCTTCATTGCAAATATTGTTATTATTCTCCTAGAACTCTAAACAGTAGCAAGAAGAATATACTAACGAGTGACGAAAATACGAACTAGTAACCTTTCTGATGAAGTGGCATGAGATTGATCAAGAGAACTACTTTGAGATCCATCCTCCTCACCACCACCATAGCTCC